>JAYKKI010000005.1:23650833-25062500 GCA_039881145.1 Druceiella hillmani
TGTTAAATATTTGAGAATAATTGATAGTTAAATAAATCTAAAATCAATAATAATATTTTTGTTATATACCAAATTGACTTTATTATGAAATCATGTCTTTCTTTGGTTCAAGTATCTCATGTATTATGAGATTTAATTCCTCGTGGTGCCTATAGTGCTACGTAACAAAATATACATTTATTTACTCGTTACAAGGGAATTAAATCATACATAACAGGCGAGATATTGTATATTGGTCGACTTTTAGTTTTTTCCCAGTTAACTGTTTTATTTACTGATGGATCAGAATAGGTTTATGGAAGGTTACCGATTGTAATTGTTTTAGTACTAAAATATTTCGGAAGTTTCTAAATAAAAAGAAAATAAATTGTTCTGAAATAATAACAAAATAAATACATATGTATTATTACAGATTTTATTCTGAAATTTTTATTTTCGTATTATGATTTCATTACTTTTATTGAGAATAGTATAAATTGGGTAGAAGTAAAAGTAATTTAATCCTATTGTCATGAAGTAGAACAAATTATTTTTTCCGTGACTGAAGACAAGTCAAACTGTTGTATTTTGTAGTTTGTGACAATATTCATGTCGGTTACATAGTTACCTGCATCATAGAGTCCCTCGTAAATTTAGACGTGACTTTAGGCTAGGTTGACTGACAACAAAAGACATTTTGAGAGAGGACTAAAATTTGTTTAAATGTCTATCCGCAAATAAAAAACGCCTATTGGAACAATATAATTTGTCTAGATAACTGTGGGTTGAAAAATATGAAGAGACGAAATGCCGAAAGTGGCAAAATGAGGCGCCCTATAAAGCGCAACAAGATTACGGAAGGAATATACGGAAGGTAGTGAGTGACATATTGAAATAATTCTGTTGTATTTTTTTGTACTTTTACTTTGTTTTAAATGGTAATATATGAGTAACATCTCGTTTTGGTAATTTAATTTTTTGAGAAAAATATCTGTGAAGTTATTTTCGGTCTGTTTATGTTCTTATTGCTATGACCATCTGCGTTTATATCCTGAATCGCGTAATGCTTTTCGCGCCAAGTAAATGCTTATGTACAATTTTTCGTTTCTATAATTCGTTAAAATAGGATAATTTTAGCCGGTATTTCATATTTAGATTTGTTTTTATAGTATACGCAGAGTTATTAGTTTGTTTTCATCCAGGAAATGGAACTATTTTTGGACCCTTTTCCTCGAGAATGAAGCTGTCTTTCTGAATTATTTAATTAAAATATAAGTGGTTTCATGTTTGGACATTTGTGTGCTCTAAAAATGTGTTGAAGAAAAGTTATATTTTTAAATTGTTCAAATAACTGTACATTAGGTAAAATTTGCTATTGACTTCACATTTTAGTTACATATTGCACTAGAAGTTCAGTTTTATACAACTTGAGAATTAGGATAGGCTCTTAATTGTGACATCCATGTTATTTTATTTTCAGCACTCTGTTATATTTGAAGTTCGTATTGTTGTGGGCAATGGTTATTTTTGCCGACTATATCCTGGAGTTCAGGTTTGAATTTCTATGGCCCTTCTGGATGATGTTGCGTTCAGTATATGACTCCTTCAAATATCAGGGTTTAGTAAGTATTCTAATTATGAAATATGTTATTAATTTCACTTTTAAAAACAATAATTCGTAATCTGCTTAAGTCAAAGGGATTAAAAAATAGACTGGAAATGGCACATTGTCAGGATTGTTGCGAAATGAGTATTAGAAGTGAAACAGCAATAGTACTAGTATTTGTATAAAATGTTTTGCGAGCATATGAGATAAAGAGTTGTGTAAGATATATATTACTTTTGTCTTATTTATAAAACAGAATGTTAGTACGAAAACGCTTCCTAGAAGAACACAATTTTTTTAAAAATTGTTTTTCTTTGTTTTTTTAAATTTTTGTATGTTAAAATCAAGTTATGTATTTACCTTAATCAAGTTATGTATTTGTATTGTTATTTATATCTAGCCAAGTTATGTATTTATTAATTGGAAATATTTGGTTAGTAGACAATACCAAGCTGGTTTATCACAGAATCATAAATAAAATAAACTTGTAAAATCATTTAACGCACTTAGTGCATTTCACATAACAGTTTGAGGCATTTCACATTTCTTAGTGCATTTCACATACTCGCCCATACACTTGCATACTATCTTATGTGACAAATCAAAAAAGGCCAATTTTTTTCCACTGTTTCATTTTATTCAAATTGTTGGCTGTAGTTGGGTTATTTAACAACAGAATATTCTTTCGAACCACTTCAAACTTACCACATCATGGCCTGAATTTTCCTGCATGCCTTGAGTATGTTAAAAACTTTTTAGTTTTTTAAGGTTTCAATTTCATCCTGTCTTGGAAGATCAAGTATAAAGCTGAAATATTAAATACGTATCCATGTGTTGTCAGTTTAATCAGAACAATTCTTTATGTATAGAAATTAATTTGACGTTAAAG
This sequence comes from Druceiella hillmani, assembly GCA_039881145.1. Lineage (NCBI taxonomy): Eukaryota > Metazoa > Arthropoda > Insecta > Lepidoptera > Hepialidae > Druceiella > Druceiella hillmani. Next base: position 23,653,308 of record JAYKKI010000005.1, read on the forward strand.
AAACTATTTATATTGTTATTATTTATTATATAACTATCGATTAAAGTTATTAATAGGTTTTTCATGCAATATTCAGATAGTCTACATCTCACAGGTGATTTGAATGTGCATCTCAAAAAGCACAGTATAGTTATATTTTAAAAGGTTTCATTTTTGTAGAATTTTTACCTAGACTATTCTTTCACTGTTAAAACAATCAAGGAATATTTTTTAAATTTAATCAAAGGTATTGGATTAAAGTTTGAACTGTATTGCAGATTGCTTACTTAAGTTTTTCATTTAATATGGTTGGATAATGTTACAATTGAAAGACAAATGACATTGTGTAAAATGACAGACTGAAAATGACAATTTTTCAGTAACTTGCACTCAAAATTATTTTGTTAGTTGTATACCGTCACTTGTAGTATAATTATATTGAATATTTGCATTGCGTTTTTTCATTGGATCGCAATGATACTTTAGACAAAATATAGTGAGCTTCTTTTCTTTCAGTTGTTTTGTTTAGTCTAAGAATTAATTTAATTTTTATTGAGTTATATAAATACACACACACATATATATATATGTGTATATATATATATATATATATATATATATATATATATATATATATATATATATACACATATATATATATACATATACATATATTTGTACATTTTATTATTTATATTTGAACTTTTTTGTTGCTTATTTTACCTTGGTGATATAAATATTTAAAATATAATTAGGTAGGTAGAAAAAGGGTGTAACTTGAGACAAAGTCCTAATTTTTATATTTATAAATAATTTTGGTTGGTGGGTAAATAATAGATGAGTCTGTCTCTAAATAGATTAGGTTGGTGGGGAAATAATAGATATCTGTTGATTTATCTTACTCAAAAAGTAATTTGCTAAATTTCAAAATGATTCTGTCTACAAGTAACTTAGTCCTAATTATGTGGAGTAGGAAACAAGTAATTACTTACAATGTTGATTGTTTGTCTATTTATAAGTGGTCAATGATATTTATTAAGTAAAATAAGTTACTTACAAATAATAGGCAAATAATTTATCTACATTTACCAGCACTCAGTGTTTTAGACAGTGGCTGCACTGCATAGTAATAAATTGTGCATTATCTGTTTCTGTTACCATGCTATGTTTTCTCAAATGATATTAAACACAAATGTTAGTACCATTGGGTGTGGTAAACCAAAGTTGAAAGTAAGTTTTAAGCTGGTTTCCCACGGCCTGTGATTTCGCAGGTCGCACCATAATTTGTGCACCATATGAATTGGTGGCATCCTTCCCAAAAGCTCCCTCACCTAGTTTACTTTCAGCTACCATTCCAAAATTTCACATGAAGAAAGCGATTAGAGCTTCTACAAAGTTTGTTAAATTTAATGTAAAATGAAAAGCTCATAAATATCTTGGTTCAACTACTCCATATTTAAGTTGATGTATGATAGTACAGATCAATCGTATAGTCGAAATGAAAATGAATACTTTGTGACTCGCTTCTCTGTGCCACGCTGGACTACCCCACATGCGCTCACACAGCATCTTTGAAGTTGCCGATTTGCAGCAGATTGGTGGTGCCACCACAGACCAGCTCACTTCACAAGGCGCTTTGGCCTGAGCTAGAACAAAGTTGTCTATAAAATCACAGGATTTGGGAAATCATATTAAGATAATTTGATTAAAAGATAATTTGCTAGAATTGAAATTTATGAATTAATGAATGATTGCTCTATTTAGATTTATTTAGGTTAATAATTAGTTTTGTTCATTTCCCATCAATGGGTATAATATGACTGAATTTTTGTTTCAGGCTTTTTCAGTTTTCTTTATATGCATAGCGCTGACGTCAGATATGATATGCTTTTTTTTTATCCCGGTGCAATGGGTGTTTTTTGCTGCCAGCACTTATGTATGGGTGCAGTATGTGTGGTATACAGGTGAGCGTTAAGGTTATTTATTATTTCTTTGTAAGGATTACATTCCTCACGTTTTTATTATTTTACGAGACATTAAAAAAAAGAGTTTTAGCCATTTATGTGTTTTTATTTCACATTTACTTTCAACCTTAAATAACGTCTACATAAAATATACTGGCCCTATTTGTGGACATCTTTCATTAGACAAACTCTTTAGTGAGATCAGTTACACTTATTTTTATAAATTGATTTATCTTCTAACCAAGTATATATGAAGCCTGCTGTAACAGTTTGTAGAATGAAATTGTAGCAATTGAAGTAAAACAAAGAAACTTTTACCTATTCAATAGAAATCTCCTTGAGCTTAATACATTCATTAGATCTTGAAATGGATTTCTGCATACTGTCAAAAATATTGTTTTTCTGATTTCAAAATGAGCCGAAATTGCCTCCATTATCGTAAAATTTCTTTTCTCTTTTTTAAATTTGGGAATAAATAATAATCTCTGGTGCCTAGGCCCAGGTTAAAGGGCGAACTAGAGATTTGAAGTCACCCTTGAGTAGAGTAACTATCACAACATTTCTTGTGTAAACATTTCTCTGGTGCGTCTGGTAGTTCCCATCCCCAGTTGAAACTTGTTCCAAAATAGGGGAAGAATTCTCGCCATACAGATCTAGCAAGTGCTTTGATACTTCGATTTGTTCTTGCTTCTTATGTGGCTGCGCTTTCTCGGCAATCACCTTTAGCAGACTTGTTATGCCAATATGATTATGTAGGTAACTAGACATTTCTTTTCATTTTCATTCTGCAGACATTTGGACTTCCTTTTTTATTATGTGATATTTTTAAAATGAAAGTGTCAGTGAAATCTTTGAGATAGTCTTGAATCTCTTGAGATTATGGTTAAGGTTAGAAACTTTGGTTAAAGTATATAAAGAATGATCATAAAATATTGTGGAATATTCATACTTGTTTAAATACATGTATGTTATTCAATTTACAACTCAGTTAATAAAATTTTGAAGCAATCATTCCAAGCCATTTTCATCATTACAAAGAAACAATATAAGTAATGGAGTTCTCAAAATAAGGTACAAAAGGAACTGTGATATAAAACCCAAAATTTCTCTACCAGGGTTTGTATTTGTACATAAAAGAAATAGTTGATTAATATACAAAATCATCTATTCCCAGATAAAGGCATTTGCCTACCCACAGTAGTTCTATGTGCCGTGCTAGTCTACATTGAGGCAGCGGTACGTGGCGTTCGTGAAACGGCACGAACCTCAGCGGCTGGCCAGCTTGACCTGTGTCGGCCGTTCGCTGCACATTGTGTGGGCTATCCAGTAGTTACACTCGGCTTCGGTGTGAAGTCGTATGTGGGCCACCGTATGCGGCTGAGGCGGCAGAGGGATGTACAGGCAGAGAATAGGTTCTATTACCAGCTGCTGAGACAGGCTTTGCCTGAAAGTGCGAACGAGGCTGTGAGTAGGGTTTTAGTGACATTTGTAGTGATAGTGATATTAAAAGGGAAAATGATAACAAAGCTAGCTGTGAGTCTGACTCTAAACTGAGTGAAAATGATAACAAGGTTAGCTGTGAGTCTGACTCTCAACTGCTTATAAAATAATTTCGATAAAAGATCTTAACATGGTTTTATATTTACTATGTCAAACTTCTATAACTTTTCCTTTAGGTATGAATTAATTTTCAAATTAGGTAATAATTGAAACAAATATCATTGGTGCGATTATCAGTAGTTCAGGGCAATAAATAGTTACTAAAATTTTTAAAATTTTGTATTCTTTAATTATCGTAGGAAATTAATAAAAAATAGACTATATCCCATCTACATTTTTAATTTTCCAAAGTAAAAATGGAATTAATTTTTTTTATGGTCATACTTGTACCCATTTGATTGGAATTAATTTTTGCCATGGGTTTCTATATACCGATTAAATTTTTGCCAAAATTATTTTAAAATATATCTTTCTTTTGTTGGCGGTTCTATATTCCTTGTTTGAAATACTTGATTGTTATAAACTTTCAGCCTGCAATAAAGGATGCAGACAATAAGAGCATCGCCATCGCCAATGGTACTGCGGATAAACCGGAGTCTGATCAGAAACACATGAATGGCAATGCTGTCCATGCGAACTCCTCATCACGGAGCAAACGATCGGAGGCCAAGTGCAGTCAGCAGAACTCCACTAACCACGAAGAAACGAAGTCGGACAAGCACTTGTCGAATCACAATCATTCTGCGTCATATTCTAGTAATGTAAAGACGAATCACCACAATTCGAGTAGTAGTAACCACACATTGTCTAATGGTGTGTTAAATAACCACGTCGCATCGACGACGGACACTAAGCATAATAGTAGTGAAGATAAACACAGTTCAGCTGTGACAGAGAAGGAGACAGAGGTTGAGGAGAAGAGGCATAAAAACGATGTGAAGTATCAGAATGATACGCACTTATTAGAGAATAATGCCAACGTTGAAAAAAGTAGAGGTTAGTAGTCATTACTATAAGAAAATTATTAGCAAAGAACAAATTTCTTTCCTTTACTTACACTTGTTACTAAATAATTAAATCATACAAGAAAAGTTAATATATACTACATTTAATCACATTTAAATAAAATTTATATAAATTCTTTTATTATTTTCAAAAAAGTAATTGTTTTCCATTTAATTAATTAACAGTTATAATACTTGCCTAAGAATCATGATGATGGTTATATGGCGAACAATGATTTTTGTATCAATGGGCAGGGCTGCATAGAATACAAATATAAAATAAAAACTATCTATATTTGCTCTAATATATAGGTGTTAAAAAATTTTATTTATGTATTATTAGAACCTTTGTATGTTATAAATATTTTTCTATTTCTTCAGATAGTGGCATAAGACTAAGATATCTTGCATATCGCCAAATACAATATAATAGTTATTATATGGGTACCACTTAGTCTCTCAATGATAGAACGTTGTATGTCAAGTATACATTTATAAATGCAGTAATATATATATATATATATATATATATATATATATATATATATATATACATATACATATACATATACATATACATATACATATACATATACATATACATATACATATACATATACATATACATATACATATACATATACATATACATATACATATACATATACATATACATATACATATACATATATATATATATATATATATATATAATTACTGAGCCTGGCCCTTCAATTCTTCATTCAACTAAACATATAATAATAATATTTATACTGTTAACATGTTCTGACTATAAATAATTTACCACTATCCCATAGGAAGCAAAATCTATAGCAATAATATTGGTGCACATTGATCCGGAATCTTCTATTTGTTGAGATATGTTCTTTGTAATAACATTGAATATATTTGGCGTTAATTTTGTAGAAATTCATTATTGATAATTAAATGAAACTACGTGAGGTAGTATTATTTCTACTTTCTTTAAGTTCTTTACCACGACCTAGGTTTCGTTGTATTACAACGTCTTCAGGTGGGCTATTAGCAAGTATCTTTAGCTAATAGCCCACCTGAAGATGATGAAGAAAGATCTTTGCTAATAGCTCACCTGAAGATGTTATAATACAACGAAACCTAGGTTGTGGTAAAGAACTTAAAGAAAGTAGAAATAATACTACATCACGTAGTTTAATTTAATTATCTCTGTAATTACACTTAGCTTAGTTTATTGGATGTATTTTTTGGTGTAGAAAATACTCAGAATAGCGAAATCAGTTATTTCTTCATCGGTGATGGAACAAAAATATCTCGAACTTTGATTGAGGTTGCTCTCTTACTATTCCACAAAAATTTTTTTAAATTTTCTTTGATATCATCAGTAACAATATTCATTGATCATTTGTGCATATAGGCATGAATACAGAGGTTTCCTACATTTTGTCAGAGATGTTCTACAGAGACAAAATTAATTTTCATTTATTAGTCAGTAGTCGTTTCGAGTCCATCTGTAACAATCACTGGTCTATCCCATCTGAAACATCCACTATTAATATTTTTTCTCTTTTTAGAGTTCGGTAGAGAACTAGAAACCTTATAATTTCATGATGTCTCTCTGTCCCTCTTCTGTATTTATATCACAGCGCAGTAGTTATGTCACTTAAAATATTTTACGATTATACATATTTTGTAACTTTATGCGTTTAGTCGATTCATACAAACTTGAACTAGCCAAATGGGGGTATAAGTGAATATTTTTAAATGTCTTTCAAAGTGTAATTAAATATTTCCTGTAATATTTTTACTAAGATTCATTATTCAACTTTTTTTTAAATATGTGTTTTACAAATCAAAATAAAAGAATAATAATATAAGCACTTTAAACATTATTCCAAATATGAGTTAACCTTTAAAATATAATATTAAACAAATAACTTAATACAATTAAATTTTATATAATTATTATTAATAACTTTTTAAAACTGAACAAACTATAAAGAATTGATAATATTAGGTTTAATTTAAATTAAATCATTTACATAATATTTTTTAAGGTTATCCCATAAAATATTTCTAACATATTTTAAATTATAATATCACAAATAATTATACAAATTTAATTAATTTAAAATAAGTATAAAATAAGTAAAATATAATTTCTAATTAATTATTTTTAATAATTAAGCTTTATTAACAAAATCAATTAATTAACTCTTAAATTTGATAATAATTACATATATAAAATATTTATTTATTAAACTCTTGATGCACAAGATATAATAAATTAAATTTACTTTAAACAAAATAACTTTTTAAATAATTTCAAATTTGTTTAACAATTCTAATTAATTTTATGTTTATAAATTTTTTGTTCTATAATATTTTAACTCTTAATTTTAAAATTCTCTTTTATTATAATAAAATAAAAAATTTTTTTTTAAATAATTAGAATAAACTTCTCAATGCAAATTAAATTTTTAAAGAAAGCTTTAATCTGATTTAACAAATTTTTTAATTTTTAAATATTTGTTACTCCAGTTGAAAATTGTTTTGGTTTAAACAGATTAAAAGTTTTAAAAGTAGAATCTCTTAAAACTAAAAGAAATATTATTGACATCCTTTACGAGATTATTGAACTCCATCAAACTTATACTATTTTACATTTACGCACACACAAACAATTCAATTTAGGTTATGTAGAATTTGAAACTGAGGTGGTCTATGTAATAAGTCAGAACAGATAATCGGCGGTCTAATAAGCTTACAGAGGCTTAATTGGTAAAAAAGGGAATTTCTGACACTACAATCCTCATGAAAGCGAGGCATTGATGCATGAAGAGTGAAAGTATATCAAAAAATCTAATATATATATAATATGATTATAGTCAAATTTTGTCTGTAAAAAAGTTTGATTTTGCAAAAGAAAATTTATCTCGACATTTCTGATAACTACATAAGTTCATGCATACAGAATAGGTACATAAAATGATGATTCAATAACGTGTAGATTCTCATTAAGCGATATATGTATTTATTTTTATATGATTCAAATCTCTTAAGGTAGCTGTTGTATGACAGTAAGATTATATGATGTAAAATTAGTATAAAATTTTTATTGAAAATAATGCTTTTTCCAAACTATTAATATAACGTCATTTTACATTGACTTAATTTTTTAGACAAATGGCTCCATGCATTTTTAAAAAAAATTAAGTGTGGTGAAATTACTATTTACTTGTAATGTTTAATTAAAAATTTTTCAGTTATTTTTCCAAAACTGAACGGTAAATAATTTGTTTTTTAATTGTTAATCATTTTACATTGACTTACTTGAGACAAATTGCTCGATGCATTTTTTTAAATAAAATGAAAAGTGCAGTGAAATTATTTCTTTTTTATGTATCTGTACAATTTTTGAGAGTGATGTTTACCAAAACCAAACCGTAAATAATTTTTTTTTTTAAAATGTTAGTAAAACATCATTTTACATTGATTTGGTTTTTTAGACAAGTCGCTCTATGGTTTTAAAATTAACAAGTGTGAAAGTATTTACTTTCACTGTAAAGTCAATTATACAAATTTTGAGAGGGATTTTTACCAAAACTAAACAGTAAAGTTTTTAAATAAGTTAGATATTCATAGTTTGAATATTATATACAAAAATTTAGTGAATTTTGTCGACGATATGTTTTAAATGACAACTACCTTAATCTACATTTCTTTCGTTGTCCTTGGGACATTGGATCTAAAGTAAAGTTGCATAATTCCAGTTGATGCCAGAATAATTTCAAACTGTATCCTCAAATTAATATCCCTATTCTTGAATAATTAACACGCAAACCTTTGCAAGCTCCTTGTTTGACATTTTTTTCTTTTTTGGAGTCATCGTACGACTTATTTTTTATGAGTGGAATGTACATGGGACCAATGTGGGCAGAAGTGGTCTTGTCTTCCTGACAGTATATTTTTATTTGGTCAAGATGTATAATATGTTTTAATTGTATCAATATGCTTTCATTGTTTTGGTATACTTTAATCGGATTTTAAATAACAATATTTCTATAATTTTCTATCCTGCCTTTGCCTTGATGTTTACAGAAGATAGGTTGCAAAATCATTGCAATTTATATTACTTTAAAAATTAGCGAAAATTATTCGTTATAATATCAAACCCCTACAAAAAATATGTATTATATGAGGTTAGGATAAATTTTTAGGCCAGAATAATCTAGAGAATGAACTAGGTTTTTTTCGATTACCAGTAAGGTTTACTTTAGTCTATTTTCTTGGATTAGGACTACTGTTGCAGTAAGTTGCCTTAGAAATGTGAAGATTATATAGTCATAAAATGAAAGGGCATTTGCATACAATGCTTATTGATAGTGAGGTGCTCTCAATAGTTCATATAATGGATAGTAAACAGTATGTTTGACCAATACAGAGGCCGCCACGCCTATTGGACTTGAGGTCCAAATAATTTTTTTTACTAAAATATTGGATACAAAATGAACTTACTAGAAAAATTAATCATGCATGTAATACCATTAAAAGTCATATATCTCATTCATCATTAAGTTTTAAGGAGCGTAGAGGAAAATTGAAATAATAATGAACGTATTAGGAGGTTTTACAAATTTTTTCTAATAAAATATATTTAACAACTTTTTTTTAAATCTAGTTGCTATATTTTTAAGATATAGTAATTATTGACGTGTTTCGGATAAAAACTGCAGTTAATTCCTAGAAAATTTGTTCTAAAATAACAAATTTTTCAATCATAAGATTGAACAATTTGTTCGCTTTCTAAATTCTGATTTTCATTATCCTCAAAATGTTTCACATCACATGTCACAACGATTAATTGAGGTTATTAAACACGACTGCATAATCCAAAATCATCTTTTAAATAATTGCAGTTATCTTACAGACAAATGATCGACACATGTTCTAAAGATAGTAAAAATTAAGATTACAAGGGGGGTCTTTATGGATTTAATTTGATTAATCACGAATTCAAGATGGAAATGTACGATATCATTACAAGTAAAACAAGAAAGTGAACCATTTAAACTATGTATTAACATGGAAATTACTAACACATGGCATCTTACATGACATGACATTTTCCCTTGAGTTATCCTATGCTATCATTCATTTCTAGGTCACGGTAAGACTAACACAAAGTGGGAGAAGAAGGAGAATACATCAAATGTTCAACGGGAGGAGAGGAGGAAGAATAAAAACCGTGAGAAGGAGAAGGACGACTGTCACAAAGAACAAAGTTTGTCATTTCTTTAATTTAATTCAGTCACATGCCTTTCAACATAGAAGACACATCAACATTTCTATTTTAGTAATAATTTAGTATAACAATACCCTCTTTAAGGTAAAGATTATTATCTATATGTTTGTGTTTTTTATAGATTTTTTTAAGAAGGTGTATTAAATTAATGTTCAAACATATATGTGGAGTTTATGCATTCAGTACATTACACTGTTTGTAATGTAAATGAAGCTTATATAAAGTACGTTTAATTTGTAGTTAATCCGAGTTTGTTGTTTGACAGAGTTTTTTTTAAGAATAGTTTATATTTTGTTTCAATTAGTTTCACAAAACTGTTCAATATTTTTCTCTTTCATAAAAGATGTTTGAATTAGTTAGTGGGTACTGTAGAAAATTTAAATTTTGAAATATGAATGTATTTTACTGGTTGTCTCTATATAAAAATCACAACTTTTCGACAAAACGTTTTATGTTAAAACCATTAATTATAATTTATCAAAAAAACCCATCCCCCCTCTTCCAGACAAAGAAAACAATCACCATATCAAGGAAAATGCTACTAGCACCACTGCCACCAAGGAAGCACAAGCTTCCAAGGAACGGGAGCGGGAACAGAGGGAACGCGAGCGCGAGATCAGTGAGGAGCTGAGGCGGGCGCGTGCCGAATTAGCTGGTATGAAGAGCGCAGAGGCCGAGTTGAGGAAGGCTTTGGCAGCAGCCGTGGCAGGTGATAGGCAGAGGCGGCATGAGCATCAGCAGTTGAAGCATGCCAATGAGGAATTACATTCTAAGTGAGTTTATTTATATGTGTAATTAAAAAATTAATATATGAATTATCAATGATGAAATGAGTATTGATTGAATGAATGCAATAGCTGGCTTCACTCTGGCAATGATTGATATAAAGATATGAGGAATGAAAGACATGTAAGATCTAATATTTATATTATTGTTTAAGTAATTATAATCTTTGATATAATTAAATAAATGAACGGTGGAACATTAATTTTCTTGTAAAAATAGCCAAGCAAATAAGCCTGCTATGATCAAAAATTTCTGAAATTATTTTTATTGTATATTTGTGTTTTAAATACCTTTTTTGTTTGTTTTATTTCTTGTAATGTTGATTGGTTTATAAATGCAACTTGAGAAATTTATACTTGACTGCATTTAGTTTAGTATTTGAAATGAAATTTACCATAACATCAGCGATACAAGAAACTATCTGTGAAGTTGGCATGCTAAATTTGGTTTAATAATAACCTTTTCATCATCAAGCATATATGTATATGCATTGTCAAATTGTCAAGCGTATGTATATATGATTGTAGGTCACTTACAATGTAACTACACTGTAAGGGTTGACCGACAAAGCTTCTAGGAATGAGTGAAGAAACTAACAAAGATATTGTTATTTTATTTGTAATATGCTGTTATATATGGTATATTGTAATAATTAGTAAAAAATAATAAAAAATGGCAACATCAAAGTAAAAATTCTCCTTTCTGTGCCCGGTACCGCCATGCGCATGTGTTAACAGCCATCGCCTGTCTATTGGCATACTGTGTCGATATGAAAAATTATATTTATGTAATTTTTTTTAAATTTTCCTATTGATCATTAATCTTTTTCTGTAATAAAATACAGATTTATAGACGGGCAAAAAAATGTAATGATTCTGATCAAGTTTTATATGTCATCAGGGATGCTGATAACCTTCGTATGTTTTGAACAGATTGTATTTTTATAACTTTTAATTTGTCTGTATAACTAAACTAAATTACTTTTCAATTGGAGTACTAAAAATAAAAAAAAAGTTAAATGAGATCAAAGATAAATTAAAGCTATATTTAAGTATTTATTAAGTTGGCAAGCAAAACAGAGAGCAAAACAGATGGTAATTAGATGGAGAAAGGTTTGGAGAGTACGGTGGGTGAAGTAGTATACTCCATCCAGGTGAAAATAGTTTTTCACGCATTACATTTGCTACGTGGGGACGAACATTGTCACGTAAAAAAATAAACTTTGCTTTGATTTGAAGGAAGTTTAGCGGTGACTTTGCTTAATGGTTCACAACAAATCTTAGCTGTAATTGTATTGTTGGCTTGAAAGAGTTCCCAATTAATAACTCCATTTATATCCCACCATGCACTCAAAACTATCCTTTGTGCAATATTATATTTTGGTCTAGGTACACCTTTTTCTCCAGCTCCTAGCCACTGACGTTTATGCTAAAAATTAACATAAGCCACCCACTTTTTATCTCCTGTAACCAGATACTTTAGCCTCTTGTTGGTATGATGGAAACTCAGTAGCTTCAAGCACACATTAACTCTCCTCTGAACTTGAAAGGGTGTTAGCTCATGTGTTGTGTTTATGCTCATGTTTCTTTCTCAAAGCATGAAGTTGTTTTTCCACTGCAATATAAGAGCACGAAAATAGTTCTGCCAAACAACGCAAATTTAATTTGGTATCTGTTTCAGAAAGGCTTTTAAATTTTTCTAATTCAATTATAGGAGGTCGCTTTGGATAAGGTTTGTCGGAGAGGTCAAAATTTTCTTCTTTGAATCTTTGGAACCAGTGCTTGGCTGTGTCGTAAGAGGGCATACCTTCACCCATCGTTGTGTATATATTGCATGATGATTTGTTGGTTTTTCACCTTTAATGAAATTCATGAAAAAATAGTCTTTTAAGTTGCAAACTGAACAGAAGTTTAAATGCCACACTCTTTATATACCCTACAAGAAACATTCTAGAAGCTTCGGTAACATCCAGAAATCGGTCGAAAATAATGGCAGCTTTATAAGTTGCTAACCTAATAATTTACATTTGTTTGTTGAAGTTTCTTAAATGAAATAATTTGAGTTAAATCAAAAAATGTATTTATTAATCATAAGAATAATTTTAAAATTTATAGTATTGCATAAAAGTTTGAAATGATTTAAACAGTTAATTTATTTAAACTAATTTTAATTTGTATGTTTTTTAAAAAGCAATTATATTTTTATAACTATTTATTAAATTATAAATTATTTTGGAATTTCAAATAAATTATAAATATTTTATGTTATAAGTTTTAAAATAAAATATTAAATAAATGAGTTAATTTAAATTGAATGTTATTTTTGATAATTTGTTAAATTTTAAAAAAATTACAATATTAATCATATCAAATTTGATCTCTATAAATGATATTAATCTTGATTATTTAATATTTTATATTAAGACTTCTCCCAAAAAAATATTTGCAAAAATTGATACATTATTAGGATTTTATTGAGATGCGAGGGAATAACGAATCTAATTAAAAATATTCATGGATCCCCTATTTGGTGGAGTACGTGAAAAAAAGTCCATCTCAAGTTTTATATAGTTTTTGAGGTACCAAAAAATTAATTTTGTCGTTGAGTAGACTAAATGCATAAACCTGCAAAATATGTATAATAGCAAAATATTTAAAAATGACATAGCTATGGTAGCTGTGATTAATTACAGAAGACCGACGGACAGATGTAATGAAATTATTAGGTTCCTAGTTTGCTAGGGAACTCTAAAAAGAACAATGCCTAAATTTCCATCGGTATTAAATAGCGTTTAAAAATATTAAACTCAATTCATTTCTTCGTCATAATTATCGATAAGATGATTTAACGCTAACGTAAACATCAAATAACACAACTTTACACGAAAAGTCGGTAAGTCATATTTTAACGTATACATTTCTTTTACGGATAATTAGGCATATTATTTTGTAAATTGTCCTTCTATGTAGGTATGCGGCAGGGCATACTAAAATAGTGTCAGAGTGCAGGCAAGATGGCAAAATATGTATCAGTTACAGTGTCAACAGGATGGCAATATTTTTGTAACGTTTGATTTGATACAAGTACCTGGCAATCATACATACACAACTTTAGTGTTGACTATTAATTAACGATCGACTGAATTTAGGCTCAGTGCTTGCATTTGATCTAAATAGTCCATATCTGTGATTGGTCCAAGTTATTGGCAGTTTATTCAAATAGCAATCTGGTTCCTCCATACGGTTTATTCAAATAGCAATCTGGTCCCTCCACACCACCAACCAAAATTTGTTTGGTGGCGTGGAGGGCTTGTTGATATAATCGCTTGGTGGTGAAAAAGTTGATCCATTACTTTCCAATCCTGGCAAATTTAGTTAGTACGCGCATGTGTGCGATGGCTCTCATCGGCACTCTAACGATTAATGTTCTAAATTAAAGAAAATATGCATTTGTGTATATTTTTCTCATATTTTAATGGTTAGATAGAAATGTACTTTTCTGCCATTTATAAAGTTATGTTACTCTCTAAGGTTACCTTACTCTATTTGGCTAGTCGCAAATGTTTGTAAAGTTTTTCTGTCATTAATCCATTTATTATCCAACTGACCACATTGACACAATGAATACTTTCTCTTACCTGCAGGGTTGCAACGCTAACATCATCTCGCGCATCAGAACGCTCTGCACTGGAGCGGAAGCTGGCAGATGAGAGGCGTGCACGCACTGCCGTCGAGAGCCAGCTCGCAGCTGCTCGTCAGCAGCACCAGCAACGGCTGCAACAAAACAAGTGAGCATCTTATGTATTATCTCATTTTGGTGAAAAAACGGTATGATTATAGAAACGGTATGATAGATTATAGTTATCACATATTTGGTATGGAAATATTATATTATGTGATTAATTAAGAAGATTCAAAAATGGCCCTACTAATTTCAATAAAAATTTTCCAGTTTCATTCTTTTACCATCCATTTTTTTGCCATTAACATATACTGTATTTTTTGTGCACCAATATACCGTTGTTCAGTTTGCAACTGCATGATTTATTTATAATTCTAATAAAATTATAGAATTGGCATTTCTGTACAGTGAAGATATTTAGGATACAAAAATATTGTTTTAGGAATTTTTTTCTTTTTATGTTTATTCGTTGTATGATTATTTGTTCGCCCACCATACAAGAACCATTGAAGGAAAAAAGAAGTTATGGTAATTTTAAATTTGAATACGAAGCACCTTTAATAGGCTATTTGACAACATCGAAAATATACCACAATTCGGGGTCATCCTATTAGATTATAACGTAAATAAGCGCATTGCTTTTAATTTTCAGAAGAATAAGTTTATATTATATAAAAAAAATCCTAAAGAAATTACAATATTTTTTGAAATTTAATCAGCATCGCAAAACCCCCTGATACTGGTTAAAAGTCAGATGATGTCACAACCAAGTTTTTAAATCTTTAAATTATGGTCCTTTTTTCTTTTTTTTTAATTTATAACTATCACCTTTTGCATTTAGTATAATTTTTCTTATAATATAAATTCATTACGTATGTTATTCATTACCTATTATATTATATAAAAAGAAATACATTACAAATCATATATTTAATTAAAATAACTTCCGGTCATAACTAATGTATAAAAATTTATTTAATTCCCATGCAATGCATATGCTAATGTATATATCAGCACTATAATTTTATTCCAAACATAAATCATGAACAAATAGACTTTTCCTGAATGTTGTTGGATAAACAAGATGTTATTATTAAAATTGATAGATTAAGTAAATATTCGAGTTGGATAATTAAATTTACTATATTTATATTGTAAATACTTAACAATTTGTAAGTAATAATAAATTTAATTGTGTAATAAATGCTTAGCGATAAAAGATAAAGTGAACTAACTGGAAAGAAAGGTTAAAACATATTCCATCGCAAATAAAAATCAGGTATGAAATTTTTTTAATTGATTTTTTTTATAAATGATCGTCTGCTGCAGAATTTTTTTAAACATATCGTTTTTAATGTAAATTATTTCTTATCAAAACAAAAATATTATTATATCAATAATTTAAATTTAGATAAATACTAACAACTGTCAAAATATTATTGGTACTAAAACACATTCATATCAAAATTTAATATCAATAATTGATATTAAATTTTGATATGAATGTGTTTTAGTACCATTGATATCAATAATAATGTTTAAAACACAAATATTACATCGGAATGATCTTTACACATAAAAACATTTGAGTGCGCTACAATGCTTTTTGATCTCTTTGGGCTAATTGCAGCCACTTTTTTCGCCTTTTAAGATTTGTTGGCACCGAAACGAACACTTTGTTTAGACTTTTTATAGACTTATTTTTAATTAAAGACCGCAAGTTTGAAAATTCGAACTTTAAAAGTGATTTATGTGAAAAATATAGCATATATCCTGGAAATATAAATATAGTGTGCTTATAATGCAAAATAGAACAATTTGAAACAATTTAAAAATTCAAGTCAAATAGCCTATTTAAACAAAAAGTTTATAATGATTATAGATGATGTCAGATAGTATTAAATAAGGCCGTAATAAATGTATAGGAAATATTATTCGTGAGCATTTTATATTTTTATAATGATCATTATTCTGTGAAGAAACGCTATACTTCTCACATTTATTTGAGTACGAGTATGTACCTTAATAATTCATTACAGCCGATTCAGATATTCGTTATTTGGAACTTATTAAGACAGTAATAGATTTTAGTAGGACTAGATTTCTTTAAAGAAATTTGTTTATTGTTTAACAATAACTTACACACAAGTTCTTACTATTTAAGTCATACATCACTCATGAAATATTAACCTATGCTAATTTTGTGTTAAAAGGACGGGTGAGTGTGGTGGCGAGTGGTGCCGCGCGCGACGTGCGGCAGCAGATGCAGAGTTGTGCAATGCGCGGCGTGAGCTGCAACGCGTGCGAGATCGCAGTGCTCAGCTTGCACGGGACTTGCATAGTGCTGGACAGCAAGTGAGTATTAGTACATAAAAGCTGTTAGCTATGAGTAGAAATTGTTTTTTGAGGGTACATATATACTTGGGCACGTATAAAAATTTAAAGGTTCAGAATATTTCTCTTAAACTACTTAAAAATATTAATATTATTTGGCCCATTTCAGTCGTAGAATATAAGACGGTTGACATGCTGTCCTTCACAGGTATAAAATATTGTGACAAAAAATACGAGATTCAGAACCATTGTTGTAGTTTTCTAGTAAATTTTAGTAAAACTGTACTTTTTATAATTTTGGCTTTAGCCATTTCGGATAAGGGGGGAACGTATTTTTGTGGTTATTTTCAATAATGTCTGGAACTTATATAATTCTGAAAAAAAAGTTGTTTAAAAAGTCTTATAACTCGATCTTTCAACTGATGATACATCCCACGTGACAGATGAAATTAATTTTTTTTTCAATAGGCTATTTGACAACATCGAAAATATACCACAATCCATGGTCAACCTATTAGATTATAACGTAAATAAGCGTATTGCTTTTCATTTTCAAAACAAGTTTTTATTTTATAAAAAAAACGTAAAGAAATCACTATATTTTTTGAAATTCAATCAGCGTCGCAAACGCTCTGTTATTGGTTAAAAGTCAGATGACGTCACAGGCGAGTAAAACGCATTCATAACAAAATTTAATGTTCTCATTCTTTTGGTTTATAGACAAATGATATCGATAATCATATTTATAACACAAATATTACATCAAAATGATCTTCACAACTAAAAACATTTGAGTGAGCTATAATGCTGTTTGGATCTCTTCGAGCTAATTGCAGCCACTTTTTTCATCTTTTGAGAATCATTGGCACTGAAATGAACACTTTGTGTGAATTTTTTATAGACGTATTTGTACATTGTGGCACTACACACGATTTATACACCGTTTTAATATGAAAATAAATAAGAATCCCCTTCAGCGGGCAGGACTGTTTATGTTTACATTGCGCGTGATGTCAAGCTTGCCACCATTGCGGAAATTGCGTTTTAGCGCGTGTTCGAAACTTCAAACTTTAAAAGTGATTTATATAAGTGGCATATATCCTGGAAATATAAATCTAGTGTGCTTATAATGTAAAACAGAACAATTTAAAACAGTATAAAAAAAATATGTCAAATAGCCTATTATGTCATTTCCCATCTTTAAAATTTGTATATAAATATTTTGTTTTAATTATTGAATGTTATATAGGTAAATAGGTTTTTATTACTATTTTATTTCAAGTTTTATGTCAAATGGTTTCTAAGAAAAATGGTTTTCAAAGATAGACAGATAGACATGTGAGTGATTTTATTTTGTGTTATGCTTCCATTCTTTTCCTAGGGTTTACCTCAAAGGTAAGGTTTGGAGTATGATTCAAGTTTAAATACATGAATAGTTTCAAAACATCGGTCCAAAATAATTACTGGAATTGGTTTAAATTTAATGATAAATTTTGATTTGGAAGTATTGGTGGTTATATTGTAAGAGTTTGCAGGTGAAAAAATGAATTTTAGAAATGTAATTTAATTTTTACAAACATTTTGATCGATATCTTCGAGGAAAGTTATTTTTAAACAAAAACTGTATCTGGTGAGCGAAAGTCGTGTTGTTTAGTGGCCTTGTTGACTTTATGTGGTCTCCCTCTGAGTGAAAATAGTGGTAATTTAATTTTTCTGATATTAGCCTAAGAAGAATTTGTTATTTCTATATAGAAAAATATTTAAAGAGAAAAGAAATACCTATTTCAAATATGGAAGCTCCATGTACTTTTCCTTATTGCTGGCATAAAAAACAGTTTTAGTCTCCATCTATATGTGGTCTCCATTTATGACCATTGCTTTTTCTTGTAGCTTTTCTGAGTTGTGATTTTAGGGCAGGGCGATGTGTGCAATATTAACATTTATATATAATATATAAAAACAGTATAAAAAACAATCGTTAGACAGATAAATTATGCCACTCAAAAAAGAGATTTATGTGAGATCTAGACAATTTCGCCAATGACAAATACCTTTGCTATGCTTAATTTTTGTTACCTTTAGGTTTTGCACTATAACATGCAATAGGGATGTTGACTGTATTGAAATAAAAAAATAATTTTGCTGTGAAACGGTAGTTTCCATAATAGAAATCCTAAAAAAATACAATATTTTTTTTTATTTTTAAAATGATGACATGCATGACCTCATTTGTTCACAAGCATCATTGCTCTCAAGGGCTACGTTGTTTGGTTAACATTATTTTATAGTGATTACCTTGGAATTTTTCGAAGTTTCCTTACTATATCCTTTGAAAAAGATTTTGAGAAGTTTTGCCATAATGGAAATTGGATTTAGTAAGGCAAATAATTTGAATTTGCCGAGAATTGATTGTTTTAACGGTGTATACAATATACCGTAACTTTTACTTTGCTAAATTTTGAAATTTGAAGACCTGCATGCAAGTAATATAGTAAGAATTGTTATTTCTGTAACTGATAATGAATAAATAATAGTAATCATAGGTGTTTATAAGCCTAAAAGAGTTAACTCTGAATAATTAAGAAAAATAGTATGATTTTGAGGTTATATTTTGTTTTATTGTTTTGTCTTTTATTGTTAACACCAGATATGATATAGAGGGTATTGACTTTCTACTGACTTCCAATTTGAACGGAGCGGTTGAAATAGATGTAGTAAGGTTTTTCATTGGTTAAACTTTCATGTTCTTAAATTTTGTTTTAGTCTGTGTGCTTTTACTTCTAAATTTATGACATATTACACTTGTATAGATTTATCAGTTGTTATTGGTTTACACACTACTGGTTGCAGTATATCTGAAAAGAAAAGTTTGTTTTATAAGTGTTGCACAGTTTATTACACAATATTTCTACTACTATTCGCACACTGTTTTTTTTCTTTTACAACAAATAAATAAATACTGTATTTATAATCAACTGGTAAAGTATATTGTTTACCTGAGCTTGGACCTGGTTGAACCTCAGCCGTGAAAAATATTTTGTAGAGTAAGCTTGTTCTATTTCTCTTTCACATTCTGCTATTGTATTCAATCTTTGTGTTTTTTTTTTACTGTTAATGGTCGGGTTGATTGTTTACCTGAGTTTGGATTTAGTTGAACCTCAGCCATGAAAATACTTTGTGTAGAATAAGCTTGTTCTATTTCTCTTTCACATTCCGCTATTGTATCCAATCTTTGTGTCTTGACTGTTAATGGTCGGGTTGATTCTTTACCTGAGCTTGGTTCTGGTTGAACTTCAGCCATGAAAAATATTTTGCAAAGCTTGTTCTATTTCTGTTTCACATTCCGCTATTGTATCCAATCTTTGTGTTTTTTTACTGTTAATGGTCGGGTTGATTGTTTATCTGAGTTTGGATTTAGTTGAACCTCAGCCATGAAAATACTTTGTGTAGAATAAGCTTGTTCTATTTCTCTTTCACATTCCGCTATTGTATCCAATCTTTGTGTTTTGACTGTTAATGGTCGGGTTGATTCTTTACCTGAGCTTGGTTCTGGTTGAACTTCAGCCATGAAAAATATTTTGTAGAGTAAGCTTGTACTATTTCTGTTTCACATTCCACTATTGTATCCAATCTTTGTGTTTTCACTGTAAATGGTCGGGTTGATTGTTTACCTGAGTTTGGATTTAGTTGAACCTCAGCCATGAAAATACTTTGTGTAGAATAAGTTTGTTCTATTTCTCTTTCACATTCCGCTATTGTATCCAATCTTTATGTTTTGACTGTTAATGGTTGGGTTGATTGTTTACCTGAGCTTGGATTTGGTTGAACCTTAGTCATGAAAATACTTTGTAGAGTAATCTTGTTCTATTTCTCTTTCACATTCCGCTATTGTATCCAATCTTTTGATTTTTCTGTTGGTTTTTTTCTCTCGGGTTGACATCCAAACTTTGTTGGCAAACAACCTGTCCTCATTCGGACCTGTGATACAGAGCCCATCAAATGATATTCTGTATAGTTTTCTATATCATTCGGCAACCAAAATAAAACAAGTACAAAACATTGTTACTCAACTTTGTTTATATTATTTCTAACCTCAAAATTCCCATTTTCATCTTTGAAAACTTGAAAAATAATGACTTAATATGAGAAAATAAACAAATATTATCGAAATTTAGATCAAAATGATCTTCACAAAAATACATTTTTGATTGTGTAAGTACAAGTGCTGGATCCCTGCGGGCTAGCTGAAGCCACATTTTCCTATTACTTTCTGAATGTGGAACATAAATAAATAACTTTTCAAGTGTTTTAATTGTAGCACTTGCACACTGAGGCACCGCACAACACTTATAAAAATTAAAACTCATTTTTTGTTGCAAAAATTACAAAGAAACTTTATATTATATTCATGTTCAAAGTTTTGGAAAAAAAATGGAAGTAACAATATTCAATTGAAGCCTGCTGCTGTTGTAGAGGCTAATAAGCCTGTTCATTACAGGTGAATTCCTTGGAAACTCGGTGTCGCGAGACGGCAGCGGGCAACACAACTAATGGTGACACAGCAGCCGCACTGGCAGCGCTGCGGGAGCGCGCCCAGCACCTTGAGCGTTCTCTCTCTGCTGAGACACGCATCAAACTCGATCTATTCTCTGCGCTTGGGGAGGCCAAGAGGCAGTTGGAGATACGGGAAGGTGAGTTAGAAGAAACACTATGCATTTTAGTTTATATTTTTATATTTTTACTATTATAAATATTTACGTGAACCAAATCAATATTGCCACGTCGTCTGATATTATTTTTCACTTAAAATTATAATAAACAAAAGAAAATATTGTTTCCAGGTTGTTAATTTCTTTAGACTTTGATAATAAATCCAAATTCAAACACTTTTCGAGTACTGGCTGTGTCAGTTTGGGGAAGATTGGAAAGGAGGGTTTTTATCTTATAAGGGGTCTTGGGCCCAGGAATAACATTAATTGTGCACAACAAAACCTCAAATATTTGTATTAAGGTTACATTGTAATAGTATTTAATAAACAGGTAATGATTGTAATAATATTTAATAAACAATACATTTTTTATTGATGGCGCTCAATTTGAAAAAATTTTTTTGAATATTTAAAAAATTGACAGTTATATAGATTTAGCGCCACCTAGAGCAACATTTCAAATTTCAAGCACCCCGCTTTACCATTGTATTTCTTTATTATGCTGTTAAATACACTCAAAAACATTTTGTCCATATGTGTTGATTTAAACATAAAGTGTTGATTTGTGTTGATACGTGTTCGTGTAAACATGTTGATTCAAACATAATGTCATTGAAAAGGTTAAAATTATTGTAATTATGTATAATAAATATTTTGTTGCTTGCTTAATAATTTTGAAATATTTTAAAAGATTGTGTAGTGTAAAGATTTAACCCCACCTGTCATTTAGTCACTTATTGAGTCATCTATTTTACCTTTCCCTAAAAACCACCTTCCAAAAACCATCCCTTAGCTATCCTTAGAAATGGAGCTTCTTAATCAAATACAGAACAAATTTTATTAAGGCGATCTTATCTCTAAAAAAAATGCTAAAATAAAAAAATGCCATTTTCTGGTCATATTAACGTCTTGAGTGTATGCGCTCACGCTATTCAAACAAATATATTTTGGTTAAAGTAAGATAAACAGAGAGAATTATACATCACAAGAAAGAGAACGAAATAACAAATTAAATTGTGATACCTTCATCTTTGGCGTACAATTATTTTTGCCGTATGATTTTTGCTCCATGCAAGACGGTTATTAAATTTTTGGCTTAACAAAAATTTAACAATAACTTGTTCTTTTATTAGGATAAGTGATTTGTTTATTTACATTTACGTTTAATCACATTTTATGCTAATGGAAATTGCATTCCATAAAAACTTACTTTATAAGCCTTTTTTCTTATGAAAATGGGAATTTTTTCATATTGTTCAATATTTTTTAAATTTAAAAATCTATAACAAATATATTTTTAATTGCAAAACACATTTACTCAATATATCCACCGCTTGCTTGAATGATCACTTCTATTTTCGGTCTTCTGTAGTCTGCACAGACACGCTTTAATGTGTCACGGCCCATATCAGTGAATGCCGTTTCAATAGTGACTCTCTATGATGTGACATTTGCATGTCTGAACTTCTTCGTGTCCCATTTAACTACGCAGAACATAGCTAACATACATAGAAGTTCAAAGGATTGAAATCTGGGCTTTTGGGAGGCCAAAATTCTTTCGATCAAAACATGTCGACATTGTCCGACAACCAATTTTGCACCAAATGACTTGTGTGAAAAGTTGCACTGTCCTGCTGGAAAACATACGGTTTTCCAGGCAAACAGTTTCCATCCCTGGCTTCATTACATTTTTCAGAACATGCAAATAAACTTCTTTTGTGACATTTTTCCCTTTGTTAAAGAAATGCAGTGGCATGATTTCGCCCTCAATAGATACAACACCTATTATGTGAACATTCGCCACCGGGAATTTCTTTCTTGCAATAATGGGGATATTTTTAGGGTTTTGGGTGAGCCAGCGGTCATTCCTTCGAAAGATTTTTGCATCCACAGTAAAAACTTTCTCATCAGAAAAAAACCTGTGTCGTCCGCAAAAATTGAATTTTGTCTGGATTTTTACTGTACCTGTACATACGTAAGGTACAAATGCTTTGACTATGTCGTAACTTCACTATGTTGCGATAAAGTCAATACTTTCGGAGTTATACATTATTTTATCAACATGATACCACCATCGAGTTCATGTAAAAGCCCTGTTGATTTTATTTAATGTATATATACTTAGCGTTGATATGGGACTAAGGAGAAATATGGATATACAGTATGTGCAACATGCTAAAAAATATTTTATGTCCTTGCTTAAATGTCATTGTTTTTGGGTTAAGAATAATTATTAATAATATTTAACGGCAACACATTTGATATAAATTTCCTTATTTAACGATTGAATTCAAAAGTAAAATTGTGTTTTAAAATTTGCGCTAAATCCAGAAACACAAATTGGGTATTTGACTAAATTTTTTTATTTCATTAATCATAATTTCTAGGTACAAGCTGATGAAGAGTGAAAATTTTTTTTAATAATCTTAAAAATTTACCGACTTATAAAAGTTTAAATTTAATCTTTAGACAAGGACGGGAATACTGTGTTGTGAGGTCATTTTTAATATTGCACATTATATTCTACAAGATGAAAAGAGACAGCGATATACCCAACAACCCTATCCGTATCTTCAAATTTAGAAGCTTCTAACTGGCTTATTTTTCAATAAATATTTGAATTTTTTTCAAGACTGGTCTTTAATTAACTTATATTTCACAATATTGTACGAAAAATATCAAAATTTAGAATGAGTCAACTACCGTATTATCCACCATTATGGAGTACTAACATATAGGTAACATCAAGCAAGTGTGAGCAAGATCATGCAATGTTATTGAATTTTATAAACAATATTTACCTGTTAGTATAGAATCACGAGGCATGTGAAAGATATAGAATCTCCTGTTTTCAATTTAATTGTTTGGGGGCATTGTGACGTGATGGCATTTGCATATCACATAACTAAGTGTTATGATGTGAAGCTTTGCATGACTGCAATAAAGTTGATTTTTCATGCTTAGAACACATTTTCCGGAAAATATCAGAATTGTAATTTTATCAGGAAAATTTCGATTAATTTTAGACACTAAAAAATTTATAAATACTCTATTGGTGGATAACGAATTTATGTAGAGGGATAATAAATATAATGGAGTAAAAGCAGTAGTAATTGTTTCCGAGTATCAATTGGGCAAAAGTTGAATCATTTCATAGTTCAGACAAATTTGTTGTAGTTAAATATCATTAATCACAAAATGTTTAAGGGATGAATAATTTCTCCATTTGTAGGTTAGTACAATGTAAAAACCGAATAGAAAATAACATGTAGTTGGATAATTGTCTAATTATTTAAAGTGAATATTTAATTATTTTTATTGAACCTAAAACATATTTTTCATCAACTGTATCAATGATAAATTTGAGGGGCCTGATTTTCTATTATTCAAATTAACCTCAATGTCAATACATTAAAAGATTATTAGAACTTCATGTTAATATGTTTAGCTAAGTATATGTATATTTGTTGGATAAGTTGTATTCTATAGTAGAGATGTATGCAAAGCGGAAAAGTTTACAGATTTGTGAAATGTTAGTTTTTATTCCTATTAGTTTTTCAAATATAGAATTTCAGTCCGCGTATATTAGTAGTGAACAAAATAATGAAGAGTTTATAGTTTAATATGATTTTTGACATTTAATTAGACGAATAATTATGACAACACACTTTTAATTTACAGGTCTTATACGAACTCAAGAGAAGGAGATTGAAGAGTTGAAAGCAAAGATAGCCCAGATGCTGGCAGTAATGCCCACAGACAGTTTTGTAGGGCCCTCATCAGCCGGGCCCGGTATGTCCAAGCTCCGCCTCTCAGCCCGACACAGCCCTGAGGGACCTTCTGTCAGTCCGCTCGGTCAGTCGCCTTTTTCCAGCCTCCATCAGCAAGCTAACTCCAACCTCGATCCGAATGCCACGGCTTACACACCCAAGGGAGCCATGGTGTCATGTGGAAATTCGGCTGATGTCTGAAGTATGAGAAATGATAAGGGCTACTGAACGTTGGAGATGTTCCCACCAGGAGATTACGGAGTTGCTAGAAGGAAAACATTTTACCTGTTACTCTATCACCTGGAGAAGATTTCATATATCCTCTTAGTTTTCTGGTGGAAAATCTCTTAATCTGCAACCTTGCCCCCACGAAGACGGCGATGAAAGCCCTCCCCCCCCCGATTGATCTCGTTTACTTAAGCAAAAGTTATTATTGAGAAAAGAAAATAAAATAAAAAATGTCTTGTTTTCAATGTGTTATAGTGGTTACGCGGTGAAAAATGGAGAACTTTTTTTTAATTTGTTGTTATTTTTGATTGTGAGTAAATATGGTGAACTGTATGGGCGGTCGGCGCACAAAACTGACAAACAATGGCATTTACGTAGTGCCCTGTGCGGCGAGAGATTAGTTTTCATCGTGCTAATATTATAGTGTTGAGTTGTTAGTAATGGCAATTATTATTTTCAGTGCCAATGAGTAAAGAAGTACAGTTCTGAAAAGTGTGGCCCTTAATTAATAAAATCATTATGTATATCGCCCTGTTCTCTTAAAATTTGTTGTGATACAATTTTCTTTAATAGGGATTGATTTTTGTACATTTGCCTTGGCTTGTGCTGTGAAACTATTTTGGATAGGTATGCTGTTCAATGGGTTTCTATACTGTTGCTTAGAGGGGATGTTAATATTCTAAAGTAACATGGCGAATGTGGACCAGAAACTTTGTTATAGAAGATTCCAACAAAGCTTTTGATCTTTTCCTGGGCCAAACGCGTAGTAATCTTTTCTTAAAAACATGTTTGATTTAAAATGTACATGGTGACTCATTACCAACATAAAAACTGAAAATACTGATATTTAGGTCTTTAATGTCATGGACTATTATTAGTTATTATTAGGCCATCTGCCATTATATAACAACTTTATCCTGGAAGGGAGGTTCTCTAATGGGTTTACAACATGAGAATGTAATTGTGACGTTACATTGTCTATATTTTCCACCTAATGCCATTAGAACAGCTTGCTTTTTTCTTTTAAATGCACTTATTTTAGGTTTGTTTCACAAAAAGAGAAATATAAGGCACAGGTGGCCAACGTTAATAGTACTTGAGTACAACAGTAGTGAATATAATATTTCTTATTCATAATGCATAAATTGTTAGGCAAATTAATTATTCTCATATTTAGGTTTTTCTTTGCAATATATTTGTTTTTGGATGTAAAATAAAATCAGTTTCGTTGCAACTCTCACCAACATTTAATTTCTTTGTCACTAATAGTTTACTAAAATGAATATGTTTAACATCATAGTAAAATCTCTGTTCGTAGATGAATAGAAAATGGTATGGAAATAACTATATATGCTAAGTATAATTTTAAAATCACATTGTGGGAATGGTGGCATTTAAGTTTCAGTTGCAAGGATAACTGACCACAGTTATCATTATAAAGAATTTTTGTCAGTGTAGTTGAAATCATATTCATTTGTTAAAACTGTGAAAGTGGAAAAGTTTAACAAATGGATATAGCTATAAAAATATGTCAGAATGGCTGATAATATTCAAGTGCTGTTTATATATAAATAAAAACATACACATTAAAGTATCTGGGGTTCAGGGTTGCAACAAGACTTATTTTTCTACATCATAACATTAACTTGTCTCCGACACTGAAAAGATTTGAAGAATAATGACATGTTTAAGAGTCCATAAATATTGGTTTCACAGCACAAATTTGAGATAGATACCGAAGCTCCTGCGCTGTGCTCTCACAGTTTGTGATAAATGTACAAAATCAAGAGTCTATGGCTCATAGAGTTGTGTTTATTTAATAATCTTAATTATTACCATCTGGAATTGACAATTCATCGTTTCATTTAGAAATCAATTTCAGTCTATTTCTAGAAATTATTATTTGCTTCTAAACTGGTATTTTGTATTATTTAATGAGTCATTCTGTTACATTAGTCTTTTGAATGAGTAAGACATTTTAAGTTTTGTATTTATTACATAAGCTTCATATTTTGTTTTCAGGGTAATATCTGCTTTTTTGCCTAAAATTTATAGTTTATAAAGCAAATCTTGTACCTTTTTTTTATTTAAAATTTATTTTGATCAGTTAAATTTGTTTTATGTGGAAATACGCGTAAGTGTGCGTATTCCAAAATGTGTTATATTTGTTTGACGTAATCCTTAAATGCTGCTTAATTATCTTATGACGTTAATTAGGGATTACTTTAATAAAGAAAGTAAAACTGTCAAAGTGAAAAATGTCTACCTCAGGGTTTGTAGCCTTAAATTACCTTGAGCTCATTTAGATTAATATCATTTTTAGGTGAGTTGTCTCACTATGTATTATAGAGAAATTTATGAAATTGCAATTATTTCATTGCTCATACTTTTTATGTGTCTAGGGAAATGCACAAAGTTATAATTAAATTTGAAATGTATCTTTGAGCGTTTGTATGATTGCACTTTTGGATTTCTGAAAGTGATGGATATTTTAAACAGATTCATTTTATAGTTAACTAAAACTTGGTTTATGACTGGGAAAATTATTGAAGTAGCTAAATCTATACAGTTTAATAAAATATTTACATGTTATACGGAAATAGAATATTTTATGCGCAAATAGGTCTATTTCAGTGAAGTAGCTATTGTTGAAAAAATGGCATACGCTATCGATAGCTATCTTAGCAGATGTTATAGTTATCAAATTAACATTTTAAACTTTTTAAAGAATCAGCGGCTGGAAAAACATAATATTGGGCCATCGCCAAATTTAAATTTTAAATTCATAAAATCTGTTTTTGTGCTACTGGACTTGAGCTAGGTATGTTTTAAAAGGATTTATTATTTCTTTATACATCACAGATTCTTAGTAATTTTTTTTGGAAAATATCGACTGTTTAGTAGTCCCTTTGAATTTTTGAGAATCGGTTGTTTGAAATACGTAATTTTTTATTTGCAATGAAAAATCAGTTTTCAGTTCTTTATAATTACTATATTTGTTTGAGATTAGTTTTTGCTGGTAGCTTCCAAGCAGGAGTCTTCCACGTGGAAATTTGTTTATTCTTAATGTGTACTTGTTTTCACCGCCTTCCTTTATTAGTTTCTTACATTATCACCAATTACTATTTATTTTAGCTATTAAGGGACATACAGAAGAGATTTCGATAAGACTTATTTAATATAGCTTAAGCAATGGCACGTATTGTTTTTTTTCGTGCCTGTTACAACTATTTGTTTTAATACTGCAAAATGAGAGAGTTAAACTATGTTTTGCTATTGTTTTCCAGCCATTTGATGTCGGCTTTTCAATTGATTTGTGTGTTGGTCTGTAAGATTTTTTTTAAATTGTTTATTTCAAAATTATTAGAATTTATAAGAGATCAGAAAAATGTAACAGCAAGTGTCTTTTATAAATATTTTACTATAAAAAGTTTATGGTTTATTTGTACTTGTATATGAGTATAGTTGCAAATTATAAAATTGTCAAAATGAGAAGTGGATTTATACAAATTAAAGTATAATTTTATCAGTATTGTAATTTTGCGCAGTGTCATGTTGAGGGTAAAATTTTGTTATTATGATAACAAGGAGATTTCACAAGTAATTGACAGTTGCAGTTTTTGCATATCATAAACTGCTTTGCTATAAGCATAACATGTAATACTTGGACTGTGCACTGAATATGTTTGAAATTGAAAATACATTTTTTTTGGACATATAAAATAGATCGGATAAGAAGTTTGTCCATTCAAGTCCCCCGTAAGCACGAGCATCAATTATGTTAGGATATGTTTTTTTTTTCAAGTCGTTTTTATTTTTGTTTTTATGAAAATAATCTCAATCTACATTGGTTAAGTTTTTGTAATATTAAGATAATCAGCATGGATTGATTAAAGCGGGCTTTTAATGAGAATTAATAGAATTGAATTTACTTCGAGATTGAGACGATATGCCGGCTGTTTAAGTACTTAATAGAGTTAGTATTTTTTTTGGATGAGTGAATTAACGCGTCTATAAACGAAGGTATCAATTTCTCATTAACTTGCCATAGTCGTATTTATTTAAGTACAATTTTGAGAATAAGATGAAGACTAATTACGAATTTGTAACGAGGATCAATGAAGGTGTATTTTTCTTACGTCCAATTTTTGCACGAGAATATATTTCTATTATATTTTCCGCCGTCAGAGTGATTTTCCTTAATACGAACCGTAATGCAGCGAGATTGACGAATACACTTTAGAATCATTTGTTAAAATACTGAAGAAGCTATTTTTACATAACGAAGTTTAATATTGTTACTGAAAAATTTGTATAGAAATGAAATTGAGTGCTCTCTTTGTATATAATGTTTCCTTTCGATTTTGTCTTGATAGTTTTGTCGTTCTAATTGTTTTAACGCTAGAGCACGGCGGCGGTTATATTGTTGCAAAACTTCGAAAAATTTGAAAGTTCCTTGAAATATCTTAATATATTTTAAATCCATAGACAAGTCTTCTGAGTCTGTTTATAGAATATCCCTGAACCTATCCAGAGAGGGAGTGTGGGTTAAAAAAGTTGACACTGCTTGTTAAGAGCTTGCATACAACCTAAAAGTAAAGTTATAATAAACATTTCATACTGTCCAAAAAAGTTTTGGAATCAATTTTTTTTTTGATACACAAAATTTAGTAGACCATATCTTGAATATGTAATAGTGTGATCCCAATAGATTTAATGAAACTATGTTATAAATGTTAACATGTACATATGTTTGTACAAATGATGTTCAATCAGCAAAATATTTTGCTAATATGTTATTATTTGCAGTTAACTCTAGAAATTGGATTACATGAATATTTACTTTCCTAATTTTATTTACAACAAAAAAAGATTATTTGGTATAGGATAAACATCAGTCAATGCTCCTTTTCCTCAGAGTATATGTTCTTCTAATATGCTACGAATACAGGAACCGTGATATTAATGTACAGGAGGTACATTCTAAAACTATGAAAAGAAATATGAATTTAGTAAGAAATATGAATTCAGTCGTTTCAAAGAATATAGTTTCAATTTGTTCCTTTAATTCATGATATATACTAGTGTAACCGAAGATGAGTTGTATTTATATGTAAGAAAAAAAAGGAAAATATCATAGACAGCTCTTAAATTTTCAAGTCTTAAAGTTGTATTGTTTGGAGATAAGAGTATCACTATTGTCTTAGAACGAATAGCAATGTCATGAAAGGTAAACTAATTTTTTTCAACAAACTTTTTGCTTGAGAGACGAAAGAAAATAGGGGTACCCAGGCTTTTTGGTTTGCGTACCAAAAGACTGGTGGACCTTCCCTAATTTTATTTTTGAGAACACAAGGGTTTTGCGACCTGCACAGCATAAGTAGCTTATGTAGATAATCTATCATTGCAGTAGAGTAAAACAGTACTACATCTGTCTTTTGGGAGCTTAAGTACTCGGGACGGAAGTTTTTATTTTTGAATATATAAGTTATATTTGGCACTTTTAAAAAATAAGTCAGTTTTATTCACATTAAACACTGTCCGGTTTGATTCAGATCAGATTTTGCATCTACGGCAATACTGCAGCTACAAAATATACCAAGTTGGTATATTTTGTAGCTGCAGTATTGCCGTAGATGCAAAATAAAGCCACTTAATTTTAAAAGAAGGTATTGCGAAGTGCATAATAGTTTATATTAAAAGATAATGTAAACATCGCATTGCTTTTTCAAATAATAATTCGAAACTTGTTCTACATGTATTGAAAACAAAAAATGAATTACAATATGAATAATTATTTGGAAGCAAGCGAATTATTGAAATTCTGAATAATAAATATAAAAATCATCAGTATTTTAAACTGTGAGTAGTGAAATCGAGAATAAGGAGCGTTGACCGTATTCATTGTTAATTAAAGTGCGGTTTTTTAGTTTCTCATTTTTTATGTATTCATCTCATTTTTTAATTATGTATGCCATTAAATAAGCAATAGTGAGTTATTGCAGATGTATACAAGACGGGTGAGACAATACATGGTCTATGTGACATCTTACATATGTCGGAAGTTTTTCAAAGCTACATTATTTCTTTTGCAATAAAAGTCACTGTATTCACTACCATTATTTGCGATTATTACCGCAGTTGGATATAGGACACAATATAAATCAAGTGTTAGGAAAGGCAGACTACTTTCTACTCTGTGTCTTATGAAAGTAGGACTCTTTCTGGATAAGGTATGCCATATTGTTATCACTCCCTAATTCACCTCAGTGAGATGAAGTGATGGTGCAAAATGGGGTAAAATGATTGAAGAATATCACGCTCCACTCATATAAAACTGTAATTTTCATTGCGACAATATCACCGTACGTGTCTCTATCAGTAACGTGTAATCAGTAAAGCTAGTATTAAACGTTGGATATTAAGATCTGAGTAAGGTGAATTAAGTAAGATTTAATTGGAAGTTGTAGTCGTTGAAAGTTCAGTACAAATAATTAATTTCATACTTGAATGGTTCTTGCGTTAAGTTTATTGATTATATAGATACCTGTGTGTTTATCTTTACGAAGTTATCTTCCGTACTGCGATTGATTTGAATTATTCGAAACGATTTTGGGATCTCCACTTGACAAAAGTTCAGAAGGAGGAGATCTTAAGATTTTTACTAATGAAATCGTTTCTGATGTTCGTTTGTAATAAATAATGCTGTCACAGCAATAAAAACTGTACAATTCTAAATGAGCATTTTTATTTACTTTTTCTATGTGAAAGAAGCAAGACGATATGAAATAAGCATTTTAATTTACTTTTCTATATGAAAGAAGAAGATATGCTGATGAGTTTTACAACATTTTAAAGGATTCATCTGATTGACATAAAATTGTTTCAATATTATGATAGGGGTGGTGTAAGATTGACATAAAATTGTTTCAATATTATGATAGGGGTGGTGTAAGATTGACATAAAATTGTTTCAATATTATGATAGGGGTGGTGTAAGATTGACATAAAATTAT
Organism: Druceiella hillmani; assembly: GCA_039881145.1. Classification (NCBI taxonomy): domain Eukaryota; kingdom Metazoa; phylum Arthropoda; class Insecta; order Lepidoptera; family Hepialidae; genus Druceiella; species Druceiella hillmani. The sequence continues at coordinate 23,685,578 of JAYKKI010000005.1, forward strand.
TTCAATATTGTGATAGGGATGGTGTAAGATTGACATAAAATTGTTTCAATATTATGATAGGGATGGTGCAAGATTGACATAAAATTGTTTCAATATTATGATAGGGATGGTGCAAGATTGACATAAAATTGTTTCAATATTATGATAGGGGTGGTGTAAGATTGACATAAAATTGTTTCAATATTATGATAGGGGTGGTGTAAGATTGACATAAAATTGTTTCAATATTATGATAGGGGTGGTGTAAGATTGACATAAAATTGTTTCAATATTATGATAGGGGTGGTGTAAGATTGACATAAAATTGTTTCAATATTATGATAGTGATGGTGCAAGATTGACATAAAATTGTTTCAATATTATGATAGGGATGGTGCAAGATTGACATAAAATTGTTTCATTATTATGATAGGGGTGGTGTAAGATTGACATAAAATTGTTTCAATATTATGATAGGGGTGGTGTAAGATTGACATAAAATTGTTTCAATATTATGATAGGGGTGGTGTAAGATTGACATAAAATTGTTTCAATATTATGATAGGGTGTAAGATTGACATAAAATTGTTTCAATATTGTGATAGGGATGGTGCAGGATTGACATAAAATTATTTCAATATTGTGATAGGGATGGTGTAAGATTGACATAAAATTGTTTCAATATTATGATGGGGATGGTGCAAGATTGACATAAAATTGTTTCAATATTATGATAGGGGTGGTGTAAGATTGACATAAAATTGTTTCAATATTATGATAGGGATGGTGTAAGATTGACATAAAATTGTTTCAATATTATGATAGGGGTGGTGTAAGATTGACATAAAATTGTTTCAATATTGTGATAGTGATGGTGCAAGATTGACATAAAATTGTTTCAATATTATGATAGGGATGGTGTAAGATTGACATAAAATTGTTTCAATATTATGATAGGGGGGGTGTAAGATTGACATAAAATTGTTTCAATATTATGATAGGGGTGGTGTAAGATTGACATACAATTGTTTCAATATTATGATAAGGATGGTGCAAGAAGCTATTAGCATCATCTGGTGAATAATTAAGCAATCAAAAATAATACTGAAATATGGTGTAGTATATTGTATAAAAACATCTAAATAATTCAGTAAAACAATAGAGTGTTAAATGATTCAAAAACCTATCCTCATATTCACTCGTAATATAACCTGTTTACCATCAATCTGTTTACAAATCATAATGTTAAATATATTTTCAGTCGTGTTCGTACAAATCACAAACAGTCATATCAAAGTCTGTATTTTAATGTGAATGTTGCTGTTTTCTTTCAAAGTAAAACTTTCAAATTTGAAGTAATATTAGTTTTCTCATTTTCATAATTTGTATTGATTTCATTTTGGCATTTCATTTCAACAAAGTGTTTGTTTTTGATATTAAGGAGTATGGATAGAAATACTAATTTCTATTTAACAATTAATTATTGTTACATTAATGATATGACTAACTTTAAGGGGCTTCTTCTTTTCATTCATACTTTGTCATATTTATCTGACAAATGGCTGAAAACAGTATTTTAGGAGGGTGGGTCAAAAGGTGAGTATGGAGGTTGCTTACTCACATAGTCGCTAATGAGAGACTGATTATGAGTATATATACTAAGCTTCAACTTATTTGTATCATTAACCTTTAAGCTATCATCGATCAAGCAATTCTTACTGGAAGAAATCATTGACTACAAAGGAAACTGAATTTCGAGTTATCAAGTTCCTGACAAAGCAAGGAAAAACACCACAAGTCATAATGAGTGAAATGCCATCGGTTTACAGGGACTCTTGCCTTAATAAAACCATGATTTACAAGTGGCATGATCTCCTCAAACAAAGCAGAGATTCGATCGAAGAATACACACGCTCAGGATGACTGATCGAGGCCACTCCCTCAGACATTGTTGAAAAACTTAAAATGAAATTTAAATTGAAAAACTTAATTGAATTCTGATTTAAGAAGAAGCAGTCGAGGAAAATGGTTGGAGTATCTTCTACAACCGTTTTGAATATTCTTGGCATGTCAAAAGTCAGCCCAGGACAATTTTTTGAATTTCTGTAGGAATCTCTGAGGGTAAGGACGAAATTTTGAGTTGAATTTTTACAGGTAACGAAGCTTGGGTTTGTCATGTTTGTCAAGGTGTAGCAATCGTCCGAAAAAGCCATGGTGACGGTTTTCTCGGGTACAGAAGGAATCCTGTTCATTGACTTCAAAGAAAAGGGTGTCTCTATAAAGGTGAGTACTACGCTAATCTACTGGAAAAGCTTTAAGAAGCATAGAAGAAGAAAAAGTGAGGGAAATTAGTGAAAGGTGTGGTGCTTTTGCATGTCATTGGACCTGTACCTAGGAGCCATGTTGCAAAGGTTGTCCTTCTAAAGTGTAGCTTTCAAATATTGCAATATCCACTGTACAGGTCAAACTTCGCCTCCTCTCAATATTATTTGTTTCTAGAAATGAAAAATGGAGTTTTGTGGAAAAAATTCAGTGATGATCAAGAGAAAACATTTTTTGAGGGTCAAATAATTAATTGACAGATCTGAATGTATTTGGAAATGTGTTAGGGTTAAGGTAGAGTATATATTGAAAAGGAAAAATAGCACCACATTTTTTTGATCTTCCTTCCACTCCATTACGCAAACTTTTTAACCTCACCTTGTATGTATAATTTAAAAATAAAAATACTGCACTGTTATTGACAAACATGTAACCAAAAGTTCTTATTTTTATTATCTATGGTGCTTGTTATGACCGTTTTCAAGTATCCTCTATATTTCTTGCATGGTCTTTATAGTATTTCATTACTTTCATAGCTGTCAAAATTTTATTGTCAACTAGAGTTGCAATGAATATTATTCGTTATTTAGTATCACAATTAATTTTCAGCAACTATTCTGCATATTTGGTGAATTCTTTAATTTTTAATAAATTTATTTTGCCAAATACCGAATACCTACAATTTAGTTGAAAATTAAATTGTTTGATCTGAAATGAAATACATAGTTGTTATCTGAAATTAAATACAAGTATATAATTTATTACTCCTATTATCACTTTTATGGATTTATTTATATCATAATTATAAGTAGCTGGTTGTAATGCAGAAATTTTAATTTTTTGCTTTACTAGGAACAAATCTTTCTTTTTTCTAGCCAGATATCCTCTTCGGAAAGTAGTTTTTTTAATTAACACTGTTTCCAGGGCTGGATAATATTTTGTTGCAAGCTTCATCAGACATTTTGAAAACTATATTGTAATTACTTTTCACCAAACAAATAGATTTGTATTTCTTTTCCAGTTTTGCTATTATGTATGAAGTTAAGTATTGAGTTTGGTCATAAAGGTATTCTTTGCATTAGATTGCTTGTATTTATGTTTATTTTAGCTTCTAGCTTTTCACAATAATTTCAGAGAGAGTACCAAGTTCTTTAGGTTTATCTGTCATTTTTCACTTGTTCTATGAGCTTGCACTTTCTTCACTGCTAGTTTTGTACCCTTCAGATAAAATGTATTGGTGAACTGTTTAAAAAAAATATATTTATCCTCATTAGGTTTTAAAATAATTTGTTGCAAGGTTAGTACTATAACCTATATTTCTTAATATACAAACTATCAATTTATGATGCTGTTATAGTATTTTAGTTTTACTAAAAATTGAGAAGTGATAGATTTTAAAAATTGAGATTTATTTTTTTTTCATAATTTTTAATTTGTAACAAATAGAAATCATAAACAATTTACAAGATTAACTTTTTATTATTTTAATTTAATGACGGATTTTTCATTTTAGACAAATTATTGACTTCAATATTTGCCAAAGGTAGGCTTTGAAAACTGAATGTGGTTTTTTTATATTTTTCAAGTTAATATTTTTCTTGCCATACAAGGATGTATCAAAGTAGTATGTCCTCGCTTTATCTTAATCGTAACGAGTTTTCACATAATATAGGACTGCTTAATACATAAAATGTTTTTATTGTATTGAGTAGTCCTTTAGTTACTAAGTACTTAGTAGTAAGGGGGAAGTAAATTTGAAAGCTAAAAAAAGCTTTTCCTTAAAATTTGTTTTAGTTAATAAAATAAAATAGAAGATTGTCGCTGTTTGGACATTTTGTACTAGTTTTGAGCCAATTTTTATTTAAAAGAAAATTTGTCAAAAGATATTAGTGGGTAAGTGAAAAAAGTGTTCCTCAAAAAAATATATAAGAATGACTAACTCGAAATATCAGGCCTCGTTTACTGAAACCAAAAAATGTAGTGTTTTTTTAAAGTAACGTTGCTACAGTTAAGCGTAGCTTTTTTCCTACATTTCTGAGAGAATGTCGGCTTCTTAAAGGTACAAGTGTGGATTTTGCCGTAGCGGCTATGGCTAAACATCCACGTTTAATGATAGCTGCTGTCGTTTCGAGAAAAACATGATTGAAATCTCAACTACAATTCATCAATATCCGGCCTATAAGAAAGTTCCCTCTCATCATAGGCTTTGTAAAGGTCTTTATATTTTTAGACATGAGATTGCTTCGTTGTAAATAACGGTCATCAGCACAACATGTTTACTATCACACTTGGTGCAATATTGATGTAGATTAGGCTTAATTTTGATTTCTAGTGGTTATAATACTAGGTATATAGGAAGCCCTGTAGACCTACAATGAAGATCGTTATAGATAATGTATGTGCTATTTCAAAAACAACAGTACCTGTATATCTCTCCAATAAAAAGGTCTTCATATATAGGAATAATAGTTTTCAAATTATCTTTAGGTATTGGTGGTTCATCGATGAATGTTTTCAGATTGTCTATAGTCAGCACGCTGAAACCTGCATTAGGACTATGCTTCTACGCACAAATAATGCTGATGATATACTGGTGTCGAAGTTTTGTGGTTCAATGTCACCTAGATAGCATCATAACTGTTGTCTATTTACCAGGATTTTTAGAAAAATACTCGCAAAAGCTTTTCATAGCACAGAAACAATTTTATTGTACCAATGTTTTTTATGACTAAATATGCACGCAACTTATATCTATCTATGAAATACAATTTTTACAATTTCGAATACAATAAACTTACAAAAGAACGGAGTCTGGAACTTTTCGAATATAATAGATATTCGGTTTAGATGCTCCGCCCATATGCCCTTCATGCTCCTACTTATTACGTCACAGTTTCAATCTTTTTACATAAAATTTTCATCATAATCAACATAAAATTTTAGACACGTTGTTGAAAGTGTGTTATATTCAAAAAAGTGTTAAAACATATTTATAACTCTATGCAAAGAAGTAAGCAACAAAAATATTTAAAAACCATTTTATAAATATGTCAAGTGACAGCACGGTTAAACAAAATGCTTAGTTTAGTCACAATTGCAGCAGTATAAAATTTGTTGTCGGCACAATAACAATTGTGTCTTGTAAATATCTGGAATATGCACATTGAAAATGTTAAATATATTAGTTAGTTTTATTTCACGTTGTTATTTATAAGGTTTTATTTCACGCTATTATTTATATTTTATATTTATATATCACGTTATTACTTCAAGGTTTCAATGTATATACAAAATAAAATAATAGATTTATTCTCAGAGAAGCAATCTCTTCCAATCAATCACAAAGTTAAGGTTAAAAAAAAGATTTTACGACAAACCGTAAATGATCTGTTATAGATAAATTATCATAACAGGAAAAATAAGAAAATTATAAAAATATCCATATACAATTTAAATGGGCAATAAAAGATAAAACACCTTTGCACTCAACATCAAATTACAATATAATTATTGATATGGATTGGGAGGGGGTAAAGAAGAGAGAGCGTAAGATGTTTTCAATCGATATTTCGATGACATTTATCAAGTATTTTTTCTTAGTGTTCCATTGAGTCTAAATTTTTGCAGTTTGGATAGTGAAAGGTAATATAATACCTACTTAGCTACAACAACAACAGGTAATGTAATACCTACTTAGCTAAAACATTTAATTTGGATGTTGTGAGCCTAATCCTTAGCTACAGGAAGCAAAATCGTTTAATTTTGACGTTGTGAGTATAATACTTAGCCACAGGAAGCTGAATCCTTTAATTTGAATGCTGTGGGTGTAGTAACCCTTAGCCACAGGAAGCTGAATCCTTTATTTTCGATGCTGTAAATGTAACCCTTAGCCACAGGAAGCTGAATAATTATTAATCGGAATTGTGTGTCTAATCCTTAGCTACAGGAAGCTAAATCGTTTAATTTTGACGCTGTGATATTAGCCACAGGAAGCTGAATCCTTAATTTGAATGCTATGAATGTGATCTTTAGCCACAGGAAGCTGAATGTTTGTAATTTGGATGTTGCAAGCCTAATCGTTAACTAAAGGAAGCTAAATCGTTTTAATTTTGACCTTGTGAGTGTAATACTTAGCCACAGCAAGCTGAAACATTTAATTTGGATGCTGTGAGTGTAATCCTTAGCCACAGGAAGCTGAATCCTTTAGTTTGGATGATGTGAGTCTAATCCTTAGTTATAGGAAGCTAAATCGTTTAATTTGGATGTTGTGAATGTAATACTAAGCCATAGGAAGCTGAATACTTTAATTTGGATGTTGTGAGTGTAATACACCACAGGAAACTGAATCATTTAATATGGATGGATACTGTGAGTGTAAGACGAATCATTTAATTTGGATGCTTTGGGTGTAATTCTTAGTAATAGGAAGCTGAATTCTTTAATTTGGGTGCTGTGATTGCGATCCTTAGACATAGGAAGCTGAATCCTTTAATTTGGATCTTGTGAATCTAATTATTAGCTACATGAAGCTAAATTGTTTAATTTCAACGCTGTGAGTGTAACACTGAGCCACAGGAAGCTGAATTATTTAATTTGTATGCTATGAGTGTAATCCTTAGACAAAGGCAGCTGAATCATTTAATTTGGGTGTTGTAAGTCTAATCCATAGTTACAGGAAGCTAAATTGTTTACTTTCGACGCTGTGAGTGTAATATTTAGCCACAGGAATCGGAAACATTTAATTTGGATGCTGTGAGTACAATCCTTAGTCACAGGAAGGTGTTTAATTTCAACGCTGTGAGTGTAATGCTCAGTCACAGGAACCTGAATCCTTTAATTTGGGTCCTGCTAGTGTAATCCTTACCCGCAGGTAACTGAATCATTTAATTTTGGATGTTGTGAGTCTAATTCTTAGCTACAGGTGTTTAATTTCAACGCTGTGTGTGTAATACTTAGCCACAGGAACCTGAATCCTTTAATTTGTATGCTGTGAGTGTAGTCCTTAGCCACGGGAAGCTGAATCATTTAATTTGGATGTTGTGAGTCTAATCCTTAGCTATAAGAAGCTAAATTGTTTAATGTCTACTTTAATTTGGATACTGAGTGTAGCACACCACAGGAAACTGAATCATTTTATATGGATGGATACTGTGAGTGTAAGACGAATCATTTAATTTGGATTCTTTCGGTGTAATTTTTAGCAACAGGAAGCTGAATCATTTAATTTGGATCTTATCCTAACCACAGGAGGCTAAATTATTTAATTTCAATGCTGGAAGTGTAATACTTAGCCATAGGAAACTGTCATTTAATTTAGGTGCTATGAGTGTAATCCGTAGCCACAGGAAGCAAAATCGTTTAATTTCGATGCTGTGAGTGTAATAATTAGCCATAGGAAGCTCAAAGATTTTATTTTGATGTTATGAGTGAAACACTTGGTTACAGGAAGCTGAATCAGTTAAGCAGCTAAGAAAAGACATCACAAAGTTAATTTTTAATATAACTTGAGTCGGAGAATGAACTAAGTCTACTACAGGGTGTCCAGTGGCAGATTTCAACATTTGAAAAATTGTAAAAAAGAAACTACACCTCTAATACTGGTTTATTTTAACTTTATAACAACAAATGCGGATTTAATTTTTTAAAAACCACGTTTTCCAAATGGCTGCCATCGAGTCTGACACACTCTTCGAGTCTAGCACGCATGTTTTCAGAAACGCGTTTGCAGAGCGACTGGGGTATCCTACTGACTTCGGCTCGAATATTTTCTTTAAGTTGTGTCACAGTGCTCGGATTTGTTTTGTAAACAACGGATTTTAAGTATCCCCATAAGAAAGTCACATGGGCTTAAATCGGGTGACCCAGGTGGCCACGGTACGGTACCGTTTCGGGATATGTTTTTTTCTGGAAATAACTGCCGCACTGCATTCATGGACACATTAGCAGTGTGAGCTGTGGCCCCGTCCTGCTGGAACCATGTGTTTTGGTTGAAGGATGGACTATTCTGTAGTTCTACTCTGAAAAAGTCATTTAACATCTGGGCATATCTCTCCGAATTCACAGTTACAGTTTGGCCATGTTGATTTTCAAAGAAATAAGGCCCTACGATTGCAGATGTAGACATGGCACACCAGACTGTTACTTTAGGCTTATGTAAAGGCTCTTGATGCATTTGTCTTGGCTTGTGGACATCCACGTAACGAAAGTTCTGCTTATTCACATATCCTCCAATGTGAAAGTGAGCTTCGTCACTAAAGAATATGTTGCCCATCCGGGTAGCAGTACGAAATCTCAACAACATCACCTCCGCGTAAGTTTTTCTTAATTCAAAGTCAGAATCGTGTAAATCTTGAACAATTTGAATTTTATATGGATGGAACTTGAGCTTTTTTCATATTATTACCTGTAAAGTTGATTTCAGAATTCCCAATATCGATGAACGTGTACGCAGTGATAAACGGGGATTTTCAACGTCAGAAACCGTAACACGCTCGACATTTTCATCCGTGGCTATCAATGGTGTATCTCCTGGCCTGGGCCTATTTAATGTTGATCCTGTAGCTCTGAACCTTGTTACCCATGACTGAATGAAGTTGATCGATGGTCCATCACGTAATCGACGAATACTGTAACGATTATTAAATTGACGGCGTGCTACAGACAGCGAAAATCCACTCGAAATGTACACCTCGACGGCAAAAGCGCGGTGCTCTCCACTCCACTGTTCCATGGATACTAAAACATCCGCACCGCTTGCGCTTCTAACGACGCCCCCCCGCGCTCCTCTTATGTGTTGCATTCAGAAACCATGTTTGTTCAAACTTTGAAATCTGTCACTGGACACCTGTATAAGTTTATATTTATGATTGCAAATCGACAAAATGTTTTTTAAATAATTGAAATCACTTAAAAACGGAATATTTGCAAGATAAGAAAACATGCTAGTGTATAAGTACAGTGTGATATTCTATTATTCATCCTCATTTCTCCAATGGGAATGGTATGAAATAAAAAACAGAGAAAGATCAATGTTTTTACTAGAATCCACAACAATACCGTGGAGTGAAAGTTTGTGGCAGTATTTGAAGATTTGACCAAAACCGTTTTATTCTTGAATTCACTATGCTCGTATTAATTAATTATCAATTATAATGCTATTCAGCAGTTCCACCGGTGAATAAAAGTCTATATGACGCCCTAATCCCATGTACCACACAATTGAAATTATATGTGCACAGCTTCCTACAGTTCGACTTCCCGTAAGGACGTGTTTTACGGGAATACATCAAACCGGATGTATTGCACGTGCCATGGAATACAAGCAAGCAGACAGGAAAACATCATGTTTTGATAGACGAGGGAACTCTTGAAAATTAGGAATATTTGATTCCATAGGTACAAAAGCCACTCTTTGCCTATTTAAGTTTTTCCTTTGTACATAATCTTGCAATAGATTAGGCATATTCAATTGAGAGTGAAATATATTTAAAAGCGTGGACATTATCAGTTGCAATACGATAATCTGTATTTACTATAGCCGCAGCAATTTTAAAATCCTTAAACATATTGTGTAATGTTTTATTAAAATATTTTTGTCTCAACAGTTTAAACCTGTTTTTAAGCTTGCCATTTATGGCTTCTACCACCCATCGACAAATAGTAACTAATTGACCCTTATTTGCCTGTTCATAGTTAATTGAGAAGCATTCCAGTCTTTTGAGGGAGGCATGTGGGCTTCATGTTGATATGACTCAATTTCATCAATGCTGTCCCTTAATCCCCTATCTGGGATAAGACATCGACTTGGTTTAAAAAGCAATGCAGTGGATGCTCTTCGATTTTCATTATCGATTGCATTATTATCGTGTCCGAAGTTGTGGTGGGGAATGGTCCAATCACATCTAAAATGTATCCATTACTGCAAACTATTAAAAATGGTTTTAGTAGGTTCCTAAATTTATGACTGCTATAACTTGCACGTTGGAAGAAAAAATTCCCATTTTTTTTCTATATATATGTATGTACCATCGTAAATCAGAATGGCTTTCGTATTATCCTAATTTCTGAACAATGTTTTTGGAATTAACAAGTTTCTCTTGAAAATGCTCTCTCTGGAAATGTGATCTAATCCTAGATGTATTGAAACAAAATCTCGTGAAAACATTCCCTCGCTATTTTAATTTTTCTCTCGCTATTTTAGCCTTTCGTTACTTTTGCCAGTTCTTAGTTTTGTCAAACAGATTGCAAGAATTGTTTTCGGGTGACGATCTCGTTCTGCCAGTGATGGTGTTTCTTCTAGAATATTACTAAATTGCTCAAAAGTTTGCCAGTCCAAAAATAAAGTTCATTTTCATCTAATCCCATGGGGGATCTAAAATCCAACCTTGGGCCTCTATTTTAGACAGATTTTATCAACATTCACGTCATGTCTGCAAGCAACTGTGAGTAGATGCATTTGAACTGCATTACCTATAAATGCAGCATCGAGAAGAGTTTGCTGTTCTAACATGATCAGACATGAAAATTCAGCTCTTTCTTGATCTGCATCTAGGACAGCCACTGGTTCTTGTGGCACAGCGTTCAAATTCCATAATAGGTTTACAAAGTCCTTTACCACTAGGGTCAAACAATAAAGCTATCTATTAGGTCCGATAAACATCCAGGTGTCAGTGAAAGTAAAACAATGCGATAATGTAATATGGACAGAGCAACAACGCGTCATGGGCAGCAATTAAGCAACAAACGACGGTTGCCGGGAAGTGGAAGGGGAGCGGGCAGTGGTTTTGAGATGCGTATGTATCACTGCACTGTAGTCGAGCCGAGCGTTGTAAAAAATGTGTAATGGTTATAACATGTATATACAAGTTTTATCTGTCTTTCCGCTACCACATGGTGGCCAATGAAACCCAATTGTTTTATTTCATTAAAAAATGGCTTATAAAGTTGAGGAAATAACTTCAATATTCAGTAAATCTTGAACGGTTCAATGCAGGACCTGTAGTTGTTTCATTTTATGAAAGAATGGCTTATAAAGTTGAGGAAATAACTTCAACATTCAGTAAATCTTTGACGGTTCAAAGCAGGATATTTAGAAGTAACGCAAATGTAGATCGTTTGTCACCTGTTAGCAAGGATCTTCACTTCTACAGATGTAAGCCCCAGAATTTCTTATTATTTAAACATTTCTTTAGCAGCATCAGCATCCCTGATAGGTTTAGGAATTAATTATGGAAATATTTAAAAGATCTTCACCATGGTATGCAATACCGTCTTTACCATAAGGGCACACGGGGCCAGTGCCCAGGGCCCCCATCCTCAGAGGGCCCCGAAGGACCGACAATTTCTCTCACATTTAATTTCAAAATATTTTGGTCGGGCGCATTACCTTTTTCTCGTTGCACGAACGTCGATCATTTTCAGATTTATTAGAATCAATACATTTATATGAATATTTTGAGTGATTTGAACACCATTATAACTTACCAGACATTTATTTGAGTTTATAATCTAGAGTCTATAATGTCTATTTTCAAGTTATTTGATTTTTTATTCAGTTATTCAGTAATTTGAAAGTTTACAAAATATAATAATATTTCTGAACGCATCCTACCTAATTTACTAAGCACACCATCTAGCGATCATCCATGCAAACCAATCCGATGCCAAAGTCAAGCGGCCATAAATAAATGTCGACTTTGTCTATTGTTGGGGGAATCCCCGGATGATGTATAAACTTTCAGTCGGACAGAAGTAACGTGATTTAATTTTGTTTAATATAATTTAGGTAAGATTAATAGAAGTTTTGATTTGTTCGTTTAAATATTATTTCATTATATCGAAAAGAACATATTTAAGTGGTTCACAAAAGAGAAAAAAAGTTATAGCTCAAAAAGAAATCATGGAAAAACTTCCAAAGCTTACTTGGTTTTTTACGGTGGAAGAAACAAATAAGTTGGAGAATTCTTCATCATCATCACCTCAAGACAAAAATACCTCTGAATATCACCAGGAAAAAGAGGTTATTACGTGTGACGAAAATGACAAACACACATCAAAAGCTGAACCCTCGACTTCAAGCAACTGTGAATTAATAATTGCAAACTTGGAGGATGTATCTGTATCTCATAACCCTGGTAAGTACTGTGACAACATTTTATCGGAAGAAGTCTGTAATGTTTGAATTCGAAAAGGGCCAGAGTTTTTCAAAAATAAACATACTTCTCCGAAACTATTACAAGATTTCCAGATTTAAGTGGTAAAACAAAAACTAGATACTGGACAAAAAATATTTTTAACCGTAAATTGACGAATGGTGAGTCTTTGGACAGAAAATGGCTCCTTTATTCCCCAGTAATGAAATCTGTGTACTGTTATTGCTGCCGTCCATTTAATACCACTATTGGTACTGGACATAATTTGAGTTCTCCAAATAGATATAAGGATTAGAAGCATATAAGTAACTTATTGATGGAGCATGAGAACAGTTCACAACACAGGCAAGCTATGATGAATTATGTTACAAGAATGAAAACTACTAGACGAATTGATAGTGAGTTGTTATCCCAATATAATACAGAAATTAGCTATTGGAAAAATGTCCTTAGGAGGATTGTTGCAGCAGTAAAATTTTTAGCTTCAAGAGGTCTTGCTTTTCGGTATAATAATGAGACATTGGGATCGCAAAATAATGGGAATTATTTGGGATGCTTAGAACTGATTAGTGAATACAAAACTGCGGAAATCGTGGAAAAGGAAGTATATCATATTTATCTGCAAATATTTGTAATGAATTCGTTAATTTAATGGGACAGCGACTTTTAAAAACAATTGTCAAAGAACTTAAATCAGCAAAATACTACTCTATTAGCGTAGATTCTACGCCGGATCTGTCCCACGTTGATCAGCTCACTTTCATCGTTAGATATGTAAAAGACGGACAGCCTATTGAGAGATTTTTGCAATTTTTACCTATGGATGGACATAATGCGCAATATATAACAGATACCATTTAAACTTTTTCGAAAGCCTTGAGATTCTCATAAAAGATTGCCGCGGGCAGAGCTACGACAATGCTTCAAATATGTCTGGAAAGTACTCTGGTGTCCAGTCTAGAATAAAAGAAATATGCGAATATGCAATTTACGTTCCATGTGCGGCACATTCACTAAATTTAGTGGGTGTTCAAGCTGTTGAGTGTATTACTGAAGCAGTAGCATTTTTTCAATTTGTACAAAAATTGTACAATTTTTTCTCAGCTTCAACCAAACGATGGAAAATTTTGACAGAGCATTTAGGTGTATGGTTATTTGAATATTTCCGAAGCATTGTCCTTCATCGCAAGTGACATCAATCAACATTAGAAGCGAAGCCCAAAGCCTAGCAAAAAAAATGGAAAAATTTGAAACTGCTCTTCTAACGGAAATATGGAATTATATTTTAGGAATTATGAATAAAACAATTCTAAGTTTACAGAATAGCACTATGACTATGGACGTTGTAACAGAACTTTACGAATCTCTGATCAGTTATGTCAATAACGCACGCAATAATTTTGATCAGTATGTAACTGCTGCTAAAGAAAAAAATCCAGATGCTGATTACAAAGATAAATTTGAAAGAAAAAGAATTCGCAGCTCCCGCCTCATTTTTTTGAAGGATCATCAGAAACTCTCTAGTTGAGATGCAATGAAAAGTTTCGTGTAGATACTTTCATTCCCATAATTGACACATTAATTACACATTTTAAAATACGTTCGGCAGCATACCAAAAAATTGATAATCGATTTAGTTTTCTTTGTCAATTAACAACAATTGAATCTGACGAATCGACCAAAGAATGCAACGAATTTGCAGAATCTTATCATGAAGACATTAATGCATATGAGCTCAAAACAATGTTTTCATTTAAGCCAATATTTAAAAAATATAACAAAGCAATCAGCGGATTTAAATATCTCAGTCTTACATAACTTAATAAAGTCTGATAAATTAGAAGAAACTTTTCCAAATATTGAAGTTGCTACAAGAGTATTCCTTTGCCTAATGGTTACCAATTGTAGTGGGGAGCGTTCATTTTCGCAGCTTAAAAGAATAAAAAATGAATTGCGAACAACAATGTTGCAAGAAGAACTAAGTAATTTGTCAATTATGAGCATGGAAAGTGATATTCTTCATAAAATTGAGTTTGAGGATTTAATAGGAGATTTTGCTCAACAGAAATCTCGAAAGAAACTATTATCGTAATCATAATAAAAAAACAGCAGCATACTAATCATTAATGACATATTGTATTATAATAATATATTTGATTTCCCATAATAAAGCAGATCATAGTGAAAAAAATTTGTATAGTTCGCTTTCTTTACATTCCAAAAGGGCCCTAAATTCTTGTGTGCCCAAGGGCCCCAGCATAGCCTAAGACGGCCGTGATGGTATGTTGGGTTGATCACAAAGTATACGGCCTTCGACGATGTGGCTCATTGCGGGGACACATCGTCATGTTTCTGCGTCGTTTATGCAGTGTTGTTAACCTTATGGCCGTCCCAGTGTCTTGCTAGGAGTGGCATTAATGAATTTCAAACCAACGTCTTCATGCTTTTTTATGGTTTTATTTATTACTTTTGTGTGGTATGACTTATAAAAATGTTATACAGCATCTTGTGAGATGCATTTAGTTTATGTGTGTGTAATAACGCTATGTGGAGATGCTCAAAAACTTTTTTAGATTTGCCTTGCAAAAAATTTCTATTTATTAATAATGTGGTTTAAATATAGGATAAAGTCATGATATTCAACTTTCAAACACAAGTTTAATAGCCGGTAAATTTTTCTGTTTGGTCACCTTAAAGCCCAGATTTGACACTTATGGATCTTTTACTGCGGGAGTTTCTGATAAGCAGAGTCTACAGTGATAATCTCATGTCTATAAAGGCATGGTTTGGGTTGCTATGTTTCGGGTTGCTATTGCTAAAGGAAAGTATCCAGCAAAATATTTCTGCTGTGCAACAATTTTCAATTTTCGGAAGATGTCCTGAACACATGATTTTCATTTATATAATATTATTTTAGAAACTAAATTTCTCAAGATTGTGCTGTGATTTAAAATAAATTTTATATTCTTATTTTTAGGTGCTTTTTTACTATTACATTATCTTTAACTTGAAATGATGAATAGCTTTGCATATTAATTTATGTTAGTTGCTAACTTGTATGCAATTTTTTTATACTTTGATATAAGAATTTGAAAAAATAAGTTTAAAATTAAAGAAAGGATGAGATTAATGAAGATTTTAGATTCGCAGAACTAAAGTGGAATAGGGATAGATGTAGAAGTATTGGCTAGTAGATTTTCCATTTCGTAACAAGAATACAATAAGAATAACAATAAATTTTTATATTTGTTTTTATTAAATAGAATACTTAAAATGACAATAATACTCTACATTTTCATACAAAGACTTTATACAATTTGTTAAGATTTTATTAGGTAGACAGTAGTACATATTAATTCACAATCCAATTTATTAAGCCTTAGCACACTTGTGACTACTCTGTTTTGATATACTGGACCAAATACAATTCCTGTAAGAGGCCAAAAGCCGCTCGCTTGTCATATGGTATACAAATATCACGCTCCGTATTAATTTGCTACAGTATCGTCACTTTATTTTTGGTTGTTGTAAACACTAAAATTAAATCAATGCCCACAATTGCATATTATGCGTACATTATTAAAAGATGGTGTTAATTTGACATTTTCACATAGCTAATTAATCTAATTATTACAACGTGTGAAGGCACATTTCATTCATTACAAACTATACTAAGCGTTATTACAGCTCTTAACATTAGGTAGCGTAATGCTACTGATCATCTCATTAATGTTGCTACTCAAATAAGGTATATGCAATTATTTTATATTGAACTGATTCAGTGGAGAAAAAGACAGATTCATCTCAATTTATTGGGATTTAGCCTTATTATAGTCCTTAGAACTATAATTTTCAAGTTGCTCGGTCATACACATAAAGGAATTTGTAAGACTATAGGGTTGTCTGTGTTGGACATTTGAATTTGCGTCCACAAATAGAAAAATCATTTGTCATCTAAAGGGGTGATATTCTGGATGAAGTTGAAAAAATTTAGAAGACACTTAGGAAAAGCTGACTGTGATACCCACCTGAGAGTGTAGATACTTTATTGTTTTTATGTCAATTTCCTCACAAGTCAGCTCTTACTGGAAATAAGTCCATAAAAGTTTTATTTAGAATCATAAATAAATGCTTTTTCTATTTTATTTTGATGCATTCCCACATAGAATATCAGTGAATGTAAGTTTTTAATTTCTCCACTGACGCAGAATCACGAATGAACAAATAAATAAGAGATTCAAAATGCGACCGTGGGGATATCACTGTAATTTGAATCTCATATTATTTTGTACCTTATTTATATTAGATATATCGTACTGTTACAGTAAAAAAGGTAATTGTTAGTTATTGGACTAATGGTAACATTTAACATTGCATATGCAAAAAGGTCAATTAAATTTTTTTACATAATTGCTCAATTTTAATCGTCAAAATAATCTAATCCATTAAGACTTGAATTATTATTGGTAAAAAATTTCTTCATATATATCTTCGTATGAATAGATACTGTCGGTAATAATGCATTGCCATGTAATTAATAGTGTTAAATATTGCTTACGTGCAAAAGCAGGAAAATCGAGATTTCGTTGCTGTATATAAGTAACAGTAATTGGCTTCAACCTATACTACCAGTTGTGTGCAAACCCCAACCAGAATGCTTAAAATCACAAGAAATCGAAAAAGTGAGAGTGGGTGTCCAACCAATAATTACATAAACACTTTGTATGTATTTACACAACAGTGGTAATTGTGTGATCGTTTTGTATGTTGTTCCAGAGAAAAAATGTTTTTTTGGAGAAGTACTGGATTTATCAGTATTTATTATTAATAAATTCTCTATTTTCTGAGTGACTCAATGAGAAACTAGATTTTGTCAAATTATTGTTTATTTGATAACAGTTTGGTGGCAGATACACAGTTTTAAAACTGTTCATTTTATTGTTTGCGAGCCAGAACTCGAAAGAGCATCTAAAGTAAGAAAACAAAAAGCAAACAGTTGAGACAGACAATGTTGAGACAGAAAACGAGAAAGTTGATAAAGCAACTCATTGGATCTAAAAATATTATAACAAAGAAATATGTTCAAACAAAACCAAAAAGTCCTAAATGCGATTCAACTTATTTTACTCGTAAAATCATGTTTGGTTCACAGCTTACGCAAAAGCTGCCGCGGCAAAGCTTAAAATGTTTTTAGAATATGATATAGCTAAAAAAATAAGCATTTTTCTTCTATGGTGGAAAAAAACAAAAGGAAATGACTAGATGTTCCAACACTAACATATCACTATCTGCAAATAAATGAATAAATGGAACGAGTCTGCTTGTCTACATTTTTAGCTACACTTGGTATAAAAGAGTGGACCATCCACTACTTTCTTGGTGATGCATGATGTAAATAATCTGTTAATGAGCACTTAATACATATTTTGTTCTCTACAAAATTCTGAGAAGAAACAAAGTTCTGCCAAAGTTACCTCACTGCTTTGCCTACACTGCCATAATATTATTGCCATGAATCGAACATAAAACGATATTTGGAGTATGTGGAGACCATCTTGAACCAAGATGCAACGAAGAAATTTGTCAATGTAAAAAAATATGCTGTAATATCTATATTCATTGTAACTACAATGTGGTTCAATGGTTATATTATATTAATTGTAACCATACCCAGGTTCAATGGGAAAAGGACTAAGATAAAGAGATTGGTAAAATTGGAACTACACACACTGTGGCAGCTGATGTATAAGCTAGTGATGATTGTGTGGTTGATCTGCGAAGTGTCTCTAGGGGACAATTGAATATAAAAAGCATTTTAAAGATTTCTGTCCATTTTCTCAAAGATCAAAGAATATGTCAACATTGACAAGCAGTGTATCTTTGCTTTATTCATTGACATTTCAAACACAACTGTTGAAAAGTGTGGTTGCCACATATAGTAAGATGAAAAAAAATAAGTTACTATTCCCAAATACTGAATCTCAATGTATAAATTAAATAATGTAATGATATTATAATGTTAAAGTTAAGTTTAAAATTGGATGTTTAAGCTCAGCCTTCTGTGTTTTTAACGTAATTACTTACCTTTTAATTTTGACATAAAATACAATTTTGTTGTGCGTTTGGTTGTGTTGTTTGAATTGAAAATTTGCAATGGGTAGATTCTACTATTAAAAGTTCAGACTGATTAGCGTAAAAATGTTTACAAATGTAATTATTTATTGAGATTTTTATTTTCATTGCTTCAGAACTTCACGTAAGTGTAAGAGAACTCAAGGATTATTTAATTGAAATGCTTTTTTGCTATTGAACTATTGGATAAATTGACTAGTACATGCTACACAATTAATTATAAGTCATCAATTATTAAAAAGTTTTTATTTCACAAAATATGACATAAATTAATTAAAAATATATACTTTATCGATGTCCTGTGAAAGTTGTGGCAACAAATTACCTGGTTTTTACAATGTGGGTTAAGTAGTATCACATCAACATACCGTTCAATTAATATTTCACTAATTTACATTAATGGATATCAGTTATTTTTTATTCAAGTCTAATGTCGTATTTCAATTTGAGCAATTAAGTATTATAATTCATACCAATGGAATGTAGATGATTATAATTATACATACATATATATTTAATATTATCACAATTTATATTCAATCAATAGATTGCTTATTCTTTAAAGGTAAAAATATATTATTCTTTGTGATATTGTTCAAATATTTACACTAAAAGTTATTTCAATAATATTATTTGAATTTGGTGTAGCTGCTATTCTATAGCTTTAAAATAAAAGAGCATTTTCTATTGTGAAATGTCTATTTCTCAGAAAGCAATGTGATATTGTGAAAGTAAGAAAATAAATTAATACTCTTTTACACTTTTCTTTCAAAGAATTTTACTAAAGGATATTATGAAAATACAGTAATCACTTTTAAAATAATACTTGTATAAAACACAGTAAAGTAAAACATTTTTCTTACAAGTTATAACTGTCCCTCAAAACAAATTGTTATTCACATTAATGCTTATTATCTAATATATTTATATATATTTTATACATTGATAACGACACGATTTCATTTATTTTTTACATATTTATAGAAAATCAAATTCATATTATATTGAAATTACCCATAAGGCACGAAACCAATGTTATATTAATCCTTTTGATTTAAAAATTTGAAGCAAATACCTAATTAAAAGAATGATATTTTAAACTGAATAAAATTTTCCATAACACTAATTTTATGGTTTGTACAATTATTGGGCAGATATTTCACTGTTTGTGTTTGAGGTTAAAATATTTATATTTTACAAGAAACAACAGTACGTTACGAAATTCATATATTGGTGATGCAAGTTTGAAAATATTTTTAATTTGCTATAGTTGTTGACTCTGTATAAACCTTTTAAGATATAAAATAAAAAAAAATAGGTTTTATTGTTTGTAATGCTTACGAACCAATCACGCATCTGTCCATTGCTTAATATCATTTTTCTAAACACACGGATGAGATAATTTATCCTTTCACTTCTAGGCTAGGAATATCTCTATCTATCTATACAATAGAAATTATAATACATTTATGAATAAATTTAAAACCTGCAATTGTCGATGATGGCAATGTGCTGTAGGTCTGCTTCGGGCTATGGCTTCAGCCTTTTGAAGCCCGCACCATCCTGGCCGAGTTTCAGTTCTTCGTAGAGTGTAGGGTTCACTTCCTGCGGGGAGGTGGTAGACATTGATTCTTGTCTCCATGCTGAGCTGTTCGAGATAGCATTAGGTGGTGCTCCATTGCTGCGCGTCGATCCATCTATTGCTGTTACACCACCCTGAAAAATATTTGTAAATGTAATTGAAGCTACACTACGAATTATTGCACAAAGAAATTTATCGAAGTTAAAAAATATGGTGTAAAACCTCTTTGTTGTGAACGATTTATTTATAATTAATTTAAGTACATATGTATATGTTCATCGTAAACTCTTCGTAAAATAATGGCTATTAATATTATGTGAAATAAATTTTTCTAGCACGTTCTTGTAATTAAATATGAAGGTTATTTATAATAGGCATTTAAAAATTAATGTTACTTTAGGAACGAAGTTAGAAAGATTATTTTTTATATAGTTTAAGGTTTAACGTTTATTTCAATGGATTATTTTCTTTTTCTTTTTGTAAATATAAATAAATAATTAAATGTAGCTTTTCAGTTTTCTTTGAATAATGAGTACTCCTATGAAAAAATATACTTGCATTTTTGGGTTCAAAGATGTAAACAGATTCAAACTAACAAAGATAACAATCATTAGATATTTTGTTAAACTTTTTCATTTTCAGATACATTGCTATTAAATTTATTATTGGTTTCATTAAATAATCTAAACATAATTTTTAAATGTAACTTATTAAATATCCAAGATAATGTGAAGCAATACATATTCTTTAAATTTATCAGTCATGTGATTGATTTTAATGTTTAAAAATGGGCAATATTTTTTATTAAATATAATAAATCTTATAACTTCTATACAATGTACATAAGAAATTATTTTCCCTTTTAATTAACTTTAATGGTAGTATTGATTTCAGTTGTTGAAATATAAGCCCATTAACTATTACATATTGGCGCAACTTATACACGATTGAAAAACTTTTTCCAAATGTTTCAATCTTTTAAATTCAATGTAAAAGCGATATATAGACTAGTGTATAGATTTGTATATGCAACTTACATTAGCCATATCTGGGTTAGGTTCCCTGAGGTAGCTTGGGTTTTCAAATGCAACACCCCCCTGTGATTTCAATCGTAGACCCTGTTTAGTAAAAAGAATTCGGTTTAAAATAAACATTTTGCTCCAATATTTCTTTCATCGATGAAAAAAAAGTTTATTATGGATTCTATTCTATTTGACTTATGACTTCATGAGAATGAATAAAATTAAATATAGAGGTAAATATTAATAAGACTTAAGCTATTTAACTGTCTATATTATACTGCGTATTCCTTCTCGCGTCGACCTAGTACATTTAATTTTCTTTTTTTACCATTTTTTTTATACATTTGTTGGGTTTTTATAATGTTTTTTTATGGCTTTTTTCACACCATAAATGGTCACTCTTGCTTATATGTACATTCATTACAAACAATAATGGCTTTTAATATATGGTATATATGATTGTTTTAATTTAGAAAAAATGAATTTTTATTTTATAAATACACTCATTTATCAATAGTAGTCTCCCTTTAGTTCAATACACTCTGTTCAACGTTTTTCCAATAACTGGATTCCGTCCCTGACTGTGATTCTGGAAGATCCACAAAATATCCAAAGACCGCCACTATCATCACCTTTTCATTTGACCCATTACTGTTTTACAGCCACAATTTCTTAAGATTTGGAAATAGATGAAAGTCAAAGGGAGTTAAATCTAGAGAATAGCGAGGACATTCCAACAATTCACACTTCAAATCCCTCAATTTTCCCATTGCCAAAAATGCCTTTAAGGGTGTGTGCATTGTTCTGGTGAAAGAAGATTTTTTCTTTTGCAAACCAGGCCCTTCTCTCTAATTTTTTATCTAGCTGGTCGAGCTGCATGTGCGTAGTATTCCCCATTAATTATTTGACCCTTTAGCAGGTAATTAATTAAAAGAATTCCTTTGGAATCATAAAAAATATCCACTATAGCCTTTCCAGCTGATGCAATTGTCTTTGCTTTATTTGGTGCAAAGCCATCGGTTTCTACCCACTGGACTGTTGTTTTGACTCAGGTGTAAAGTGGTAAACCCACGTTTCATCCATCGTAACAAATCAGCAGAGAAAATCAGTTAGATTCTTCTTAAACTGGCACAAATATTGCTGAGAAAGTCAATTCCTCATTTGTTTGTGATCAGTATTTAACAAATGCGGCACCCATCTTGCACAAAGCTTTCTCATACTGAGTTATCTGTGCAAAATGTGTCATACATTGTTTTCTGGGATGGCTACAGCCTTAGCTATCTCATATACCTTTAATCGTCGATCATCTAGAAAAACTATATTGTGTATCTTTTTGATATTTTCTTCGTTAGTTGCAGTTTTGGCCGTCCCTAACGTGGATCATCTTCAATTGATGAACGAACACATTTAAACACATCTTCCCATTTTTTACTGTTGATGATGAAGGTGTAGATTCCTTATACACTTTCACAAATTTATATGAGTTTTTGTTGGCAATATACCATTCAAAACGAGGAATTTTATGATGGAATGGTTAAAGGTTATTCATTTTGTCAAAAACACATAATATGATTACTTTAACAGCCATACAAAACAAACTGTTTGATCAATTGCAACATTTGGAATTTACTTTTGCAACAAGTTTGTCAATATAACAAAATAGTAATTTCATTTGTGGCAGTACTATCTATGGGTTAGGCCGAGAACTTTTCACCTTGCCTGTATATTATTAGTAAGTGAGGTGTGAATTACATTTTAAACATTTTGATGAAAATAATTGTATAAAAATGGACCTCAAGATTTTGAGTTTGGGTGTAGGTTCTATTTTAGACAGATGAATGTGAGACTTTATCAATTATTTTATGTCCTTAAGACTTATCTGCTTATGATGACCTGAAAATTGTATGAGCTTGTTATTACTAGAGTATGTTAATTAAACATTTAAATTCTATCGATGAATGATTGATAGTAGCTAATCATGAAAAATTCTGTCCATGAAAAATTTACATATAAAAGATTATTGCATATAAGCGCACTATTTTGTTTTGTTTTTGTGGCTCCAGTGAACGTACACGTGACACCATAAGTTAGAAGAATGTAAAATTTTATGGCAATTGTGTTATGAAATGTAATGTGGTGGTGGATAATTTAATTATTAGAAATCAATATAATATTTTAAATCTAATTAATAACACATATAATATTTTTGTGGTGTAAGTACAAAATGATTACAGTGGGAAAGGACCAGATTTATACCAATTAGAAGTCAGATTAAAAGTCATGCAACTTAATTCCAAAAACTCACCCTTCTGTGTTTGACAAATAGCACAGCAGCGATTAGAATAGCTGCCACAGCGATGAAGGCGAGTGCTCCTCCGACGATGGCACCAGCACTGGCTCCCTCTCCTACAGGGGCCGCTGCAGCCGAAGTGCTCGCTCCTTCCGCCGTGAATTGAACAGGACCGGTGAGTGTTGAAGTTCCTATGGGTGAGGAAAGTTTAGTTGCATTTTATTGTTTCAATTGCATTTTATTTATAATTTTTTTAAGATTTACTTATAATATCTTGTAGAAACCTCAACAAGGATACTTTTATTCCAGTTATAAATGAATAAGGTACACATGCACGTGACCTCAGAGTCATAGGTGGGGACGTTTCTTATCTTTATTTGTTGCAAGTAAAAGCTAACGGTTAGTGTTGAGTGGAAAATTTTGTGACACAGATTTATACATATACATATATTTCATATAAGCGAATGTTGGCAAGTGTATGAACTTCGGGTCTTTTATACATTTAACTCTAGTAAACAATATTGGTATTCAATTGTTCAACCTGACTGCAATTGTATGAGAGTATGATTAGAAATTACGGGGCTAAGCTGATTTTCTGTACTAGGTTATATTACTGCTGCGCTGCTATCTTAAATTAATGTAACTCACCATATTTATTAGTGGCTTTAACAACACACTCATACGTGACACCATCTTGCAGCCCTGAGATGATGACCTTAGAGTCAGCTGTGTCTAATTTATCTGGCGTTTTTACACCAAGAGGTCTCCAAAAGACTCGGTACATTTCCACAGTCTCTGGATTCTTTGTGGGAGGCTCCCAACTGTGTGTACAGAAACATTGAGTGTTATCAAAAAATGCGAAATTTTCCTTAACAGCGTCTAAATTTTCTATTATTATTAAAAATATTAGGATTAGTTGAGATATGGCTTAGAAATTTAAAGCAAGATAGATCTGGAAAATAATGAGGTTTATAGTTCAGAATGAGATTAAATTAAAATAACTATTTAAATTATTGTTTTATTAATGATTATAATTATTGCTTTATAATGATTATATATTTTAATAATTTAATGAATGCCTTCATTTTTAACACGTTTTGCATTAGTCAAAGTTAATTTAAAGTAGATTTATTAATAGTTGGAAGGGAGACATGAATAGGAGCGAAGCAACATGTAAATACTTTGAGCTGAAATGGAATATTGTAGGAGGAAGTAGTTATTGTTGTTGAGTTAGTAAAGTCAAGATAATTTTTAATTTAAGACATAGTTTCATGCTTTTGAGTAAAAAAGGTTTATTTATTGTAAAGTGCAAATTCTAGACCAAATTTCTATCAAACTCTAGATGATTACCTCAACATCACTGAGTGTGACTGAGTAACAGTATCCACTCTCAGTTGTCGTGGTGGCCCAGGCAATTGGGCCCCTCCCTCTCGGAAGCAAGCGAGTGCACGCTTGGCATGATGCAAGGCGCAAGATCGTGACACGGCGCCACCTCGACAAAGTTCAAGACATGAACGTGGCACACCCCAGCTGGCACAGCAAATACGGTGATCGGAGCCATCGGCAGCACATTTCATTAGTTTGTCAAAGTCGGCTACGCACTCAGGCCTGTCGATGATGTTATCCATGTCCAAATAAAAGCTGCAGGCATCTATACAGGCTGAGGATACTTTAAGCTGAAATAAACAGTTGTTATGTTTCATTGATCATTTAATAATCCAACCAGTAACTTGTGATTTGCAAGCATTCTTTCATCAATTAAAAAGAATAATTGAAATTTCTGGGGATATTATTTTCTCTGATTCCTATCGGAAACAGATAATAAAGCTGAACGTTTTACAGTTGTGTTACTTAAAGAAAAGAGTAGAAATATTAGATAAACTAGATACCTGTGTACAGCATTGAGTCATGTTGTGTTGAGGTACAGCCGTTCGTAATCTCACCGAGACAGGTCGCACAGCAGCCCCAAAGGCATTTTCTGCATGACAGAAGTAATCACCCTCATCAGCTTCTGTGATGTGTTTTATTGTCAGCCTCATTGTGTACTTAGTTTTTTCCTGAAAATTGATAATCAAGTTGTTATAATTTTTTATAAATGTAGCAAGTGATAAATTGATTGGTTAGTGAGTATGGTTAAAAATCTTAGGATATCAAAAAGAAATATGCTAGGTTACATTATGATGAGTGACTAAATTTTAAGGAGCGATTAAGAAACAGTAACTAAATAGTATTATGAAAAAAATGAAAAATAACAATTTTTTATTTTATTATATGATTTAGTTACTGTTTTTCAATTGCTCTTTGAAATTTGGTCACTCATCCAAATGTAACTTAGTATATGCACATACACTAATTTCACAAAAATGCACGGAGTTGTAACTTAAGAGATGGTGAGCAAATGAAGGGGTTAATTATGTAATGGAGTGCAAGAGAAGGTGGTCTATAATGTAACATAGGTGAAGCGATTTAGAAAGTGGCCGCTCCATAAATAAATTACTATGGAACAATCTCAATGTGCATGCATCCAGAATATTGTACGCAGCAGCTGTATGATAGATATACTTCTAATTTAAAGTCCGAAGTGTTTGTAAGGGTGTGGGTGAACCGATGCAAAGTGGTAAAAGCTGCCAACGAACTTTCACAAAGGTACAGTGCACTCCACTAAGATAATGGAGCATAAGGCCATTGAACAAGTTTTTGAGAAACATTCTATAATTCGACAAACACAAAAGATGCTGAATGTTAATTTAAAAAAGGAGGTAGAAATCAATGCAAAAAAGATTTAGTGAGCACCATCATTCATTTGATTATTGCTCTCTAGATAAATGGATAAGCGTCATGGTTAAATGATTTTGGAAGCTAATATACTTACAAAAGTCTTTAAATTGGTGAAACAAAATATTGATTATGGTTTGTTTGCCTAGAAGTGGTTTGGATAAGGTAATAATAACTGGATATTTCAAGATTCTAAACATAAAATAAAAAATATACCTACATTATTTTTTCAAATTTTCATCTTCTGATATTTCTTCTTGGAGACATGTTAAATAATTGCAAAGACTTAAAAGCAATAATGTCATTTTATGACCATTTGGAAAGTCAAATAGTATATTATGGCTTTAGATTGGCCTTCGCAGCTATTTGACGCATTCCAGTTGCGAATATGCCTGAGCGGCCATGGAGATGAATCTTCTCCATATCTATCAGAGAAATGTCTGTTAATTAAAACGCATGACACAATGCCAGAATATAGTCAATAATAGGTAAACGTGTTTTAGTGTTTTTTTAAGTGTAATGTAATTTGTAGTCAAGATTGTTTTTTTAATCTAAACTTATTTCTATTAATTTTATTCCATATGCTTTTGTCCACTAGCAATTGCTGGTTTCTAATAAGTGTTTTTTTAGAGGTATACAACTTTAAAATGAAAAATACATACATGAAAATCATGATAATGTCCATGGTATTAGCTTTAATGAAGTATTTGAATAAGATTTCAAGCAAGCCGTGGTTGGCTCGAATGAATCGCTATCTGGAAGTTCGATTCTCAACCATTTTTTCAGTTGGGGTAATATTTTGTGTGTGTTGAACATAGAGTATTCTAATATGTAGGTGTATTTTGTTTACCTCGCTATCTTGTATGAGCTGAATTGCGTATCTTGGACCCTCGATGACAGGTACTCGCCCCTGTGGATCTTTCCAGAAAGCAATCTGTGGCTTGGGCAAAGCTTCTACACGGCATTCTAATGTTACAGAGTCCCCAGCAGCAGCCATCGTAATTCCTGATGCTTGAATAGTTGGTACGTCTGTTGAAATAATATTCTTTTAGTATACAGATGAGCTTTTTGTGACATTTTTTCACATTAGCATGCATTATTACGAGTTACATAGTGTTTGTAGTATTTTTGTAGAGAAATAGCGTAGTATAGTATTTTTGTAGAGAAATAGTGCTTTCATAAAGAAAACTATTCACTAAGATCCGATTCACTCACTTGTTTTGACTTGCAGCATTATTATATTAACTTACAACATACTTTCAAAAAATCAGAGTTTTAAAGCCATTTTAAATAGCTGCATGTCTCATAAGTCCTGACTTCTCATAATTAAATTACATTTACCCTTCTTTTTCTTTTAATATGCTATTCATTTCATTGGCATATATGCATTTATACATACCCATGCATGAGATTGCGTGTATATTACATTGATCTCGGTGTATGTACATATGTGAGCATTAAAATTATTTATTACATAAATACTGCTTATATTTAATACTTTAGTGGATTATACATAGTATTTTAGTAGGCTCTAGCAATAAACCTGCTTTTTGTATCGGTTCTATTTTTAGTAACATAAATAACTTTGTAAAGATTGTAAACATACTGCAGTATTTTTTTCAGTTTTATTTCAGTATGAGCAATCAATTGCGGCCACTATTGTACTATTTCCTCTCTAATTAGCACTTTATTTGGCTGTAGGAATAAGTCTGTCTCGTGTATGTAGATAGAAAATTATGAATATATAGACCAATAATTTTTATTTAAGGCATATGTGTAACCCAATTTAATATAAGTGTCATGCCTTATCAGAATGATTTCTTAATTTTGTTAATAGTCCAGTTTTGTTTTTGAATTTAGAAGGAACAATTAATTCTTAAGATCATTCTAACTTGGGAAATAAAAATTACATCTATATAGTTTTAATTTTTTTTTTATCTTACGTGATATGGTTATCTTCCTAGAGGCCTGCATTGGTGTGCCATAGCCGTTGTCAGCGTAGCATGATATTTGATCCATGTCTCTCGTTACATTGTGGATCACAGTTACCATGTGTCTTGTTATATCTTGATGTACTAGACGACCTGTTTGGTTCAGTTCATGTTTAATGAAAATTCACTTAACTATTTGATTTATGTTGAGCTATAGTATGGTAAATTAAAAAATGATTGAATAAACATACGTAGAGTTCCGTAGTTGTCAATACTTCTTAAAATTGCTGATATAATTAACTGAAATGATTTTAATTAAAATTTGGCAGTATTAAAAATTATTTTGGATTTTTCAAACTCATGGTTGAAAAATTAGGTTGACGAAAATACGTTACTTGAACTTTAACATTTTCTAAACAAGGTTACAAATAGAATGGTAAATGAAACTTTTATATTATTTTGAATCGATGGCGTATGCGAACCTATGAGGAGGTGCATCAGAAATTTTTTTTAATAATTTGCACCATGTTAACTGAGATTTTCATATGAAGAACCAGTTGTTAGTTGTAGTTGCATTACTAGCACAAATATTTAAAACTGTTTAAATTGCAAGACTGCGACAGAGGAACGGACGTCATGAAATTATAAGGGTTTTTTGTTTTAGTACAAAGTTTTAAAAAAGGATTGATGACGGAAACCAAAAAAATAGAAGAGGATTTGTTTTTGGTGAATGTGTCAATTAAAAAAATGAAAGTCAAATTATGTTTTAATATTTTTTTTATCACAATGTCGTTATGGCCACATATACACATCTTGGTGTTTTCATTTTTCAGTGATAGTTTTTTCTGCTCAACTGGCAGCCTTGGGAGTGCTAAATAGTAAAGAAATTGAATGGTATAATATATCATTAAATTAAAAAGCAGTATTTTATAGTTCACAGCACATAAAATTCTATTACATTTG
The DNA here is from genome assembly GCA_039881145.1 of Druceiella hillmani. NCBI lineage: Eukaryota > Metazoa > Arthropoda > Insecta > Lepidoptera > Hepialidae > Druceiella > Druceiella hillmani. Next base: position 23,714,725 of record JAYKKI010000005.1, read on the forward strand.
TGACCGTCTAAAATTAACATATTTTTATAACTGGTAGGTTTGATGATAGAGTTTAGTGATTTTATAGCATTAGTTTTTAGGAGAAACACATTGGAAGAAACTAACCGGATATGTAGAGAGAAATGGTAGGCGTTGGAGTTCCCATAGCGATGCACAGAACTGTCATGCTGGAACCTTCCACTACAAGGTTGACTGGATTCACTGTTGGAGGCTGGAACCCAACAAATATGTTCTGCATATAATTCATTAGCTTCTGTGGGGCAATTTGCTGCGTTTGACATTGGGGCTATACAACATGGATATTATATACAACCCAGTGGTAGTCATTAAGATTGTATTTTTGTCTTCTTACTGAGATTATTGACAAAAAAATTATATAAGCTAAAAATCTGATCTTGCATGTAAACAGTGGTGTGAATTTTCAAATACGGCAAGCCCTATAAAACATTTGAATCTTAGTAGTATCAAACATAACAAAGTCATCATCATGTAAGAATAATGTGTAATGTGGACAAAAATTTCTTATAAATTTGTTATTATGTTTGTATATTTATATATATGTGTATATATATTTGTTTTTGTATGTTTGTGTGTTTGTATGTTTGTGTATATATTTGTTTGTATTTGTTAATTTGTTATAAATTCATCTACACATTTTAATACTTCACAGACCACAATATTATTTTCACTCATACTTATAATAGCAACAATGTAAAAATACATAATTAAATAATTCAATATGATGCATATAGCCGCTTCAACTGCTATTTTCAAATAATTAGAACTTCCTTATAATTTTTTTATATTGACAAAATTTCATTTTTGTCACCACTTCATGTTAAAGCTGGATCTTTTGCTGTAATGTCAGAGTTGTACTTAAAAGCAATTGCCACTACGCTTCGTTGATTTAGAACCTAAATTAAATAAAGATATTTTGAGTCTGTAAATATTTGTGCACAAATGTATACGAAGGCAATAATATTAATTAGATGAGTTATATACATACTGATTCACAAATTTAATCTCATTGATATTGCAGAGCGTGAAATATTGCAAGAACAAGGGCAATTTTCTATTGATCTGAACATTCTGTTATAATCCATTAAGCTTGTAATATTTCTAAGGCTTGTATAGACAACTCTGGATTTTTAATCTCATTTCTAGTTCCTGTGCAAGGAAAGTGTTGTATATTAATATGAAATGATTATAAATTATTTATATTTGAATATAAGAAGAACAAAATTCGTAGATCGTTATTTTCTACGTAGGTAATTATTGTATCACCAAGAAATATCACAAGATATTAACAAGAAATATCACATTATATAGTAAGGTATATATATTTTCAATTTTGTACGTATCTTCAGGGTGGGTGATAGATATCCCGAAATATTGGTTTTTTGGAATTATTCTGATTGGTACTTTCTTATTCACATTTCTTAAATATTTGTTAAATTCATTTTTATCAAGTAAAATTATTAACTTTGTGTTTATTAAATTTGGTATATTATACATGACCGAAAAAAGGAAGTTATGTAATTTGGTTGTAGGTGGCACAAGCAATTAAAATCATTTAAATTTGATATCTTCAAATCAACTTTATTTGAGAGCATCATGAAATTTTTTTTATTTTTAAGTCAGTATTTATAAAGATAGCATGTCGAAGGAGATATTTAGTATTGTTTTGGTTTATTGATGGTGCCGTATTGGAATGAAAAAAATAAAAAATATTGCTGTGCCATATTCCTTTGATAAAGATTTTTACTTTTTCTCATTACTTAATACAACATAGTAACATAGCTATGGGCCTATAGCAAAGTTTGCCTTTTTTTTTAAACTTTATAGAAAGTTGCATGGAAAAATGGGGTTCTCCACATATAAATAAGAATAAACATAAAATATATCCTAGGAGGGAACAAAAGCTAACTTATAAAAAATTCTAATCTATTCATTGCAGTAAATTCCACCGAAGTTTATTCCTCTTCTAATTTCTATAAGCACTTCTTCATAAGCATATCTTGGAAAGTGTACACATTCAAAACAAATTGTACATCTCTATGAAGCAAAACCATATATATATAGCAACTTTAGCATGAGTATGTTTCTTGGCTTAGCTACATAAATTTTTTTGTTACCTCATTAATTCATTAATTCAACCTCATTAATTCGATAGATTTGGTAAAAAATATGCTGTCATAAATTATATATGTATTATAAGAAAAATATGCTGTCATAAATTATATATACATTATAAGAAAAATATGCTGTCATAAATTATATATATATTATGAGAAAAATATGGTGTCGTAAATTATATATACATTATAAGAAAAATATGCTGTCATAAATTATATATACATTATAAGAAAAATATGCTGTCATAAATTATATATATATTATGAGAAAAATATGCTGTCGTAAATTATATATACATTATAAGAAAAATATGCTGTCATAAATTATATATACATTATAAGAAAAATATGCTGTCATAAATTATATATATATTATAAGAAAAATATGTTGTCATAAATTATACATACATTGTAAGAAAAATATGCTGTCATAAATTATATATACATTATAAGAAAAACTTACTTCAACAAAGGCAGGATAAGCAGGATCAGTCCATGCAACAAGTGTTTCAGATGGTCCACTGACACCATCAGGTGTGGATGCTGTGACGTAGATAATATACTGGGTGTTTGGACTTAATTTGTCAAGGTTGTGACTGGGGACAGTCGTGTTTATATTTGTGAAGTCACCAGTGCCTGTTGACTTAAAGTAGAGTCTGAAAAAATTTGAATATACAATATCTAAAGTTAAGAAAATTTAATAAAATTGTTACTACCTCGAAGTTTGCAAAAACCTGCATTTTTAAGATGATTTTGATTTTTGAACCTGCCCCCGTGCCCCCCCCCTGAATCCGCCTATGGTTCAACAAGTGGCACAACAAATAAAGATAAGTCCGTTTACGTAACATTCATACTGAGAAGGAAAACCTGTCTTCCTATCAAACTCTACAATGAGGAAATTCCACAAGAAACAATACCAAATACCTGGGAATGCACCTGGATAGTGGCTTTACTTGATAAAACATATATGAACCTACAGTAAACTATTGGCCTGTAAACTTCGTAACATGTACTGGCTGACAGAGTGAAAATCTCAACTTACAGATGTTTGCAAAATGGTTATCAATAAAATGATACTGAAACTAATTTGGACATATAGTATGTAGCTATGGGGCTCATCCTGCCTAAGTAACATCGAGATACTGGAACTTTTCCAGAGTAAAACAATGAGAACAATGTTTGAAATACCACTACATATAAGTAATAAAACTAGACCTCAAACTGTGAACAGTGAAACAAGAGATAGCAAGATAAGGCGAAAACTACCAGTTAAGACAAGACAAACATAAAAACGAACTAGCTGCCCAGCTCCAGGGAATCAGAAGTCTGCAATTCTTTCGATTAAAGTGAAATAGTATACCAAACCTGGCTACAATAACGGGATTGAGAGAGACATTACTGGATGTTTCTTTCTATGTATGATATACATATATATATATATAGTACCAGGTGACCGAGCGATGCTCGGTGTATTTCGAGTTTCCCATAGGAAAGTGAAATGGCTTGTTTTATGGTATTAGATTTTATTTCCCCTTTCCCATCCCTTTCCCCTTCCCCACCCCACTCACCACCTCTTCCCCTCACCTCACCCTCCTCCTCTACTCCCCTCTCCCTCTACTCCCCTTCCCTTCCCCTTGCCCTCCTCCGCCCTTCTCCTCCCCCTCATCTTCCCCCTTCCTCTCTCCCTTCCCCCTCCCTTCCCCACACCCCTACCAAAATTTACCCCACTCCCTTCCCCCTCCCGCCTTCCCCCTACCCACCCCTTTCCCTTCTACTTCGCCTCCTCTTACAATCCCCCTCCCCCCTCCTCTTACAATCCGCTCTCCCCCACTCCCCCTCCCCATCCTCCTCCCCTACCCGCTCTCTCTCCCTTCACGCACCTTTCCCCTTCCCCTTACCCTTCCCCTCTCTCTCTCCCTGCCCCAAGCCGTTCTCTCCTATGTTTTTCCATTCAAAAGTTATTCATTCTTAGCAACATTGTTCATAGAAATTTTGAAAATTTTAAATGGCTGCCATTCCCAAAATAATTAACCGACAAAGCTCATAGTCGAAATTATTCAATATAATCACTCAAGTAATAAATATACAAAATTTCAGCGAAATCGTTAGAGATTCCGAGAAACCATTTACATATATATACATACAAGAATTGCTCGTTTAATAGTATAAGATATATATATACCTAATGATGGTAGAAAAGAAAAGAAAAACTTAGTTAGGCAGCTTTTCTTAATTTTTTACATTGCCATTCTGCAACTAATGTTGTCTCTTTAGATTGATTTGAAATCTGTTGCAGAATTACTGAATGATATACATGAACACCAAATGTTTCACAACTAATTTACAATCGGTTTAAACTCGTGTAATAAAATATATGATGTCGGTTTCGATTAAATTTCCTGCATAAAATAAAATATGTTTTATCTTAATTTATTCCTTTATTAATATTTAAAGTGACTTTCGTTTTAATCAGATGACTATGTAAAAATTTACTTACGTATAGCTAATTTTTTCTTCAGGATGACTAAATTGTGGTGGCTGCCAGCTGACAGTAACCCATGTGGCAGAATGGCCGGAGACACTTAAGGAATGTGGCGGTGAAACTATGCCCTTCACTATGTCACCACTGTTATCTATAGAGAAATGTTTATTAGCTTCCTTACATGATGTGTAATAATGAAATTGTATTATCCGTTAAGCTTACGGAATTTTTGTGTTTTTTTGTGTAACTAGAAAGTATGTCTTGTTACCATATGCTTTTGTAATTCATATTTATTTAATTAATTTTTTGTTTGCATTAATACTTTTAAAAAAATTTGTATTCATGAACTTATTCCTGTATTATTGTAATCATTGGAAAATGTGAATTGACAAGAAAATTCTTGTCTTTAAAGAAGAAATTTAAATTGAATTCCAATTTTTACATTTAATGAGTATTTTTCTTCCCTTATTTAACTATTTCCATTATTTATAAATGTTTTCACTGCTTCATTCACAGAATACTTAATTATTTTAATTACTTCCGTTTGTCCCAAAATATTATTTCTTCTTCAAAAGAATATTAAAGGAAAAGTTCTATTTCTTACCATCTTTTGTCATATTGAGCACAATGATGCTTGAAGGTAGTGAAGTTCCATTGTCATTGATCGCTACTACAAACATGTGGTATGTGGAAGCAGGTTCCAAACCTTTTACTATGGCTGAAGTATCAGTTACATTTATTTGCTGCAACAAATTGTTGAAATGAAAGTTTGAAATTGCTTTTTTTTATAAACTAATTTTAATTATCTTAGGACTCAATTAATTATAAGCATTTTGATATTAATATAAACAAGTTAGACTATTAAAGACTACTTCAATAGTCTGATTATCATAGAGGCGAAAGAAAATAAATTCAACACTAGGTAATTTGAAAGACAATAAGAAGTTTTATTTATAATAATGTGTGGTAAATGGATTTTTTAAAATTATTTAAATATTCTTTCGATTAAAATGAAAAGCACAAAATTATTTGCTCAGTGTTAATCAGGACTATAATTACTTTAGAATGGAGTGAGGTTAACATATAGAAAATTTGTTTTATAATTAAATTTACCTGCTCCAGTCGCAGTGAATTATAATAGTAGGGTGCAGTGGCATTGTCAATTTTTTTATAAAATACGGTGTACTCCGTGGCATTTGTCCCATCAGTTGGTGGGGTCCATTGTAGGAGTACTTCATCTTCAGCAACGCGCATGGCGTGTACTTCCCTTGGTGGACCTGGTAAGATACCTGTGCCTGTAATCATTAGAAAAATATTTATTAGTATAAACATTAAAACAAACATTTATAATTTCTTCAGCAAACTATACTAACTCAACGTCCGTAGTTGGGCCTAGATACTAAATTTAATTGCATATAGGCAAGAATAATTTTTATTAAACTTCTTACAAAAAATGTTTAATATGATTTATATATTAATGACAATTTATAATTTTAGTTTATTTTAAACCGTAGTACAAGAGCATGTACAGCAATGAAATATTCATAGATAATGGTAAAATACTTGGAAATAAAGATAGGAATTATAAATAATATATAACGATAAGGTATGATATAACGTTAAGGTTATAAATTTGTGGTTCACATATGAAGTGTTCTAAACATTATATATACAAAGTTTTTATTAAAAATAGCCAAAAACATTGTACAGTGTATATACATTTATATAGGTTTCCGTTTTGCTTATATTTTTAAAAATGTTATTAAAATCCATTATCTACTTTATTTGCCATTTTATCTAGGTGTTTATATGTCGCAGATACATCAGTAATTTTTTGTCATATTTAGAAACAACATAAAAAATGCTATGCATTCAGTTTCTGCACTTTAAAAATGATTTATGAAATACAAAGAAACAATTGTTGTTTATAGACCATCAGTGGCTTTAAAAATAAATTTAAGTTATAAGTATAATATAAAGTAAAGCACAAACAAACCTTCTTCGAAACACTGCACTATGTTGCCTATATAGGGAATGCATGTGTTAACTGTGAAGAGCATGGAACCGACCATTACTCCTGAGCACAGTGGTTTGCAAGAAGCTGGTACACCTCTTCGCATGCAACATGATTCGTGATTCCTTCCTGTCGATATTTTAGTCAATAAATTATGTTTAAAAAAAAAACTATTTCATTTTATAGCTTTGTTTATACATATAAAATTTAGAGCATAATTAAAAAAGTTATAGGTGGACATTAGATATCAAAGTAATTTTAAAGTTTACAGTGTGAAGATTTAGATTGATGTAAGTTTCCATAGAATTTTTAAGAAATCATAGACGATAGAATTCACTAAATTAAGTAACGATTAAGATAATTAATTTAGTGAATTCTGTCGTTTATGATTTTGATTATGATTATGGAAACTCGTATCAATCTAAATCTTGAATATTAACTTCTTCACACTGTAAACATGAAAGTTACTTTGATATCTAATTAGAATAATTTCAAATTTTTGTTAAGAATATATTTTTGTATTAATATTATATTTTCTAATAGATTAGTGATTCTGTTCCGCAACATTATCTGTATACTCGATTCCTGTATTTAGAGTATTGATGGGGTAGATATAAAATTATGGTAATGATTTAAATGGATATCCCATTTCAACCCAGTATTCACTCACTCAATAAAATAAAGTATTTTGTGTACCAAAAATACCTTTAATACAAAATTCATAAAATGTAAGATGTGGGAAAAATATAGCATTTGTTTCAAGTATATAAAAAAAACTATTAAGGCTCTATGATTATACGCTGACTTTTGTTTGATGTTTTTTGTTTGATGGTATATGAATCAAATACTTTTATTCTAATTTTTATAATTCACAATTTCTAGAAAACTTAGTTTGATATTAAAAAGAAATTAAAATTTTTGGAATGAGTTTTTTAATATTTGTGTTTTCTGCACATTGTGACAAGTGGTGGGGCAGAATCTGGCATTGTCCTATACATAAATATATATAACAATTATATATAAGGCTTTCTATTCTATATTAAATGTTTAACCACTCGATATTAAATCAAAACCCAGTCTGTACTAATCAAAACCCAGTCTGTATAAATTCTTTAAAATAGTGAAATAAACAATTACATCAAGAGTAAAAAATATTTTTTTTCAAATAAATTAAATAGCATTTTAATATGAACAAAACATAAACACCATTTGTAATGTTTATGTTAGGCGGCAACGGCAATGGTGACTGCTCGCTGTTGTTTTTGTCGGCACTTGTAACAAAGCAGCGCAATGTGTTTGAAATTACATATATTGTATTTGAAATTATAAACTACTTCTTCTTGTGACTAAACTACTGTATTTTGTTAATTGATTTTTAGTGTAAGGTTGAGGAATACCCAATAATATATGAAGATTCATTTAATGACATGCATTAAAAACCAAAATAGTATATTTGTTTCAAGCAAAACTTGAAAATGAATTAGTTTTTCTTGCACAGATTCTAGGTCAAATTGTTAAGTTCTATTCATCTGTTTCAAATGCTAATCTGCTACTGGAAGAATTTGAATCAAGTGTGACATAAATAGAAAAAAAATATTTATTGTAACTATCGTTTCGCAATACCAACCTCCAGCTCCACAGCGTAATAGTTTATGGAAGTCCTGGGCACAAATAGGTGCGAGGGCACGGAGATCTGACATTTTGGCGTCATAAGTACAGAGTGGCATACAGATGCTGGCAAGGGAGGCATGTTCACAGCAAGCTGTCATATTATAAGCATTTGCTTCTTCGATGATGTCTTCTAGAACCTGATGTGGTTGAGTGTATATGAATTAAAAAAATATTTAGTTGTTTAAAAAAATCTTTAATGAACATGTTCAAGTGATTCATTCATTCAAATAATTATGAAATTTCTATTGTACTGTTTTATCATTTTGCTCTACTGGGATAAATCATGCTTTGCTAAATACCATTTTTGCACATTTTGTCTTGGTTGAAATCTCTTTTATATTATTTTTATTATTTAACCTGAATAAAAAATGATTAAGTAATTATTTAACTACACACAACAAGTCATTTGGCAAATAAACACGATCTTACAACATTATCTGCGTAAACTTTAAAACAATATTTAAGCCTTTTACAACTATACTCCATAAAAATATAAAAACAAAACCTTTTTCTAGTTCGGTGACTTGCAAATTATTGATCTATGCAAATAATTTGCAAGTCACCGAATGGTAATATAATGTGAAAATAAGTAAGATTTTGAAGTTATAATAAAAGTCTACTTGAAAAAAATGTTCATAATAATGTACATGTTTTATTGTAAAATATTAAGGAAAGTGGATATTGGCTTTCTTAATTATGTTTTTTTTAAACATCTTGGTTTCCAAATTTCTTTGAACACAATATTAGAAGTGATAATGTGATCATTGTCTACTTTTGGCTATATGTATCTTTGACATAAACATTCATTTAATCTACGAACTCAAGAAAAAGCCTCTTAAAAAAAGTAAATGCGAAGAAAGAGGTCCTGGGAAATACAACCCAGCTCTTTTGAGTGTCTGATCTTGTGCTTGACATTGATTGAATGCGGTTGCACTTTAAATGTTGATTTAATACGGTTACACTTTTTTGCAGAGATGAAGAAATGTTTGTTTATAAATAATTACTGTTTGAACGACTGTCATGCATGTTAGTTAAAGAGATTGTCAATAGATGACATTGTTTTACATAATTACTGTTTGAATGACTGTCATGTAGTTAAACAGATTGTCAGTAGATGGCGCTGTTCACAATATAAACATTTTGAGAAATAATATATAGAGAATTAAAAAATTTAATTTAAAAATTAATTTTCAATTGTTTATTTTTTGAGATTCAATAAATTATGTTTCTATACAAGAAAAAATTTATAGTGTTGTTTATACGTATAACATTTAGGGCATAATTAAAAATGTTTATTAGGCTTGGTGAACTTAGTTCTTAATGGTGACTTAATTTAGTGAATTCTATCATTTACGATTTCATAAAAATTTCATGGAAACTCGCTTCAATATAAGTCTTGAATGTTAACTTTTTTATATTGTAAACTTTAAAATTATTATGATATCTAATTGCAATAATTTAAAATTTTTGTTAAATGTATATTTTTGTTAAATTATTATATTTTCTAAAAGATTAGTGACACTGTTTCATAACATTATATGCATACTTGATTCCTGTATATGTGGGGTGGGTACGTATAAAATTACTTTTTTGAAAAATAATATATAGAGATATTAAAAATTAAAAAAACAAGTTTTGACTAACCGGCTGTCCATGGCATGTCCATGGCACTTTAAAATTACTAACCGGATTGAGTTGTGATGTGGAGTTTATACATACATACCTATACATATAGTGACTTCCAAAAATTGGAAAATTTGGAAAGACATAAAATTACTCTATTTACTTTTCAAATGAGTTCTTGAAAATGCGTTTTGCGATATTGACTTGAGAAAGGTATGCATTACAGCATACGAGAAATATTGCGGCTTCACATTTATTAAAAACTAAAAAATTTTTGAAAAATTTGTTTACAATAATCTGTAAGTATTTAAAAAAGAAAAAAAACTTAATAAATTTAATTACTTGACTTTGTGTTCTGAAGATGAGTCTCGGTGAAGCTTCGCCTACACCATGTTCATTCACAGCCTCTACATAGACCTCATAGTCGGTGTTGGACTCCAGATTTTCCAAGATGAAAGGTGAATTTATCTGTAAATTAAAATTGTTTTTGATTCATAATTTTTGATACAAAATTTTAAGAATCTTATTTATGTCTTTTATGAAGCAGTTTATTTGAATTGTAGATAGTAATGTTTTTTATGAATACTGGCGGACACTTCAAAGCAGTGCCATAGCTAGATATATTGGAAAGATGTTTTATATTTTATGAAGACATCTTTTCGAAACATGCTTCAATGACAGTCATATTCTATTTAATTTTAAAATATTTACATTTAATTTTTTCACAAACTAGACTAAGAATAAATTTCTAAGCTTCACATTTTAAAGCTGCTTTAGTATGATACTTTCATATATTACAAAATGTTTATTAAACATGCATAATAATAATGATTTATTCAACTAAGAAATAATTTTCAATAAACATATCCTAAAATGACTATTAAGTTTCATCAATGCATATTCTAGAAATTAATAACAATATTATACAATAAATGTCCCACTCTTCATTCATTACTTTTTAAATTGGTAAATAAAGGTGCCACAGGACAGATAATCTATCCATTTATATTTGTATATTCGCCTTTTTTCCATTAAAAGTTAAAATAGTAAAAGTGACTGCAAAAACTGATGAAAGATTAGAAAAATGGTTATTTAGGCGAATTTTTGATGGACAATGAATTTTGAATTTGTATGAAGTAATGCATAATGAATTTGTATGAAATAAAATAAACTGTACTGATACATAATGATACATAAATAAACTGTATGATACATAAATAGACTGATACATAAATAAACTGTATTGATACAGTACTGATACATAATGCATAGAGTCTAAAATCACATATATCGCTTACACATATATTAAATAAAGAAAATACAAATAAACCAAATAAACGAATTCTTTTTGAATTCTCCATACTTGTTCGTATGAAGGTCATTTGTTGACTTCACTTCGCACGGTTGGTCCATGTCACTTTATTTTTTGCTCACAATATTTAATTTATTGTGTATTGTAGTATTTAAGTGATGCGCATTGCGAGTGAAAATAATTTTGATCATTGTTGTTAAACATTTATGATTTTTTATGTGTGGTATAACGTTTGGCCCATGATCTGGATTTGAACCTGCTGTTGGCAACCTAATCTTGTATAGTATTATTTATATATATTATACTATAATATAAGTTATACTATAAATAATTCCAAATGTGGCCTCAAATATTAAAACAACAAATATTTTTTTAATGTTGTTTAACCAGAATATAGAGGTAGTGCCGTTTTGGATTCCTTTGTGTCTTTCCTTCCTTACGTAGAAAGAGTATTTACAGATTTGCTATTTTTTCATTAAATATTCTGTACCGCATATTATTGCAGTGTTGGTAAATGTCAAGGCCGTTATTCTAATTATTTGAAAACATAATTAAATACCATGGTATACAAGTACACATGCGTATAAGGCATATACAAATGGTGATGATTACCTGATCAATGAGTTCGTAATTGCTTGCGTCGTCATCCTCGAGCATCCTATAATGTAGATTGTAGTACTGTACGGTATCAGCAAGTGTGGCGGGAGGTGCCCAGTGTACAACGGCATAGTCAGGTGCAATATTGGTGAGGTGGAGGCGTGCGGGGGCGCCAGGTAGCACACCGTATCCTTGCAGAAGGCAGTTGGTGTAGGATGACATATGACGAATGCACCTGGTAAATTGTTTTGTTTTTTAACACTTTAGATTCAGAATATTATCTGTTTGTGGATCGGCAACCTGTCCGAAAAAAGATTAGCTTTTAATAAAGATGAGATTGAGACGTTAAAGTCATAATTTTTACCTTGTTTATATTGTTAGCTGCTATAGTAAAATGAAGCAGAATAAGATAGTTTTACAATCTAAAAATTTATGAATTTGTTGGTCAGATAAGTATTTCATAAGAATTATAGAGGTTAGTTAGATGAAGATAGTAACAATAAGTATTAAGTAGTGGAGAGGGTTCAGACAATCTGTTTACTGGAAAATTCAGTTGCGTAAAATTACAATATAAAATGTTATCAATTGGAGATCGACACATTATAAAGACTAAGGTAAATATAATTCTTTATGATACAGAGATTTTTAAAGTTCTGTTAAATAGGTGCGATGAAGGTAATCTCATTGAAAAATGTTCAAGTTGATGTCTGTCGCGAACCCTATGGAGGTTAATCGGTTTCTCTCGTAAAATATTGGGGAATGTTACAGGTTATCAAAAAGATGTTGTCTGTGTGTCCTAAAATATTTTGGATACTTGGTGATTCATGAACCAAATAAAGGTTTCATTTCAAAAAAAGGATTCATGAACCAAATAAGAACCAAATATTTATAAATAAAGGATTGGTATGGACTTGGTTTTAAAAAGAAGTAATTATACAGACATTCTTATTTAAATTTTTATCAAAAATCCTATTTAGACTATCTTCATTGAGAAGACCATAAGAAGACAACTTAGACTGCAAAGTTTCAGAATAATTGTAGTGATTGTAGACGTGTCTTGTAAAATCATAATTGGAAGTAATTAAAAAGAAATTTTAAAATAGTGTTGAAATAACTGTTAGTTCTTTAATCATTGTAAAACAAATTATCTGATACAGCACAGCATTTATTCAGGTATTGGAATTTTAGCCCTGAATAATTCTAAGTAGTTCTGATCCCAGAACTTTTTCAGTTCTGAAATTTATTTGGCAGTTCCTAAACTGCTGTAAGCAGGGATATATTTTTAAGAGAAACAAAAATTGTTTATAGTAATTTAAATACATTAAACTAACATTATTCTGATCTTGGTGTGAATGTCGGGAATGTAACATTTTCATTGCGAGTTTCACCAGTTTAAAATTGAGAAATCAAGATTTTGAGATTTTGGGATTGGATGCCATAGTTGAATCTTATTGACTTTCAAAGTTTTAAAAATATTCTTCTTTCGATTTCTTCGAATAATGAAAATAAAATGTCATCACTAATTAATTAATATTTAAAATATCTTACAATAAATTAAATTTTTTTGACACATGCTGAATGCACAATCCTTAAATAATTTGGTGTTATTTTTAGATTCTATATTTTTCAATTACAACAAAATTTTCTCACGTCTTTAGATTCTACAAAATCCTTCTGACGTCTTCCATTTCACTTTTTTAATAATTACATATATTGTTTTAGAGTGTAAATAGAGACCAATATTAGCCAACTTACTTAAAAGAATTGAAATCAATTGATGTAATATTCCCAGCACAGAGTGGCAGACAGGCCTCAGGTAAGCCTCTAGCGCGGCAGCAGGGCGAGTGGTCCATGCCGTCGGCGAGACAGCGGAAGGTGGCCGCTGCCCAGGGAGCGCAGATCATCAGATCGGTCACCTGCAACTGGCGCATTAGAGGGCGGCGCCGGGAGTGTTTGGTGGTAGTTAGTGACGTGTGCGAATGGTGATGATGTGTGGCGGTGGTTAGTTACAAGTTTGATTTTGGTTAGGTGCCGTGAATACAACAGTTATTCATAACAAGTACTTAATATATACCAGAGACTGACTGAAACATTGTACTAGTTTTGTTTGCTTCACTTTTGATATTCATAATATTATTATACGATTTTCTGAAAGGTTGTTTTGTTTCTAAAGAAAGCTGAAAGTGTGAAAGATTTTGTCATAAAATTGAATATACATGTTGTTTGATTATAAACAATTATCAATATTTCTTTTGCCATCTGTGTTATTGGCAAACAGTTATCCGTGCTTTCATGTTATTACTATGTTCACGTCTTCTACTATTAAGTTAATTAGACATGAAATAACAGCACCCTGTCCTCTGGCATCACTTTTCTGGGTCACAAAGTGGGAACAAATTGAATTTTATCAAAAGTTTTTTACACTCAACTATGAGTCTTTTATTTTAGTCGGATAATGAGAAAACATAACTTTTTAATAGTATTTATTTTGGACTTTTCTATTTTTTATTCAGCTTATTTAAAAATGCATGAATCGAAATCTATATTTACTATGTTGGGCTAATAAGATATTATTACACTAAATTTTATTGAGTTTTAAGCATTAGACTGGCTTTTTATGTCTAAATGTAAATTGGTTAAGTTGTTCCAAAATTCTAGACATTCTGTGGGCCAGAGCAGTCATGAGAAATTAATTTCATTTCCTTTAACTTGATAAAATAGGATTTACCATTTAAAAGATCTGTTATTATTTTCTTTTAATTATTTCTAAAAATAGGGCTTCATCAGATTATCGCTTAAATAGTATTACAATACATTTTAACTTTTACAAGTTTACAGAAGGGCAAAAAAATTGATTTTCAATGATTTTGTGATGAAATATTAGCATTTTTTTTATTTAATAGTGGTTCCTACTACCCCTATTACCCTCACGCAATGACAGACAACTGAAAACAGATCTAATCAATTAGTTTACATAAGATTGCAGTAAAATGTAAAAACTCTCAATAATGGGATCAAGATTTAAACGACGATATGTTATTTACATAGTAAAAGTATATTAAAGTTTATGTGACTAAAGCTATGACAAAAAATTGTTAATAACATTTCTTCAAAAGTAATGTTTCAATTCCAATATATTCCCAATTTGTTTTCTTTTTAAAATGAATACAGTAATTTTAGTCAATCTCAACTCGTACATATTACATTTGATGTATGGTAATATTACCTACCAGGTCTGATCACTTGACCATTATGGATTCAAACCTACCATGTTCCATACATATAAATGCTACCATTCTAATTTTATATGAATATTATTTAATAAGATATATTTATGAATAGTTTCATAGTTAAAATGTCAGGTCAAATTGAAAATTCGAAAACATTAATTTACACTGAATCAAATCTTCCGTGCCTTTGTCTTTTTAGCTTAAATATAAACATATCAAACATTCATGTTTAAATGCAATTTTTCAATCAGTTTAATATTGTATAATGTTTACATAATATCACAAATATTCTGTTTTATTGCTATTTTCTTTACAGTACCTAGTTCATGATTTGATTTCTACCTGGTACTTTTACTTATAATGTAAAATAATGTCCTTAATTGATGATTGTTATACTAAATGTTCTTAATTCATGAGGAGTTTGGTAGAAAGCTTTTAATACGTTGATGGAATAATATTTCAAAAAGGATAATTTGGATTCGAATAATGAAAATATATGAAATATATGTGTACATACTTGCAAACATCATGTGTTTTAGAGGAATTTTCTTGATCCAATTTCAGTATCATTAACTATATGCTAAAAATTGAACAACTTAAACATTTTTAATAGGTATTATTTTTTCTATTTCTCTGGACTAAACAAAAAGAGAAGTAGAATTGACTACTGCTCTTTGATTTCATTTCACTCCAACGACATCTTGAAACGATGACGTTCAAGTTTTTATTTAAAAATTTGTTATCAACAACCTTTGTCAACAACATTAATAGAGATGATATTCGTATTTATAAATAATTTATGACTAATTCATTTATTTATAGACATGTAATTTACTTTATCAGATACTAATTTGTTAGGTCCGTAAAAATTAAGTTTTTTTTTAATCATTTTCTTAAAAACTTCAAAGAATAAACTTATAATTTTATTTACTCGTTTACAGTTTATGGAAAATATTTTATTCAAAATTAAGTGTAGTTTCGTTGTATGATGATTGAAGTTTCGTTTTATGATGATTGACTAAAGATACATTATTTTTTGTATCTAAATTCAAAGCATTGGTATAATCTAATAAACCTGCATTTTCAATTCATCAGTGTTAGATAATGTAGTAGCAGAAGATAATATTTTAACTTCTTCCCAAAAACATGAAGACGTTTATCTATTGCAATATGAGAGTGTGAGAGTAGCTCTACCAAATAACGCAAACTTAACCTGAGATCTGTTTCAATAAGGCTTTCTCAATTTTTGTAAATTTAATATAGGAAGTCACTCTAGTGAAGATTATCAGACAGATAGATATTTCCTTCTTTGAATCTTTTGAAACCATTGCTTGATTGTGTCATAGAACAGTAAAACTTCAACCTTCGTTGTACATATATTGTGTGTTACTTCGTACTCATTTCATCCTAAAATGAAGTCATGAAGCAAAAGCATTTCAAGTCCTGATTTGAAATTTTCATATTTATTTAGTTTTTACTCGCTGACATTCAGTCGTGAACTGAACAGAAGGTCGAACGCCACATTCTTAATATACATCATTGGTAAGATGTTTGAGAAGTTTCAATAATATTTCATAAATTGTTGGAAAAATGCAGCGGTCAGCCATATAAATCAATCAATGCCAGCATAATAATTTTTTGTTGTAATTTTGAGCATTTAATTTTTGATTTATATTTCATTAGATATAGAATTCTGTTCAATTGCTTAGTGCACTTAAATGGTTACTTTATAAACAATAGGCAAAAAGAGATTTAACAAATTTGCTTTGGTTATTTTTTAGATACCAAATATAATATAGGTTTGATATATAAAATAAATCAAAAGTAATTTAACATAAAATATTACATAAATTTAAAACTAGTGGCTATTTTCTGAAAATGTGTGATTTCAGCAAGTTGCCTTTGAATTAAAATGGTTGATATATGGTTCCTAAAATAAGCACTAAAACAAAATGCACACTATATTTTTCGCTTTATTTTATATGGAGAGTGGTGAGTAAACTATAAAGTCAGTCTTAACTTTTCAGAATAAATGACGATGTATCATATATACACAATAGTTTCTAATAATTGAATTGCATAATTGGAATCATTATAAGTAATCATTCTGAAATATTTTTATAGTAATACCTGTCTTCCAGAATTTTTCAAGTGAAAGAAATATAGAAAAGGATCACAATAAGTTCAGAAATTACTTTACTAGAGCAATGATGTTGGAATAAACGTGGAGAATAAATGTGTTCGACTAGGATTTACATCGTAGCATGTAAATCCTAGCGGAACACATTACGCAACCAACTATTTATGTAAGTATTTATTTATTTTGGTTAAAGATACTTTTTAAGATTCCTGAAATATTTTATATCTTCAAATCTATCAAAAGCTTAAGTGCAATGATTTTTTTTGTCAATTACAACAATCATTTTACTACTACAGTATCAAAAAAACACAAACAACAAACAACAAACAGAGAAAAAATTCTTAAAAGGAAGTTGATTTCATTTGGTGTTTACATGCAGTTAACCATTCTCAGTACTGATTATATACGACGTTGCTTAGCTTTGATAGTCATATGTTACCCATTACTGGAAGTCATGCATTTTGTGAAGCCTTTATTTACGGCTCATGTTTACCGAAATCATGTTCACATAAAGAAGTTCTGTTTTAAAAACAAACATAAACAAATCAACATAAATATGTTCCAATGATTGACATATGATCACAAGAAAAAAAGCACGAGTCTGTGTTGTGATGAATTTGTAACTAACCTCGATTTCGAGTGTGCGTTTTGGGTCACAGAGCTTGTCGACGCATCCGAAGTGGCTGATGCCAGCCTCCAAACAGCACTGACGCACATCAGGTAACACTGGCGCTGCGGCCACTCCAGTTGGCCTCATCTTGCCCGGCGTAAGGGTTAGAGATCTGTGAAAGTTTGTAAACAAATGGAGATTGAGTGTCAAAAGAATAGATTCTATTAGTATGTTTATTTATGTATTTGCTTATGGAATTGTAATTTAATGGCACGAAAAAATGCATTGTGAGTGTGCAATACAAGGATTTCTTTTTCCTATTATATAATTTTCATTTGCTGTTTGGAATCTGTGTAAAATGTAGATGTGTTAAATTTGGCTTGAGAACATTTAGTTAAAATGAATTTGACACAAGCATCATCTTGAACTTTCTCTTTAGACTAAATACTACACAATATATAAGACAATGCAAATGGCATGCCTATTTTTAATTTGCCATTGTTAGATGATCTCATGTGGATTAGTACAGATCTTCTATTATAAAGGTAAAGGTCATTTTCCCATCCACGCAACTGTATTAGGATAATTCACACTGCGATGGAATATAAAAGATTGAGGTAACAATAAAAAAGAATGAAATATTTAACACAAGACACAGGCAAAAAAAATTCCTTCTTTACATAACTTCAGGACATAGTACAAAGGAACTGCGTATCTCGAGAAAACTTAGCGACAATTTAAGTGGCTGAAGAAGAATGGAAACAGGGTGTCAAACATTTATTGCCACTTCTCAACTGGAACGCATGCAACTTAACATGGCAGAGTATCAATATAAGTTGTATGCATTCACAGAAGTACATCCATTGCAGAGATCTCAACTTTTGAATTTCAAGATGATTTCACTATATCTTCCTAGATCATAGTCCCCAGACACCAAATCCGAGGTCACTCTGAAAGTTTATATATCTGTATGTGTGTGTGTCTTTTGTGAAAATGTTGAAGGAAAGCAAAAATTTTAATGAAAAAATTTATTTGAATCCATCATGAAGGGTATTAAAGAAATAAAGAATTATGACGGATAGGTAATATAATTGAATTTGAATTTTCTTCCTAAATTTCTATGTTATTTGAGTAGAGTTTCTTCCTATTAAGGAGCATAGCTTGCTTCATCTTAAACACTAAATAAAGCTTAACCACATCACCATGCATCATTCTGTATATTTACAACATTTTGTTTCTATGACTGGCTTATTGTCTTAAAAGGATTATTGGTTTTGTTTAGCATTTTGTATTTTTGAAGACTGACATATATTAGAACTATTACATTTTGATAATAATTAGTATATATTCTCTAATTTATAAGTAAAATGTATTTTTAGTAAAAAGCTGTAAAATCCTATCAAAAAAATAAGTGTGAAAAAATGGGGTAAGTTATATTTAAATCATCATGAAAAAAGGGTTGTAATTAAAATAATTGTCAAGTCCATATCCATCATAGTTTCTTTATGTTGAATTAGAATAAGTTAAAAGTATGCAAAAGTCAATTTCCGTACTTATATTAAGTTTTATAACTGAATTTGGCAAGTCCCACTACTGCTTTTTTTCTTTAACTACTGATCTTAAAGTGGCTTCAAAAGCAACTTTAAGAGCAGTTGATAAAGAAATGCTCTTGCTAAAGTTAACCACTATTTTCAACAGAGAGCTGTCATAATGGAACTATCCACATGCTGTACAAGATGGCTTTTCTTCTAGGTTATACATTTTTAAAAATTGTTTGGGGTAAAACAAATTCTTAACACAATAAAACGTTAATTACCTCACAGCATAACTAGGCAAACTGGATCCGTGTATATTGAATGAAGTAACAGTTATCTCATACATGGTGAACGGTAGTAAGTCATTGATAATGGTCGAATTTTTCGAAGCCGGTACTTTGATCACCTTCGTGTTCATTCCCATTTCCTCCTCTGTCCTGTTGCTGCCGCTTTCAGAGGGATCAATGAGGTGTGCGTCGAAAGATCTTAGCATAGTCACATTGACTTGATACTCCGTTATGTACTCCGCATTCGAAATGGGAATGGACCACGAAACTTTGAGTTGTTTCTCACTTAGGGATTCGACTTCGATATTCTCTGGTGGGCTGGGCAGTAGTTCTGGAGAAGTCGATTATTAGTGTGTTATTTAGGTTATATTTTGGAAATCTTGGCTTAGGTAATTGATTAGGTTCAAAATACATTATATTACAGTTTGTAATATATTTTGGTAGCGGTATCATACGCTTAATATAACTATTATTTGGTGGGTGATATAAGGTTGAGGATGGGTATTTTAAAGAATTTTACTTTAGAATAACGTTTCCCATGCTTTCTCAATAGTATTCATTAAATTTAAGAATGGCAGTTTTATGTGTATCTACCCAGATGATCTAGGACAAGACTTTTTCAACAACCTGAACTAAAGCCAAACTGATTTTGTTAGCTTTCTGTTCATATGTGCACTTAATATTTTATTACTATCAATGAAACTTTATTGATGGAATAACGAAAAAATAAACATAGGAACAGACGACTCGAGAAATATTTTTTGAAGTTGTGAAAAATAATTAAAGAGGAGAGCTCCTTTACAAAATTATGTGATAACAACACTACGAGTATTTATTGAATTTAAAATTCAAATATTTTTATATTACTTATATACTTCTCTTTTTAAATTCTATAATGACAATGATATTGACGTTTTCCTAGGAAATCTGTGATTATGTCATATATCAATAATTTTACAGTGCTCTTCAAAACTTTAAAAATATGCATAATAAGTATTTTAAAGTAATTTTGATTATAAATCAATAAAATTTATTTTATACTCTTGAAATTGGACTTTTATTATATAATGTAACTTTGTTATACACAAGATAGCTTCTATTGTATATATTAAGTAAAAGATGTGACAAAAATATAAAATGTTCTGTACTGTTTCCACTCTTAACTGTCATGTCATCGTATTAGCAATTGTGTCAATAAACTCACCAATGCCCTCCACTATACAAGCCAATGTTTTCTCCATGTAGGATGCGCAAGAATAATGCGTTTTGATATTATCCGTGATTGGAGTAAACTCGCCGCGGCACACATCCTGGCAGATGTCAGGCACTCGCTCCTGGATGCAGCATGGGACGTGATTCCTGCCATCAGCCATACACCTAGAATGGAGTGAGGGCAGTTAAATGTAAGTGGAATATATGTATGCAAAGTATTTATCAGTAAAGTTGAAATAAAATTATGACTCCTGATGCACAGACACTGGAATATATATATATATATATATATATATATATATATATATATACATATATATATATATATATATATATATTATAATTTACAGTGATTATTATGACATTGAAAGGAAATGGCAGTCAAGTCATATTTAGTGGATGTCAAAGAACGTAGATTTAAATCATGTGTGAAATATTTTTGGAAAATAGAACATATAAACCATTACAAACATTTTTTTCTCTGTTGTCACAAACTAGACATCAAAACGCAGAAAATATATTGTATATTATATTTAGCAATCTTTCAGTATAACGCACTTAAAATTACATAATCTAATTACATAACTCAAAAAAATACAAAGTACCAATATATTTAATTTTTTTAATAGTTTAATAGGTACATATTAATAATTAAAGTTTATTTTTATTCTATCAGTAATTTTTGTCTGGTTTTACTTTTTTTAATTATAATCATGATCTCTTATTGCTTTACGCAAAAAAGGGACACATAATGCCAGTTAAATATTCGCTATCAATATTTCTATGCAAAGTGGTTCAATATATGCATTATTTCAAAGCTGCCTCCACTTGTGAATATTTTACGTCTTATCCACGCTATTTTTTTCACTCAGATGTGGTTCGTTTATGACGTTTCTATTAATACGGATAGGATGTTTCTAGGTTCATTTTTTATTAATCCTATGTATTTGTAACATTCGTAAATTGTATAATGATTTCAGATTCGTTATAATTGATATAATTATAATTCGGTATAATTAATACAGATTCGGTATAATTAATACCAAACTACAGAGTCAAAGGATTTTTTCATTCCGCTTCTGTTTTTATGAACCATTGATATTGTAGAATGATCCATACTAATTAAAGAACTACAAGTATTATAATTTCTAATCGAAAAATTTTATAATTGGGGACACAGTGTTCTTTTTCCAGCTGTAGAAACATTATAATATTGAGGAATTATTAATTCCAATACACATAAAAATAAAAGGAGACGTCAATGTTTGTTGAGAAATCTATTGCAGTGGGAGAGGACTGCAAGTGAGAACATCTAATGAGTAGTAATTATCACAATAGCTAGGTTAATCTATCAAGAAATAGTAAATTTAATTTAAGCGGTATGCCATCGACAAAAGTCTTTCTAAATGCACTGAAATTACTAAAATTTTATAAGAAATTAAAAATATTCAATGCATTAACGTTATAATAACCGTTTTGTTAATATATATTAAGGGATAAGGGAATTCCATTGCACACTTTATATATATACATATACATATATATACATACATACATACACATATATATATATATATATATATATATATATATATATATATATATATATATATATATATATAAATATAACATAATAATAATAATATGGAACTAAACTAAACAAAATAACAGAACGGAACTTTAGTCTCAACTGCAACAAGAAAACAAATACTGTTAAGAAAGTTTCGATTCGTAATAAAGCTTTCGGATTTAATCACCGAACTAAACGTATCGCACAACTAAATCGAAATAGATTTAATTAACGATATTCCACAAAACAGCAATCGCAAATCGGAACCTCTTCGCTCGTACACCAGAAACGCGGCGAAAACAGATAGACGGAAATACCGTAACAAAGTTTTGATTTATGGTAAAGCATTTAGATTTCCTCGTGAGACTACGGATACTTACGGGTAAAGGAAACGCCGGAAATTAGAAGGCGGCTGGACAAATGAGTGAGGGCGGAGCACAGGCTATCGGAGAGGCAATAAATATTGTTTGACAGGTGGATAATCAACTCCTTTGGCTGTCTACTTATTGTTAATCTTTTATCTTCTATTCGCGTGGGCCTTGTTACGACCTTTGTTCGGATGGTGGCGTTTATCTGATTCTGGTAATTCAAAATGAAGCCAGCTATTTTTATAGACAAAAAACTCGCCTTAATGTCCATTGTGATTGGATTAATTGTGAAATTTATTTCTGCAAAATGAAGCAAAAGAAAGAAATAGACGAAAAAATATTGATTCAAAGAGTAAATATAAAATTGTTGCCTTAATATGAATATTTGAAGAGGAAGTCGAACACTTTCCAAAGTAGAACGGGTTTAAAAAAGTGGTAAATATTTGAAAATCTATGACATTTATAAACATCGCTTTCATTTTCCTGCCACATTTGTGTAGGTTTCTCTTCATGTTAGGTGACGCTTCATCAGGTAGTACTTCATCGAGTAATTAGGAGTAGGTATATAGTCGCGATAAAGATAAGATCTTTGGATACTAAGTATATATACTTGGAAAACCATATTTTATGGGGTCTACAAATTTAGAACAAATAAAGCTTATACATTTGTAGACAAGGAAAAATTGTAATTAGGTATAGACTTTTATACATTTAAAAAAAAGAGGTTGGCTGTGTCAATATATGATCTCTGACTGTGTCATTGACACGGCCGCGTATATTGAGCGTGACAACTAGGGTTGCCACCTTTTTTTAAAACAAATAGAGTATATTTACTTTCTAAGGTAAAAAAAATAAAGTACAATGTCTAAAAATAAAGTATTATTTACTTATTTAGATATTTTTTCCATACATATTTTTTGTTACTTCTAGCAACATCTAACAAATATTTGTTATCAAAAAACGTCTAAACCGCATCTTTACAATCTATGTCCATGTTAAGATAGATAAATAATTCGGTTTTTATCAAGTTTAGGGACGCTCTACTTCGTTCGTCCCGCCATTTAGCATTCATCAGAGAAAAGACTCTCTGTAAATACTGAAGTGGCGGGAATGGATAGCAGAAATGACACGATTATGTATACATTTACAAAATAATTACTACTATGGAAACATTTTTGCCACTCATGCGATGTAGATAATTCTGAAAAATCTACAAAATTATTAACTTGTGGATATAACTTCTTTCAA
The DNA here is from genome assembly GCA_039881145.1 of Druceiella hillmani. NCBI lineage: Eukaryota > Metazoa > Arthropoda > Insecta > Lepidoptera > Hepialidae > Druceiella > Druceiella hillmani. Next base: position 23,738,759 of record JAYKKI010000005.1, read on the forward strand.
TAAATTTATTTCTTCATACAGGTCATCCATGTTAATATCAAGCTTTTGCAGTTTCAAAATTATAAGTATGTGAACAAAATGCTCATATTCAACATTACCTACTTTTTGAATATATGACGCTCAATGAAAAGAGCTAATTTGTGTAACTAATAACGTGACTCCAGGTTACTCTAAGGCTTTATCCAAGAACAACGTGAAATTTTTAATAATTTTCTGACTAACTTCAGGCGAAGGTAACTCAATTTCTTCTAATCTTTTTTTCAGTTTCATATCATTAATTCTTTTCTAAGATTGTGCATAACATTGTATACATCAAAATTGTTATCTTATTCCCTTCTAAAAATTTTACAGTTTTACTAAGCACATATAAAATGTGGTTTTCCAATTTAACGATATTGTATCCACATAAGGTAGGCCATCTGGTTCCTACATGGCGTTTGAGTTCACGAATAAAAACGCTAAAAAGTTCGTGGGATGTTTCATGCAATTGTGCACTAAATGTGCATAACAATTTCCTTTAATCAAGTCCGGTACCAAATCTCTAATGTTTACAAATAATGAATGGTTTATTCCAAAATTGGCATTTCTGTTGTTAGCACTTAGCCTAGATATATTCCCAAATGATAATTTGCATTGCTCTACTGACTTTTGAATTTCATGAACCATGCAATCTACTGATTCATTGCTATTTTCATAGAAATCAGTTAATTTTCTTTGAATGCCATTTTCAGCTGTAAAATATTGCGCAACTAATAGAAAAAGTTTATATTTTTTTGTTGGAAGCATCCGTTTGCAAGCAGAAAAATAAATTGCCTGTATTTAAATCGTTTATTACATTTTGTAAAGCATATGGCCCCAACATCTCTGTAACTAGAGCTTCCATTTTGGTCCTGACTAAATGAATACTTGTAGCTGTGTTTGAATTAACATAAATCATTTTATTTAACTTAACAGTACAGTCCATATAATTAAAGGACAAAATATGCTTAACAGTGTGATATGTTAAGGCTAAGTAGTTCAGCAGCGGTAACATTGTCTTTATCATTGCAAAATTAACTTTGGGAAGAAGTGGAAACAGAAGCAGACCCACGAAAATTTTCAAGCTGTTCAGATGATTTTTTCAGCTTATATTTCGATGTATGCTGTTTTGTTTCCAGATATTGCTATTATTGATATTACCACCATACACACCAGACACCCCAAACCGTCACGAAACCAAAGATTTATTATGATTCTATCCCTGCATGCTTGTTTGTCCAACCTATACTCACACAGGTAAACATCCACCTAAGATTAATTTTTTCATTTATTCAGTGTACTGTATTCAGAGTTACAGATGCCGTCCAATTCTATGTTAGAATCCGATTCCTGTATTCGTTTTTCAGGTGTATTTCATGAGCTACAATTACATGCATCCACAATCGAATATTTATCACAACACTGGACAACATACCAAGAACAAAAAATAATATTTGAACAACAAACAGTAAACAATGACAAATTGAGATGATAATTGACAAGGACGTTTTAGGTTACGTTAAAAAACGACAGTGCTGCTTAGCATTTAATTTTATCGCTTTATGCTTTATCGATGTGATTCATCCCGTTACACGCAAAAAATCGCTTACATTTCTTGTTTTTTTTTTGTAAACAAGTAAATAAAACCTTCAACAGTCGAAATAGGTAAAATAAAGTATTTTCACGTACTTTTTTGCTTTCATAAAGTATAAAGTACGTTTCCCCGAAATAACGTACAATACTTTATTATAAAGTACGACTGGCAACCCTAGTGACAACGTCTATAATGAAAGGAATAAATTTACAATATACTATATTTATTTTTACTAGAATTTCAATTCGTTACTTACATCAAAATTAATTTGAAAATTTTAATGTAATCTTACTTAATATAATTTAATTTGTGTCATTGGCACACACGAATTAGTATAGGATGGTGATAGGAAAAATATATCTAAGTGTTGCTCTGGTAATGTGGGGTCGACTTTCGTACTTCATCGGCGAGTTCTTAATATTTAAAAATGTATAAATGGTTAAATAATTTTTTTTATAAATTTTTGAAGTTTACATTATTTTATCAATAAAAAGATGTTTCTGAAATTATGGTTTACGTGAATTAGCCACGCGTTCTACTGTTACGTTGCAAGCACGAATGAGATATTGCTACGTCAAAAAGTTTTTATACATAATTACAATTTTTCTTTTGATCTTTCCATAATCCTTTAGTGAAAACTTATACCGAAAGACACTTCATAGTACTTTAGCTCTAGATTTTCATACGTTACACCAATTATATTTTAAATTGTCTTAAGATTTAACAAAAGAGTCTGTTTCGCAATCTTTTCATATATATCTGGTGTTATTAAAATATATATATATTTATATATATATATATATATATATATATATATATATTACACAATTGACCACGATAATTGTTTCATTAAATAACTTAAAAAATCTATAAAGACCTGACAATAGCTGGAAAATCAGGCTGGCAATTTTCGGGATCGGTGCCGGTTCCCTCGAGTATGGTTTGAATGCTGCAAAAGCCGAGGCAGGCGTTGGAAACGTTGGCCGCTTGGCAGCAATCCGTGTAGTTGTGTGCGAGCGCCGAACCTGAAAGCGGCGGCCCGTTTGCCGAGTACGTGTCCTGAGTGCCGTTCAGACCCTCCGGTGGCGTCAGACCGCGAGATATTACTGTCAAAAGCAAGATATTTTTGGTGTAAAACTTGCGCATTCTAGAGTATAAGATATTTAAACACGTAATAGAAGTTAACTCGCGCATTCTAGAGTATAATATATGTAAAACTTGCGCATTCTAGAGTATAAGATATTTAACAACACAACATGCTGTGTTGTGCAAATTATATATTCTTATGGCATATTTTTCGTTGATTTACAAATGTTGAAAGATACAATATAAAACATAGAAATATTCAAACTTCGCCGGAGAGATATTCACACTTCTTATTGGGTACTTTGAAGAAAACGTTTTTAAAATTATGATCTCTAGTTATTAAATGAGTAGTTATTAAACATTATACATTGAAATCCAAATGATCTTTTGTCAACGCTTTATAATACGAAATGATTTAACTTACAGTACCGTATAAATTTATTGGAAAGGATGTCATTTACAAATTTGTCAGTATTTTCGAGTATTATTTTTGTGAGTACAGATACAAAAGTTCCATATCTAGTTCATAGTTCTTGCATTCAGAGTCTGTGGGCGGAATGTAATTAATAAAAAAGATGGAAATCTAGGCATATTTTGTTGTTCCTTTAGGTTGTAGAAAGGAAGACATGTACGAATACAGGTGTCACAAATAAATGTGGTTCTTATAGAAATTTTGTAATTAAAAGACAATTGGGTAATTGACTAGTCCTAAATTTGTTGTTTTTTGTCGAATATTATGAAAATATAGCGAATATAAAAACAGAGTTAAAATAAGCAAGTTTTGAGATTCTACATTTAAAGAAAGGATAGAATAGGAATATCTATCTGGCTTATTCCCTCTTATTATATATTACCATTACTAAAAATTACGTCATAAATCAGTATCGCCATCCTTGTCTAAATGTTAATTTAAACATTTAAATCTCGGTCACTTTTTAAGATTTGTCATAAAAATTGTCACTTCTTAATCATAATTTCAGGATACAAGACCTTGTAATTAGGAATTTAGTGCACATTAAATAAAAGACATATTAGATTTTTAATATTATGCTTTCATATCACCATAATTTGCTGTCATTGCGTAAGATTTAACAAAAAAAGTATCTTTATACTACACAATTAAATGAAACTACGTGATGTAGTATTATTTCTACTTTCTTTAAGTTCTTTACCACGACCTATGTTTCGTTGTATTACAACATCTTCAGGAGGGCTATTAGCAAAGATAGATTAGAATCATTGCTACTAGCCCACCAGAAGATGTTGTAATACAACGAAACCTAGGTTGTGGTAAAGAACTTAAAGAAGGTTTAAATAATACTACATCAACTAGTTTCATTTAATTGTGAATAATTAATTTCTACAAAATTAACGCCAAATATATTCAAAATCTTTATACTCATTTTTATGAAGTGGGTAAAAAGGAAGTATTTTTATTTAAAGTATCTGAAGTACTAACGTAGGGCTGCTCCTGATAAGGCCAAAGCGACACATTATAATGTAATTATGAATAAAATCAATTTAGGAAATATTATTATGTATTCAAAAGCCCGTCAAGATAGAAGGGATTGTCTATAGTAATTGTTCCATAGATCTCTCTTCTAAGCGAACTTTCGTTCGCTTTGGAGAGAATATTCATATATATATATATATATATATATATATATATATATATATATATATATATATATATATATATATATATAGCAATAATAGTTAACATAGTTATAACAGGCTCCATTAAAGTTTTTAAAGTTTTGTACACATAATAAGTTACTTGGAAACAAGAAATCCTAATTTTTATATTTTTATTGGGTTGTGCATTAATGTATTATATATGTATGTTATATGAACTGAATTATTACATAACTATATGTTTGAATATTTTGTAATTGTCTCTTATTGTACTGTTTTGAATTGTGAAATGGGTAAGTTGTTGGCTATTAAGTGGTTGCATCTGCGAGTGAAATACAATTTGGTTGATTTCATAAATAAATATTTGATTGTTTGAATAAGGTTTGACCTGCTTAATTTTGCTTTTTTGGAGCTATATAAAATTTACAAGCATATACTTTAGCTGTTCCCAGTCTTTAAAATGTAAGGCAAAGAATTCTCTTCTTCTCTCCTCTTCTTTCCAAACAAGAGGTATTTGTTCTGATGCAGATGTCCAATGAAGCTAGCTTACTTTATTTTTTACTATCACGAACTTTTCATTTTTCACTGATTCTAAATGAGATTCTTAATGCAAAACTTTCCGGAGATTTTCTCGCAGGCATATGACGAATGGCGCAGACGATGCGATTATGAACCTGTAAGCTTGTGGAAGCTGCGAACGGGCGGCACGCTGTTGATCTCGCAGACGTAGAGGCCGGCATCCGCGGGTCGCACTGCGCGTATCACTAGCGCCCACACGTCGCCACCACGTGGGATACCTGCCGAGCCGGGCCCTGGCTCCTCTGGAAGATACAGAAAATTGTTATTATTTTGTTTTATGATCCCACCAGTCAATGTGGTGAGGTTTCCGTGTACGTTGAATAAATATGATTCAGTCGAAGTTTAAACCATTCGTTACTAACGGAATTGAAGAATAGGGCAGGAGGAAAGAACGATCAATTTAACTCCTCAGATTACTAAAGATGACAGCTAGAGAGTTCGACGCGACAATTCCACTTGCTGCGCGAAGTGTCTCTTATTTGAAAGAACATATTCATTTGTATTCATATTATGTTACGAACATTACATTACTTTGGTTTTACACTTTTTGTCATTACTTTTGCGTAATTTTCCATACCTGAAGAACTTTTAATAATCTAAAGTATCATATGTACTTCTTAAGTCAGCAGAGCGTGCAATAAAACTTTTTTGTGTAACTCAATTAGAGTTAATTTGAAAAATCTTAATTACTTGTGTTGTTTTTGACTGTTGAAAGAAATTATAGAAGCGGACATGTATTTCTGAATAAAAATATTAAACGCATCATTACCAATCGTAAAGATTTCACTAGTTTATGATTTAATAGTATTTTGAAAAAAAAATAATGACTGAACCTCCACAAATATAACAAATTAATTTTCTTCGTTCCTATATGAGTTTAATTTTATATTTGAGAATTGATCGACTGATTCTTATCAGGTACTCAGTGATTATTTTGAAAAAGTTTCTTGGAAAATTACTAAACTTGTAAATAATAACAAAAGTGATATATAATTTTGAGTAATATGGTCATTTATATTTATGATTACCCAGTAACTAGATAATTTCCATAAGATAAGTTACCGGATAAAATATTGTACGAGATGATTTCTAAAACTTAGGTGTTGATTAAAATGCTGTCAAAGCTAATTAAAAAAAATTCAAAGCTTACCATTAGTTTTCCGATAGGTTTCTGAAATACTTTCGTTTGGATTGTGGCAACTACATAAACGGTGCGTGCGACAGAATTAAAAGTTAGCCCATAAAGGTAGCATTTGTGTTTGTGTTTGTTGCGGCTTATTTGTTATTCCTGATAAGCGCAGCACATTTTTATGTCTTTCATCAATTTCAGTCGCAAATCTATTGTATTTATTTGTTTTCAACTTGGATGATGCAGAGATGATCTTACACTTTTCTACATCGAGCAAGTAAGGATATATTTAGAATAGATAAGATTTATGGATTTGCAGCCCATGTATGGTTAGGTTTATTTAATTAAATCTCCCATTTTTAATTATAATTGATTATTAAATTATATTTTTCTCGACTAAATGAAACTACGTCACGAAGTATTATTTCCACTTTATTTAAATTCTTCACCACGACTTAGGTTTCGTTATATGACAACACCTTCAGGTGGGCAATTTATAAAGATATTATCTTTACAAATTACCCACCTGAATATGTTGTTATATAAAAGAACGAGTTGTCGTGGTAAAGAATTTAAATAAAGTAGAAATAATACTACATGATGTAGTTTCATTTAGTCGAGAAAAATCGAATTATAATGAACTTCTACAAAAGTAACGCCAAATATATTCAATATTTGTTTATTAAATAGTTAAAATGATTAAACGTAGATTTTTCAAATTATTAAAAACTCATTTCAATCGTCAGTTTTTTGTGTCTTCTTCAAAGCAAATAAAACACGTGACTTTAGGGATAAGGAACGAATATGAAGGTAGAAATGTTTAACGTACTTACCACCTCATAAATGATATGCACGAAATTATATTTGGTTTCAAAGTATACAGTCTATTATGGTCCCGTTCATCATTGCTAACTGGCCTAGAGCTTAAAGCTCAAACTTTTTTCTTCTTTTGAGTGTGTTTTGCACAGGTTCTAGGGGACATACAAGTACGTCTTGGCCATTTACCTCGGATTTACAATTAGTGTGTATTTTTTAATAGTCCCTGTACAATTTCGGTACTGCTTATTACCCAAACGGATAATATGTATAAAGTTCAAACGAGGTAATGAAGGAGCAGCAACATATCAAAAGCTGTCCACACGTTGTTCTGCGCTGCGACCCTTATCACGGCCCCCGTGTGTGGTGATGATATTCGGTACGCCACAGGGCGTTCACGAAAAAAATGATTTATTTGACATCCTTAAAGTTATACTTTGGGAAAGCGCGGAAAATGATAAAGACTTGAGTAAGTTTATTAACGTTGTAAGTAAATTATTTGTAAGAGTCTAGTAGACAGTTCGTAAATACTTTGGTTATACGCGTTTAGTTTCTAGATTTTATAGATATAGATTAGCACATTTTTTAAATTGTTTTGGGTAATTTTCATAATGATTTTAATTCGAAGAATTTTCTTTTCACAAAATATCTGTAATGTAACCTAATCTTATAATATCACCTAAAACGCATAGTCCTGTTTTTATTTATTACTGCGGGTCATGTAACAGAGTACACGTTATTCACGACTCAGTATTATTTTCAAATACCTTTCTCCAAGTTACTTTAAAGTTAAACATTTTGAGCAAAATGTTTTTGTTACAATTTTAAGGTAATTTATAGGTTTATCAGTTCACGTTGTGATTACAAATGGGATTAATTTTTGAATTTGGTTATCAGTAGTGCGTTTCTAGGAAGTTAAATCCTTAAGCTTTGAATGTTTTATTTATTTGGACAGGTTATTCAGTCTTTGCTATTGTAAAACTATATTCGTTTTCATACCAAATGAAGCACTATCATGGTGTCAATGTAATTGGGATTTCAGAATCTAGAACCGAGTTATCAGAAATCAACTTTTAAATCACCTAATCATGATTACATCAGATTATAATTTGTTCATGAAGAACAATAGAAATGTTTTGTATTTGTCGGCGAAATATTGAGAAATGTGCAAGTCGAATTGTATAGATATTTAAATAAATAAAATTGGAAATTTAAAAAAAAGAAAAATTAGATAGCATATGCAGTAGAGGCTATGACGTCCAGAGAGTATGTTTGAGATTCAATCATCGATGCTGGTCCCGCAAATGATAGAAAGTATTATATGTAAATATATATCCCTAGGGCCTATAACATAGTGGTTTAGACATTTGAACCACACTTAAGATTTAAATATTTTCAGATCACAATCAGTTAGTTATAGGTCAGATAAAACTGCTTAAATCTTATTTGATTTTCGATAAACATCAAATGAGACCAGTTTTAATGTAATACTTTTAATTACGTTAATCTATGTGCATAGTTTTATTTCCGGCAGTGAAACAAGCGGAACACCATGTGAATGTACAGGTGCCGTTGTCGGGTCCGGCTGAGCAAGATTTATGCGTCGAGTTCACAAGTCAAATCCTGGGACCGACCTACATGTGAGGACGTAGTCCTGCAGGTAAACTGAGTAAGATGGAGAGCATTTTCATTCGCATAGTAGCCATTTACCGCGTGAGCACATGAAATGAAAATAAGAGTATTATACATGGATGGAATCAAAACGTACTTACTACACGTACTCGGTAGTATGTGTGTAGGTACATTTTACGTATTCACTTTCGAGCAAAGTTGTAATCAAATGTGATTATTTTATAGTACTCTGGGTATATCTAAAGCTCTTTCCTAATGAGATTTTTCATTTTTATTATTTTTCAGAATCGAAGTAGTACGAAAATAAGAGTATTACACTTGGATGGAATCAAAACGTACTTACTACACGTACTCGGTAGTATGTGTGTAGGTACATTTTACGTATTCACTTTCGAGCAAAGTTATAATCAAATTTGATTGTTTTATAGTACTCTGGGCATATCTAAAGCTCTTTCCTAATGAGATTTTTCATTTTTATTATTTTTCAGAATCGAAGTAGTACGAAAACAAGAGTATTGAACATGGATGGAATCAAAACCTACTTGCTATACGTACTTGGTAGTATGTGTGTAGGTACATTTTATGTATTCACTTTCGAGCAAAGTTGTAATCAAATTTGATTGTTTTATAGTACTCTGGGCATATATAAAGTTCTTTCCTAATAAGGTTTTTTATTTTTAATATGTTTGAGAATCGAAATAGTATGAATATAAGAGTATTAAACATGGATGGAATCAAAACGTATTTGATACACGTACTCGGTAGTATGTGTGTAGGTACATTTTACGTATTCACTTTCGAGCAAAGTTGTAATCAAATGTGATTGTTTTATAGTACTCTGGGCATATCTAAAGCTCTTTTCTAATGAGATTTTTCATTTTTATTATTTTTCAGAATCGAAGTAGTACGAAAACAAGAGTATTGAACATGGATGGAATCAAAACCTACTTGCTATACGTACTTGGTAGTATATGTGTAGGTACATTTTACGTATTCACTTTCGAGCAAAGTTGTAATCAAATTTGATTGTTTTATAGTACTCTGGGCATATCTAAAGCTCTTTTCTTATGAGATTTTTCATTTTTATTATTTTTCAGAATCGAAGTAGTACGAAAACAAGAGTATTAAACATGGATGAAATCAAAACGTACTTGCTATACGTATTTGGTAGTATGTGTGTAGGTACATTTTATGTATTCACTTTCGAGGTAAGTTGTAATCAAATTTGATTGTTTTATAGTACTCTGGGCATATCTAAAGCTCTTTCCTAATGAGATTTTTCATTTTTATTATTTTTCAGAATCGAAGTAGTACGAAAACAAGAGTATTGAACATGGATGGAATCAAAACCTACTTGCTATACGTACTTGGTAATATATGTGTAGGTACATTTTATGTATTCACTTTCGAGGTAAGTTGTAATCAAATTTGATTGTTTTATAGTACTCTGGGCATATCTAAAGTTCTTTCCTAGTAAGGTTTTTTATTTTTATTATTTTTCAGAATAGAAATAGTTTGAAAATAAGAGTAATAAACATGGATGGAATCAAAACGTATTTGCTATAGGTACTTGGTACTATGTGTGTAGGTACATTTTATGTTTTCACTTTCGAGCTAAGTTGTAATCAAATTTGATTGTTTTATAGTACTCTGGGCATATCTAAAGTTCTTTCCTAGTAAGGTTTTTTATTTTTATTATTTTTCAGAATAGAAATAGTTTGAAATAAAGAGTAATAAACATGGATGGAATCAAAACGTACTTGCTATAGGTACTTGGTAGTATGTGTGTAGATATATTTTATGTATTCACTTTCGAGCTAAGTTGTAATCAAATTTGATTGTTTTATAGTACTCTAGGCATATCTAAAGTTCTTTCCCAATAAGGTTTTTTTACTATTTTTCAGAATCGAAATAGTTTGGAATAACAATCTAAAAATAAGAGTTACTGAATGAATTTTGTCGTGAATTTCATTTAATATGATCGTCTAATCATATCTCATGCTATATTAATGTCTTTCGTTAATAAACCTGAAGAAAAGCTGCTTTCATAAATTGCTATAAAAATGATTAACTTATAAGAAGTGACTAAAAATTTAAACAGACCAGTAAAAGATTAAGATAAGAATTTAATATCAAATATATGTGAATGGTTAATTAAATTTAACATTTCTCTAAAACTGATTGCATTCTTACAGAAAATGAGCTGACAACTTAAAAAAATATTAATTATTTTGTGTGTTTTCTTTCCACGAAAATAATATACAATTAAGTTTGGCACTCACCATCGTCATCGTGCAGCACTTGTATTCTACTGTCGGGCGCGACGCGCACCGAGCCCGCCGCCAGCACGGCCGAGTCCCGCGCGCGTCTCCATAGCACGGGACGTGCGCCGCGCACGACACACGAGAGTAACGCGTCTTCTCCAGCGCGCACCGCCACGCCGCCGCCGCCCTGGCGCATCCATACGCCTACCGGTCCGATCACATGGTGTCAGATTTATGCCCATCAGTGTGATGAGGTAGGTTGAGGGAAAACGGTAAATGGTGAACGTGAAAGTGATAGAATGGATGTAAGAGAACGCGAATGAGATATAAATATAATATTTAACTGATATACTTAAGGAAGATGTGTCGTGTGACAGCGAGTACAAAAAATTATTATTAAATTTTTTATTGAAAATTGTTTTTTTTTGTTTTCCAAATTATTAATATAATATCATTTTAATACTTTGTAAGAAAAACATTTTTTTTGCCTTTTTATTGTTTTTTAAATAATGTTACAATTACAATTCAGTTAATATAACATCATTTTACATTAACTTTTTTTACACAAATCGTTTGACGCGTTTTTTTAAATAAAATGAAAAGTGTGATGAAATTGCTACATATGTATATACCGGTAATGTTGATTTTACCATTTGCAATTTCTCTCATCAGTTTAGTTTTGGTAATCAGCAATTGCTTAATTACCAAAACTAAACTGCATGTAATTGTTTTTCTCAAAATCGGGTTTTTAAAATAAAATGGAAAATGTAGTGACACAATTACTTTTCTGTAATGTTAAAAGTAAAATATTTTGAGATCGGTTTTTACCAAAACTAAATGGTAAATCATTTTTCATTTTTAAAATAAGTTATTCATTTATAGTCTGAATAATATATAAAAAAATCAGAGTATTTCGTCGACAACGCGTTTTACACGAAAATACCTTAACTGGTGTTCGAGAATCATTAGGTCCTTAAGGTTTTTATTTTATAATTTTTTTTTCGCCCGCTGTAATTACAGACCATGTGTGCTTTCTGATAATAACTAACGTTTTTGACAAATGAAAGGAAAATTGTGAAGTGTTCGTTATCATGCGCTACACTGGTCAATAATGTCTGAGCAATATTCGGAATCAAATACAGGATTCTTGAAAATAAAAGATTTCTTTTTTTGTTTGGATAAAAATGAGCATATTGAAGCGGAGTCTGAACAATAAGCTGGTAGTGTAAGCGACGCAAGTAAAATACACATTTGCAGCTTAGATACAAAATTTTAATTTCATATATTGATTTATGTTAAAAATTTAGTCTAATTTTCTAAATTAATATTGTTATAATGACACAATTATAAAGAAAAACAATTTCGTTCCCCGTTTTGTTACGCTATTTGAAAACACAGCTTCAAGGTTAAATTTATTGTAAATTTCGTATAGAGTAAACCAGCTTTAGCAAGAATAATGAAAAACAACAACAATACGGAAGGCCGACAAAGGAAATCGCGAACTTGCGTCCCCTTAATTAATTTATAGCTCCTTTTCTTTAAAGACTATGTCTAAAATATGACTCAAAGTCTTCTCGGAAAGGTCTCCCTGACAATCGGAAAAAGTAATTTAATTAAACAAATTAAAACGAAGACACATAATTCGCTCACCATTATCCGGGTCTATTTCGTCTCCGTTCACATCCTTCTGTTTCGCCGTCGTTGGCGGTTCATTGTTCTTATTTTTATCTGCTAATTCTGAAACAAAGATACGATTGTGCGCTTAATTAAACGTCAAAAAGTTTGATCGAGCCCGCAGGTCTGGAATTAGATTCTGAAACTGCGCCGCCCGAGTAACAAACATAATTAAAACAGTGTCTCCGAATTTCAACTTTTGATTGCGATGTTCCAAAGTGAGACAAACTTTGCAATCTAATGGGCGGAAGTAAAGCTATTCGCTTAGATTGATATTTTTAGCATCCCAAATGGTATTAACGTGTCTATTAAGGAACGATCGCTCTTTCAATATACTAATGTGACTATATAGATGTTTTCTTTATAATTACAATATATCCCTGGGAAAATGGCTGTGGGAGTAATCAATTACACAATCATTACTCAATCATATACTTTTTGGGTACATTGTTCTTTCTCTTGGGTAATGAAACTAATTCAGGCCATAATCATTTAAATAAGTTTCGGCTCTCCATTGGTTTGTCTTACTTCTAGTTGCCAGTTGATCTTTTCTTTAGATTCCTTGAACTTGGAAGAAGATAATTTTTTATTCGTATTTTTTCTTTGTACTAAACATGTGTCCTAGATATCTAATTCTATTTGCTTTTAGTACATTATTATGGTAAAATCGTTTTAAAACGAATACGAAAACTGTGATGTGAGAGGGATAAAATGTAAAGCAAATGAACGATTTAAATAACAAACGTTGCAGATATGGAACATTTCACTGTAATACTGAAGTTCCAATTAGCATTATATCGCAGACTACGAAGGTATTATTCCGTAAATATTTAATTAAATCAGGATTTTGAAACGCCGCTCATGGATTCATCTGACAATGGCTCGATAGTAATAATTTCTGAATTATTCGGGAAATTATTTCATTTTAAAGGCGGCTGATAAATGATGGAAAATTATGCTATACTGGAATCACACAATTTTAGAACTTTACAATTTTCCATGTCGGTTACAGCCAAATGTGTGTCATAGTTTCTGATAGTGTTGATAATTTAATTACTAATATGTAAGTATAAACGTGTTACTAAATTAAAAATATTTCTTAATTATAATTAGTGTGCCTTGTGATCAGTTATTTTGAAACTTAGATTTAGTTATACACCATAGAAAGTGTATCTGTTAGTTCGAAAGTCCGTTTGTTTAGAAACCTGGAACCTATTGCTGATATCATTGTATAATTACGGGTATTAGAGAGACATTGACAAAAATATTTTTCTAACATTTTCTTAGATAATAAAATTATTAATTTGTTAATATATAACCCATTAGGTTACTAACGTTAACTGACATCGATTCATAATATTTTTATAAGACGGATTTTCATTATCAGATAAAAAGAAAACTTTGTTCAATAGTTTGGTACCATTTGTATGATAATGGTATCAAACCGCAAAACACAATTTGCCCCGAATTTTTTTTAAATAGAAAAACAGTCAGAGGTAATGTAAAATCCACAATTTTAGCTCAATCTACACTGACTTTCTACGTCAAATAGTCTCTGAGAAAAATGGCTGTGACGGATATGCCTGGACACCGAAGTGATTCCATAAGTGTTCCGTTTTGTTAATTTTGGTAGGATATACTTCTTTGGTAGGTTATTATTCTCTACTTGAAGATTATAAAACTACACACTTATGATGGTTACTTGTTGATTACGCTTGAAAGATATAAGACTGCAAAGTTTCAATTAAATTTTGCGCAATGCGCTCATAGAAATACTCTCATTACCATTTTACTACAAATTTAAATTTCTAAATTATAATACGAAAATAATAGGACAGAATCAGATATTTAAGTAAATCAATGGGTGGCATATATAAAAAAAGCCTTAGCCTAATATGTCATATTATGTTTCCAATTTTGTTATATATGTCACTAAGTTTAATTGTTAGTCCTGGATGTATAGAAGTAGTTACTGGATTGCGATATATTGCAGGTTGTCACAAGTCAGTATCTCAGGTTATATTGGATGTTTTTACTAAAAGTGAAGGACGTTTACTAACATTTATTTCATATACTACACAATCTGGATCAAAAAGATAGTGAGAGTGTCAGTAAGAGTTATTCAATTTTAAACTTCTTCTTTCAGCAAAATTCTCTGTCTCGACTGTTAGAAAGATGCACACAATAATATTTTTCACATAATGGATAAATGAAAAAAAAAACTTATCTACAAAAAGTTGGGCCAAAAAATAATTCAGAATATAAAGTGTAATTTCATATATAAACGTTCACGTAATTTGATATATAACGTATTCAAATAAGCTCGTTTTATGCTTTTTTACCTTTCACTTGCGACATCATCTGTTTTAAATTTAGCTTACTTGGGCAAATATTTTTTTTAATTTGGCGAGACGATTATTCCAAGCCTTTGTTTTCACACATACATTTTTAGTGATAATTAAATGAAACTACGTGATATAGTATTATTTCTACTTTTTTGAAGTTCTTTACCACGACCTAGGTTTCGTTGTATTACAACATCTTCAGGTGGGCTGTTAGCAATCTAGGTCGTGGTAAAGAACTTAAAGAAAGTAGAAATAATACTACATCACGTAGTTTCATTTAATTGTCAATAATTAATTTCTACAAAATTAACGCCAAATATATTCAATATTTTTAGTATTATTATCAGGAACGCTGTACAGACGTGAACATCTGCTCACCCTGGAGCGAACAAACTGAAGTTGATTGTGGAAAAAATATGGCGTTTTAATATTAATGCTTACAGTTGGCAGTGTATGATTTTTAAATTTATTGACCTAAATACAAAATCAAAGTCAGTTTAAAAGATAAACATAACTAATGTTATTAATATACAGTAGTTTAATCGAAGTGTATAATTAAAAAACAATCTTTACAACGAAAGCGTACGTGAATTTACCCATGTTAAGCAGTTAATAACAGTACTAATTACCACATCCACGAAGACGTGAATTTAAGTGAAACGTCGACTTGTACTCGTCGACTTGTAGTGAACTTGTACTTAGATACTTGTTTGTTTGTCGTATTAAAAATACTTGTTTGTTGTGTTGTGCCACGCAATGTAATTACACTGCGATATAGTATAGCGCCATCTAGTGACCAGTGAAAGGAATTAAATAATTTGGGTGCATTTATGTATTTTGCTAAGTTTCTGTTACTGTAGTGTATTATTATACTTATGTTATAAGACATTATGCTTTTAAGTTAAATATATATATATATATATATATATATATATATATATATATATATGTATATGTATATATATATATATATATATATATATATATATAAATATAAAGATGAAATCTGATATTATGTAAGACGGAGCCTAAGCTTTAAAATAGCGAACACTTTGTGCTATCCGTTTAGAACAGGGATTCCCAACTTTTTCTAAATTGAGCCTCCCCAGATTATAAAAATATATTCATGCCCAAGGTGGGCTTAATTTTGTTTTTAATGTTGAAAAAAACGCATCATTTTTTTCAAAACTTTAGTGTTCACTCTTAAAATTAAATAAGTTTAGTACGATGCCGGAATAAATAGAAAAATATAAAATGAGACAAAGAAATAATATTTTTAAAGTCTAGAGACGTCCAAATAGTTGACACCAGCAATGTAACACTCAGTAGATGAATACAAGTCATCCTTAATTGGTAATTATTTTATATGAAATATAATTGCAAAAATATATTCGAAGGAAACAAAATTAGAAATGTGGATATACTTTTATTGCTGAATATGAATTTAATATTACCTAAGATATGGTTAGGCACAAACTTAACTTAAGGCGTTATATCGAACTCGTTTAAGACCTTGCTTCCCGGACATGCGTAATTTTATTTTAAACCTGTTTTAAGTTGTAACAATAGTTGTGTTAGTTTACTATTATACTTTTTATTTATTATATATATTTTTATACTATTTATAATTTTTCTTTCTATGATTATATATTAGGCTACAGTTTTCGCGTAGTTTGTTTTAGTGTTTAAACGGTGAAATAGATAAGGAAATATCTAATAGTAACTAACAGGCGAATATATTATTAACTTGGTGTATGAAAGAAGGACTAAAATAATACGGTAGTTGATTCATTCTAAATTTTGATATTTTTCGTACACTATTGTGAAATATAAGTTAATTAAAAACCGGTCTTGAAAAAAATTCAAAAATTGATTGAAAAATAAGCCAGTTGTAGGCTTCTAAATTTGAAGATACGGATAGGGTTGGATATATCCCTGTCTCTTTTCCTCTTGTAGAATATAATGTGCAATATTAAAAATTACCTCACAACACAGTATTCCCGTCCTCGTCTAAAGATTAAATTTAAACTTTTATAACTCGGTCTATTTTTAAGATTATTAAAAACGATTTTCACTCTTCATCAGCTTGTAGGTACAAGCAATATGATTAATGAAATAAAAACAATTTAGTCAGATGCCCAATTGTCAATTGTGATTTGAATTAATAATTTTTTCGTAACTTTTGTTAATGTGTTTTAATTTTTGTTAATGTCATTTTAATTCTTCATAATTTTTGTTTTAAGACAATGTTACATCGTAAGCATTTATATTCATTACAAAAAAATAACAACTATTGTATGGGGCATTGACGGTACACACTTTTACTGTTGTATCTATGATGCCACATTGAATAGTATAGGCTTGGATTGACCCTGGATACTTACGTGATGTAAGTGTCTAGTCCTGTTATAAAATAACATACTAGACACTTACATCACGTAAGTATCCAGGGTGTCTAGTCCTGTTATAAAGTAAATACTCTAGATGGCGTCTATAGATGGTTATAAATTTCCAAACTGTAAACATGTCGATTAACAGTAGTTCAATAAAATTGGGCTTAGGTATTGCATTCACATTGTTTTATCAATCTGTATAGCGTTTGTCAAAGTGAATCATTATTCTGTAGATAAAGTCGAACAAAATGTTTGATATTTATTCCGAACAGTGGATACTTCGAACTACAGTGGTTTATGGTCGGTTTTAATATTTTAGTCTAAATGTTATATTTCTATTAGAATTTATAAAACGTTTAAAAATATTTTCGATCTGGACGAGATTAAAAATTGTCCTTTCTTAATCGAACGTAATTCGTGACATGACGTATGCATACATCATTAAATTTCAGCGACTCCAAGATAGATAGCATAAAAATGAATGAATTTCTTATTTTTTTCGATTTATATAAACGTATTTTTTTAAATTTTCATGGAAGACTAGCTTCATATTAATGACAAAGAGGACTGCCTGAGTTAAGAGGCCAATTGGCTTGCCAAGAATAGCGTCGACAGACGAGTGTTGTCTGAGAGCGTGCACGTGGCGGTACAGAAGGGATAGTCAAAAGAGGAATACGAATAATGGACATTTGGCGGAAATAAAAAAAAATATTTAAACAGACCTATTATACTTCGATTTGTAATGAGAGATAGAATATATTATATAATATATTATAGATATAATTATTAAAGTATATTTACCATTTGACTCCTCCCCTTGGTATATCACAAGCATACTGATAGTATAAGGATTTTTTATAGTTGGAAATGAACTTGGTTAATTGATCTTCATGGTAAGTTACAGTAAAGAAAATACAAAAAAAAATCATTCGTTCGTCGTCAATACATTCATTACACTGCGACATGTTTACGAGATATACACTGCAAGTTTGAAACCCAAAAGAAATTTGTTAAATTATGAAGAAGATTATAAAGAATTTGTTTATCAGTCTGTCTGCAACAGACTTTTCTTTTGTTATTATTTCTGTACAATTGGAGCGAAGCGTAGATCTATGTGAAGTTATTAAATTGATCGTCCTTGATTACTTTTGCGTAACTTCCATTTTATAACACCAATAAACCAATATTTTGTTTAGTATAATAAAAACCAACATTTTGCTTACTATTAACACTATTAATAAACACAATTAAATGAAACTACGTGATGTAGCATTATTTCTACTTTCTTTAATTTCTTTACCACGACCTAGGTTTCGTTGTATTACAACATATTCAGGTGGGCTATTAGCAAATATATATATTAGATATATACTATTAATAAAGAAAATATTAAATACTTTGTGGAAAGTTTAACACTTTCATTTTCCATTCTATATCTTCAGGGAGAAATTCTCGAAATTAGTGTCGAAATAGGTTCAGTCAGTCATTCTACATAATGCAGATAAATGCAAGCATATTATATTTGCATAATTAAAGTTATCTAAAACCGTATGTATCGAACAATCGAGACGACCGATAATCGTTACGATCACGTATACTCGGAAAAGCTTTAGGCTTTTCCGAGTTTGGGTAAAAGTAACGATACGTACATAGGCGGATTTAGGGAGGGGGGGGGGGCACCTGCCCCCGTGCCCCCTAGAAGTCCCAGAATATTC
This sequence comes from Druceiella hillmani, assembly GCA_039881145.1. NCBI lineage: Eukaryota > Metazoa > Arthropoda > Insecta > Lepidoptera > Hepialidae > Druceiella > Druceiella hillmani. The sequence goes on from JAYKKI010000005.1 coordinate 23,757,639, forward strand.
TATTTCTGTTGTTTAGTTCTCGAAAGTTACAAAACAATATACGTAAAAATTCCATACAAATATCTTTTTTAACGATGAAAAGCGCATGTGTGCGAAATTATAGAATAAATAATACTGGTACTAGTACCCATAGCTACTTGGTATGTAGTCTACTGTTTTGAGTTGCACGCGTGTCTGCGAGCGAGCGATCGGCAAAAGTTTTTTCCTGCTAATTTACTTCAACTGACACTCGTTGCCAACTTGGTTTTGCCCCCCCCCAAAATTTCTGTATCCGCCCTTGGATACGTACGAGTAAAAGTAATGATCAATTGATTAAAGCCATCAGTAAACGAAATAAACATCTTATAATACCAGCAATTCACTATTATTATAATTTGTTATATTATTATCTATTATTATATTTATTATAATTTGTTTGTCTTTATATACAAAAACACAGAACAGTAATAAGTTTTGTACGGAACACCAACCTAAGTAAATTTTTTGTTTTAATTCAAAAACTGTTCTTTGGCCACAAATTAAGACGGAACGCTTCGAGTAGACTCTGAACCAATGGTGAAATGACGAATCAAGGCTTGAATTGTTTGGATCAAAAAGGCCATTATATCTGAAGTTGTTTATCTGCCATATACAAACGTCGGTGACTGAATAAACATTTGATAGAATAATGAAAAAAAGGAATGTGCGAAGTTATTTTACGTCAGAATACTGTTTCAGTTAACCTTCATTTGTTTTGCAACTGGCCTATAATTCAACAGGACAACTGATCCCAAACATTGTTTTAAAGTTTCTTGGAGGAAAAACAAATGGAGGGAATTATAAAATATGCAACGTGGTTACCACAGTTACTGGATGTACCTATTGAACTTTAACGGGAGATTGGATAGAAAAGTTCGGGATTGTTGTCCACCACAAAGGAATATGTTACTGAGTAGCTCGAACGATATTTTACCAGAAATGGTATGACAAACTCGTTTTAAGAATGCCCAAATTGAAAAATTACATGAATCGAATACGAAAGTGGATTTTCCGACGAAAATGAATTATAGATTAATACTGTGTTTATTCTAATTATATATAGATATTTTTAGTTTATTTTAGTTTTCAGTTTACGTTATATTTTAATTTATTATAATATTATAAGAATTATAAAAAAATATTTTGTAGGGTTAATTCCAACCATCTAAAATTATTACCATTATTCAATCTTTTAATCGGCAGTGAGTGTAACATTACGTTCTCGACGCTAGTGTAATAATCGAATCTTTGTAAATATCTTGTGATCACACTATATTCAGGTTCATTTAAATGTTTTTATCGTTTGTTTATTTAAGTACATTATAAAAAGCCGCGGTTTTTTAAAAAATTAAATACAATGTTATAAAATTTTAAGTTAATTAAATTTTAAGTAAAAAAACCGCAATTTTTGCGGTTTTTTTTAAAATTAAATATTACTTATAATGTTATAACGATTAGTTATATCATAGGATTCCTACTTTATTACCAGAGTTCCTAGTTCCTTGATAATCGCCGCTACAGATAGCTTTTATGTTTATATTACATGAGTCATATCCATAAGCAGGTTAAATACGAAGCTGATTCATTTTCTAAATTTATGATTTTCCTGAAATTACAATTTCGAAGGTTTGGGAAAATGTGAACAAAGGAGCATGTACTTGATTGATATCATTGACCGCAATAAGCCTATTACCTAGATTCGATCAATCAATGTTCGGTCAAATGAAAATAATCCACTCATTCATAAACGACATGTTAAATGAAGTCGTATTTGCTGACGACGCGTCATATTAATTTCAACTGTATTCACTCTCTCAAGTTCTGACCTTTATAACCTTTTTGTAATTTCTTCTCTATCGACCTTTCTTTGTCGAAGCAGCTTAGTTCCTTTAAAAAGAAATAATTTCTATAGATGTAAGAATTGGTAAGTTATATTTATTGATATTACCTAAAATAAAAAAGTATTAAAATATATAAAAACAATGAACATAAAAATGCCAAAATTAGGAAAGTATGTTTTAAAATGAAAACATAACAGTAACTTTCAGAGGATTTTAGTCATGCTCCATGATAAATAACCAATAAATAAAAATGGTTTTTATATCTCAAGTATTTTGCGAGATGCAATGTTTTTTTTAGAAATGGGGTTGCATGGTAGCAGAGAACCGGACTGGTTCGCTACCAGATTTGTTCATTATTATGTGTGCTGAAGAATAAAAAATCGTAATTTTTCAAAAACTGTTCCAATAGTTTTGTCTAAATAAAAATAACGAATAAATTCATATCTAGTTAAAATAAGACTGTTTATTCATCAATTTCATTTAAAATAGAGTGAGAAATTAAGTACAGAAAGTGTTGTCGTATTTATTTGTGTTCTTGATTAAATTAGAGAAAACACTACATAGATATTTTGACCAATTATTAACGATACAAAGATTGAAACAAAAATATATTCTGGCGAATGGTATTAAAGTAAATAGGGGAAAGATTCGAGAGCTCCTTTCACCAATGGAGGCCCTTCGTTTTTCGGCCCAATTTCGATTAGAAAGGACCAAGTGCGGTCTCGAGGGCAGCGCCGGTGACCTCACGTACGAGCGCCTTATTGAAAAAGTCCCGACTAATTATATCCCCCACTCGTGCGCAGCATCGGACGCAGAGTGTTTGCAATAAGTTCGCAGCGATATATCTCTCAAGAGTTTAGTGGCAACGTGCTGAGGGCATGCGACAATTATGGGGAAGATTCAATAAAGCTTCGAGTTTGGCGCTGAGGATTTTATTGGTCCTTATGCGTTTTGGGTCTACTGCGTCTTTGGGGAAGGAAAGGAATGGCGATGCTTTCGGGAAAACGTAAGTTAATTAATTCTTTCTTAAACGTGCGTTATCAAAGGTATCTTGGGGTTAAATTTACAACCCCGAGGGGGAATATAATTGGTTTTTCGTTTTGAAAGATCTTAATGGAACGATGGTTTTAATTATCTATTTTTATTTTATGTAATTTTTCTACTTTTTCTAAAGTAACTTTATATTTCGTTCACTAGCCCTGCTTCGTATTCATTTTCTTATACTAACGTTAAACACTTGTTCTATAAAAATTCTGGGCACGACATTTAACAATTCAAATTAATTGTTAATCGATATGTTGCAATTAGAATTAGATATAAAACGAGTGTACGTCGATTCTTTTGTATTGATTTCTATATTGTGAAAAGATTTGGTTAGCAAACCTTTTCACACAAAATAAGTACCGTAAGCATTTCTATTTTTCTTTTATTATCATTTTGTCATATTTTATTAACCTATTTTATTGTTTTCCTGATTTATGTTGTATTCCGTTATAAACTCAAAAATTTATTTACAAGTTACTTATAGTAAAATTAAATATTGAAATTATTCTACATGTCTCTTATAAATAATTTCTCTTAAAAGTTTCATTTTAATGCTAAAATAATATGCTGAAGTTAAAACTAGGTATTCATTCTCAATATACTCGAAATGAAATTACGAATAACACGTTAAGGTATATTTGTTCTACACGAGTTTAGCAGTTGCTTCTACGTTGTCGTTTTCTTATCAAAACGACATCATAGTATGAAATATGTTATATGATTAAAACACTGTGTTATATGACGGAATCTTTTTGATTTCTCGTTTCATTTAACGTGTTTAATTAATTATACGAACAATCCAACTGACACTGGGCGTTATTTTGTCCAATCGACGAGCTCAATAGCCGCCGGCACACCTCCCTCGATCTGGCTCGATGGAACGTAACAGGGGAGGAAATAAATCTTCGTTCTGATGACTCATTAATGTTTCATTCGTCTTCAGCGCTCCCGCCCTCCGATTTTTGAATCATTCATGAGTGCCTTCAGCCTGGATGCCTGGCGGTCGTTATGTGTGAGCGATGGTCATTTGTATATTTTAATGTATTAAGATAAGATTTTGTTAGAATATGTATAGATTTATTCGGCTGTAATGAACTAAACCTTTGTATAATACTCATCATTAGTCCTCGGCTATAGATTACGATTCTGTCATAGCGGAAACATTTGTAATGACAGACCATAATTACTTACAGGCTTGCAATATTTCAATATCAGATTTGTAGGAAGTGACAAGTAAGTACTCATATCATATTATATTATTAATACTCCTCACGTAACTCTGTTCGGTAGTTTTTGATTTGAATCCAGGCATATTCAAATTGTTCATTAACATTTATTAGAGTAAGTGGACGTATTGCAATAATTTTACTCGAATACGTTTATTAAACCGTAGCAATATTTCAATATCAGATTTGCAGGAAGTGACAAGTAAGTACTCATATCACATGTTATTAATACTCTTTACGTAATTATCTTCGGTAGTTTTTTATTCGAATCCAGCCATATTCAAATTGTTCATTAAAATTTATTAGAGTAAGTGGACGTATTTCAATAATTTTACTCGACTACGTTTATTAAACCGTAGCAATATTTCAATATCAGATTTGCAGGAAGCGACAAGTAAGTACTCATATCACATGTTATTAATACTCCTCACGTAACCCTCTTCGATAGTTTTTGATTCGAATCAAGCCATATTCAAATTGTTCATTAAAATTTATTAGAGTAAGTGGACGTATTTCAATAATTTTACTCGAGTACGTTTATTAAACCGTAGATAAAATATCACGCCTTTATGTTATAGGGCGAATAAATGAACATGCGGGTAGTCTGTGCAGGAAAGTTGGAGTAAGCTTCATTCGTGTCGATCTCGTTTGTTCTATTTACACATGTGCTTTATAGCAGGTCTCCCGTATCGAATAGTTTTTTGCGAAAAAAGTTTTTTTTCTAAAAGTGAAATGTTGGTTGAACGTTATTTATAATGAAAAATTATGGTATCACTTTTCAGTCGTAGTCATAATCAGTAACTTTAGATAATTAATAAGTTAGTCCTAGCCGTAACTAACAGCCGTAATCGCATTTAATACAAGTCTTAATAAGTCGTGTATTTTTGATGCAACAAACGTTTTAAGACCGCCCTGTTAAACTACTGAGTTTAGAATTACTAAATAAAATATAGTTCATTGTGATTTCTGCTTATAAAGAATTATCTGGATCGCGAAATAAATGTCTGCGGGAATCGTAGAACAATTTAGAAAAAGATATCATACGATTAATAGTTTAAACAGACCTGTTTGCAGTTTAAGACGATTAACGTAATACTCTTGTTTACCTGGCTAAAATAGGAAATTTATTGTAATAGAGACTAAATTTATTTAAGTTTACTACTGTTTTATATAAATTTGGCTATCTCATCAGTGAATTATGTAATTTCATTTCTGCATCATGTAAACGACCTTTCATAACTTTACACAAACTTAGAAAGCGAGTCTAAACTATGTTAAATAACAATCTAAGAACTGCCGTTAACTGCATTTGAACTTTTAACTTATCATATATTTGAATTCAGTTTTTACTTCTGCTTCAAGACAACTGCACTTCGTTTTGAATAATTTTGATATCATCTTATTATATAGAAAAGTAACCGACTGCGATTGATGTATGTCGAAAGGATGTATTGTGTTTTGTGTACTATTCATGTGTAATTTTTTTAAAGCACATATCGGCGATGATTTTGATAATTATCATGCGAGTGTCACCACATATAGGTAGAAACGTCTTGATAAGGCGAAATGGCGAAAATAAAAGTAAATAAATTAATAAAATGATTTGAACACGAGATGAAGGTTGACTTATTAAGTCACAAGAAAATAAATACAATTACGATTATCGCCTAGAGGCTGAAACGTAAATAATAATAAGATAAAATAATAATAAGTCAAATATAATTTACTGCATTTTATTATATAATTCGTCCTTTTATTAGTCTGTTTTTACGTATATAATTTGCCTATTTATTAGTTTAATTGAAACGTAAATAAGTATTGATAACTTATGTATATTATTGACTATTATGTTGGTTATGACTATTCGTTGACAAAAAATGACATATTAGGGTAAATGTTTGAACTCTGGTAGATCGCTTTATTTGCAATATTTTTAATGTAGTTTTTTAATCTAGTTTATTCAGAAATATTTAAAAATGTATACAAACGTGACATTCCATGACGTAAAGCATGATTTTACTGACTTCATATCGTTGCTGACATTCAGCAACGATATGAAGTAAAGTTTCGAAGGTGTTGTTACGAAATGATGAACGGAGACGATAATATTATAAAAGTAAGAAGAAATATTACCTTAAAAATAGCCGACAAGTTATAAAATTTCATAGAGGTTATATAATAGTAAAGTTATTATTGTACATTAACGAATATTATCGACAATTACTGTCGATTGCCAGGTTAACTTTTAACAATTAATTTAGTCATATTGAATGTCATTAATTTAAAACTATCATTATAAAGGTATGCAATGTCTTTTACCTGCGTGCTTTGCATTACAAAAGAATTTGATAATAATGCTTTAGAAGTTCCTGTAATCGGACACGGGAAGCTGGAGTCATTTTATTTCATACTTTAAGCATTTCTTATTTTAACTACAGTAACTGAAAAATAACATTATTTTTTATAGCGCTCAGTGGAAATAGAAATAAGCAAGAAAACGTGGGAGCCATAATAATAAATTAATAAAAAACCAAATATCAAATTTGAATATTTCCCCCTTGGTATTCATATTTCCTAACACTTTAATTCTACCTTCATAAATTAAATTTTTACAATTATCAAAACGAATTTTGTTTTCATAAATGTGACTTTATTTATTCAACCGCTTTCGTCTGTTGTTGTTTTCTCTAAAAGATGGTGTACTTGTAGATAATAAAACTTTTTAAGAGTTAAGGACAGTTTATGAAAAAGTGTATATATTTATTTTAAATTATTTGTCTATTAATCTGGCAGGAATGTTAACTGATATTCCTGCCAGGTTAATAGTAAACCCCGGTTACTATAATTTTTTTGCCAGTTATTTTAGAGAAGTGGAAAGGCATGACTGTTAGGAAAGTTATTCCAGCGAATTTAAAATAATAAATATAAAAAACTTACACTTAAACGTCGGTACCTAATCGAGATATAGAGAAACGTTTAATTAACATTATCTTTGGGTGAAATTTATGAAAGAAAAGCACTATTTAACTATTTTTAACTGATTTCAGAAAAGGAGGAGGTCTTAAATACTATCACTGTTTATATATATATATATATATATATATATATATATTTAATTTCTTTATGTAACGTGGGATATCGTTTGAAAAGGCTAATAATAACAAGGGCCTCAAAAAGCCTATTCTTTATAATTTTAGGTAGCATATTTTCAGAGGTATACTGAATAATATGTAAAAGAAGTACACTCCTCGTCACCTTATTTCAGAACCTATTTAACCTAAAATTACGAAGAATAGGATTTTTAAAAACCTATATTTTAAATTTTGTTGGAAAACTATAGTAATTCTCATAGACCTTATCATTTTATGAAATAAGCACTATGTTTTAACGCTTTTGGAAGATATAGTAAACAATATATTTACGTTGTGAAAAATTAATATATGTATTTAGTTCAATAGAAATAAATGTCTACAAGTGCCTAAATGCATATAGAATCCCCATAGCGCGAGTTCTACTCGCGCTTGTTAGGTTTTTTTACTAAATTTATTCAAACACTATTGCACCAATGAAACCTAGTAATTAGAATTTATCATTTACGAATTACACTTGTAAATGAACAACTTTAGTACTAATATTTCAATACTTATATAATTAAACATAAAAAGTAGTTAAAAATGTAACAACACTTAAAATAAACCGTGGAATAGTAGGATTATTTTTACTAAAGAATAGGTCTAACCTAAAACTAGTTTTGTACTTTTGAGTTCATATGCATGGATAACATGAATTGTTTAATAGATTTATTCATTATTAACTGCTTAACTACCTGTTAACAATTGTACCATAGGGGTATCTGCTTAACTACCTGTTAACAATTGTACCATAGGGGTATCTACTTAACTATCTGTTAACAATTGTACCAAAGGCGTATCATGAACAAAAATGGATGGGTTGGTATTAATAGCAAGTGAATGATAAGTTAATAAAATTGGAAATTTTATTATATAATTTAATTATAATATATAATTTTATTATATAAGTTAATCAGTATATATATATATATATATATATATATATATGTACATACATAATTTCATATAAATGAATCGATGGCAATACGTTCGATTCCCATTAAAACTCCGCCGCTCAAGATCGACGTTCCTTGCACAATCTGCCAGCGGCAGTAATACATCTTCCTCCACAAACATATTGAAGCACCAATTTCACGCTAACCAGCGGACAAATCCGCGCGACTAATCAGATGATCAATCAAGCGACGGATCTCCCGTCGCTTCACGAGCGACGCTTCACGAACGTCACTCTCTCATTGCGGTGAAGTAGGGTCGCGACAAGTTCCGATTTGTCAGTTGGGACTTAACAATATTTTATTTAGTTATACGATTTTATAGAATTTTTAAAAATAATACCACACTAATTTATAATTATCAAGGCGGAATAGAAATAAATTACAGAGTACAAGAAGCATTTCATTTTTTTTGTTAATAGGTCGCCTCGTTATTTAATTAGGGACTTCACTTTTCTTAGAGTATGGTTTGAAGAGGATTTAGTTTCTTATTATCGCGGTGTAATACGTATTTTGCATTAAATATGTGTCACATACGACGTAGCATTATAAGTCTGGGCTAGGCGAGATCAAATCAGCATCCAACGCTGCACTCACTTTTTAAACTCTGTTCGTTTAATCTAATTCCTTTTACTAATATAACTAACTAACTTCAGACTTTAGATGGTAAGCATATAATTTAATCGTCACTAATTTTTTATTGACACTGTTGTTCAAAATTATCACAGAACTTGAAATAATCCATCGCAAAATATTCCCGGTTGGCGAGCACATTTATTGTTTCTGCGAATAGATAAATTATGTCACACACAGTTTTTCTTTGTTTCAAGATTTTTTTACTTTATGACATTCTTCAATAAAAATCCTCTCTATAGCCTTGGGCAAGTCATCATGTCGATAGTTTAGTTGTAATGAAACTGTCAGAAAGCTCCACCTGTTTCATGGAATAACCAGTTATAATTATGTGTGTTCAGATTTTCAAGTTACATAGCGGCTTATTTTAAACATACAAATAATATCCAGTATCCACTACACAGTATCTAAAATGTCGTGTCTTGTCGGAAGCTCTCTGATTTCTCTATTTCTATTGAAGTGAAAAATATATTTCTAAATTAATTAGATAACAAGACAACATTTCAAGTTTCAGTCAAGATTTAGATTTTTGGGCTAGTCCCATCTTCTGGGATATAATATCTAGTAACCCTACGCAGGTCTTATCCTGTGATAACGCAGCGCAGCCGCCAGACACCCCCTGATGAATTGCTGCCCAAGATGAGATGCCTATTTATTAACTTGATTGCGAATGGTTTTAAGATTGTGTTTATTGGGAGGTTAGACTCTTTCATACAAATACAGAGGTAAAACTAAATTTAGGGTTTCATGTTAAGCGCCGTATTAATTTTCAACTAATTCGTAAAATTAATAGAAGCATTTGAGGCATTACCTTTAATCGGTCTCTCTCGTATTCTTTATTGTATGTTGCTGAGCTGATGTTATTATACTTCCTAAAAGTACATTCAACTAACAGTACTTATATATTAGATATTTTGTTCATTTGAATAGTTATTCAGATGAACAAAATATCGAATATATATGTAATAACTATTGAAATGAATATTTTGTTCATTTTATTAGTTATTGTTGAGAACGATGAGAAGAAATTCGATAAAACATTGTTTCCTTTCAATAGGCTATTTGACTTGTTTTTGGATACTGTTTTAAATTGTTTTGTTTTGCATTATAAGCTCACTACATTTATATTTCCAGGATATATGCTGTATTTTTCATATAAATCACTTTTAAAGTTTAAATTATCAAATTCGCGCTAAAAACGTCATTTCTGAAATGGCGGCTAGCGTGCCGTCACACGCGTGTAAATATAAAGTCCTGCCTGCAGAAGGGGGATATTTTGATATTAAAATGGTGTAAAATTGGTGTGTAGTGACACAATGTACAAATACGTCTATAAAAAGTTCACATAAAGGTGTTCGTTTCAGTGCCAACGAATCCTAAAACACGAAAAAAGTGGCGAGATCCAAACAGCATATAGCTTACTCAAATGTTTTTATGTGTGAAGATCATTTCGATGTAAGTAATATTTCTGTTTTAAACATTATTATCGATATCAATGCCTATAAACCAAGAGAATAAGAACATCAAATTTTGGTATGAATGCGTCTTAGTACCAATGATATTTTGACAATTGTTAGTATTTATCTAAATTTAAATTTATGATATGATATGAAAGAATATACATGTTTAAAAAAAATTTGCAGCAGGCGATTATTTATTACAAAAAAAACAATTTAAACAATTTCATATCTGATGATTTTGTTTGCGATGTTTTCACCTTTTTTCTCCAGTGAATTAAATTTTTCTTTCATCACTAAGCACTTATTACACAATTAAAAGTATAATTTATTATAAGTTATTAAGTATTTATAATAAGTAAATTTAATTATCCAACTTGAATATTTACTTAACCTGTCAATTGCAACAATTACATCATGTTTATATGGTACCAACAAAATGCAGGAAACAATAAAGTCTATTTGTCTATGATTTAAGCTTCGAATAATATTATAGTATTGATATATACATTAATATTTAACTACTATAACACATCACACAACGCACGCAAACACAGATGCACTTGATAAATAGTTTTTACCTTTTTTGGTTATTTTTTCGTCTATCTTCATTTTGTTTTTTTTACTATAACAAATTATTTTTATCGATTTTTACTATTATATATATAAATATATATCTATATATATATATACATATATATATATATATATATATACATATATATATGTATATATTTATATATAATCACTGAACTAAACACACTGCATGGGAATTAAACAATTTTTTTTAATACAACTAATGTATTGATACGTCCGGAAATTATTTTAGTTAAATATATACAGTACATAATGAATTCTAATTATAAAAAAATGTTTACCAAATGCAAAGGGTGATAGTTATAAATGAAAAAAAATAAAAAAGGTCCATAAATTATAGATTTTAAGATAGCGGCTACAATCGGTCTGTTTACTCACATTTGACGTCATCTGACTTTTAATCAATAACAGGGCGTTTGCCACGCCGAATGAATTAAAACAAATATTGTGATTTTTTTATGTTTTTTTACAAAATATAATCTTATTCTTTCGAAAATGAAAAGAAATACGCTTATTTACGTTATAATCTAATAGGATGACCACGAATTGTGGTATATTTTCAATGTTGTCAAATAGCCTATTGGATACGTTATAAAGGTTACTTAAGGTTAGATAATTCTAATAATATAGATTTTCCGAATCGTTTAAAGTAGTGTATAGATATAGATGAAAGATTAGGTTTAAATTAATAAAAGAAAATAGCAAAACATTTCATTCTAAATTTAATGTTAGCGAAGTTTAGAAGAAAACGCCTTCAAATGTCACGCGAGAAAGAGAAGAGAGAAGCCTCAAGGGGTTATCTTGTAGTGTAACTCAATATATGTAGATCTATCAAAACATATTATTGATAAATACACAGCCACTTTTGAAAATACAGCCGATGAATTGCGTAATAAGTTCAAAAGGCAGTGCATACATTATGTTTAATATTTGTATCGAATTCATAGGAATACGGCATGGAGTATATTGAAACGCTTTTAAAGTTTATACTAAAACGATTTACGTTTTTGTGATGATAAAGAGTGATCTTAAAAGTTGCTCATTTAGGAGAATAGCGATTTTTAACTAAACTTTGATATAAATGTTACGTCACGGTGAGATGTTATTCTCAAAATATAAAAGGTGAGTTCACGGATGAAGTGAAACTTCTTTAACGGTTCATTTTAATTAATAATTTATAATAATCATTAGTTATTTGGAAATGTGTTTTTTTTTCTTTTATACTGAAGAAAACTATATTTTCACTAATTTATTGTAATATACTTAATAAATTTACAGTCGTGCTATTATTAATTAACATACGCACTTTTAATGTTCACCTTACATCGTGCATAAGATTAAATAAATAACTAAAATCGCGAAAATCGGGGGCGATCTGCCGAGCTGCCAATAAATCTACAGATTAACGTTTGACGTTCTCGGCCGCCATGTTGTTAGAGCTGGGCTGGTTCCGCCGCCGGTCGGGTGCGTTCGGAATTTGTTTTCTAAGTATTACCCAATTTTAAGGTGACATAATGATTAAGATGTCGCTGAAATGTTTGACTTTCAAAATCAAATTGGGTAGAGGAATGATTTAGATGTGACTAGTTAAAATAGTATAGACTATAACACAAGAGCATAAATGGTATGTGGATATACAAAGCTTTTTATGCTAATATTCCTTATATCTCCAATCTCTGTTTTTAAAATTGTTTTTGGTATCTCAAGTTTGAAAAGTCTTGGCTAACTTTCAAAATTCAACATGGTGGGTCCAATAACGCTGTTTGAATTTGGCTCAGCAGGTTTTTCATTTAAACATGGGAATATACTTGGAATAATTGTGAAGTTACATTATCAAATAAGCATAAAATACAATAAAAATATCTGTCGGGATTCTACGTTGAATTCATGACTTTGTGCATGACCCATGGCTCGCACTTTCCAATTCAACTTCTGTAAGTCATTCACCAACATTGAAATAAAATACCTTAAAAACGGTTCTTATGCACATTTAATATATTAAGCATTTACAATTTACTATTATTTATAGCTTAATACATTTACAATTTACTATTATTTATAGCTTAATACATTTACAATTTACTATTATTTATAGCTTAATACATTTACAATTTACTATTGTTTATAGCTTAATACATTTACAATTTACTATTATTTATAGCTTAATACATTTACAATTTACTATTATTTATAGCTTAATACATTTACAATTTACTATTTATTGTATTACCTCCTAAAAGTACATTCACCTCGTAAAAGTGCTAAGCGCAGGTGCCATGACAGATATATTTTTTCGAATTAGAAGTTTTAATCGTAAATATTTCATCATCCTGAGTTTGGAAATATCGTGACAGATGGATGGATGGAAAACCGATATTTATTGCTGAATTCGTCCTAATATTAAGACGGAACAATGGCAAAAGAAAGATTATTACCAGAACAATATGAGAATTTTCGAAAGAGGTTGAAAGATTTGGCATTATACACCACTCATTTCAGGTTTTAACCCTAACTCAATTACGCATTCTTCACACCCTTCCGACAGAAGCAGAGTTTTAAAATTGTTACGCGTTTGTTTGAGTTTCATTTAAACTTTTACGAACCTACGCGACCCTCCGAAGTGAAGCGGTACCTAGTGCGTTATGTTACGTACGAGTACACGTCTGTAAAGATAAAAAAAAATGTGTCTGATCTGATCCGCAGGAATTCAATCGTCATATAGAGTTTGTGAAGTGATTTTTATTATCAATCATATTTGGTTTGTATATATCTTCTTCCTTTATATTATGGAGATAAATTTTATAGGCTCTAGTATAAAAATGTATAAACTTAATATTATATGGTATAAACAGAAAGAATTCAATACGCGACTAAAGAACGTATGAATAGAAATTTGAAAAGATTTTCATAAACACAGAAATTGAAAAGATTGGATAGCTAAATTATAAGTTAGCTTATTTATTTCGGCGAAAGCTTTGACGAAAAAATGAGTTTGAAAAAATGCTTTGACGTACAAATATTAGTGGAAAGTCGTTAGTCGTAATGAGTTGGTGCGGCTGGAAATCAAATTTATATTTGAAAGTCTGTTAACTAAAATTTACTAATATAGGTTTAACTATTATCTTGGATACTTTAGAAGTAATGTGAAAATTATGAATCTTTTGAAGTCAGCAATGCAAAAACATACACTCGCATTTACTAGATTTTGCCCATTTTAAATAGCACAACTACCTGAGAACTATTTTTCAGGAGTTTGAAAACTATTTGCCAAAAATTGAGATGTCTATCGTTGGTGGAAAAATATAAATACATTTTCAAACTACCCATTTTTTCGAATTCTAGTATGCATGATCGGTGGAGATATAGTGAATTTTTTATTTTTTCCATATAATTTATTAATTTGATCATTTATTAATGGGTCTATTAATGAACTTGATAAGTCAATATATAATCAATACTATTAATGAACTTGATAAGTAAGTACAATGTGACGCTCCCTTATTTCTGTCACTTTGATATATGAAAATCTGAAGGTATGTAGTTAAGGATAAGTTTAAGTTATAGTCGATTAGTAGGAAGTTATAGTCGAGTACGATTAATGTATAAAAATTCTCAGTAAATTTACTGAGAATGAAATATTTAAGACTCAGTAATTATAAATTGAATTTTGTCAAAATTATTTTTGTAAAAAAATTTGATACAAAGGGTTCAAGAAGGTGGATGCTTCAATCAATAATTTTTCTAAAATGGAGTAAAAAGTGATGAACAAGTTTAAATTTATATCAAAATTGGATAATTTTGAATAAATTCGATATGAATTAAATAAAATGTGGTTATGTTTCAAGTGTTTTAATAATGGGGTTAATTTTTTTATTCAAGATTGCCCCGACAAAACTGATTATTAAATTTTAATTACTGTTTAGATGTAACGTGATTCTTATTTTGAAATACTAACAAGCATTGGGTGTTTTAGTTAGAAGGACCAAATCTGGAAACAAATATTTTCTGTAAGTTGGACATGCGCGTTCACCCGTTCACGTTTTGAATAATTGATGTGGCGTACGTGCGGCCGCCGTCACGAGTGGCTTTGCTTATTTACACGATACACCTTCTCCACGAGGTCTAATTTCATTCCAAGGGCCTTCCAAAACTTGTCCCTCGTTTCCGCTCAGGTTGATACGACACTTGACGGATGGCGATTCCCGCTGTCAAAGCTAAAATTGCTAGAGGTTTTTGACATTTCAAAAATTAGCCTTTGTCTAGAGTACAGTTGCTTTTGCAATTACTTTACTGTTTTCTCTCTCATTTTTATTAGAATTACGAAAATTTTGGTATTTTCTACGGTAATGCATTGAAGCCTTTCGGGCCATTTCAATATTATGTTCTAGTTTTTGCTACCATTAACTCTCGTCATTTCAATATTATGTTATAGTTTTTGGTACCATTACCTCATTTAATGGGCGCCCAGGAGGAGGGCTTGGAACAGTTTGCTTGAGAAGGCCAGAGTCCAACGAGGACTGTCGAGCTGCTAATGATTATGATACCCTCCCTTCATTAAATATTTGAGTATTCACGTTAATATAAAAGATTTCACAATTGATTTTATTTTTAAGAATTTAGAAATGGTTGAAAATTGATACAATACTAAGTGTAAAAATTCAACACTAGCGGGCTAGCATATTCCGATTCATCAAGCTAGTAGGTTTCAAATTCAACTTGGTCAGATTATCATGCAGTAATATGTACACCATTGTTGTAATATAAATGCGAAAATGACGATGATTGAGACGAAAGAACGCTATATTATTTCAGACAACACTAGTAGGAAAGGTGAATTTCGTAATTATATATATTGTTAATGAAAAATAAATAATGATGAGAAACAGCGCACGAGGAATAAATATTTTCTCATTTAATTTATCCAAAAATATACACACAACATTTTTTTACAACATTTTTAGGAGGAATTTTAATAACATTTTTAGGAGGAATAAATATGTTTCATTTAACTTCTCGAAATTCACATACACGTACACATACTCAAGCCGCAGTGAATTCTTGAAATTCAAAAGTCGATATCTTCGCAAATGATGTATTTTTGCGAAATATGCCTAACGATAGGTGAAACGTATATATATATATATATATACACATACATATATAACATATTTTTGCATTAAAAAGAGAAAAGAAGAAGAGAGTACGTATATTTTGCAGACAAGAATATATATTTTACAGAATTTTTACAGAAAATATGATCATATATCTTTTGCAGTAATAGTTTTTAAACAATGTGAAATGATGCTTTAATTCAGTGGTTAATGCTCATTTATTAAAGTTATAGGGCAATATATAATATGACAACAACCTTCAAAAAAACACATATTTAATTACAAATCATTTTTTTATGTCTACTGAAGTAGTAAAGAATACATGTCAATGTCAAAAAACGACATATTGTTAATCAGAACTATTATTCGTGCAATAAGAATAATTAAAAGTAAAAATGGCCCGCTTAATGTAAAGCCATTAGAACTTACGCCATTATATTTAGGTGTCTTTTCACAGGGAGATTTTTCATTAAGAGGTCATATTTATTGAATATATTTCGCGTTAGCTTTGTAGAAATTCATTGTTGATAATTAAATGAAACTACATGATCTTTGCTAATATCTTCTCTAAATCTAAATCTTTGCTAATAGCCCACCTGAAGATGTTGTAATACAACGAAACCTAGATCGTGGAAAAGAAATTAAAAAAAGTAGAAATAATGCTACATCACGTAGTTTCATTTAATTATCAGGTCATATTTAATTTGAATGAGCCTGGTAATATCTGGGAACAAACGTTACACTCGTAGAGGTTAGTAGAAATACATAGTACTACGAATGTAACGTACGAATATTCAATAACTACATAGGTTGAATAAAATAGTTAGAATGGCAGGTAATATAGTTTTTTTCCATCTTAACTAAAGAAAATGTATTGTAATTTAAATTTTATATGTATCGTTGAATATACGTCGAAATAATTCATAGAATTAACAACAGAAAAAGTAATGAGTTCGTATTATAATTAGTCTTGTCCTTAATTTCTTGTCTTTTGTCCTAAGAGAAGAAGTTAAGAACAAGAATAGAGAATAGACTCTAAAGAATATATGGTAGTATTCTTTTCTTTTCCAAATGTCATACACTTTAATATTACATTACATTGTATATACTTCAGTATTTCAATTCAAATCGAATTCAAGTCTAACATCTCTGTGATCAACTACAATGTACGAATTTTTTTATTTACGGTTTTTTTTATTTCGTCCAAAGTTTATGACAAAATGCGAGGCACCTGAGGTTAAACAACTTTGTATCTCTTCAGAAACTCGTTAGAAATAAAAGAAACCATTTCATTAATTCATAAAAGACCCAGCTGTCTAGACAGAAACTTAACGAGATTGGATTGATTGAATACGTCCATTGAAATGATATTGTCCAAATGTAAGAAGAAAATATATTTTTAAGGCCCTGTCCCGAAAGCCGAACAAATGGATGTTTGTTTTATTTTCGTGTGAATTACTCAAGAACTGGGTAGCTGTCAGTGATATTTACAATTTCTTTCCGCTAGTAGGTACTTAAATATTTCGAAGATGATTTTATTTTTGAACAGCGGAATTTATTTCGAATTTTTTAAATATATACGTTTTATTCATTAAAAAAAATTATAGCTCAATAACCAACAAACTAAGACCGGGACTGAACTCTGTAGCTCGATCCGAAAAGCGTTTAAATATGTACTTGAAGGACTATTGTTAATATTGACCCCGTATTGTAGTTCAGGATAGTAACTAGAAATAATATTAAATAAACAATGTTTTGAATTGACATTGCATATGATTTGAGTGGTGTGCTTTCGATTCACGGTTGGAATGTTCACAACATTATTAAACCATAACCGTTATAACATACAGATAATTAAAACATAGTTTACATTAAAGGCTTAAAAATTACATTATATAACAAGAGAAGTTATTATGTAATATTTCTGGTTTTAGCTTCTAGTTTGTGTCTGAAAGCGGTACAATAGAACACAATAGAAGTTAAGGATTCGATTTTAAAAAGTTTGAAAAAAAAAACTTGCAACGTTACAAATGTTTTAATTTATTAAATTCTTTTTTCAATTTGGCTTATTCACCTACTTTTAGTTTGTAATTGCGTTCATTAATAATATAAAATTTACACACCATGTATTGATATATAATAATTATAACTATTCTCAATTTAATGATTTTGATTAACTACGTCGTGTGTTTCGTTTCGTAATATAAAGTATATTTATATATTTTTCACACTGTAATGCTACAAAACGCAAACCCTGACCTCATTCGATGGATTCAAATTTTATACATTTATTAACATTAAAATTTCTCAGCAAACATGCATATTTCCATCCTGTCAACGAAACGGTTTTATAAATCGGATAGACATAATCCAATTAAAACATGAATGTGAAAATGGGGCCAAATTTGGTAATAAGAACGAATGGGTTGGTGGGCATCGCAGATAAAAGAAGTGAGATCTAAATCGATATCAAACTCTTTTAAAGATATTTAAAACTTTAAGAAAAATAATATTGTTTAAAAAATATTACTTGCTTACTAGTTACGTAAAGAAAAAATAATACTTGCCTATAACTTAAGGAAGAAAGCAATATTGTCCTTTTAAACAATATTATTTTTTTATAAGTTTTAATTATATTTAATAGAGCTTTTTAATTTAGATTCCAATTCTTTTACCTGGCAAAGCTAATCAATCTACTAGCTTTTGTTATCGAACTTGACCCCTTTTTGACATTTAGATTTAGATATCAATACTTTCTGCACAGCTTCATTATACTTAAATTTTGTATTAATAATTGTTTACTGCGATGCTCTTTTCTTATCTTATCAATTTCATATATTTTCATATATTCTTGTACAGGTGAAATATTCACAAGCTAATCTTTATAAGCACGTGTGCGCGTATTGTTGTTATTAGTGATAATTTTGACTACGAAAGAGGCAACAAATAATTAAGCACGTACTCTCATTACCGTAGTACTTATATATACACATTATTACACAGCTAGAGTACATTTTATTTCCTCGTGCATCAGAGTGATATCAAGTATTATTATCTAAATATAGGTTAACAAATGATTTGAAAACTTCCAAAAATATGAATACAATCAAATATGATTCCTTTCACATAAAGTTGAAATGATATCAACATTGTTAAAATCATTTCACCCAGAGCTACATTAGACATATATAGACCTTTTTTCTTCTCCTAATTATATTAAAGTATGGCGTAACTTTATATTCATTACTATAAAGTTATGCTGTTATACCTAATTGGCTATTTTCTGATATTATCCAGATCCAATTTTTAAATCGATTGAATGTGATGTAGGTTTAATTGGCAAATTTTTAAATCAACTGAATGTGATGCAGGTTTAATTGGGGAGCCTTCAATGAGAAACAAATTAAAAATCTGTAGGACAAATAGATTTTTAGTTATTCAATATTATTTACAGTAACTCGATTTACGACGGTTCATGTAAACTTATACATGGCCACATTCTTTTTTCTTCAAATTTGCCAATAGTTTATTTGTTATTTAAATTATCTTATTAGTAATTATATCCGTTAGTAATATATTTCATTGCAATAGTCAAACTCATAAGTACATATGAGACAAATGACTACGCACTATTACTTTAGTTAGGTTCTTTAACAATTTTCATTTTAATTTAAATTTTTCTTTCTCCGATTTCACGGTCAAAGATATATTACTAATTTCCTTCACAAAATTCCATTATCCGAAAGCTTTACAAACTTCTTTCAAAGGAAAACTTATCCTCTCAACCCTTTGCTTACGGATAACCCTTCATTTCGTCTCATTTCACTACTCGCAATCTACGTTTACTCACGGCAAATAATCGCGACCATTCTGCCTAACAATAAACTCATATACAACCAACCAAATGAACCGCCCAGCGCCGAAAGCTCATCCGCCCTAGCGCCCTAATGCCATCTCGCGAGTATCGCGATACTCGCCTGCGTAAACAAGTTGTAATTTATGTCAGGTCTCACAGGATGAAGACTCCCGTAAGACGCAAATTTATAGGAGCGACCTGCGCGAGCGCTTATTACGTATTAAAGCCGCCCAGAATTATATTCGCCCAAATATTTCTCATTCTATTACGGGGCGGGGCGGCGGGCGGCGCCCTGAACAATTTAATAGATGATACGAGCGCGAGTAACGTAAATCGCGTCGGTAGCTCGAGCCGTGCAGGTGTGCTATGTTATTATGCTAAGACTTAGGGCTGGGTCGGTACTCGGTTTGTCCTAGACGGGGCGTTGTATTCCGTAGAAGGTTTATATAAACTGGCTTGCGCATGAAAATAAATATATAAAAGTTCGTGTGAAGCATAGTCTACTTAGATATAGAGCTTGTTGAAATAAGGTAATCATAGAAGTCTTAAGAAAAGGTGAAAGAATGTAAGAATGTATGTTAATAGAAAATGACAAAAGTTTGTAAGAAAGGAGCGATGTGGGGGTGTTGTCTTCGTGCAGTTTACCCTCCGCGGTAGAAGATGACATAAGTATGAAATATAGCAAATTTTTTTCATCCTCTTATTAGACATTCTTTCTTTTCAAATGGATAGATCTCTTCAATTTTTTTATTTTTCACGATACAAAGTCATGCGTTAATATATAATGATATCGTTGTTTAAAATATTGCGTTTATATATAAAAATTGTAATTTTTTCTTTTGTTAACTTTGTGATGATATTCGTAATAATAAAAGTTAAAAATAAATACTGGTTGATTCATATACTTCACTAGACTATCAAAAAGCTTAGAACCAGATAAAAAAATCATATTGTTGACAAATTTGTAGGAATATGGCGTAGGAGAGAAAACCCCGCTTTTGAATGTTTTTGATGACTGAAAACAATTCATACGTATATTAAAAGCCATAGGTGCCATGTGTATCGAATTCCGCAAATTCCACGAGTTTTGATGACGTAAGTATGAAATACAACGACGTAAGTATGAAATATAATACAATTCTTCCTATTTTATTGTTTAATACGCATATGACTACTATTTATAGATTTTATTTATTTTTCATGCACCGTTGAGGATATTTTTTCGCCAGATATTTTCGAAAGATATTTGCGTTTTCTTTGTTTATTTTAAAATGGTATATGTTATTAAGATAATGAATAGAGAATAGTGAACAGGCTTTAAAGGGTAAACTTAAGTTAGCTCTATCTACAGCTTAAAGTTAAGTCACTGGATATCTCACAATATATAGTAAATTTTCAATTTATTCAATTTAAGTTTTAATTTTCAATAACTTATAGACATCCAGCATTCGCTATTAGACATGATAATAAGTATGTATGCGTCGACATATAATTTAAAGAAATAGTATATAAGGTAATGAAGGTCCCGATGAAAACGTTTGTTAAGTTACCAAACCCAAAACTGTCTTCATGTTTAGAATATATACATCATTGTGTGTTTAGTAATTGAAATCGTGAATTCCTAAATTAAATACAAAGATGATTGTAAATTAAAAGCAAACTGCAAACGAAGGTTTTAGAGAGCATAGTTTCATAATTATTGCCTTAATAGGTCATCTGGTAAACTGTGAATGAATGGGCTTGGAATCATAATACAGTATCTGTTCGACATAATATAAATAAGGAGTCAGTATTCAAAAATAAATAATTAATGTAGAGCCACCACTACCTGGATTAATTAACATAGTAATAATTAAATTTAGCTATTCAGTGGTCGAAATTTGACCGTAATTCATTAAATTTTTAGGTTTGAATCTCACTGAAGTTCTTTTGCCAAACATAATATTATGTATTTGACACTGACAGTACGAACGTAAACAATGAATCTTTTAATGTAATTGTAATATATAATTTAATGTATTTGTAACACATATTATACTAAATATAAATTTTAGCTTTATGTACTTCTTCTGCATGTAAACGTTAATTATGCTAAATCTCACTCTTCTCCGTGCGCGCAATATGTTTAAAAAGAGGTACAACATTTTCTCTTCACGTATAAATATATAGACATATTATTCATAAATTTTATCTTTCGGTACCCCTTCTTCATATAAACTTTAATTATGCTAAATCTCACTCTTCTCCGTGCGCGCAATATTTATAAAGAGAAGTACAACATTTTCTCTTCACCTATTAATAAATAGAAATATTATATATAAATTTTAGCTTTCTGCACTTC
The DNA here is from genome assembly GCA_039881145.1 of Druceiella hillmani. Classification (NCBI taxonomy): domain Eukaryota; kingdom Metazoa; phylum Arthropoda; class Insecta; order Lepidoptera; family Hepialidae; genus Druceiella; species Druceiella hillmani. Next base: position 23,779,847 of record JAYKKI010000005.1, read on the forward strand.
TTCTTCTTATAAATTTTAAACATGGTAAATTTGACTCTCCTCCGTGCGCGCAATATTTATAAAGAGAAGTACAACATTTTCTCTTCACCTATCATAAATAGAAATATTATATATAAATTTTAGCTTTCTGCACTTCTTCTTCTTATAAATTTTAAACATGGTAAATTTGACTCTCCTCCGTGCGCGCAATATTTATAAAGAGAAGTACAACATTTTCTCTTCACCTATTAATAAATAGAAATATTATATATAAATTTTAGCTTTCTGCACTTCTTCTTCTTATAAATTTTAAACATGGTAAATTTGACTCTCCTCCGTGCGCGCAATATTTATAAAGAGAAGTACAACATTTTCTCTTCACCTATTAATAAATAGAAATATTATATATAAATTTTAGCTTTCTGCACTTCTTCTTCTTATAAATTTTAAACATGGTAAATTTGACTCTCCTCCGTGCGCGCAATATTTATAAAGAGAAGTACAACATTTTCTCTTCACATATTAATATATAGACATATTATATATAAATTTTAGCTTTCTCCACTTTTTCCCGATATAAACTTTAACTATGCCTAATCGCATACTCCTTTCGCTAAAATATGATTAAAAAGGGGTACACATTTTTCTTTTCACATATATAGACATACTAAATATAAATTTTAGGTTTCTCCACTTTTCCCAATATAAACTATGTCAAATCTCATACTTCTTCGCGCGCGCAATATGTTTAAAAAGGGGTACAATGTTTTCTCTTCGCGTATTAATATATACAGACAAATTATATATAAATTTTAGGTTTCTGCACTCCTTTTCAATATAAACTTTAATTATGCCAAATCGCATATTTCTCCGTGCGCGCAATATGCTTAAAAAGAGGTACAATGTTTTCTCTTCACGTATTAATTTATAGACATATATAAAAAATTTTAAATTTCTGCACTTCTTCTCTATATAAATTTTAACTATGCCAAATCTCATACTTCTCTGCGCCCAATGTGCTTAAAAAGGGGTACAAGATTTTCTCTTATTAACATATAGATTCCTTATGTAATTGATGACCTAGTAAAAGGATAATTTGCTTGACCATATGAATGAAATCAAAATGTAATGAGAGTGCAATGTTTTATTATCATTGTTACGAAAGAGTAAGTTACGAAGGGACTAATTTTGAAGCAGAATTTTTTGAGAGAAAAAAGTATTACAACAGATAAAAAGGAAATGGACAAAATAATTAATTGGATATAAAATCGAAAAATAAGGAACTGTTTTCTCATGTTTATTTTGTTTAAGGAATTATTTTCTCATATTATTTTATTAATTGTTTTTTCATATTTATTTTGTTTAAGGAATTGGTTTCTCATATCATTTTGTTTTCTCATATTTATTTTGTTTAAGGAATTGTTTTCTCATATATAATTGTTTTCTCATATTATTTTGTTTTATTTTGTTTAAGGAATTCATTTCTCATATTATTTTGTTTGTAAAATAAGGAATTGTTTTCTCATATTTATTTTGTTCTCATATTTATTTTGTTTAAGTTTCTTTTTCTCTCATAAAAATAATAAGTAGTCGTATGCAAGAAAACTTTTGAACTACTGAGTAATTTGAATAGGCTTTTCATTTATTTCACAATAGACACGGGAAATTATTTTCACAAGTAACATATTCAAAGATTTACCATTCGTGTTTTTAAATAATTGTAAAATTATGAAATTAATTTTACAAAACAAACTAAGAAATCAATAATTATATAAGAAAAAAAAGTACGAGTTGAATCGTACTGCGTCGGCTTTTTACACATTTGGACCCTTGTAAACCTTTAAGCATACATAGCATTTCTAATTAAACTATTTACAAATACTAATTGTTCACAGCGTAAATATATTGCCTACTATATATTTTAGTCGTAAAAACGTGATGCATATTTAAGAAAATTATGACATCTGGAATCATCGCTATAATTTGCTTACAATCTTTGCGTTGGTTTCTATGTTAAAAACTCTGCTTTTTCATAATTTTAATTTCAGTAGTCTGGAAAATAGATGGGGGTGGGGTGTGGGGTGGTTCATACATTCTGCCTATTTTCAGTATATCTAAGAAGATATAATAGTTAAAATTTTGAAAAAAATATATTTAAGACTTTTATAACTAGAGCCCTTTCAAACGAATCTTAACCCTATATATGGAGTTTCAATTTTGTTTTCGAGTATTAAATTCTCTCTTCTAAAATTTCTATATGAATATTCTTGAGTGATATTATTGAAACATACGTATGTGGGTTAATATACTTTATTATTGTGCCAAATTTCAAGTTTCTACGTCAAGCGGTTATTGAGAAAAATAGCTTTGACAGGCGGACAGAGGGACATGTGAGGGATCTTGTAAGGTTTTCACTTTTCCTTTTTGGGGATTAAAATATGTCGTGTTATAAAGTCTACTTATTTTTTTCTTCAATACATATAGGTTAAAATATATGGCATTGTAAATAAGAATAATTCAGATAAGCATTTTAAGACGCCAGTTGATACTTATGCAGGTATCACTAAGTGATATACTCGTAATATATCGTTAAAACATTAATTATAATGCCATAATCAAACGCCTCCTTGGCCAAGACAAATTTAAAATTAACCACAATCAATATGTTAGATTTTATAATTAAATCCAACTTAATCAATTTATAAAATAAATCTTAATTTTGTCTCCCTTAGATTGTTACCGAAATTTAGTTTGTGACATTTACGTTAGATAAATATTTTTTTTATTAACTTTTTTCATTTACTTACTAAGTACAATATTAGGCTATGTATTGAAAGCCGTATAAGAAAAACATACAGCGTAGAATTTATTACATATTAATATATATTGACTTATTTTATTATTGATATTTAGAAGACGGAATTATCAAAAGACCAATAATCCACGAAAGTCAAAAGGCAAAAGAAAATCTCCACGTCAATGAAAAAATTAATTAAGGTGTGTCAATAATCCTTATTTTAATGCTGCATATTCTGCCTCTCTGGCTCTTCCATTTCTCTCTCAGTATCTCTGCGTAACGCGACTGATAAATGGATTGAATTTTTCAAATGATATTCGCAAAGTGTGTGCCAGCCCTTATTTAAGACCCGCCTCCGCAGTTGGAATGCAAAGCTGTTCGAAACTGTTGCGAGTTTAGCGAGTGTTTTGTTTTGAATGATGTTTTCAGTTATTCGGTCGGGACAGCTTTTCATTTCAATATGTGCGCCGTAAGAATATAGAACTTTCATTATTTATGCCTTAATATATTTTGTCATAAAAGGCTTATAAGCACGGGCAGCACGGAGAGAAGTTATGTCGATATTTTCGATACCTATGAAGTTATTCGAAAGCTCGAGCTAACGTTTTGCGAATTGGAGGTCGATTACGTATTGGAAAAGTGGAGTTTTGGAGTTTCTTAGGAGAGAGTTTAGTGTTTCCTTCACCTTTTGTAGAAATGCGATTAGGATTTTTTTTCATCCTTTCTTAGAAGCGAGCTTGGCATTTTCTTAAAACAATTAGGGTTTTTTTAAAACAGAGTTGTTTCTATGCTTGTAAGAAAGTACGTATATTGTACAGATAGGCCCGTAGTTATTATGTCTCGACTTGTTTATATCAGAAAAAAATGTGCTCTTTCCGCATAATAACGTCCGATGTTTAAAGTTGTGTTAGACAAGTAAAGTTGTGTTAGAGTATTTTTGAATCAAAAAGGTACAGTTATTTTGAAGATATGCCTGAAGTCTGGTGTATTTAATTGATTATTCTCAGTTTAAACTCGACCCATAGTGCATCTGGGTCTATAGAATATTTTACTTATGCAGTTGTCTAATTTGTATAATTTAATATATATATATATATATATATATATATATATATATATATATAAATATATATATAATGTTTTTTTCTCTAATTTTGCCTAATCTGTCTACCCTATTTTATTACGTATAAAGTCCCAAAACTATGGTAAGTTATTAGAACCACATTAATTGTTTACCAAAATATGTTTTACAACAGTACTTAATAAAGTTAAATTCTTATACAAAAACTAAAAACGTTTTTTTTTGTTTCTAATGTTCCATAAATTCGTGATAAAATTACAGTGCGAGAAAGTAAGGAACGAGAAAATATCTAGTTATACTTTACTTACGACACCATTACTCAAGAATATCCGATGTCCGAACGGAAAAGGAAATACGTTCCTTCATTGTGCGCCAAACAATGTATTGTAGGCCGCACACGCAAGCGGTGGCGTGCAGGGTTTCGGCCCATCAGCGGGCCTCATTGTGTTCACGTCAAACCTGTTTTCCGATATTAATTTCGGACAAGACTCGGCCTATTTTTAATATAAACGCTATTTTGCCGTCAAACTTCGAAGTCTTCTATAGGTATTGTTCGAATGACATGACTTGCGGAAATGAGACAAGTTTTTAATGGATATTAATGTGAGTACAGTGAATGTAAAGAGAGAATTTTAACTTTTAAGAGTCTGTTTAATAATTTATAATATAGTTATTATATACAGATTAATTTATAAAATTCAAAGTAGTTTTAGAATCGACATATATGATTTTGTTAACCGTCATAATGTAGTCTATGCTGTTATTGAAATGATTGTGTTTCATAGTATGGTAAATTAAAGCATGTTCACTAGTTTTATCGTATCTTCACAATTCAAGGGGAGCAGATGCAGAAGAAGAGCCTTATGAACCAAAAAAGCGGTCCAGCATCGAAGTTTTCTTGCACAGCTCAACGTTAAGTTTATTTTGATTTGTCTCACTATATATCTTAATCTGCAATGAGTCATGAAATACCACACTTCACTAAAATACTCATGCAAATCAGTCGACAATTTTAGTGGATAAAACAAACCAAAATAACAGGCAACATCAAGAGGATTCGAATACCTAATTTAAGCTAAAAAAACTCGCTTGCCCGATATCACTTTTTCCGATAGAAAATATTATGTCATATGGTGCACATTTTGGGTATCTTTAGTAATCTAATCATACACTCTTCTTTCTCACTCAGGGTTTTATTTTTGGAGTATTTTTTGCATTTTCCCCTTTTTAATGGCTGTTGGTGGGCACTAGAACTTTATGCATTGTCATTATCGTTATCATTTTCCATAACTAATTTAATTAGGACTTCAACTTCTAAATACTTGAAAAACTTCTGAGTGAAAATAATTAATCAAATCCCAAAACAAAGACGAAGCGAAGAAAATTGTAAGAGCAAACATTTGTTTGATGTTGTCTATTTTAGCATTGACATAAAAGTTTGGAACGCAGCAAGATGAATGCGCGTTCGGATACACGCACATCACATCAGTCAAAAGGTAATCATAAGGTAGATTCATAAATTTTACAAAATAGGAATAATCTCCCATTATCTGTTGCAAAACCAGTTACCTGTTGCAAAAATATATTAATCCATCCAACTGAAACATAGTATCTGTGCGCACTATACATTTTTTAACAGTATATTATAGTATGCAGATTAATAGTATATTATAGTATGATACTATATATTATTCAACCCACAATATTTAATTTTCTCACAACACTTGATAATATCATCAATATACAATTCCGAAATAGCTTTACTCATATGAATTCATCAATAAGTCTGCATCGCAAAAAGAAACAGAATTCGAAACATAAGAATTTAACGAGCAAAAAATATTTATTTAAAATTATTTATAAGCCTGGTATAAATTGAAAAATATAAAACTGACGTAATAACATTTTTTCTTAAATCAGTTGTCTACATTGAAACGTGTGTCTATAACCTAAATCCCCCAAAGTACTCAATGTCATTATTTTTATATCTTATTTATTAGTTTTCCTATAATTTAATTGCAAAATACCGACATGTAACATGAATAATTTCTGTTCAAATTCGTTTGATAAATTTTCTTGATGATTTTTTAGTCCGATAAACAAAGACGACCTCATTTCTCTAGCGTCTACTTCTAAATTCAGTCTTTCCTTTCGAGAGATGCTAAGAGTGAAAAAACATTGTAATTATCAAAAAAATCAAAGTAGACATTTTAATGAGAATTTAAATTAAAGTAAGTGTAAAAAATATAAAGGTAATGATGAGTGATAGCGCTATATGAATCCAACAAAATAAATACTTTATAGGTCCAATAAGATAACAAAATAACACAGACATTTTTGTATTTCGTAAGAAACCGTAATATCCTGTGTTATTCATTTCCTTCTCCGTATTCTAAGAAAGTGACGATTTCAGGTTTATAGCGTGACAACTTCAGTGAGATACGAAATTAGATTATACCCCAGCGAGACAGGAATCAATTTGTTTAAGACTATACATTGTTTAGTCGTAGCGCGATAGCTATATCGATAGCGAATAGCTATTCTCTGTATCAGTGGCGTGCAGTCCTTTTTTGGAAGGGCAAGCTGCGAAGGGACGACCATATAAAAAAATATATAGATATACATATACGCGCGCCAGCGTCCGCGTTCACCCCTGATAGTCCTGAAAACGGCATTGAAGGTGTAATAGATTGAAAACGTGTCTTAATTGAATTGTAGGCATTCACAAACAATAAACTCTCAACGTAATTACCCCGACTTATTGAACTGTAACTTTAATCTTGACCATAAAAGCCAATTAATTCTTGCTTACGTAAAAATACAATAGAATTATTATATTTTCTTTTTAAATTATTTGTATTTCTATGTCATTACGTTTCCGATTCGCAATAGCTAGCTGTCCCTCATTACAAATTTTTGTAAGCGAAGAGCTAACATTTTGTAGTTATACTGTGCACGATAAATGTTTTTCAGAACCAGCATATTTTTTACCAGAATTTGTCAAATTACCTAGATTATCAAAACTGCCTTTATTCAGTTTATTATATTCAGTTCTGAATAATAAACAAGGCCAAAAAGTTCTGTGAAAAGAAAGTACACTAGATTTACTACGAAAGTACATTTCAAAGTTGGCTTCTATCTACCATTCTCAATTGTACTTGTCACGCAATAAATAGAGCAACATTCGATAGTCGCCATTGTTTGTTTACTTTTACGACGAAAGTGCACGTCAAAAAATAAAATATTAAAAATATTCGTTTTAATGCACAAAGAAAATGTGTAAAACAGTAAGTATTTTCGTGACAAAATATAATACGTGTATTTAAAAACCGGAAAGGTATTAAAATTATTTTCGAACGAGAATTGACAGCAGAGATCGTTATAACAATACCATCATTGTTTGTATGCGAATGTCAAAATTACGGGATTGTCTCAGTCGGAATATAGCCGAGGATAGTTTGGCTTGAGACTATTAATTGATGCTCTGAAGTGAGGTAATCAATTCTAATTTCGTATGGACCATTTCTGATTCGAGAAGTTTTTGTAATTTGATAAAATATAGGAATGAAGTTTGTACGTACGAAGTACGAAATTCACTTGATAATTAAATACATTTTAATTTTCGTAAATATGTGAAGTATATATGCTAAATGTTCAGAGCAAGCTAAGTGTAATAGCTTTTAAGACACTGCGTGCCAGTGCTCGGTGCTTGCTATTCTATTGCAAAGTTCGGTACGTAACTACTGTGTGGTAGTCTAACTTCGCTACTTACTTTGGTGGAAGATTGCGTGATGTCAATAAGTAGAATATAAATTATAGTTCATATAATGTTAAGAGCCAATGAAATAGAAAATATTAATGTTAGAAAGTATTTATCGTGTTAGAAGTTACGATCGATTAATATCATAAACTCCATCGGAGACTTGTCCACTTACACTAATGAATTTGACTGTACCATTGAACACAAAATCAATATAAGTACACGTGAATTTCCATTTCGCCTTATATGAACATAAAAGCTCTTTGAAAATTTGATCATTGATTTCATTCTATTTTAAATGAGTGTACCTCTTGCTGAAATAATAACTAATTTTTTTCATTAAAATTTATTTAGCGCCGCTCTTACCCGCCCGCCCACGTACGTTTGTATCGAGTACGCGCGGAAATCATTTGTGCAGGAAGATTTATTAAACTGATTTCGACAATTTCCGATGTGCTATTAGTGATATATTTCTTCCAACAATATTTCTTGTCGGAAGAATTATTTTTGGCGGGCCGTCGCATCATGACGATGCTATTATCAATTAAATATCATCTGCTTTTCCACTTCCGTAGAGCTAGTCCCTTTATGGTAAGGATATTGATTTTCTCAATTTATTATGTACTAGCTGTGCCCGCGATTTCGTTCGCCTGCAATTCACTGGTGATTATTATTTAGAATAGCCATCATATGTAAAGATATTAACAATAGACGAACGATGAATGGATAAATATCGACACAATAGAGATTTGTTTAAAAAATTAACACGTAAACTTAATTTTCTTTACATATACTTTGATAATATTGTAGGTTAGAAACTAGGTTAAAAAAAGAATAATATTTAAAAATAACATCAGTGTAGTAACCACTATTGTAAACAACACAAAGAAAAAGTCGATCAGTTGGTGGGAATTTTATTCACGTCTTCGGCGTACCGCGCTAACGCGTCAATCATTACACCTCATCTGCTCCAAATGAACTATCGAAAAAGTTATTGACTATTACTATCATAACTATTACTCTGTTTTTTTCATTTTTTATTCAGTTTTGCAATATCTATGAGCATAAAGATTATTAAAAATGATAATAGATAGCGTTGGCAGTACCAATATCGTAATATTCACCACGCCTGTTTTTTTTAAAATCATTAATATGCAGATATAAAGTATCCTATATTTTGCTTGAGGGTATAAACTATTACTGTACCCAATTTCGTAAAAGTCTGTCCAGTAGATTTTGCGTGATAGAAAAACAAATTAACACACAGATAAACACACATTAAAGAAACTGGTTTTCTGGCTTCTTTTATCCTTTTGATACCATAAATAAGTCACTATTTGCAATGTTTTTCATGTACAGAATTTACTTCGTTAAAATTTTCTTAATATATATATATATATATATATATATATATATATATTACACTTTTATTTACGCTCCGAACTAGACACTTCCGGTAAAATATTTGTTATATATTGACAACTAATCAATATATATGCTAATAGAACCATTCAAATTATCAATGGATTGCTTAGCTCTTACAACGTGAAAATGTCACTTTTCCATAATGCTGACATTTCCGGTATCATTACTTGATAGTAAATTAATATTATTTGCTTTTAAGCATGTGTGTGTATATTAACAGGTGCTAGCTGTAAACCGGTCCTGTCGGTGATGCTTATAGCATAACTACAGAAGGCGAGCTAGTTATCTTTTTCTGGATAACATTTCAAACAATTTAAAATTAAAATTTTTAATTTATACCAGCCATTTTATTTAATTTATGCCTGCCATTTTATCTGTTGTATTTTCTATCCACAAATAAATGGTTTTTATTAAAAATGACACGGTGTAAAAAATTACTAGTGTCCTATTTTCATAGTGAAAAATAGATTAGTTAATATCTAGACGTACATTTTTTATATATTATGATGAACTATTTATAAAATTACTACAAGTGTTCGAATTCAAATTAAATTATATTCATGTGCACATAACATCGATGAAGAGGAGATGTGTCATTGTAGATATAGTGTATTATGCAATTAGGTATCATTGGAGATATCAGGAGGTGGGGTTGACAAATCTAGGCTTTCCGTTTCCGAAATACTTATATATGAAATGCTTTGGTTAAAAATAGATTTAAATATTTACTAGAGCTGCCTTAGCTGTAAGTATAGATCTGAATTAAAAATAAAATGAAAATTCTTACAAAAAAGGGATTATTACAATAAAATCAATCAATTGATTAAATTTCAGAAAATTACAACCTGCAAAGTTTATTCGCTCTGTGAAGTTTGGCAATAAAATTAGCAAAGCAATCTCAATTATTTATTAGGTAGAGTTTATAGTACAATGAAACAACTCATAATAAAATATTTATTACAGTATCTGTTATCTAATTCTAGGACATTAAAAAAATGTAATTGTTGAAAATTAACAATACAATTCGACACAATATTACTTTTTTACCAATCCCTTTTTTGGTAATTTTGTTTTTCAAGTAAATATTAATTTTCAGGAAAGCAGCTTCAGTTTTTGGAAATGGGATATATTATGAAATTTTGGGACTTGGCCGGATTTCTCATATGCCTGGTAGCCCAATCCCGCGCCACGTATCGACATGTAAGCGATGCTGTATTGGTATGAAATAATACTTTCGTACATGTTCCCATAATGAATTATATAGAAGGTGTATTACTTTTTTCGGACATATTTTTTAAAAAATAACATCAATAGTATAACAAGTAATATGCGTAAAAAATTGTTGTTGTAGAAAGGCAGAAATTATGACAGGATCTCTAATGATTCCTTAAAACAATTATATGAAAAGATAGATTAAGTTTCTACAACACACCGATCAGAATTTCTTACACGTATGGGTTCCATACTCTTACATAGTATTTTAGTATCATGATCCCTCTCGCAACAAGCATCCCGTAGTCATTAATCGCGAGTACCACCCACGAGATGGCGCGCGTGTCTACTGAAGGCCTCGGCCCCGCTCTAATTAGTTCAGTTCTCGATCCGAGCGAGGCTTTGTCCCGAGTTATAGATAATGAGAAGACGTGCTCGTGGAGTAATATTGCGCATTTATCTACAAGATTTTTCGGTCAAAACGTTTGCTGGCGAAACGTGATCGGTCTTGTAATTGTCACTTGGAATAGCTTGCTACGCTTTTGGATGATTATTTTAATTTAATTAACATACGTTTTAAGATAGAAACATTTTAATTTCTAAGAAAATGGGTTTTTCCTATATACACTTATAACGGCGTTTATTAGTTTATTATAGAACACACGGCGTTATGAGCGTGCCATTTAAATTGTAATTTATACTTCCTAGAATTAGATTTTTTTTTTCAATCCAGAAGTCCGATTTTGCCTGCCTTGTTAAAATATTTTACATAATATACTGTACACGATTTACTTAAGATAACTTGGAAATTGAAAGTTAAAATTCTTGTTAATTTTTTAAATTTATTTTACTAGGAAATTATTTCAAGAAATCAGTGTACAACTCGCACCACGAGGGTTCCGTACACATTTAGACATTTATAAGCACTGAAGCGTCAGGCTTAAACCACTAATCCTGGAGGCATGCAATTTGGCTGTTTGATTGACATATTGATACCTAGCTTTAACCCTGAACATCTGAATAGATCCTGGAGGCATGCAATTTGGCTGGTTGAGTGACATATTGATACCTAGCTTTAACCACTGATCCTGGAGGCATGCAATTTGGTTGGTTGAGTGACATTGATACCTAGCTTTAACCACTGATCCTGGAGGCATGGAATCTGGCTGGTTGAGTGACATATTGATACCTAGCTTTAACCACTGATCCTGGAGGATGCAATTTGGCTGGTTGATTGACATATTGATACCTAGCTTTAACCCTGAACATCTGAATAGATCCTGGAGGCATGCAATTTGGCTGGTTGAGTGACATATTGATACCTAGCTTTAACCACTGATCCTGGAGGCATGCAATTTGGATGTTTGAATGACATATTGATACCTAGCTTTAACTACTGATCCTGGAGGATGCAATTTGGTTGGTTGAGTGACATTGATACCTAGCTTTAACCACTGATCCTGGAGACATGAACGTTGGCTAGTTGACTAATATACGGATACCTAGTATTAACCATTGATTTTGGAGAAATGAAATTTGGCTAGTTGACTAACATATTGATACATAGTTTTAACCACTAATCCTGGAGACATGAAATTGGGATGATACTTTCTGTTTATAGCCGACTAAGGAAAAGTTTTTCAAAATTTCACAATATTTTTCTTTTATCAAAGTATTTATTAAAAAGGTTTTTTAAAGGAGGTGAATTTTTTGGAATTTTTATTTTTTTAGTCATTTTATAAAAAATATGTTATAACGCGAGTATTTTAGAAGCAATATATTCCTAAAAGATCATTGCTTACGACGACTGTTGATTGTTTAGGTGAAATTTATTTGATACAGTTATAACGCGAGTATTTTAGAAGCAATATATTCCTAAAAGATCATTGCTTACGACGACTGTTGATTGTTTAGGTGAAATTTATTTGATCCAGTTATAACGCGAGTATTTTAGAAGCAATATATTCCTAAAAGATCATTGCTTACGACGACTGTTGATTGTTTAGGTGAAATTTATTTGATCCAGTTATAACGCGAGTATTTTAGAAGCAATATATTCCTAAAAGATCATTGCTTACGACGACTGTTGATTGTTTAGGTGAAATTTATGTGATCCAGTCGCAAGGAATAGCTAATGTATCATATTTATCAAAATATGGGATAAAGAGCCATTTAACAAGTTATTATCTTTGTAGTAGTCTGTACTTCTAGCCTGCAATTGAAGTTCTGTAGTGAAGCAAGGAAATTTTATATTTTCATCAGGACCGTACGTTCATCTGTGGGAGAACATTTTAAGGCCGTAACAAAGTCTTAAAGTTTTTACAGTTTTAGTCCTATGCATATAAGATGTTGCAATGTTCATATTAAGATTACTATGTAGCAAATTAATATACATCATCCTATGTGGAAAATGGAAGCGGAATTTTTTTTCTTCTTCTACAGGTCTCTTAAAAATAAATTAAAGATCCATTTTTTATTTTTAAGCGCAGTTTGCAAAATATTAAGTTCCAAAGAGACAAGCTCTGAGATTCCCATGTTTAATTTATTTAGTTGGTGCTTATTTTATATTTGATTAGAAATTTTGAATTAAATTATTTGGGGTAATTTGCGTGAATAATTAAAATATATTTAGACCGTGCAGGATTTCTATTTTGTGCCGTATTGCGACATGCACTTGATATTTTTTTTAAACTATGAATAATTACTATTTAAAATTATTAATGAACTTTTTGGTCTTACTGAATGAATAATATTATTTGCAATAACGTTGCAAAGAATCATATTCTTTGCAATATTATATAACGACAGTAAAGCAATCAAAATTATGTAATTATGTGATTATTCCCGGCATATTGTCGGTATTTATCTGACAAATGTAGAATTATAGTAAAAAATATTTTTTAGTTTTTAAACTTTTCTAAATTTCACATTGGATTGGAGTTTAGGTCTGTGAGTCATTTTTAAACATAAGTTTTATGGAAATAAAGATGAAAGATAGTACCATCGGATAAAGATTCCTTTAATACCATTTGAAATAGCTTACCTACCATATTTTTTGAAGCGGATCCCGAATACAAATAACAAAAGAGTAATAAATTATAAAGCACATATTTATGTTATCAAAATAAGTATGAATTTTAATAAGTACAAATGATCTTTAGTTACTTATGTATCAATGACAATCATCTTTGTATTTGATACAGATGGTATCATGGTACAATGTACAGCTTTCATAAGTAATGCATAATTAAATGATATGGAAAAGTGATACATTTACAACTTTAAATGATTTATATGATAATAAAACTTATGTATTTTGACCTTAGTTAATTTCTAACGAAATATCATCACTTATAATTTCGGAACAATTATTTAGCCATCCAGGACCCGGAGTTTAAAAAACCCGTACAATCTGAGGAAAATCCGGACGTACGATAAATTTAGTATAACCTCACATTTTAAAATGCTAATTTAAGATAAGCTGGAAAAATGCGGTCGACTAGTATGTAAAATTCAGGGTCTTATTTATATTCATAACATTACGAGGTGCTTCTGCGGCTAAGGGGTAATAAGTCTACAAAAAATCTCTTTCAGGTTTCAAGTGAATTGGAAATCGCTCGGTGCTTCGTCCAAGCTTTCTATCTTAACAGGGTGGGCGGGAGAGAATCTTGTATTTTCACGAAAATTCCAAAGTGACTTGAAATCACAACCCTTTCTGTTTCAACGAATGACATCAGCAAATATAAATACTTACAGATAGACATAAAGTGTGTACACATGTAAAGCTACAGCGCGGGGAAGCTGTGAGAAAGATGAGGCCTTTGTTATTGTTCTCGCTATCAATTGCGTCAAATAAATGAGCAAGCGCTCCATTGTTGTCCGACGTTTCGGTGGCGGGAGTGTTTCAATCAAAACAGGGGCTCGTTTGGACGGAGGGGAGTTGTTGAGAGTGTTATGATATTGAGATTAAAATTACTGTAGTCTAAGATTTGTTGGTAACGAGTGCCTTTATAAATGTTTTCCTCATGGATTTTTACAATATAGATCTTGTAAGTAAGTTAAGATCTATTAAATTAAATTCGATTAAACTGGGTGCCTACAAGAAACGGTTTGAAAAAAAACTAAATCTCGCGAGTAGTTAGTTAAACTCACATAGAACTTAAATTGTTTTAACTGTTAGTAGTTATATATACATATATATATATATATATATATATATATATATATATATAAATATATACTTATATATATATATATATATATGAACTGTTTTGCATGCTCTATGAAGATATAGTGAAATTTTCGATAGTTTCATACAGCAGCTTCAATTGCGTCGTTGACTTAGAGGAAGTTCGCTTATGCAAGCAAAGTATTAAGATTGAAAGATACGAAAATAATGAATAAAATCGAAAGATTTGACATACTGACTTTAATTAACTAATTTTATGATTTAGTAAAAGATAGAATTAGTTGTGCACTTGATAAATAAGTGCAGTATGACTCTCACCTTTTGCTGTCATTTTGGTAGAAAATAACGTGAAGGTATACAGACAAGAATAAGTTTAAATTATAGTAGGATGTACATTATAGTAGAATAAGTTTAAATTATAGTAGATGTACATTATAGAGTGAATTATAGTAGAATAAGTTTAAATTATAGTAGATGTACATTATAGTGTGAATTATAGTAGAATAAGTTTAAATTATAGTGGATGTACATTATAGTGTGAATTATAGTAGAATAAGTTTAAATTATAGTAGATGTACATTATAGTGTGAATTGTAGTAGAATAAGTTTAAATTATAGACAAGTAATAGAAAAACACCTAAAAATTGGATATTTTTTAATTACAGTTGATCTGAATTAAAGATGGTGGATGTTGTATTACACATTTTTACATATTTCATAGAATACTGCCTTATAATAAATCTAATAATGAGGTGAAAA
The DNA here is from genome assembly GCA_039881145.1 of Druceiella hillmani. Taxonomy (NCBI): domain Eukaryota; kingdom Metazoa; phylum Arthropoda; class Insecta; order Lepidoptera; family Hepialidae; genus Druceiella; species Druceiella hillmani. Next base: position 23,795,049 of record JAYKKI010000005.1, read on the forward strand.
CATATCTGAAACCCACGTTCAGGTAGCTACATTTCTTATTTGATCGGGAGAAGTTAAGGTTTAAGTTCGTAAAATAATGCTTTATCTAACAGTTTAAAAGTGGCGGTGGCGAGTTTAAAAAAATTTGTGATAATTCATCTTACAATACAAGTACACGAAAGATAATTTTTTAAAAAGAGCTTATCAAATGGTACGGCTTTTTTTTAAATGTTTTTTTTTCATCACTTACACAACATAAATTTCAACGGGACTTAGTCAACACAGATTCCTTTTTTAATTCTATTGCCTAAAGATCAATCTGTGTTAACCCTCTGGATTTGGTCAGACTCATGACATTTGTAATAACATGAATGCCATGAATCTAAGTAAATAAATTCTAACTTCATATTTCGTCGTAAATTTGTCGATTAAAAAAATTTAAAGATAGTCATACGCGGTTTTCAAACAACGCTTAGATTTTGAGGTTATATTTAAATTAGAAATTATATTACACATAAACTTATATCATAACTGTACCATAACTGTAAATTATATTACATATAAACTTATATCATATCATAACTGTAAACTATATTACACATACACTTATATCATAGTCATATGCGGTTTTCAAACAACACTTATATTTTGAGGTTATATTTAAATTAGAAATTATATTACACATAAACTTATATCATAACTGTACCATAACTGTAAATTATATTACATATAAACTTATATCATATCATAACTGTAAACTATATTACACATACACTTATATCATAGTCATATGCGGTTTTCAAACAACACTTATATTTTGAGGTTATATTTAAATTAGAAATTATATTACACATAAACTTATATCATATCATAACTGTAAATTATATTACACATAAACTTATATCATCATAATTATATTACACATAAACTTATATCATAGTCATACGCGGTTTTCAAACAACACTTAGATTTTGAGGTTATATTTAAATTAGAAATTATATTACACATAAACTTATATCACACCTGTACTTCGCCACAAAAATTACGACACTATATATAGAGTGGAAACAGACACTTTACATTATTTTATGGCTGATTTTTTATCGTACTGTTTTGCCGGGCATCCGACGCTCGCGAAACTTAACGACATTCACCTTATTGCGAGATCCTTCATTTATTATGAAGAAATTAAGTGTAACGGAATAAATGAGAAACGAGTAATCTGAACTATATACTCGTCCTAAGTATATAATAAAATGTATAAAATGGCGATACGATCCAATAAAATTAGTACTATGTAGGTAATTAATTTTGATAAGTGCAAAATTTGCAGACTTTACTTATTATAGAGAGATATTAAAGGAGATCGATAACACTATAGCGGAGTTGCCTGCGAACGTGTGATAACGATTAAAGCTAGCTATAGAGGCGACAAAACGGCTTTGTTTGACTCAAATGCAAAGTAAACTTAATTAAAATTTCAGCATAGAGAATACATTTCAATATCAATATGTGCATAACTTTTCTACCTGCCAAACTGATATGGAATTTTTGGAGTTTACTCCTTAACAATCGATTTTCATATATACGAGTAGCGCTCGGTATGAAGTTTTAGAAGGTAATATCCGAAACTACTCATCCGATTTCAAAAATTCTTTCACCAATATTTAGAAAAGACCTTCAGGATGGACAAAGGTTGTATATTATCCCGTTAAAAAAATTCATATATTAAAAAACAGTCGAGCGAATGCGTTTCTTACTGAACGCTCTGGTTTTTCGTTTATTTACATTGCAAAACTGGTCACTTATGCATTTTTTAACGTGATAATATATAACCTATGTCCATCCTGAAGGTCCTTTCGAAATATTGTTGAAAGAATATTTGAAATTAGATGAGGTGTTTCGGAGGTTACCTCCTAAATCCAAACTTGCAAAATTTAACTTTTTTATAATTTATACAATTTTTTTTACGGGGTAATGTATAATATGCGCCCATCCTGAAGGTCCTTTCTAAATTTTAGTGAAAGAATTTTTGAAATCCTTCATCTAAACTTACAAACTGTTACACTTTTTTTAACGCTATGAACTTCTGATTTTACCCCTCATAAAAGTTTACACCGGGCGCTATATATGAGAATTGATTCTAAAGGAGTGAACTCTAATAAAAAACTTAACGTTAACGAGAGCAAATGGTCATTATTACTTTGTCGTTTATGGTTTTTGGTTATTTTTACTATATATTTTAATTTCTCGACATTTAGCAAAATGTTGACCGACTAGATTTGATTGCATAATTTTGATTTAAAACTTTATTTCATAATTTTTGGACATCATGACATTTAACATATAAATATAATTAGTAATAATACAAGTATGTCTCGCTTAAGCTAGTTTTCAAGTTTTATAGAAATTGCCGAATGTACATATTCGACTTAAACAAAGCTGACTTTTAATGATTTACTGAAAATACTAAAAAGTTAGTTACATAAGGCGTGTAATAAGTAAGATTGAGTTAAATGAAGTTAGTGTTAATTTTCATTAGACAAAAGAGTGTGAACATGTCAATAAATGGAATTTATGTAAACATTTTATTTAATTGAAGGAAGTAGGTGAGGTTCATTCAAACTTTTAAGAAAATTTATTTAACTAAATTATTCACAATTAAATGAAACTACGTGATGTAGTATTATTTCTACTATCTTTAATTTCTTTACCATTTCTTTACCACCGGTGGTAAAGAAATTAAAGATAGTAGAAATAATACTACATCACGTAGTTTCATTTAATTGTGAATAATGAATTTCTACAAAATTAACGCCAAATATATTCAATAACTGAATTATTTTATTATTACGGATGTCGGATTACGTGTTATAAGTTCTATAAATTCTGTAATTATTCCCAATTCTATAATTCTGTAATTATTTATACTTTTCTAGTTCGCTGAAATAGAAGCTTGCTTTCAAATTTTTTTTCTACAATTAAATTATTTTTATTGATTTGCGTCTTTATAACTCGTACACATGGAGACCAACCTGACAAGAAATTTATTCGAGATATTTATAGGGTAAAAGTGGGATTGTTGCCGTAGGAGGATAGATGCCTCGATAGTAACAAATAAATATGTCGAATATTTTGAGACACACATTGACAAGTTGAATACTATGTTAGGAAAGTACTAGCCCATCACGAGTCCGTGTGAGCGAGCAAACGGACAGGACAAGACGTGTCGCTAGGTGTCGCCCAAAAGACAGTCGTACTTAGAATGTCGATCGTGTATTACGGATCGTTGCTATTTTATTCGGCTTGCGACTTTTTAATTTACGAAGTGAGTAAAGTGAATATGCTATATTTCAGTTGTATGATTACTAAAGTATTAAATGTGTATTTTTTCATAGTAATTTTTTTTTTTTAGCAAAGGGCATCTATCCCTAACCAAAAGGACAGATATATATGAGTATAGACGCCCTTAGATGCTCCTAAGAACGTTCACCCCCCTGTCAGAAATAAACGCTTTTCACTTAAAAATAAGTATTTTTAATTTTTTTTGTAATAGACCATTACACGTAAGTACACGAGGAAAAGATATGCTCCTTCGCTTGCTGAGTGGACCCAAGAAGCATTGTCAAAAGCCATGGAGGCTATGTATAATGGCGAACTTGCTTCAAACAAAATAGCCCGTCGGTATGGAATACCAGCACGAACATTACGAAGGCGTTATGGCAGAAAAAATCTGAATAGGACAACTTAGACAAATACTTACCCGCAAGGTCAACTGCAAACAAATTCAAAGGGGAACTATTTTCTCCACAAAAATTGTATATGAGCAACTATCTCATACCATAATTAAGTATCTTATTTCTTAGAAGCTTAGAAAATGATATTTTTTTCTTATATAGCTAGAATAAATGATTGCTTTTTATTTACCATTTCAAAATCCAGAACGATTGTATCAATAATACTCAAAACTAAAGTCACTTTTACCCCTATTTGGTGAGCTCAAATAAGGGTTGGTGTAGAATATTTGTATTCAGATAGGTGTTACATCAGGTATTTTACAGGGGTAAGCAAATATTGTCAAGATGATTTTGTTTCTTTGTTTATCTGTTATTACTTAATAGTTCTTCACCGACTTTTATAAAATTGTGCAAACTAAAGGAATGTATTATAAATTCTCATATAGGATATTTTTTCTCCTTGAGGGGAAATTGTGTATTTTCCTAAATACACAGTTCCTTAAGGAAAAATAAAAAATCTTTCTTAGGACGTCGGCAGATGGCCCCATTACACTTTCCTTAGGTAAACAACTTTTCATAAAATCATCATTTATAGACTTTATATTTTCACTTAAATTAGACTACAAATAAATTTTTATTCGGGCGATATGATGGATAATAGTTTGTATTGAATAAATTTAAAATTGTTACCTATACTTCCGCATCAATTGGAGAAACACTTCAAATTTTATTGGTGTTTGTATATTTTCAGGTAATAGCTATATTATTTAAATTCTCATTTTTAAGTTGTGGCCAATAAATACATTGATGTAGAATTTTACATTTCTTATGTTTTCTAGTAAAGTGATTTGTAAGGATATGTCAAACTCACAAAAGTTTAAGTGTTTCACTAATAAATTGTTAATTAATGAAAGATGTATTGAAACACTCAGTTTATTTCGATAAGTTAACATTTGTAAACATTTAACAACATAATGATGGTATATACGAGTACATAAAACACTTATTATTGTGCTTATACCACAATCGTTAGCATTCGAGTAAATGAAAAGACTTCAAAGAAATCACAGGGAGATCGCTTAGCGAAACAACAGATTGAATACCTTCACAAACGTGGCAAAGGTTAATCGAGTCGAGAAAATGATCGCTTTTGAAGTAATTATTGATCGGTACCTAACAGCTATTCAATATTGATGAGACAAAGACTCAACTTTGACTCATTTATTTCTCCAAGTTTTCTTCGATATCTCGTTAAGTCTATCTATTTTAGGTTGAACGGACCTTTTGTTCTTCGCTCTGCTGGGCGGAATAAATTATGTGATTCGGGCTGGAGTACTTACGGCGCCAATATTAAGTCTATTCGATGACTATTTGATCGAGGACAAGGACATTATAACGTAGGTATTTTCCTCTGAATGTCCGGTAATTTTCATTTGTCACATTTAAACCATGAAAGAGCGGAAAATCCTATTCGATTTTCATTTATGTGGTGTAAATGAAAATCGAATATCGATTTCTCACCGCTAATACAAAATGGCTTTACTGATCTTTGTTAAGTGCATAGCATATAAATCCGATCTCCGAAACAATTCATTCGATTTCAAAATTTGTTTACCAATATTTACAAAGAACCTTTGGAATGGACATAGGATGTATATTATCTCATAAAAAGAAATTCATATATAATAAAAAAGTAATATTTTGTAACTTTGGATGTAGGAGGTAATTTATAAAACTACTCATCTGATTTTAAAAATTCTTTCACCAATATTTAGAAAGAACCTTCAGGATCGACATAGGTTGTATATTATCCCATTCAAAAAATTCATGGAGACTAAATTTGCAACGCAAGTCAACGAAAAAATAGTCGAGCGAATGCGTTTCTCATGAACGTTGACTTAACAGTAAGAGAATATTGATATTTATATTTATATACAGTGTTACCTATTTTATACATTCAAAGTACATATTGTAAATAGCGCCATCTGTTGACAAACATACACGACAGTCATTCAAACAGTAATTATTTAAAACAGGGCCATCTATTGATAATTTTTAACAATAAGACTTTTATTGTTACTTTTCAAAATAAAATAACTTTCATATACTTATTTTCACATTATATTACCATTCCGTGACTTGCGAGTTATTTGCACGGTTCAACTAGTAAAAACTTATTTATAATTCGTGAATAACGTCCTGTATGTTACGACGTCAATTATATTTATAGATGAATATTTCCACACAATTTAATAGAAGTACTTTTACCTATAATGTACATACTTTGATGAAATAGGTACCCACTGAATGATAATCAATGCCACTGATCAACTTCCAATTTATTTCCAAGACTTTATAATCTAAGTTAATTTCTTTATGAACAATGAAGGCAGTTTTCGAAAATTTAGTTTAAGACTAGTAAATTATATCTGATAGGGATCAGTTGTTAAATACGTTTTTATACGATTTAAATACGCTGAAATGCGTCATTACAGAATTATACAATAAATGTTATGGCAACTTCTATAAAGAGCATCATCGCTTTGCGACGTCAGTCGTAGAGCTTCAGCTTAATTTACTACGGTTTTATTCTTAGACTAGCTGTACCTGCTATATCGTTCGCGTGAAATTTACTGATGATTACAGTTGGCATTAACAGTCATACGTGAAAATTTTGACCATTAATGAAATATAGTTGGTTAAATATCGTAAAATTATAAGTTGAAACTAGTTTAAAAAGAAGTATAAACGCTTTAACTTCAAAATTTCTTCAAAAATCGTCCAGTAGATTACTTTTGTAAAATCCATGAACACAAAGTTTACTAAAAACGCTAATAGATGGCATTACCAGTACAATATTCACCAAGTTAGGTATTTTTTTAATCTGTCTTATCGAGATAAAATGTATTCTCTGTGTTGCTGGAGAGTATAAACTATTACTTGTTATGGTAATAGTTTATACTGAAAATCCGTCCAGTAGATTTCGCATGTTTGAACAAATTAACATACAGATAGACAGATAGACAAACATTCTAAAACGGGTTTTCTGGCTTCTATTATCATTCTTTACGCTAAATCAATCAATATTTTTAAAGTATTATAAATATACTTCGTAATTAAAAATTATTTCAATTTCAAATTGTCAGTAGACGATGTCACGTTTAATGGATGGAATAATATTTGTCACATTCAATGAATGGTGACATATTTAATGGATAGAAGATATTTTTAGCAAAACTTTAATATTTTGAAAACTTTTTCACAAAATATGCACATATTTATCTTAACACTTCAAGTGATATTGGAGTGATAAAAGTTTTTTAAACATGTTGTCGGTTGACATCAGAATCCAGTTTAACGGGATTCTGGGTTTGGAAAAATTAATTCATCTAAAAAGTTTTCTCAATAAACGTAAACGTGTCTCATATTATTTTACGAGTAAAGTGGCTTAAGAAGATTATATGTTCAGTAAGTTAAAAATACGTTTTATACTAAAATCTGTTACTATCATGTTCCAATTTAAACAAAAAAAACAATAATGTTCTTCCAAACTATGAAATATTGGTTAAATTAAATTTTTTTGTTATGCATTTCTGTGCTTTGCTGAGCATTTTTACATTAATAGAAAAAAAAATGAACAAAAAATATAAGTAAAAAATATCCAGTGTGACAGGGAGATCTGTTTGTTATTTTACTATTTTTATTACATTATCCCAATTTATTCCATTATATTTTCCAATTTTCATCTTTTCAAGTTAAAATGCAAAATAAATGTAATTGATATGTAATAGATACATTAAATACTCGGAAATTTCAGTTAACAAATTAAATGAAGGAAAAATAAATTAAGCCTTAAATTTAAAAATATTAAATAAAAGCTGTGGCTGCGGGTCAAAACAACAAAAGACGCCCAAATCTATTTAGTTTTCTGGTCATAGGGTTTAATTGGGGTAAGTAGGTGTCAAAGGAGATGGTGAAGGTTTCTATCTTTATGTATCATATATTCAAGAGCTTAAAGCTGCGGTTACAAACAACCCCAGACCGTCCGGATTACCTTGCGAGCGCATAACACCACGTGCAGTTAAACTTTGGAAACGAGTGAACAGCTTAAAGTTTAAGCCGTTAGCCCGCTTCCTCTCGTTCTGAAATACAAGATTTCAATTTAACCCTTTAGTACCAGGATTTATTCTTACCAGCAACATTAATGGTTATGTTAATGATTGCCAACATTTTAACAAGCGTTTCACATTTGTTACTACAAACAATTATTTTATTAATCACTAGCTGTAAAACAATTATTTTATGTGCTGTGCTCGCAACTTCGTATACGCAGACCATTAAAAAACGTACCGATGGCGTTTTTTATAACTAACCTAACCGCCCTTCACTTTTTGCCCAATTATTTCGCCAATGTACTACTAATAAGTCCGGGTGGAAAACTTCATTATACGATTTAATATACACGTGACGCCATCTATTGATGTACACAGGGTACATATTTGGTTTTGTTGCACAGATGCAATGTGTATATATATATACATATATATATATATATATATATATATATATATATATATATATATATATATATATATATACACACACGACCATATATTTATTTTATTTAAATTTTTTTTTTAATTAATTCTTTTATGTTTAAATAATTTTAATTTATTTTAAATTTGAAGACCTTTTTACGCGTAATATAATATTTTCCGCGTGAAGAGAAGGACGAATTGTTAATTTTTCTTCAATATTTTCATTTGCAGTTTTGATGCGGTATAATCAATTTCGTCAAAGAATTTCTCCGAGGTATCTTGAATTTCTTTGAAGATTTAGTTTCTAAAAAATGATTAAAGACAAAAAGATTTGTGAATGATTAAAACATTAAGCAATTTTTATTTTGATTTTTTTGTAATTGAATATGATTCTGTCCTTGTTTTTTTTCAAATTTTATCTAGTTACTATAATGTAATTATATATTAAACTCAACATAAAATTGGCATCTTGTTAGCATATAATGTATTTTTTTTTATTTTGCCTAGTTCGTAAATCAAGTTACTTGAGATATAGATTCGAAAAAGAAGTGCTTATCAAACTCAGAAAATGTAGCTTTAATCTTGATATTAATATGCAGTAATATATGAATACGTTAATTCATAAAAAAATAATATTTTTTTTATTACTATATCAGGGAATATTAGACATTTTTTATACAGTTACTTATTGATAGTTATAACAGTAATCTTAATAAAAACTCAATAAAAACATGATTTTTAACATTTTAATAGTTTATTTAGTACGAGTATATGTACATTTATTGGACCGCCATTATACCAGACAGAAAATAATAATTTTTAAAAATATATCACAAAATTTGTAATAAATTTCATATTATAAAAGAGAAGAGTAGAAATAGATTGTTAATAAAGCGAATTATCTTATAAAAATTTAAGTGCTTGTTGCTTTTTAATAAAATTTCACATCGTATATGCTTCGCCCCTTAAGGGGTTTAAAAACATTTCATCGCTTATCTAGAGGGCGGAGATTCGCTTTGGAAGAGTCACTCGGCCTATATTGAACGATTTAATTTGCACTGTTTGAGAGTAAAAGTCGACCGAGATTTCCCATACTCTCGATTGCGTACCGCTTAGTTGAATCCGTAGAGGGGGCTCTACGGATGGGCGTAATCACTTATTTGAGCGAATATTTCTTGTAAGATTGAATTCCATCGGAAATTATCATTTTATTTTAGCGCCGGTTTTATTATTTGGATACGAGGACTGAGTTTGCTGAGCGTTTATCGGGAAGAAATTAGGTATTGGAGATTATATTAGGTAGTAGCGTTGGTGGTAGAGTTCTTTTTGTCGAGTAAGATGTTTATTGGATAAATAAACTCGAACTCGCATTTAATGAAAGTATTTTGTTTTGATGATAGCTTTAGTGGTTTAGATTAATTTTTTTAACTTTACGAGAGGTTTCTATCCGATGGTATGGTGTGTGAGGTCAACGTTACGTTTAATAGATGCTAAAAGATTATGTCAATTATTACAATATTTTTTTCGAACATATACTCACAAGCAACGAAAGAAAAATTAAACTTGTGAAAAAATCTATATTTTCTGAATTGGTTTAAAGGAATTATATATCCATTTCAGTTTAGTGATCTTTTTTGGGTTCTTCAAAGTTTCTTTTTAAAATTTTTCCATGTATCAAAAATAATAACGGAGTGTTTTTGGAGTTTGGATAATTTAAAAAAAAATCAAAATCTGCGATAAAATCTTTGTAATCATGAATTTTAATATTTCGTGCATGATTTAGACCAGTAAGAAATAGTTTATTTATATCTATAAAAAATTTCCTGTAATTGATTCAGTAGTTTTACAATAAGAAAATATCAGTTTGAACCTAGTGTTGATTGGCTCTTACACTTAGAGATTTTATTAGACGAGAATATGTATATTCAATCATTTAATTTAAAGTTTTCAGTCAGCTCTGTTTCTCAGCCTTGACCATGAATGGGTTTATAGGGCAGCTCATTAACGAAATTTGATTTGAATCCCTTAATACCAGTGTTTTGTTTTACAAGTATTTATTTTTTAAATTATATGAATTGATCTAATTTAATTTATTAAATTAATCTTTAATATATATCTAAATAATAAATTAGCTAATGTATTGCAAAAGAATGTGAAAATAATACAAAGATGCAAAAGTAAAAATATTCTAGAAGAGAACTTTAATGGAATATCGCAGAGAAAATGTCAAAGTATGAGAGTTCCCTGTAGTAGCATATATAGCATGCCAATTCAGCATAGAATAGCGTCCTTATATCGACCGATATAAGGACGCTATTCTATGCTGAATTGGCCAAGGGCAGTTCTGTACAATTAGATCAAACTGATTAATGACTTGATATTACAAACGACTATTATATTTATGTAAATTTTTGTGAGCAATAATTTTTATGTAATTTTTTTTTTATTTTCCTTTTCCGGTGATTTGTATGGATAATGTGGGGACTCATAATATGACGGGACTCATAGTTTTCGGGTGATATTGCATTAATGATGGGTAGCGTATGACGGTATTAATAGTTTTGGATGATATTGTAGGGATAATGGGTAGCGCATGATGGCACTCACAGTTTTTGTGATGATATTTTAGGGATAATGGGTAGCGTATAACCGGACTGATAGTTTTCGGGTGATATTAGATAGATAATGGTTAGTGTATGACGGAACTCGTAGTTTTTGGATGATATTGCATAGCTAATGGGTAGCGTATGGCTGGGCTCATAGTTTTTGGGTGATATTGCGTAGCTAATGGGTAGCGTATGACATGATATGAGCGTAGGACTCATAGTTTGTAGAAAATGTGTCCCATGTTCCTTAGTGGTAATATGGGATTTAACATTATTTTAGGTTTAACTTCTAATTTAATTGTCTCGTTTTAATTTCGTAAGACAGAAACTGTGAGACAAAAATACAGACTTAAGTATTCCACTTAGCTTAAGAGTATTTTTATACAGGTCTTATAAAGCATCCGGTTTTAGTATTTATTATTGGAAATTTGAAAGCGAAGGTCTCTTTTCAATTTAGCACCGAACAATGGTAGGAGAGTTTTAATCACCGGCAAAGGTATTTGGTAATGCCGTACGGTGGCCTGGGTTATTGTTGAACGTGTCTCAAATGATTGATGCGAGATTGGATTATCGCGAGCCAGAGCAATCAATATTGATCAGGTAAATAGAAGTCGGGCTTGGCTTAGGGAGGCGGCGTTTGAAAATCGAAGGCAATAAAGGTTGGCCCATTTAATATTAGCTCTTGAGGTTGGGCGAAATCTGCAAAAAAATACATGCGGGTGGGGGCAAGCGCCGTATGGGGGTATGACGCGATGTGTGACCTGTAAGTATTTGAACGACTGTTAATGTAATTTTGGCATCGTGGGCTTTTGGGCTAACATTTCGTGCAATCGGAAAAATATTATCGGTAGATTAAGGTTACTTGAGCTTTTAGGTTTTTTTTACCAATTCGAATTTAGTTCACTTTTATCAATGGTGTTATTAAGTCATTAACAGATTTTTTACAGATCTATGGACACATATTCACCGCTATTTATGTGACGGTACCGAGTATTATTAAAGTTGTTGTTGATAATTGAATTAGTTATTATAATTGGAAGTGTATTTGGAATAACAGAAGTAGTTTACGAATTAATTTTTTAAAAAATGCAAATACTACAATAGCTCCTTAATGCCTCAATATTAAGAAGTAATTTTTAAACTAGTTAATTTTAATACTGTAAAATGAATATTATAAACCATAGGAAATAATAAGAAAAAATACTCCTTTATACATATAGTAAGTCTAAGTTTATCATAAGCAATCAATACGTAAGTTACGGACAATCTGTCGAGTCCTTTTAAAGCCTCAGCTAAACGCTATAAGCAAAATATATAATTTGTTTGCCCTTTATTAATTTTGGAAAAATCTTTCAATTATCGTCATATAAAGGAACTCAGTGAGAAGCGATTAAAAATTATGAAAATTGTATTTTAATTAATAATGATTGTAAATAATGAAATGTTAATCATCATCTTAATAAAGAAATAAAATAATTATGGCAGGACTGTCCGGTGTGGTTTAATTTTATAATTTTGTGTAATTGGATCATTGGACGTTTTGATTAGTGGATAATCAATAATTTCTTTGTTTTTTATTATGTTAAAGACACAAACTCTCTAGAAAGTTTTGATATAATACAAAGTAATAAGAAAACGGTAAAAAAGGATGAAGTAGGTTTTTGACGTCTAGAAAAACCTCGTTTGCACTATCAAATATATCCTTACAAATAACATTTAAGTTTAATATTGGGCAATTCGCACATTGACATTGTCTGAACAGTTTTTCGTACTTCGCTGGCCTTCTTCACCATCTCGCATATACCGATTGTCAAATAACAAGTTTTCGATTTTATGTTTTTCTATTAAGCCGTAAACTGTCATTGGTTTTGCCTCAAACGAGCAGTGCGATCGCGCTAAACGGTCTGACATTTAAATAGAAAAAGTATTTAGGGTTCAGAGACTGCCCCAACGCGGGACATCGCTGCCGTTTACAGGCAGTTGAGCGAGGCCCCAATTCAATTTGGAGCCCGAGGGCTCTCCGGCCATGGAATGACCAATTTGCCGGCCAATTGTGCCACAATCTGGAATTGAATCTACCTCCGGCCGCCGGCGGCTAAGTTCTGGTAATGACCGTATATCGTTTCGTCGTTGACAGTTTTATTTTCGACTGCGACAAGTTATTGTTTTAGTCGCGCGTCGCTAATATTGATTTTTTTATTGCTTCTTTTATGGACGTCGAATAACGCGGCAGATGATGGCGTTGGGTGTCGATGAAAGTGAAATATTGCGCGGCAGTTGCGATTTTGGGTTTTATGTGTTTTTTTACTTCGTTGTAGGAGCAATCAAGTGAAGTGATAAGCAGGTGCTGTGTCGTAGAAGAAATGGTATCACGAAATCTCTATAAAAATCTATTAACTGAACACAAATTAGAAAAAATAAAGGGTCTTTTTGTTCACAAATTCGAAACTAATTTTTTTTATTTGTGGACACAATATGAGTAGTTGATGGTTACATTAATTACAGGTTTAATACTTATATTAAAATTAAAAAAATTATAATAAATTTTTAGTAAGTATCTTACTGGGTGGATCTTTGAGGAAGAATATTTGAAGATCTAGAATATGTTATATATCATATTTTTCCGCCAAAATCGCTAGTTTTGTTTAAGAAGGATGTTTCCTTCTTTTTAACTTTCAGGATTTTCCACATCTTTACGGGCTGTTTATATTAAAGTGAGTAGGACCTTAAGGAAAAAAGGTGCCTATCCGATAGTCGCACCGCATAAGTTAGAATAAAATAAAGGCTCAGTTGTTTGGCAATAATCGAAGTTTTCTGTAATATTTTATTTTACTAACCATAATAAGATTTTTAGATTTAAAAATGAATATATAGATCTGACAAAATGAGTTAAACTATGAATATAATTATGAATGTGTACTTTTAAATAAGTGTGATGCTTAAACATTCTTAATTCATTTTATAAAATGGTTTTTGCGATTGCCTGCATAAGTCATTGTTGTTGGTTTTCTTCAAAGGACTGACTATAAAATTCTTTCGTGTATACATGTATTTAAAAGCAGATATATAATAAAGAGACATTTGTGACTACCCATTTAACTAAGCATTTTTTATGTAAATTTTATGTTCGTTAGTACTTTTTATGTTAAAATAATGATCCCGTCAGCCATATATAATTTTAATAACATTTTTGCAAAAAAACATATCTCAAATAGGAATAAGTAGTAAAAAAACAATTATTTTAAAGGTGCCATCTAGGAATAATAAAAAACTTTGAGAAAAGAATATTGAAAAAATATTGAGGCAAAAGTATGGGTTATCGTATATAGGTTATGGCTGCAGCCCACTCTGAAATATTAAAGCTTCCTCGATCTGCAGATGTATTTTGTTGCTTTAAAGAAACAAAAGGAAGGGAGGAATTCTTCGAACTAGATATTTTTTTTGTTAAATACTAAAGATAAGAAGTTGGATGTGTTTTGAAACAATGAGTCTGACAAAAACTACGATTGTTCACCCTTTCCTTCCGTTTTACATACGTTAGAATCTCTCTCAGAATGATTTAAGTAAAACTTTTAGTTTATGGGTCAAAGTACTTAGCTTTGTATATTAAACAATTTCTTCAGGGGGCACAAAAATTGCGTTCTGTTCGAACTCTTTAGATATGGACGTTCAAAAAGATTAACATTTCTGTAAAGATTAACATATCCATTATTTGACAATATTTTTCAGCAAATTACGTTAGCTTACTAGTTTGTTCATATAAACAAAAAAATATTAAAATATTTATCAAAAAAAGGTCGTTACATTACTTTTCAATCCTACTTCAGGTATTTTAGCTGTACATATTTATCTAAAATTGGTGTATTCAAATTATAAAGTGAAAGGACTGTTACAGTAATATAGCCAACTGTTGTAGTAATGTAATCAACATTGACATAATTTATTTTTTAGTCTATTAAAGCTTACGTTTTCTATTAATATTAAATATAATTTCATACAGCAGAGACCGGCTAAGATTCTGTTATACCAATGTTTTAAGCAATGTATACCGCTAAGAAAAAACACTACACTAAAGTATAATAAAAAACCTGTATCTAAGAAAACGTTCGATAAATATTAAAAACATTTTCAATACAAAATTTTATGGTAATCGATGAGGTTAGTAATAAATTCTAAATAAAGGCAGAAAGACTTTCTCATTGTATTGGAAAATATCCTAAAATAAACTAGCTGAACTAAAATACGTGAATAATTTCAGAATCAAACAGAGCAATCATGCCAATGACGTAAAATATATATAAAGTTTATAGGTCCATAAAAATGGCGTAGGCGTGGCAGGTCATGAGCAGCAAAGAGGGAGACATTTCAATGCAACATTGTCGATTTATTTAGAGTGAATCGAGAGAATCCTTGATGAAGGATGCCATTCTGAGACTCGTAAATGTTATCTGTGTTTTGTCGATCTTTTTTCATTGGAAATATTCAAATAAAGTTGAAATAAAATATTCTGAGAGCGTGACAATGTTTCAAAAGATGAGGCAATGCCCGTTTGTACCTTTAATAAAAAAAAAAATTTAATTTAACCTTTCGTTGTTTTTTTATTATATTTTCATAATTAAAAAAAACAACGAAAGGTTAAATACTTTTGCATGATTTCAAACCATATATATATTTAATGAGAGCATGGATAGAATATTAATTGTCCTTGTATTGTTGAGTTTTTAACGCTACTTTTATCCTTTTGTCCTTTTAGTTTTTAAACTAGGAAACACAGATCCATACAGATCTGGTCTTTAAACCGATCTCAATCGCTGTAGACCGATCTCAATGATAATATTACGTAAAATTAAATTTAAAATAAATGTCATACTATCCGTTCGTGTATATATATATATATATATATACATATATATATATATACGAACGGATAGTATGACATTTATTTTAAATTTGTGCGTGTGTGCGTGTGCGTGTGCGTGTGCGTGTGCGTGTGCATGTGCGTGTGTATGTGTGTGTGTGTGTGTGTGCGCGCAAGATATTTATATTTTCGGGGATCTCCATTCTACTTTTATTATACGACACTACATTTGGTATAATATTCATTATATGTACAACATCTGGCTATTGTCATTATAACTTATTATTAGCAACCTCGCAAAAATACAAATTGATTCCTATTATCCAAAAACTTAATTGCATTAACAGGAAAGGTACCTAAACGGTTCCTAAACGATTTTCGCTCTATTAATATTGTTCGGCGGGCCACGTCTATAGTAATAATATAGGAAGTAAATATTTCATAATCAATTCAGACATTTTTTTATAATCAATAAATTGTCTTTTCGAATTTATTCTCATTTCTAATGTTAACGTTACACTTATACTACGAGTTAGCGTGATAGATTTAGCAGATCTATCATAACAAACGTATATCAAACGTATAATCGATTTAGCAGAGCAGATCTATCATAACACGATCAAAGCACGTTTGCCAATTAATTATTTTCAGCAACGTTTTCCAATCGTTAAACTATTTAATGGCAATAATTTATGTCTAATATTATAGTTTTATTTAACGTACATGATATGAATTACCAAAATCAGAAGTAATCGAAAACACAGAATATATTTTCATGGGGACTTTACTCAGTTATACACGTCGGTTAATCTGAATGATTCGAAGAAGGTGTATCACAAGGTAAATTAAAATCACTTGTAAATGTAGGATTAGCATAATTTTTAGTATACTGTATAATATACTGACTGGTACGTTAGAGTCTTGGTATTCGCAATAACAATTCACCTGCCATGACGCTCGATAAAGTTATACGACGCGATATAGGGAGCTGTTATTAGCTACACCGTAATATCGAAACACGATCTACTGTGGCAGCTTTAGGTTCGCTTCCAAGAAATAATTTGTATAACTTTCAAGATGATAGCAAACATGATATTAGTTTGCCAGAGACTTTTGAATCAAGAGGATCTTGCTTCCTTAAGTAATTACAGAATTTACCATCTGTACATTCGCTTGTTTTAAGTGTCTCAGTATATCTGTATCATCTAAAATAAAACCCTTTTACTTACTGACATTTAGAATTTATTTGCAGTTTTTAAATACATAAGTCTGAAACTAAAAATTGTGAGGCTGTGACAGATGGACGGATGGACGGACGGACTTGATGGAAATATAAGAGTTTCTTATTTCACTTTCTTTACCCTAGAAGGAGACGTGCGGATTCATTCCAATTTCATTTATATGATTATATTTCTGATTGTAGTTTTATTAAACTGAAAAAAATATTTCAAACGTGAACATATTTATGAAGTACTGAAAGTTAGATATTATAATAATATACCCTTATAACAATTAACAAACGATACATTTTAAATATGTACTAATAATTCTTAGTTGCTTTAGGGTCGGTGACAAGTTTATACAAAAATGGATGGGGATATTAAAGAGCACGTACCTATAAAACATCGGTGTCAATTGTTATTAGAGTATATAGTTTGGGTAAGTAATGATTATTTTTAACTTTCCTGTGTTTATAATAAAGTTTGTATTTGAAATCGGTTACTCTTTTTCTAAAAGTTTCATTGTCAGTGGTTATTCAGATTTAAATACGTGCATGCTTACTGTACGCACTGTTACCATAACGAAATGAGAAAGTGGTAAAAAAATAAATAGGAAAATAAATTCAGAGAATATTTTAAGACAGAATGCCAAGCAGCGTGAACATAGGCTTTCCTAAATAAGAATTTACACGAATAGTTTTCAAACTAATGATAGCGTAAATGACTCGCCTCGTCTTAATATGCGAAATCGAATAAAATCGTTAAAAATAATATAATCGTTAAAAATGCTTCAATTACTAGTGACGTGCAGTCATTCGATGAGGAGTTTTATTGGCATAAACCCATTAATCATCATCAGATCTTGACCCCGGAGCTACTGTGATAAAAATAAAAAAAGCGAAAAAAAACCACAAAGTTGTCCACAAAAACGAAACCGTTGAGGAGTTCCATTGGCCACCTCTAGAATGTATATCAGAGTTTGACTTTATATAGCTTTACCCTTGGGTTATACTTTTATGAATAAAAAAAGATTTATTCGAATCGATAACTTTATTCGAATCGAATGTTGGAGACAAACGTCGACATACATAAAAATCCAGTCGAATTGAGATCCTCCCCTCTTTTTGAAGTAGGTTAAAATTAAAAAGGTCACGTAACAAAATCCTGGCTAGTCCTTGAATACCATTAAATTTATCTTCCAAGTCTTTTTTGTTTACGGAACATAAATTTATCTGAAACACTTCTTATAAAAAGTATCGAAATAGTGGCCACAGAATTATCCAAGTTATATTTCACAATTCAATCTTGGCAACCGAGCCTAAAAGAATTTGTTTGGTATTATAAAGATATTAATATGGGATTACTTTGCAGCAAATGAGGTTTATAATAACATTGGACAGATTCGAATATAAAATAAATAATCATAAAAACCTTATAAGAAAGCAATGATATTTTAGTACTAAAATACACAAATAACATAACAAAACAAAACTTCGAAATATACAAAGTAATATTTTAGTTTCATGGTTACATAAAGATAATATACAATATAATATATTACAGACGTAGAGATGTTTCTGTTGTTCGATCTTGAGCAAGGCTGGGGTTCGAATTTAAGAAATCTAGCTTGTATTATCTTTTCATCATATTTGGACAAATTGGAAAAGAGTAATGTGAAAATATTAGGGGATTCGTATTTTTCACAGAAAAAGGTTCAAATAGAAAAACAAATTATGAAAGGTCTTGTGTATTTGTGAATTTATTAGATTGTCGTCTCCCAAAGTGGATTCAAGCAAAAACTTCCTCTTGTCATTGAATAGCAACCGACAATGAGTCGGGGCATTTGATTTCGATAATGGCTCCGCGATGGTATCACTGAACTTTATACCGTTGACCTTTGCAATGAAATAATTTTATATCTTTTTGTCCTCTTTCATTAAGGGTCGTTTACAAATTATATGAGGATATTTATCTCGTTTTCTGTAAGACTTAATTAAAAAGCTATCTTTGCTTATATAAACCATAATTATCACTGGGTTAAAGTCAAAAGTTATTTTAATCTACAGTCAATAATAATTGTTAGTTGTAGGTAAAATGTTTGCAGGCCAAACGTTGTTGAAATTACAATGGACCCATGAGATAATACACCGTAATTCCATTTACACATTTGGAAATATTTACAAAGGATAATATCAGCACAGGTATTAAAAAAAAAGAAATACACAAATGAAAATGTTAAGAAAATATTACTATTTTTAAATGAAAATTTTATTAACACTAATATACTTACATCAACCAATTAACTTAACCTTGATGATAAGAATATCGTTTTACCTTGTTGCTAATAAGATTGTTTACTAATAAAGTTACTCGAGGCCTGATCATAACTATACGATAGGTGATTGAGTGAACTTTTTGTGATAGTCTCTTCCCTTGTGTTATATCATTGACGCCGGCTTTGTTGATCGTAGTGTTGAATTAAGTTTCGTAATAATTCTTTTTAGAATCACGATACAGTTTTGATTGTAGTCAACACGTATTTATTCCAGTACGAATCGTGTGGAAATTCTTGACGTATTTAAAATGTGAATATATGACAGTTTAGCAATATCCACTACATATATATTTTTCAAAATTTGTCGTCTTTACGGATGGTTTAAATTGACTTATCCGGGCAATGGCTATGAGTACTTCCGAAAAGTGAATGACCAAGATAATGCTGCGTACTTAGATATGAATTAATTGCAAATGTTCAATACGAACATGCAGCCGAACCTAACCGATACTCGATTCTAAACCAGAAGTAAGTTATTAGTCAGTACATTTATAAGAAGTCTAAAACAACAGTTTTTAGATTTTTTGTCGTTTGTCGGTTTGTTTGTTTATCTGTGCGCACCTTTGTCCAAGCCATACACACTAATCTTAGTACCGGCTGAACCGATTTGGATGTGGTTTTCAGTGATGTATTATAGACTGGCTTGGGCTAAAATTTAGACTTGATTTCATTTCAATCGGTCAATCTCTAATTACGTTCAATCTCTAATTTACGTTCGTTGTTTACGCAAATATCAGAATCTCGCGAAATCGATTTGGCTACCAATGCTATCTATTAGTGTTTTTAGTAAACTTTATGCTCAGAGTTCTGGGAGAAAAAAAAACACAAAAAAATCCTGATAACTTGTCTTACTCCGAATTCCACGAACGAAGTCGCGGGCATAACTAGTTTTATAGTAAACAAAAAAAGGTGGCACTCAAAAATTAAATTTGTTGAGGGTTTTATTACATACATAAAAGAACCAACCGACATCTTAATCGGCATCAATGTACATAGATATAAAACAAGAACGTAACGGACGGATTACAAGCACATAGTTCAACGTCGTGGCTGCCAAAGGCGGGCAAATAAGGGCAGCTCATGTCTGATTAAAAAGTAATGCCCAACGGAGCAATGTGCCCTGGGCGACGTCGCGCTCGTGCGGCGGGCGGTTGTGTCGGCGGCGGTGTCAAACGGTATTGACGATCGCTAGATCGTACGCGGCGGAGGTGCGCGAACAATTTGCGGACAACGCGAGATTAGTTTCCGATTGGTTCGGGTTGCGTCAGCTTTGTAGGGGAACGTGTGTGTGCAACGGCTTGCGAGGGGAAACATAATTTGTTGTAGCTAAAAATAAATAGAAATAAATAATTAGATATGGCGCATGATGCATGATCATGCGACGCATAATCCGCGGTGGCTAACTGAATGTGTGGATGCGTCCTAGGTAATAATAGATTTTGCACACGGTTTTAGTTACGACAAATTTTACATATTTATTTATTTAATCATTTATGTTACATTTGCATATACTATAGGCTTATTGCTAAAAGAACAATCTCTTTCAGTCAATCACAATCATGGAATGTAATTAGATAGTTCAGAAATAGATTGTAAAATATTAAATAGTTAAAATTAAAACAAACAAATATATACATGTATATATATATATATATATACATGTATATATTTGTTTAACAAACAAATATATACATGTATATATATATATATATATATATATACACAGTCATATTAAGTAGGAAAAGATAAAAAGGACAATGATAAGGGATAAGCTAGACATAATTATTTCAGAATACTTTTGAAACCGTATACAGCTGGTGAATTTCTGATGTTAGGATCCAATAAATTCCATAATTTAGAAACGTCAACAGTAAAGGAATGTTCATAAAAGGACGAATAACGTTTAGGAATGAGAAGCACGCGCAAGTTTCCAGAACACAAATCTAGGTCGTGGGCAGATAATTTAAGGAATTTGTCATCGAGATAAGAAGGTTTATGTGTATTGTTTAAAATATTATAAAGTAATGAAAGAATACAAAGATTGCGGCGATTACGAATCGTTAATCTATTTGAGTCGAGATTTAAGTTCAGAAATGTGATGTTATTTTTGGATAGGATTTGGATAGGAATAGGTAATGCTCTCATATATTTCGCAGTTTTTTCTAGTGTGTTAAACAATTGGTTAGTAACATTTTGATAGCAAATATTTTTACAGTCAAGTAAAGCTATCAAAACAGTTTGACATCATATTGACATGTATATTAAAATTATATCATCTTAGTTTCAAAAAATTTGGGCTGCACAGCATGACAGATTTCCGTACACGATATAAAGAATGTGTTATTGAAACATATTTCCTGTAAAATGTTAGCAGAAAATCTACTTTTATCGATAAATTCACAGTATTGCGTTGTACATTTTTAAGTTTGAAATAAAATAATAAGGCGTGATCAAATAAATAAGAAACTCCGGAAATTAAATTTCCATCAGTCTCCATGTTATTTTAAGATATATTAGACGTAAAGTAGTCTGTAAAAAATTCTAAAAGCTCCGCGTTAAAAGAAGTATGATTCGATATCACAAATAAAATTCAGCGATTTTTCCGCAAGATAATAATAAAACTTTAGAAGTTATGTAATAACATCAGGAATATAATAAATCAGTTAAGTTTGTATTTTTTTATTGTTTTCTTTGCCGTATTGAGGACTTTGTGACAAATTTCAAATTTCCAGGCTCATCAAAAACGATTTCATCTAGGTGCACGCACTCATAAGATTTCATAACGGCGATAAAAATTTGATTTAAAAATTGTGATTTATGTATTATGATTCTAAAGAAAATTATTATGAAATCTAATTCAACACTATGATCAATATATTTTACGGGAATAAGCTGTGAAATAATGCGTGAATGAATAAAAAAGACAGATTACTTCAATCTTTTGGACACAGGAAACGGCTGAATGTCAAATATTCTAAATAGATAGAAAATAAGAAAAACACATACTTGCATCAGATCCAGGATTTCCTAAGGGAAAGCGATATCGCAATTTTTAGTAAAAGGAGAACGTATTTGAGGATTAATGAAGAAAATCAGCAAGGTGTATCGGCCCCGTGAATGGCGTATGATATATACGAGTAGGCAGTCAAATATATACGAACACATTGTAATAAGAACTGATTGCAAATTGCGTACAGCGATCCGTCCGAACGTTGATGAGCGGAAAAAGTAATTTAATCAAAACAATCATATTTTTATACATAGGAATATTAAAAAGGGCATAATGAAAGGATAACAAAACGAAAACATTTTTGTTATTGAACAATTTAAGTGGAATAATTTAGGTCGGTATAGAACAGCGGTTGCGTAAATAGACCGTTTTAGAAAACGAGTTCACGAGCGTTACCGCGAGGCTAAAATTTGTGTTTGTGGAATTATAGAAACGTTAATTACCTTCCGTGTTTTTTAATATTTACGAAAAAAATTATGAAGGCAAGTGAAGAAAAGGCGCAAAATAGTTGAAAGTGATGAAAACGAAACTTCTAAAGAATACTTGTAGGCTCTGTAAGAAAAAATGCATACAAAGTGATTTTAAAGATGCCTCATCTCAAACTATAAAAGTAATGTATGATTGTTTTAAGCGAGTTGAATTAGATTGAAACAATTTTAATATTTAACACGTGGATATGTTATACACACACACACACACACACACACATATATATATATATATATATATATATATATATATATATATAACATGTATATGTATGTATGTAAGTTTGACTTATTAATGGTTTAACCATTATGAAAATTTAGTTTGTGGAAAATTAAAAGATAATGAACTATTTAATAAATATTTTAAGCGCTGAGATGGTGTGATTAAACAATTGGATTGAGATGGTATTAGGCTATTAGTAGCGGTAGGAATTAGAGATTACGATATCAGGCATTTTCAGACCACCATTGAAAACATTTATAGAGGACGAGATCCTAGCGCCAACATACAGTTGATTTCAAAGTTTCGCAGCTTGGACCCAGGACTTTTGAGATAATATAATAATGTATCTGGGAGAAAAGAGACCGAGCTGATTTTAAGAGAAAAGTATAGATTGTATTCTTTATAAATATAGTCGCATTTCCTGAGACGGTGGGAAAAGTCAGCAGCAGGAAGTAGGCCGAAGAAATATAGATTTTTAGGAGAGATTTTAAAGGAAAAATGAAGATCTCAATACTCAACCAAAGATGATAAAAAAGTTTGAAAGAGGTAATTTTGAAAGTGCTTGAGAAAACATATTCTGCTGAAGATACGACGATCAACATATTTCATTGGAGGTTGTCAATTAAGGTTTCGATCGCTGGGTACACCTAAGCCTTTAAACATGGAGTTAATGAGATTGGTGTGTCATTTAGCGTTATATGCAGCAAATATAAGAGACATGAGCAGCAAAACTGATTAAAAAAAAAAGTTTATATCTACCGATCATCGAGACTTAATTGAATTAACTAACATAACAGGTCTATTTTCGAATCTATGGACCGACTGAAGGAGAGTTCTAATGGAGAGTGTTGATGACGGTTGTTATAAGAATATTTATCTGTATAGGCTTATATTCTTCATTTTCTCAGTACGTGGTCGTAAAACCTAGTTAAATATTCGATCTGATCAAAAATATTCTTAACTACCTTATCAATAAATACTGAAGAGAGGGTTGAGAAAATTCGTCAGAACACCTCGCTAGCTGACTCCTTTCGGCCCGAGATCACAACTTCGAAACCTTCCTGCTCCATCTGCTATCAATTCTACAACCTACGTTTATTATGTAATATTCAGAATATAAAAAGAAATTAATGTACAAAGGCTTATGTGACATATTGTTTGCAAAAGCATTTTATGGGTAATTTGAATTATTATTAAATATTTAAAGTATAATATTATTAAATATTTTGTCTTTAACTTGAGCTCGTGGTAGTGGAATATAGATGAAAATTGCATCCTTCTATCGACTAAAGTATTTCAGATAAAATTGTAAATAATTCCACAATTTTTTTTATCGGTACTCTGGCATCACCAATACAACTAAAATTTAGAAAACACAGAGAGATATTTTCCTAATATGGAAATTTTATTCATCGTCAATATGTGATAATTAATAATGGAATTTTATTGTGATCTCAATAATGGATTCAAAACATTGTACACGAATTATATGCAAAAGTATATTAATGATTAATTTCGAAATTAACAAATAAAATAGTCGTGAAACCTTTTTTCAGGTGACTATTCGATTAAATACCTAATACCTTTGTCGTCGCAACAGAGATAAGTTTTCGTGTCGCAATAGTCGTCAGTTTTTTTTGTTGAAACAAATGTAAGTTTTGTCGCGTCAGCAGGGGTGAATTTTTGTTGCCGCAATAGTAATGAGTTTTGTCACTGCAATAGTAGAGTTTTTGTAGCCGCAGCTTATGTGAATTTTTATCGCCTCAATAGATGTGAATTTTAATTACCGCAACAGATGTAAGTTTTTATCGCCGTAATGAAGGTGAGTTTTGTCGTCGCAACGGAGGTGAATTTTTTTTGCCACCGCAATAGACGTTAGTTTATGTTGTCACTTTCGATACTCATTTCTTTTGAATGTTCATTTAAAATATAAAATATTTATTTTCGAGTTAAAAATAATTAACTCGAAAATAAATATTGCTGATGTCGAGTCAATGAATCAAATTAATTGTCACCATTTCTGTTTTTAACTCAGTCGAAATTCGAGAGGTATCCCCATTAGATTTAAGCGCTCGCGGAACTTTTTCCTGAGATTAAAACTATATAAACGGAAGTGGAATTTAGTTCGTACACTTCGTTGACATACGCAATTTTACCATGGAATTGGAGTTACAAAACAATCTGAATTTTCCTTCATGACAAGTGTGGCATGGCAATTACTATTTGATTCAGAAATGGGATATAATCACCTTTAAATGAATTTTATTAAAATTTACAGCCGAATTAAAAATTACGAATGATTTTCATGAAAAAGTTTCATAAAAAGTAAATTTTATTATAAATTAGGTGCTGGTTTCCATGAATCAATATGAATGATTCCATCGTTCTCGTGATCATGGCTGCATTTTGTTTTACTTTTTTTTGTACATAATAATTATTTACGGTTCGCTAACCTTAAATAATTTAATAATTCGCTAACCGTAAACTTTCCAAAAACGCTGAAATAGGGGTTTCCTTATTTCTATCTTAGAGTTTAAACTCAAATTATTTCGAAATTCTCATACAACTTTTCACCACCAATTTTATATCTAGAGGTATGAAAATGGTGGTGGAAACTTGTGGTGGTGGAAATGATTATCACATGGATTGAATCGAACTGTATCTAGGTAATATTTTAAAATTTAAGAAACAAACAAGAACTCAAAACAACGAACTTTCCCCAATAACAAATAAACTTGCAAAGTTTCCTCAATAACGAATTGCAATCACCTACGAACTGCAATACGACGTAATTTACAATGTCGTCCCAAAAAAGAAGTTTATTTACGATCTCTACTGCACGGCAACGAAAACAGCGAAAAACAAGCTTTTACAGCGCCACAACGTCCGCTTGCAGCTTTCGTTCGAACTTTTTCCGAGAGCTCCATTCCCGCATTAAATATTGTCTATTTCCTGATTTACGGGAAATTGGGAATTCCATAGATACCGATTGATACTATCTACTTCTCTTGCTATCTATATATCCCCTACTGCTTTTCTTTTATTTCAAATTATAAAAATTTCCGTTTAAATACATTTAAGTTAAAAATGTGACATACGAGTATATTGAATGATATTATATAACCGTCTAGATTTTCTTACGATATGAAATAACTAATTTAACTCGTGATAAAATAAAATGATAAACTCATGTCAGGTGGTAGCAGTTACGTTTTCAGGTTTCGGCATTCGAAGGGTCCAAACGAAGCTGTCGCAATAACAGACAAAAGACGTTGTCACCATGATAAAAACTTATCATGGTGACAACGTCTTTTGTCTGTTCGCCCGTTTGCCCGTACGTCACAGACTTAATGTTTAAACGAAATACGATATAAATACGAAATTCACACATTTACGTAATATTTAAAATGATTCAAAAATATATTTCGAGTCGGCTCCCGAAAATGTAAAGGGGGGCTGAAAAGAAACTGTGCATGGGAAATCGTTGAACTTTTTAATACAATCTCTCCGTTAGTCTTAGTAACTTGACAGTAAAATAATAGCACTTCACTCATTAAATAAGTACCTAATAAGTACCTAAAATATGATGCCGCCCACTCAAGGTATATTTCTATAACTCAGCGGTATTTAATCTAATTTTAAATGCCTTTATTTTAACAATCTTCATTTAAAAGTGTATTCCTTAAGAATTCTTTCACATTATTATCTATGCTCTTTGAGTACAGTACGGTTTTTATTTTTTATATTATAAAAACGCCATTACATATAAAACTGTAATTCGGTTTTACTATTTATCACATCTTGTATTTAAACAGCAAACGAGAAATTGAAGTATAAAATAGTAAAAAAGTATGGATAATTAAACCTAAGGATTTATGAAAAATTTACGTCTTTTTACGTCTGTCAAAGATATGCTAGGTAATATAATTTCTTTGTAAAAATATCGTTAATATTTGAAAATGATTTAATGGTAACACCAAGTATCCTTAAAAGTTTAAATTCTTATATATGCAAGTGTACAGCGAATGTCGTTGTCCTAGTTTTACTCGTACTTGACAGGTTTGTTTAATACGTATAATTTAGCTATAGTAGTTATAAATTCAATAAAAGCGGAATCTCTAAAGAAGATAGCGAAACGTCTTTTAGCAAACTTTCCACAATTAAGATAATGGTAATATATGACACAATAAAAACAATTTTTACAGAAGCAGCGAAAAGCGGTGTAAAATAAATCCACTGATTTGAAAGCTCTTTATTTATATAAAGAGCTTTCAAATCAGCTCTTTCTATTTTATATGTGGTTGGTTAGTTAATTCGTGAATGTTTTCGGAGTTAATGGCCATAACCAATAATTTTGATTGATTAATCATTCTAAAAATAATAATATTAAAAACAATTACTTTCAATTAACATTTGTATAGGATATTATTGTTTACATATTTACATTCAAATTAATGGCTCGGAAAATTCGATTCGTCAATTGAGAACCCATTTTTTTCAGTTCATATTTTATGAAATGTAAATATTTATCCAAAATACGAGGTAATTTTATTTTCATAAAATTTTCACTGGCATGGTATTATTGAAAATCGACCGAGAGCCGGGCGTGGATTTTAATTTCGCTAATGGAGTTGTCGCGGTTTCGCCTGTCGCTCCGATGGCGTCATAACGGTGGGTGCAAAAAATACATGTGAAATTATTTAAAGTTTGGACTTGGTTGCGTTTTTCCAGCTGTTTCTTATATTATTCAATTTTGTTTACATTTACTATAGAGGATATATTTCTTTGGACTATGTATAAATTAAGAATTTTTGTTATGTAATATTTCTCAAAAGTAAGTCCTTTTAATTATAACTGTTTATTCGTAAGTTTTTCCTAGTTCCAATTCTATTATATTCACTCGTATGATAACTTAAGGTTGACGTTTGTAAATATTTACAATGTCAGAGTGCACAGTGCTTCCATGTATTTTTGTATTTCCACTTTATCTGTGATTAGGGTGTACTGAACTACATGTTCATTATAAGTAAAAATGAAGGCGTGTAATTTAACTAATGGCATCATTCCACCACCATATTGAAAATGATAGAGAATAAACTATTAACCGATATCAATATGAAAGAATTCTTAACAAATACACTTTTAAATGAAGATTTTTAAAATAAAGGCATTCAAAATTAGATTAAATTCCGTTGAGTTGTAGAAATATACTTTGGGCGGGCGGCGTCACATTTTAGGCACTTATTTAATGAGCGAAGTGCTAGTAAGTTTATTGTCAAGTTATTAACTCTAGCAGAGAAATAGTATTAAAAAGTTCAGTTGAGAGGAGATGAACACATTAAGATACAGCAATTTCTTTCTTTTATTCGGTTTTTACGTTTCAAGAAATATGCGTAGTGACGAGTATGATTTTAAAGTTCTGATAACTCATGTTTGAATCATTGATGAGAAAATCTAAATTTTGTCTGCCTGTTTATCTCATTTTGATCATTTTGAATGTCTGCTTTAACACTGTAATTTGTGCGTCTTAAGCATAGATATTAATGTCATCTCACGATCATTAAATTAATTGGTAAATAAAAGGTATGTCATCTGTCTAATTACCGAAGCGTGAAGTCAATATTTATACACACGAGCCTGGCATTAGGATTTATTTTTGTTATTTACGAGTACATTCGTTGGCATCGTTTTTCATTTTAAAATCATGAAGGATAATAACGTATTTTTATCTCAGAAATTTACGTGAAAAAGAAACGAATAATTCATATACACGTGTGTATATATTTTCATAATTTTATTTATTTTATGTTTTATACAAAACTATTCTTTGCCGGTCTTATTTCTAACATTATTTCCAACAAAAACGATTTTGAAAGTTAGGATTGGATAGTGACTTGTTTCGCATAGTAGTTGTCGTTACCGAATGGTGCTACACCTCGAAATGTGACCAAGAGGAGAATTAAAATTCCACTAAGTTAAGAAAGACATTTTATTCCGCATGATAAGTCCTAATTTCAATATAATTTGCAAATGGAAAATTCTATCTATCCGTCGCAGGATTACACTTTCTACGACTATTAGATGTGTCGAATTATAGGTTTTGAGAATTCTACTCGTCTTTAAATAGAGAAAATAAAATAAAAAAAGGTCATTTAAAATAAGCCTTATAAGTACAATCGAAATTTTAATTATGAAGGTAGTGTACAAACTTAGGTGTACTTAAACATTTCAGGGTACATTTAAAATAAGCATTATAAGTACAATAGAAATTTTAATTATGTAGGTAGTGTACAAACTTAGGTGTACTTAAACATTTCAGGGTACATTTAAAATAAGCCTTATACGTACAATAGAAATTTTAATTATGAAGGTAGTGTACGCACTTAGGTGTACTTAAACATTTAAGTGTACATAGCGTTTTTATTAAACTATTTATTTAGATTGAAGTTATTTTTCACTATGTAAATATGTGTAAAACAAATAACTTGGTTGCCTATAACTTTTTAATTGATTATAGACTTACATACCTTTAAAAATATCAGTTTGAAAGAATGTCCGTTATAGAATCGCCTAAATGTGTTTACCAATTCATTTAATAGTTTTATAACTGATAAAGAGGATTGTTTGGTATGTCTTTTACCTGTCGTCTTAGATACCAGATTGGCAAGAAAGTA
The DNA here is from genome assembly GCA_039881145.1 of Druceiella hillmani. Classification (NCBI taxonomy): domain Eukaryota; kingdom Metazoa; phylum Arthropoda; class Insecta; order Lepidoptera; family Hepialidae; genus Druceiella; species Druceiella hillmani. The sequence goes on from JAYKKI010000005.1 coordinate 23,824,717, forward strand.
ATGAAACATTTTGACATTAAAATGTTCTAGAACGTGTAAGTTTTAGATAACACCGGAAAGTTACGAACGCTCTGAAACATATTACATGAAGGATATATAAGTTCTTATATATCCTTCATGTAATATGTTCCAGAGCGTTCATAATTTTCTGGCGTTATCTAAAACTTAAAAGTTTTAGAACATTTTAATGTCAAAATGTCACCGTTCGATGAAAGAGTAAAATGTACGGAAAAAAAATTCGATACCACCGAAACGAACCTATGTTCACTCGCACGGCAGCGCTTGGCCGCACGTTGCTTCAGTTTCTGGTTGTCTGTGGGAAGCTTGGCTGGGGTTTATTACTCATTCAGCTTATTCACCATCGGACTATCATCTGTTCCGAGCTCTCAAGAACATTCTATGCCAAAAAAAGTTTCACAATTTTAAAGATATTGAATCGAATCTTGATGTTTTTTAAATCCCATCCCCCAAAATGTTGGTTTGATGGTATCTAGTCTTTGGTGGTTACAAGTTACTGATGTGCACGGTGATAGTCACCATGCGCATTATGGATTAAAAGCGTTAAATGAGTTAATAAATAAATTAAATTAATTGTTTTTCTAAGTGTTTTATTATTTTCTAGCCAACCCAATATAACAGTATAGATTTAGTTATAGTCTTATAAATCTTGAGTTTACCAGTAATAACTGTATATTTTTATTTAAAAAAGGGCTAGAAGCTTGTTAAAATTATGCGAGCTAATTTTTTTTTACGAATGGGCTGTGGAAGGAGATTATCAGTTTTGCAGAAAGCGTGCCAAAGAGCTCTTGTAAGGATGAACACAGTAGGTGCAGAAAAATAATGTAAATCTAAAGAAAAAGCAATTCTGTGGACAAGGCATCAATTGCATAAATTAAAAACTTTTTTACATAAATTAAAAACTTTTTTTGAACAATTTACACGTAATAAATGAGTGCATGTTGCTGAGACAGACCGACAGGAATGACGAAGTTGTTGATGTATGTAAAACTTTAAGCGCAATTTTCCAGATGAATGTTTTTATTATCGGTACCAGAAATATTTAAAATAATATATAAGAAATACATTTTTTTATGTATAATTTTGTGACGAGTAAGTAAGTACCATAGAGTTTTTTAATTAATTGTTTATTTTTTTTATAAAAAGCAGCAGTTTGGTTTATTGATTTAATATTAAAATTGTTATTTTTAACTTCAAATTAACTATTACTTTTTGAATGTTTTTATTAATATTTTGAAAACCGGCTTTGGCAAGTATTAGTTTCATGTATTTCCTTTGACAGATAATTTTTTAAGATAAGAAAAACCAAAGATTTTACTTGCGCCGCAAACGGTGTTTTTTAAAAGACACTTCAGGGCAAATGTTACTTTGGTAGCAATTTTGTATATTTTTGGATTCAACTGACAGGAAATATTATTGAGTAGTTTATATGCTATATTGTAAGTATGTTTTCGGATAAACTGTCATTTAGTTTATAAGAAAAAATCATCTATTTTTTAAAAAACTGAGCCGCTAGTCACGGCTATATAGTTTCAGTATTTCATGGCTAAAATAATTTCCATGACTTAAATTATTTCCATCCAACTTGCAGTTCATGGAAATAATTTTAGAATGAAGTATATATTATATGTCCTTACACATTTTTGTTTTAAATTTTTGACACATGTGGTTATAAAGTTAGAGGAAGATACACCAAGAGGGGACGTCTTATTAAAAATATTACCAAAAATTCTTAATCACATTTTAAAAGACCTCCTATGACATTCGTCTCATATCCATGAGAAAAAAAATTATTTCTAACATCGATGTATGAGTACCCCAAACAAATTTATAATATATTTTTCTTTTCGCGTGTTTACGTAACTCGACTATGCCTTTCTATCAAATGACATCGCGATCGATCGTAAAAATAATCGAGTTATGATATTGTATTCATACGAACGAGCAGACAAACATGAAGTAATTATGAGGAACAAAATAAAATATACGTTTTTGCAATTTGGCTACGTAACATTAAACAGATAAGTAAGATATCCGTTTTTATTAATTGAGTAGTTGACTACTTCTAAGTTGGCTGTATTTTATAAAACATCTTGAAAATTTAGGTTAATTAAAATCTATTACCGAAATGTTCCATAAACTATGCAAGCTTTAATTTCACTGCATTTCCTTTCTTCATTTGATTATTACCACGATGCCTTATTAAGTATTTAAATCCTACGTAAACACCTTCAAACATGCCTCCCCGCTGCCTAATCTTATCTTCTTTGTTTCGCCATTGTTCAGCGAAACGTACAATTAATACCCTCAAATTACGAGAGGTATTCAATAAATAATTCATATTTTATCAAATAAAAGTCTTCTTAAATCGCAAATGAATATCCTGCGTAATAAAATAGCCCTCGGGGATGCGGTTGCGCTGGGGTGTGGTCTGCAGGATCGGAATACTAAGTAAGTATAACGATCCGCTCCTTGAGAGAAGGCGACTGGAGAAAATTATATTATTTTCTTTTATCGCACAATGAACGTCTGTGAATGTCGCCACCGCTTTAAAATGTATGCTGTACTGCTTTATAAATGACTTGTAGATATACATTTGTGAGTGAAGTATTCGTTTTGGCGGAAGCAGAAGAAAACTAGGTTAAAACTTATTTTTTATATAAAACCATTAATCAGTATTTAATTAAATAATTTTATTTTATTATATATTTGTTTTTTTTATTTCATTATGTATTTGTCGTTGCAATTTATATTTGGTTTATATAATGCGTGACGTTACCTTGCCTTGGCTTTCGTTGGTGAAATAGTTGCTCATACACTTTACAAAGGCTTAAATAGTTCTTTTTTATCTTCATTCACCTGCTTGGTTTGTATACTTTCATAATTTTTCGAATTCGTAGGCATTTAGCCAGTTTTTTATAGTTAAATGCTACTATGGAAAAAATATAGTATTGCTTGGCTAAAAAATTTGGCTAAGTATCAGAATACGTATAAAGTAGTTCCGTTGCTGTTCATATGGATTGAAGTTTTTTATGTAAGTTAAATAAAAAAAATATTTGAACGTTCCAACCGGTATCTAGAACTTCTTCAAACCCACGGTTGAAAGCTTAATATTTTGTAAAGGGGTCCAAAAACTTATAATGGCAAATTAACCTTGATTTATTTTTAAAAATTAATTCAAAAATTACCTTTACTTCACGTTTGTGGTAGTTCCCCATACTTTTAAAAGTTTTTTTAAAAATATTTTGTTAATTTTTTTAAATATTCTCAATTAAATTATTTTATATTAATTGAGATTGCAACCAGAAGTATCTGCTTATAAAATTTAATGCACTTGGATCCTGATGAAATGGCATGATGAAATAAGGGTTCCTCGTTTTAATGGGAAACCATGAAAATTTGGTTTTATTTTAATATGATATTTACCTATGAAAATATGCCATTTAGACTGGAAATTAGGTACGTGATAGTATGTATAGAGTCCAAAGATAACTGAAACGAATATGTTTTCTAAATTGATTTTTAGACCATAAAAACATATTCACACGGATTGAAAATATGGTAAAGAAGTAAGAGATATATTGTTGTAACAGTTGCTTGTAACAGTTCTAGGAAATTAACTAGAACCGGAATTTGAAGACAACCGCACATATATATCTTTTTTAATTTCGTTTCTATAATTAACTTCTACGGAATAATGGTACGACAAGTGACGAAATCTTAAAAAGTAATCTTAACTACAATGATAACAATCCACATTTCACACCATTTCCCAAATTTCTTGCGCCAACGCCTCTAATAACAGCAATCAAACATCCCCGACAACTTTTACATCCACTCATTATTTCATTACCCGCACAAAAACAAATCAATGAAGCTTTCTAAGCTCCCCTCCCGCCAAAAACAAAAGCTTAATCGTTATTCAAACGTTGAATAACTTGTTTAAAGCTCAGCAATATCAATTCAAGGCTAAGGCCCGCCGCACACGCGGGCGTCCGCCAGGGCCGACTAGCGCAAGATAAATTGCGGCGGATTACTGAACAGGCAAAAACGACGTCACTTAATTTATCAAAACCGCTCGCAAAACCCTCCGAATCAACTATGTGTATTAAACGTAAGTAAGTGAGTGTATGTCGTATAGGAGGCGGTTGCCTATGTGGAGAAATAAGGAACCGTATATTAGAAACACTCGTCGAGAGAAGAAGTTTATCTTGACAAATATGCGATGGTAATGTTTCATGGTGAGCGTGTGTTTGTGGAGTCCTTGAATAGAAACCTTTTGGTGAAAAAAAATAAATCCTTTAATAGATATTACTTTACGAAATTAAGAGAAGGAAAAATATAGTTCTTTAAATAAATTTTCAGTGAAAAGCTTTCTTTGCTTTAACTATAGGGATTTTTTCTCGAATAAACGCTGTAAAGCTCGAAGAACTGTGCTCGAAATATGAATGATATAATAAGAATAAAAAGAAAATTATTTATTATTATTATATTATATTTAAAATTATTAATAATTATTTATCATGATTGTGTCCTTAGAGAAAGAAAGTCATGATTAGTCACGAATTTTGCACAGTTTTTTAAATAAAATTAAATATAAAACGTAATGTTTATTCCAAGATTTACCCGTCCATGCGTTATTTCGTTCCGCGCCTCTTAAATTTTAATCATGCGAAAAAGACGCGTTTAGTAAATTTACGCGATGAAAATTCATACATTTTCCAAGAATTTGACGTAAATGTTAAATAAAAGCAGGCAATCTTTTGAGAAAAGTTCACAATTTTTGTATACGATAATTATTATACCTGAATACCAATTATTATGGTATATTGTATATTATCGAAAGCCTATTTTCGAATAATTAACAATGGTAAAGAAGTGGAATTCGATTTTCTTTGTGTTAAGTTGTATTTAATTTAGTTTCAGTTCAGAATGTAATAAATTGTGCTAAATAGTTGTGTGTAAATAAAACTTTAAAATTGAACGGTTTTTATTTAGTATAAGTTAATATTTAATCGTTTTTGTATAGGACAAAATTACAGTTCGGGAACTTGATAACAAAAACAAAATAATTTTTTGTAGAAAGAAGTGCAAAAATTTATTGGCATAATTCCAATGGTTATCATTATATTAATGTATATAAATAAATTTTGAAAGTAACAATAATTATTAGCCTCGCTCCAAAGAATACTTTTTTTTGGTAAAATCTCATTCGCATGAGAAAAATATTGCATGTAATAGTAACTTCTAATATCAATATCACACCAGAGGAAAAATTTTGTACCCTCCATCATTGAGTAAGCTTTCATTCTTCGTACCCGATAATTTCCTGCTCTCATAAAATCATCACCATTTTGCAATGCCACCCTCGACAAGTGAATTATACTGGACCTGCCCAGTTTCCCGCTGTATTCAAGTGCAAAACCACCTGAACGTGGGGTCGTATCTGAGTGTGATTTATTTATGATGAGTGAAAGTAAATTTGCACAAATCGTTATCTTTTATAAGTCCATGTGTATTTTTGTGTTCAGTTATAAACTATAAATTTAAATTTGTTGTTAAGCTGTTGATTCTTTATACTTAAATGTAGGTTACTGTAATGAGTTAACGAATGTGAGTGATAATTAAATAAATATTTAAAATAAATTCATCTCCTATGTTAGCAATAAGACAAGAAAATTATAATCCTCACGGATATAGATATTTATCTTGTTTTGTTCAGATGTTGACATTAATTAAGATTAAAATTTATTTAATGAATTTTATCATTAAAATTTATTTAATTGGTAATATTTTAAGGCATTTGTTAGTCTATAATGTGCATAAAATATTCATGTTACTTTAAAATTTAAAAACATAATTTTTTAATTTTAAATTTAAAAATGTTATTTTTTAATTTGATAGAACTGTGTTGTCACGTGTAATGTAATAGATTTTTGGAGTCTTCTTTAGTCAAGTAGTCTTACTGTTCTATAGAAAAAAAATATTTTGGTAATGTCTTATTCTAAAGAGGTAATTCAAAAAGGTTATGTTATGAAACAGCGGTCTTAGTATATAAGTATTAAGCCTGATTATATAGATATATTACATGGGGTGATTTAATTGATTATTTACAAAATTATTTAGTGTATCTCTGCAATTTTTTATTTTAATTTAGGCGTCCACAATTCAGCAATTTATTTTTAGAGATAAATAAGGTTGGTAACTAAATTTCTTTAAAAATAAGTTTGCTACGTAAAAGGACATATAATATAAATTTTCTTTAATAAAAAAGACAGACTAATAAAAATGAAATTATTTGCGATTTAGAAATTATCATCTAATTCCAATTTTAATAAGGCAATTATGAATAAAGAATGAGATAAACATATGTACATATAAAAAATATTTGATATTGCTCCTTTAAAAGGGTAGTAGACTACTTATGAATTTCCTGTTTTAACTAAAAGGTTATTTAAAAGCCAACAGTGAAAAAAATTATAAATTTATATTACAAAAGGGTACGTTACGAGTTTTTGCATTTAACAGTAAGAATAGAGTAGGGATATTTTCTGTTTCTTTCGCTCTTGCGAAACACAATTACATTACTAAATACGTCGTCATACTGTGGACCTCATCTATACCTTTCGACTCTGTAATTTTTTAAGATTTATCCATTTCTTTTCAATCTTCGTTAGCTCGTATTTTGAAATTAGTATTTATGAAACGAAAAAAAATAAGTCATATACGCATAAACGCTTTTAAAATGAAAATCAGTCGAATCATGTTTAAATTTTCTTTTTGCACTTATGGGCTCCACTTCCGGTAAGAATGGATAACTTAGAATGTGTAACAAGCGAATATAATATTTTCAGAAAAGTATTGTTTTTTTACACTCGATGATAAATAAGATAAAAATAAATGGTTATAATGTCTCTAAACATTACATTTACTTGTCAAAGAGGAAAACTCAAAGAAAATATCGAATGCTACGGTGAAGACTCCTTAAACAGATACAAACTTGACTGTTTTGAATGTCTACCCGCTTGTGCCGGCTCGCGCATAAACAGGGTGACAGTGATGACGGATCGCCACGTTGCTTCACCCTTTCAGGCCATCGTATGAATTACGCGTAGCATTACTATTCACTGTTTGACCCATTTTTCCTGTAATTCTGTAACAAAGTCTCCGCAATAATAATGGCAAAAGATAGATGGCGATTATCATTGTTTATTTATTATTTGCAGCTTAATGATTTTAACTTGTCTTGACATCAATTGTCATTAACATTATGCAAATTACATGTTTAGTACATATGTAATTTTAGCTAGATTAAAATTACCCTTATTTGACGCGAGATGAACTCGTAAGGCCTAAGTGTTATGCACAATGGTTTATTATACATTTCATAATGTTTCTTACATTATTAGCCTTTGTCCGTAGTTTAACTCACGTGGATTTTAGACTAAGGAGATGGGATTTTCATGAAGGGTTTAAGCAATATATGTCAGCAATTAATATATATGTTGCGAGATATGTAAGCAATTAATATATACGTTGCGTATTCTATTGAAGTATTGTAGTATTAAAATGTATTTGTTGAAGAAAAGTAATGAGTTTTATATTGCAGGAATCATGATATTTCTCGGTTTAAAAAGTAAACCTATTTGTTATTTAGAATTCTGAGCCATGTCTACACCAAATATTAGAAACATTTGTCAAGCCCTTTAGTTGGTGTTAATATGAGAACGACGTCGTACGTTATTTTTTGTTCGCCTATGTGTTACTCTATTATGGAATTTATATGTTTGCTAAATTTTGTAGCAACTCTGCTTGATTTTAGAGATATTAAATAATATACAAACAAAGAAGTAATGCCCTTTTAAATTTCCAACATTATTTAGGATACATTATGTACCAATACATTATATATATATATATATATATATATATATATATATACATATATATATATTATGTACGAATATCACGTCAGGATAAGATGCAACTATACAAAATTGAATTGGGTTTTGGTCGATGGTACTATATCGAGTAGTAACCTACGACTGTGGGTTGAGGAAACAAAAAGTATTACGCCAATTTGAAATTATAGTTTAGTAGTTTGTAGATTTTAAATTGATGTTTCAATTATATTTTAAAATGTATCGTTATTTAGAATAAATTCGCCAGTTCATCACGTATTCGTCCAGTGTTTTCGTGATATTTTTTTTATACAATAAAAAATGTAAACTTAAACATAACCTTTATTATCGACTGCAATATTTTATTTAGTAAATTCACAAATTCATATTTTTTTATCAAACTAAAAATATTAATATTCAGGAGTACATTACCAAGTGTTCCTTATCGGTTATGAATTAAGATAATATGCCACTTCCTACATCTACTGACGTGTCCTCACCTGTAACAAAATAAAAAAAATAGTCGTTAGTACAGTTACACGTTAAATTTGAAATGTTTTAGGATAAATTGATATGAAGGTTTGCACTATTGGCATTCTTTTATTGTGTTATTTATTTTAGTAGAATTGTTGTCAGCCCTAACAAAAATAAATTAACAAGTCCCCAAAGTGTTTGATAAATTTGTGTTCAAATAATATACGATGAAAGTACGTTTAAGTTGCGCTCATCATCATAAAAAAATTGTTATATATATATTTATATATATATATATATATATATATATATATATATATATATATATATATATATATATATATATATAGATACTGAAGAAACATATTGCGATATCGATACGAGGCTTCGCAAAAATAGAATAGTATATGTTAGGGTTATCAAAATTTATAGAAATTTCGCATGGGACGATTGAGTTTATTACCACTCAATCTCAGTCAATTTGAAAAGTGGTACCAATGTTGATGAACCTGCAACAGACAGACATTGCTCGTTTACCATAAAAGAGCAGTCGGCAAAAAAAAATTAAACATCAAAGTCTGCATTGAAAGAACTTTCATTGTTTTTTAGTGTTCCATAGCGAATAAGAAACACTCATAATTCTGTCAGATCCTTTCTTCCGTTCGTCTATTTCGTCATTGGACAGTTTTTCGTAAATTAAATTGTCTTTGTCAACAATCTTAAGAAATACAGATAACTACGGAACTCTACTTTATGCTTGTCAAGACACCCCTTGGTCAGGTTTTAGTATTACTTTTATTGTCTTAGAAGAAATTATAGTCACAGTTTTTAACACTTTCCCTCTGATGATTGACGTATTATGTGTTGTAAAATAAATAAATAAATATATATATATATATATATATATATATATATATATATATATATATTTGTGATGTGTGTAAGTGTTTTATCAATTATTTACTTCTACACATTCTATTTTTAAATTAATACAATTCAACATATCTAAATCGGCAAGGTTTCAAGCAAGATTACTTGTTTGTTTCGGAAGCGAGTTCATACAAATTACGTCAGCGTAACCGCAATCAGCCCGCCAAACCGGTCTCGACAAAATAATTATCTTTTTTATTTACGAAGTACATCTTAGTTATTTAAAACTAAAAAAAAAGTGCTTTCAAGTTATGAGAAACATAGTTACATATTTGAAAATAACAGAAGGAATCGTAGTTTTTAAAATTGTCATGTGATTAGAGAGAGGTTTTTAAAAAAACACTGCCTCAGATCCATTTATTTACGAGGTACAATTAGTTATTTAAAATCACATTGAAGATATGAGATATACGATTATATATTTCAAAACAAAGGAAGGAATCATCGTTTTTAAAATTTTCATGTGACTAGAGATACGTGTTTAAAATAACACCGTCTCAGATACCATTTATTTACGAGGTACAATTAGTTATTTAAAATCACATTGAAGATATTATATTTATGATTATATATTTGAATACAACGGAAGGAATCGTCGTTTTTACAATTTTTATGTGATTAGAGGGACGTTTTGAAAAACACCGTCTCAGGTATCGTTTATTTACGAGGTAAAATTACTTATTTGAAACCATATTGAAGATATGAGATATATGATTATGTATTTGAAAGCAACGGAAGGAATCGTCGTTTTTAAAATTATGATGTGATTAGAGAAACTTTAAAAAAAAAACGTCTCAGATTCCGTTTATTTACGAGCTACAATTAGTTATTTAAAATCACATTAGAGATATGAGATATATGATTATATGTTTGAACACAATGGAAGGAATCGTCGTTTTTTTAATTTTTATGTGATTAGAGAGACGTGTATAAAAACCCCATCTCAGACACTAAGGATGGTTGTAAAATTTATGTTTGACAACTAATTGACAGCATTCGCAGAAAGAGCTTTTTTTAAATAAATTGTCTCCGAGTCCTAATTTTATTAACTACGTCCGGTGCGGTAGCCATATTGTCTTATGCAACTAACTTAAGCATAAGACAACATGAATAAAGGGGTAACAATCCATTAAACATTTTTAACTAAGTTAGGGTATTTTTCATAGACAAGGTTTGAAATTTTAATCTTAACACTTTACTATTTTTAACCACTTAAAAGAAATAAACTTTACTATTTTTAACCACTCAAAAGCAATCATCAAGTTTAAAAATATAAAAATAATGGATAAAATACGACTTTACATAACTGCCGGCAGATGTGCTGCAAAGAGAATGTAGAATAATTAGAATAAATTGAAAAGTTAGCAAAGATCAATTAAAGAGCCATCAAAAGTCCTCGGCACGTGGGCCCACCCCGTAATGAGACTTTTGGAGTATTTTAATTACTGTAAAAAAGAATACGTAAAACGAAATTAATTTTCTTCGTAATTTAGTTTTTTTTTTTAATTTTTCAATTTGTTTTATATTCCAGTTTTATTAAAGGTACGCCCGCGTTTACAGATACATTGTATTCGCACGTGGATTTTTATGTTTAACAACAAAATATAATCGATCCAAGATTACATTATAAGAATTAAATGTATCATACTGATACTAACTTGCCCATCAAACATATATGTTATATAATATTATGACTACATAATTTATATGCATATGCTTCTATTTATAATGTTTAATGAAGTAACTTTAAATTCCTGCTGTTTTATGAAAGGTGATAGTGTGATTATGTATATTAACATGAAATTAAATAAATCACATTTCATTTAAACGTTTTACTCCGCTGGGGTAAAAATATTACTATGACTTTACTGATGTACCAGACAAATTGTATAGCATTTGATATAATTAAATGTAATAAAATGCTGGTTAATAGAAAAATCAATATTTTAAAGGATATCCATGTGGGTATCTTTTAAAATATTGATTTAAAACCAGTTCACTCCAGTGCAGCAATTGAGGGTATCCAAGTGGATATCTTTTAAAATATTGATTTAAAACTGATTAAGTCCAGTGCAGTAATGGAAATTGTAGTTGGATTAAGTTTATAAAGCATATTGCATAGAATCTTGATTGATTTCTGGAACTATAAAACAGTTATGAAAGAAAAATATAAATGAAACAAACATGATTATGATTGTAACTGATCGAAAGGAGTCAGTTTGTTTATAATGGAGCAACAGATTTTTCTATAGAAAACTTAAAGACGGGAACTATAAAAAATTTATAAAAGAAAAATATAAATGAAAAAAATATGGTTATATTTGCAACTGATCAAAAGGAATTAATTTGTTTATAATGGAGCAACAGATTTTTTTATAAAAAAACTTATAGGCAGGAACTATAAAAAACATATAAAATAAAAATATAAAAAAAAAGGTTATGAATGCAACTGATCAAAAGGAGTCAATTTGTCTATAATGGAGCAACAGATTTTTCTTCGATAACTTCTTCATCTCAGAATGGTCTTTCAATCCATTCACGTACCAAACACTTAAACATTTTCAAGTTACACTCTTTATTAAATTTCTCGTTTAAAAACTCATATTAATTTTGAAATTTATCGTCAAAAGTTTACAAGATATTCAGAAATACCACATCGAATTCAAATTAATTTAGCTGCCCAATAAATTCTACGTAAACCTCTTAACTCCATTGCCAACATCTTTAACTGCATTAATTACTACCCGCCGGAGATTCGTCTTAATAATCCCAACAAAAGTTGAGCTAAACCAACCAAGCCTTTCAATATCGAATTGAATGGAATGAATTATGGAGTGCTCGAGTAATATCGTCCCCGAGGAGGGGCAAGTCTAAAAATAATGAGCGTGTTTCAGCACTAAAGGTACGATCACCTGCACAAAGGGACTCCCAGGAGCGTCTAAGCCCTGGACCCAAATTAATCAAGACCTGGATTAGACTGGCACCCTCGCACAAACTGTTTAGGCTAGCTAATTATTGTTCTATTACACCTTTCAGTTTGGAATATAAAAGGTGCGAAACCGATGTCAGTTTATGAAAGGGCTTTGGCGATAAATTATGAAGCCAAGTATAGTATTTATATTATTCGCTTTCGGCGACTTGTGAATGCAAGCAAAGCGGTGAGGATCGTCTTTCTAAAGCATTTACATAGAAAAAATTAAACATTTCAAGAAATAAAACTGTATGTTTTGTGAAACACATTTTCATATCGTTTTAAATTATTGAAAGAAATTATAAGATTTAACAACGTGTGTATCAATATTAGAAACAAGTTTAGTTTAGCAAAAATGTGAATTGCTTATATTATTTTGTTTTATATGAAAAAATATAGAAGAAAAAAAATTACAACAAAAAAAAGTATTACAACAATAGGGTTCATTCGAGATGATTTTATTAAAAAGAAGTGATTTCAAAATGTTCCCATATAAAGTGGGCTTTTTCAAAGAAGTGTAAGTTAAAACTTTTTCAAAGAAGTGTAAGTTAAAACTTTTTCAAAGAAGTGTAAGTTAAAACTTTTTCAAAGAAGTGTAAGTTAAAACTTTTTCGACTTAATTGACATTCTTAGTAATACTAAACACTGAATTTGCAAATTGATATAAAATTGATATAAAAAAAATAAAGCCAAAAAATTAAAATATTGAAATAAACAAAAATGGCCGCGTAAAGGGAGGTTATAAAATTTATGTTTGACAACTAATTGACAGCATTTTCTTCGCAGAAAGAGCATTTTCTAAATCAATTTTTTATAATAAAATAATCGCGTCCGAGTCCTAATTTGATTAACTACGTCATTTTTCATTTAAAAAAAAATTGCGGGAAATTCGAATTTTTTGTTAAACTGAACTTATTTCCAAAATTATATTCTTTTACGGTAGCCATATTGTCTTATACGACTATCTTAAGCATAAGAAAACATGAATAAAGGGGGTAACAATCCATTAAACAGTTTTAACTGAGTTAGGGTATTTTTCATAGACAAGGTTTGAAATTTTAACCTTAACCACTTTACTATCTTTAACCATTTAAAAGAAATAAACAAAGACACTGATACTTCACGACCGTAATTTTTATTTCTCGTACTTTTTAGGTTTCTATACCTCATAAGCAACGCCATCCTTATAAGATAAGTCCGTCTGTCCGTTTGTCACGGCCGATTTGTTCCGAACCGTTTTAAGTAGAAACTTGAAATTTTACATAGCGATTAAACATATTAAATCGCATTTGTATTAATGACTAACACTGAACAATATTTATCTAGACATTTTAGAGCAAGCAAACGAAGTAATAAAAATTATTTTTTTAACTTACGTATGTCGTATATCGATTAAAATTGCAGGTTATAGAAATTCCAAAACAATTTTTTAGAATTTTATGTAAAATAGTTAAATCGGACTGTAAAAAACTAAAAACATAAAAATAATGTTTCAGTTGTAACTTCAGTAGTTTAATATTAATAACCGGTTGATGCGTTATTGTTATTAAATATGTATACACACACACACATATATATATACATATATATATATATATATATATATATATATATATATATATATACATATTTATATACACAAGAACGTACACGCAACCCGAGCGCATTTAATCGTTAAATTTGATTTATAAATACATTAAAAATATAAGAACATCGCTTACTTATAAGTTATATGAAGGACATAAGAATGTGATAGGTATTTGATTCAATCTTTGTTTAAGCAGCACTTCCAACTTAATGACAATTTCCAAATTATTCGACAAATTTACTTGTTTTGTAAGTGGAAAACATATTAAAATAAAAGACTGTCTCGATACTAGAAGTTGCTAACAGAAGTTTGACAACATATTATGTTCTACGTATTGCTTCACATAAAATGAGTATAGACGCACATTTATATGTAGGTGGACATTTGATTGACGTGACAAACACCAAAGTAAAATAACGCATTGCATCATTCAGTATTGTTTTTTGAATGCCTTTGTTTGCTGTACAGCAGCTTTATGCCTTTCAGGGTTAAAGCGTCAGTATCGCTTTTGTACCTTTATAGTCCATTTACATTTATTGTTACGATTAAAACACATATATAAAATGTAACTTTATACTTATCCGTTATGAATATATAAAATGTAACTTTATATTTATCCGTTATGAATAACAGACTATATAAATGTAACTATATAAATGATAATGTAATGTATCCGTTATGAATACCAGACTATATAAAATGTAACATATATAAAATGTAACTTTATACTTATCCGTTATGAATACTAGACTATATTTACTATTAGAATCTATGCACATGAAATAGCAAATTTAGTGGGCTGTTTTGTAGGAAGCGACGAAAATTAATTCACAGTATTTAGAAGTAGAGCAGACTAGGTGTGAACATATCGTTTTAGTGGAACCCAAGTAGTGATACGCCAAGTCAGTAATTTTTTGGTATTTGAGCAATTTAGTACTCAGATAAAAAGTCAAGGGCCGTCTAAGGACTTAAAATTCGACATTCGAGTCTAGTGATGCAGTAAATTGCAATGAACTATTTGTTGTACCTATATATGTAAATAATTTATTTATATTAACTCGAGTACTGGATACGAGTACAGGATTTAGGTCTCTAATTTAAATGGACTAGGTACAAAAGTACCTGTAGCACCTAGTATTAATTAATCAGGTGTAATATCTATCTAGGTATAATATCTACAAATATGGATATTAGCAAAGATCATTGCTAATATCCAACTAATATCCAAAAATCTTTGCTGATATCCAACCTGAAGATGTTGTAATACAACAAAACCTAGATCGTGGTAAAGAAATTAAAGAAAGTAGAAATAATACTACATCACGTAGTTTCATTTAATTGTGAATATGTAAAAAAATGTATAAACAATTTCGTCAAGAGCGACAGAATGTTTCTGATAACCAAAAATATATATACTATAATGTAAAAGAACGTGGGGTGCTTGATATCAGTTATAGTAAATGTTTTTTTATTTTAATTAGCTATTTGTAAAGGTAGATTCGTTATGAAAATGTAGGTTGAGAAAATTAAGTTTAATGTAAAAAAGCATGGGGTGTTTTTTACCTTAAACTTAATTTTGTTATCGTTAGAGACATCCTTTCGTTCTTAATCAAAAATCTTTAAAGATATTTTTTATTTTTTAGTTCAAATAGCTACAAAAGAGTAATTGTTTAGTTTTCTTACACCATACTTTGATTTTTTTAGTTTTAAAACAAAACTGAAGTTAAATACAACGAGGCTATTCGCGTCTTAGCATTTTATGTATGACAACCTAAAATTATTTTGTTCATACCCACGTAAACTAGTCCTTTCATCTAAAGCGTCACTATTACACGGAACTCTCCCTCTTAGTTTGGCCCAATCAGGTTTCATTTGGAGATAATTTAGTAATTTATATTTTCTGACAAGGAACAATACTTAATGTTAATTTACCGTAGGTATATAATCTGTAATAAAAATTTAGGCATTTTTTATGAGTTGATTTTAGTAATAATACCAGGTCATAATTATAAAACTATGATTTTGTCATCAGTTCTTGATACGTTTCTGGATGTCTGAAAGTGGGTGAAAACTTAATTGAAAAATTCCGTTATATACAAGTGAAGTTAATAACAGCGCGTTAAAATTCTATCACCAAGGTTATAATTACTGTTACAGTATTATGAAAGACATTGATGTCAATGGTGATCCAACAGCTGCGGAAGAGATGAAAAGTGGGTCTCCTGCATGATAAACTCTTGTAAAATAGCCGTATCAGAAGGAATACGCAATAGGTGCTGTCTTTGTTATACGTAGTATGTAAACTATATACTGTGAATCTGTAGATAGGGAGGGTATCGACCAAAATTAATCCTTTACACGTAAAATTCCGTCCTCCACACGGAACGTTAGATAAGGCTCAGGTACTGAGTACCTACATACAAAATTTACGTGCCGCATCAGCTCCTCAGGTTTAATTGTAAAAGTTAATCTGGAACGAGGTGTTGACGCAAGGGCGGAAGGGGAAGGCTACCTGCCGCCGGATGAGGAAGTGAGGTCGAACAGGACTTAAGTTTTTATGGGCGCACCCTAAAAGCTCTGGTCGAGGACCGTTTTTATGTGTGCTATGCGTGGATGGGCAGAGGTTCTCAAAGGAAAAGGTATAGGAGTGGGAAACAGCAATTTTTTGGGTTCGTTATAAATTTAATAAAAGTAGTGTTTTAAGAAGTTTTAAAATAATAATTCAGGCGTATACAACTGATAAAAGTTTGCACAGTAAATGGACTAGATGGCAGAAGTGAAACTTTCACAATAGTTTAGTATTACTTATTAAGCAATAGTAAAACAATGAGCTGTTCGAATGGGTCCAGATGATGGGGTACCCTCATCTTTTTCAAAAACTTTGATATCCTCAGTCATTGAGATAGATTCACTTGCATCTGTTTCTCTCTTAAATTGAATTCGATTAACAGAGTATTTCCTTCAATTAATTTTTATATTTCGAATATTTATTTTCCTATCAAATGCTACGTACCGTGTTTAGTTTATAATGAAAGTAACATGCATTAAAATTATTATGGATTAAAACATCATAATGATATTAATACAGATAAAAATATCATCGTCGGCCAAGAAAAGAGAACGGTCCCCAGTAGAATTTTTTATCGACAGAGTTTTTTCCAAGATTCCTCGTAGTCAATATTGACCTACTTCATAAGCCATGCTGAAATATGAATAAATAAATTCTAATTGTTATTTTTAGTAATGCGAAAAATTATATACGTCTCGGCTAGGGATCGAAATCATATATCGTATAACAGTGTAGAAAAAAATAAAAATACAGCGAACAAATAACTTTAAATCTCACCTTCATGATTTTACTTCATTGTTAGTGACAGAATCAAATGTGACTACTAGACGTGCGCTTATGAAGGTAGTCTGAGTGAGTGAGAGAGCGTTGAGTTAGGAAGCTACTAGAACATTCATGGAAATTCTACAGTAATTTGAGTTAGGTTTAAGTTATCACAATTGTTACAAGCACGCGGTCTCGCAGACAGACGCTCTAGATTAATAATTTTACTGTATTAATAATAGCTTATAATTTTATTAATTACAGATAGTTATTTAAGTATTACTGTTTGTTACTATTACACCTATCAAAAAAGCCATAAATTAGTTACATCGTGTTACGATAATGTTATTTCGTTGGAAATATCATTTTCAATGCTTACATAAAGTGGTCAATAGAGATTACGATTGTAGTACTACATGTTAGCGAAATGTTATGGAGTTAATCTTCGGTGTTTCGTCTATGGATATGGAAGAACCTCACTTTAAAAATGAATGTCAGATGACATTAAAAAGGTTAATTTTAAAATTATTTTTTGATTTGATAATAATATTTTAACTCACTAGTAGAGTATTATATATACTTAATTATTACCATTTGCACAAAATTAACAATCATAAGAGAACATATAGCTTCCGGGCATCTTCAGGCTGTTTAGCTACTAAATAGTTGAGGTAACCAACAACAGGACGAAATTAACAATCATAAGAGAACATATAGCTTCCGGGCATCTTCAGGCCGTTTGGCTACTAAATAGTTGAGGTAACCAACAACAGGACGAATTATGAAGAAGAGAATGAATATCTTTCAAAATATTTTTATACCTTTAGAACTTTCCAATTTATTTTGGGAACTGGAAAAGTTTTTCCTTGCCTCAAAAAGATTTCTAATTTATTAGCTGCAAACTGTAGATTGTTTCAGTAGTAGTAGTTCCATGGTAGTTCTACGATTGTATCCTTTAAAGTTTTACGTTTTGAGCTGAAAATTTTACGTCCTTCAAATTCTGTTTTATAGAAAGTCTTGCGCCCCTACAGTTAATCGATGAAATTTAAATTCCGTTTGTTTGTGATGCTTAATTGGTGGCAGTCAACCGTAAGAGCTGATCGTATTACGCTTGACGTTGATAAATAGAAAAAAATAAAAGATAATTGACCTTTGAGAGCCCTGCTCTAACTCAACTCAGGGCATCTACTGCGATGAAGGCGCGACAGTCACTGACGCAACTTCCAAGGCCATATTTCAATCGTTAATCCTTTCGACCCTTCCTGGAGTTGAAAGTATTCCGTAACCGGCGTTAACCCTCGCCAAGCCGAATTAGTTAACCCTTTACTGTCCCCGCGGGCCCCTGTCCGTCAGGATTCCGAATTTTCCGTAGAATTTTGCTACGGCCGGGATTAACTATTTTCAGCAGCATTTTCCGACAGCTCCGTGTGAGTGCAAACTGGATTTGGCATTAAAATTTCGTTATGTTTTTAAATTTTAGTTTTTTGCTAGTAGCTATAATTGTGATGAAGGTTATTAAAAATGATAATACTATTGGTGAAGTAACTTTTTTATTAGCGGTACGCTTGTACCATTTTTGTACTCGGATGATTTTTTGCTACATTTTTTCAACAAATTTCGGTTCCCTAAAAGAAAAAAAACTTTTACTAAATAGATGGGATCTTAAATAACATATCCAGATATGTTGATTCTAAAAAGCTACATATATACGTCTATATAAAAGTGGTACAATAGCGACGTACTTTTTTAAACGATGCAGCAATTTTCGGGAAGTTATCTATATTTGTTAGAGAATTTCTTTGTAGTTTTTCAGTAGCTTCTGTGTTAAGGTGTTTTTCATTGTTCACAGTTTTAATTGTTTTTGAAAAAATACTTTATTTTCTATTAATTATTAAGCAATGTCGTTTTACAGACTACACAATTTTATTTTTATTAACCGGAAAGGTTGAATTTGCGTAATGCTAAATAGTTTCAGAAATAAATAAAAACATAGTAATTAATTTTTTCATTATTTCTTTCTTTTTAGTATTTATTTTTACAAGAATTTGTTGAAAATGGTTTCAAAAATGTTTAGCAAACGAAAATTAAAATAAATCTATTTAAAATTTAGTTATCAATTGATGTTTATTTTCTAATTAAAATAATTTAATTTTCCACTAATTGAAATATTATTTCATACTTGTTGATTCTCGAAACCTTGCGCAGGAAATTCTGAAAATGCTTTACAAGCCTTTTACCTTGGCCCATCTATATCCAAAATCTACCCCGCCAACCGCGTTGGAACCTGAAAGGGTTAACCGCAATAATTTACAACCTGCAAAGGGTTATTTAATTAAGGCTCGTCTGACGATCAGTTACTAGACGATCTATGTAAATGTTATGTGCCGCTTTGCATACTTAGAAGGCATTCGCCTACTTGTTGCTTTTGGCTTTTTAACTAGAGCTTGTTGTGGCGTTGCTCTGTTTAGATGTGTCTTTAACTAACGAATTGCGCAAGAAGTGTCAACGTAACTATAGGGCATTGGCTGTTATTATTGTACATTTGCTCTTTATAATCAGGCTAAGAATGTACATTCATTTTTCCGAATTTACTACACAGATTTATTCAATAGTAAAAGTTCTGTGATATTTATGGATTTCATAAATATCACCTTTCTTTTCATTTCTCTTTATTTTTTTTTAATTGACTGGACTGGAGTAAAAGGTAATAAACCCTAATTATTCCTGACATCCTAATACTAGCCGAAATTCTCTGTATGATAAATTTAATTGTATATTCAATAATATTTGTTGGATCATTCGGATTATTTAAAATATTAAACATTAGTGTGTTCAGAAATATAGAATGGTCATGTTTTATAAAACCGAAAGGACAATTGATGCACAGAAAGCTTTCTAATATTTTCAATGATCCTTAGTATGATCTAGACGGCACTTCGACAAAAGTATTAAGAGAGTTTTTGTAATAGAGGTGGACTTCACTGTCAATAAATTTTAAAAACACTCGAGTGCGTTTTGCGAATGCAAACAATATTAAACTTATAAGTTTGTATTTTTCAAAGACACTGAAAAAAGTTGATGCTGCGGTCGGTACCGAAAAAATCGCATATAATAAAAATTGTTTTTAATATTTTTTTGCGTATTAATTGATATGCCCGTGTATGTAGGTTACAAAGTTTCATGCACATAAATTTAAACTAGAAAATGGTCGTAGTTCCATTACGGAATGAATTTTCAGCTCCAATCGGCATATCGATAATGAAATATGCACAATTTTATTATCGATACAAAGACGAAACCTCTTTTCACAAACTTTTGTATTAACATCTCTTAAGCGAGAAAGCCAAATAGAAAGAATTTTATTATCTTACCCTATAGGTCGTATAGAGATTACGCCTTGGACAAATGAGCTTTTAATTTTACCTGCTAAATTCACACCACTGAGATCTGTATTGACGTCGCTCGAACAACGAATAGTGAGTCAGTTCGCGAAGTTAGATGCCAGCAGAGACAGTTAACGGACGAGTAACTGACTGCTCTAACCCAAGAAAGGAAATAGGCATCCCGACACAAGCTGTTACGGAATTCATAATGCTCCGTCATAGTTAAGATAGTTGTGTTTACAACTCGTATTTAAATTCGGCTTAAGAGGAGATGTCGTCGTTTGACGTTCCTGTTTTGGGGCCATGTTTAATGGGGGTTTTGTTTAAATTGGCGTTTAGCTCCAATATAATGTAGCCGGTTTTCAATTATAGTATCAGATAAGGACTTAGGTTTTTCACTATCAATATAGTAATTTAGTTACATAGAATCGAGTTTGGTGTTTTTTGTAATTTTATAGAGTGCGTTTTCGAATAAATCGTAACCTCGTTCTACCGTATTGAGAAGAGAAGCTGTGTCTTAAAGAAAAATTAATATATTTATAGTTATCATATTAAAAAATTAATATATCAACAAATTAACTTTGGGTAATTTATCATTCAAAGTATTGGCAATTTTAGTTGGAAGTTTGGATAGATATTCAGAACACTTATGGTAATTTTTTGCTAACTCAAGATCAATTGTCTTCGACGAAACCTTGGAGTGTCGCGACGCGACTGTATCCGGAACGAGAAGATTCGACAATGAGAATTAGCTGACCTAATCTATAGATGGCGGTTATGGTGGTTTGGTCAAGGTTTGTCGAATAAAATCGTTAACCATTCAAGCTAATCTGGCAGGAATCACAGGCCGTCTGGAAAATTCAACGCACAGCACTTAAGAAGACATGGATAAACCACATTGGCAAAGATTTCCAAAATCTACGTTCAACTCCGGGGAAGAAGCCAAAACCATCACCAAAGACTATGGAAGAAAATAATCAATGAGACTCCGAACCATGCAGTATCCATATCAATGTATTGGATAAGAAATAGTCTTCCTCCACCAGTCGGCAGCTTTAGGGGAAAGAAAAAGAAGGTGATTTTTTAACTATGTATATACAAATTATTTGTTTAAGTTTTAATATGATTGTAGGATGAAAAGCAAAATAAAATGGTGAAAGCTGTGAAGATGTAGTATACGGAAGCAGAAATAGGAAGAAAAAATTATTTTAGATAAAAACTGGCAAAATCTTGTCTTTTCTAAAATCTTGCTTTGACACACGTAACATAACTACACTGATTAGATAAAACTGAAACACCTTTATTTTGATTTTAATATTCTATGCATCTAGAGAAAAATTATATAACTAACGAGTATTATAGAACTCAAGTGAAAAAAATATTTTATTATTTGATATGGCGCCAGAACTCAAAACCTACTGCCGCGCTTAGCTTTTAATTGTTAATTAATTATTATAATTACATTATTTTTCAGTGGATATAAATGATAATATTTTATATTCCTGGATTAAATATATTGAAAAATATAATTGATAGAATAACATACAGAAATATACTGCTGTAAATATTCTACGTGGGAGTAATTCTTTGATTATAAAAATATATCAATACTCCACGTGATCTATTAATTACAACTGTATCCCTTAAAATATATTGACGTTTTCGAATAAAGCCTATATTCGACGTATAGTGTACGTGATTACCGATGTAACTTTTTTCGAACTTTCACTCACTTAAGAAACATCCAACCCATCAAAGCGAGATCATTCACTGTATAGCTCTTGAAAAAGTTTGCGGCCTGTCTGCAAAAAGAGTTCCAATTGAGATTACCCCCGTGTTGATTCGACAGCAAGGTGTCAAGTTTTGCCGGGAATCGAAAGAATACCGGGTGGTCGGGAATGTAGTAAATAGTAATTTCTGTAAAAAATATTAAGCTCTACGAAAAAGACTCTTTTATTTAATGATTTTAAATGAACGTTGGGATTATGTAAGCATGGAAAAAAGGGGGCGTAAAGATTAGACTTAACTTCAGACTACCATATTTCTACATAAAATTGACATGTACACATACAAAATGCTCCTAATCCATGGTGCCAAAAAATACTATCACGTACATGTTTTTTGACAAGGTTAAGTATAAGTATAGAGAGGTTTTGTTCATATAGAGAATAATTTATTTACTATTTAGTAATTAGGCAGAGTTTATTTAGAGACTACTGGATATCTTTTCGGGAAACTTGAGTGTGTTTTTTGTTTGCGAGTTTACTGTACGCTATTTATCAGAAAAAAACCTGTCAAGAATGAGTGGAACACTACGAGGGTCCGCATGCGTATAGGTATTTATAAAAAATTAATGGTACATAACATTCCTATAAAACTATTTACAAAATTGTAATTTTCTAAAACGAAAATATATTGTTTATTTTATTATCGTTCACAGGGGCATATTTGAAAAAAAAATGTTTGTGATATAACTACAAATTAATAATGTTTTCCTTGACTTTTGCTGTGAGGCCTTGCTTCTTGCCAAATTTCTGTAATCATTCTTGGGCAAAGGGAAGTACCCTATAGGTCTTGATTTAGTTGCAAGTGTGAAAGTATGCTACATAAATGGCCATATTTTTAGGTTTTTTATTGATGTGACCCAACAGCTTGATTTTCTCACAGGTCCAAGGGACCGTTGACCTAAGTATTTGATATTAATTTCAACTTGATACATCCACGCGTTCAGGAGGAAAATGGTATTGACAGACAGACTGATGGACAACGATGGGATCCTATAAAGGTTCCCTTTTTCTTTTTGAGGTACAGAATTCTAAAAAAGGAAACGATGTGAAAAAATATGTATATGTGATCACCACAATGAATGGCGTACTGAATAAAGTAGTGAATAACAAAGGTATGGCCAAAATAGTGAATAAAAAAAGGTATGGCCAAAAATATCTCAATATTACCCAGACAATTTCGTCTGTTTACCTTTTTGTTTTATATTAATTAAGATAGCCACAAAATTTTTTTTGTCATTAATGTAGGTCGGAGAATGGTTTAATCTTTCAGACTTTCATATCCGAAGATTCAAGATTTTATTATTTTCGTTCATAGGTCCAGTACACCGTGTCTTTGGAACAATAAGGTCAGAAGTTTTAAAATCTCACAGAATAATTAAAACACGCAACCAAATTTAATTTTATTTATAAATATAACAATATAAGTGACTAAATGAACGAAATAGGGTGAATATTAAACAATATTATTGATTGTTAATAGAGAAATATTTCAATTAAAAAACTGAAACGTTTTAATTATAAATAGTTGATTATATATAATTTCCTTTACAATGGAATGTTTAAATTCCAAACGATCTTTAATTTTGAAGTTATAATTCCTGAAGGTGTTTATGCTTGTTATTACTTGGCTTATGGTTTTTTTTATTTATAATTTTTTAGTTACAGAGGTGAGGTATAGACGTTTAAACTCAGGTTAATAGACGGTCAATGTGCTTGTTTTTAACCTAAACATTTATGAGTATTAATATTGTGTTTTGTTTCCTATGATTAAACAATTAAATTAATTTAATTCCATTGGTTAAAGATAGATATAAAATAGGAAATTTATTCATTAAGAATGATGAAAGTAAACTTGGTAAGTATAGGTAACATTTATGTAAATCATAAATGCTACCTATACTTACCAAGCTATTATTTTAATGTTAATATATAAACATCTTATTCGTAAACATTCAAATGAAATACGAAATGCACTAAAAATTACGAATTTTATTATACGTTTATAATAAATTTATTTTTAACGGACTAATAAGTTCATTTTTAATGGACCACGCATATTATTTTAATATATACGAATAAGATGTTCATATATTCACATTAGTAAATAGTTAGACGTTCAATTTCTCTCCGAATAAAGATATAAAGAAAAGTTAGCATTTTGGGAAATGTTTTCATTCACAGTTCGAAATAATTTAAAAAAAAATGCCTCATGAATTTTTCCCGGAAAACCCTGTCCGTACGTAATACGTATCTGATTGGCGCGAAAACAAACTCGGCGTATCGCGGTAAAGTTTACACCGAAATGGGAGGTCCATTTTCCTTCCGGCTGCCACCGTAGTTGCCGCCCTAATTTTGCTTACTTCCGTTACCCTATTTACCTTGCGAATTTCCCAGTGGCGCGTTATTACACCTGAGTGTATCCGAGTGGGAAAAGTGGAAAAGTTTTCGATGTTGCCACTTGTAGTATTGCTGGCTGAGGCGGCTTTGGTGGTAACAGGAGATTTGCTCGGAGTCTGCATTACGGCGACACGGTTTTGCAGTACGAAATCGGTTTGGAAAAACTGTTTAAATTCTAATTGAATGGCTTCAATATTGAAATTGTATCAATGTGCAGGATAATGCTGCAAACGTTTATTTTTTCGTTAAGTTTTTTAGTCGACCGTGCATATGCTGGAATTTATATATTTTATAATGTATTACATTTGTAAGCTACCGAGCATTTATTAAATAAACATAAATTATTTTTTTAAATATTGCAATTTATATTAAGATGAGCCTTAAGAATATTTTTAAATAACTTTTAAAAGTGGACTAGAGATTTTAACTTACTTCTTTGTATTTAATGTATTTGTGTAAAAACATATTTACTTATGTATATTTATATTATAAAAAAATATAAATACATGTGAGTAAATCCCCAATTTTTCTTAAATTTAAGACAATTTATAGCAAAATTAAGTCAATATTATCCACTTACCTTGAAAATACACATATATAGTCATGTTCCCGGCTTTATTCACAAGGCAGATGTATTTTTTTTTAATAACAAAGAAATTAAGTTCTTTTCCACGATTGAAGTATCATTTGTTCATTTCCATGACGTGATTGATTTCACTTGCAATGTTATTTTAGATTTATAAAACTCACACGAGACATAAATGGAAACTTATTGGCTATTATAACCATCTCTACTGCCTTTACGGTTAGTAGTAGATATGATTATAATAACCAATAAATTACCATTTATGTCTCGTGTGAGTTTTATAAACCTAAAATAATATTACAAATATATACTGAACTTATTTGTTTATTTGTTCTGCATTCAAATCTCAATCACGTCATGGAAATTAACAAATGATACTTTAATCGTGGAAAAGAACTTAATTTCTTTGTTATTTAAAAAAATTACATCTGTCTTGGGAGTAAAACCGGGAACATAACTATATATGTGTATTTTCAAGATAAGTGGATAATATTGATTTAATTTTACTATAAATTATCCAGAATTTAAGAATATTTTTCAAGAGTTACACCAAAGCCACAGTACTAACAAATTGAGAAAGAACGAATAATTTTACCGAAGACTCGCAATCGAAGTCCAAAGTATTTCGGGCGAAATCTCAATTTGGGAACTTCTCCACCTCCACAAGCATAAGATGCCGTAATGTACAAAAACACGACACAGTCTCCGATTGACGTCACCAAACGAGGACGCCGTTCGATCCGTGTCGTTACCGTAAGAAAACATACATATGTAAGTACATATGTATAACTTATATTTCTGCGAACAGTAATTGATTAGAAGAAAATTTGACTGAAGCAATAAAGATCAAGGAAAATAGGTATATATTTAATGTTTTATTATTTATTTCTAAATAACTACTAAATAAACATGGAACACGTATCGGTGTACCTTTGGGAGACTTTTCAAATGAAACAAGTATATTTTGAACAAAATATTAATAAATTTACTCATAAATATTAGATATTTTGATACCTACATATATTAAATAAGGATGTATCAATGAAAACTTTTTATTTAAAAAAGGGACAACCACGGAGCTCTGCAATGTTTTACATATTGATGACCAAAGCAAACAGTTAAAACTATTTAGGTTTCGTACCTCAATATGGAAAATGGAAAAGTTATAAGATTACTGATTTACCTATCAGTCCGTCTGTCACGGCCGATTTCCTCAAAACTATGCAAAGCAGAAACTTGAAATTTGGTATAGTAATACAACTTTTACGAGTAGGTGATTCACTGCGAAGCGGACGTTGATGGTCTAGCCCTGGATTTCTATTACCGCAAATGTGACAAGTCCGTTTACTCACACGCATAATCCAAACAAAATTAGTCCCTTTCGTGAAGAAAGATATAAGTTAACATTTTCAAACATCTCAAATATCTCATTTATGAATTTTAATCTTAAAATAAAGTCATTGTATTTCAAATCTTGAAAAATTTGAATTTTAAGCCATAAATTTTAAATCTCTTCAAAGAACTCCATGTAAAGGTGATAACGAGACATCTCTGTGAAGAGATCAGTGCGGATATCGCTGTACAGACTGCCTTGTATTTACAATATTGTCATAGTTTCTTGGGCTATTTTTAATGGTCGAGATAGTTTTCTTGTGTTTATTTACCCATTTTCTTACATTTTTTAACATAGGTTTTTAGTGTACATCCTGAAAATTGTAATTACAAAATCGACCTTGAACTGTTTTGAAACATTTGTTAAACTCGTAATATTCGCGTATAAAGAAAGGGCGTGTTTTCCAGTAAAGCGAGATATAGCGATTGAAATTCTGAGGAAGGCGCTCACTTCGAACCTCTTCGATATTCCCTCCTTACGCTCACTCTGATAAAAGTAAAATTTTGCTCGGAACACCCATATAGAAAAAAATAAATTGATATCTGTGTAAATTAAACCTTAATATTAATTTTAATATTCTAGATAGCGTACAAATGAACGCTTAGTGATCACGTTTATGAAGTTACCATGTTGATTTACTAGTGTAGTTCCAGTCTACGAGTATGGCAGATAAAATCCACTCGAGGCGCTACTTAATAAGTTTAGGCAAAACGCTCGACCATAGTGTATAAAGCGTTATTCCAATTTCCGCTGCGTTACTTCCGATATAAGTTTTCCTGGCGCTCGCTAAATAGGTTAATACAAAGAATCCTATTTTTTCGACCTTCAGGGTTTAATTTAAAGTTTAGATATGTTTCCACTTTATTTGGTTCAGTTTAACTAGATTTTATTAGAACGTCTGGGCAATATCTTCTTTTTAGTTTATATGTGGAATTTTTTGAGTTTATGTGTGCATATTCAATATTTTGAATATTCCATACTGAAGATGCAAACGGAAGATTTAATCTCACCTCGGTGTTTGTACGTCCGATTGTGTGCTGAACCGCGAAAGTAAAAATAAAAATATCTAATTGTTTAATACAATCTGATTACATTAAATTGCTAGTTAAACCTTCACAACTCATGAAAATAAAATTTAAAAAAAAGGTGAAATTAGGTAAACATAGAGCGAACACTAAATGCAACCATCTGAAATTCACTACAGATATGTTAAAAATAATTTAATTTTATAAAATAGATCAATAATTAAAATATCGATGATAACAAAAAAGTAATGATTGACATAAGTTACATAAAAAATATTCAAAAATTTGTTTTTATATTTTAAATATTTATCAAGCTATTGGAATACAAAAATTAACACGGATATGCAGTTAATGTTTGGGCGCAAATTACACGTGATTGTTTACCTATGTTTTGATGTTCGTTGCTGTATTTCGAAAATAACGTAAATGTGACTTTATATAAGTTCCTGACATTGTTATGTACTTGCATTACATACGTATCAATCAAAAAAAACAAATTTACGTAAAGAAATTTACAGTAAATTATAAACGAAGGTTGCGTTGCCTGACATATGCTGGTAAAGTTACAAAAAACCTACACATTAAGGTATTTTTTCCATTTGTTTCTAATAACATATTTACAAATATAAATTTTTCACAACGTCTTTATTTTGCCTATCTCATATTTCACAGGCGTACAAAATACTTAAATATTATCGTTTCCCACCATGTCAATATTTTAATATAATTTCTAGTTTATTTCTCACGGACAAAATAAATATATAGTTACACATAGACACTTAAGTTTGCAGCTGACTTAATCACTTGTAGAGAATTTCTATTAACTTTGTTACAAGTTGGTGGACTGTTGTTTGTTACTCGTCAACTAGTGAAGCTTATGAGCTGCGATCATTTTACCTTTAATTTCGTTATATCACATACGTACTTGCATCTAAGCGCGGGTGATATTCATAGAATTTGCTTGATACGTGGTATTTGACATTGAAGTGAAAATTATTCGAGTATTGGGAGATTATCCGCTAAGAATCCACAATATTCACTTATTAAGCAATTATAATTCTCCAAAATATTCACTTAAAGTATTTATTATAAATACCACAATAATAAGTATATCTCCAAATAAAACTCAACATCAAACAAGAGAAAAAACTTTAATTGATGTGTGATTAGTCATATTTAACGGTGGGCGGTTATAAATGTTTTACATCTACTAATCTAACGTGATGTTCTTATTATCGATTATGAAATGAGAAGGCGAATGGTCCTTACGATCGAATGATCATTTATAAATAATTCGATCTTAAAAGTATTCCTTTTCTCATTCGTCAAGTTTTCTCCCCTACAAATGTTAGAAACTTATTTCGTGTATTCGATTCCGATTGTGCTAGTCACTGTAATACATGGCAACCATAAACGTACAATAATTATTAATTAATTGCTAAATTAGAACCTACCATAATCGAAATATCTCGGGATCTCGCAACGATTTAATAATTTCGTATGTTTCATTCGTAATAACACAATTCTAATAACATTCCTAAATAAAACGATATTCAGATCGTCGTTTCCATAACTAACAATGTTTATTTCTTCAGTTATAAATTGTTTGCGAAAGTTGAATAA
This sequence comes from Druceiella hillmani, assembly GCA_039881145.1. NCBI lineage: Eukaryota > Metazoa > Arthropoda > Insecta > Lepidoptera > Hepialidae > Druceiella > Druceiella hillmani. The sequence continues at coordinate 23,854,124 of JAYKKI010000005.1, forward strand.
CATATAATTGAATTACATGTGTACTTTAGTACAGAAAATTAATCGTACGATAGTCTGCATTTAAACAAACTTTGATTTTTTTGTAAAAGGTGATCGTTGTTTACTATCCAAAGTAAACAAATATTAAAATAACTGTTTTTAAAATGTTTTGCTTGTGGATTTGGATCGTAAAAAAGTACTGAATGAATTTTGATGGGAGCTTCCATGTTCTATAACTGAGTTTGCTGACTAGTATATGCAGTATAAGTTCTTCAATGCTGTGTTATTAAGGAGTTATTTTTTGGAGATCAGTAATCATCTGTATTGGTTGTATTAGCAATAATAAAGTCGTAGTATACAAAACAATGTCGTTAATTATAAATAAAACTTTCTAAAATTTTAAATTAAATTGTACTTCCATCAAATTGTTTTAAAATAAGTTTTTTTTAAAATAATAAATAAAAAGAAAGAAGGAGAGATTTTCATAACTAGCAATGTTATTGTCGACTTCATTACTGATAATCAACAGTTCGAATGTCGAATATCGTCGATAAATATCATTATGAAATAAAACAAGTAATTAGATCATCTATAACATGATAAAATATTAAAATACAAAAGGAAATACAAAAATATTGTAAGGAGGCAAGACATCTTCAAAATATTTTCGTGAAAATTTTATATTAACGCGAAAATGCGACACGTGTAAAAAGCCGTAATATAAATCTTGAAATTAAAATTTTAATTTACTTCGTTGGCTAATATTTCATTGCTATTTTTATTACGGGAAGATTATGTCGACGTTATATTTTTATTAATTAAGCTCTTTATACTTGGCCTTCTTGAAATAAGAACTTCGTTTGACTGTTATATTGGTTTTCATTTTATTTTAAAAATACTTACGAATATAAACAGTAATATAAAATATTTTTTTTTAGCTATCTACATTTGAAGTTTCTTTGGAGTATGTGTTATTTGAATATTTCCAGAATTAAATGTATCGAAGAAATATTATTTCGAAATGGGCCTGTTTGTTTGTTTTAAGTCGGATCAAAGTGCAAAATTGAATAAATTAGTGATGAAGAAGATTTTATTATTATACAGTTAAATTATTTTAATAAGCTTACTATTTAATCGTATTATCTCTCAAAAATGGAGTAAATGATTATGCAAAAATAGTCTAGTCACAGATTTTATCTCAATACTAAAAGAAGCGTTACATTTGCCAATAGATTGACCGCGAAAAACTTGGGAATATTTTGGATATATATTTAATGGATAGAAGAGTTACGATGCATTAACAGTATTATTCTAATAACGCTAGCAAGAAAAGTCCGTGACTTTAGATTCCTATAAATGCTTAGAAACGAATATGTAACCGGCATGGATAAAATTCATAGGTGCGGACACATATCCTTACTGACGTCACGGATTCGCCACGGGCTGATTTTGTCCACGTCGCGCACCCTCATCAGGGCAGCTCAGCCTACGGAATAGCTCATGTCGATCGTTATGTTACACTGTTGTTATCGATAAGCCCGCCTGGGCGGGACGCTTGTATTATTAGATCGAATATGCCCTCGAACCAATTGTGCGTAAAGGATTAGGTTCGATGCGAGTTCTAATGATGTATTCACAAACATTATCCGAATTTAGGTTATCCATTAGAAAGTTATATATGCATCTACATATATATTTGTGATCCACATGTCAATGGCATTAAATTGATGGATACATTTATTGATAACGGTAGAGGCCCAAAAGAATACATTCTTATTACCAGCATGATATTAGACAGGCTTTCTAAGATACGGAAAGGTTGCAATTGAATCGCATATTGAGAACATTGGCGTATTCTATATTAATATACAGCAAATTTGGTCATTAAGGACATGGAATGACAGTGACTACCCAATACTGGAAATGTTGGGTAGGAGAATGATATTGCGCTTTTAATAAAATGCAAATGGCATAATTCTTACTGATGGGCAACAAGAAAATACCAATTACGATATAATCCGTTGACTGTTTTCTCCAATGTATCATGATACATTGGAGAAAACAGTCAACGGAAAATGGAAAGGTTACTTGAAGAAGCTTCTAGTATTAAGCAGTGTAATGCGATCTAGGTGTCGAAGATTTTTCTCAAAGATATGGATTGATCAAACAGAATCTTTCACAAATATCTCAGACAAGTGTCTGACGAGTCAAATAATGAGGAATACCCACAATCGACAATTCTTCCGTTAAAAACAACTGAGTAAAATTAATGTATCTATAGCTGTAATCACGGATTACATTATTAAACTTGTTAAGTAGCAAGGAAATGATTTCATCGTCCGTAAAATGTTTCAGGTAAGTTAACGTATTGGCAACAGCTAATTTATTGATTTATTTTCGAGGGTATGGAAGCGGAAATAAATATTATTAATAGTGCCAACTATATTTTTGACGTGAAACATTGCTCCTTTTTGGAAAAACATTTCCTAGTCGCTAATGATTTTGTAGATTATGATTTTCCCAAGATTATCTACTTTTATGGAACTCAGAGGTTTGTACAATTTTATAACAATTTCAGCTTTTTTCATGTTAAATATGTTAATTACAATTGATGTCAACCTGATGTTTCAGTGACTGACTCCGTTTCATTTTGCATCGGGTACCCTAACTAAATTTTACTATTTGACAGTATCATATATTAGGCTTCATGATAAAATTAATTTACTTTCTGGAAACTACCATTTGTTAAATAGATACTAAGAGCATACCTATTACCATACATCAGTCGAAATTCGATTCGAGCAGGAAGATCTGCTTTCAGCGTAATCGAATTTCGTATGACTGGTGCTTCAAGCATCTGAATTAGGTAATACAAACGTGGGTCACTTGATATATATGCTCAATTTAATGTACTGTAGACGATTTTATTATTTATACCTACCTCACGCTTACCGTTCTACTATTAGGCCCTTGATTGAAAGCACCACTGCCACATTTCATACAATCGTTTTGCATTAAACCATTTATATGTCCATCAATTAAATCGTTTAGAAGATCATAAACAGGTCTAAATTAGAAAAATCTAAATTTAGAAAAAGTAATGCGGGGAAAAACGCAACTATGACAGGAAAAACGTTGAAAAAAAAATTGGACGTTTAAGGTAATATGCTATTTTTCATCATTTATTAATATTATTGAAATCGGTAATTTGTATTATATTAGTTATATCTTTTAAAACGGAAGGTTTTGATTATATATATATATTTACCATGTAGTTTTTTTCAAATTCATGTTCCCTTTTTCACTCCCTTCATTAAGGTACTTACCTTAATGAAGGACCATATCATATAAATCTCATGAAAAATCCGCTTTGAAAGTTTACGTTACAGAAGAAGATATTTAAGCAAATACATGGCCTTTCTTGTTAACTTCGATATATTAAAAAACTAAGAATTGATAGGAATTTCAATAACTACATATGAAGTAACAGTTTTGTGTTCACAGTAGATGGTCTAAGTAACGATGTTTTCCTAAGGTAACAAAAATCTGGATTTCGTCGACTGCTAGGTATGATGTGCGCAGTAAATTCATATGATCTAATCATAGACCTTTCACTTCAAAAATAAGGGTTCATATTTCTTTGTGGTAATTTAGCAGGTCTTTTACATTTTGATAAAAAGGAACATACATTTACTAGTACATACTCGTAAGTATATTTTTAATGTATGTTGAGTTGTGAGTGCGTCAACTCAGGACACCATAAAAAAGTTATTACCCTATCAGCGTCAGTAAAATTACATCAAATGCTTTACTTTTGAAGTAAAACTTCTTTACGTACGCTTGACTTGGGGAGTAAGCTGGTGATTGCGTGACAAGAGCGTTGCGAAAAGTGTGATCGGGCGAGGCGAACGGAAGTTGAGAGGGAGATATAAGTTAGTGAAGACAATTGATCATTGTTTGTCCATCAATATGACTGAGTACCTTCTCATGTTTTTAGAATTTCGGAGTGAAAAAGGAGTATTTATAATTTGGCCATACACGTCCGATTGTCATAATTCCATATTTCTGTATTTTTAGATACATATACATGATAATTTTACATGTACATGCTTCACATAGATATTTCATATTAATGTCTTATTTAATATATTTAATTTTTAAGCTAACTTTGCGCAATATGAAGCTTCAGTATGACTTGCATCTGCTATCATTTTTCAGTCGTGCGCTTGAAAAATGTGAAAAAATTCTAGATATCAACATTTAATTATGACTTTTAATTTAAATAATTTCTGTTAAATTGCTTTAACACTTTTAAGTGGTGTAGACAAATAATGAACCCTAATTAATTTGTTTCCCGACAAGCACTTTTTAAGACACAGAATACTTTAAAGGTTTTCAGTTTTAACAGAAAGTTTTTATTGCCAATATATGTTATAAAATGTTCTACGGTCAGATCTAATATTCAGGTGGAATATTAACATTCTTGAATAAATGAACGAGTTCGCGTCAACGAACTGTCCACAAACAAGCAAGTTCACGTAAGATATACGTACATATGTATATGCATATAAAACAAGTAATAAACCAACTAGATTGCGTATTTCCCACGTCATTTCGCCCTGTCTGTGTCCTTTACTGAAACTACGACCATAAATCTCCGGCGGACAAATGCGGCGGGCGGCGATTGGCTCGTGAATCGGGCAGCTCGCGTTACAAATTGTTTCTCCCGGGCCCGGTCAGCCTTCGGACGTCATCTTGCGGGTGTCGGCGGTGGTCACGTGGCTGCGAACATGACGCGACACGTGTACCCGAGTGTCCTGTGCGTTTGAGAGGACCATTATTTTATAACAAAACTGTTGAATTGCGGTTGAATGTGGTGAAGTTTATATTTTGTAGCGGATGTCTCAAATAAGATGTCGGTAGGATATGGTTACGAAATTAAGACTAATATGTTAGATAATAGAGAGAGGGGAGAGGGAGGGAGTGAACTAAATACTTCCTTGTATTCAGTATATCGAGATTTGGATATTAAGATATTTTATTTCTCGACATACATACCTTTGAAAGTCATTGAATGACGCTGCCATTCGATAAAATCATTATACAATTTTTAGATAAATAATAGCCTTCATTTTTATACATCATACTTAAATCTTTGACTTAAAATCAGAAAGCTAGTTTCAAATTATATAAAAATAGCTTTCCCGCGACTTCCTTCGCGTAAACTTTTACAAATTTTTATTAAGTTAACTATATAATGTCAAATTACTGTATCTACTTTTCAGTTACATGAAATATCGGATACTTTGTCCGAGACCCAGTAGAATCCATCAGTGAAAATTTAATCAAAATCTCTTCTGGCTATCCTTGTATGATGCGTGAAGAAATAGATAAACACATAGACGAACAGACAAAAATTCCAAAAAAACAATATTTGTGTGTCTTATTACTTTTCTTGTGATCTTACAAATCAGTTTTTCGTAATTATTTTGAGTATACAGACAGGCCAAATCTACAATTATATTTCATGTATTAGATTGTATTATACAGAATCTTATTTAAAGGGAACGCCATATATGCAAAGGGGTTTGCCATTTTTTTCTATTTAGACACGAGCTGAGCTCTTTAATTCATATTCAAGATTATTTTCAGTTATAATAGTTTGCAAGTCATAAGCATAACGAAAAACATTTTCATTTATCACGATTCTCGATGGTACCACTATAAGATACAATATAGCGTAATTAATAAATTTTGTACGCCCCGATACGCTCCTTAAATTAAAAAAATATGCATATATGCATTGTATGAAAAAATACGTGACTTCAAATGACGTACGTACCAATACTCGTAGTTTGAGTAAAATTCAGGCTTAGCCAGTTATTTCTTTGTTTTGTTCATGTTTTATTGAAAATTTAGATAGTACCATTCCGCGTATAAGATAATGAAGCCTGAAGATGTATAAGAAAATTGGAAAGATTTTTGCTTGACAAATATAATTGTTATTTTCAAAACTTTCAAGGTGGTTTAAGATATTGAATAACGTGCATGATCTTAATTTGATCCCGTGACTCACTGTTGTATTCCACAAGTAAAGGCTTCGCCTTGGTTGTTTTAATATAAGTTTTATTTGCATTGAATTTATTACTATACATTTTTGAGATTAATGGTTTCAATTATATGCACTAATTAGCCAGGATTTATTTTTAATTGATTTAATTATTTGTCCTATTAATTAAGAGTTCATCTTGATATAAGTAACATATCTAATTTTGTTTATTTTTTAATGAGGCGAATACAAACATTACATGTAAACGACATTTAACTGACGTGTAGATTCCGAGATTGCTTCTCGGAATATTTCTCTCGAATTCTTTCAAAAGTACGGAAAACCTTTAACTCGGAAGTCGGCTGCTTTTTAATACTTTAGTCGGTCGATTGCCCCGGATGGACAGAAACATTGTTGAGACATTTTTGTCTTGCGGAATCTATTTCATAGCCGTATTCGCTCCGAATTGAAGTGTTCTCTCGCCCCGTCGTTATCAATCTCGCGTTGCAATTTACCTTTCAGTCGAAGCGTTGTCGCTCTGCGTGCTGTTTGCTTTTCATTTCTCTCGTCTCGTTGTTGGGGCGTTGCGCCTCGGCGGCTTTGTTTAGTTGCGACGTGTTGTGTTAGGCTAGGGGCGTTCTTATTATGTCGTTTTCATCGCCCAGCCTTCAATATGTAGGTGAACGCTTCTATAAGTGGTGCGTGTGCGATGAACGTCTCAATAGAACGTTTCAAAGTGTGAAGTTGGTTTGTTTCGTTAATTAAAATGCGCGATTTCTACGCGATAAACACGAAGTATTTGACTATGATTAAAAGATGTTTAACGTTTGTAGAGATGAAATTATTTATAGAGATACAATTTGTGTCAGATAATTTCAGAAAATTATTATTGTTACGAGGTTTTCTAATAAGAAAATACATTCTTATATCCGCAACGGTATGTATACAACTTCCCGTTGTGGATATAAGAATATCTTCCAGTATCAAAAAGTATTGATTATTTACAGAATTATAGGCTTCATCGTGTCATAAGATCATCCGCGATAAAACTTATAATTCTATGAAGAGTAATTATTTTCAATAGCATAATTTTTTTTAGAAATTAGCTAAATATAAGATCGGAGTTACTTACTCGTTCAGAATCACCTGGAAACTAACCTATTTATAGCGACTACAAATGTTGGAAACTAAGCGTTCGCACACATGCTTAGGTATTTATATTTAAAGCAAAAAACAAATGATTAAGAAAAAAGTTACATCATACAAGAAACATACGGGATGTTTCTTCCAATCGATTGTATCTTTAATTGGTATATCGGTGCAGGAGTAATTCCATGTTGTTATGCTACAGGGATAATTCAGCTATCATAATGAGGAATATCTGTATATAAAACTAACAGAATATCTGTCTCCTCGATATCGATATCGTCATTGTGTGTTTCGACATCATCATCGATATCGACATCGTCATTGTATGTCAGAAATACTATTTAAACAATATCTGTTTGTAAAATATCTGTATGTAAAATTAACAGAATATCTGTCTTCTCGATATCGATAGCGTCATTGTGTGTTTCGACATCGTCGTCGATATCGACATCGTCATTGTATGTCAGAAATACTATTTAAACAATATCTGTATGTAAAATATCTGTATGTAAAACTAACAGAATATCTGTCTTCTCGATATCGATATCGTCATTGTGTGTTTCGACATCGTCGTCGATATCGACATCGTCATTGTATGTCAGAAATACTATATACAGTGCGTTATATATATTAACAATAATATTTTTACAATTTTTAGGGGTCCGCACCCGAGGGTTCGACTAGTACTTATTGTTGTGGTAATGTCGTTTGTCCATTTGTCCGTCCGTCTGCCTGTCGGAATATCAAAGGCATCTAACTTTTAAAAATTCCCACATAATATGTACCTTGACTCAGAACTAGATATATTGAAAATGACTTAATATTACATTTCGAGATGGGTCCCAAATATGTAGTGGGAGGTAGAAAAAAACATTGTTTTTTCAAAGAATAAAAGGTATGGTTGAAAGCTATATTCCACAAGTGAGCGATTGAAAATAATTTTTAAATACCTTTTTATTTCTTAATTTTTTTTCAATGAAAAATAATAATTTTGTGGATCATCAAAGGCATTTTAAGAACCATTTTATTACATAGGAAGTTATAATTCAGCGCTAAGATATTTTACATAATGTATTTAAATATAAAAACAAATAAACATAACGACAGCTAATATATTTGAATATAAGGAAAGCTAAACATAAAATGGTTTGTATCTTGCTACAGCATTTGCTTTTTCAAAGTTATGCGTATGAGAAGATAAAGAATTAGTTTCTCAATTATCTTTTAGATTAAACGAAATAAACACGAAATATTTAATAAGTGCCAAAAACCCAATAGATCTGATAGTAAGTTCACACTCACGGGATCGTGTATACGCAGGCAACATCAGCAGTGTGCGGTAAAGCGGGGGAGGGGGGCAGGGTACACAAGAGGATGCTCCTATCCAACCGGACATACATTAGGGAATATATTCACAATCGTCAGTTCGTCAGGTGGATCAAGGTCAAGATCGTCAGGTGGATCTTCAGGTGGGATATTAGCAAAGAGCAAAGATCTTTGCTAATATCCAACCTGAAGATGTTGTAATGTAACGAAACCTAGGTCGTGGTAAAGAAATTAAAGAAAGTAGAAATAATACTACAACACGTAGTTTCATTTAATTGTGAATAATGAATTTCTACAAAATTAACGCCAAATATATTCAATATCACGGGAATATATTGTTTCTCACTGATAATTCAGTAAAAATCCGCCGAATTTCCGATTTTTAATATCGTTATAACACCTTTTAACCTTTTTATTTTAAATATATGAACTGCAAAATATCATTACACATATCGCCTAATGAGAGCAAAAAAATTTACGTACTTAATCCAAAATATATAAGTAACTATACAACATTCGTGTTCCGAACGAACGTCGCAATCCAGACAAATTTATACCGTTAGAAGGAAGCTGTTGGCCGGGATTTGATCGGCGCTTATTAATCTTAAGATAAAGGCGCGATACGGTTTATATACTTCCACGTATCGCACGTGTCGAAGATTTGTACGAGAAGTTCTTCCCTTTTATTATTTACTTCCCGCCTTACGTGGCGCGAATGTCTAACGCCTCGTCGCGGAGTTTGATTGTGTACGTGAGCGCTGGCCGGAGGGAATGCTAGTTTTAAGTATGACGCAACTTGTTTGGGATTGGTGTTTCGCCTTTTTGTCTTAGTTTAATGCTTTGTTCTTGTTTTGTTTTTGCGACGTGTTATTAGGATTTTTCTTTAGGACAAAAGATGTTTTTGTCACTGCCAAGGAAGCTTAACCTATAAATAGAAAATAATGATAGATTAAGATGACTTTTATGGCGAAACTCGCCAAGCTTTCGTAATTATGTTTTTATATTATCTACTATTAAAAGTAAAATAAGTCTACCATTCGAGTAGAATTGGTGTGTTTGTTTACGTGTTTGGTTTTGCTTTATTGCTAATACCGTTTTAGTTACTCATCAAGCATTTCAGATTATAGCGATATATTAAACATACTTCAATAGGATATGAGCAGACCAAATTTTGTCAATTCAAATTTATCCTTGCTAATATTATAAATTCAAAGGTAGGTTTGTTCGTTGTTTGTTAGTTACTTAATAACTCTATAACCAAGAATTGGATCGCTACTAAATTTAACATGCGTGTAGTTAGTGTAGCGGAATAATACATAGATAATAATACATTATTCGCATGGAATATTATTGCTGTGAAAATAGTATTTCCACATTTGTTGCCCAATAATTTTAGACGGCTGGAGAGGTCCTCATGAAATTTGATATAGATTCAAGAATATAATCACTACCAAATTTGGCATGCATGTAGTAAGTTTAGAGGAATAACGTATATATTATTTATTAATTTTACTCATGTGGAATATTACTGCTATGAAAGAAGTACTTCGATATTTGTTGCCCAATCATTTTAAACATCTGGCGAGGTTCTCGTGAAATTTGATATAGATTTAGGAATAGATAAAGTATCACTACCAAATTTAGCATGCGTGTAGTTAATGTAGTGGAATAACACATATACTATTTATTACTTTTATTCGCGTGGAATATTATTGCTATGAAAATTTTGTTTCGATATTTGTTGCTCAATCATTTTAAATGGCTGAAGAGGTCGTCATGAAATATGATATAGATTCAAGAATAGAATCACTACCAAATTGAGCATGCGTATAGTTAGTATAGCGGAATTACATATAGACTATTCATTAATTTTATTCGAGTGGAATGGTATAACTATGAAAAAGGTACTTCAATATTTGTTGCCCAATAATTTTGAACGGCTGGAGATGTCCTCATGAAATTTGATATAGATTCAAGAATAGAATCACTACCAAATATAGTATGTGTGTAGTTAGAGTAGTAGAATAGCAAATAGACTATTTATTACCTTTATTCGCGTGGAATATATGCTAGGAAACGTATGTTTGGATATTCGTTATTCAATACGTTTAAAAGGCTAGAGAGGTCCTCATGAAATTTGATATAGATACAGTTCACAATTTGAATTATTACGTAATTCAATTATTATAATTTTTAACCTACTAAATAGCAAAGTTCCTGTAGGGTGAAAAAACATGTCAAAAGATGGCGCAACATTCCCGTTAAATTTATTGCTCACTCATTGGATCACTGACGCATCACCAGTACCTAAAATTCGATATTTGGAACATAGGTTATGTATGTATATGGTAGGAATAATTTTAGGTTTGTGGTTACTTTACAGAGAGTTTGTATTGAGGTACATGACATTGACAACTTGATTTTAATTTGTTTTAAACTAACTAGAGTTACACGGGGACATTGTGCCAGTGGTCAAGCTCAAGAAAATGGAATAGCAGAATAAAATAGAATAGACCTGATTTGTAACATATTTCATTCAATAAGGATTCAGACAGTTCAAAAAAAGAAAAATTCAGACAGGGAGTGGGTTCTACATCCACATATTGCCACAGTACAGGTACCAGACGGATCATTATTAAAAAATATTTTTCCGAAAATAAATAAAGGTTCACCTATAAAAACAACAAAGTTCTGAATAAAATGTTAAGTAGCTTTGACATCTCACCAAAAATATTTGCGAAAATATGTGCCAGGTTCACGTCAGGCTATTCAGCTAAATTTATAAGGATAAAATAAAATATGTCTTCGATGTAATAATGAGGTCTGAAGTCAGTAGCTTTTTTATACTTAGTAGGTATATAACTACTTCAGTTATAAGCTGTATAGTATATAACTGTTTCAGTCATAAGCTGTATAGTATATAACTGCTTCAGTTATAAGCAGTAACTGCAAAGTTATTTTAGAAATCTGGAATTTTATACAAATCATCTCAAGAATATTGAAAACAAATAATAAAAGCCCTCCGCAGCTGATTTATCGGATTTTTGAGTCGGCTATTCCATAAGTCCATGCCCTACTGCCCCTCGAGATGATATTTTTTTGGAAATTATCAACAGCTCTGAATCTGTTTTATAAATTGTATCTATTTACGATTTCCCTTTTCATAAATAGATTAAAATCGCTTAAGTGGGCACGCTCGAGAGATGTTAATTGCGTTTTAAATCAACAAGCACCACTATGACTTGGCCAAAACATCGCCCTTTGAATTCAATAACTTTTAAATAAGAGATAATAATATTGGCTTCACAATTCATTCCAACTATCGATTGTACTACTCACAAGTGGACGCGTAATCTTTCCGTCTTCTAAGTTTGTTACGTAACTTTCCAGTTTTCTTTGCATTTTCTTTTACTTATTTATTAATGGATGATCAGATTTTATTGAACAATTTATTTCAACCGATTCCACTTACCTTTTAGTTTTTTTAAGTTTTATATTTATTACCACTCTATTTATTACACATATTTTATAGTTTAAGCCATTGACCGAAGTACATACAAACGGACAAGGTCCTCCTGAAGTCATTGTGATCATGAGTCGATCATCTTTACCTGCTAAAACTAGTTTCTGAACTTTGATCTATAAAGAAGTTCTTGAATAAAAGCGATCCGTGCAATATTCATTGACGTATTCATGAGTAAACTCAGTTTCTTAATTTTAGTTCCAACTTTATATTCATAGTATTAAACATTATAAAATAACTAAAGAACCCTTTTTAGTGATTCGTTTAATACAAATTTGTGCAGTTTTATTGAATTATCTAGTTGGAAAATAAATTTTACACAACGCTGAGTAATGTAATTCGAGTAAAACAAAAATGTGGCGATGTGACTCGCATGTAACATTATATCTGTTTTGAATTGTAACATGTAATGAAAACGTACGCAGAGGTAAAACGATAAATCGAAACGATATTCGCATAAAAAACAATGATTTATATGTTTTATCATAAAATCAAACATGCGTTTACCGTTGCAAAAATCCAATATCGTAGCGCGATACGAGGAAGCAGTCGATGACATCAAAAGCGCTGCGTCCGGACTGTGAATATATTTCGCCATTCTCGTTTTCATCCGGCGAATACTTTCGGGAATGCGCAAATTTTTATTGATATTTCAAACAAGTATTTGTATAGATGTGAAGTCAAGATATAGCTTGTGTGAAACATTCAAGAGTCTTTGTTTTTCTTGGCATTTCCTTAAAAATACAGTAATCTTATTGCTATATGTATTTACTTAAATCACAATAAAAGCCTTGGTTATGTGAGTATACCAGTACATTAAAATAGTAGATAACCATACCAATGGGGAGAAATGGTTAAACGATATATTACTTTGTGCTTTAAACACAAAATTTGCTTGAACGCATTTTTAGAAAATATATTAAAATATTTCACAATTGGAAGCTATTTGAATACTAGATTATTGTAGTTTACAATTGCATAACGCGATAAAGCTTTATAGCATTTGACATATAAGTTTGACAATTGGGAGTTATTCGAATATTCGATTACTATAGTTTACAATTGCGTAATGAGATATAGATTTATAGTATTTGACATAATAGTATTGATAATTACGAGCACTTCGAATATTAGTATACTATAGTATACAAATGCGTAATGAGATAAAGATTTGTAGTATTTTGCATATAAGAATTGACAATTGGGAATTATTCGGATATTAGATTATTACAGTTTACAATTGCGTAATAAGATAAAGATTTATTGTATTTGATATATAAGAATTGACATTGAGAGCTATTGGAATATTAGATTAATGTAGTTTTTAAATTGCGTAATAATATAAAACAAATAAAGCCCATTGCGTTTCGAGACGTGCACAGAATAAGATAAAATAGTTGTCCATATCTCTCAAACTTGGTGACGTAAGTTAACTGAAATAATTTTATTCGAAATTTCCATGTTTGGGAACTTAGAGGAAGAGAAAGAGATGACACTTTGCACCTGGTTTGAAGTTTAATATTTCCCGAACAGGGCTCAAAAATTAAATTTTTTAATATTAACTCAATTTTACTTTGAGAGACCTACCTAATGATAGCTCACCCAAAAGGGATGCATGAAAAAAATTCTTGCAATTTGTATGTAGGTAGGAAAACCATACTTAATTATAAAACAAATAGAAATGATAAAATAATAGCCCCGGACAGTGCATTCAAAACCGCGGACACCCGAATGACTAAATCAAAAGCTCAATGTTCATTAAAATAAAATAGTATGGAGTTTATTGAAAATTTTGATATAAAATTAACCACAATTATTTTGTCTTAATCAAGTTTTATTTACCTTACCAATCACATACACATATATTATGTACAATTGTATGAAAAACAATTATTATGAAAACAATAAACAAAATTTCAATTAAATTCAACATATGTAAATACATATAAGTTAACATATGGAAATATGTATGTATATTTTGTTACGGTGACGACACAAATCGAACGGCGTTTAGTGACGTCAATCGGAGACCGAGTAGTGTTTTTGTACATTACGGCATCTTATGCTTTTGTAGGTGGAGAACCGTATGTATTTTAGATTTCCTCTGAGATGCATCAGCCGTCAGTCAGCCTCGCTGTGTATATTTTCATTAAAATTATTCTGATTTTTAAATTGTTTGTATATTAGCTTTGATCAGTTGTATTACATACGTGGAAAAGGAAAAAAAAGTGAGATTAATTCCTACAAAACTAGCTATTAAAATTAAGGTGATTATTTGTAAGATTAAGATGATAATATTCACTTACTGTGTAAATATATATACTTATATATATATATATATATATATATATATATATATATATATATATATACGCTCATATTTCTAATGGTATGATTTTTTCTATGTAATGTATATACTAGTAGTCTGTTAATTTTATAAATAGTGACGTAATTAAGGTATCAACTTAATGACGTCACTATTTACCCGAAATGGTTAATAGTGTTACTGACACGGGATTAACCATTTTGGCGTGAAATTTTAAATTATTACACAACAAAAATACTTTTCATTAAATTATCCTCTTTTGGACAAAATCTTATTACTTTATTATAAATATATCTAGAGTATTTACAAGACTTTTTAAGAAGAATTCTCAAATACCCGTTTATATATCAATAACAATATGATTTCGTAAAGATTCGATAGTTTTTTGTAAGGACAAAGAAAGAAAATTTATAAGGAATTTGAAGTTAAGATGGGCTCCACATAAAGATATAGATAGGGTTGCCACTTTTTTAAATTCATAATGTACAAATGGGTTTTTGAGCAATAAAAAATATACACAAGGCAAACAATTATTCAAGAAGAAACGGCAGTACTTATAATAACATAATTTATTAATTAAAAACAGAATATTAATGTCGATTAAATATAAATGCTTAAATGCTTGTATAAAATTTCTGAACATAAATCTTATTATGTTCAGAATTGTCAACTTCAACATTGTTAACATGTTTCATTTCTCCAAAAAACTCGACCGGGTTTAAAATGAGATTAATTAGTAAATAAAGTATCTTATTGTACTTTATTATGTTGATAAAGCATAAAGTACCACTGTATAAAATAAGGTACAATACTTTATTAAAAGTACGGGTGGCAACCCTATAAAACAACGCCCTTTTATTATCTGTTTGTGTTTTTGTCTGAGCACTTTTCGTGTTCACGACCAACCACGTAGGCGGGGGGATCGATTGCCGGCTAGTAGCCTTCACTTCAGTGGTCGCTAATCAGTTCTGGATTCATAGTTACAGAGGTTTGCTTGTTTTCTACAGTCGAATTTAACAGAGTTCAAATAAAATTTACTCTTGAATCGTACTTTCTTTCAATTATTGCGAAGTTCATATAAATATGTTTTAATATAATTTCGATTCTGATATAAAGTACTAATTCGGTTATAAAAGGTTGTATTTTTGTACGAATGTAATATCAAAATTTTAATTTTGTCGAGCGGGGTGGGAAAATATTTCTGTACACGCACTCATGCAAAAGATAGTTTTTGAAGAGTAGGAAACTTTTAACTTGATAATATGGTATTTCTTCCATTTTTAAACTTATGATGAGGAAAAATACCCTGATTTCTGCCTACACAAAGGTAACCTATAACTTTTAACTTTGATAAAATTTTTATGTCAAAGTTCAAAACTTATATGTTACCTTTGTATAGCCAGAAATGAACAAAGTGTTCCTCATCATAAGCTTATAAATAGAAAAAGTTTGAGCATCGAAAAAGTGAAAATTAAATTTTCTTACTAGGAACTATCAGCTTCAGCAATTTTTTTTATGCACGAATAGCTTTCTACTTATAATATAAATTTTTATAACTCACTGCATTGCAAAAACTTCTTTTTAAGAAAAAATATATATTTAAGAAAGGAATCGTTGTTTCCTTTGCTTGCCACTTGCGTAGTAGTATATTTTCTAGAGAGAAAAATATATTAGGTATTTTTTCATTTGTAGTAGTATATTTTCTAGAGAGAAAAATATATTAGGTATTTTTTCAATTGCAGTAGTATACTTTCTAGAGAGAAAAATATATTAGGTATTTTTCTATTTCAGTTTTATAAAAAATAATGAGATATCTGTTTATAACACATCCATTTATTAGTTTTTTCAAAAAACTATATAAATCTTTATGTAAATTAAAAATCACTTTTTGGTAAAGTATTATATCAAAAGGTTGATCACGCCTTTTCTAGTTTACAAAGGTCCTCCCCCGTTTGGAGGTCAGTCCGTCAAAGTCGCTACGTTGATGGAGCGGGAGTAAATGTCGTTATGGTACATTCTCAACGAGATAAGAGAATATAGTAGAAGCTTGGTAAAAATAAGAGTCGAAAGTAGACAGAGATTTTATCGGCACCGTTATTACGTCGATATTAGATTTTATCTGGTGTAATTTTATGAAACGTCGGCTGTGATGTTCAAAACGGAATAAATATATTTAATTAATGCTTGCTTTCTTTGATAATTCAGTACCACACGTAGGAGAAAGTTGGAAAATATAGGAAAAGTCGTAAATTGTATTAAACATGTAAAATAAGAAATAACAGTAGAGGGAAACTTGGCATTGAGATAAATAATTTTTTAGAGATGTAATTGAATATAAATAAGTAAGTCGAACTTTTGTTTCTTTTTGTTCTTGTCACTTCGTTTAAGAGTAACGATTTAGAGTGTTTATTGAGCTGCCATAACACGACTCATTTTATTTTGAGAGTTTCTTAGTTCTCCCCAGGAAATCTATATTTCTTTTCCTATTCATCAAATGGCTCAATGAGCAATGCAATAGAGTATACTCGTGATATTACTCGAAAAGTTTCTACTCTTATTGATGAACTGGGTACATGTGTATTGTAAACTTAAAGAAGGTGTGGTAAAAAAATCAAAAGTTTAAGGAAAAATAACATAATATGCTTTTCCTGTCCATGAAATAGAATATTATTCAAAAGGTTAATTTAAATTATATAAAGAGGTTTTTTTTAAGGAAGTTCCCACATATATAAAGAAAAAAATTAATTAGATTTTGGGACACAATTAAAATACCTGTTTCATTAGTATACAATTAAAAAAAACCAAAGAAGCAATTCAAAAAATTTTACAATAAATTACGATATATTAGAGAGCGTCAAAGATGACGTTTTTTTGAATCTGATAATTTCAAAATTTGAGATATATATATATATATATATATATATATATATATATATATATATATATATATGTATATATATATATATATATATATACTCTTTTGCATAAAAAACGGGCGGTTTTGATTTTGTCATATTATTAACAAAATATTATTTATTAAGAGGTTGTATTAATTGTAATTGTTACTGTTACTGGCAGGTATAGTGTATTCTGGCACATAGAAACGTTCTAAATTTTAAATTTATTCTTTTTGAATGAAAATTCTCTGACAAAAACGTATTTTTTGGCGGTAAATGAAATCCAACTCTTATTAAGTTCTTTTTCATTTGTTACGTTTTTTATTTTAACGAATAAATTTTAATTAAATTTCTGCTGTTTGCTGCATTAGTTCACTTCTGTTTGCTGTTGTCAGTATGGTTGAAAAAACGGTAAGAGCTAGTAAAATTATTGCGCTGCTTGAAGAAGCTAATGTTATGTGTCTCAGCAGTATAATGTGAGCCGTTCCATTGTCCAAAGGACCTGGCAACCGATGCAACAACAAGTACCAAGAAACGAGCTCCGTCAGTAGAAGGCCCGGTTCTGGAAGAAAATTGTGCACTGAGCCACGACCGCTTCATAGTCAGTCAAACCCTACGAAATCGTCAAGTTACGTATGTGAATCTCAAATAGAACCTCGAGGACATCACAGGTACACGAGTAAGCCTATTGACATTCAGAAGGAGACTTCAGACCGTCAATATACATAGCCAAGCTCAGGGCCCTACATTGCTCCGTGAGCATCGAGTTGCCAGATTGAGATTGGCTCAAAATTTTTCGTCGTGGACTCAACATATTCATACTAGACTGGAATAGTATTTTATTCTCCGATGAAGCTCGTATATCGATTAGTGGTGAGAATCGACGTCGACGAGTCTTACGAAGACCTGGAGAATGCTTCGCAGAAGCGTGCTTTGAGGAAATCACCCCTTACGGTGGAGGCTCCGTAATGTTTTGGTCTGGTATTAACTTAGATGACCGTACCGAGTTAGTTTTTGTTGAAAATGGTACACTTAATGCGAAAAGGTACATAACAGAGGTTCTTATTCGACATGCCCAACCCGCATTAATAGCAGATGGAGGCGAGTTCATTTTTATGGACGACAACGCTCGCGCCCAATGCTCTAGAGACGTTGATGCGTATATGCAGGACGCTGGAATTCGTCGGTTAGACTGGCCAGCTAGAAGTCCCGACCTCAATCCGATAGAACACATATGGGATAATCTCAAACGACCCATCAGAGCCGTAAAACCAGCTCCAGAAAACATTCAGGCCCTTAAAAATGTGATCGTCGCTGAATGTGAACGTATTCCTCAGGAAATGCTAAATGAAAATGTCTAGCAGATTAAGCGCATTGATTTTAGCTAGAGGAGGCCATACTCGTTACTAAATTTTCAAATTTAATGTTAAATTAATAAAAAATATTCAAAAATAAACTTTAGCCATTTTAATGTACCAGTATGAAAACGCTCGTCTGTGGACTTTACATAATTTTTTTTATTTATTCGCATTTTTAATGACTGAAGTAGGTAAAAACGATATCTCAATAATAAATAACAATATTCTCATCATAGCGCATACAAAATGCATCAAATAATAATAAAATAACTCTGATATGGTTTATTCCTACAAGCGCCCGTTTTTTTGGAAAAGAGTTTATATATATATATATATATATATATATATATATATATATACATATACACACACGTACCTACATGCTATACATTTGTAGAAGAGTAATGTGTAATATACAAAAATAATACAAATATTTATTGATCGTTCGTTCAGACTCCAAATAAGCCATCTCAATAAAAAGACTTAAAAATAGCACTAAAAACATAGATATTTAATATTTCCTTGTCTTGCTTTATACATTATACCTTTACCTTACACCAAAGACCATGATGCCTTCTTATTATGCACTGCGCTATTAGGCTTCAGTCTATTCGCAAGTAGGTTAAGCGAAGCCAGATAAGAAACGCATATTGAATTATATGCAAATAACTGCATATTACTTAGTAGTTAGGCTATAGTTTCCATACAATTCGGTTAAAATTTGTAATAATTTAGCAAAAGTGTCAATACAGACGAAAGAGTTTCATCTAATTTCATATATACTATTTAAATGTTAGTAACTATATTTATAATGATATGTGTTTAGGTTAATGTACTAAATATACGACCAAAATATAAAAACCCTCATAATATAGTAGCTGCTGATTTATTAGATGTCTCTGATACAAGCAGAAGTAGATATTTTGGAGAAAAAAATTGTCTTGCTTCACATTTAAAAAATAAAAATAACTCACTTTTTTCAAATCACACAAATAAATTCTAAATAAAGTTCGGTCCAAATCATCGAAGGAATTGTGTTTACAATTCTTCACAAATCACGCAATCGTGAAAAATCAACGCAACGCTTCACAAATCATATTCGTAAAAATCAACGCAATAGGGGAGAGAACATATATTGCGATACAGCACCTTTAGATATAGAAGCTGGTGTGAAATGTTTGCAGAATGTCATTATGAAAATTTCTCAGGCACGCGAGGAATGATATTCGAATACAAATTGCGGAATATGCAACGCTGTCATTTTTTAAAAGGGCAAAGAATGATGGAAATGTCACATCTAGATAAGCGAACTTTATCGATAGGGGACCGAGCTTTTTGGGCTTTGGAGTTGTTTGCGGGGTATAAATAAAATATATAATTACAATAATCTGTTGCTATTGACAGGGGTTAGATTTCCAAAAGTTATTGCAAATATTAAGACTCCGAATATCAAAACTTTAATCGATCAGTAAAAGAATTCTGTATTGTAAGAAAACGCTCGTCTCTAATGCGTTTGAAAATTTAATTTTATTGTGTTTTGCACTTATAATAAAATGTAATTACATATTAGTAACAGCAAAAAATTCTAACCATATAATAAAACAATGATTATGAGTAACATACTTGAATATGTTATGCGAACTGGTAAGAAGTTGTTTTTTTACATTTACCTGTAAATTAGTTAATAATGACCAAGTGTTATCTATATTTAGTAAATAAATTTTTAAAATGGCTGGACCATCAATAAGTATAACCGTGAATATTGTGCACGGATGTATTAGAATTCACTATTAATTGTACGTGTGTGGATGTAGTTAGGAGTGAACAAAATGAAAAGTCAATGTGGGTGACATTTTTGGGGGAGAGTAAATTTTCTATAGTACATGAGAATAATAAAAGAAGTTGTAAAATGGAATATAAAAGTACATGTAAACATGACAGCAGGGAAATGAAAGCACAGCATATTGAATGAATGAACGGAATACTATTTGATAAAAACAGATATATATATATATATATATATATATATATATATATACACACATATATATGTATGTATGTATATATAAATATATATGAATAACTTATATGTAGATCGATAATTCGCAACTACAAAATTAAAATCAAAGCTAAATTTTATTAAAACGAACTACATATCATATTTCTCTGAACTGCTCATGATTAAAGTAATTTAAAGCTGTGCAAAAATAAAGATTGGACTTCATAACAAGTACGGAAAAGTTCATATGAACTTTACAATAATTTATCACGAAATAGCACAGCAACACTCACTTATAAACAACCTATTTAATTAATCTATATACATGAAGAGAAATTTCCTCCTTAAGCATAATGCACATGGACGAGTGTAAAATATGTCATAGTTAAAGTTTATATGAAGAAGGAGTGCAGAAAGCTAACATTTATATGTTATATGTGTTAGAAATACATTTAATTACATATTACAAATATATTAAGAGATTCATTCTTTAAGTTCATGTTGTCAATATAATAGTCTGTGTTCAAACAGTCGCACAGAGTAGAGATGGTCGCCAAAGAATTTTAAAATGTTAAATTGGCTGAGTTTCGAGTTGTGAATTTTATGTGATTCCAAAATACTTTTTTAAATAGTCTGTGGAGTGTATATCAAGGCATAAAAGCATTGATTTTATATTTTATGTAATAGATATCTGTGTTTTATATATTATAGAAATGCAGCTTGCTTAATACACCTGCTGCAAAAGGAAAAATCTGTCAGCTTGTTAAATATACATCTACTGCGAATGGAAAATTTTGTAGCAGCAATATGAATTGACTTACTCTACCTATTAGTGTTGAACCTCAGTAACATTTCCACTTAAAAATTTAATGAATTATGAATTTCGACCACCGGCCGACCATTAGTGTTATATTATTTGATTTATTGTAAATTTAGTAAAAAGCTAATGTCGATTAAGCTGTAAACATAACTAATATACTATAAATAATCTTTTATTAATCTTCGAATAAATCACGAAACAAGGAAAATAAAAGTTAATCTCGATAATTAATGTTATAATGAATATTTTACTTGATAAAGATTAATATAATAGATTTATAGTCCGCGATTATTTCACTAAGAAGTAGGGCTGCGTCTCAAGTAATTAATTGTCAACAAACGGTGTGCGAGCGGCGCCAGGCATTTCTCCCCAAACTTGCGAAATTTAGGGGTAAATCTTAATATATAATTCAGCAAATTAATTAATAACGAGATGTGCTCAAAACAAGAGAGAAGCAAGTTTCGCAGATGCGTTACGAAGATCATGTACTTGTAAAATAGTTCAGAATACCGAACGAAAATTAAATGAAAGTTAAGAAGTTTTTACTTCTTAGTGCTACACGTTCTGTCTCTCAACGGATGTCTTTGAATGGACGTCTGGTATGATCGTGAATTCTTTATGTTACTACAGGTTTAACGTTTTAAGATTAATATCAATACTGTCGTCCGATTTTAAATCTTTTTACAAAATGTAATATTATGTAAAAAGATTTAAAATCGGAGGACAATATTGATATTTTATTAACTTTTACATAATGTATTTCTATAGTCTTATATAGAAATGGGATTCGTCAATCACTTTTTTTATTACGTCAATATTGCAGAAACCTGATCAAAGAATGACACAGAGTTAGTGATTAGCGATTTATTTTGAATGTGTAGTATTTTTTTTATTGATTTGGTTGAAATTTTTATAGAATTTATGAAACATTACATTCTTTTTGATATGTTTGCAATTTTTAGGGTCGCTTAGCGGAATGACGAAAAAAGAGCACTTAAAATTTCGCTATATCTGTCTCTCTCACGTATGTCACAGCATCGTGACTCTGTCAATTTAAGTCTGCTTGTAACACAATTTTATAAGAAGATATAAATTAAATACACCAATAGAAAAATAAATGTGTGTGTACTTATGTACGCACGTTACAAGTTATAATTCGTTGGCATAATACAAGAATAACTCTATTTAGCACACAAATAATTAATGGAAATAAAATAATAAAAAAATCTGGAGTGTGATTATATTGGTAAAATCAAATTAGTGAATTTTAAATAATTTATAATGGAAATAATTTATATTGGAAATTTATCCTCACTTATAAATTACACTTAAAATATATTTTAAAAAGCTTGTAAGCACTGTTTCTATCACGAATATTCACAATAAATGTTTTTGATTATATGGATCAGCATTTAATTTCAATTACTAAAGAACAAATTGTGCGTGTACTTACGTATGTGCGTTAGAAGTTATACTTATTTGGCATAATACAAGAATAACTTTATTTAGCACGCAAATAATTAAAGGAAATAAAATAATGAAAGGACTGGAGCGTGATTATAGGTAAAATCTAAGTTCAATGAAATAATTAAATTTTAAATAGTTTATAATGTAAATAAATACATACCGAAATTTAACTTCACTTAAAAATACACTTAACATATATTTTAAAAAGCTTATAAGCACTATTTCTATCACGATGTTTTGATGACACTATTCATAATGTTTTTTCTTATATTATGTTTTTTATTATATACTATTGGATTTTAACGACTAAAAATATTATTTAAAAGCATAGATATTACTTAGAATTGTATAAATATAAAATACTTGTTGTGTATTTACAAATACCTCTATAACTATCATAAATATAGTATGAGCCACTACAGGCATATGTTTAGTGACAACTTCATCCTGTCGATTTTTGTTGCATCGTACGCGCGCATCGTAAAATTTCGCTCTCAACATTTTTTCATAACGCCCCTAAAGAAGTATAACTTCAAAAATTAAGAAACTAAATTTTTTAATAACCTGTTATATCAAATTTGGGCATCAAAAATATATTTTCAGGGACTTCATTGAGTGAGGTGTCCTAGGAAAGGTCTTCCAAAATGCAATCGAAAATATGAAATGTATTCTATTGGTAATCTCTTTCGTGTGATTTGAGTATCTAAAATGTCAAAAAAAAGTCAGTGGAACACACCCACTCTGACTTTTCTATACATGCGGAAAATCTGAAAAACATCGGTACAGCGGCATGTAGTAAACACTATATTGGAAAATTAATTCGGGGATATTTAATTGATAAAAATTAATTAAATATCCCTTAATATAATAGAGGTATCGCAAATATCCCTTAATTAAGTAGAGGTATTCTTCTTTCACATATGAAATACATATTATACAATATATTGACACAGTGAAAAATAATGTTAACACGTGTAAATGTTTATTAAAATACTATATACCAGGAAATGATTAAAAAGTTATATTATTTTATAACAATTTCTTATATGGGCACATATTCCTTACAGTATGAGCTCTACTCATTTTTAGCAAGTATTTTTCGTCGTGATAAATTAAGAAATTAGGATTACGGCTGCGATTTTTATATTAAGAATATTCAGACAAGGTGTTCAGTTAATTTATAAGTCATGTGTTCTCTTGTTATATTTTCAATCTTATATCCAATGATTTGAATGCACAAAATGCAATTGAACTTATTTTCTAGTTAATTTAATTGTTAATATATTGAGTTTAAAAAAAAATTAGGTGTGGCTGTCATGGACACAGCCGTGTGTTGTACGTGAATACGTCTATGTAACGGGTTATATTTTTTAAATAAAATATTTTTATTTATGTATTTAGGATAAAAGCAAGGAAACAAATAATTATTATGTTACAATAGCGTATAGGCTGACATTATATATTTTTGATAATATTTTTTTATCCTAACACCTTATTATAGTCACTGTCACTACTTTAAAGTAATGTTTTTATACAATTGAAAGATTTTGACGACAGCTGACGATTAAAACTTAAACGGACGTCGTAGCTTTTCTGAATCAAAAGTTATACTAATTGCAAATCTCGATACGTAGCAAAATAACCTCAAAATGGCGGTACTTCCCCCTCCACCGCGCGCGATGCATCACTGTTCTCGCGTATTGTAATGAATTCTTTGATCCATTACCTATCCAGTGGTTTAATTTTTGATGTAGAGGATAGATTCAAAACTGCAACGCCAAACTTTATCCCCCAATTTTGTTATCATTAGGTTTTTTGGATTGCCCCCGTATGGTATCAAATTTAAAGACGTATTCATGTCAAAAATTCCATTCAATCTTCCTTTACACCAGTAATTTCTTTGAAATAAAATTAATATTTTTAAATCCGCATTTACTTCTCTTATAATTTATTTGCTTCTAAGTAGTTATAGTAGTAAATATTACCTTTTTCTATTGAATTGTCCCAATAAGATACTCACATTTCATTAACAAAAGAAATACTGCGACAAAATTTGAAGATCGATTAGGTCTTCTACGAAACGCCTCAAATGTGTATTTTTATTAATATACTCCATATACGCTGTCATTGACAAAGTGGCTATAACGACTTCAGATCAATATAATCTAGGTCACGGCGTCGGGTGGTAATCCTTCGATCCTTGGAAAAGTGTAAGTAGGTATGATCCATTCAATACAATATTTTTACGGGTCTTTTTGCGACAAAATTCTTTTATAATGAAAAGCTTTACAAAACCAAATGAACCTATTTATAGCGAAGAATTCAGTTTCCAAATAGAAGGCCTTTTTGTATGTGGAATAAAACATATTTATGATTTCTTTTGTGTATTCGTGTATTTTTAGTTTCGTTAAACGGCATATTCTTTTTATTATCGATTACTTTTAGATGATGTGATTTCCTAAAGTATAAATAATCAAGTGTAAAACGATTTTTTAAATTTGTTTCGTATTGTCTTTGGCGTAAATATATTCGTTGACCTCTTCGAAATTCCGAGAAACTCTTTGATTTAGTGTCTTAGTTTCGATCATTGTCTTATTTTGGAATTTTAAAAAAGTCTCAATCACATACGGCAAATTATTATTAGTAGTAAAAATAGTTTAAATTTGATTATTTTTTTCGTTGACACTAGTTATTTATCTGAAAAAAAAAATAAGTGTCGCATCTTTAGTCGTCGCACCATCAGGGAACTTAGCGGCTATCCGTATACAAGGACACGCCTCACAAATATTAAAATAGCCCTCTACCCTGAGCATCTACACTATTGTTTTATATATAAAAAGTTTTCTGGATAAATAATCCTTATGATAATCAAAACCGCACCAAATCCATCTAAACAGAAAGACAGGTAGACGTTGGGTTCTACATATGTACTTAAAAAAACTCTATTAAAATGTAATTTCGTATTTGTTTTTTTTTCTTAAATTGTTTGTGTTTAACATTCCCAGGTGCAACAAGTATTTTATTATAAGTTTAGATACCAAATTAAAGTTAGTTGTTAACAATGGACGAGTTTTACACTGCAATAATCCAGTTAACTGTTCCATTCTATTCTAAAGTCAGAATATGGAAAACCAGAAAATATGAGAGGTAGAGACTTTGATGCCCAAGACATAGAAATTATATAATTTCGTTAGAGTGTTATTACAGTCTTTTACAAAATTAACTATTAACTGCCCCTGATGTTATTGTTATTTCAATTGTTACTACTAAAAGATATTTATCTTTAGTATTAAGAGTATTTGCAGCCACCATAAAACCATAGTAAGTAGCCATAAGAATAAGTGTAGAAATAACCATAAGAATAAAAGAAAATACGATAAAAAGAATAAAGTCCTTTAGACGGATGAAATCAGATTTTAGGTATTTGAATCTAAGGGAACCCTCCAGATAAAAAAGGGCGTTAGGAAGTCCGTGCCAATAATGAACTATAAATGTGACAAAGCAACGACTTCATGGTGCTTTGGAAGCTGCAAACGCGATAGCTGCAAATCGAAATTAATGTCATAATAAGTAAAAAAAAATTGCTGTAGTTCTTTTAAAGAAGACAGGGGTTTAACGTGACAAATTGTTTCGTCTAAAAATGAATTTATTTAATTATATTAATGTTCATTGTTAAGCGAGGTTCATTTAAAAAAAAAGTCTCAATCGCATAAGGCAAATTATTATTAGAAGCAAAAATGGTTTTAAGGTGATTTATTTTTTGTTGATACTAGTTATTTATCTTATAATTTTATGGTTATTTTTGTTATAATTTAATAAACTTTTCAATTTATAATTTTTTAGCCAGTAGAGTATGCATGTATATTATATGCATATTGTATGAACGCTTGTATGCATTTAGGTCTACGTATGTATGTTATTAGAGCGAACATATATACGTAGCTTAGATAACGATCTCGAAGCTAGGATAACGATTTTATTATTTGAAATATTTTTTGTCTGCCTTTTTTATTTATTTGTATAAATTAGTTTTATATATAATATAAAAAACAAACTTTTTAATAGGATTAATTGAGCTTGTCTTAGTAGGTATATTTATCTATGGCAGCTAATAAAACATCACTTTACTCACACCTTTGGAAGCAGAATTTAATTGCATTTGTTTTCCATTTTTATAGTATTTGTGCTAAGTCACTTTTTATAATTTTGTCACAGGTGTACTTCTATAAGCCATAAGTTTTGGTTAAGTTCATATTTCGCAAAAGATAGAACTCAAATTCTAGGGAAAGGTAGATTTTAGATTTACCAACGACTTTTATATAGTATTATCTAATTTAGAAAATTTATTTTTTGTTCAATTCTACCGTACTTGAATATTTGTAAATGAATGTGAAATCTACTTTGAATATT
Source organism: Druceiella hillmani (assembly GCA_039881145.1). Classification (NCBI taxonomy): domain Eukaryota; kingdom Metazoa; phylum Arthropoda; class Insecta; order Lepidoptera; family Hepialidae; genus Druceiella; species Druceiella hillmani. The sequence continues at coordinate 23,881,427 of JAYKKI010000005.1, forward strand.
GAAACCATTAACGTAAATGTTAAGATTTTGTTTTTGAAATAGTCCAAAATTTTCATAAATTAATTTAAAAATTTAAAATGAATATAAATTCTTTGAATATAATGTTCTCGAGGTAACTAAAATTAAGCTATTTAAAACAGAAAATAAAAGAAATTAATTGTTTTACAAATAATAGTACCTAGTGAAGGAACTAAATCAAATTGATATTATTAAGTTTTGTATTAATATAATATCTAAAAAAAATATAAACGTATACAATAAATTACCTACAGAATAAACCTCACTATTGAGTATAATTTAAAACTCAAATGGGTGATTATTGACTTAAAAGTAGGCCGATGCTGTGCAGCGCCAGTTTTCCAATCATGGACTCCATACGAAGAGTGTGTACTTTTTTATCGCCGACTCCAAATGCCATTATTCAGATAAGAGCATTTCAGAATCCTCTCGAGCGCACTCTCGAGTGGAATGCGAAATTCGGCAAAAGTTTGGAAACGCACGTCCTGACGCCGCCTGTACTTATCCTCTTCCGTTATTAATGTCAAGATTTCATGAAAATTGCCACTCGATAATCGCGAGGCGGCGACGGAAGTGCTCCCTCACGCCGGAAAATGTTTTATTTCACTCCCGCCTTCCGACGAGGGCCGACGGGCTGGTGGGAAACCACGTGCTTTTCCGCTGTCGTATGCAAAAGATATCATCGCGCTTAACATTTTTAACTATTCTGTATTGCTTTTGGCTGTCCTGCGTCGTTTTGCTGGAATTAAATCGTTTCTATGAACTTCGGCGAGTATAGCACCGGCTGTAAAATTTTCCACAAAAAAATTCCGTTTTTAATATTTGCGAATTTCATTTTTGTTTAACAGCCACATTCAACCGTACGAAGATCAGTCTTGATAAATTGAGAAATTAAAGTCGATAATATTTCTGTTATATTTCTCTTGTATTGCTTTAGTTAAAAATAATACGAAAAATAATATTGATATTTGTAGTAAATTTAAATTATTAGTGCCATAATTTTTGGGCGCCAATAGAGAGACACTTTTTAATTATTTTAAAATAACCGATTAAGTCAATTAACTATTTATTATTATACATTAACTAGATATACGTACTCAATTTTACTCTAAATGGGGAAATTTAAAAAAAGATTAAATTATGCATTTCTTTCTGTAATTCGTATAATTTATGGAGGAAAGTAAGTATGTTTTATTTTAGTTTATGTTTAAATTAATAAAACTTGAAATAAGTTCTTAATGTTTCGAATAAATGTATCATGAGAATACATTCACAACATAGAACGAATGTATCGATATTGGTTCTTTGAGTTAACAGTTCCTATTTATTTAATTTAGGCAATGGCTACATATTGAAAAAGCAATTTGTAATTATAGTTTTTTATGAACGTTTCTAAAAATTCACTTGTAACTACTTCATTACATTTTTATTCTTATTACAATTTCTTATTAACAATTCTTGGTATATTAAAAATATCGTATATGTGTGTTTATGAAGACAGTTTTTCATATCTTGTGTTATGATTACAAATACATTTCATTTCTAGCCTTTTCCTGATTTTCGATCCTTTCATTATTGGCTTTTTTGTATTTCGAAAAACATCAGAAATTTTTTCTATTGGTGAAACGAAAACACCGTTTTCGCCAGACTGCTTTCTTAAAATTTGAGTTTAAAAAAGTAAAAATGCTATCTTTATTAAGAATGATCGGTAAACAGTTGTAATTTCTATAACACACTTAACGAATTGATCTGTGAACAGTTGTAATTTCTATAACGCACTTAAAACTTGCTTAGTATTGATCTGCAAATATTTTTAATTTCTATAAAACACGTAAAACTTGCTTAGTGTTGATCTGTAAGTAATGCACGTGAAACTGTATTGAAGTACGAGTAGTAACAATGAAATATTTAATTAATTACCTTGCACTCGTCGTTGTATTATTTGGCTCTTAACATTCTTGCTATGTTAATCTTTTTGTATTGGATGCGTTGCTTACCTGTAAAAGATATACTAGTGTTATTAACTTGTATAACAAAAAATAACTCTTGATCTCTTGATCAAGTCATTTTATAAATTTAAGTAAATAAGATAAATTAATATACATATACATACATATATATATATATATATATATATATATATATATATGTATATATATATATATATATATATATATATATAAGCAGCATGCTTAATTACTTATTATCATTATTAGAAAATACCTATAATTATTTGCATTATTGTTATTTTGATGGGTATGATGGTAAAATTTTTGACAATATAATCTTCTAATCATCAAGGAGCGGAGAAAGGAAGGAGATGGATATATTCTGCATGCATTTTGGCACCGCTGATGTAGTGATTCATTAAATCGAGATAAACAAAGACAAAAATATTTGTAGATGTTTGCAAAAATATTAATATCAAAAATAAAATGATGTACACAAATATTATTATGAAAAAAGACTAATATTCCCATAAAACCACAGATAATCCATAAGTCGATGTCGTTTATTTATAAGCAGACTTAGGAAACGCATTTCCAAACCGTCAAGATAAACTTAGACATAATACATTGAAATCCCTCGACATCATAGTTTATTTTCAGTTTCTCCCTCGAGATAACATGCAAATGTTAACATTCCACTTACATAGATAATTAACCAACGCCGAAAGCCAATTCTACATAAACACAGCCAATACGCGCCCTTGAACCTCGAGGGCGCGAACGAGTCACCTTTGTACATTTAAATACGTGCTAGCTTTCCCGGCCCGATCTATTTCGAATATTTGTGTTTTGCCGAAATTATTATATTTTTAAGATATTTCTAGTAATAAAGGTAGCTTATTCAAAATAGGGTAATTTAAAGGTTAATTTAAAAGGTTTAATCGAAAATGAATATCTCCGCAAATTAAATATGATTTAATAAATAATTTTTAATTGCGAAATAAAACATTAAAATGCAGTAAGATAAAATATTAATTTTATGACTTTATATATCATGTAGTAAAGAATGGAATCTTTATAAGATATTTATATTTGATTTTCCCGACATCTGTTATCGAATTATATCTTTTAAATCATCGGCCGTAGATATATGAAATTCATTATAGAAATGACGCTTTTCTGACGCAAAAGGGTGAGAGTTTATATATCTTTTACTTTGTGTAATTTCGATTGTGGTATCAGGTATAGGTATAGATTATAAATGTATTAAAAAAGTACATAGCTCTCAATAGATTTTGCATATTTAAAAAAAATGTAAAGGAGACGGGCAAGAAGAATAAAAAAACACCTCAAGCGTGAGTGGAACTCGCACTACGATGGTTTTGCACACATTTATGAACATTAAATGGTACATCATATTTTAATTTTTTAGGACGAAAATATATTACTTTCTATATCTTTCACAAGCGCATATAAAATCAAAATATTTTTTACGTGATATAACTATAAATTAACGATTTTCGTGTATTTCTCGTTGATCTAAATGAATAATTCTAGGTCAACGGGAAGTACCCTTATAGATTTTGATTTATTTGCGATTGTAAAACTATGCGGTCTAAATGGCCGTATTTTTGGATTCTTCTTGATTGCAATGACTTAGAAGCTTATTTTTTTCAGTTCCAAGGTACTTCAGACCTAAGTATTTGACATTAATTTCAACTTGATACCTCTTAGCGTTCCTGAGAAAAAAATATCTTGACAGACCAAAGAACGGACAACAAAATTTTCCTATAAGGGCTCCTTTTTTCGTTTTGAGGTACGGAATCCTAAAAATGATACTCTTGAAGAGAAAGGAAAAAAACAGTTCACTTAAAAGTTTTATTTAAAACAAATAAAAAAGCTTGTATTTTATTGTGAAAAGTCAAATCATTTTGCATAATAGTTTGTATATAACTTTTCTACAGAACCATTAGAATCAGAAAGATGAACCAAAGTGCAGATTGTGTCCGTATTGTGTATATAGATGTAACATACTAGTCAACGAAACTTAAAGACCCGACAGAGTCATTGAAAAGAGCCTTGTAAAACTCGAAAAGAGCGAAAAAGACATTGATTTTGACAATAGAGAACAGATGCCAACATTTAGTACGTAATGATCAAGCTATCAGTTTATTTTAATAATAATATAGCTATGCAATAATTTACCTATTAGTTTATTTTACCAATAATGTAGCTATGTAATAATCTAGCTATTAGTTTATTTTATTATTAATGTAGTTATGTAATAATCTAGCTATTAGTTTGTTTTAATTAATTTAGGCACTGGCTACGTACAAAGCAAAGGCATCGATGTTAAACAAAGCGATCAATATTATTTGTTATGGAATTGTTTCTATAAAATTATTATTTAATTTGTTGGCAATTTCTTATATTGGATATATTTGGCGTTAATTTTGTAGAAATTCATTATACATATATATATATATATATATATATATATATATATATATATATATATATATATATATATATATACATATATGTTTCATAAAGAAGACCGTCGAAAATAGGTGTGAAGTTACCGAAACAGAACATAATTTTCCAAAAAGGGTGTATTTTTTGGAATTTAAACAAAAACTATGATAGAAAATTGGAAAAGAATGAAAAATAAAACTGCCACAATTAAAAGAAATTGCAGCAATTAAATGAAACTACGTGACGTAGTATTATTTCTACTTTCTTTAAGTTCTTTACCACGACCTAGGTTTTGTTGTTGTTGTATTATAACATCTTCAGGTGTGTTATTAGCAAATATTCTTGCTAATAACCCACCTGAAGATGTTGTAATACAACGAAACCTAGGTCGTGGTAAAGAAATTAAAGTAGAAATAATACTACGTCACGTAGTTTCATTTAATTGCTGCAATTTCTTTTAATTGTGGCAGTTTTATTTTTCATTCTTTTCCAATTTTCTATCATAGTTTTTGTTTAAATTCCAAAAAATACACCCTTTTTGGAAAATTATGTTCTGTTTCGGTAACTTCACACCTATTTTCGACGGTCTTCTTTATGAAACATATATATATATATATATATATATATATATATATATATATATATATATATGTATGTATGTATATATATATATATATATACATATATATATATACACTTTTACCGTAACATTAAACACTGTGCGGTTAAATAATTTGAATATATTTTTATGTGCAGATGGACACGCATTACAGAAAACTGAAGCGAATATTTTTATTTTAAGATTTAATTTTTTTCCTTTTTTCTAAAAGGTATACTTTTTAACCAATGACAGTAGACGGTTGAACATACCTCGTAATTCCTAATTAACTTTTTTCTTACGGATTAAAAACTTAATATGATTATGAAAATAAGTCTCCGAAATTAATTAAGTTCAATTTCCATTTGATCAATCTTTAACAATACTGAAATAAAAAAAATTAATTTTTACTGAAATAAAAATAAACGATTAATCATACAATATAGATTTACTGTTTATAAATAGAAAGCGAATAGAAGGTAGTTAAAAATGATAGACAAAATAAAAACAAGTAATGCAAACATATTAATCGATTAATATGTAACAGACTGAAAATTTAGACAGACTTACAGACACGCAAGCTTAATGTTTTTCATATTATTGTAGATAACTTTATACATTTTGTAATATGCGGAGCAAAGGTTAACTCTATTTACCTACATTAGCAATATAGTGTGCATACCTAAACCGTCATTACTCTTGCTGAACGAGGGAGGAGCTGGTGTATAAACATTGGGCGTAAACATTGGGCTGGTGCTTCATAAACCTACATCGGATGGTTATGAACTGGAGACTTGAGGCTGTGCTAAGAAGATTTACATGAAGTTTGCTTTGTTAATAGGAAATGAAAATTTGTTACGTATTTGGATTTTTAACAGTTTTTGTCCAACTTGGGATTGGTATTGCGACTTTTCACTTTCTACGAGAGCTATGAAAAGTTTGGAGAAAACTGTTGTAAATGTTTTTGAGAAACTTCGTAAATAGAAATTGATTAATTGTAAAATGGCCCGTGTCATAATTACTTATATTGTCAAAACTCAAGGTTGACTGTCAATAATAAATTATAGGTTTTTATTATTTTTATTATAATATTTAAAATAGAAATGAGTACATTTAAAATAAAAACATTCTCAATGAAATTTTAATCATTAACGCCCGATGTCACCAATGTATTGAATGTAAAACATGGCAAATGTTTCTTTTTGTTGTTAATAAGCGAGAAGTTGAGTACTGTGACTTGTGTAGCCTTTTCGTAAGTATGTAAAGTCCAAATATCGCAAAAGGTAAAGAGCTATATTCCTAACATTCTCGGTCATGTAATTGTGAAAAGTTGACCAAGATGGTTATAATAATGTGACAGCTATCTTGGAGTAAACACAATATACGTGCCTTAACTTAGCAAACCTTATTAATGTCATAAATATAAGTTTTTTTTGTTTCTTACAGAATAAAGCCTAAACAGCAGAATGGATTTTTCATAAATTTGGTACAGGCATAATTTATGAATTTAAAGATCACATAATTCGAGTTAATATATAAGTTATTTTTAAACCCGAGAAATAGCATATTGCCTGTAAGATGAAACTATTCCCTTTTTTAATTAATTATAAAAATTCAGTACATGTATATTAAATATTTACAGAGATGCCTGACGAGAGACCTTGCACGAGGGACAAAACCCGTTGCTCAATCAAAAATGCACGCGGGCGGCGCCACAGGGAAAAACTTTCGATAACATAAAATTATAAAATATAAAAATTTGGGAGCCTCATGGGACGATTGGCAGATGTGAAACTTCTAAATTTTGTTATGTTATTACTTTGAAATATTTTTATTTGAAAAATTGAAAACGAAAAAACAAATATTCAGATAGTTGTTAATAATAAAATATTAATTTAATTTCATTATTTTATTATTACGAAATAATTTATCATAGAAATATTTCTAACAATCTATTGGAAATATATTTTGAATTTTATGATACTGTTACTCGATAAGATGCGAAGCTGGCTGAATCAAGTAGAAATGAGCCGAGAAGACGCGAAGCTGGCCGAATGGTACGCCGCGACGTGCCATCAGAACGTTTTAACTCCCATCCAAACGTGTCATTACATGTTGACGTCAAAAATAAAACAAAGTAAAACAACTAGAAATGTCTCACCGATATATTTACCGTCTAGTCAAGGATATAAGAAACAATAGAGGAATACCGATTAAATAGTTCCATCACAATTTGTAACATTTCTTCATTCTTACTTTCATATACTTACATTTCTTCTTTACGCCCGACAAATCACACATTTTTCCTTTCTAGCGTCGTTCGCTTAACAAGAATCGCTCACTAATTTTTTCGCTTTGATGAAATTCGAAAGCATACTTGACGTTATTTCTAGGCTTAACTACCTCTCATTTTATATCTGATTCGAAGCTATTTCCTCTAGTGTGGTTAAACCTCCATTAAATTAATTTCAAGTTATTAAATGTGTTTAATTTCGATTTTTTACTGTGTGCCACAAGTGATAATGTTAAGTAATTAATATATGATTAAAATTTTTGCGTGCTCATACACACAGGAATTCCATTTAAGTCCATTTTATTCCACATTATATATAATATGGAATAAAATGGATTTCTTAAAAATGTTTCAATCTACAAGTTTGGCAATTAATAAATCGAGTTTTATTACACAATAAATAATAATAACAAAATAGATGATGGAAGTTATATGCAATGTAAATGCAATTATTATCGTTAATTAAATAAAGACTCGGCCGGGACATAGGTAATTGTATGTTTATGGTAATAAGCGGTAATTGCAATTATGTTTAATTACTAACGCTGGTGTAATGAGTGATCATTAACCATTGAATTAAGCAGGAGTGACCTAACGATAATTTAAATACAAGGTCGATTTTTTTATGTGATATAGGTAATTTTGTCTTTAACAATTTGTAAAATGCTTACTTTTAAAGTTAATTTTTAATTTTTTTCTATTTTGAATAGATATTGGTAGATGTAATCATAGTGAATATTTGCTACTAAATACTAGTATAAATATTAGAAGGATACGTTCTGGTGTTTCTTTATACATATTATTAATTTTCCCACAAATAGTTTGGTCTAGACGTCCTACCTTATATTGATGTTTTCTGTCGGCTGCACAGGATAAATAGCATTTGTGTGGAATAATATACCCCTCTATTCTCCTATAATTATAGTATAATTCCCTTTCACTTATGACAATCCGATACGTACCCTTTCCATATTTTTTGGGACCCTTAACATTACTATTTATAAATTGTTTTTCTAAAGTTACAAACGTCAATAACAAATTACACATTTAAAATGATTTTTTTGTCCTTAAGTTTATCCCATGTAAAGTTATTATATACTATTTACTTACACCTTACTATTATCTCGTTATATACCTGTTTCACTGCATTTGTCTTAATAGAATGTGTGATGGTTGTACGACGTACCAAACTTGCTTTTCATTTTCTTTTCGATTGTTTTTCTTTTGTATTTCTTTTTCATTAGAGTTTTATATATGTTCTTTACAAAATTGTTGAACTTTTATTGATTACATATTCACGTTTCTAAACCTTCTATTTATCATAATAAAAACATTTCTTTCTCATACCAGATATTCACACACAGAAATGGACATATCACGCAAATTAATGAAGAAAAAAATATATTAAGTACGATAGAACTCGTTCTGTTAGGGTCATGTACATACCTAGGCATGTATGAATATTTAATTGTATATTTATAAATATAAGGTTATATTAAATTATTTACAAATATTAGTATTATTTTCCACCGTGTAAATTATGTTTCATAGGCGTAAAACATGGCGAATTTCAGATAAACTGTCAGGAATAAAAGTTACGGAGAAATTTTGGAAATGGGAAGGGGGTAGATACGGGAGGAGGAAGGGATGTTTTTTGTGGTAATTTTCAATAATATTTCTAGAACTGTCTTATATCAAATTCGGAAAAATCTTTCCAGAAACATTCTAACATATTCGTTTAATTGACACTCTTCACGATATAAAAAATAAAAAAAACATTTCTATTACTTGATTTGCCCCCTGAAAATTTTACATGTAAATGTTTTTGAAAAATATTAAGTTTCCAGGTCAAAATGGTTTCCGCGAAAATCGGCTATAAGAGAGACAGATGGACTGATACATGTCATTGTGAGATACACAAGCCTAAAAGATATCATAGTATATAATATTTCGCCAGACTTTTAACAATTTAGTTCTGTCCTTGGTTACGAGAGTATTAATACGAGAGTGTCTCTCGTTGACGTTCTAAATCAGAACTTTGAGAATTTCCCAAACAAAACCTTGCGTATGAATATATGGATTATAGATAAACACGAGGCGAATCGATCTTGGCTGCTGTCAAAACGTGAACTGATAACAAAGTAGAATTATGAAATTTGACACTGTGAAGGCTGTTTATGCGACGTTTACTGGAAACTTTTCATTTGCCTCGTGTAAAGGAAAAGTTACGGTGGAAGCGTTGCGAACGGAGAAAGTTTCAAGTAAAGACTGAGTGTGGGAGGAACAAGACATGTCGGGGATTAGTTCTAGACTCAGATGAAAAGGGTTTTCGGTTAATAATTTTGTTTTTGATGTATAAATATATATCTAAGTTTAGACCTCGTTTCTATCCATATATACACATGTGCCCCTCAACCATATACATATATACTTATATATATATATATATATATATATATATATATATATATATATATATATATATACATATATGATTGAAAAATTTTTCTTTTAAATAAAATCCCAGTGGAACGGAATTTATAAAAAAAAATTAAAGCAATAAAACAAAAAAAATAAAAATAAAAATAAAAATAAAATATTTCAGATATTTACATGATAATATATAAAAACATCTAATTGGAAATAAGAGGTGATATGTATTTGGAAATAGGAGACGACGGGGTTTTCCAGTAAACTCTTGGGAATATTAGTGGAAGAAGATTTCTTATAAGAGATCAAACTAAACAGAAATATTACTTAAATATGTTCATTATAACGCTTGAATTATTTTATTTATAACTTTTAATAAGTTAATTACTAATAAAAAATAAAAATAAAAACCCGCCTCTCTTCATGTACGTCAATAGCTGCACATGTGATGCACTATTGGAGCCATTTTTAGAAATTGTTTAAAGCACTTGAATGTGTTAGATTGTTATTATTACAGCATTTTCATTGTTATTATTACAGCTGTAATTCTTCTTTTTCTATGATAACTATATTTTATATTAGTTCGTGATTACATATTTTATTCGATTTGAACATATTTAAACGCTGAGTAACGAATGTTTTAAATACTTCACGCGGGGTAATCAGAAAAATTAAATATGCCACGATTGCACCATTAACTGATGTACCATAACCTAAAAACTAAAGTTCGTTATCATCTCAAAAAACGTAGCTGGGGAATATTTGATCTATTTGGGTGCAAATAATGTATACTATCATCCTTGAACCTCTTGAAAGGATTAGATCAACCCGTTGAACATCTTCATACATGTAATGTATATATTACAGCCTGAAAATAATTTAATAGGAAATTCAAAGATTTAAATACCTACGTTATGTTTAGTTGGACACGAATGGGTGTAATCTTTTGATCTGTCGTGTTTGCTAACTTGAAAAGGCGGCTTTTGACCATTATTTTACAGTTGATTGAATTTATTCATATGCGATAGGATCAAATAAATAACTGGTTTGGGTAAATTTCATATATGGTTAAGGTCCTTGTGATATCGCCTCAATTCGAATTTGCGAAATTACGGCGTACCAAATTTTGATCCAATTTCTATTATATATATAAACTATTATTATGAAGTTAAATTTTTATTCTGGGTTTTAAAAATTACGCAAATAAAGTCTGCGTAATTAATTTAATTTCCTTATTAATGTCGTTTGATATGTTATGTGATCTTTTATCGTATTTTTACAAGATAATTGTGTGACTGCAAGCAAATAAATTGAGCTTTTGGACAGCGTTCAACTGAATTCAATGGATTCGATGATTATTTCCATCTAAAGTGACATCATTCACTTGAAGGTTTCATTCTGTTGAACAACTTAATGTTTTGATAAGGAAAAAAAACAGGAGTTATTATAAAGTAAATTAAACAACCATTTAACGCTATTAAATACGGTTTGCTGATTGCATTTGATAACTTTATTGCATTTAGGGAAATTCTTTTTTCCGAAATTCTCTCGGCAAAAAAGGAGCTTACAAATTTATTGATTAGTTTGAATTAAAATTTAGAAATAACGTTTAAATAATGGACTTGCTAAATAATATGAAATGAAATTATAAAATACGGTTTCAAGAAAGTTTAGAGGGCTGATGGTAATTTGATTGTAATTCTTTTTTTGATTTATGTGGTACACGGGATGGTAAATTAATGTTTATATGTTTACTGAATAATGTTAAATTTTAATTGCTAAATATGTGACACAATCGTGTACTGTGACTTATGTACTAAACTCCATTAATCTTAATTAGAAAGAACCTAAGAGCAAAACCGCCTAAAACCGTGTAAACACATTAAAAGTAGAGTTCCCTAGTATACTACATTTGTTGAAATTTTTGATGCAAGTTAACAGTAAAAGAAATTTCTGTGTTTAGAAATTTTTATTTCGGCAAATGTTTAAAATTTTTTCACATTTTTTAATTATAATTGAAAATGAGAGGACGTGAGAAACATTTCATTTTGAAGTTTATTATTTTATAAACGGGATAAGAAAGGAAAAATGTTAAATTGAACGTAAATTTTCTTTAAAGATGCTGCAACTTCATATGTACGGAGGTACATTAAATTGTTTTTTCTATAAAATATTAATTATGCCCAGTATAGCTTGGAAAGTCTGTATGGAGCATCAGACTCCATGAAATTAGAAGGACGAAATTATAAATTCCTTGTAAAGCGGAAGAGAAAATTTAGACCATTTTTAAAAAATATTTTGTATTTATGTTTTATAAGATTTTGCCCCAAATCTGATAAATACTGGCTCTTTCTAATTTGATGTTTTTCTACATTTTATTATAAAGCAATCTTGATGTTGACGGTGTACGATAAGTCGCATTTTTCGTGCCCATATAGCTCTTCGTAATCTCATGAGAACATCTCCCTCATTTCAAATATGTGTACTGCTAATAAAGTCTCCACCCATAACGAATGGACATACGCCATCTGACAGATATTTTATCTACATCATTACTAGGGCTACCGATGTCGGTAACCGGTTATCGAAAATAAAAATGATACAGGCTATTTTTAAAGGAACCATTTTGATGATTTTATATATATATATATATATAAATATATATATAACACACACATATATATATATATATATATATATATATATATATATATATATACATATATTTGTTTTATATAAATGTTTCTTGCATTTACCCAAATAATTTTATTATGCAATTAAGATATTTAGCAGAGTTGAAATAAGTTCAACCAAGATTCTGGTTAGTGTTACAATTTTAAGATTGATTAATATTTGAGTTTTATGAGTTTCTCGTTAAGACTCTCACTTTATTTATGTAAATATGCAAATATTTTTGAAAATTTACTTCATGTAAAGTATTTTTGAAACATCAATTTAAATGGAACAAATTTTATAAAATTTATAAAATCATTGGATTAGTCGAAAAAATCAAATGTTTCATACTATTAAAATTTTGTCTAGAATGTTTATAAAATTGCATTGTGTTTCATAGTTGATTGTATTTAATTTCATAGTTGATACGTAAGTGACTGATATACAAAAAATAAAACATGAAATTTTCAATATTATTACAAATGATATAATAAATAATTTAGTCTCAACGGAACGCTTATAATTTCGTCTTGTCGGTCTGTACGTCTGTCTATTCGTATGTCACAGCCATTTTACTTGGAGGCTTTTGGCACTATATATATATATATATATATATATATATATATATATATATACTCTTTTGCATAAAAAACGGGCGGTTTTGATTTTGTCATATTATTAACAAAATATTATTTATATTATAGAGGTTGTATTAATTGTAATTGTTACTGGCAGGTATAGTGTATTCTGGCACATAAAAACGAACGTTCTAAATTTGAAATTTATTATTCTCTTTCATTAGCAAAAACGTATTTTTTGGCGGTAAATGAAATCCAACCCTTATTAAGTTCTTTTTCATTTGTTACGTTTTTTATTTTAATGAATAAATTTTAATTAAATTTCTATTATTTAAAATAAATTTAATATATTTTCACTTCTCTTTTGTGTTCTCAGTATGGTTGAAAAAACGATAAGAGTTAGTAAAATTATTGTGCTGCTTGAAGAAGGCTGTAGCCAATGTGTTGTGTCTCAGCAGTATAATGTGAGCGGTTCCACCGTCCTAAGGACCTGGAAATGATACCATGAAACAGGCTCCGTCAGTAGAAGGCTCGGTTCTGGAAGAAAACGGTGCACTGAGCCACGGAACGACCGCTTCATAGTCAGTCAAGCGCTACGAAATTGTCAAGTTACGTACGTGGATCTCAAACAGAACCTCGAGGACGTCAGAGTTGCTTACACGAGTAAGCCTATGGACAGTCAGAAGGAGACTTCAGGCCGTCAATATACGTAGCTATCGCCCAGCTCGGGGCCCTACATTTCTCCGTGAGCATCGAGTTGCCAGATTGAGATTAGCTTAAAATTTTTCGTCATGGACTCTACAAGGCTGGAATAGAGTTTTATTCTCCGATGAAGCTCGTATATCGATAAGTGGTGAGAATCGACGTCGGCGAGTCTTACGAAGACCTGGAGAACGCTTCGCAGAAGTGTGCTTTGAGGAAATCACCCCTTGCGGTGGAGGTTCCGTAATGTTTTGGGCTGGTATTAACTCAGATGACCGTACCGAGTTAGTTTTTATTGAAAATGGTACACTTAATGCGCAAAGGTGCATAACAGAGGTTCTTATTCCTCATGCTCAACCTGCATTAACAGCAGTTGGAGGCGAGACCATTTATATGGACGACAACGCTCGCGCCCACCGCTCTAGAGACGTTGATGCGTATATGCAGGAGGCCGGAATTCGTCGGTTAGATTGGCCAGCTAGAAGCCCCGACATCAATCCAATAGAATACATATGGGATAATCTCAAACGACGCGTCAGACTCGTAAAACCAGCTCCAGAAAACATTCAGGCCCTTAAAAATGTGATCGTCGCTGAATGGGAAAGTATTCCTCAGGAAATGATAAAAAAAACGTCGTCTAATGCCTAGCAGATTAAGTGCATTGATTTTAGTTAGAGGAGGCCATACTCGTTACTAAATTTTCAAATTTGATGTTAAATTAATAAAAAATGTTCAAAAATAAACTTTAGCCATTTTTAATGTACCAGTATGAAAACACTCGTCTGTGGACTTTACATCGTTTTTTTTATTTATTCGCATTTTTAATGACTGAAGTAGATAATATTCTCATCATATCGCCATATATAATGCATCAAATAATGATAAAATAACTCTGATATGGTTTATTCCTATAAGTGCCCGTTTTTAAGTGCCGTTATATATATATATATATATATATATATTTATATATGTATATATATATATATATATATATATATATAAATATATATATATACATGTGTGTGAGTGTAAAATTTGGATGGTGGTGTCTTCTATAAACTGAACTGTTATACAATGAAATAGTGGATTTATGAAAACAAAATAATATTAAGGATGGTACATACATTTTCGGTTACGAGTGATAAAAAAAATTCAGGCGTGTGGGGTATCGTCAGAAAGGATAATCGTAAAAGTGTTTTCCCACCTCTAATGTTTCAACTAACGTGTGTAACATCTTGAAATAATTAAGGTAGCAGAACTTAAAATAAATTTTCAAGGAAAATTGGTTTGAATAGGATATGTTGTGCAGTTTTTGAAATATGGGATATTTTCGGTATCGACTGCAGCAATAACTTTGTTTTTCACAGTATTTTTGAAAAATACAAACTTCGAAATTTAATATTGTTTGGGGTTACTGAAAGTCTATAGTAATCACGATTTTCCTTTCCAAGACTACGCAGCGTAACAATCCGTTCGGTCCATCCGTCGTGCCACAGTGTTACAGTATTTAAACATTTTAGACTTACGTGTTTGAAATTATGTGAGTAGATTCTTTAGACAGGGCTCTTAATTAATATATTGCGAAATATTATTATCATCTTATATGTAAAATATATGTAAAATGGATGATAGATTAACATCCAATGATGTTAATCTATCATTTATCTAACATAAGTTTTTTAAAATGAAATTAAGCTTCAATTTTTTATTTTTATTATTCAAGTCCCGTTTGTGAAATAATAGCTCAAAGTAGGGATATGAAAAATCCGACAAATTCTAAATACTACCATTTGTTCAAAAAATCAAATAAACTTGTATTAAGAATTTCAAAAGACACAAGCAACCAGAGAAATCTTCTTTATGAGTATTTCAACACGCACTTGACTGATTTTTTATGATATAAAACTCAGTAAATGATAAAACTATTTTTATAAAGAATAATTGTTTTTGGACAACCCTGAACGCGGCTCATAGGCTCATATACAGACATCCAGTACATCCGCACGTTCGTCCGACACGGGACAGTCCGGCGACGCGGCGCGGACGCGGTCCCGATATTCGTGTTTGCGGAAAACATTTCGGCCTCAACAAAAAGCAAATAAATCAGAGGAGCGGACCTTCTTGAGCGCTGATTTATTGAGGTCCTTAATTAAATTACTGGCCCGAGACGAGCCGCCGCTATATAGCGGGTGTCGTAGCCCGGTCGGCTCGTTTGTCTGCGAGCTGATGTTTTTATGAGCACTGCGATGGGTGCTGAAATCGGTTCTATATGGTAGGATGTGAGTTTATTTATTTATCAATGTTACCTAGCCATCCTTTCCACGAGAAGGATACCATTTTTAACATAGTAGTAGTTATTTAATAACGTAATGTGATATTGAATGCGTAGTTTTATTGGCTAGACTAAATCTTGATGAAGTGCTTTATGTTAGGTTATCTATGTGCTGAAAATTTAATATAGGGTTGATGGTACTAGTTAAGTTGTAATTAAATAGATTTTGCTCACGGCTTCATCCGCCTCGATTTTAATTAGGACAGCAAGATTTACATGTAAGTTCTTGGGATCCCGAAAGACATAACCAGAATATTTAATATACATGATGCGTCATCTAGTGACACATTGCAGTATTAAACTTTGATTTAAATGCAAATACCGAGTGTTATTCTAGAATAATGGGATAGTTGACTACTCCTAAATTTATTTTTAGTAAAAGGCTAAGAGAATGTAGTTTAATTAAAAACCATTAGTGCAAATATTATAAAAATTGATTAAAATATGAGCAAGTTCTGAGCTTCTTTCCAAATATAACAGTGATGAAGTGAGGATATCTCCCTATCCCATTCGATCTCATAAAGTACAATGACTACTACTAAAAATGACGTCACTGTACAGTATTGCCGTCCTTATTCAAAATAGTAGTGCAAAGATTATACGGCATATTTATATTCGGTGTAAGTGGTTGTCTAAGGAAACTTTATATATATATATATATATATATATATATATATATATATATGTATATATATATATATATATATATATATATATATGTATATATATATATATATATATATATATATATATATATTTGAAGTGAGGTAGATGTACTCCTGAAATTACGAATAACTGTATGGGTATGCAAAATAAGATTTGCCCTATACAGTTATCGTTAAGATAGTTTTCTTACGACTAAAAATGACATTACAATAATTAAATAATTGTTAATAATAAAATATTAATTTAAATTTATTATTTTATTTTTAAGAAATAATTTAAAATATAAATATTTCATTTATACTATTTATTGAGAATATTTTCCGACGATATCCAACAAGGTGAAACTGGCTAAATTAAGTCAGAAAAAGCCGACAAGACGCGAAGCTGGTTGAATGGCACGTTGCGACCTGCCATTAGAATGTTTTAACTCCTATCCAGACGCGCCATTAGATATATACCCACATAAAAATTGTTCAAGTATCCTATTAAGCCATTTCTCTGATTAAAAAGCAATCTATATGATAACCCGAATTATGAACATTGTCTCTATATCAAGCTTCATCGAAATTTAGTCCATCCATTTAGGCATGATTGGGTAATAAATATTAAAACATACTTTCGTGGTGCTGGTATCCTACGCAAGTAACGCAACATGAGTGAAATAATATATATATATATATATATATATATATATATATACATATATATAATCTATGTGTTACTCCATGGCGCAAATTACAAGTAAACTATTTTCTTCTTAATTTGTGATGTTGACTTCGCCAACTAAAAGGACTTAACCATATGAGCCGATTATTTTATCTACCGTAGAATGCTAAATGTTATATCAAACTAAAAAGCAATCAACAAAGAAGACCTACTACCATTGTATAAACACGAGTTTAGGCTGATTGTACATTAGTGGATTAAATTTGTAATTTCGATAATTTGAAATTAGAAATGAATCATTTTGAAATTAGAAACAATAAATAGTAGTATTAACACACTTCGAATACTTGCACTATGCTGTTAGTATTATAACAATTCGAATACTTGCACTATGCTATTCCAGTGACTACAGCAGTAAGTATACTCATGAATATGCGATCACTACAAAAATATGTATGCTATTAAAATTATCAATATACACATGTTGCTTGAAATAAAATCTATATATCTGCAGTGGTCTTGACTATTATAATATTACATCGTGTTTCAGGATCATTTATTTATTTTTGTTCACCATACTTTTTTTTACAAATTAAAGGAGTTCTAAATAAAAAAAACAAGAAAAGTTCGATTGACGCTAACACAAGCATTGCGATACGTGAATACGCACTATGAATCGGGTATTATTATTTAGGTTGGGTAACTAATGCTCGGTTTCCAAAAAAAATGTGATATTTTTAAAGAGATCGGATTACTCTGAATCTCCTTCTCTGATCTATAGGAAAATAAATCATAATTGAACAATATTTATAACAGAATACGAAACATTCATGAATATTGAATATTTGTAAAACAATTTTAAAAAATGTCATTTAGTCATTGTAGACAAAGTAGCCTAATAATATAACTTTTGCATTGCGGTTAATAAGCCACAAATTGAAATATAAATTTCAATAACAAGGAATTTTAGAAGAAAAGGATTAAAGACGTGTGCCACTCTGGTTCTAGAGTAGCAAACGTTTCTGATTAGTACTTTCGAATACGTACCACAAAGTGAATCTACGATAGAGTGAATGTCCAATAGGATCCAGTTCTTGTTAAGTGAAGAAGTTCTAAATATTTTCTTTCCACTGTCTGTTTTCTCCTTTACAGGTCACTGAGTAATTATCATAAGATATAATTGATACTTAGGTGGTCTTTGTAATTATCCTTAAACAACCTCTACCTCTTACGAAAAATCCATTACTGGCCAAGTACCAAAATTTTGGAATCGACTGAATCTCAACACCAGGAAAATATTATGCACAAATATGTTCCTAAACCATATTCCCTCCCCCCTTGTGTCTTTTCCTTCTTCTGTCCTAAACCATGTCAATATTTTGTTTTCTTTTAAATTATTATCACAACTTTATATATAGAAATTAAATGAAAATAGATTTCATATATCATACCTTTATGTGATAATGCCTCGACTTTAATGCCATATAAGAGTTAATTAAAAGAATAAATTTTACGTAGAGTAGCAAATTCTTCTTGCTATCAACTATGGTTTTCCTTTAGACTTTGGTAGGTTAGATGTCATAAAACTGTTACCAAATGTGGCTAATTGGTCTCACAGACTCAAAATTGAAAGTATTTCCATTACTTATTCCAAACATACAGAAAAACTGTTAAAGTTAAAACCGTTTAAAATATGAAAGTCGCCGAGCAAATCGTCCGGTATATAATTTAGTTCCGTACTGTCCGCCAACCAGTTACGCTCGTAGGTAAACAATAAACTTTGCTTTTGAGCGCATTTAGGTCTCTAGTCTCATTGTTGCGGACGAAATTAGCGTCGATACGGCGGTGCCCGTAACGAGCGGACCTCTATAACTGTCGGCGTTTAATAATACTCGTAGTATTGTAGAACAGCCCCCATGCGACTGCGCAACGCAATACTACATTAACTAACTTTTGTGTCGCGAAATCGTTTTGCTATTATTTGTTACACCAATGTGTCAATAATAATGGTGAATAGCTAAGTGGTTCGGATGTTCGGTCAAAATTTCGTTTTAAGACTTTAGAAACTATATAAAACTTCATACAAATTGAAATAAAATCAAGCAATATTGCACATTTAATCAAACAATATTATTAAACTACCAATAAATAAAAAAAGCAAGCACGGCAACTAATTTTCAAAAGTAACGGGAGTGTGCACTTTTTTCCAATTTTGATACAGAGTTACAAATTCGGTCTACTTTTTTACGAAGTTTATGAAGAAATAAGTTATTTCACTATGTGAAATACCTAGGGTTTGGGTTTCCTCTCCACTGTTGTTCTATTAAAGTGAAATCTAGTTGCTAATACCGCGAAGGCTGCGAAGTTGTTGTCTTATACAATAGCCTGTAAGAAATCATTGCCTCCAAGAATTCTTTCAAGTTTTCCCGATAGTGGTTGATGTTTGTTCCGTTAGCATGTTTTCTCCATATATGCTGGTGCAGGTGTCCAGCTGCCCTATGTCCAAGATTAAATACGTATAGGATACAATGTCTGGTTTCTTGTTTACTAGGTTCTATATTATTTTGTCATTTTCTTTTATAATCTATGAAGGAAACCGTCGCAATATCGTCTTTTTATAGTTTGTTCTGTGAAATTTCATAATCATTGTTAACAGAAGATATAATGTAAAGGAATAATTATCTATACAGTTGTTAATTTGTGTATTGGAACACCGAAAATAAATATTTTGCTCACAGTGAATACGTTCTTACTGAAAATGAACAAATTCGTAACGAATTATGAATGGCATTTTTAGTTTCATATAATATTATGGATGAATGGTAAATATTATAATATTAAAATTTTAAAGTTATGGCAATTAAATATTACAATTTCTACTTCCTCATTTAATAGGAGCTGTATAAGAATTGATGTCGGCACTGTGTCGTCGAATTTTGTCCAATTGTGCCAGGGTGTGTTGCGTTGATCACAAAGCTTACGGCACTTGAATTTCTATTAAACTATTTACAAACATTAATTTTTCACAATGTGAATATATTGCCTGTCATATTATTAGAAATTATAAGATTTGAAATGCATGTTTCATTTCAAATATTATAAAAATTAGAATAATAGTTATAGTTTCAATACAGTCTTTGAGCAAGCTTTTATTTTTTTAATTTAAGTTGAGTATTTTAGGGAATTAAGAACCCCTCCTTAATTCCCTAAAATACTATTTTTACGTATTTTTCGAGCAAGTATTTGAAAATATATTACCTAAAATTATGAAAAACATTTTTATGAGGCTTTTATTATTAGACCTTTCAAACGATACTCCATACAAAAATATTTTTGAGTGCTAGCTAGCTATTGAGATAAGTACGGGTGAATACGTTTTATAACTGTACATTTCAAGTTTTTACTCAAGCAGTTTTTGAGAAAAAGAGCCGTTACAGACAGACAGAAAGACACGTGAGTGATTTTATAAGGGTTCTGTTTTCCTTTTGAGGTTCGGAATTCTACAAATTCAATGTTTTATGTAAAAAAATTAAAATTAATTTTTCTATGAATGTTTTTTATCCTTAGATTAACTCAGATAGTTAATCGAAAGTTTTATGTTTATTGTAGATGTTTATATTTATTATCTGACTGATTTTTAAGTGGACTTCAGATATTTGGATTCGGATTTTAGCTACGTTCAGTGTACATCTAGTGTATTTGTTATCATCCAGTTAATGGTTGCAAAAATTTGACGACATCGCATAGTATTCAAGTTCTGTTGTTGTGATTGTTATTGTAAATATTAGCGCAGTAAGTTTGAACTTCATTTAAATCTATTAGCTAGTAGATAATAATTAATACTGATGTGAGTGTCAATATTTAAATTCATAAATGGGTTAGTATCATTGGTAGGTTCAGTGCTATAGAGTGTTAGAGATGTTAACAGATGATAGTTGTGAGTTCATATCTAATGGTATATTAAAAAACATGAATAATTTTTGTTAAACCGGAATATAACCAACTTTTGTTTCTCTTGATTTTATGGTAATTGAAGATCATTTATAGTTTATAGATACTTATGTAAAGTATGTACCTCCAGTGTCCCTTCGTAATCATAATATAAACAATTTCCAAAGCGCTTAATAGTGGACCAATTTCCAATTCTATTTTAAAAGTGAAAATTATTTAAAATTAATTTTATTCCCTTACTAAAGTTTCTAACACTTTCTACTATTCTACAAGAATTGAAAATAAATAGAAAAATAAAAATAAACAAGGTTTGCTTCAAATATTAGAATATTTTCACATTACTTTGAAACTTATTTCGTGTCATTTTTAGGATAAAATACTGACTTTTTTACATGGATTTTTTATGCGATTATAGCT
The DNA here is from genome assembly GCA_039881145.1 of Druceiella hillmani. Lineage (NCBI taxonomy): Eukaryota > Metazoa > Arthropoda > Insecta > Lepidoptera > Hepialidae > Druceiella > Druceiella hillmani. Next base: position 23,903,175 of record JAYKKI010000005.1, read on the forward strand.
TTAGTTTCGTATCCACACTGCACTCAAATTTATTGAAAAAATAATAAATTCACAGTTTGACGTATTGTTTTTAGCACTTTTAAGTTTTCGCAAAGAAAGAAAAAACGGAATCCTTATAAGATCACTTTGTACTTCGTTTGTCTGTCGGTAAAGATCCCTTCAAATCTTTCAAGCTGAACCGATCACTATAATGGTCTACGGTCTCATAGTCTTGGAAACAATTTAATTTTTTAACTCATTGCAATAAAAAGATGCGGTCTGTCAAAAATCACATATTTTGAAACTGACTCATTAATTAAAACCTATAAAGTATTTTCCTTTAGCCTAGATTCTTGAAATTTGGTAAGATGGATGGTTTCATAGCACAAGTAAAGCAAAAAAAGATTAATTCCTCATTCTATGTGATTGCGTGACGTACTTAATTTTTTATGTGAAACATCTAATGGCGCGTTTAGATGAGAGTTAAAACGTTCTGATGGTACATCGCGATGTGCCATTCGGCCAGCTTCCTATCTTATCGGCTCTTTCCGACTTAATTCGGCCAGCTTCGCGTTTTGTCGGCTCTTTCCGACGTAATTCAGCCAGCTCCACACCTTGTCGGCTAACAGTATCATAAAATTAAAAATATATTTTAAATGGATAGTTAAGAAATATTTCTGTGATAAATTATTTCATAAAAATAAATAATAATATTGACAACTATCTAAATATTTGTGTTTTTTGTTTTCAATTCGTTCAAATAAAAATATTTCAATATGATAATATAAAAAAATTAGATGTTTCACAACTTCACGGCGTCCTCTGACGGCTCACAATTTTTTTGTGTTTCTTTTTTTTTTTTAATATTCTTAAAGTGCTTACTAGTTTTATGATGATATAATATAACGGTACGTAACACTCAGGACACGTGTCCTACTTTTACTTAACTGAGATTAGGAAAGATTAGCCGGAGATTAGCAAAATTCATAATTAGACATACATAACACTCAGGGCACGTGTCCTACTCTCACTTAACTGAGATTAGCAAGGATTAGCAAAATTCATCATTATATCACATTCCCCAAGTTCATCGCCAATAACATAAAAGTTATCAAATTAGGCATAATCAGCTGAAGAAGCCATATATCATTTGAGCTAGAGAAACCTAACAAATGTTTTTGTTTAGTAGTTTATATTTAATACATATTTCATGCTATATCATTACAACTTGTGTTCACTTTCGAAACGGCCAGCGAAGCGTCTTCCTGTCGAACGTAAATCATTTAACAGTTAGGTCGACTGACGACACGAAGGGATCGCTGGCAGAGGAAGTGGTCACTTGAGACTACAATCTGCTCTTCAATTGAATAAACACTGACGGTCAGCCGCGTGCTTTCCGTAGGTGGTACATGACTTACATGACCGGGTTTGTTACCGGATCTGATTCGCCTAACCTACATACGCGGCGCAGTGTTCCGTCACAAAATATATATTTTCATTTCTTAAATTCATTACTTTGGGTTATCATCATTTTCAGTTTCTTTGTCACAGGTCTGAAACAAATATTTTTAGAAATCTTTCGATTTTTAGAAGAATTAGCTTTTTTAGTTTCTCAAATTTATTATTTTGGGTTATCATTATAATTTTGGGCTTCTTTATCAAAGGTGTGAAAAAGAGTATCTTTAAAAATATTTTCGTTTGTCTGGAGTCAGCGTATATAGATTTTGTTAAGACTTAATAGAATAACATTATCAGTGTGTTAAATTAAAAACATTGCAGTGAAAATATTGTATTTTACATTATGTGAAGAGACGCATGTCTCTTATATAAAGATTCTGATGAACTTTCTGTATTAGCATAATGTCGAGCAAAAAGAGAAACTCCGTTAAAACGCAAATGTACGTTTATTTAAGCTATATGTTTATTTAAGGTACGAATGGGTTTTTAATCGAGTAGCTTTACTTATATAACGCAACTGTCGGAAATTATTGAAAATTAGACGACACATAGACCAATGTTAATGGTCGACGCGTTACCGTATTGATATAAATGATACATAATTACAACAAAATAACGCAAAGTTAATGATGCTTTAATGACTTTTAAATAGGTTTCAAATGTACTGTTTGTAGAAGTCGCGGGATACATCATGGAGTTTGGACACGTTTCGGGTAATAATTTTGTGAAGTGACGTAATTTTTAAGTGACAATAATGTTATCAAGAGGGTAAATGAGGAGACTTAAGAATGTGAACGAACGTTGAAACGTCGAATATATAGTTAGTATAAAATAAAAGAATAAATATCTTAAAAAAACTAAATGAATATCTTCTAGTTTAATCTGCATTAATATAATTATCGCAATGTTTATAGTGGAGAGTTTTTATTATGTCTACGGTAGTAACATGATAATTTAACGAAGAGTTACAGCTTCTATTCGGTACATCGTTATTCCAAAAAGATATTGAATTTAATTGACATATTGTATGCTTATTGTTTATGTTATATGTGGACGATGTTATTTCGTTTTCTCAAATATTTGTTAGAGTGCCATAAAATTCTGTTAAATCTAGTGTACACTCTTGTTGCTTGTCACAATCAAAACTAAAGTAAATATTAAAACTAATATTATGTCGTTTATTATCTTTTTATGACCTCTTCAATATTATTAATTATTATGATTAACAATTGTCGGGTATTGAGACAACAATTATGTATTAAACGTTAATTTTCATCAGAGCTGGATAAGAAGTTTTCATATCTAGTCATGATTTATTCGCCACAATACCTTTATAAATTATCTCCACCGTCATATGTTTATATATGAGAATGTTACCATTAGTAAGTTGGCATATGTATTATTTACTTGAGATTTGTGTAGTATGCAGATTGGCGCTTCGCAACACTGTGCTATGTCAACCTTTATGTGTTTAAATTTTCAGGCGAGGCGTAACATTTCACTTAACAAAATTATATATGTAAGAACGAGATTTGTAATTTAATATAAACTTTATCGTATAATTTATTCAAATCTTGAAACATGATGCTATTGGTAGTCGGAAGAATAAATGCAGAATTAAAATATATAATGTTACAATTTTTGGCGTTTACTCCTTAAGAATCGATTTTTATATATAGCACCGGGTACGAAGTTTTATGAGGAGTAAAATTAGAAGTTCAGAGCATTAAAGAAGTGTAACCGTTAGATTATTTCTGATCTTACGAAGTTTAGAGCATTGAAAAGTCTAACCGTTAGGTGGCCTCGCCGCACAACATTTCTGCCTATCTTTCTTGTCAGATATTAATATGTTTATTTGGCATTTTCTTACGGCGTAATCGCAATGACGGAGTGTGACACACATAGTTTCTATAATTCGCTTATATCAACATGTAATCATTAAATGTTATTATGTGTGAATATTTGGTGTCTTATATATTAAAAAATTTAAAAAGTCTCTTTTAATTTTATCTTTTTAATCTGACGTTACTAAATGTTTTTAATTTTGTTGTATAAATTTGGTCTTGTTAATTTGTGTTTTAATTGAAAATAATTATATTATCAGCATTATTTTATTAAAGAATTTTCCACTTACATTTAATGATATTAATATTTATATTTATATACAGTGTTAACTATTTTACACATTCCAAGACAATCGTATTTAAGGAGTAAACGCCAGTCGCGCGTCCATTAACTTTTAAAATATTGTCGTTTAGGCAGTTGCCAAACTGGATTTTTTTTATAATTGGGAAAAATAATCTAAACCTTAACATTGACAAAGTCTAAATATCGTTTCGGTTTGAATGGAGAAAACTATCTGAAAAAAAATATGAAAAAAGAGGCTAATGAATTACTGAGTAAAAAGCTAGATGGATTAAATTAATAATTAATTACTGAGTAAAAAGCTAGATGGGTTTAATTTTCTTTTAAGTAAGTTTTGAGCACCAATAAGCATATAATTATATGCCTCCTTATTAATTTGTTTAAGGATTTATTTTTATACTGTCTGTGAGTTAACAAGTAGATTAGGTAAGAAAGATCTTTTTTTTTTTAAATCTTTTCAAATATCTTTTTTTTTCAGGGTTCAATTGTTCTAATGAATATTAATTATGTTTTTCATTCCTTATTATTTAATGAATATAAAGTTTTAGTACTGTTATAGATATTTTTAAAATATCAAAATTAACGAAATATTCGTATGTTTTGAGCAAGTAGCAACAATTTTAATTGTATTCAAGGGTTTAGTTTATTTGCATAGCGAAGTAAGTAATTTCTAGCTTGTAGTGTCAGTTTAACTTTTTGTACAAATTTAATTCTTGTGCCACACATTACTAATTTTATACTGAATTTCTTTTATAAGTGTTGATCATTTCACTTCTAATATTCTCTGTCACTTGTTTTTTTGATGTCGTATGTGGCTAGCAATACAGTGCTTAATATATGTATATATATATATATATATATATATATATATATATATATATTGTATAAAATTACATAAGAAAATAATATTGTAATAAATTGTTACAATAACGGATTTTGTTAATTGTAATGAACACTTATAATCATTAACAATAATAGTTCGATTAAATTATATTCTGTAATATATATTTTACATTTGTTCTTTTTTTTTAAACGTAGTTTTTTAGGTCTTTGTGTTGTTGTATTGGCATTTGAACATTCAGTTATGTTTTGTACTATTTCCACATGGTCATTTATTAAATTGTGATAACCCTCGTGGTAAGCGATCGAATAATAACGAATGATTGTGTAGCCCGTTATGCAGTTTAAACTGATGTGATTTTTAATTCATTCATACTTTAAATTGCTTCTTTTAAACATTTTATATAATTTCTAGGGTTACGTAAAAAACACTTATTTCAATGGTTTTCTTAGATATTCTTAATAAACGATTTCCGAAGCAACCTTCCAGGTGGATTTTCGATAATTTCTGTCCTAACTTTCCCAGATTGCGTAATAAAACAGTGATTCTGTTTTAGTAATATAGCGATTACTTAGTCTGCTCTTGCGATAGTTTATAACTCAGCTGTCGAAATTTTACAGATATAACCTATTTTATCAGTTTTAAAACATTTTCACTATTTGAATAATATATAAATTACTTAATCGGCTCTTGCAATTGTTTATGACTGTAAGCGTTTCGAAGAGAGATAAACGATTTTATTAGTTTTAAAATATTTTCACTAAAAGTAATCATTTTAAAGGTCTCACAAGCAACTCCGTAGATCGATTTTCGTTAATGTCCGTCAAAGCATTCCAAGTACGCGTGAGATAATAGTTACTCTATTTGAATAATATATCAATTACTTAGTTGGCCCTTGCGATAGTTTATGACGCAGCCGTTAGCATTTTCTCTGCTTTACGAGGCTCTCAGTGCCGCGACTCGCTTCGGCAATCGTGAACCGTTCCCTTTATTGCTCTCGCTCTGATATAAGTTGAAGTGCGCCGTGCATTGAACTTAGTAGATCTTTTTTATTTATTTAAGATGAAGCAGAGTAATGAGATAAACGGACTAAATATTGAAAATAAACATTAAAGAATGCATTTCTTTATATGATATCCGTAAACTTTTACAGATTACTTATTTAAATAAGATATAAAATGTCAATTGATTACCCTAATAAAAATAATTACATTGATTTATTTATAAAAAAAATGGTTAAATAAATTGATTATTTTTAAAGGTAGTTAAAATAGAAAGATTCTTAAGATACCAAATTTAGTCGAAGATATGGAAGTGGTCAAGTGAAATTCAGATTAAATGTGCTTATAAGTAAAATTGGCCTTTTATTTGGACCGTACTTGAAAATAGCATAAGAAAATTATTTGCAATAGCAACTGGAGATTCATACGCCATTTCTTATGTTTTAGCTCTACATAAAGTTATCAAAGGTTTTATAATATTGATATACAAATAAAAAAAAAATGTATATAATGCGTATAATTTGCATGTTCAATGATATTGGAAAAATCAAATTTAATTCAGTAAAATTTATTAATGTAATTAACGAATAAAACTACAATGTAAATATTGATTAGGAGAAGAAAACATAATTAACTTTAAAATAATTTTGTGGATTTTAATCAAATTGTTTCTGAAGTTTATCTCCCCTCACCCATGGTCCTATGATTTCTATGTTCATCTTAGTTTTTATAAAAGGTTTGGCAGGTGGGGGCGGGGGTAGGGAGAGGTTTAAGTTTATTGTGGTAAGGGTTTCAAAATATTATTCGTTTATTTTTATGATAAGTTCGGAATAATTTTTTTCGTATTATTTACACGTTTTTTAGCGTTTCATGGGAAAATAGTCAACTTGTGTCTGTTCGTTTTCCTATCTTTCACTGGCGATTTTCTCGACAATTATTACGTAAAAATGGATTGAAATTTAGCACAGATATAGAGTATAGTTAAATTATAGACGTGAATTGTAAAAAGTTCAGTTTTGACTTTGGGGGATAATTTCACGGGGTAATTGAGAATTAAAAAAAATAAATTTCATGGGGTTCGTATAGGGTGTCAAATGGAAACTCATTGAAGTACGAATTCAACAATATATATGATGTATTTTTTACATTTTTGCTTAAAAATTACCTTCGTCTACAGAAAAATCTGAAAATAACCATGTACATTCATAAATTGCCCAAAATTACTAGTATTTGAAAATTAGGGCGTTTAATTTTTATAAACAACTTAATTGTTTATTTCCTTATAACTACTATACCAATGGTTTCAGAGAAAAAGTTCTTTGATAAAAAATAATTCTGACAATGTAAGGAACAATTTTTGCCCACACAAGATTTGCAAAATTTTTCTGAGTTAAATGGAATAATTTTTGCCTTTATAAAATTTTCAACATTTTCTGAGTTAGTGAGACTATTTGCAATTCTGCTGTCGTCTTTGGATGCTGATTTTTACTTTTGCTGTTGTTCAAAGTGCAGAGCGGTGTTGCACATAGTCAGAGTGCAGTAGAATTAATAATTTAAGTGGGGGGGCTGATGGCACGGAACATTAGTTGTGAACTTGCACTTGACCGATTATTTTAATTAGCATTACAAGACGCGTTTTTCAAAGTTATATTTGAAAGGATAAAAAAGAAGAAAACTTATGAGTATACGTTTTGGGTAGCATTGCAGTGGTAAAAATATGTGTTTTATTTTTAGAATTAAATTGCGCCGGCAGACCGGTAAATATTCAATAACTGGGTTTTGTTTATGGAAAAAAGTGGAGCATAAAGACAAAGGGAGTATATAACGTGATTGCGAATGACTTTTATTCAGAGAACATTTAGTATAGATGCTTTTAGCGCTTTAGTTTCAGTTAGGGGTTAACCGGAATAATTAAAGCTCAACTAGGGCTGAAATCTCTGTACCCCTAGGTTACTACAACTCATTAATTAATCCACCCTGAACTTAATTGATGCTCAACTAGAATACTAAATTTATTTACACTAATGTTTGGTTACACCCTCGTTTGCGAATTACGAGACAAGTCTGCGTTCACGTGTGTAGTCTAAGTACACACATAAAGTAAATCAATACTTGCCTCAATATTCCGTAAGCTTACAGTAACGTACACACTAATATACATAATTGGCGAAGTTGAAAACATCTGACCGAGTTTGCGTCCCAGCCGATATTCACACTGGCAAATTAGTGTTTTGAACTCCAGTCGTTGCTAACGATATCATCTGTTCGGATACTAATTAAATTCCCCAACCGATTGCAAACATTCAAAGCGAGGGTGTCACTGATGCGCCCCTGATTTGTTTGAAATAGAAACGTGAACGTTACCTTTAAAATTAAGTGAATTTTTTGGAACGTGTTTCTGTAACATGTATTTAGTTGTAACTTAGAACGTAAGCAAGTGCGACCTCAAATTCACTATCACTAGAACGTAGTCTGAAAATTGCTTACACAAAACATCAGGTGTTTTTAAAAAGTAATCGAAAAATAGTCCAATATTTAACGAAGTACTTTTCAGATGGATTTCAAATATATATGTTTTCTAGTATTAAAAAAACGTTAGGAATCGCGTATTAACTTACGCGAAAAAAATCTGTGACTTCTCTTCTATTTCGTGCATGGATTAAATTAGGTTTGTGTTAGATTTTACTTCAAATTGAACATGTAAATAACCTGTCACAATATATTCAAAATATTAATAACTTTGCATTGCCACCGAAACGCAGGCTGTATTGGAAGATACTTAATGTACATCAGTTTGAAGGTATGAAGTTATGTGAAATAGTAATTATAGTCCGAATGAAAAAATTAACTGTAGTAGGTTCGATTTTAGGCTTTCAACATTTTACCTAATTATTTTATTATACATGACCTTAATGAGAACCAAGATTAGAAGTCGGCTCCATTATTTGGAGTTCACATGAAACTAAATACAGGCTGATGGGAAAACGTATCCAAAAATGTTACTTCGCTTTTCTATTTCCTATCAATTTTCTCTTGGCTATGCTGAGTTACCTACTTTGCAGCTTAGACATAAAGTTTCTTTTGGGAAAATTTATTTTCTAATTATTAAATAGAAAAATTATAGGTTTAAATTTATTGCAAAAATTCGCTCGGTCGTCGTACCTGCACTCGAGTAGTGAAAATCTTTGTGCTATATTCGGAATCCAGAATCGAATTATATCGAAGTTATTCATATTCCCATGGTATAAAAATTTCCAATCATCAGGATTGCGTTGCATAAGGGTGTGATATATTTGTGATGAGTGAGAATAAACTTTTTGAAATGTGTCATTATGTGTCCTTATGTGTTTTAGTGCTATTGAGATTTTTACGTGAATACGTCTTTAAATTTGATACCATACGGGGGCAATCCAAAAAACCTAATGATAACAAAATCGGGGGATACAGTTTGGCATTGCAATTTCGAATCTATCCTCTACATCAAAAATGAAATTATACCACTGGATTGCTAAAGGATCAAAGAATTCATTTCGAAGCGAGAACAGTGACGCATCGCGCGCGGTGGAGGGGGAAGCGCCGCCATTTTGAGGTTATTTTGCTGCGTATTATATCGTACTATATTATATTAGTATAACTTTTGATTCGGAAAAGCTACGATGCTCGTTTAAGTTTTAATCGTCAGCTGTCGTCAAAATCTATCAATTGTATATAAAATATTAGTTTAAAGTAGTCACAGTGAATGTAATAAGGCGCTAGAATAAAAAAATATTATCAAAAATATTTTATTTAAAAAATATAACCCGTTACATAGACGTATTCACGTACAGCACACGGCCGTGTCTATGACACAGCCACGTTCCATTTTTGTCTTGGTATCGTTATGGGAATGCATAGGTCTAATAAGTGTAATGTGTCCATAATTATTCGCAAATTGATAAATAATTTATATATATTATTCTCTGTCGATTCATTTATTGTTTCAATAATTAGACAGCCGGCGATACGCACAATAGTTGGAGGGCGAAAAGTCTGTAAAGTGTCGTGGGTGTGGTTTGCAGTAGATATTTACGAAGATTCTTCTGATTAATGAAAGGAGTTCTCGTTAACGATTCTTTAAACAATCCAAACGAACCGTTTGTTTAATACCAGATTTGGTGTAGATATGCTCTTTCCCTGGATGCAGATTAGCGAAGTGATCTCTACAAGGTCTCTTCGTGAAATTTTCATAATTTGTTCTTTATTCGCCGAAACATAGTTTGCTGCAAAAATTGCTGGATTTTATTACTTGCCCACCTAATACTTTCTGACAAAGAAATGTAGTCAACGTAAATATGATTTAAGTAAATAGGATGAAAAACTTTTTAGTTTTAATAATAGGAATAAAAATATTAACTGAATGATTTTATCCGTTTACATATTTTTAAATATATACTGCAAACAGCTTTATGCGTAATACTTACGTAATAAAATTGTTGCCATGAAAAACCTAATTGAAAGTGTGCATAGATTCCATACTGAGTTACCAGGTAGCCAAAAGTATAAAGCAATGTTTATGCTAAATTGAGAGCTGATGTCTTGATTCGCTTGAAGCCCGTTAGTTTGACGTTAAGACTTTTGCATTTTTGCCTTGGCGACCGAATCTTACCTGATAGCAAAGATATATTATTCTATGTGGAAAATGTTCATATATAAATACCAATTGGAGTAAAAAGATACGTGAGAATATTTTCCTTTAAAACGTTATGCATAAATCTAAAAAAAATCTGACACAGACTTTCAGATTCACAATTAAATGAAACTACGTGATGTATTATTATTTCTACTTTCTTTAATTTCTTTACCAGGATCTAGGTTTTGTTGTATTACAACATCTTCAGGTGGGATATTAGCAAAGATCGGATATGAGAAAGACTTTCAGATAATATATTGTAGTTTTTAGAAGCCATTTATATGTCTTGACACTGCTAGTAATAATTTTATATAAAATACTATTCACTAATTTAAACAAAAAGATGTATAGTCAATTAATTTACGTATTTGATATGGTATGGAAGAAACAGTAATGTGTCTTCTGTCTTAATATGTTTAACATTTTTTGCGAATCGTAACTTAATTTTTAAAATTCGTTATATATTTATAATTTTAAATATCGAGCTTCAGTCCTAACATTTTGTGGATGTTTATTCTTAGAATAGTTTTCTTGGAAAATTTTGAATTGATATGGTTGAATAAGCTATGACGAATTTTATTTTGGCTTTGCTTTAGCATTAAAATCTATTTCAATACAAGGAAAAATTCTGCGGAAAGCAAAAGCATAGTGAATAATTTTATTTTCCTCTTGGTCTTTTAGATATATTTTTATCAGAAAAAACTCTCGGGAATGTTGACTAATGAGATAAAGAAAAACCTCCTTTTAGTATAAATTCTAAATAGAAAGTTCAAATATTGTATTTATTTATTCCTTTATTCATTCATTGAAATATAAAGAGCTTTAGAATTGACAACAATAAGTTTAACAATATAACGTGTATTTGTGATAATAATATAATTATTTAATAAACACTTTATTATATACAATACGGATTCTGTCTAGCTACTGTTGAGCAATGAAGATGGGTTTTGTAAATTAAGTATCATGGCCTATTGATTCGTAAGCAAGCTAGTGTTTATTCTCAAGGTTGCTTGAATATTACTTGACATCAGCATATAAAATATATCTAGTTAGCATAGCGAGTTTCATTATAATTTAGGTTTATAATGACATAATATATTGAAATTTTGTAGCTTAATGATATATTACTATAACAATTACTGTATACGTTGTAAATTAGATAGTATGATTCTAAAATTACACAAGTTCATTTTAAGGGATTGGCTCAATTGAAGCTAATGGGTAATAAAACTGACAGTTACTATAACGCAAGTAATACGAGATTCGACTGATAAAAAGTTCCCACATTTGAATTAAAAGTATGGACACCAGCAATAATATTTTGAATAAAAAAAATGGATACCAGCAATAATATATTGAATAAAAAAATGGATACCAGCAATAATATATTGAATTAAAAAAATGGATACCAGCAATAATATATTGAATTTAAAAAATGGACACCAGCAATAATTGTCTTAAACTTAATACAATATTATATTATATCTAGTTTGAAAGACATTTCTTGCGATTTTTCTTTACATTTATGCAGGTAAGATAACACACTATATCTAGCTGCTGACATTTTAAATATTTTATTTGCCGATTTTGGAACAGATCACGTTAACACCGATTTCGACTTCTTTCGAAAGTATTCCCCTTCGAGAGGACTTTTCATGCAGCCTTATAATGATCCAAAAATAGTTTTAAACTTCATAATATCAAATATCAATGCCAATCTCTTTCCTTAGAAAGTATTTCTTTCTTTTAATTTGAATCACTTTGAACTTCATATACTCGCTACATATTCTTTATTTGGCCTTAATGCTATGAATTTCGTAGGCAGTTTTTAGTTTTTAAAGGTAACGGTAACAATTGTTGTTTACGTGATTCGGTATAATATTTTGGTGAGATACAAGCATAATGTTAAAACTTGCTCTAAATCGATGACGTTAGAAAAATAAAACCACGAAAGGCAAGATAATTGTATTTGTTTCATTATGGCAACTTATTGTCTATACGTACGTTCTTTCCTTGGCTTTCTATATAGACCGATATAGCTAAATGAATTTCTTGGTCCGTTTTATAAGAGTATATATATATATATATATATATATATATATATATATATATATATATATATATATATATATATATATATTTATATATATATATATATATATATATATATATATATATATATATATATATATATATATATATATATATATATATATAGGTATATAGGTATATTTTTATATAACGTCAAAAGTGTACGTGTGACATTTAAAACGGGGTTAAATGCGAGGTTTATATAGACCGAGTATAATATTGCCGTCTAAATTAAAAAGTTTTGAAATTAATTTGTGGTACTAATATTAATTCCAGTTAAACTGTGGTTTATTTAAATTAAATCAATGAAAGGTCCGGAGAAATACTTTTTGACAACTCTTGTTATTTTACGTGCAGAAATAAGGTTTTGTAGTTTTAAGGTAAAAGTTGCCATCTAATGATTAGAGAATTTGTAATTATTATTTCTATGTTATTTAAAATTGTACAAGACAGAAAATATTTTTTAGGTTATTTACTAAACAAGCCGATTTCGTTGACTTCGTCCACGCATTTGTTCATTTTACTAAAGCTCGTTTAGTAAAATGAACAAATGCGGCCAGTACAAATGTTTTTCAAATTGTTTTTCTTATTGTTCAAAGTTCGTATTATAAAAACAATAAAGTTTAATTCATGACAACAAAAAAAAGAAAACGTATATTGTTTATGATTTTTTTTAGGAAACAATGGTTGAGGTTTTTCTTTAAGATTTAAAATAATAAAATATATAGCGTTGCTGTCACTAGGAACAAACGCTCACAGGAAAATGTACTCGAAACTGAAATGGGAGATTGTTGGTAATAAGTGGTATAAACACCGTGTCGCCTACCCCACATCCCGTTTGAATTTATATTTTTAATCAGGCTTGTTTGCTAGTTGATCACTTTTCGTCATGTCCCATTGCAAAACTTTGGAGGAGTTAAGTTCCAAAAAAATACAGTTGTGACACCGACTTTAAGTGCAATGTGCAGCAAGGCCGGTTGCGCTGTCAGAATTCAGGAATCCTATTGGCGTTTTTTTCATCCAATAGTGGCGTTACCTTCATCGATCTCGGTGTTTATCAAGGTGTTAGTTTGAATTGTGAACATAATACTCTCAGCTCATAATTATAAACCGTATTATATGTATCAAGTGTGTAAAACTTGATACATATAGCGGACTTATTGCTACGAGAGCAATCTCTTACAGCTAATCGGAAAACCAGTCTAGTGATCACGCCGCGTTGTTTCCTGATCACATTTCACAATATTGATAATTGGACTGATCACAGTCACTACGACATGATTATGATCAGCCTAACACAGCACGGCGGGAGATTATCAATTTTTCATCATAATTTTATTGCCTATTTATTGTGGCTGGTTTTTGAAAAAAAAATACTGCAGGTATGTATTGTCAAAAATCCATAAATATATATTTTAGGAGTACACCTCGTAGAAAATATATACCGTAGTGTAGGTATTAACCATTTTTAAGCGAGTACACTCTACCCGCTGTGAGACTGAAAGCGCTCAAAACGATCCTCAAACAGACGAGCGGAACGCGAAACTATTCAAACATTTTATGGGAACTATTCGACTCGCATAAAATTTAAATCACTTTTCCTCAAGCCGCCCCGTTTCCTGTGCCGAACAATGGAAACGCATTAGTAACTCCTCATCATGTTTAAGTCATGTACTCGCAGTGTATTAGCGCACCTAGGGCAATGTGCGCCCTGGGGCTCGGGTGTTATGATCGCGCGCACTGTGTGTACCATGATCATTGTATTTTAGGAAAATTACGGTATTAATAGAGGTTAATGTTACATTAATTTTGGGCGACTGTTAAATGGTTCACTTAAGTTATTAATATAATTACGAAATATTTATATCAGTATGGTTAATTATATTTAATTTTTAAACGTTATGATATTTAGTGTTTCGTATGTTATAAGTACGCAATAGGCGGCGTGCTTATAGTTTTCAATCATCTGTATCTGTTGTTTATTTGCTCCCTTGCTTATTTGGTTTATAATTTTTAATGATAAGGGTATGTAATAAAAGTAGGGAAGCAGCTTATGGGATATAAATAGATTGTTCTGAGAAGTGAACTTTGCAATATTTTATCAGATGGATTCGGAAATAGTGAGCCGACACTACTAAGGTACTTCATCAGTTTGTTTGTACAGAAATTTATGAGATTTGCCAAATATTATACGGAAACTATTTTCGTTCCATAATTAGATTTTTATGAATTCGGAAAATTTGTATAATTATTCTTTGTAATAGATTAATTAAAAATTGCTAACTACAACGTATTTTAATATTCGTTTCTATTGGTTACGCGATTTTAGGTTTATTATTAGGATTATATACAATTATAAATTTGTTTGAAACTAAACGAGTGAAAATACTGAAAATCCAATTCAATAGTGCATACTATTACTTCACTTATAACATATTTATTCAAAATAATACATGTTATGGTGATAGCCAAAAGTTGGTTACTCTCATGTCGTATCTAGGAAAGAAAGGACTATGTGATTATGTAAGTATTATAGTTTCATTATTCTACTATTTACAAATATTAATATTCTTTTCCACTATATAAGTATATTGGTTAGTATATGTTTCACGGACGTATATTTATAGAGAGTTTTTAAAAAAACCACGAGATCATACAGTTTTCCCATGAACTACTAGTAACGCTGTTATATAATTTTGATTTTTGCCATTTAGGAGATGGTGACAAAAGAGGGATGTGTTTTTGTGAGCCTTTTCAGTAACATACCTCTAGATCCCTTTTACATACATTCTGAATAAAAAATAGTTTTGGACTTGTCATCTCTTTTAAACAATACTCCACAGGAACACGAAATTGAAAAACTATTTCTTCGAGTACTTTATTCGCCGCCTCAATAATTTCCATATAAATATTTCTGACTGCTAACTTGACATACACGCAAGTTAATTTGCTTTATCATTATGCCAAATTTCAAGTTTCCACGTCAAACGATTTCTAAGAAAAAGGCCTGGGATAAATAGATAGACGGATGATGCACGTATTGTACATGTCGGATGACGTACATATTGCGTTATTTGCGTTTTTTATTAAGGAGCATGACGCGAAAAACGTCATTGTAATAACTGCCTTAAAGTTATTCAGAGAACGCTTAAATGCTTAAAGTTCTAAATATAATTCATAAATGCCACAACGTTGTAAAGGCCATAATGTATGTTTTGCACAATTGAAACAAAAGAAACCCCCGAAGCTAATATGTTAAATAAATATGTAAGCTTCATGCAGTGCTGAATAATATTACTCGCTTGATTTATAAGATATGTATAAAATTATTTTTGTTGTATAGAATTGTTTCAGATGTTGGTTAAAATTATACAATGTAAATTTTTAGTAATAATAATAACTTATTGTCTGTGTCAAACTTAAATACTCCAGTGCACGGTATAACACTGTTAAAATCGAGTGAGGATTTTATTATTTCCTTAATCTCACCATTTGGATGACGAAAGACCATCAGCGCGTGGAGGATCGTGTGCAAACATGTACGTAGTATATAACATAACGAATTATACAAAGTTCGTCATAATGAAGTCGTTAAGTGAGTCATTATTGCATTGTGCTTGTTTTTGTATAACCTTGGTTGCGCAACACTGCTTTTTGTATATTGCACATTGATGACTGGTTACCTTCATTGCAGTTCTCCTTCATTTACATATTAATAAGTGATTGGATTTAATACTATGGTACATTGAGCTTATAGAACTTTGATAAACTTTAATATTTTGGTCTTGTATCTGTATATTCCCTTGCTTTGTTCCATATTATACAAACAACTACCTCAATATAATGGTAAAAGTGTATTATGTATTAAACGTTCAATATTGTTGTTTGTTTTATTGCTCACATTTTAAATTTTATTGCGTTCTTTTTCTTTAATATTTCAATTAATGATATGTGTGTATTGGTATATAGGAATATATTTTTATAAGATATACAACTTTATACATTGATATGTATGTGTAATATCTATAATTACTCGTTACACGTGACTTTGTCTGTATAAAATTTGGTTGATGACCATACGTGGTACTTAGCAGATATTACATATAACTTGACTATATTTAAGACTACAAACGAAGGCAATGCCAGACAGTGGAATTAGTGCAAAAGATGTAGGAGAATAAAGAATGAACTTCTTTGAAATGTCAACAGGTGAATATCCAGCTCAATGCATTTTTGTAAACTTTTTTTTGTCGCTGTTGGTCGCTAGGACCAAGTGGTTTCGTGAACTAAGTGCCCTCATGAGCTTGCTACGTACCACAGGTAGTGGGAGAAACATAGTTTCTTCAAATGTGAAAATTATAAGTAACTGATGATGACTTAAGCTAAGCAGCAACAGCGTCATGTGGAGATGCACTAGAAAATGTTTTTGTTATTTCTTAAGAAACACTTTTTTTACGGAAGGAGGGGGATGAATCTAATGGGGTAGAGGGTAACTATACTATACATAAATTCGTAATATATTTTGCTATTGTGAAAAATTATAGATTTACTTAAAGAGTTATTCAGTTTTTCTTCTTAAAGAGCTATGAAATGACAAATAAAAAAATAATGAAAAAGAGTAGACTTTTCTAACAAAGCTGGAGAAACCGTGCTGGTCATTTTTAGGGTTCAGTACCTCAAAAGGAGAAAGGAACTCTTACAGGATCACTTCGTTGTCCGTCTGTCGGTCTGTCGAGACTCTTTTACTCAGGAACGTGTGGAGGTATAAAGTTGAAATTAATATCAAATACCTAGGTCTACTGTCTGGAGCAATAAAAACTTAAACTTCTAAGTTAATGTCGTCAAGAAGGACTCTAAAAATACGTCCATTAATGCCGCATATTCTGGCACTCGCCAATAAATAAAAACGTACAGGGTACTTCCCATTGACCTAGAATCATGAAATTTGGCAAGAAGCAAGGTCTCACAGCAAAGTAAAGGGTCTCACAGCAAAGTAAAAAAAATATCGTTAATTTATAGTTATATCCCAATTTCTTTTTAAATATACCCCTGTAAAAAAATAAAAATTTTGAATATACTTTGAATATAATTTTAAAAATTTTGAATATAATTTTATTAATATTATGTATTATTAAATGTTTATAAATGCTTAAACGCATACGGAACCCTCATAGTGCGAGTTTCACTCGTGTTTGACATGTTTTTTATTTAACAGATATGAATTTTAGATGAGATTATGATTTATTTTTGGTGTCTTTAAATCAGGGGACCCAAACGTTATAAAAAAACAATTCAATGGCAAATTCTAGACTAATACGAATTTTGCTTGAAATTTAATAGATATCGAAACGGTTCGCAGATACCGAAAATGAAGGTCTTTTTCGTAATGTAATTATTTAAAACAAGAAGCATTTACTCTTTATCTACAATAATATAACTAGATGGTACTTTTTGAGTTCCTTTTTCTACTCCTATATTACTTTTTTTATTTAATGCTGAAACGGAGATTAAACGATACGGCATTGATTAATTTTTGTGAGGCAAAGTATAGAATATCACTATTTTCTTAATAATTGTCAGGTTACATATCTTTTGTATCTTCATGAGTTACAAAAGATATGTATTCTATTGCAAAAACTACATATAGCCTATTACTAAAGGGTAGTCTGTCTCACTTTTGAGTTAGATATGAAAAAAAATATGTACTCGATCATACATAATTAAATTTAAGGCTTGACAATATACATAAATAAAACGGATCTGACTACAACATTGTCGCTTATAGATAAACCACGAAAACATATTTTCAGGTATTCATTTGCAGTACAAACATACTCCGATTTACGATGTGAAACCTGGCAGGCTGCCTAAAGCTCTACAATAGATTGCCAGTATTACTGAACTGATGCTATAGACGTGTATTTAACACGCCTGAGTTCTCTCCGAAAAATAGCTTGCGAAAAACGAATCGAGTACAGTAAGAAATTCGGCCAGAGACTGGATGTTCAATGACGAACAATGTGTACCAAAAGCTTTTTATTTAAAGCTCGTAAGTTTGACTTTATGTCAAAGTTTCCCTCGAGTTAATGTAAATTTACAAGTGATTAGTTTAACTTTGAAAAATTACTTATTTTGCATTTCTTTTCATTTGAGACGTTGAATAGCTACGAAAAAAGACCTATTTTCCATTTCTTTTCATTTGAGATGTTGAATAGCTTTGTAATAGAAAATTCACTGTATTTTTATGGTTTTTGTCTAGCAGTTATTTTTATAGATAATAATATAAATGTTCCCGTTAACAATATCTGACATAAGTTATTTGTTTCATGATAAAAAAAGGTTTTCATGATATAGCTTTTTACAACATTTCACAAAAATGTTTTGTTAACATATTTTTTAGGAGGTTCCTTTTACGTCGACTAACCATACATTTTAGATCAATTGGTACAGAAGGTACATAATACGCGTGAAGATGCATTATAATGGAATCATAAAAGGAGATAAAGTAAATACGGTACCTTGCCTGAAATCAGCGCAAATACAAATATTGTTTATAATTTATATCTAAAATAAAATTGTTTAACCAGAAACATACACGAATTTGTTACTTCATTAAACGTAGATATTTTCTGTTAACAGGTAGGGAAAAATATTTTGGTGCAAGACAGTAACGTCTGCTCAATTGTGGATTACCACAAGTAAAAAGTGTTTTGTACTTCTCATATCGAAATATATATATATATATATATATATATATATATATATATATATATATATAATTTCGTATAAAATAAATAGGAAGCCTGTAGATAGAATTAAAAATTAACAAAATTTACAAGGTTTTTAACTTGTCTCAGCATTTTGTCATACTCGTATTAACATACGAGTTTTATATCCTAAAACAAAGGCTTATTATAGTATAGTAGCTTCACTCTCATGTTATTAGCTTGCCCACTTGCCACTTTAACTAATTTCTGATCGAAATAAAAAGTTCAACATATTTAAAAATAAAATACATATGTAAAATTAAAGTTGTTTAAAAATTAAATATATTGACAAAAGTAAAAGTGGTTAAAATAAAACATTTTATTTTTAACAGACCTATTTATAAACATTACGTATACTAAGACCACTGTTTTGCTATGCGCGTGAGTTGGCTCGCTTTAAAAGGCTAGCTTCATTGACAGATATTGCATTTTACATATACACAGAAGCTTTGCCCGTGGTTTTACGGGCGTAGAATTATTTTAATTATGCTATTATTCTCGCTGAGTCACTAAACGCCTTCGTGCCGTCCGCCCTGTTGAACATTGACGAAATTACTTAGGACGATGATTCAATAATTAAACCGATCTCATTAAGCAGTATTACATTAATTTTACATTTAAGCAGTATTTTACAACTTCTGCTAATTTTTTATCTCCTCTCTGTAGTTATAAATTATGACCACATATAACCTATAATCTTCCTCAAAGTATGGTCTTTATAAAACAAAAATAATTTTTGAAATCGGAAGTAGGGTTATAGAGATTAGATCTAACAGATAAATAAACAAGTAATAGTTTTGCTTTATATACTAGTACACATATCTAGAAAATTCTTTACTGCAATTGCTAAAACTTTAGAGATATTTCATGCAATTGAATTGGTACTTCCACAATGGACAGCACGAACAAATGATTAATAAAATAATTGGTTTAAAATCAGATTAAAACGAAGTGTAAAATAATCGGAAAGGCGTGAGTACACATTGTGTGTGTGAAGGTGATTGAGTTTGTTATTTATCAGTTTTGTATTGAATTGAAGATCAGTCTGCTATAACGTAATGAAAGGCTATGATGTTCTGCTGATATGTAAACTTATTAGTCTTACTCGTTTTAATGTTAGCCATTCAATAGGATTGATATTTCAAAATTTCACAGATTGAAAATCACATGATTAAATATTATTTGGATCAGGGCAGGATGTGCCCTGGTCTAGATAATATTTATTTTTTGGTGGTGTACAGTGTACTCATTCAGCTAAAATATTAATTACAAAAATAGATTTAATAGTATGAATAATTTATAAAACAAGCACTGAAAGTCCTTGTATAATTTAAATTTATGAGACGATTCTATCAAAATTGCAAATTGTTTTAGTAAAATGAATATAGCATCCATAATAATTATAAAGACCAAGGAGGGATTTTTCCGTTTGGTTACCCTAATTCTGTTTAATAAATATTGCTCTGATTTACGATTTTTTTAATGCCACATGTAACTTAATTATGTGATTAAGTTACATGTGGCAAGATATTAAAAAATATATAGAATCTTTACACAAAACGAAATCAGTTAACACTGGATAGTTTTGATAACCATTTATGTGCGAAACTGTGGCACGAAATTTACTTTCGTACTTGCTTGTTTATTTAGAATGATAAAAACCATCAAATAAAAATTGCAATTAAAGTTTAATTTTATAAATTTTGAGACTTTTTAATGGGGTGTGAGGAAGCGTGGTAACGGGTATTGCTAATGAGATCTGTGTATTAGCTGAAGCGTAACAATTTGTTCGACCCAAATAAACAGCAAAACAAAATATTGTGATTACCCTGAATCGGGCCCCAAATAATGAAGAACATTCCGGAGCAAAATTCCATTATATTTCGGCGGGAGATACGTAAGCATTTTCCAATTAAGTTCAAATCAAATATAAAGCTTTATATAATTTTATATCGGCCAGTACATCAGTAGGCATTCTTTTCTTTTCTCTCGTTATTTAATGTCAAATCATGTTTTCTGACTGGAAAATATATTTCGTAGCTTGTTTGTTGTTTAAGGTACTATTTTAAATGTATTATATAATTTTTTTTGGGTAGTTTGTTGACGCCAATTTCTTAAAAAATGGATTATTCGGAGGATTATATAGAGAAAAAATTTATTTAAAGACGCTTTGTTAATTTTATTATTTAATCATTCTTAATTTTCTAAATATAAGAAAAGTGAAAATAAGGTTCCACCTTTAATCGTTTACAATTTTTTCGGTCGGTATTATTACATTTTTGATTAATGATGTAAATTTACTATTCCGTATGTAGATAGATTTTCATAACCACCGGTATGTTATTAGAATTACAGTTTGAAAAAATAGGTACAAAAATATCTTTTAGGATTTAGAGCTAAAGTCAAAACAGAATATTTTTTCCAAAAAGACGAAATGGATATCAATGAAGCCTTTACGAAGCTACTAAATGATAAAAGTTTGCTTATAAATAAATAGTAAATTGCTGTACCATTGCTTTTTGTACAAAGTTTATAAGTAAAATACTTACAAAGTTTTGTATGCCTGTTTGTTGAGAGGAACACCACATAGAGAAGTATAATATCATATTTAATGAAACTGTCAATGAACTTTACCTTAAAGCCTAGATACCATACATGAGTTTTTAACTAATATACTATATAAATAAGGTGAGAGAAAAGTTAATAATGAATCTTTATTTTGAGCCTTTGTGGGATTCGCAAAGTTGTGTATGTATTTATAGCAACTTAATGAAACACTTTCTATTAAGGACGTTACAGCCCTTCAATTGGGACGAAACTCTCGGTTCACGAATCCAATTTAACTGTTTTGAACTTTTTCCAACATGATCCACCCGATCGGATATATTTTATAAAAATCACAACTAGGCTATTTTTAGACACGGGACGTGTGTCGTTCGCTCGTCTTCATATTACACAACGCGACTCTCTCAAATTGGGCAACGTTGACGCAGCAAAAAACCGTCAGCTGGATGCTGCGGGTCATTACTGCGCCATCGCTCCGCGCGTTCCGGACACTGCCGTGACGAGGCGCCGGCCTTGTTCAGAGAAAATTGGCCACAATTAGGAGTAGACGATGGGCCGGAGTCCCGCACGTTGTTCGTGAGAGGTGCGTGTTTTGTTTGTATAGAAAACGTATTTTGAAAGGCGGATATGAAAGCGATTGTGGAGAGAGGATCCCATAGAAAGTTTATAGAATATATCCTTTGTCATTTCGTTTCCCTTTCATCGTGCTGGTCCATGTGTTTCCTTGCGCTTAAGGTTGTCAGTAACCTTTAAATTAAATATAATTAATTATCAATACAATTCGTTAAGTTTCTATTGGGAGTTATGTTTTATTTGTTAGGCTACTACAATTTTATAACAATGATAACCACAGAGCAGCTTTGCATGCCGAATAATCGATATATTTCAAATTTATTTATTTATTTACATAACAGTTTATAAATACGTTTGTTTCCTTATATAGAACTCTAGAAAATATCTCGGTACGTAACATTTTCTACAATTTTCCAGATGTGAAGCAGATCTACGCAACCATCTGTTAAGGTAGTATGATTTAGGGCGCCGCAATGATCTCATAATTTTGTCACGTTTGTCCGTCCGTTGTTTACATCAGCCTTATTTTTACCTTTATTTCACATCAGTTTGTTTACAGTTTATGCAGTTTTAGATTTAATTACATAAAATTTTGGTGGTTACTTCGTATGGAAATCTCGATTGAAATGTGACAAATTTTCCAATTTTTAATGTAGCTCCTCATAAACGTAAAGTGGGGTGGAAACAATTTTTTTCCTGCATCCCCACAGTGGAACATTATTGGACAGATCTTTTAAAATTAAATTGAGATTTAATTTACTATTTTTCCTTTTCAGGTCTGTCTGCGACAAATTTAGCTTCAAAATGACGTCCAATACATCCTTGCCATATCAAATTTTTTGCACGTGGCTTTGAAATACCACAACATATTTTAGATATCATATAGAATCTGAATATACTTTCAAGTAAAATGATTTCAGTTAACATACATAAATAATTTCAAGATATATATAGAAACCCTAGATTATGCGTGTTTCGATGCATAATTGACCGTTTTTTATATTTATTACTGTAATATAATATTCGGAACAGCCGAAAATGCCTGGTCTAAAAAAAACCCGAAAAGTCTGCCGAAAAAAGCCGAAAACGTCTGGTCTGCCTTCACAAACCCTTAAAATATTTAAAATTAAAATGAGCGTAATATATTAAACGAGATTATTCAAATTTATACAAAAGGTACCTACACCCTTATAATATAAACGTGACATTATGTGTGAATCAATAAATATATAATTCATATAAATGTAATTAATAACATAATGTAAAAATTACAAATTATACAGCAAACACCATGCGGCACTGGGTTTTTATTTTAAGCTGATACCCATTCCGAATTAGTGGTCTTAACTTATCTTCAGGAGTTACACCTCAAGGAGTTACAGTTGCTGTCAGGAGGTACACCTTAAAAAGGCTTTATATTTTTTCTTTTTCATGCTTAAAATGAAGAATTACAACGAAAATATACGTTATATTTTCGCATTTTGATATAGTTCGCACATTCGTACGCCGCTACTATCAATGAAAATTCGATTCAAATTGTGACAGTCGTTTTCTACAAAAAAAAAAAACAAGATTTAAACACACATTTTCTGATAATATAGACGTAGTCGCTTTAAAATAGTATTATTTATGTATTTGTATTTAAATGAATATATTTTTGCTAAAACTAAGAAGCCGAAAGCATGACTAACAACAATGCAATCATTAAAACAATGTCAAATTTTGGAGGGTTGGATTATAGTTACTGATGTTGAAGAAGAAAATTATAGTTCTAAGAAAAAAAATATATAAATAATATATAGTAATAAAATTCGATACCAATAATACACTTACTTTATAGAAAAAAGTGTGACATTGTCTGACCAGTGATTTGAATTGTTTGAGGTGGAAATACTTTATAGTGAATGTAGAGACCATTTTATAAAGTTGTTTTCGTTCCTGGATACCGAAAGGATTTTTCATACTTTTATCCTTAAACAGATAAAGAGGAGATTACAGGATTTACGCACACTTAATAATTACATTTATCTTTCTGATCAGAAGACAAAGAAATTTGGGAAACGCCTTTCTGTTATAAACGTAGTTTATATAAGAAAGGCGTTTCCCCGTTTTGGAACGTTTATCCAAAGGGATGATATTGACATTCTATTCATATACCTTATCATTAAATGTAGACCTCAGAAATGTGTTATTTCTAAAAATATTCAGTATTTTGGATAAGTCCACCATTTTTACATGGCTGTGGTAGATATAAGGGAGGATTGGTTCGTACATATCCATTTACTTGGTTTTCTCGGAAATGAATGCACTAGGTTGAATATTTTGAACTAAAAAATTAGAAATGTGTTCTAGAACAATATAGAATGTTCTAGAACAATACAATGAAGTACTAGAAACAAAATATTTAAGCGGTAAAATTTTGGTTGATATATGAGGAATCTTTAGTCATACTTATTTTGCACTAGCCATATATTATACCATTATGCTTATAACAGGTACACTAGTTATTCCCCCGATACGCAGTTTTGGGCAATGATAACTTGTGAAGTGTGTATTTAAATATTATTTCAATTTCTGCAAGTATTATTGCAATTTCTTTAAAAAATTATAATTTCTTTAATTATCGAAAATCTTACTTCGAAAATACTAAAACGTATCCCAAGTATAGAGTTATTGCGCTCACGTATTAACAAGTCATTGGCCTAATGTAATTCAAGAAAATATTACCTTGCTACTTTCATAACTAAAATATGACTTCTTTATCGTAAAATACGAGTAAATATAACCTTCAACAAAATTCTTTACGAATTGAAATGTTTACTGTTGTGAAATATTAGAGCGCTTGTTTATGAAAAATTTATACACAAAAAGAAATAAGTTATACGAAAGAGGGATGGAAGATATTTAATTAAATTATAACGAATTTTAACAGGAAATTAAGACGCCGTTATATTTTCAGGTTAAAAAATCCTCTCGGCACTTTGGTCGGCCCGCAGTGAATTCAGAGTAGTCATTGACGTCATTGCTACGAAGTATTTTAATTAAGATAAGGAAAACTTAGTTTCTTTGTGTAAATTGATTGTTTTGAGATAATTTCATTCGCACTCATAAATTAGACATTTAAAATTAAAATATCGCTCGCACAAAACTAATGAATTAGAGCCTTTCGTAATAGAAACGTAAACGATGAATGGCGAAAAAAGGCTACTTGTATATTGCGTAAGATATTTTTGAACCAAACTGAAGCATATCAAAAGAATAATACTGTAATTTCAATGCAATGACATGCTATATTTAAGTTGCTTTCTATTGCATCGTTCAAGAATTTTTTTGAGATAAGGCTTAACCTTATATGGAAGTATTTGTTATGCAGTAATAGACTTGACCTAAAAGTTTCAAAGAAAAAAAACGTAATTTTGTAGTCTAAATCAGAAGATATTTTGATACCGCGTCTATGAAAGTTGTTTATCTTATTTGTTACAAATTCTTATCAGTATTGATTCTGTAAATTCTCTAAACTCTTCATATGACGCAGTGCCATAAAGAGACTTTTCACCATGTTGATTCAAAGTAATGGAACTCTCTTTCTCCCTGGTAAGCATTATTTACTCAGTTAGAAGTTACTTCATGGCCAGGAGATCTTGTTTAGAATCTACTGAATAGTAATACTATAAAATGACAAGCCCCGCTCCCCCCCTTGGGTTATGTGTACATGGAACTGTATTTATATCTCAGAGGTTCCTTCGCTAACATTCTTGTACTCTGCTAGTGGTTTTTCTTTCAAAAGTTGGTGCATAAATTAATTCTCGACAAGATCAATTGCCGTTATTATTCGGAGTGTTCCTGTGAATATCTTTGACTTGCAGGTCCCGCTACCTTTCTAAATAAAGAGCGCATTTTCATCAATAGTCAGTTGCGGTATTTTCGAAATATTTTACGAAGTTTAATAAATAAGATCACTAAGAAAATGAAGAGTTCAAAAAATAGAGTCAAATGAGGTTGTTAACTAATATTTGTTGAGGATGTTTGAGATGTAGTGTAACAACTTAGAATGTGACGAATTTGAGTATACATGTACAATATTCAAGAATATTTTTCTTAGTTGACACATAGATATCTAAATTTGTAATAAGGAATTGGAAGAGTATAAGAAGAAAGGAAGAATCTATTGTAAAATAATGCATGAAAAATGTATTAGATCATAACTTAAAAATCAGTATAGAGTGGTAAATATTCCCATTGTACTATATAATACACATTAAAATGCTTCAACGATATGGATTAAATTAAACATATGGGCGTGTGTTTTACGTGAATACGTGTACGCTAATGGGTAATATTTTTTAAGTTCCCGTCATCGCTTCACCCTACCATATGGAGTTTTTTAGATATTACCGAATTGCTCTTGAGAAGCTTTTACCAAGCATATACAATTTCTACATAACGAATTCTTTGATTATTTAACTATCAAATGGCATAATGAAATTTTCGGTGTAGATAACAGTTACGTAGCTGCAATGCCAAACTGTATCCCCCGATTTTGTTATCATCAAGTTTTCTGAATTGCCTCGCACTATGGAAGTAAATATGAAGACATATACACATAAAAATCTTACAAGTAAGATAAGAATAGATAATACAATCTCTTTGAAATCACCGAAGACATTCAAAATTACCTCCATTTTATCAGACGCTATAGGGAGACCTTTAAGTCCATGTATGATGTGGTGAAATCTATTGAACGCTGGAATTTAACGTTATAAAGAAAGGAAGACACACTAGTTCCATTAGGTAAATAAGAAAGAAATTAAATTAGGCCAGTAGATGCAGAAATAATACGGTTCAAGAATGATCAAACCTATTGTAATCCAGTTTTGCGGAACATGCCACAAAATTGAATTGCAGTACGTTTGTTTAACTTGAGAATTAAACAAAATTAAATACATAGACTTTTTTAATAAGCGTTTGAAATCCCTGACACCATCTACGTGAGGCGAAGAAAAAATAAAAAATACAACTCCGAATTTATGGTGCTCATAACGTTATATGGGAACAGTGTCATGATCATGGGTTGCATAGCTGAAATATAGGTTGGAAAATAAGATACCACCATAATTATGTGAAGTCATACGTTATTTTTTCTTCATATCTTACATCGGATTCACTTGTATTGTTCCAGATATTTATCATGATATATTCGCTGTGGATATTTGCTTTATAAAACAATTTATTTTAACTTTAATCGTTGCCATAACTAACTTCAAAATGACTTTAAATGTAGTTATTTAATAGGTGTTTTTTTTTTTAATTTCCTTACTTATTATTTGCTGATAAAATATTCCGCGAGCTTGTATATATTTCAAAGTTAATGAGACAGACGAGTTTCTCATCAATTTATTTCATGTGTTGTGAAATAAAAAAATGATGGTCCAAATTTACTTGTTATTATAAGAAACTAATTCCTTCATAATATGTAGGTAACGCTAAACGGAAATCAAAATTATTACCAATTGGACAATCGTCACTCTCAAACAAAATTTGTGTATTAGAAAATTCTTCGTTTTCCTTAATACAAAATGAACGATAACTTCAAGTTAATTACTTTTTTAATTTCGTCACAATGTTACAAAACCTAAATGTTTTGTAT
The DNA here is from genome assembly GCA_039881145.1 of Druceiella hillmani. NCBI lineage: Eukaryota > Metazoa > Arthropoda > Insecta > Lepidoptera > Hepialidae > Druceiella > Druceiella hillmani. The sequence goes on from JAYKKI010000005.1 coordinate 23,930,914, forward strand.
ATGTGATGGCTAAATTGCTTATCAGACTACGATATTCATTCATTTTCTGGGGTCTACGCGAGCAAAACTTTGTTATCTATAAACGACAAATATTAACAAAGAAACTTTTTTGATTATGGTTAGTTCTTATCACGTGTTTGTATGAAACTCTTGATAGAATCATTAAGTTATAGAGCAACTATTTCTCTTAATTTTATACGTTTCCATGGTGCGTGCTTATTCAACAGTTTGAATACCTCAGATGTGAAGATATGAGATCGCAATCCAATTGACATATTGTATGTATTGTGTGACCCTTTGTAATTAAATCTGTGACAATGTACAGTTTTGGATAAAATTTTGGAATGATTAATTTGATAAAATCCTATTGAGAAAAAATATAGTTGATCAAAGGTTAGTTGATCATGTTTATAATTAGACAGTTAAACCGAGAAGAGTCAAAGTGAGTTATACGTTGGTAATGAAGTAATACGTCACAAGTTTACTTAATATCTGAATATCGACGAAATGTCATAGCGCATATAGGCATAGTATTTGACATGTAAGAATATTAATCGCCGGGTAGGATGTAATAAAAAATAGTATATATTAAAATCAATAATCAGGTCAGTATCATTCAGAAAAAAAAACATAATTCGTAACCCTTAACGCAGACTACACTGCGCAGTTGATATGTAAAGTAATAAATATACATTACTATTAAGTTATAGCAACATTTAATATGGATTGACGCAATTATGAGGTTATTTATTTTTTGTCTGTGGTATTAAGATAGGCCGATTTTCAGTTATATTATTTGACGCGTCGTAAATAGCTGTCGTGACCTTTCTTGATTTTGTTTAAGTTTCCCTGTTCAACTTTTTCATGCTAGTGTCATGAAGCGAATCTTTTTTAAGCTAGTAGCGTGAATCCAATTGATGAATCGAAATGTGCAACCGAACAAATGATATCGAGTGGGTGAAAATTCGAAATATGTTTCAATACGCTTTTGTTCGTTTCGAATAAAGTTTGTTAATAAGTATTTAAATATTATATTGTAAATTAAGGGTTTAAAAAATAAAAGAAATTAAAAACTTTTCTATAAAATTTTGAACAAAATTATATATTTTAGATACTAGTGAGTATGTCCATTAGATTAACGGTTAAATAAAGGTAAATTATTTCAATCTTTGCTAACAGCCCACCTGAAGATGTTGTAATACAACGAAACCTGGGTCGTAGTAAAGAATTTAAATAAAGTAAAAATAATACTACATCACGTAGTTTCATTTAAATTTGAATAATGCATTTCTACAAAATTAACGCCAAATATATTCAATATTTTAGAAAAAATTCAATTTATTTTTATTAAAATTGTATATATTAAACTTCCACTAAATTTTAGGTTATAAATAAATTTATTAATAATTTTACGAAACGTACCACAAAAAAATGTATTCTTTATCTAAATATATTTTCATACAAATAAGTAATTTAGTTTAGAAGGATTATAAATAAAATAAAAGATCATGAAAGTAAAATATCAGTTTAGTTCAATTCGTTTTTGCAAATTGATATATGAACATTCATGTGAAATATTATAACTTTGTATACTATATGCTACTTCACGTTGTATACTACACAAACTAACGTGTTATTTCGCGCATAAAATTGTTATAACGTAAACTGTCATTAATCTATCTTACAGAACACTTATTCTACAAGTCCATGAATACAATATAATGCGAAAAATAATTACGAATAACGTACACATCGATAAATCAGGCACTCAAAACTTCGTAATAGGCAAATGCCTCGCGATAACAGAGATCCCCATAAAAACTTATCTGCCAGCACAGCAACCCCGCCCTTTTGCTAGACAGCAGCAGACCTAAAGAAAAACAAGTCACCGGACAAACAAAAGTTGTAAACTTGATCTTATTCCCAAAACAAATATTTGCCGTAACCGCGAAGGACCATTCGTCATTTCTGACGGGCAATTACAGTTCATATAAAACGGTAAAATCGCATCCTACTGCGGGATTGAGAAGCTAGGATCCACTGCGCGTAGCTTCCGATAAATACTCGCCCATATCCTTTTGTAAATAATTTCTTCCTTTCATCTCCTCGCCGCTTATTGTGGCGCCGATTCTTCTTTCAGCATTATTCTCCTTTTGTACGAGTCATTGTTAAATATAAATTGATCTGCAGCAGAAATGTAAAGATTGTAAGTGGTCGCATTGGATAGTGTCTGGGCTTTGCGGAATTTGGGACAAAACGGAGGATTTAGAAAATAGTGAAGATTGATATCGATGTGAAAAAATGGACGACTAGCTTAATCTAATAAGCAGTTTAGCTGTTATACGTATTAAACATCAGTCATTGATATTAATTTTTATTTTGTGAGAATTATTTATTATGAAAGAATTAGTTTATTACCTGGGTTAATAAAATTGTTGCATTCTTCATTTTTTTATTTTTACAATGTATGTTATAAATTTATCTGCCACAGAAAAGTAAAGATAGTAAGTGGATCGGATTCGGATCATGGATTGGATAGATAGAAATTAGAAAAATAGTGAAGATCCATATCGATGTGAAAAAACGGAAGACTAGATTAGTCTAATAAGCAATATGTTGTTACACATATTAAACATCAGTCATTATAATTCATTTTGCTTGTGTGAAAATTATTTATTTTGAAAGGATTAGTTTATTATGTGGGTTAGTAAAATTGTGGGATCCTACATTTTTCTAGTTTTACAATGTATGTAATAAATTTATCTGCTTATAATTAATAATAATTTTGGAAACTTTAAAATTTTAGTTATTTATTACATCACGTATTAAACACGGGGTAAACTTAAAGTCAGTATTGTGAAGTTACTGTGGTAAAGTCAAATTCAATAATTAAAATTTAGAATGGAGTAATTGAATCGGACTTGAGAAATAAAAGATAAAGTAAGATATGACTTTATACCCATGGAATAAAAAAGCTCAAAGAATCTACCTAGGATTGATATCAAAGAATTTAAAGCCGTAATTTGTAGATTTTCGAAAAATATTAATATCTTTTCTTGGATATTTTTGTATTTAAAATATATTTAAGTGTGTTTTCATTGTAGTTTGTATAAGTGAAATTGATTTTAACAAAACTTGAAATTCACCAACAAACGACTTTTTTTGACTAATTCTCTTCCATTTGAGTATTTTCTGTTAAAGCATTGACCTTTTTTCACCTTATTTCTCAAACCACCTCCACTTCACTCCACCCTGTTCCACCCCAAACGACAAACTACCCCATCACAAACGTCTACTCTCTACTTTCTAATTACACCAATCAAATTATGTGCAAACATATTTGATGAAACGTCAAGACTTATATACAGTCAAAAGCCAGAATGGGAGTCGCACAGATTCGAGTGAAGATAAATAATTAAAGTCAGAACTGAATTATATTGTCAGAGGGAGTTTGGAGCAAGCGGCGGTCGGCTGTCATATTGAAAAATTAACATAAAATGAGATCGCGAACGTGTCTCCGTGGCTTTGAGTTTTCGAAGCTTTTTCTTTTCGTTTCTTGCCAATATTTTGGAGAAAAGCGAAATTCATTTTCGCGAATTATTTAATTTTTAAACAACCGCTTTTGTTAAATTTTCTTATTGTGGAGGGAAAAGGTTTTTTATTTGATTTAATTAATCAACTAAAAGTAAAAGTCAGCAAGAAAAATATTTCATTATCACTATAGGTCAGGCAGAGGCATTATATTTATTATACGTGCATGTTTGAGCATATGCAGTTCAATGTTATTTTGAAAAGCTATATTTTACAAAGTTTTCAACCGATAACATTTGGCAAAGAAGAATTAAATAATTATAGTTTGAAAGTTACATTTTAATCGTTTTGGGGATGTAAGTTGTATTTGGGTTATAGCTTTATACTCCGATTTTACGAGCCGTATTTAATAATGTGGTGTTCAGGTTCAAATCTTACCAACCGAGGATTTGTGGTATAATTAGGATTTCGTACCTTATATGGAAAAAAAGGAACTCTTATTGGATTACTTCACTGTCCGTCTGTTTATCTGTCTATCAAGAGCTTTTTTCTCAGGAACGCATGAAGGTATCAAGTTGAAATTATATAAATTATGAAATATCAAATACTTAGGGCTACAGTTCCTTGGAGTTATAAAAAAATCAAGCTTCTAAATCAACGCAATAACAAAAACCCTAAGAATGCGGCTATTTATGTCGTATTTTTGATGCTAGCAAATACATCACTTTGATGATTGTAGGTCAACGGGAAGTACCCTATAGGGTATTTCCCGTTGACCTAGAATCATCAAATTTGGCAGCAACCAAGGTTAGGAAATAAAGGAAAAAAGTTAATTTGTAGTTATATTACATAATTTTTTTTTTAAATATGCGCTTGTGACATATAGATTTTTACTCAACCCTGCAAAAATACCCCGCCAGTAATTTTGTACGTATGTTACAACTTTTACTGATCAATCGAAATTCAGAATCTAGTTTTGTCCGAGTTACCTTTAGTGGCAGAATAGGTAGGCGTGTTTACTCGGTAGGCTAGTTACCTAGATTTTTTTGTTCTTTTTTACACGAAAAGAGAAATTATATAACACGTTGACTGTATGAGTTTAGTTAGCGCTTGTGTAGCAAAATATCAAAGGAAAGTTGATATTAAAGAAGTTTCTTTTACTTTATTAGTGTTTACTACAAGTTATATATATATATATATATATATATATATATATATATATATATATATATATATATACGTATATTTATATTTACAATTTATTTTACAAATATATATAACTTTGCTCTAATAATGTAAAGTTACAATGGATAAAATATCTATCGACATGAGTCCTTTTGCGGACTTTGCAGGTACTTAAGTTCCAAAAACTCGTAAAATGAAAGAGCAGCTATTGAGTCACTGTCACCTAACGTATGAGGTGACGTATAAAGTAACCCCTCATTGTCCCTAAAGTGTGCCCACACTTCTCGCACTATGCCCATAAATCTCTCTGATTTCATAAATGCATAAAAATATAAGGCACTCAGCGCCGCCGCCCTGGACTCAATCCCGTCCCGCCGCACTGGTAGATATGGAAATGTGGGCATGAAAAGGAGGTTACCGGGCTCGCAGATAACAACTGAGATATGTAAGTATGTAAACTTATTCCGCTCATACAGCCGACGAATAATCTCGCTAATGGAAAAGTATGGAGCGAGTAAAACAGCGCGGTCCGCCCGCGCGTATCACGCTGCGGGCCTAACTTTGAATCTAACTCCTTTCATTACAATTTTTCCAACGATTTAGAGGGAGATGAAAATTTAATTTAAGCTAGCCCGTCGGGTAATATTATTATGTGCCGAATAGTTTTACCGTATAATAAAGTGTTGGATAATTGATCGTGTTTGTTAGGGCGAAAAGAGTATTTTAGTATTTTATTTCGGTTAAAAGCAGTTTCAGCTTCCGACAGTATCGGTTTATTATTTACGTTATTTTTTTTACATAGATAACGCAAATATTGTGTTATTTATGACAACGTTAGCATGTTTTTTATACATAATAAATACAGTCAACTAAAGTAAAAATTATATTTTTTAAATAGCGTAAAACCCTTCGTAGGTTCTTAGTTTACTATATTATGTGAAATGTTTCTAATAATTAATTATAAACATTCCAGATCTTCATTCACTCTTTACTTATCCAAGCGAGGCAATAATGGTAATGCACTTTTACATATATATTTTAATTATGAAAAACTTTTTGTGACTCAAAAAATGTAAGTCTGGAGATGACAGACTTACTGCTATGAAAGCAATGTCTTACAGTCACCTATTTATAAAAACATGGTATAGTGGTAGACTGGCAAATATTACTGAAGATGAATTTAAAAACATGTAATAGTGCTTATAATAAAATCGATCATGTCACTTACTTGACTTGAGAACTGATTACAGTATATTCTTTTTTGATTCAGCATTGTTTTAAAAATTGTATAAATTAAACTAAAATATTTTTATAGAGATTAAAAAAAACATTGAAAACGTATTTGGCTTCCTCGTTCCAGGGGTTAATTTCAAGAGTATTTTCCATAAATTCTATAACAAAATTGTTTTTCAAAGTTTAAAAAAAATGGGGTGTGGCTGTGTCATGGACACGGCCGTGTGTTGTACGTGAATACGTCTATGTAACGGGTTACATTATTTAAATAAAATATTTTTGATAATATATTTTTATTCTAACACCTTTATATTCACTGTCACTACTTTAAACTAATGTTTTATATACAATCAATAGATTTTGACGACAGCTGACGATTAAAACTTAAACGAACATCGTAGCTTTTCCGAATCAAAAGTTATACTAATTGCAAATCTCGATACGCAGCAAAATAACCTCAAAATGGTGGCGCTTCCCCCTCCACCGCGCGAGATGCGTCACTGTTCTCGCTTATCGTAATGAATTCTTTGATCCTTTTGATATCCAGTGGTATAATTTAATTTTTGGACGTAGAGGATAGATTTGAAACTGCAACGCCAAACTCTATCCCCCGATTTTGTTATCATTAGGTTTTTTGGATTGCCCCCGTATGGTAGCAAATTTAAAGACGTATTCACGTCAAAAGAAATAAAAATCCTGTTTATTCCGTAACCACAAAATAAACCTAAAATATAACGTTAAAACAAATTATTAAAAAAATGTTTATTAGTTTCGACCCCATTCGGGTAGGGGCCTCCACCCTCCTCTTCCAGCTCTTGCCGTTTATTCGGGTTGTGGTCGAGAGTCGCCCAGTTTTTTGTTCTTGCTCTTTTTCTATCTCGTCTGCTTAGCGTGTGTATCATACACACGCGTTGACTCCTTTTGTACGTTGATCTATTCCATAACGCCACTATCTTGTCTACTTATGTCATGCATGTACATATATAATTCGTTTCAAATCTAGACCTACGTTAAGAAAATGCAGTAGGTTGTTAATTGTTTATGTATTGTTTTAACAATGAAAGATGAAGTAGATTTATGTTTATTTATTATGATTTACAAAAACAAGAGTTTTGATAACTTAACTGATAATATCTGATTCCGCACAAGCAATATTGTTTTGAGAATATATTTTACTATAATTAAACAGAAAATTAAACTATTAAATAAAAAGTTAAATTAAAAGAAACTTATAATAAATAAGAAAAAAGTTTGACGACAAAAATGCTACAGAGGTGAACCAATACGTAGGTGAGAAAAAAAGGAAAGTTAGAAGTTGAAAACGTGACATTTTATTCGGATAGTTTGTAAAAAATGCACAACACCCGGATATCTTGTAATATAGTGGAAAATATGATGATAGTATTATGGGGATGAATCATTAAGTATATTATATATTTAATGTGGGAAAATTGCGGGTCCTCCTTACTAACTAAAATATTACTGGTTATTCAGACTGTTTCAATTATAATTCGGTGGTACAAAATTATAACGGTGACACACTTCAACAAATTTATTTTCACTCTGGTGCCACCGCGATCAGGCGGTTGAGCAGTTGTGTACCGTGACAAACTGAAGAATTTCGATAGAACTCGGTTCTAGATGCTAGTATAGCAAAAACATTATGACTACGCGAGTGCAGATTGTCAACAGGCACGAAGAGCGAGATTTTTTAAATAAATTAAGGTAAAACATCTTTTCATTTCACAGTCGGAACATAAATTTCACCAAAGGAACGTCTCTTTTGTGCTGCAAGGTAAATCGATAGGAAATAGAAAAAGGAATTATCGTCTCATGTTTAAATATTGAAGCGAAATTTTTCGGCACGTTTAATCGCAAGACTGTATTTAGTTTCATTTGGGCTTTCTAATGATGGAGCTAGTTTCTAACTAGTTTCGTAATAAAGCCATATATGATAGGTTAATGGAAGAAACAAATTGGAAGTCACTAGCATTACGCAACACAAATTCAAGCCTTCTGAGTTGCTTTTTTGGCATATTTTCCAAATGACAAGGAAAAGTCAGGTGTGAATTGAATCGAACTCCTAGATCAATTACTGCAATACGTCGGCATAAGGGCTTTCAATCAATAGTGTATTCATAGGCAACTATAGTTCATCAGCATCGTTCCACTCGAGAAACTACTGTGGTGTACTTCGCATCCTATAGATTTATGCGAAAGTTTCATTATTACATGATCTCTTTCATGTTGACTTCGCACAGCTCAATTCCTCCGTCCTGAGTCCATGAAGCAACTTTATGGTGGCTTCCCAAGGCCCGTGATTTCACTGGCTGTGTCGCGTGTAAGGCGGCGGAGGGAATCTCAGAGTAACGCGCTCGCGACAGATGCACGCGTTCCCCCCGTCGTCTTACCCGCCTGCTGTGTGCCGACATTTTTATCCGGTGTGACTCCTGAAATTAAGGACCGTGGGAAGCCACCATTAGGTAAATAACTTAATGCTACTTAAGTAACCTTCTTTGCATAATTTTAGGCCTAAATATATCACGACAGTGTCCAGAGTGAACTCCTGCATTTTGTGTACAGTAGTCGCCCGTGACAGAATGAGTATCAGTATGCGTCTTTCAGGTATTTCGTAAGTAAACTTCGCCGGAAAGTGTATTTTGTTATAGTTTCTTTAGATTTTATTAATTTTTGAATATATGTTTTTGTTCTTATGACCATTAAACAATTAAATAGGTATCCATCACAGGATGGACCCCTGCAGAAATAAAAGATTTTATATAACGGAGTGTGTCTGCGTCACGAAGATATAACGCTCACAACTCTTCATTTTTAAGACCTTAGTGCTACACGTTCACGTGTTACCAACATTGGCTTGGGTGGTGTACGATAAATAAATAGGACTCATCAAAACAAAACAACGAGTCCAAACTAGATGCGCCTTTTAATTCCATCATTATATTTGTACTCATAAAATCAAATAAACCAACCCAAACTCGATGTGTCGATTATAAGTCGCTGAGGAGTTCCACTACCCATTTTCCAACCCTATCACCAGTTCAATTAGGCGAGGTTGTAATTGAGTATAGCCATCCAAACCATACGGATTTGTAAAATTTCAGCTCAATCGGAGAGTGGAAAGTGTGTGAAAAATCAGTCATAAGATTTTATTGTTAGTTTGACAGGAATAAAACTTAATAAAAAGTCTACAGGACAGGAATGAAACTTAATATGAAGTCTGATTTCCTAATCGCTTTTCTTATATTTTATGTTCCACTAACTTAATTCCTTGATATCTCAGGATTTACCGTTTACCATTAAATATATTTAATGTTAATCTTTTTCTATGAATAATAGCAGCTTTCTTCTTTCTCTCTCCCCGACTTTAATGTTTTTGATAATATGAAACCCACTGGAAGGAATGATTACTTTGAAGGAAAGAATGGAATGAAGTTAAATTAGAATTAAAAATAACTTACACTTCTGGTTGACGCTTGTTACCTTATAATAATTAAGCAAAGTGCTGACGAAAATAATTCAATAAAAAAATAATAGGCTTTTTCCTTTGTTTGCTTATAATTTAAAATTTCCTAAGGTGAAATTTATGAATTTGATAAAAGTAAAGATATTTTGATACTTATTTAAATTTTTTTATTGCATTCAATATTTTAGCAAATTTCTCCATAACAATTTCCGATGCGTTTTTTATTATAAAAAAATATATATATTACACATCCCAGAATCAAATCATTTTTTATGTTCCATCAATTATAAAGTTTTCTGTAAGTGGTAAGTGGTTAAGTATTAATTAATGTGATATTTTTGTGTAAAGTTTATTTTACATATTAAATTTAAACCAAATAGCGGTCGTAATGGCAGACTTTATCACTCCTATTGTCGTTTATTTGTACGAGCTTACCACAGCGAGGGCTGCGTGAAATATATTAAGGGCAGGATTTGGAGGAAACATCAACATGAAGGGTGATAGGCATATATGTGTTTCTCAACAGAATCGTATTAATACATGCAAATAGCTGGATTTTTTCATTTTGTGCGTCAAAAAAATCAATCTCGCTTCGAGCGATAAGCGTAGAAAGCTCTTGTCGAAAGCTTCCGTTTGTTCTCGCAGATTAAGCTCCCGAAGGGGACGCGGATCTGTATTGTAATTTTGGTAAACATTGACGGATGAACATTTATTGGAATCCTCTTATTGGTTCCGTTTTGTGAAATAAAATGTTTTTAATGGTGTTGCAATTAACGGACTGATTAATGGAAATTTAAAATAATCTGGGCTTAAAAAAATAAATGTACTTTTTTATCCAAATGTGTTTACTAATATCCATTTATTTACATATCAGTTCGTAAAGTATTTACACTTAACAGTTTTAATACGTTTGGGAATTCAATTGACGTTATTTGCCATTTTTAGGTTCCTTAATATGCCATTTACTTTTAGGTTCCTTAACATGTCATTACATGCATTAACGTGCATTACTGAAGTTAAGCGGATGTGAGAAACTTAGTATCATTTCTGTTAAATGAACGGCGCTACACCTAAATTTGTGGAATTGACGAATCTTTGAAGCTAAATTGAAAACTATTGATGATCTGTTTTATGTTACAAACAGAAGCTCCAGCGTTTTCATTTAATATATCTCTAGAAGTTATCAGTGAGTGGCTGGTGCTATGAAAGATATTCAGGGAAGATTGGCTGTGGATTCTGGTCTTAGGAATAAATTATAAAATTGAACAGTTTATCTTAATTTGATTTATTCAATGACAAATTCAAAGCAAATCCACGTAAATTTAGAAACATTTTGGAGTATATTCATCATTTAGATTCTTGATGACGAATAAGAGTTTTTACATTTGATTTATGAATAATGGTGTATTATTTTCACCAGTCAGAATAAAATAAAACACCATTTATTACGTACGTGCCTTTGAGTATGTATTTGGAAAATACCAAGGAAACTAACTAGCAGATAGAACTGTTAGCGTTAATTTATATTTTCAAGCAACCAGTAAGAAGAAAAGTTTAATGAAATGAGGCGATATTTTAAAAATAATTGCTTAATGATTGAACGTAGATTCCTAATCTAATATTTACTGAAATTATCCAATCCAAAAGCTACAACGTTTGTAATTTTCTAGTCAATATTTTTTTTTCAAAAACATGTATTTCAAACTGCTTCTAATAATAATAAATAGATATCTATTTATATCACGGCGAGAATCTTATTACAATTGATTACAAATGAACTCTATCAATTTCACCCTTATTTGCAATTTTTTTTAATATATTTTATTGATTACGTCTGGCAATTTGTAACATAAGAACAACTGCATCGAATGTTTGTGCAAACTATAACAACTATACCATGTGAGTAAGAGGTCGAAGAAAACTTGACTTTATTTATTATAACAATCATTAATCAATTTTGCTACTTGAGGTTAATTAGACAATAATTTTAGTATTTACTACTCGTGAAGTAAACTTTGATCCTATTGCTATTTGCTAGTATTTATTAGTCAGCAAAATATTAAATTAGAGTAAACTTTATTTTCCATTTTATCTCTAATATTCGAATTTCCTATTCGTATTTGCATTGAAAATACCGAATTCCATAACTGTTCCCCTATACTTCCCAATTTTCCATCTCTTAGAATAACAAGTCTCCACATACTGTGTTTTCCATTAGGCAGATTGCTATTCCTTTCACGTCTTACAACGGGCGTAAACACCGAGGCCTTCCCCGTTCCAAGTCCTCCTTTCCTATTCATCGAGAAGGGCCTCGTCGTGCAGACAGCAGACAATGGGTCCGCCAGTTGGCCCGTCGATCCCCTATTGTCTGTTCGGACCATTCGTCCCTCCAATGGTAATATGGGGCTTTTAAAATTGGTTGTGGCTTAATATGTTTGTGTAAAGGAAAAGTTGGGATGAGAAGCTGGTTGTATAAAAAACTTACGTTCAAGTATTATTTAAAAATATATGTGATAAATCAAATTATTATAATCATAACAAACATAAATTTTACATAATGATCATTTGATACGTTATTATTGCGTTATCTCTTTTAGAATATAAATATAATTAATATTCCCTTTCTAATTTATACTTTGACGTCTGTATATGTGATCGAGATTCTTCGTCAGGCGTCAATAAGTCTAACGTAGATCATAAAGTACAATTCATTCAATAAAACTTGTTAAGTACGAGTAGCATTCGCACTACGATGGTTTTGTATACACTTAAGTACATATAAATATTGAAGGATATGTAGTATTTCGATTAAATTCTATAAATATTAAATTGATTCTTCACCACATACAAACATAGCCTAGTATATCTCTCACTGGCGTAAACTATTTCAAAAAGCTTTAAGGTTTAGAATGACTGCTCTAATTTTCCGACAAACTTAGGTTTTATACATTTATTTGCCCTTGAAAATATTTATATAAATGTTGTCGAGTATAAACTATTGAAATATATTTGCTGGTATATACTGGGTTAATATGCTTTAGGACTAAGTCAAAGGCGGACACCAGAGTGCTTCTCTATGGGTTCAGATTTCTGCTTTTTCATGTATAGAACCTTAAAAATTAGTAACAAAGAAATCTACTAATATTATGGTAGCTCGACATGTAACTAATTGTGTCTTATACAAAATACAAAAGATACATTTCTAGTTTATTGGCATAGTGTTTGAAATAAAATATGTGTCATTGTCCACAACTACATTACATTATACATTATTATTCGAAGTCTATGTTAGACTGTAATGCCCTCCAAAGTTTATTGAGAATTACGTTTCAACAATCAGATCCATAACGACAATGTAACAGTTCATGTTACCCACAGAAATTTAAATTTTAGTATTTTCATATTGTGACCAGACAGGTGAAACTGGTAATTTCGCCAAGGGTTAATAGAATGATATTCGATATTGGTACTGAGTGAGGAAAGTTTGCCACGTGCACACACATTGGCCAATATTTTTCACATGGTGTCATACGCTGAAGCATGTATAGATTTGTCAATATCCCATGCCTCTCTACTGACAAGGAGTAAACGGTGAAAACCATTTGCTACATCTATTTATTATTACTAACTAAATATTTTGACAAAACAACGTGCTCGTTGTTTTATCTATTTACTATTTCGATGTTAAAAAAAGCTTTTGATTGAGTTGACAATGATATTCTCGTAACAAAATTACTGGTGGTAAACTTAATCGAATTTTTTGCAAACTACTATCGATCTCGAAACCAGGTAACTGGTCCAGTACGGAAGTATTAGATGACTAATTTTGTCAGGGTAGTAGCTCTTCTTTATTTTAATATAATTAATTTACCATTTGAAGTAAATTCTTCTAAATGCCTATTTTTTGCTGACGATTTGAAGTTGTTTCTGAGTATAAGTAATCTTAGCGACTGTGAGAAGCTTCAGCTGCTGTCTTGAAAACAAATTTTAATACAAGTATGTGCTTAGTGATGACTATTCTCGTGCTCGAGCCCTGATCATGTACTGGCTGTTGTCTAACACGCGTTTCCAAACGCGTATTTCTTCTTACCTAACACGTGTTTCTCCTTATCCATTACCTAACACGTGTTTCCAATGTTCGGGACCTTGACCTAGTTATGAATAGTCGCCTCTCATTTCATGACCACCTTGTTGATATTTGTAAGTTAGCATTTAGGATACCAAAATTTATCACGACACACTTCCAGGAAATCAATGACGTCAACTACATTAAGGCGTTAAACGATATTCTCGTTCGTAGTAAATCGGAAACCAATTTAGTGATTTGACCTCGACATGAGGTATGTTATCTCCTTATAATGAAGAAAACATAAAAATGGCTTATAACAATTATAACTCCCATCCTATAATGTACCGGTCATTTTTCATTTTAGACATGGTTGGATATAACTCTATAAGTAAGAAGAAAGTTGCATCAGGGCAGAGTGGATTTATTCAGGATATCAATAGAAAATCTCGACTACTCAGTTGTGTTGAGATCGATATCGGTTTTTGCATCGGATTGTTATGTGCGAGCATGAAAACAATCATTATTTAATACTTCGCATATAGGTTTCATTTTCCACCTACGGTCTTCGATTTTCCGAATGCTTAATTTGTTTATCTTGATTTTAGAGGCATTGTCCCATCTTGTCGACTTGTTCTCTATTTTAATTCATTTCTTTAGAATCAAGATCGATAAAATGTTTGGTTGGATACATCGTGAAATTTTTAACAATATTTTTATGCAGTGTCTGTTTAATTGTCTGTTGCATAATTTTTCTTTTTGTTTCGCAATAAATGCATTGGCAAAATGTTGTCAGTGGAGCCAGAATTTTACTAAATAAATATCACAAACTATATGAAATCTCTATACATATTACTTGCACACGTACCCATCTTGCATTCATACACAAAGCTCCGAAACTTATATCAGTCTTGAGGAGATCGAAGCTACGGGAGACTTGGAGTCGCGTTTGCATTTGAATATCAAAAGGAAGTTGGAAATGAATGATAGACGAAGGGGTGGAGACGAAAATGCTACAGCCGAAGGATCGTTCAACTCTTGCCGGGGACATACAAGGGGAGCGAAGTCATATTAAACCCTTCTTTAGTCTGGTAGTGAAAGGTTATAGATTGCTAATGGGATCCTTTTTTTATAGACAAGTTACGATGATGTAAATTGTGTATACCTTTATCAACTGTTTGATATTAAATTATGAAATTTGTTTTAGCTTAACACTTTGTGGATATGGATACGTTGTCGATATACGGAGTTTTCTTTGTGCTGACTGATGTTGCTGAACACCTTGTCTATATATCGAATCATTTTTGAAAATTGTTTTTATACAAAAAAAGTAAGTAAAAGTAAAACAATAAAGGAAATTGAAAATAAGAATAATAAAATTCACTTATAAGTTTAGTCCGCCTAAATGGATTTTAATTCGGAATTTACTGTTTTAGACAGTATTAACCCAGAAAAGAGTTAATATAGAAAAAGTTAGTGTAGATACTCAGGTTAATATTAACCTTTGTGAGATGCGTCCTCAAAGGACGTATGGATAGGCACGAAGCTCTATAGATGACGTGACAATATCAGGACCACTAGTAAGTGGTAGAAGTAATTTTGTCAGAGAAATGTTCAAATTCAATTTTATATCGTGGAACTTGTGAACATCTCATCTTATATGCAAGCCGAGCCGTGGTAAAAAATCTAGTAATAATGAATCTTTTCGATCTTTTTTTAAATTTTATAGTCACGATTTTTTTAAGACTCATTTCTTTTTTTATTAATCATAATATAATTAATCTGCCGGTAGTATTCGAGATACGTCATTGGTCTTAATTTTGCGCTGTTTACTTAACGTTCATCTTTTTTAGGGTTTCGTATGCGAAGGGTGCGAAAAGAACCCTATTTTTGTGGCAATGATCTCTATTCGTCCGTTCTTTTGTTCATCTATGTGCCTGTTAGGATCTTCTAACTTTAAGCAAGAAAAGTCCAACTTGAAATTTACAAATCATATTTGGTTTTTGGCCAAAAATTAAAAATTGTATTTAAAATTTTATTTCAGGGAGCTTACGTGAATATAAAAGAGGGAAAGGGGATCAAACAATGTTAGTGCCCGGAGTCTTAATGAAGTGAGGTGAGCTTTTATTTGTTAATGGACAAAAAAAAGTTTAAGCAATGACGCTTTTATCTGCAGTATTTTTGGGGTTTACCTTCCTATTCTCTCGCCGTATAAGTATTCCATGCGAGTCATAATACAGTATTCGAATCTCAGTGCATGTTGTAAACATAAATTCTCATGTATTGTTTCCTTACATAATATTCACGTATTTTATTTTAAAAATCTATTTCATATTCTAATTTAGAGCTGTTTCCGATAAACATTATAAATATATATTCCTGTCATTTTAATTGGGGCTTTGAAAGTGTTGTCCCATCACGAAAGCTTTATTTTCCAAATAGGACCGGAAATTGTTCCCGTTGCGCTGGATTTGGTAAATTGGTACCAAAGTAATAATAGGTAATAAAAAAAGTCTCAAAACTTATCTGGTAACATCGATTGTTGAATATCTAGAAGTTCTGCCAAGCATTGTTCAGAATACAACGTTGTAACACTCACCTGAAACAAAAGTAATATTTGTTATATAAAAGACATAGCACACATTTTAAAATGTGTTATAAAATTCATTTTCAACATGAAGAATAACCATAACTATAATTTCGTAATTCTTCCAAATTCTTCTCGGAATAAGGAATTAATTAAATCTGTTATTACAAAAATTTATCAGTTTCAATTCGTAGTCTATAAAATCGGGGTACACCCGAATTATTGGGAGCAAGGAAAGTACAAAAATATAAGAAAAATCGTTACTTTATTTGTTGTTTTTTTCGCACAATGTTCATTAATTAATACCCTTAATGTATATTTAATAATACAAGTTAAAAATTTTAAATCAGGATTTTGTTTTTCTAGCTTAAGTTTTTGACTGATATTAAGAATTTTTTTTACATGGCTAAATCAAAGCACGCGGAAGGGTCAAGAATTTTTCATATATGTATGTATGTCTGTATATGTTTATGCTCGATAGCAGGATTAAAACTACTGAATCGATTTGGTTTAATTGTCGGGTCTATCGATATGGTTTGATTGTACGGATTTCCTAAACTAAGCAACGTTAAGTTAAAAGCAATATACAATTTTGAGATAAATATATGATGTGTTTGGTATTAAATGAAATGTGACGAAACGAAAATTTTAATAAATAAACAATAAAAATTTCGAAATAAAATAAAGAGCTCAAAAAACTAAACCTTGAATACAAGGTAAAATCATATCGATTACAAGTAAAATCATGTCATTAGTCATCTATTAATAAATATTCAAATTTAAATATATTGACATAATCTAAACGTTAGTTACCAAATTGTAATTATAATACGGAACAAGAAAATATGATTACTTTTACATTTAAAATAAGTAAGTGATCTCATCTGTAGTCGGGTTTTAGTTTTTTAAGCTGTTTTTTTAAGAGAAAAACAAAGTAAAAAACGCAAATGTTTAATATCTTAAATCTAATTTACTCTACATAATTTTAATCAAAACATTAAAAACTATTTAAATGTACGATCTTTAGAAGATAAATACAAGAAAAGTAAAAGGCTGCTTGTGTTAAATAACAGAGTATTTTAGAAATCTAAATCGAATAAAATATACCGAAACGGGATTAGATTATACGATTTACTTTCCTAGTTAAATTTAAGTTAAAAGGCAGTTCCTTCAACAGGCGAATTTTAACAAGCGCTAGTAAAAAAGCTAACATCAAGTGTCAAAAAGGAAAGACAAAAATAAAGTAGAATGAATTTAGTTAAGCTCTCCCAAAAGCTCTTTGCCTCAATGCTTCATCCGTGCGTTCGCCTGTACGAATTTAATCTGCGCATGTGGAAAGAACAGTATTATCTACGAAAATTCGTGGGGTGTACGTGACGTGGACTGTTTTTTCGTTTATTTAAATAAATATATCGCGGAATAAAAGTTGACATAAACCGTTTGCGTATTTTCTAACATTATATAAGTTAGAATGTTCATTTGTATAGCTGTTTCGATGTAAGCTGTGCTTATTAGCATATGCGTGAGCCTCGAATATTTATGTACGGTGGCACAGTTAGTCTTTCCTTTATTATTAATAAAAAAGGGATTTCGTTTAAATAATATTGAATGTAAATTTTAAAAATGCAAATATAAAATTGTCGTATTGAAAGTGGGGTTGGTGGGAGATGGTATGATAAATGCATTTAAAAGCATAGAAATTTACCAAATTTATTTATCAAGTTATTGAACATTTTAAAAATCACCGTATTAACGGAATACTTTGCACGAAAATCTACAAATATTTACATATAAAATTACTTAATGCAAGCACTAAAATACATATTTGTAAAGAAATACTAAAATACACATTTGTAAAGAAATGTATTTCTTCATGTTATTTTTTCGTTGTGTGTGTGTGTGTGCGTGCGTGCGAGCGTGAGTGCGTGCGTGCGTGCGAGCGCGAGTGCGTGCGTGCGTGTACGCGCGCACGCGTGTGCATGTGTGTGAGCGTGTGCGTGAGTGGGCGTTCGCGCGCGTGTGTGTATGTGTGTGTGTGTGTGAGTTACCTCATAACATGGTGAAATAAATTGGTTGTTATTTCATTGATATTCAATTTTGAATGTTAAACATCATGAATTTCTAATACAATGTAAATCATGAACACTTTTTATTGTATTTCGCTTTGAAGTATCATTTCTATTCAGTTTTGAAATATCATTTACCATGAAATAGTATCAATTACTTTTAATACGGTTTTCATCAATAATTTTGCCGTTTAAAATGACAATTATGTTCACAATAAACTGTAAATCCGTATTTGCTCTAATATGTACCATACAATGTACCATACATTGTACCATACAATGTACCATACATTGTACCATACAATGTACCGTACATTGTACCGTAATATGAAAACTATTTCTTTACTTTATGACAATGTATGGTACAATACAATGTACCATATATTGTCATAAAGTAAAGAAATAGTTTTCACAGTTTTCTCATATTTTGCAAAATAAATGTGGTAGTTTTTGATTCTGAATTGTTATATTTTTCCTCGGCAAGTGAACGTATTTATACTTAAGCGGTATATTGAAATAAATTTTCGCGTTTCTTAGACGGCATGAATGCAAAGTCAGTGATGTTGCCTTAAATACTGTATTGATCGATAATTTAAGGTTTTCAAATGGTCGTATATGTTAAGTTTAGGTATAACTGTACGTGCCACTTGGTTGATGATTTTTTTGGAGGTTAATGTTTCAAAGAAAAAGAAATAAGTGATATAAGGCTTTCTTTGATATACTCTCATTGCTCATTCAAATGAAATAAGTTTTCTCAAATATATTTTCTTTGCTCATTATAATTAAATAGGTTATATCAAGAATATGTAAAGATTTTCGAGAAATGCCTAAATATGGGCCTAATAAATTCCATGGCCAATCGAACATGCCTGTTTGTCTAGAACAACTTAAAAAAATTATTCAAATTTTATATTAAATTAAATCATGGGTTGCCTGTTTGAAATAATTACTAGTCATTCAGTGAATCTCCCTCCCTTTTTTTTTTAAATTCTAACATACCTGTCTGCATATTGCATGGAAAACTAAGCTGATGATGAATTAAGTTCCATAGATAGTTCCATTTAAGGGAAATATGGATCATTATTATTATTAAATAAATAAAAAAAATTTGAATTGTATTTGTGGTATGTAATCTATATTTTACTTCTTGACTCATTTTGACTTTATTATATATACATATATATATATATATATATATATATATATATATATATATATATATATAATATATATATATATATATAATATATATATATATATATATATATATATGTATATATATATATATATAATATATATATATATATATATATATATATATATATATATATATATGTATATATATATATATATATATTTATATATAATCCTCGAATATAGATTGCAAAGCGTGTTTTTTTTAAATGGTAAGCTAAGCCCGGTAAGCCTAATTCATGGGATAACAAATAATATAATGCGTTATTGTGAATATGTTCAATGATGAAATTATTCATTGAATAAAAAATGGGTTCTGTTAATAATTAGATTTCTGTTGCTACATTATTAGTTATGGTGAATTGCTTGTATCGTTGTCACCATCTTCATTTTTAGTTTCAATTATATTTGCAGATAAAATGTCAATTGGATTTATGTGGGTATCCAGGAAAAACTGTTGGTTTGTTCAGTTACATCAGTGATAGAATTTAAACATTAGAGCACCGAGAATATATAGCTATGTGTAGAATTGGACGGCAAATTGTAGAATTGGCATTTTCAATGAGCAATCAACACACAACTAACGAATTGGACTTTATTTAGGTAAAAACTTTAATTAGAAAATACAAGGAATGACAATAAATATAGCTATCACATAACGAGGCTATTAACATGAACATTCTAAAAACAAAACTGAATTATCCAAAATGATGCCAAACACAAGCTAGCTATACATAAAAAACATAGACAACAGTAAATACAGAATTAGATGATGCCAGCAGAAATATCTTTCTAAACACTGTGCATTTTCTGCGCTGCGATGTTTCCATGCTGATGTTCTGTTATGGAAACAGTTATCGAAAAATTAACTGATAATATTTATTGACCTATACAATATGTTAATTTTTCTGTAACCATAATTTTTCTCACCACTTTTGATACATTTTAAATGTTTGTATTCAATAATTCGCATGGATAACAATGTTGTGACTAGCTATAAAATCTCTGGAATTTTCAGCTTTTTGAGGCCTATATATATATATTTATATATATATATATATATATATATATATATATATATATATATATATATTGCCAGTACTGGAAGTGATGCAAAGCCATGTAGTATCTACTGGCAGTGTACATTCATTAATTAGGTGTGCTGATTACAATATGGGTAGTTGCCGAGACAAAAAAACCAATATATTATAGTTTTATCATTTTGTTTGTCCTATTAAAAATATTAAGAGATCTATATTTTCTATAAGATGACAAGTATTTTTTAATGATTTTTCGATAGCTGTTTCGATAATGAGAACATTATCATGACGAACATCAGCGCAGAAAATAAATAGCTATACATTCTCTGTGCTGTATGATGAGTACGGTTGCTTCTACAAAAAAAGAAGACTGCGCATATCTCGAAGTGCTGGCTTAATATTTTGGACAAGTTTTACACGTTTTTGGAGAATTAAGACGAAGGTGTTTACAAAAATCTAGTTAATCGGGAATTTTTAATAAGGTTGGCTATTTATTTGCCCAAAAATATTAGGTTATCTTTCGCGACGAGGAAAGCCCAGAGTCATGTAATGAGTAAAAGTGATTAATACACAAAATAAACTGAAAGAGAATAAACTGTAAGCAACAGCAACAAGAATGTTTATCAATTTACACAAGTTACTAATAAACAAAATAAACGGAAAAAGAGAATAAACTGTAAGCAACAGCAACAAGAATGTTTATCAATTTACACAAGTTACTAATAAACAAAATAAACGGAAAAAGAGAATCCGCGTAAAATTAAACGAAATCCCTTGAAAATCATTTTTATTTCTATAACTACAATGATAGAGGTTTATGGTGGGCTACCATAGACGTATTTGTGTTTGAAAAATACTAATTCGATAATAAAATAAAAAGTCAGTACATTTGGAACAATCGTGATTGTCCAAAAGAGCATTTTAAAACGATGTTTTTTGATTGACAAATCGTTATTCGATTAAAAACTGCGTGTTTACGTTCAAAGAAGGGTTGTTACAAATCTGCATAGTATTAAAAGAGGAAGTGGGTGGGCGTTTCGTTTGCATTATAGTCTAGTGTCGCTATCATAAAAATTGGCATGTGTGCTATTATAAAAATTGATGCAATAACGAAAAAAAATGTAGACATGTTTTGGAACTAAGACTATTTCACCTGGCATTTAATTGGCTACTAGTTCGTAATGATATAAATAATGGCCCCAAATTTAGTGCAGAATTACGTTTGAAATTAAATTTAAATAAATTTTTATTTTAGACATAAATTTTTATAGGCACAATTGTAAAGATATATATATATATATATATATATATATATATATATATATATATATATATATGTATATTTATATATTTTTACATATATAAAGATTCCTTCAATTTCGTTGTTAAAAAAGGAGCCGAAAGGGAAAGGTTTCTTTATTCGAGTCATTAATCAACTACTTACCTATTAAGACCAGTATTGCTAGCAAATTGCTCGTAGACCGCGTTTAAAAGAAAGTATTACACGAAAGAAATGCCATTGTATATACTATAGTGATGGAAAATGTAGTTTAACTTAAACTTAATATATTCGTAGACCATAGAAAAGAATACTTTTTTAAAACTTTAACGCCTCGAAAACTATTCTATATTTTAATTCGTGTTGAATCGATCTATATTTTTCATGATGTTTAAAAATAATTATTTTCAAAATTTACGTAATTGACTTACTGATTTACGTTAAAGACCTAAATTGTATTTTAAATATACAGGAAGGATACTGATATTAAAGCTAAGAATTCTATTTCAAATGCAGTCCTGTATCCCTAATATACTATTTAAATCCAAGTAGGAAGACACGTACTGTTGGTAATAGATTTGAAAGAAACAAAAAGCGAAATTGTTTTAAAGTTTCGTTTATCAATATAGAACAATTAGAATCTTTCTAAAAATATAAGAGCGAAGAGATGCCAACGAAAATACCAGACGAAGAATGTCAAGAATGAAAATTAATTAAATAACTTTTTCATGCTCTTAAATAATTCGACGTACAAATATTAAGTAATTAGCAAATAGAACAATATATATATATATATATATATATATATATATATATATATATATATATATATATATAATAGACAGAAAAAAATAATGACATTTATTTTATTAAGTGATATTGAATATATTTGCCGTTAATTTTGTAGAAATTAAATATTCCCAATTAAATAAAACTATATGATGTATTATTTCTACTTTCTTTAAGTTCTTTACCACGACCTAGGTTTCTTTGTATTACAGCATCTTCAGGTGGGCTCTTAGCAAAGATTCAGGTGGGCTATTAGCAAAGATCTTTGCCAATAGCTCACCTGAAGATGTAGAAATAATATTACATCACGTAGTTTCATTTAATTTTGTCTATTAAGTGAATAAAGTTAATTTCTTTTTTGGTTTCTAGATGTCATTGAAAAATATTGTACATAGCATGATCTGCCTTATATTATTTTTTGATGTATTGATTATAATACTTTTATAAATATTTCGTAACGTGATACATTTTGGTTTTTTCTTCTATATAAATATTTCCTTGTAATAGACCAAATATAAACAAGTGCATCTGCGCATAATGATATGCTGCTTATGATGAAGCGTGAAATTATCGAAGATGACTGAAGAAAAGGGTGTCCAAAAACGTTTCGTGAAGATATCGAACGCATTTGCACGCTGATGACGTTATTGTATAGTATATATATGTATATAAATATATATATATATATATATATATATATATATATATATACATGTATATATATATATATATATATATATATATATATATGTATATATATATATATATATATATATATATATATATATATACATATATATATATATAGTTGCAATATTACTCGAATTATTGTTGATGCTCTGAACATTAATAAAGATTGAAAATTCAAAGAATTCCGGCTCATGAAAGTTTGAGGTTATCATCCGCGCTTTTAAATCTGGGTTCGTATGACTTTTTTCATTCACTTAAGTCTAAAATATGTTGCAGGTTAATATTATTATATATAAAGAACGAAAAAATTAACTTAAGGTAAATTAATTTTTTTTAAAGTTACATGAGATTACTAACAGTCTAATAGTTAGGAAAATGTATGAGATAACAGATTTTTCATTGATATAAAAGTTGATTTAATCTATCTGATTTAATGTAGATGTAATGGCATGCTAGAGCGAAATAATATTTTGTAAGAAGAATTTAAAATGCTAGTTACCAAGCATTCATACAGCAAGCATAAATATATATTTAATATGTATATATATATATATATATATATATATATATATATACAATTACATCATATTATATCTCAAAAATATATTTAAAAAAACGCCCTGAAAAGTAAAAAGGCTACAACCTAAGCCCGACCACCCGCCGCACATTACATATTCATCGCATCCATACAAAACGCGAGCCCAGTGCCAAATATCGCGCTCTCCGGTCGCAGGTAAGACGTGTTTCCGCCCAACTTGCATGAGAATCAAATTTTTATGACGCACAAAATAATATTTATCGGGGCGCGTGAAAGCTCTCTTGAAAAGCTTCGTGGTGGAAAGCTCGCCGCACGTAGGTGCCGCGGTACGTGCCCGAGTTACGGTTACCGTCGGCCGATCTGATTGCGAGTGTTTCGGTCGCGCAATATATCCTTATGTAGGCCTGCGGGGCGCGGGCAGAATTAATGGATTGTAATACAACTGATTGAATTTCAGGGTAGGCTAAAAGAAATAAGCCAATTCTTGAAAAATGTGGGAGACGCGGATTTTAAGTCGTTTTAAGTTGCATTCTGATAGTTTAAGCTACCAAACTGATAGCACTCATTGTTATTTCAGAACAATAGCTACCGGACAAAATATTTAAAATATAAATTTTATAATCCTAAAATGTTCTAAAAACTTCTGATACACGGTTCACTCCGACAGTTTAAAGTACAATAAAATACAACATCTTTCAAATTCCTTAATACATAATGATTTGGATACTCAAAACATGATTTATTATAAACCAAAATTGTATTATATACGGTTTCTAATAAAATTATATATAGCAAAAACGCAGATGGGCGACCCGCATTTTTTCCAAAGCCTCATGATAACATAAACTCTAATCTGCGATAAACTTAAAGCAACATTGTTTAGCCGATGGTTATTTCCCGGTTCTCCCTAACCCTCGTTTTCTCCGTCCGCACCCGCCCTATACTTGACTAAAATATAAAATTAAATATGCAATTTGCTCACGAATAATCTAGCGTCAGCCGAGTCGACGGACACATACCCTTATGCGCTTCTCTCCGGAATGATAAAGGTTATGGGAATTTTTATAATAACACTCGTATATTTTCATATTGCACCGCAAACAAGGCAAATATGGTTAAATATTATGCTGTCAGGAAATTGTAGCGGGCAGGTATTTTGGCCCTAATTTGAAAATATTCAAATCGGAATTCTTATTTGAAATGGACGGGGAAACTTCTTTTTTGAAACATTGTTCCGATTTGATTTCTCCCCTCAGTATTTACTCCGCTGCTGATATTTAGCATAATTATATTGTAATTAGGGTGATTGCGCTTCATGGAACTGCGATTTGAATATTGATCAGATTTCCATTGGATTTCATTGTTCCTTTCTATTTTTCTGCATAAACATTTTATATACAGGTAGCAGCAGATGGTATTATATGTAGCAAAGGCAATTATTTATATTCGTGTAGATACAAAACTCTAAGTAGATATTTTTAAATGATTTTTCTGCGTTTTTTACCATTTACGATTTTTTTTAAAAAATCATCCGGTTAATTACTGTTTAGACACAACTACATGTACATAAATATATAGATATATTCAAAGTTAAATTCTATTATGAATATCATTCGCTATAGTTGTGTTGTAACAACATATGCCCAATGTGTCGATATATTATATTATTGAGGATATTATTAACTGCTACAAACATCACAAGACACATTGGGCATATGTTGTTACAACACAATTATAGAAAATATACATATAAAATGTATACATCAAATAATACAGTTTTATTTAAGACTTGTTTGAGATATTTTGTTTTAATTATAAAATATATTTTTTAGTATCTGGATTTAGATTTTACTAGTACCATTTAAGACATATGTCAATTATTTAATTTTAGTTATTATGTACATATTTTAGTATCTAAATACAGTTCATGAATAATATTCTGAGTAAATTTACTCGGTGCTAATATTTTTAACATGTAAAAGGTAGATTTTAGTATTCGTACACAAAGTATAAGTGAAGTCTAAACGCATCATAATGCTTCGTAGATTATATCCACAGTTTAATTTTATTAATTAGATCTCATAAAATGTGCGGGAGTTTAAGTAAGACAGACATCCGTTTTCAACGTTTTCTTTCCTCGGGCAATTATATTAGAGTGACAAGATAAAGATGCAATTTGTCGTCCGGATAATTCGCCGAGTGTCGCCGAGTGAATTATCTTGTTTCGTTTTAAATTTGAGACTGTTTGCTTTAATAAAGCTATTTGGAGGGTCTGCTGGAAAAGTTATGCACAATTGCTGGGACACAGTGCCAGAAAAATTATTACCTCCGATTTATAAATAGGAAATGGCGGCTTTAGGATGCGTGTGGCTGATTTCCACTATATTTAAAATGCAAATCTTCTTTTTCACATAATGTTATTTTAGTATTTGGTGATTACTCTTAATCGTTTGTACCATAAATAACGATAGGAAGCAGTTATGAGTAATATTAATTTGTCATCTTAATTTTATAAATGCTTGTTTGATTCAGATTAGATTATTATTTATAAACTAAATAGCGTTCTGTGTACCGAGTGATTACAGTACTTTTAAGTAACCTTAGCTACAGTAGTCTCGTTGAATTCAAGATGTAACTATTGGCAATGAAAGTATTTGTCTTGCCTCAAACGTGTAGAGCTATACTTTAGAAATTTAAGCGTTAATTTTTTTCAGCGAATGAGATATTAAAATTTTTACAGAGTTTCAACTTTCAAATGTTTAATTTCCTTATACGGAGTTGTCTATACAAATATTAATAACTATCTTACATATATTTACATAAAGTTTGGAGTTTTCTTTTAAATATTTATGTGATATATTTTAATATCTACGTGATTTAAATTGTGAACGGTGGAACTGCGAATGGTTTTTTCATTAAGTATTTATTAATTAGTTAATTGAAGGATTGGATTGACTAGTTCGAATCTAATACAACGTGACAATTGATATAATTTTCGAATATTATACATAATTACGTCGCTGTATGATATTTGTTTTTTTTTATTAACAAGCGTTTTATAATAGTGCAGAAAAACGGGTACCGCGATATTTTTCTTAGTTTTACATTCGTTTATATGCGAATATAGTTGAGGTGTATCATTTTTCGTATTTCATAAATAGTAGGCAATGCTATCGCATTCCTTCTGAATGAAAACGGTCTGTGTACAATCTTAATTATATCCTATTTTAAAATTCATCAAAAAGTTGCATATAAATGATTTGACGGATACTGCTTGTACCAAATATTTCTTCAATCTTTTTTTCCAGCTGTTCTTTGCTTATTCAATATTTCTCCGATTTTGCCAGTTTTCACATTTTTCTATACATTTGCTTCGTGCTTATTAAGTACATTATTCTAAGTTACATGACGTACATTAGTAACTTATGTGATGTACACTGTACATTAGGACTTAGATCCTTAATTAGTACCTAGTAGTTGATTAAAAAAATCGTCTTAAATTTAACATAGAATATAAATATTCTATCGTAATTTATGCGGGTAATACACTAATTACATTTTTTTGTAAATACGCCCAACGTATTTACTTGTAAATACGTTGGGCAGTCGCTTTGTAATTTTTTTCAATAATCTTATTTTATTCCTTTATTACCTTTTGATTTTCAATACATTCTAGACAATAACAGTTTATTGCAATAAAATTATTGGGTCATTTAAATATAAAAAAGTTGTGGTGTCGTGGGACACCAGGTAGGAACGAAGTTGCTTCGGCTAATGTAGAATCGACACAATTTGCAAAAAAAAAAATCGTGCTCAATTTTATGTAGGTTTTCTTGATTTTTCTCTTAAATTTTGCTGATTAGTTTTTATTTAAGTACAGGAAAGTATTTAGGAAATTCAGTATTTTAGGAAATAATAAATTACGTAAAATAAAAAAAAATCGTAATTCAAATTATCAACTAAAATAACAAAATATGTCTCTTTATTTTTGTTTGACAACATAAAATTACATAGAAATAGAAATAATTACAATAAACGTGGCTACTCACGAGTAAAATGTATCTATAATGTGAGTATTCGCCACGTGCTTGTCCATGAATTCATGAGTATATACTATGCATTGGCGGGGTGGAGTGGTAATAGAGAGAGAAGGGATAAGAGAACGAAAAGGAAGAGGGAGAAAGAGAAAGGTATTATACACTACTCGCTTGTGTATACGACTGTCGCGCCTGCGCACGTCTCATTTAACGGTTTTATTCCACGGATTTTTTCTTACGGTTTTACTATCACATTTTTTTCAGTTCGGTCGCGCAGCAAAATCCCTATCTCCTCCAAGCCTGCCGTAAGGAACTTCGTTCCAATAAAATGTCCGATAAACAAAAACACCACACTTGAGTCTCGATATCCTGGAAATTTGATTTTGATAGTTTTTTGTTTCTGTTTATTGTGAAAGTAAGCCATAATCCTTTTCAAAATATATGCCTTATTTGAGATTATGTATTGAAATGTCTTTTGTAGATTGAATTTTGTAAGCCAAAAATTTAGGTTATTTTCGAATATGAATTTTGCCGTGGAAAAAATTCAGCGCAGATAGCTCGAAATATCAACAAGGTATTTAGAAGGATATGACTACTGAATGCATAGTACGTCGATGATTTGAACATTTTTGATCTAGTTATCTCGATCTTCAAAATGAACTATATGGGTGACCTGAGAATAAGATGGATAATGATGAACTGAAAGTTGCATAGGAAACGGATCCATTTTTAAAGTAATAATGAACTATTTGGATCAATTGATAAGGTGAAAAACTGGATAGTTTTATTCCCTCGAATTAAATGAGTCTGTAAACAAATAATTTCGAAGTTCGAATTTATTTTTGCTGTCACGACATCCTTACTCCAAATACTTACAAGTGATTAAAAATGTATCTTTTTTTATAATCGCCAGCGTTCGGCATAATATTTCGTGATGAAGTGTCAAAAATACTCCAAAACAGAATATTTACCAAAAAAGCTAATTTTTTCCATTTGATGGTCCAGCGCTGGTGTTATCCACTATAATGAATCAGAAGAAATGAAGAGGGAGCTTTCGATTAAGTAGCCAAGACTGGTGACATTGATTTGACATTGCTCTATCAAAAGTTATACAAACGACGTTGCTCAGATTACTGAATTTAGAAACTTTCTCTCATCCATTGTATTCTCTAGATCTTGCTTCAACTGACTACTATATATTCCAAGCCTTGGATCATTACTCGCAAGGAAAAATATTTGGTTCCCAACAAGTTGCGGAAAACGCCTTTCGCGATTTTGTAATTACTAGCTCTCCGAGTTTATTCACTGCCGGTGTTAACAAGCTTTTATTAAGATAGCAAAACTGTGTTTAGGCGCGTAATTTGATTAATTGTACTGTTTCCTTCTTGTGATAATATAAGTAAACTTTCTTTTTTTTTATTATATACCTAATGAAATATCAATATATGTAGTAGAAGATATTTCTCTGGAACAGAAATGTTTATCGGAATGTGAATTGCGGGTATATTTTCTGGACACAATAAAGGTTTATAATGGAAAATGTTTTTGTTATTATTAGTAGGAAAAACATCAATATAAATTTCCTGTTTATTACATTTTATTAAATATTTTATAGGTTTCAAACTATATTAGATACTAGCTATGCCGATGCGAATTCGTTTGACTGAAATTCGGTATAAGGATAGTCATTAGACATTTTTTTTAAAATTTTTTTTTCTGCGAATTCTATGAGCATAAAGTTTACTAAAAATGCTAATAGATGGCCTTGGTAGTACCATATCGAAAAGATCTATGGGCATAAAATTTACTAAAAACTTTAATAGATGACATTGACCAATATCGTAATATTCACCAAGTCCAGGTGTTTTTTTATCTGTAACCTTCATATAAAAAGTATCCTATATATTACTCGAGGGATAAAATATTATCATACCAAATTTCATCGAAATCTGAGTAATTTTGCATTATTGAAGACAATACAGATAGATAACATTAACATACAGACAGGCGGACAGAGAAAAAAATATTCTCAAAATAGGTTTTCTGGCTTCCACTATCATTCTATTTGCTAAACCAAGCACTTTTTATAATATTTTTCATATACAGAATTCACTCTGTTACAATTTTATTGTATGTATAGATAAGTGTTGTAATTTCTTCTAAATATAAAAATTTGAGTAAGGAAGTGATTTTTTTTTAAAGAACAAGTTACATTGATTAGAACTTTAACTTAATCAAAAATATTTTTATTTTTTTCTTCTTTTTATTTTTCTCCATTAAAATCACTAATGTCTCGCAAATATCTCCAGATTGGTTTAGATAAGTAGGTAGGCTTACTAGTAATAGGCCATCTGTTAAAATTACTTGTTTTGAATGGACCATTTTGGTGGATAGTATCTCTCAGAGAAGAGTTCTTACTCCACTTATTTTTTTATAGATAGTATTTTCCGAAACTTATCTGTAACATCACTTGTAATCATCTGCATGGTATGCATATTTATATCCATTTAAACACTTATAATCTTTCAAACATCATTAATGAAATCAATGCAGGTCTTCGTCTGATCTGTCAAAGGGCTGCTAAAATTGAAACCCATGTAAATCTCAAGTTGTCGTTATAGGTAACCAAAGACTTCTTTCAACAATTTCTATATCAGAGTTATCATAGTTTTTATTGAGACACTGTAATTAAGTAGGTAATTACAGTCTTGATTGATCATTAGGTCCACACTTCTGTCGAAAATGTGGACCTAATGATCAATCAAGACTTTAGTTGGCAGCTTCAAATAGTTAGTCGTAAAATTTTCAGACAATATCTTCTTTAAAGTGTTTCAACATTTTATCCTACCAACTCAAGAATTTTGACTCTGGTTAGAGTACAGGGCGTAGCTTAAATGATTAGAGAATGGCTACTGCCCCAATCTGCAAATGCTCTGCTTTCTTTTTAATGTGCTGGAGTATTATCGCAGCCCAAATTATCTCAGTTTAGGTGTCAAATTCGCTCCGAATATCTCCTCTAAGAATTAGTGAAGTAATAATTTATAAGAATGCCTATTTATTTGTAAAAAAAATTAAATATATTTAGGCTCTACTGGAAACTATTATTTCACTAATCTTCAAATATCATACCGCCTTCTACGAATATTTCTTCACTGCTCATGCTGCCAAATAGTGAAATAAATTGAATCGTGATAATCCGGAATGCGCTATTAATGTCGTACATACAAGGATACATGAAACTTTCGTTAAATGAGACACGAGTGTTAGTGATTGTTATTGCAAATAAGTTTGAAAGGTACCTAACATCTATCCATTTACATTTAAATATTTTTGTGTCTAAACTTTAAACAAACAAAAAATAGTAAGTATTCTTCAAGGGAAATTTTTTTCTGAATGGATGTACTTGCTCCCTGTAACTTACGAATGTAAACAATGGTTCTTAGGAATAACACATACGTATTTTATGTTAACGTGACGCTGTTACACGAACAAAATAAATTAATAAAAGGTCAAAAGCTCAAAGTAAATTTTGGTCATGTCCATTTGTAGAAGCTAAAATATTTATATACAAAGAAGGCATTATTAAAAATTGTTACATGAACGCATTCAAATGCTATCTGAAGAAAATTCCTTTTTAACCTCCATTCGTAACTCCCTATCGTCGCCTCTTAGGTTTTTCATTCTATTACTTGTCCTTGTAATTTATTCTCCTCAATACATAATATATATGCCTGAATATTTAATTTTTCCTTAAATTAATTTTTCCTTAAATTATATGTATTTTATTAATTACTTGTTACTCGTAATTCTTTTCAGCCTGACAGTATGTTCGTTATTATTTTAACAGTTTTCTTTAATATTGTTTTGGAATTCTAATCACATTTTGTTGGAGTATTTTACAACACATAGTACATTATTTTACAACACATACATGACGGTTTGGTTGACTTGAAAGGCATATTACTTATAGCAATAAATTACTTTTTGTATTTGCACATTAAAGTCAGTAAAGAAATAAATAAATAATATATAACTTCAAATAAAATACAAAAAAGTATCTTCTTTTTCATTAACGTTGTCTTCTACCTTAGATTTCTTCCACGGTATTTTGGATGACATATAAATAAATAAGCAGTAATATGGGAAGAAATGATACTAATTATGAAGAGTATTCGAAGAAAGCATTAATACTAAACCCTTAACAAAAATGCCTAGCTTGAATATTAATTACAAATGAAAAACAATTAAATTTAATTATTTGACTATTTTCTTTCTGTTTGCTAGATATCGAATTTTAAATCAGCACACAAATTCTCTCCCGTTAATTTTCTAAAACTAACATCGTTTAGAAGCGTGCCGCAAGCGCAGTTCACGCAACCGCGAATGGCGTCGGAGCACACAGGTGAATTATTAATATAATCATTATCGAAATAATCTTCAAGCCCGCCCGCGCTGGCTGCGTGTTTCATTTCAAAATAATTCCCCGCCAATTTACGAGTACCTGACCCCTTAATCATTAAAATAATAATTATATTTTAATTGTTAATAGAGCCGAGGACAAAGACTTGTTTTGTGGTAATTTGGTTTAGTTTGAGGGTCAACGGCGAGCGGTTGTGAATAATGAAGCTGGATGGAAAATTAATGGAACGAATTAAATTTTATAGTTAACAAACATATTTAGATTAATTTCGTTTATTAAATTAAAATAATTATATGCTTAAGTCGATGCTGCGAAACATGAATATTAAATCCATTGGAATTAGTACAGTGGATGTATTTTACATGGACCGTTACTTCGTTTATATTTTAGTTACCAATTTTAATCCTAGAGATTGCCAGGGCCAATAATGTTAGAGTTTTTCTGGCTATATTTCTAAATGTAACATATACAGAAAATAATTTTTTAAATTTATGGACATTATCTATATAATTTCATATTAATTTTAAGCTACGAAGAAAACATGTTTTAAAAGCTATTTCTAAACCGATAAATTAAAAAAAAAACTATTAATATTATAAATCGGAAACTTTGTCGTTTTGTTTGTTACCTAATAGCTCTGCAATAAAATAATCGAGTTGCTACCAAATTTGGTATGCACAGACAAATATTAATAATTGAAAGATTTACAAAGATTTAAACTTAATGTTTAGACAAGGACGGCAATATCAAATTGTGCTGTCATTTCACAGTAATGCGCATTGTATTCTATGAAAGTAAATGAGACAAGGAGATAATTATACTCTACTCCTGCTATTAAATTTTCAAGATCATAAATTTGCTTATATTGTAATAAATATTATAATTTTCTCACTAATGGTTCTTAATTGTCTTAGAGTTTCACGACATTTGCTGATAACAGTAAATTTAAGAGTAGTCAAGTAACTTATTAATAGCACTGCTTCACGTCTAAATATTTCATTTTTATATTATCCAGTTTATTCTCTATTTCAAACAGTGGCTAAGGCTAATACCAATATACTCTATATTTTCTCTATTAGCCAAAATGGAATAAAGATCAAAGCAAAGTAAATATTTTGTCTTAACATACCGATAACTAATCGTAACTAATCGTATGTTAAGACAAAATATTATATACCGCGTACATTTTATTTGTTCTTAATTTCTAATTCCACGCGCGCGCAAAGTAGCAGTCAATGTTAGTGCATAGATATAATAAATTTCACTGAATAACATGAATTTAATACATTTAGTCTTGAATGCAATATCATATGCTACAAATAAAATATCATATTCAGGTAATCCACGAGGAGACAAAAGACATCCATATCACGGCACAGTGGCGTTTTATGTGGTGGGGTAATAAATAGCTTGTAAATCACTTAGCTAGCGTAGAGTACTCATACCACGGAAGTGTATTTGTATATTTGTTGCTCAATCACGCCTAAATGCTGAACTTGGTAAAAATGTAACAAAATTTATGTAGTTTGTTGGTTCGAGAAAAATAGCATAATTCCTATAGGATAAAACTCAGTTTTACATAACAATGATAATTTAGTACATGGCAGAGGACGTTATGCCAATACAGCATGGCAATAAATGGCATAACGTCCTCTTTCTCCTCACGTACTCCTTCTTTCCCCTCCTCGTTCCGTACGTGTCTCTAGACCCCAAAACATGCACACACTCAATTCTTGTCACCTCAAT
The DNA here is from genome assembly GCA_039881145.1 of Druceiella hillmani. Taxonomy (NCBI): domain Eukaryota; kingdom Metazoa; phylum Arthropoda; class Insecta; order Lepidoptera; family Hepialidae; genus Druceiella; species Druceiella hillmani. Next base: position 23,964,799 of record JAYKKI010000005.1, read on the forward strand.
CAGAATTCCATGCAGGTAAAGCCGCGAGCAAAAGCTAGTAATGTATGATTTAAAAGCAACGCTGAATTTATAAATCTATCTCCAAGCGTACTATACTGCAGCATGTGTGCCGCAATGGCGTCAGGGATTGCCCGTCTTAATATCAATTCTAGTGAAAGCGGTATGAGCTTTTATAAAGGTGTTTTAAGTGTACACACTAAATTGACATATTTGGGGCTAAAAGGTCAACAATATTAATCTTTGTGGAGAAACAAATTTATTTTATTGAATAAGGCTCTTGTTAAGACATATAAGTGTCCACACAGTAAGACATATAAGACATGAATAAGACTATTGTTAATAAAATTATACAATAGTTATTTCAACATTTTACTAGATGTACATCTTGACTGTGACTACGATGGAGCGTCTATTTGACTTGGAAATACTCTTATGATCCGTTATTGTAACAAAAAACATAATTAATGGTAAATTAATAATAATAAAGCCATATACATAGCGAACTATTTTACAGATACCTTTTGTGTACAATTCCACCAAACATTATTTCGATATAGCTATAACCGTTTAGTTTATTTAATTTGAAAATACCGCTGTGATAAGATTTTACAAGAAAAAACAATATAATAATTCATCATATACACACCAAAATATTTGTAGATATCATTTTCTTCAAGAATGCCAAAGAATATTTTGATGTTTATTTTCTATAAGTTAAAAATATTTCTATGATCTGATTTTGCCACAAAAACCTACTCGTAATTAATTTTAATTAGCCATATCCCTATTGAACTTTTTGTAGATACTACTGGGTACAATTCTGCCAAAAGGTTATTTTGATGTAGCTATAACTTTTAGTTCATTTAATTTAAAAATAATTCTAGGACCTGATTTTACAACAAAAAATAATTAGTAATTAGTACTGAACTTTTTTGTAGATATCATTTTGTACGATTGCACCAAACCAAAGATTATTTTGATGTTAGTTATAACCATTCAGTTTGTTGAATTTAATACTTCAGTTTGTTGAATAAAAACGTAATAGACTAGACAAACAAAACAAAATTCGTGAAATAACCTTTACATTTGTTTGTAGATTTTCATGTTGTCCACAATGTCTTCATATTTTAATTTTGTTATAACGGTTGAAAACTTTAATTGGAAAATGTACTCGGCTTACTTCGACAGCCTTTATCTAAATCGTTATTACTGATTAGTCAACCATTCCAAAAAGGTATTGTAACCTATATCTACGGCGGCGAAAGTTTTATGTCAGTTAGATAAATAATTTTCGCGTCAAATACTAAAAAAACCTACAAATGAAAAACAAAAATTTCCTTTGTATAATTTCCTTTGTACAATTTATAATTAGTATAATTTTCTCATTTTTTTAATCAGTTGCAAGTTTCAAGTCACTTTTAAAATAGTGCTGTAACGATTTGTGTCCCATAGCTAATACAAAATTTACAATTAGGTCTGATGAGTAAGATTACCGATTCCATTTCCGGACCGAACACAACGAAACACCCACAACTCGACAGGCAAGCGAACAAATAACACTTGAAACATCGACCCTCGACCGCAGCCAGCGTCGATCGCTCGTAAACCAACGAGGCACGTCGACTCCAAAAATAGTTGTAAAATTCGAATTTGAATAACAAAAAGGTACGCGCTCTGCACCCAAATGTGGTGGAGTTGGGGCGGCATTAGAAGGGAGAAGGGTGGCTTAAGGAGATGTAATCGTCCCGAGGGAAGTACTCGAGGGATGATACGGTAGGTGAAGATGACGTGTGTTGTTGGAAGCGAGACGACCATCTGACTTGACGGCGAGGTGTCACTGTCAGATATCGGTGACGCCTCTTAGACGATCATTTGTGTTTTGCGTAATAATCCAATAAAATATTATACACAGTTTAATTTATTATACTTTGAATTTTAGTTACGAAAAATATATCAAATTAATATTATCCATAAGTCGTATTAGGTAATCGCAATCGTATTAAGTAGTATTTAGGCCAGATAAGAAAAAAACAAGTTTGTGTGAAACCCTACACTTTAGTTTTCCACTGCATTAATTATATTGTGCAAATTGTTAAATTTATATTATGCATATTCAATGCACATTATAAATTTAGTCTTAAATATAGTAGTAGAATTTAACAAATCAATTTATTTTAAAAATATATTTTTAGATTATGTAAGCAGAGATTAATAACTTGCCTTATGAAAGTGACTTCTTTTTTTCTTATACCCTTCTGTATTTATGTGTCTTGTTGCATTTTGACCATTATCATTATAATTATATTGGAGCCTTTTCTTCACTGCATTTTATTATGCAATTCCTTAACTATAATCGCTTCAAAATAAATGAAAATTAATTTGCTGAAGTCAGTTGTCGTTACTAGTAATTCTATTTTTGTAATAGTCGCACATTATTATTTGTAACTATAAAAATACTTTTGTTTCTCATTATGATAAATGACTTACTCTCAATTGTCAGAACTATTCGTTCTCTTTCAAGCACATTAAAATGCTTGAAAGAATCAGCGTAGTTTCTTTTAATACTATTTTCTGAAAATATACGCTATGTAAAGACTTTATTGAATAAATCATAGCCAAGGAACGTGATCATGTTAATACCAAACTACGTGTTATAAGTTTGTATATTCTCTCGTCTGTTCAGAATAATGCTTTACATTTCGACGAAGAAACTACAAAATCAAAGATATGCTGTGAGATTCACTCTTTTTCGTACGTGTATTATTGAACGTTTCAACAATACAACCCTTTTTATTCAACTAAATTATATTGAGTATAGCAAAGCGTATAAAATTGAAATAGATTTCTGTAAGAGAACATATAGAAGATACGCACCGCTATTACGAGTATGAGACCGCTCGTTACATTTACTTCAAGGCATTTATACGGCGCAAAGATAAGAGAAGTGTGCTGCAGGAAAAGAGGGGTTCACTTCCCGATTCGATCGACGATACGGGCATTAAATCAGAGACAGTACTCGTCTTTTCGCGATATATATGTGTGTTGTTTGTGTGTATGTGTGTGTGCGCGTGTATGTACCTATCACTAACTGCTGCTCTTGACTAAATTCAGATAGAAGCATATATATTAAACTCAAGTTTATTTTAAAGTAGGTTTATATTGTTTATAGATCTATCTACTGTCAATAAATTCATCATATAATATATATATATATATATATATATATATATATATATATATATATATTCCGAGTTTCACGGAAAAAATGATTTATATAAAATTACCGAATGACGGAAGGAATTTAAGGTGCTGTAAAATAAGTGTGAAAGCAAATTGAAGAGGAAATAAAGTTATAGATATTCTTCTATTCAAAAAAGGATATGGTTACTATAAACGTGAAGAAAATTCTAAAATGGTGTTTAAAATAATAATATCGACTGTTTAATAATGGACTTTTAGGAGGAGATGAGGTTGGCAATATCGAAGACTAAAGTTTAATTAGATTTGAAAACTTTCAAAGTTAAGTACATAACATTTTAAACAATCTATTGAACTTATGATGATAGAAATACGTATTATCCTATTTTTATCGAGTAACTTATTTACTTTCGACCTGCGGCGGATGATCTAAAACTTTATCTATTAATATTTTAGATAACGCGTTTAGCCACATAAGATTATATGGCGGTTTGTTACACTACTTAACTCATTACGGAGTGAGACGATGAAGATATTTATGATTTAAAATACACTCCAAGCTATGTTTATCTAGATGATATTCGTATGTTTAATTTTCTATTTATTTCAAATTGTATTAATTCCTAAATTATTATTTTTACGTACATTTATACGAAGTTAGAAATAAAGACGATAAACACAAATTGAATGGCGTTAATATGTAATTTTGACTTTAATATGATATATTATATCCATATATATATATATATATATATATATATATATATATATCATAATGTACAACTGTGAGGGACAGAGTTTTAAATACTGATATAATTTTACGATTAGAGCTTCTACGCCGTAGAGCGCCGGCAGCTTTAAGCTTACTTAGTAGGTGCTGCGTAGCGATCTTCTCATTGAAATTCTTTTTCACACTTCATATAACATCCTCCGTAAATGAAGTACGTGCTTTAAGTTTTGAGGCGCCCGCTTCGTTTAACCCGAAGTCCGCTATTTGATTTTGTGACGTCGTAAAAGATCCAACGGTAATTTTTGGTTAGCCGATATTGTTCTCGCCTCGTCGGTGATTGAAATATAAATTTTGGGAAGTTAATTTGCTTGCGTCACGCTGAATATTGATACTTGGGTAAATAGCTTAATACTGTGGGAATTTATTACTGGGGGGAGCAGAACAGAGGGGTTCGGTTTTATGTACTATTCTTCATATACTTTTTGAATACGGGAGATAAGATGTCTCATGTGCAGTGAGAGTTTTATTGATTTGTGTCGCCTGAGGGAAATACGTGTCGTTCATGCGTGAAATAATATTTGCGCAGCAGAGCGGTAGCGTGAGCGTGGGTTTTCGTAACATCCGGTGAAAATTACGAAGTAAAAGAAGATATATTTGGTACTTTATGTAGAAGATTTAGCTATTTTTTTATTGCTTATTTAAGAGGGTTATGTTTCCAATGATTTTATGAGATATGGTATATGTATTGTCTGTTGTTCATCAGTGGGTGTCAGAGGATTGTTATGAGTTCTAATATAATTTCATTTTCTATTTATTTATTTTTATTTAAAATTGTTTTAAATTTATTTTCGGGGCAATTATGACTATTAGTTTTTAAGGTTTCATGTCTCAAAAGGAAAAAAAAGAAGTCGGTCTGTCAAGATTCTTTTTCGCAGGAACACGCGGAGGTATTAAAATTAATATAAAATACTCAGGTCTACTGTTTCTTGAAGCCGTAAAAAGATCAAGGTTCTAGGTCTACGCAATCAAGAATAACCCTAAAGCTAACGGCCATTTATGCCGAATATTTTGACACTAGCAAATAAATCAAAACCTATAGGGTACTCACTTTCCGTTGACTTAGAATCATGAAATTTGGCCAGAAGCAAGGTCTCATAGCACAAGTAAAGTAAAAGGCTAATTTGTCAGAAAATTGTTAATTTGTAATTATATCACATAAAAAACATTTTGTTTTTAAATATGGGTCTGTAAAAGATGTAGTAGGCAATATGTTTTCGTCCTAAAAATTAAAATTTTGCCAAAAGCTTAATAGGAATATTATGTACTATTAAATGTTTATAAATGTGTACGGAATCTTAGTAATGCGAGTTCAACTCGTGCTTGACAGGTTTTTAAAATTTTAATTCTATACCTATAAAAGTATTACAATATAACTTACAATTAATGAAGATTTCATACGTCCTGCTTGTATGAGTTCGTATATGATTGCGATCATCGAGGACTATTATTCAACTTTTGACCGTAAGTAATAATAGAACAGGTAATAAGGTAACACATGCGTTATGTTTAAATAAATAAATTTGAAATATTTAATTTCGTAATTAAACTTAATGCTAATAGCTTCTGTTTACAAACTGTAATAAAAGATGATTTTTTTATGTATATAATAAAAGGTAAAATATTTTTTGGTCGAATTTACTTGAAACGAAGCAGACATATTCTATAACATTGTATTACAACAATTTATTTCAACATTTATTAGAAAAAATGATGAACTTTTTGTTTTATCGTCGTAAACACAAAAATTGACAAACCAATTGTCGTGGTAGTTTTACGTAATTAAAAACCTTGCTTCGATATTCCTTCACAAAATTGAAAGACGTATCGTTCTGTTCATGACATAGGTTTCACTTGAAAGATGCTGGTAGCAGAGAGTAGTATATTTGAGTCAATAGGGTAAGAAGCGATGTCGCGGTTCTGGTAATACAATGTCGATAAAGCAGTTTTGATAATACACATTTTAATAAGCTACAAATTTTAGTGGAATTGTAAAAGTTAGTAAATTGAGGATTTTTCCATATCAAAGGCTAAGCTGATAACAGTAAATGCAATTATTTTTTTATAGACATTATTGTTGTTAGTTCGTATCTTAGTTAGAACGACTAGCAAAAAGACTCTATGACAGTGGCGGGAGTTTATTAACTGGTAATAAAACCAACAATTGGCTTATCGGCCAATCAAACCCAAATCTAAATCGGTCAAGATTATCTTCATTTGGTGAAGTATTACATTTAATTTTTTACTACAAAAACGTAGAAAAGAAAACCGTTCTGGATTGTGCGATTGTGGCTGCTGAGGTGACAATTGATTGTGATTTTGGAAAAGTATACCAATAAGATTGAAAAAAAACACGTAATAAGTAAAATAGAAACACTTTAAAATATGACTAAATCTGGAAAAAATGAAGAGAACAAGAAAAAACGTTCAGAAGCATCAAAGAAAAAAATAACAAGACTTTCAACAAAAATTAAAACATTAATTTATGTTGTTCATTCTGAAGTTTTAAATATTATGACTATGGAAGAGGATAAGCAGTTTTTGTTAGCACAATGATATAAAATTCGCCGAGGTTTAATAGCTTCATTAGATAAAATAAGTTTAAGAAAAAGTGAGCAATTAAAAAAGAAAGCAGAATGCCTATAAAAATTGTGTGTAATTGAAAACAGAAGTACCTAGGATTTGACAAAAAAGTAATTACTCTCATCAACCTCCAGCAAAGAAACTACTGTATCTGACTTCAAAGAGTTTTATTAGAATCTTCAAAAACGCAACCGCCAAGAAAACGAGCTCGAGAAGACATAATTAATAGCCACTTAGCTGCTAGCTTTAATGTTTCTAAATTAAGTGATTGAATAGCTGCTGTGGTCGTAGTATCTACTTGAAAAGTGCAGGAACCCTTCACAGTTTAATGTTAATATACCTTCTATTCGTCAACAGTGTTTGAAAACTGAAAATCAATAGCGTAGTCTCTTAAAGCGAATTCAAACCTGATTTGCCATTAACGTTTCATTGGGATGGCAAGTTGATTGACGATATAAGTGGTCAACAAATTATGGATCGTCTGCCAATTTTGGCATCAGGACTTGTAGTCGATCAGCTTCTACCGGTTCCAAAATTGGGTTGTGGGACAGGCGGAGCATGTGCGTCAGCAGTTTATGAAACAATAAATTTATGGAGATTTTTTTCACCGTACTAGATGAATGGCTAATGCTATTTATTGCTTGAAGATTTTTCTATTGAACATAAGTTTAATCTGATGAAAAAATAAGAGAAATCAATGAAAAATATATGTATTTTCACAGTCATATTATGTAAAAAATATTGTTTTCTAGCCCCTGTCGGATATTTGGTACTGAGAAATGAATTACAACTATTAAAAAACCTTACATCCTTTGAAAGTAAAGGACTAGATAATGGCAAAAGGTACTTGTTGGAAGAGCTAGTATCTTCTGTATTTTTCGATAACGAACTTTTAGTTTAAAATAAGAAAATATGGCAGATACACTAAGAATCGAAGGTATGGAGAGGATTGCTCAAAAAGAAAGTATTGATGTCGAATACATCACCGAAAGAACATAGAACCTTTTGATATTAGGAACTCTTTACTGTTTTCCCAGATATATTTTTACGATTTTTGCAGATACATAGTTTATGAGTTTAGTTGTTGAATCTTGGGACGATGACTCTTATTTTGAGGCTGCAACGAAAATCGTCCATTCTATGTGAGTAGAGAATAATAGGTTGAGTGGTGTTGTCCCAATGGACGAATATAATAAATTTGTGACAATTGATGAAAAGCAAAAGCAATATTTGCTTTTTGATGAAATGCCCTGATATAAAAAAAACCGTTGTATCGTGTATCGTTGTATCGTGATTTTAATATTAAGAGGTATACTTATTCGTAATCTAAATATTATTTTGGATGTAAACCTTTTAAATCAATAAATACATATTGGTGATTAATACAGTGTTTTAATTTTTCTTTACCAAAATTCGAACCTTAGTAGCGACCTCTAAATATCATTAAAAAAAGGACGAAAATACTAAATAAATATACACACTATTATCAAGCTATGTAGTCAATCATTTTGTAGTGCTTTTTAAAATGGTCTCATTTTGTATCACAAGTGTCAGCCGCAACTAGTATACAGAGCACAATGCGGCATGGCCGCAATAAATTTTCACGGATTTCCCTTTTAACGATAGATGGAGAGTATAAAAAGACAGGTGAATCCAATAAGATCTGGGAAACCTTTGCTTTCTTTGACTAAATACTAACCGAAACATAATTTAAATATCGAACATGATTTAAAATTTTACCAACACAAATTAATTTTTTTGATTAATCTCGATAATAATTTATGAATTCTGATTATATGATATAAAATTTGACTCGATAATAATTTATGATTTGAATTATTATTCTTTATATAAAGAAATAAAAAAAAACAGTTTTATGTCATTCACTTTGAAACATTATGAGAGAGCTTAATTATTTTGAAAATAAGAATAATGAAAATAATTTAAGCAAGACTTGTGTAAGCAAAATAAAAGTGCTATATAACAAAGGGTATATGAATACTAGTATAGAACCTGTCAAGTACGAGTGGAACTCATACTACGAAGGTTCTGTACACCTTTAGTTATTTATAAACATTTAAGTACATAATATTCCTATTAAATTGTTTACAAAATTTTAATTGTTTAGAACGAAAATATATTTCTTACTATATCTTTCACAGGCGCATATTTAAAAAAAATATTTTTTTACGTGATATAGCTATAAATTAACAATTTTCGGATTTTTCCGTTTACTTATGCGGTGGCTTATTGCCAAATTTCATGATTTTAGGTCAACGGAATAGTCAACCCTATAGGTTTTGGTTTATTTGCGAGTGTCAAAAATGCGTCAGAAATGTCCGTATTTTAAGTTTTTTTTATTGCGTTACTTTAGAAGCTTGGTTTTTTTACAGGTTCAAGGAACCGTAGACCTAAATATTTGATATTAATTTCAACTTGATACCTCCGCGCAGTCTTGAGAAAAAGGATCTTGGCAGATAGACAGACGGACAATGAAGTGATCCTAAAAGGGTTCCTTTTACCTTCTGATGTACTGTACCCTAAAAACGTGAATATTTCTCATATCGCCGGTTACTTGTTAAAACTAATTAGAGGAAATTTTGATAAACAAAAAACAAAAATTGGAATGAGTACGAAAATAACTTTCAAATTAAACGTAATATATTATTTGCAACTGCTTCTCTTGACGACTGCGCGTGTAGAATTTAAATGTTGGCTGAAATTAAAATAACACACCTTCCTAGTTTGCAGAGAGCAGTTAAGAGCGGCAAAGGTTCAGTGGAGAGGGTCGAAATAGTCGGAGAGCGTCCACCGTTCTGACCCATGTAACTAACTTTTATCTGAACAATAAATCTTTTTAAAATGCTTCCAAGTTGAGCAGCGTACAGTAATATAGTACGTGACTTTGGCGTGGGAGCGCGTGATGTTCATGAAAATATTTGCGTCGTAGGTATTATGTAAGTCAATAGTGGCCTGAAAAGGTACTTTGCTTACCGGAGTTCATTGAATTAAGAATGCGTGGGGGCATTTCATAAGGCAGAAGTTTTCTGTAAATCTGCTATAGTTTTCTTCTTTTGTAACTAGGAATATATGTTTCCACAAGGATTCCATAGTTATGGGAAAAACCTGTCGAATACGAGTGGAATTCGCAACTACGAGGGTTTCTTGCACATTTAGAAGTTTATAAATATTTAATGATACATAATATACTTATTAAACTATTTATAAAATTCTAATTTTCTAGAACGAAAATATATTGCCTACTATACCTTTTACAGACCAATATTTAAAAAAATATTTTTCTTATGTGATAAAACTACAAATTAAGTATTTCCTTTACTTGTGCTGTAAGACCTTGGTCAACGGGAAGTACCCTATAAGGTTTTGATTTACTTGTGCGTGTGTATTTTTTGATTGCGTTGACTTAGAAGTTTGATTTTTTTGCAGCTTCAAGAGATCGTAGGTCTAAGCATTTATTCCTAATAAAAAGGGTCTTAACAGTCAGAAAGATAGACTGACAACGAAGTGATCCTACAAGGGTTCCTTTCTTCCTTTTGAGATACGAAACACTAAAAAATGGAACTCTTATAAGACCACTGAAGTGTCCGTCCATCCGTCTGTCACTATAATTTTTTTTTGAAATCGTTTGATGTAGAAACTTCTAATTTGATAAAGTCATAAAGTATACAAACCGGAAAAATAATATAACATATAGCCTATTAACCTAAAAAAGCTAACACATTTTTAGATAAATACACAAAGTTATTCATATGGAAACTTCAGAGTGCGCCAATAAAGTAATAGAATTTTCTTGTAACGTGTGGACTATACAAATTGGAAAAACGACTTATAGGGATTCCAAAAGTATATTTTAAAATTTTATGTAATGTATTTAACAGGTATTGTCGAAAATGTCCGCAATTCATATCTTCTCCCCGTCTTTGAGACTTATGAATAAATGATGCCAAAATTACGAATAAATAAAAGGGGGTTTTCTTGAATGCGTTGACTTAGAAGTCTGATTTTTTTACATCTCCCAAGCGACTTTAGACCTAAGTATTTAATATTAATTTCATATTGTTCATGTGAAAAAGGGGTTTTGACAAACCAACAGACGGACAACGAAGTGTTCCTTTTTTCCTTTTGAGGTACGGAACCGTAAAATTAGCTTACATGTTAATTCGAATCATGAACTATGTCTATATCATATTTCACGGACATTTTTTTTGTGATATTGGTATTCAACTCGAGCAAATACGTCGAAAATTATACCTATATGTTATTCTGTCATACGAACGATCGGTGTAACAAGGCATTTTGGTTCTTTTTTGACTGGTTGAAAAGTTATTAAGTAACAATCGGTATGATATATAAATCAACTTTCAGATTTATAATACTAATATTTTAAATACGAAAGTTGATAGCCGGATCTAAATCCGAAGATGGACGGAAATATAAAAAAAAGACGTTCAACACATTATTTGAACATCGATATTTATTCCATTCGTTTCAAGTCACAAACTTATATGTAATTCAGACAATGATAATTTTGTTTTCACAAGGTTAAGGAATTTTTCATAAATTCTTCCTCTACACTTTGGCGACGCGAATAAAAAATCTAATTAAACACATTCCGCAGTGACAGACTATAATTCGTTACTACGGATGCCAGGATATGTAACACTGGAGCTTCTTGTTATTATGAGACACGAGATAGGTATTCATTATTAAACGCAGCGCTTGAGGGCGGAAATGACGAGAAATGAGGGGTGACTAGCGAGGGCGTGAAAAGTTTATACGTGGAATATATTGTAGACGAAGGTGGCCAGGTGCAAGAATACGCTGAATGTTTATATAATAAATACATACATTTTGTATACTTGATAGACTCAGGGATCAGAGAAAATTTAAAAAATTATAAAATTTTATTATTTTTAATGTATTGGTAAAAATAGCAATATATATATATATATATATATATATATATATATAATTACAATAATAAATACAATTTTTACTTACGTCATTTTAAATCTTGTTAAAATATTTTTGATGTGAAACATCTAATGGCGCGTTTGGATTGGAAGTTAAAATGGTCTCATGGTACGTCGCGACGTGCCATTTAGCCAGTTTCGCGTCCTGCTGCCTCTTTCCGACTTAACGTTTTTCTCTCTACTACTCTAGACACATGCTACCTTACATGTATCAGCGTTGTTTCTTATTGACTAACGTTTATAACTTAACTCGTTTATATCGGTATATTGCATTAAATTGTCTAAAAACGTTAATTAATTTAAAATTTGAGTTACAACAACAGATTTAGACCTTTCAAATTTATCAAGGCTCCCATGACTGCTTTTTTATATATTTTGTATTTATTGTTTGTGAAATATTTTGTAAAAACTGAATTTGTTAAAAAAACAGGTTTTTGAGTCACTTAGTTATTTTCTTAAAGTATGATAATATACTTACCGCTCAGCTGATAAGTGTGTATTGTGATGCTTTTGATTGAGCTTAATAAAGATGTTATAAAAAATGCAAAAATATTACAGCAAGCGAGCGGTATGCGTAGCATGAACGGTTACGTGTTTGAGAATTTGGTTTTCTGAGCAGTGGCATAGGATGGCTTGCATTTACATACGTGTCAATGCATTGGCGAAATGAGTGTGGCCAGAGGTGAAGTGTAGAGTGATGCGGGAGTGATCATGATGCGGATGTTTATGTAAAGTTTGAGTAATTTTAGTAACGTTTTTACTTTTATTCAGTTTACGTATATAGTCGTGTAATATATTCTTTGTCAGAAGAAAATATGTTAGTAAGTGGTGATTTAACTTTCCTTTATATTATTCCCCTCGTTTTATTAGCTTATTTTAGTTTTATTAATTAATATTATTTTATCAGAGTTTCTTTGAATTAACTAACATGTTTAACTATATATTTATAACCATTAGAGTTTATTCACAGGGTCATAGAGACTAAAATCCTATTTTATTTCACACAACGTAGTTTTAGAATTTTAAACAAGTGAATCGGATACGTTCTTGTTAAGCTCAAATTTGAACAAACTAACAAATCGGCGGTTTCAGTCAACCATTCGATACAAAATCAACATAAACCGTATTTTCTCACTAAATTTTCGTAGTAATTTCAATGTAAAGTTTCGTCAAGCGGTTTGAAGGATCTTCGTCCCACTTACAGCACGTGTTATAGAGCCCGTGGCCTACGTAGGGCTGTCAACAATTATCTGGTTGGTAACGCTACGCCAGCAAGATAATGTCGCGTACAGAGTTAGCAGAGTAAATAATTATTACTCCCAATGAGATTCATTGTTTCATATTTGGATAGACGGTAATGGAACTTAGTTCAATGTTGGGTGTAAGTTCGTCTTGTAGATTCAGTTTTCATGTACGCGATTTGACTTTAAATAAACATCTTTTAAAAATTGTTAAATATACAGTGTCTTATTAACTTTATAATTTTTTTAACTGTAGAAATAGACTAACTGTAGAATAAACTATCAAAACTTGTTTTTTTTAATTGTTACTTGTTATTTTTAACTGTAGAATAAACTATCAAAACTTGGTTATATTTTATAAAATTATGTAATGGATGTCTCATTTTTTTTTAGAGGATAATAATTGAATATTCATACTGGAGTCGTGCGTGCGGATTTTCCTATAATTCTAATGTCAGTCTAATTTAGAAATAACGTCCTTGCGGAAATATTTGACTTTTAAAAATAGAAATGGTTAAGTAGACTGAGTTGCATAAAACCGAACAAATTGGATGAAAATAAAGGAGCCGTGCCCTATAACAGGTAGTTCTAGGCTAAAATATTGCCAACATGCGCTATTATATACTCATATACACTCTTTCACTTCTATTCATGCTGTTATTCTTGATTAGTTGTTTTAATTACTAAATATATATTTTGTTTAAAATATATATTTGATTAAAATTTATATATCAAATACTCATTTCTATGGCATAAGTTACGTGTATACATGGAGATTGGTTGAGTGGTTACGGCATGAATGCAAAACAAACAATAAAACAAACAATCGCATTTATAATATTTAGATAGTTTCGAATTACGACTGAATAGTTTTTACTATCTAATTTAAAAGATATATGCTGTAAGACTTTAAAATTCTTTTGCAAAATTTGAGGGAAAAAATATAAATATGAATTCTTCTCGTCTGGTTTATTTATATATTGGCCCTAAGGTGCAAAAACGCGACCTAATCGATGTTTTTTAACATTTGTTGTCAAAAGTGCAAAGTTGATTTATGCAAATAGTGCAAAGTTGTTTATGTTCGGATCATACACCTGTCTTTTTAGCTATCTCTGAGGAAATAAGACCAATAGAATGTGAACAACAACTTCGCAGTAAAAAACTCATTGAGAAAAATTCTTAAAAGACTTAATTAATAGACAGATTATAAAAGAATTGCCGAATCTCGCTCTAAATAAAAAAAATTACAATAGCTTATAAAGGCTTATTTTCAGACATATTACAAAATTTTGGAAGACTATAGAAGTAATCGTTTTATACAAAATTGAGAAAACCACCCACAGATGTGATACCCGTATCGATCAATATTGTTACTTCTTGTTATGTTCAAGATCTTTGGAAAAAATACTGTTGAAATGGTTAAATACCATTATTAAGGAATGCAACTGCTCCCGTATCCCGAATTTAGATTAAGAACTAAGCAATTAACAATAGACCAAGTACATCAAGGCATGAACAAAAACTAAAAGGCTTTTGGAGAAAAAGAAAAAGAAAAAAAAGGTCTGCATGGCAGTATTTGTGGATGTAGTACAAATATTCGATAAAGTCTAGTATGATTAAAACATAAATTTAATATAGATTTGTCGAAACAATACTATGCGATTCTTAAATCTTATTTAGAAAACAGGATCTTTAAAATACGTGGCATATAATATTCAGAACTAAGCAGATTTTTTTGGGTGTTCCGTAGTGCAAGTTATTTGGTCCAATGTTGTATTAGCAAATAAGTAATAACAGAAACCTTCGTATCTCTATCATTAAAACAGTCAATTATATGTCAAAGTTCACAAAAAAAAAACTTCAAAGATTTATAAATAAAATAAGTAAATGAATTCAAAAATAATATAATTATATTAGTAAATAAAATAAGTAAATGATTATAAAAATAATATAATTATATTAATAAATAAAATAAGTAAATGAATATAAAATAATATAATTATATTAATAAATAAAATAAGTAAATGAATATAAAAATAACGTGCTAAATTAAATAAAATCAAGTCTACTGATATCAAGAAAAAAATCTTTATTAGTTTGCTTATTTATTAATAATAAAGTTATCTTCTACATTAATACGGCAAAATATCTGGAAATTAATCTAGATATAAAATTATATTGGAAAGAACACATAAAAAAGAACAGGTATGAATTAAATATAAAACACGGAGAACATCACTGGTTGCTAGGATGAAACTCATAACTTTCGTTGAGAATAAAATATGAATCTATAATAAAATCTTAAAACCAATCTGGATTAATAGTGTTCAAATTTGGAGATGCATTAGGAAAGTAAACATCCAGTAAATAAAAATCTTCCTAAATAAAGTGTTGTGAAGAATTGTCAATACCCTGTGGCATATTCGAAACAGAATCAGCTCCACACACTGAATCAGCTCCAGAAGCAATAAAAAAGTACGCAACCAGACACATTATGCGGTTGCAGAATTAAGAAGACCATGAGATGGAAGTGGTCCTCAATATGGAGATCTCTTGAGACATCTTCTCATGAGTTAAACCTCATGAACTCAACTTCGTCTCATGAACTAAACCTCATGAATTGACGATCTAGAATCCGACAGGAGGCCTATCCTATAGTAAGTGCTCCATCGATGTGATAATAACAAAAATGAAATAAAAGTCTTTAGTCGGTCTATTTTGCGCTGGTCGTGATTACGTTGGTGTCTTTTTAGTGTAAAAATTCCACACTACCCATTAATCCAACTTGGGTATCTTGAATTTTTTTTTACCTTCTATTAAGAAAAATGTTATAAATTAAAAATGACGGATTCAAAATTAAAGATTTCATGCATTATTAACAAATTAACTTAGTGCCATTAGAACTCAATTGGCGATTATGAAAGAAGTAAACAAAAAAGACCCGTTTATCATAGCTTAGAGTTCTAAGTCCACTGAATAATGATTTCGTAATTTACTCGTAAACTGATTAAAATAAATATTACGTATGCTACGAGAGAATATCTTAACTTTTTAACTTATGCATATATGAATCAGAATGGTAAACAATGTCGTCTTATACAAACAGCATCCCAAAAGGCACCGTTTTCTTCATTTAAGTCAGTTTAAGAACGAGTGCCAATATTTTGAGATTATTTTTCCACGCGAAATCTAAAACGTTAGGTATAGAATAAAATTGTTATCAGAAATAAAAAAGATGGAAAGGAAACAGTTTTCTTTTTAATTCAGACTACATGTTACGTCTAAATCATGCCATTTGTTCATCTATGTTTAGAGAAATATAATCATTTTTGTGTCAATTAGCGACATTATAGTCAAGCTGGGAACCGTGTATTGAACTAAGTGTAACTACACCGAAGGAGGTAGGATCAAATAATTTATGCATTAGAGATACTCGTATTTCCTTTTCAAGTTTTCTACAAAATACAATTTTGAATCAACAAAGCAATGGAGTGCCCACTTATTAGTCAGTAGCATTACTGAAAAAATACTGAACAGAAATTGTAAATTAAAATACATGCAGCATTAGGTGGAAAACATGTGACAATTAAGAAAATAGTTTCCATCGTTTCTTCATCGGGAATATTTTGCGAAAGCTTTTTTATAAAAGAGGTATTATCGGAGATGTAATAAAATGTTAACATATCTGTATTAAGATAACGATAAATATTTGTAAAAGGAATAAGTTTTACTTTTAAAAAATTATCAGCTAAGCCCACATCCGTCGCAATATTGGTGTTTCTCTACGACAACTTTTATTTAGAACTAAATAATTCTCATTTGCCTATGTGAATTGGTTAATTTAAAAACCTTTATTTATGTGATATACCTATGTAACTTTTGATTTCGATTACCAAGACATATAACGATGCATTAAAGAATTGTAAAATAATAAAAAAATTAGAAAATGCTGTTCTTAGAATCTTTGGAAATATTGTCAAGATTTTTTTGAATTAAAAGTGTACATGAAAAATGATATCAAGAAAAATGTCTCATTAAAAATTAATTTATTGAAATCGATGGATGCCATTGAAATAGTTTCGGTCAAATGTGCATTGTTTCTCGATTTAATTTATTTTTATTATATTCAATATATAAAATATGGATATCCTTTAAGTTTTCATTTTCCAAACGAGAAAAAAGAAAGAAAACTTGCCAAATAAATGCTGAATTTCTATTGATTATTTCAAAACGAATATTGTAACCATTGGCAACTTCAGTAAATGGAATCATCACGAATCTTCAGTAAATGGAAAGGAAAAGTCCGAAGTCGGAACTGCGAGTACTCAGCAATAAATAAACATTTAATCGGTTTAGTACACTTATTGTCAATATATCTATTAAATTAGACTAAATTATGTATACCTAGAGAGTCAATGATAAAAATTGAACAAAGGAATTGGTAAACAAAAATTATTTTATTATTTAAATTATTTTAATAAATTTTACACTTATACACTTTTCAGCCATAATCATCATGAGCTCTAAATGTCCAGCATAGAAATATGGCATGGCATATGCGACCTTAAGTTATAAAAAGGAAAAAAAAATTAATTTATTATTCATTTAAGCTATTTATATTTAGAATTATTTTCCAGTTCGGTTTGACATTAAA
Source organism: Druceiella hillmani (assembly GCA_039881145.1). NCBI lineage: Eukaryota > Metazoa > Arthropoda > Insecta > Lepidoptera > Hepialidae > Druceiella > Druceiella hillmani. The sequence continues at coordinate 23,982,256 of JAYKKI010000005.1, forward strand.
ACTCCATACAATACCATTAAATACTGAAAGATCTCATTAAAACACCGCCCACGCACCATCCGTTCAACAAAAGAATACATTAAAATATTCCACCTAAAACACGGTTGCCGTATTCACAAAACGAGACTTCTAAAAAATAATTAAAAGCCACTAAAAATATACAATATTCCGTTTAACAAAAAGCTCTCCGCTTTTAATAAACTTCCACCCTCAGCTCTTTGTCTCGCAATCACTTCCCGAAGCTTTCGGATGAAACAATCGGCAACAAAAGAGTCTGAGACTGCAAACACTCGTAAAGTTCATAATCTTGTTACAGTGTTCTCGCTAAATACATCTCGAGTGATTATGTCCCTCGAGTGATTATGTCTTTCGAGTGGATATGTCTCTTGAGTGATTATGTCTTTTGAGTGAGTATGTCTCCCGAGTGTTTTTGTGGCGTGTAGACTTAATTTGCCCCCTGCGACGCTGGGGCGATATCTTAACTTATACTTTTGGAGTAATCATAATGCGGCGTGTTACGTTTTATTTGAAATTTTAATCTCTTTGGGATTCTAAGAAATTTAATTTAATGTAGCAATTTCAAAAATAATTTTAGGAACAATATTTAAATTTCGTGGTGTTTTATTTTAATGCAATAGAAAATTTAAAAACTAAAGACATACTAAAAAAACTTGAAACTTGACTGCGACAAATCATATTTTTGCAAATGACTTGGTGCTGTTTATAACATCACATTGATTGTTTATTGATATACACTTCATATTTTGGAACTCCAATTGTCAGGTAAATACATATAAGACTTATATAAAAAGGTACATCTTGAAGTTCCAGATTTTATATAAGTTTACTTCTATTAAAACAATATTCCTGAAATATTATTAAATAAATAAGTACATATTGAGTGTTAGTTTTGTACTTCCCTAAAACGTAGTCTATGACTGTAGTAGATGACTTTAAATTATATAACATGGCAGAAATGTTAATCAGATTTTAGAAGTAAATATCCAAAAATAATATGTTTGGTCACGTATCTTTTGACGCTAAGTTTTGTTTGAGATTGAGAATAGTTACTATATTATTTGTATTTATCCAGCTACCATATAAATCGGTAAAGAGAAAAATGACACGTAAGATTTAAAAAAATTATTTTACAAAGTCTGAATTTTGTGACAGAGGGCGGTATTCAAAATATTGTAAGGACAAAAATATTACTTTTTAACGAATAGTAGTTTTTATTACATTACAATAAGTACTCAGAATTGACAATCGTTATCTTGTCTGTTTCTTCTAAATAATTTTTGTAGAAAATATAAATACTAAATTTAATTTCCTATTCATTTAATATAGCCTACATTCTGCTGTTACTGCTATATTGATCTCTGAAAAATTCTGCACATTCTAATATTTTACTTAATGTTTTATCTTATATTACGTGGAGTTAATAGCTTAAAGAATATAACTAATTTAAAGAAATTAATTTAAATACCTTTCTGAAATACATCAAGTCATCATTAATTTTATATTCTTCCCAAGTTAATGTTGAAGTATCTTTAATTGCAAAAACTAGACAGAGATTTGATTTTAATATATTTATTGTAATGCCGAATCAATTTTTCCCATATAGAAGTATGAAAATTAGCCTTAATTTTTACTAGTGATGGTTTTCAAATTTGAAAATTCTTCCGCTGAAAATAGTTATATAAAATTAAGTGCTTAATTTTGTTTATCATCGTAAACGACTACGTCACAATAACTTGTTGATATATAATAAACGTGTATACACTTGCACAGTGAACGTAGAAGAAAACATTTCGAAGATTGTTTTTTCGCAGCAAAATTTAAAAAATCCGACTAAAATAATTTCGTTTTGTTGAGAGCATAAACAAATATATAAAGCAACATTTCAAAATTCATAGAAATTTATATTTAGTAGGTACTAAGTTAGCAAACACGTAATTTTTTCTATAACTATGATATTTTGAGTTAAAATCTTTTTGTCCGGTTTGGCTCTCCAGTGTGAATATATCTCCAGTATGTATATGATGTATATGATAACATGTTATTCTACAAGTATATAAACAAAGAAAAATGAAAAAATGTCATTCCATAAAACATTTGATATTGACACGAAGCTCTACATCGCATAGTAAATTTTCACAAATACTATTTTAAATGTTCAAAATCTAAAAAACAACAATGCAAGCACTGCTTATTATATTAATTTTTCAGCTATAGTATATAATAGAAGTTGTTACGAACAGTTTGAATATATACCGTCCATACGAGTGCTACATAAAACATGATCTGTGAAAGTTCACGTTAGGTATACACCAACATCCTCTTACAAAGGATTAATAACATTTATGCGACTCGCTAGAAGAATCTCGGCCTTCCTCCGCCGCAGGCGACGGTACATACCTCATGCCGCCATAAAAACGAAAACCTTTTACATTATCTCCAGGAATATTTATGCTGTCATTATTAAAAGCGTTTGCGCGGCCATTCAAAAGGCAAATTACTCGTTAGCTCGGAGTCGTAAAACGTACCCGTGATCACTTATGTCTTATAAAAACATAAAGTCCTTGGAGCACACAGGCGTAGTTGAGATGCGACGGAATATGACGCTAATACAATCATTTTAACGCTGAGATTAAGGCAGGTGGTGCCGGTGTTTTTGTAAAAATTAGTAAAATATGCAATTCTTAGGGAAAACTTTATTTGAAAGGATAACGTGGTTTGTAGCACATATTATCTGTCTATTGGGAAGCTACTGAGACTACGCTGAGTCGTTCTACAGCACTTGCTATCGACGTCTTTGATCAAGTTTTAGCTTTGTTAATTATATAGAACGTTGAACTGATCAGTTAGCTATTCCAAACATATTTAATTATTTCAAATAAGGTTATTGAAAATGTTGATTGTTATTTTTCCTTTCTTATTTTTTATTAATATCATTATAAATGCTAGATTATCTTTTATTAACCTCCTAGACGGTGATGATTTAAAAAATGTGCCGTATATCCATAAAAATGATCTCACAAAAATATTGATATTTCCAACATTTAAAAAAATACAAATATTACGTCATATTAAAACATGAATGCAATATGCATTCAGGAAAAAATCAACAATAATAGTATTAACATGAAATTTACCAAAATCACGTTGTAAAATTTCGTGTTTAACTGCTTACCGCATTACTGTCTGCCGTGTCATCCATATTTTTAGCATTAAATTATTAAAATTATAAAAAATTAAGTTAATATTAAACTAATATTAAAACACACATACAAATAGAAAGTATTCAATGCTTAAATGTAATCTGTTTTCTATTCAATTCTATGAATAGTAGTGAAGTAATAATGCGGTATGCGGTATTTTCATATTTTTATACATCAAGAATAAACGCTTTTATGAGCCATTTACATAGTTTTGTTTATTTATCTTTAAATATCAAATTGTACTGTGGTTAGCTAGGTTAACAATTATGCGATAAAATTGTATTTATTATTTATTTAAAAACATATGGGGATTATTCTATCCATATGTAAGTATACATATTATTACTCTAAAGAAAGTACTTTGGATAGTTTATAAAAAATACTGTAAATAATTGTTTGTATCTCTAAAATACTGCTAATATCAAATTCAACGTTTAATCGTCAATAATAATAATGTTGAATGAGAGTTCAAAGTATGATGACGGTTTTAAAAATTGTGAAAAATTATAAGTTTTAATGATAATTGCTAGTAGTAGCAAATACTATAAGAAATTATTTGTATCACTGAAGCACTACTTATCTCAAATTCGTCAATTTATAGCAATTAATGATTTATTTACTTTAACATATACATATATATATATATATATATATATATATATATATATATATATGAAATTTTTTGCATAAAGGCTAGCACTAAATAAATGTGGATGAATTACACTTATTCCTTCGCGACATTTTTGATTAACTTTCAAAACGCTGTGACACTGTCAGTTGGAACTTACGTGAGATTCTTTCAAGCATCTTCAGGACTTCTTGAAAATAAAATTTACTTATAATACACAATTGATTTTGGTAAACGTAAATTACAGCAATCACTATTATAATGGCCCAATAACAATTTTCAAAAATACGACCTCATTTCTTAAATCGCTACTCCAATGTGTGGGTGTTCGTGACCTACGCCATCTAGACAAACTCACGTTTTTCATAAATATCTTAAATAGCCCACGTAGGCCAATTTATTGCAGCGGTTTATTTGAAGACATATTTGTTCACTGTATTAGGTACGTTCTCGAGTACTATTCAGTTATCGTACTAACGAAGCGTTGTTTTTTGGAATGAGTAGAACATTCTACCTATTTCATAAGAGGTAAAACGTAAATAGGTATACAATGTTCAAATAGTAAAAATCAATTTTTTTTCTTGAATCCTGACACCAAAAACAATCTAGGTTTTTGAAAAAGAATGAAGGTCTATAAGACGGTTTTTTACTATAGGGAGTTTAATATTTTTATTAATTTGTAAAGTAGGATCAAAAAGACAAAAAAAAACAAAAAATAATTTATTCAAAATGTTAAATATACAAATAATAGAATATGGCAAAGAATCCCGCTATATTCATGTATCAAAAACAGGTGCAACGCGACGTCTGTATCTGTATGGTTATTAGTTTTTTGTTTACGTATAAAATGTTGAGTATTTGTGTATACCTGTTACATTTAAGATGTTTTTTGTTTATATGCTTTTTAATGTTACAAAACGAACACGAAGATAACTGCTTACTTAATTTTTTAAACCACCTTGTTTTTGTTATGTGATATTAAAAAAATGTGTGAAGAAAAAAGTTTCAACGTTACATAAAATAGTTTCTTTTGCGGTCGACTTCAAAATCAATTTTGTGCACGAATAGAAAAACTGTTCTGAACAACGAGATTAAAAAAATATCGACGAAAATGTTTAATAAAATATCCTAAACTAAAAATGGCTGTCTGGGATGTTAGTAGGAATTATCAAGTTTCTAAATAACATCGAAACAACTTTTTTATATCGCACCCTTCGTTTAAGAAGTTTTATTTTAGAATACAAAGGTTTATCTTCATTCCATTGTTTTTTTGCGAATTATAACGTGATGATAAATACATTTGTCATGTCACATGACATTTCGTGAATCATTTCTTGAAAACATCGTTGGTTTATATAGTATAATATAGACTAACTAATTTATTACGATATTAATTTTATCAAAATTGTCTTAGCGGCTTTTGAAACAAAACACCCATTCCATTTTAATTTAAAACTGAATTGATGTGTGAAAATGCTGAAAACAATATTTATATACATTTCAGCGATTAAGAATTCCAGTGATATTCGTTAGAAGTTTAAATGAATAAAAATACAACACTCTCTTATTTAAATCGTTTTCAAAAACATATCTTTGTAAAAAAGAAACCTGACCTTCTTCTTATCAAATACACGATTTCTTCTTGTCAAATAAACGATTTCAAATTCGTGTAATAAATCTACTTCTATTTCAAACTAACGTAGCAAATTCAAGCAATTGTCAAATATTACTATGAATCTTTTCAGAATTCCCGCAATAGAGGCAGCTTAACAGTTGCCATTGGAATGAAGCAGCTTGGACATAAGGACTTGGACATAAAGGCTTGGACAGGAACGCACGATACTGCTTTCAAATGGCAATTCTCACTACGTTGCTGTACGTACATAGAGTCGTAACTTCAGGCATTTCAGGCAGTTCTCGACAACGTGTAGAGTAGTTACGGTCCGTTGCTACGCGACGGTCCACACTCGACTTCCGACGTTACACTCCGCAAGTGAACATTTTCAACGGAAATGTAATTGAAACTAATATTTCGTGTTCCGCCATGCGAATACATTTGATGGTTAGTTACGCGCTTTAGGCAACGTAGTTTTTTAAAATCTGTATTCGACTTTGAATCTCGTCCGTCCATCCTAGTTAATAAGCAATGTGCTTAGATATGACGTATAGTGAACGCGATACAAATAAACGATTTAATATTCATCGAAAATAAAGAAATAGTATGCAACATTTCTTTTGTCTTCTTTTCTCCAGTAGCAACATTAAAGAATCCATATGTAGATTCTGCGTGTCTTCAAACGACTAGGTACAACTCCACCTTAAATATTGCGCGCCTGTTTGGGTTGTAGGATTAGTGAAGGTCTTAGGCTATGTTTGGAAACTGGGAAATCCATTAGCGCATATTTTCAACCGATAGTGGGAGTAATGACGCCAGTTAATTTCCTTTTACTCGATGGCTTATTTCTAACATATTTTCATTTAATTGTACCTTAGCATAATTGTACCAGAAAATATGATAATCTTAAGGCAAATGTATCAGAGTTATGGCGTCTTTTCTATACCACGAAAATATGAAATGTAATTGATCGATTTCATATATGCAACAGTAACTATGGCTTTACAATAATCTAGTAGTAAGCCTCCGTGTACGCAGAATTGACTAAAAACGAACAAGAAAATAAGTTCCATTCTGTTTACCAAATGTAAGAATAGTCAATATTACACCAGATATGAAGTTTAGCAAGTTGTCAGTAATACCCTTTTGACAACGTATAATATTATTGTTGAACAAATGCATACACATTAAAAGTGTATTTTATGAACATACATACCTGTTTATGCTTCATTAAGGTGTCGTCTTCCAAGACCTTGCAGCTGGAGTATTGATAGTGTGGTTGTTGTAATATCGACATTGTATGTTTCAAATGAATTGTGTAACTGAGAAACTTGTACGGTAATTGTAAATTGATGTCTTATTTTATTTCCTGAAAATATTAATGGAATTTTTGTTCTCAGGGAAAGTAAGTCAAATTGTAACATGAACTATAGTTACGAGCTGATTAATTATGTGATAATAAATATAATTTTTATTCATTTTGTTGCTTTTTTATTTATAAAATAATCTTTATATAAGATTCATTGATTAAAAACTATACATTACCCAAATTATTAATGTATAGATTTTATGTTGATTAAAGATTATACATTAATTAAATGGTTAATCTATAGAAATTAACATAACGTAACATTTTGAATTTTTTTCATTGTAAAGATTGTATGTGTAAAGTCATAGTAAATAAAGAAAATTTTTTTTTTAATTTAAAATAAATTGTTAGAGTAAGATATTGCGTATCACAAATGCATTGAAAGGCATCCAGAAAATGTTAACAGGTACATTAAAAACAAATTTTATTTTACTTTTAAAATGCTTTTAAATATTCGCGAAGAATTTACAAGAAACGTAGATTTTTTTCTCATTTTTCAACGAACTCATAACAAATTTATTAAAATAAACACACGAACAGAGATAACCTAAAATAATCAATGTTGAGCAGTCATTGGGATTCTAATCAGTCAGCCATTATTTCAAGTGTATTTTTTCTTCATACCTTATGTGGTTAATTTTAGTTCTACGTTACTAGTTTCAAAATATATTTTATTTCTAATATAGTGACATAAGCACTTCACTTGTATGTTAAAGCACAATAAATTGAGAATTATTTATAGCCATATCAAACTATTAGGCTTATTCGTTACATTGTCAGTGAGGAAGGACATTATTTGAACTGAGAATTTTTTAAACCTAGATGCCCATATTTCGTCATTAAAAATAAAACGACTAATTATAAGGGTAACAAAATTCCTATAAGTAATTTCAAATATAACCTTTATTATATTTGAAAATGATATGTAATTTTGTTTATTTTTGTTAATTTTGATTTTTTTTTATATGTAATTTTCAAATATAACTTTTGTTACATTTGAAAATCATACTAAGCGAAGTTTATAGATCTGTCGATACCGGTGTTAAAATCGATACTTTGAAAGCACTGGCCGCGCCACTCACGGCCGGCATTGACACAGAAGGCGCTGTCCCAAGCCGGTCACCGTGGCATTGAGTCGCCTGCTCGCCGTTTTGTGTACGTTAGCTCGTTATGTAAACGATTGTCTTTGCCAAGTGATCGGTTTGGCTTTCTTCAACCTTCGCAGATTGCGACAATATCTTGTGCTGGTCCAATACACTTGCCGTATTGTTTTTGCTAATTTTTGCGCGCTCTCGTTGCGCTGTTGAGATGTGTTTTGTTAATCCAATTGTAATTAGCGAGGTTTGGATTGCTTATACTTAGTATTGGCTGTTACGCTTGAGTTGATTGCACTTTTTGTCTATAGATTCGAAGCTAACCAAGCATATTGGCATAATTAATGAGTGAGGTATAGAAAAATAGAGAAAAAAGTTCAAACCAAATAATGCTAAAAATTATTGTGGACTGATATGATGTTATTGCTCAATGGCAACGAATAAAATATGAATATAGTAACGCAAAGAGCTTAAGAAATAATATATAAGATTGAAGCGATATGTAATGTCTTAATGCTTACTGACGATAATAATTATTAAAGTATTGAATTTCTAATAATGTTAAATTGTAATAATATGAAAGGTTACTACTACCTCATAGTAACTTAAAAGTAAATATTACAGTACAAAAAGAACCAATAAGGAAGAGAATTAATATTACAGTAATTTAATTAAAAGCAATCATAAACATTATGATATTACATTAAAAACTTTTTTTTAATGTACTCTGGGAAGATCTTTCGCAAATATTTCTCTTTAATACAAAACATATTCCAATTCTATCAGTTTTTTTGTAAAGTTTTCCTTAAATTATGCTTCACATCTGTATGTTCACAATGGTTTTGATACTTTACATTTTAAATTAAACACATTTCACTTTGACCATATTTAAACACACTACAATTTGATTATATTCGCCAATGTTCATCATCAGATTTCTAATAACTTAATATGCGGAACACGCGGTTATAAATTTTGTCTCGGAATTGGATAATGCCACTGAAGTTAGTTAATGTTGACTTGTCTATGTTACGTTTTTTAGGAATATATCCAACCATCGATTGTCAGTATCTTGGATATATTATATAATGCTATAACCTTCTAGAGTTTATTTTGCTTTTTTATTTTAAATATTTCATTATTTTCTTTACTACATAATACATTTATCGTCATCACAAATAAGAAAACTATTCAACAAGCTGACAGCATAACAAAAGCTAAGTGCATGAAGGTCAATTGGGATTCTGCTGCAGTTAATATCATGTTAAATTTTAACAATAATTATCCATATTTGTGTCCATATAAAATGTCTACCTAGAACTGGATCATTTCAAGGTTGCGCTTGGCTACTTCTGAGAGTAGTATTCGAACAGAGTCGTATCATATAGTAGGAGAGAATGTTTCAGTGTAGTCAATGTTATGTTTTTATATAGTCTTAAATACATAAACTGGTTTGTAGAGTGGACCATAGCTCTTCTTTATGCAAAAAAGCTTTAGTGTTCAATCCTTGTTCTATTAATTCACTATTCTATTTCATCATCTGAAGTGATGGCATCGAAATAAGTCTGTGGAACAATTTGAAACTCTAAATGTTTGTTTCAATAAAGGCCATTTATTTTTAAAGTGTTCAATTTAGACCTTGTATTGTAAATGTAATTATACTATTGTCGTTCTTTTCAGTTTAATTTTATGCTTTTATCCTGGTAAATATAAAGATCTTTCCTCAAAACGGTAATAAATAATATTTTCTGTATGTGCTCGATAATTGAGTTTCTGAGATGGTTTTTAGGGTAACACCATTGTTATCAGCAGGAATACTCGATGATAATGACACTGATAATAATGCTATTCCACAATTAATTAAATTTTGAAAGGAAGCCTCTACTGTTTTTATTTCAGGATCTATCAATATGAATACTTTGGTAGTCATATAATAGCCAATAAAATTATTTTACTTCTATATGGTTATCAATTCTTCGGTTTAAAAGTTGTTCACATTGTCAATCTAGTTTTGTTGCTGGCTGTATCTCCTCACGTGTTAAAGAGTTAATATATTTACTAGATATGGATTTGTGATAGATACTACTTTAGCCCAGTAAGGCTTCTATAATTTTGTATTAATAAGCTTACATTGAGCTTTTTCTACTTTCTACTTCATTTTACCAACTCAAGTTTTCCAATACTTCTTTCCAAAGATTTGTCACATTTTTTGTTGTTTTATTTTCTTGCCTGTATAAATAATTAATGGAATCAATTAATATTATGATTTGAAACTCTGATTTCAGGTCAAGTTCTGATCTACAACTTCGATCCATTCCACTTTTGGTTAGCTTTTTATTTACTTTCATTTGAGTACTTAATGGTATTTCACTGAATGCTAATTTTACGATACTAGTATTTTGCAAGTAAAAATTAGGATTTTTTTATTCGTTGAAAAGTTCTTTATAAACTTAGATTTTTACTATCGCTGTTTTATTATTTGAAATTATAAGTTAGACCTGAGGCCGTAACCTACTGATTAAAGTTAAAAGGATTTAATAATTTTCATATTTTAATTTTTAAAATTGGCGTTCAGTAATTTCCGAATCTCGTCTAATAATATAAGTATTTGCAAAGAAAATTGTCCTTTGTTGTAAGTTGGTTACTTTTCTCTTTTATTGTTATAATAGTATGAATTGGATTTGAGCCCGTAATCTAATGATTGAATGTAAAAGGTTTTGATTTGTAATTAGCGTTCATTAATTTCTGAATCGCATCTAATAATACTTGAGAAGTATTGACAAAGACCGTATTGTTTTTTATAAGTTGGTTACTTTTATCTTTTATTGTTTCAATGGTATGGGTTGAATTTGAGTCCGTAATCTAATGATTGAATTTAAAAGGACTTAATTTGTAATTAGCGTTCAGTAATTTCTGAATCGCTTCTAATAATGCTTGTGAAGTATTTACAAAGACAGTTATTCTTTATTATAAGTTAGTTACTTTTATCTTTTATTGTTTTAATGGTATGAGTTGGATTTTAGATCTTGATCAAATGATTGAAATTAAAAGGATTTAATTTGTAATTAGCGTTCAGTAATTTCCGCATCGCGCATAATACTGCTTATTGTAAAGTATAAAAAAAATAGTTGTCTTTTACAATAGGTAGGACAATTTCCCTCTCAAAAAAAACGAATTTCCGAAGTTAAGAATTAGAGTATGATATACTTTGGTTTGAATACGCATTTTCTCGATTGATTTTTTGCTCGAGTGTGTTAAGCTATGTACTATATATTATGCTTCGGCACAGAATATAATATGCTAGATCGTCTAGGAACATACAAATAATGGAAAATATTCTTATTCGTCATTCGCAAATACTGAAATGATAGAAATATATTATTAGTCGCTTTTCCAGCTACTATTTGAGAACATTTTCTTGAAATGAAAGCAAAATTCGCCCTTCATTTGTATTCATTATTACCGGATATATATAACGAGCAGCATGATAAATGGACAATATCCGCCGATTAACACATGCTAACAATAGTCCATTTCCTTGACCATATTAGAAGGAAAGAAACGAATTAATTACCATATTTGTTTCACAATAATTATTAAATATACATACCAACATACTCGTCTTACCAAATAATTCTTGAAAACATTATGCCATTTCGAAACGAAAATGCACGTAACATAGCTAGGCAAGTGTACATTGTTTTACGCCTTTGTAACGCAAACGGTTTTCACTTACAGCGGTTTAGCAACTGAGGAAGGTCGGCTATTTCAGCGGACTAGCCATTGTGACGGCTGTCGAAATCTTCCTCACCTTGTTCACCGTTGTATTTCTTCTTATTGACACTAAATCTTGTGCATTATACACATTTAGCTATTTGGAAATTGGCGCTGATTACGCGGTATGTCAACATTCGGGGTGCCATGGATGTTACGTCAAAGTACAGGTGACCAAGTTTTATTTCGTGTTACGTAAAACTTAAAACGGATTTTACGTAGTTTGTTTCTGGTGTGATTGATGAAATATTGCGTAGAGCTGTGACCGGAATATTAATCTTTATCGCCGTTGTATACAAATACTTGGCAGGTGTCGAGTTTCGATTGGTTTTAAAATATGTCAAAGGCTATATTGAAACTTGTTTTTGTATAATATTTATATATATATATATATATATACTATATATATATATATATATATGTTTTATTCTTGAAGCTAGTATATTGATTAGTGGTGAGGATCAACGTCGGCGAGTCTTAGGAAGACCTGGAGAATGCTTCGCAGAAGTGTGCTTTGAGGAAATCACCCCTTACGGTGGAGGCTCCGTAATGTCTTGGGCTGGTATTACCTTAGACAACCGTACCGAGTTAGTTTTTATTGAAAATGGCACACTTAATGCGCAAAGGTACATAACAGAGGTTCTTATTCCTAATGCCCAACCCACATTAACAGCAGTTGGAGGCGAGTCCATTATTATGGACGAGACGCTCGCGCCCACCGCTCTAGAGACGTTGATGCGTATATGCAGGAGGCCGGAATTCGTCGGTTAGACTGGTCAGCTAGAAGTCCCGACGTCAATCCGATAGAACACATATGGGATAATCTCAAACGATGCGACAGAGTCCTAAAAACAGCTCCAGAAAACATTCAGGCCCTTAAAAATGTGATCGTCGCTAAAGGGAACGTATTCCTCAGGAAATGATAAAAAACGTCGTCGAAAGCGTGCCTAGCAGATTAAGCGCATTGATTTTAGCTAGAAGAGGCCATACTATATACTAGGCCATATATATATATATATATATATATATATATATATATATGTATGTATATATATATATATATATATATATACATATATATATATATATATATATATATATATATATATATATATATATAAATATATAATTTCAAGACTAAATTATTGATTATTTTTCATTTGCATGTTGAGAAAAGATTGTGGAAGCAATGCGGTTATATTCGTTCCCACACAAAAAATTAATATGTAATATAAATAAAACTGTGTTACGGATGAATTGTGATAAAAAAGGTAGACTGCCAAAAGATACGTGTATAAAACAGACTGTATAAAAGAGACAATTGTATTGAAGAGGAGACAATTACCTCGTCTTTTAAGAACTTCTTTTAGAGCGCTGATGACATGTCTATATGATATAATGTCCTTGTATAGAAGTAAGAAAGGAGCATTTAAGATAAATACCTTATTTTACAACCACGCTATTTTCGAGAGACAAAACAATAGTGCGTAGTAAGTCTTGAATAAATCTTATGTTCAACTATGGTAAACAACACAGAAAAAAATTCTATATACAAACCTGTTAAACACCATCCCAAATAAAGGATTAATAGATATTTATAACGCGTCAGTTTTCTTTCATTAGTGCTGTATCATGCATGAGTTACTGTAAACTGTTCACTTAGTATTTTTGCAAATAAAAGGTCAAAGATACTTTTCAAAACGCTTATCGCCTTTAAATAATGGAAAAGTAATCATTAGAAAACTATAAATTCGTTTGAATTTAAATTCTAACTAAAGTTCCTAACTTCAAGGTACGAAACTCCAAGAAGCAGTGAACATGTTATAGGCAAAAAGGTAATGTATATCTGGTTGGCATAATGTAATATTTTATTGATTTATAAATCTTTACCTATAACATGTTCACTGTTTCTTGGAGTTTCGTACCTTGAAGTTAAGAACTTTAGTTAGAATTTAAATTCAAACGAATTTATAGTTTTCTAATGACTACTTTTCCACGATTTCAAGGAGAAAAGTAGCGAAAAAGTAATCCATACATAGAAAGTTAGCGAAAAAGTTATTATAAGTAGTATTTAATTCGTACAACAGAATGGGGCTAAAATTAAAGTTTCGAGATAAGTTAAAAGATGCTAATCGATATTATAAATGCCTTTGTAGTTAAAGTCTTTTAATTATGGATTCGAATATATCGTCGGATATTTTTTACTCTATTACTCCGTAATTTCTACTGGATAACATGCATCTACATATACACACAAACACTATATCGAAATATTCTTTAGGAAAATTATAACAATAAATTATCATTAACAAATTCATTAATGTTTGCCACAAAAATGAATGAATTATTTAGGCCTTAAGTAATTAAAGTTTGAATTAAACCGTAAGTCACAGAAAATAAACTGTTTGATACAGCTTATTTTATGTGAATTACGGTTTTATTTAAAAAAAAGGCCTAAAACTTTAAATCCCTCAGATTGACTTTTACAGATTTTAATGCAAATATATTTATTAATTAAACGCAAATTTTCTTTTCGTGACTTGTTCATAGATTACTAGTCATACTAATATTCATATGTACTGTATTAACTTTGATACAGATTTTTTTCCTTTCGCAGTTTGATATTTTTCTTATGGTTGGAGGTTTTTTAACACATTAGATTCTTATTTTTCAATTTTCACTGTATATATTAAAGCTTGAAATTTATGTTATGTATTATACTTAAGTTTGGATTGAATTTACCGAAATCCAAGTATATACCCGATCTTTATTTCTACTCGCGGTAACTGCAATAAACTATCCAAAGTAACGTTTCGATGGCAATTTCTCATTCAGTTTAAGCGATACACCCGTGTTCATCCACATTTCATACGATTTCTTAATAGATAATTATAGCATTCGCATGCGGCGCGCGTGCCGGCTCACCGCCCGTACGTGCCTTGTTGTTTTACGTCACGTAAATGATAATAGAAAGTTATTCGTCTAGGAAACCTTTATGTCACGAGTCCTGTCAAGGTTAGCATGATTTGTTGGCGATTTGCGGCTGGTTTACTTTCGCACGTCGCTTGTGTTTTGTGAGAGTTACTTTGTGGTTCAATGATAGAATTATTTGACCAGAACGGTTTTAGTCTCATTGTACTGCTACACACACACTAACGTATGTATGTCCTTTTCTAGGAAATAAACCATGAGACCAATTTTACTAAATTCGTCTTCATTCAATCTTTCTCAATCACACAAGTTTTATATATTTCTAAACTTACAATTTATTAAAATTTCTAATTAAGTGTAGTTTAAAATTAAGAATAATAAAATGATAAACTAAATAATCTAGTGTTTATAAAATAGTACTCACCATTTAATTAATTTAAGACAAAAAAGGTTTTTAAAATATTTGACTGCTAATAGTATATACTTACATAAAACTTGCTCCTCAATATATATACATATATATATATGTGCGAGTTTTATATATAATAGGTATGACGCATACATAACAAATTACATTATTACGTGCTAATTAAAGCGGCAGTCTCGTTATCGTGTATTGACAACAATTTTGACAACAAAATTAAATTTCGAACTTTTTTTTAAAACATTTTTGAAATGAATTAAAGTAAATGAGAGAAAAAATTGAAAAAGAGATAATTCTTTACGAATAAATTAAAATACAGGGCCATAAATTGTGAGATTAAAAATCCTTTGTCCCTTTTACAGTTATCGTGTTTTTGCAGTTAAGGAAGTAACTTGTCGTTTATTAACTAGGATCCCATTATATGTTCGTTCTGTTTTATTGGATGGGATAAGAAGCGATCATATAAATCTTTGACCTGTAAGTATAAGTTTTTAAATATGTAATATATTTGGCGTTAATTTTTTAGAAATTCATTTTTCACAATTAAATGAAACTACGTGATGTGGTATTATTTCTACTTTCTTTAATTTCCTTAGCACGACCTAGGTTTCGTTGTATTACAACATCTTCAGGTGGGATATTAGCAAAGATTTAAAGATAGTAATCTTTGCTAATAACCTATATATATATATATATATATATATATATATATATATATATATATATATATATATATAATTTAAACAATTAAACTGTCACAGAAATTCCATAGCATAAAAACTTCATTGTGTTTTTTTTGGAAAAAATATAACAGTTCGTTTAACTCATCACAAACAAATTATAATTCAGCGCAACCTCGGTTAGGTAATTGGGTACTTGAATGCCGTGCGAAGTGTGCAATTCCCATATAATTATATTCTAAATATCGGTATTACGAAAATATAATGGGTTCCCATTTCTAGACTATATTTCAAAAAAATGTAATCACGAGGTTTACTATCATAAATATTACACAATGTTAAAGAATGTTTGTAAAGTTGTTAATGATTAACATATTAAATTGTTAATTGTTAATATATATTTTACAAATTTATTTTCAAAGATAATAGTAGGGTAACGCGAAATGTATATATCACGAAGAAAAAGGAAATTACTGAAAATGATACTATTATAAATACAGTTTTGGTTATTTTGTTTCTAGATGATGAAAATAATCAAGTTAAGGAAATGTTTCCTGACTTTGGTGCAAAAAAATTGCATTTGAATTTTAAAAGAGTGTAAAGAGTTATTTTCGATTTTTGCCCGTAATTCAAATATGCTTGTATGTTGGCCTTTCTAAATTAATTTCATTTTAATTTATGCTGGCAACATGTTAAAATAGTTTACACTATATAATTTCTTTAAACAAAATCTGACAATATTTTTAAAAAAATTGGTGTGCTTAAGACCATAATGTAGAAATGTAAACTTAATTCAGAAATCAATATAACCATACACAGTACACGTTAGAAATTTTCAATATAAAAATTAAAAATTAAAGTAACATACGCGCATTATATTAAATTATATTCAAATAAAATATTATTCAAAAATATAACGTAATTCTTGAAAGGATACACTTCGTGTTAGATCGTGAACTCGCTCAGCTGATGCTGAAGGGAGCCGAGTTTATCGAAAGAATGCACTGCACATGCAATTGATCATATTTAATTATTTTCGAAATTGGAACTCGCTTGGTCAAAGTCGAAGGGAGGCGACTTTACCTGATTCAGTGTCACTGACCGAAACCTGACGGCTCAGTTTAGTTGAACGGCACTGTTCAGAAAAAGTACACAATGCGCCTAAAGAAATGTTTGCTTCAAAAACTAGTACATTTAGGAAATCTGCAAACTTTCGATACAAGCTACGCTCACTAACACTGTATGCGTCGGTTTCTCAATTCACGGGGCAACTATCGAAGCCAAATGCTTGGGTTAAACCTAGGGCTTTGTTTTGAACCACTATTTTCTAGCTGATAAAGGAATTTTTTTAAGCACCAGTTTTACAGTCACGGTATTTGACAGTCGCAGTATTGCTGAGGTTCAAACTTAATCGAATTAAACTTTTTTATCGCCTATGGTAGTTAGTACCGTATTATAATGTGATCTCCATCACCATATCAATGAGGTATTGCCTTTAAAGGATAATAAATAAAAAATATAAATATCGTTTAATAAATATAAATTTTAACTGTGACTAATACATACGAAAGTTGTAAAGATCTAATTTTAATGAATAGTAGTAATTCACAAACAATAAAGGTTTAACAAAGGTCACAAATAAAACACGCTATAACTTGGTGTTTAAACACGTTTTAGTATGATCAAGTAAACATAGGATCTAACTGGGGATCGCCCGTATAAGGACCGTGCTTCTCGGTTTGAATTTTATGACATTAAATGTTATATTACAAAATGAAAACTGCCAGAAGGATTAACATTTTGAAGGATAATGAGCGGAATGTAAGTTGCGAAAATATATGGAATAAACAGTAAAATTGTTAAAATATGACTTCCAAATATGTAATCTGATAATAAGCTAGTTGTTGTTGTTACTATGTTGGTAGCTAAAAAGCGTGAACTAAAAATATACCAATTTTGAAATGTATTGGGTTATTTACTAAATTATTTTACATATGTATCCCCAGATATATTTATATCTTCATGAGAAAAAATTCCAACCCTTACTCCCATTCTACATCCGTTAAATTAGCGTCCGCTTTTCGTCGAATTATCCATGAGAAATTTTATTTATTTATCCTCAAGTTTAGCTAGCTTATTATTATATTACCTATACTCAAACCACATCAGAGCCTGTGCGCATGAATGATAACAAATATGAATCTAGACGTGAGGTCGACCGGAAGGGCAGGTAATTTCATGGCGAGCTGCATTCGGGATGCACAAAGTCGCGGTCAGCGAAGGAAGTGGCCAGTTTGACCAGAGGGTGGGGAATCTGGTGGTATTATTCTCCTGCTGGCAGGAGTCTTCAAGTTATGATCATTTAAGGTCAAGATATATTTATTTAATTGTTACAATTATCAAAAGAAATAGCAAGTCGGTGATTTTGGAAAATCGGGAGACTTAAACTGGAAGTAAACTTGTTTTGGGTGAGAAGTCCAAAATATTAGAATTAATCGACAATGTCGGCAAGGTGGATAACAAATATTATAATAAGTGTATTAATATTTTCAGAATAATATCCCTGCTGGTTAATTCTTCATTATTTTTTCTTTTTTTTGGGAATAAATTAAACGGATTATACGAAGACCACAGAAACTTTGGGTACAGTTTACATTATGTACACACACATACACACACTTATATATATATATTTAATTTTTATGCTTGTGTTCATAAAAGGGAAATAAAACAGAACTCTTATAAGATTTTTCAAGTATCTCGTCACCTGTTTCTCATCGTTTTTTTACCCGTTTCTTTTAGAAAACGCTCGATATAGAAAATTGATATATTCCAAAGTTAACAGAGATTAGATATTTTATTGCTAATTGTATCCGGTAAACAGCTATTATTTAAACATTTTAAAATTTCTTATGACTTAGTTAAGCCGTTGTCATATAAAAGATTTATTCCTAACAAATATAAATGCCCTCCATTAAAAGCTAGGATATGTCAAAAAGCTTAGTCAACGGTCCCTAACCGCGTCATATGAAATGCGAGGTGTATCGTTATCCATCAGTAATGTGTTAAAACTCAAACATTTTAATGGACAAATTGAACAGTCGAAATTTTTTTTACGTTTGTGTCATATTTATGAGAGTTTCAAAAATATTTTTTCCAGCATATAAAGTAAGATATCTCTATCTACAAATTATACAAAAATGAAAGCAAGGTGTAATGAAGATAATAGGGTTTTCTAATAGTTTACTTAAGGTTCATAGAGAAAAAAAACTGCATCGAGCATTATTCGAGATATTTTCAGTAAAATTTATTTCCCTTTTATAGTAGGTGATTCAACAGATTTAATTCTTGTTTTAATTTGTAAAACCAATCTAGGACCAATTTTGTAAAACCAATCTAAATAAATAAAGAAATATTCCTAAAAAGCCAAATTTCTATTAGACAAGTTTACATTTATAGTAAGCATATCTCCGAGAGTTGGTAAGCCCTGACCGAGCGACTTGAAAGCGCCCCCTTTGATGTTATCGCCTACCGCCGTTGCAAATCGCCGGAGGAATTCAATTTATGGAAACGATTTCAATCTTGAACTCAATCTCGCGGGGAATCGACTGAGTAATCGCCGATTTCGGTCAGAGCGTCTGTTCGACACGAAATGTCGTCTGGACGCTTTGCTAAAGGTGAAGAGTGAGAAATTATTGAATTCATGAGTTTTTGGGAGGTAAAATCGTTTTATTTTGAAGTACATTTTACCTTAAATGGCAACGTTCGGCGGCGACAAATCTCAATACCTTTTTTTCAATTTTTGCCTTAAGTCTGATTCAATTTTAACTACATGCTATGCGTAATATAACGTCTAAATAAATTGTAAGAAATAACATACGATTATATTATATTAGCTTACCAACTAACAAAAGCGAATCTTTTTCCCAGTGCTTTCTGGAACGTTAAACGAATTTCTCGGAGATCTCTTGCAGGGTACATAAATAGCGTAGTGTCTAATATTCTGTTAACAAATGATTATCGGCTAGTAAAGAACAAATAATAAATGGAAATTTCAGACAGAAAAAACATTGGTTTTACGAAGAAAAACTTGAGTTCACTTCATGAATTCCATTTAAAGCGAAAAACGATCTAACCAATTTGCAATATTTGCACAATGATAGGTGAAGGCGTTCTCTCCTATGAGACAGCCAAGCTTTTGTTCTCAATTTTCAATGAAGAAAAATTTTTTCGATTTCGATTTTTTTGTTATTTTTATCCAGTAGGGGTCTACATTAAATTTTGGAAAATCAAAAACCCTTTTTGAAATAGAACTCAGGTTAAGTTCGTGTAATCGGCAGAGGTACACTTATAATATCATGCTGCGATAAGAAAATTTCACGCTTTGGGGAGGAAGCAAAATTTTTTTTTACTGTTAAACCAGGTAACCCAGGTGAACCGAGATGGCAGGTTTATTAGTTGCTAACGTAATATTTTCATACCTAGATCAATAACGTATTTTTATTAATAATGTAATATTTTAATACCTAGATCGTAATATTTTATATAAAAATTGTAATGGATCATAGAAGAAATATATTTTCGCTTTAGTTTCAATTCGGCATTAACATTTCATAAGCAATTGTTGCAAAGTATATAAAGTGTTATTCCCCACAATATGGATATTTCTTTAGTTATTGGAACATAATAACATAGCTGACAAATATAGCTTAAACTATATAAATGAGCTCATTATTTCAATAATGTGATAACGACGAAATATAACTAGTGTTAGGAAGATACAAACAGCCTCAGCTTTACAACGGCTCGCTTTCAAATTGAACAGACATTTCGAAAATCAAATTGTGTTTGTTCATGGCTGCTATAAGAAATAAATCACACTCAGCGGACCGCAGAAGCTTCGTCTTAATCTGACCGTACAAGTAGCTATTCCTACGAGTCCCCGAACAATTAAATCGGCTTTACGGGACGTCCGTTGCCCGCTTTACGGTATCACGTAAGTTCACGGATAGTTTTCACTCCCAGGCGAACGGTGACAACGTTGGTGTGGCGATTGTGTATTAAGTGTGCGGAGGAAAAAATGTATTTTCGTGAGATGCATGATACAATTTTCTATTTTCGTCTTGTAAGTTTGTGGTAAAAAGTTTTTAATAAGAGCAGGAGACTGATAAAGTAACATCACGTTGGGGCTTTCTATTATCTTTTAACTGACTTGTACGAATCAAATCGACAATTGAAATCAAATATTTTCTCCAAATATAGCTTTTATCTAAAGAGATTACAATAAGTGTTAATTTATTTATTGCAAATTTAATGCACACTACAACTATATTAACAATTAGTCTGCCTTTGAGACAATCTCATTGTTGATATTTATTAATAACACGATCATCAAGAATGACATGACATTTTTTTGTAGTTCTTATGTATCTTGTATTAAAATTTAAAAGTTATCTAAAAGTTTAAAGTTTATTAAACTTTTAATTTCGTATCGTTACGAACATATTACCATTAATGTATGTGTAAATAAATAAATGTATTTCACAATCTATATTTTAACGAAAAAAGCCTCGCCCACTTTATATTTATATTACTAGATATTTTTCATTTCACGAAGACGATCACTATTGAGATCGATCACCTCTCCTACAACTCTAAGCGTGGTTTTCTTGTTGGTCATATAAAACACGACAAGTATTATAAAGTTATTTGTCATGAGAACGATATGTATGCCCGTCTTCTTGGAGATCGCCTTTACGAGATAAAATATTTGTTCATAAATATATTAAAATGCGAAAAGTAGATATTTTTGATTATGTCAACTGTTTCTGTTCAGTATACATTTCTTTCGTAATAGAGTTTCATTTTTTAAAAATATTTTAAGTTATTTGAAATGAATTTGATAAATCTGCAATTGTGATATTTTCCTCGAAAACATATTTTAAGCTGTAAATCGACTGTAATTGTAGACATGCAAAGTTTCGTTCCAAAATATTTAGTCACGTGACATGTAAATTCTATTGCATCATAAGTCCTCACAAAAATAATTAAATTCAAAAGAGGAGATAGTATCTCTCTCACACGCTTCCTTATTATGTATTGAAAGATAAATATTTTTGATTGAATTTAATTTATGGGATCGCGCCATCTTGCTCATACAATTGCTTGAAGTTGGCCATTTATAAGCATATTACGATCTGTGTGCTGCATATTAACGACATACATTATTGTTAACGAAGAATTTGTGTTTTGTGTTGAACTACGAATTCCGAAACACCCATTTAATGTAGTTAAACTTTGTAAATCATTATTTTTAACTCGATAACTATGACTATTTTAACCATATATTTTTTTATATGTTCTAAATATTCTATTGCAATTGTATACCATTTTCATTAACGATTTCGTTGCATTTATAAATTATTAGTTATTTAAGTGAATGATTATTTAATGCGTATTTTAATGAAAGTGCTTTTATAATATTTTTTTTTTATGTTAATTATAAGACATATATTATTTGGAATCTCAATTTTTATGCTTATCTGCATCCGCTGTACTAAATTACAGAATAGTCAGTTTTCATTTACGGTAGGTATGTCGAAATGAACTATCTCTCTCTCTCTCTCTCTCTGTATATATATATATATATATATATATATATATATATATATATATATATATATATATACACACACACACACATATATATATATATATATATATATATATATATATATATATTTATATTCATTTATTATTATTTAAGATTTAATTTTTATTTAAAATGAAAGAAAATCTTTCAAAAGATATATCTTCTAATATTGATAATTTTGTATTTGGGGTAAATTGTTTAACTGTGATATTGAAATACGAATATTGAAATATATACATACTATTTTAATAGAAACTAATTTAATAGCTAAATAATAACTATTTTAATAGCTAATAAAAAATATGGTCTTGGAAAAATGTGAGAACAGATTATATGTCAAATAGTATGATGTAATAATTAGATTGAAAAATAACCAAAACGTATTTTATAGTTTATAAATGGTTTTAGTAATCCATTTGGAAACAAATTTGCTTTTATTTTGAATACAACGTTTACACTTTAGAAATAATCGTCAATTAGACTTATAATTTTAATAATATGGTAATTATTTAATTAAATAATAAATTATTAGTAAAAAAAAAGTATTATGTAAAATATATTGTGCTATAATACTCGTATATAGCGGATCCGACATAATTCTTAAATACATATAGGAAATATTAATAATAAAAAAAATTTACAAAATTATCAAAAGCTTATCGAATAAAATGTTTTTTTTTCAAACATAGTTATGTACATTCAGTCAAGATGGTTTTTTAAAGCCACCTTTTCCTCAGAAAGATAGAACAACCTCTCATTAAATATATATATATATATATATATATATATATATATATATATATATATATATATACTTGTCCAGGAATAGATAGTTTTTGTTTACTGTAGTAAAGATATGTCGATGAGTTTCAAGTGCGAAAAGAATGTTGCAAAACACATATTTGAGTAATGAGTGATATCATTTACTGCGGTTGCGGTGGAACACGTGTCAAGCGTTTGAGGTTATGGTTCCGGATGAAAGCGGTATAAAGTATGTGGTGGTAATGATATTTTTTATTGTTCTGATTTAATGTTTTTTGGTATCTCAACTTAAATAATATTATATGGAGGTTTTATTTCCCTAGCTACAAGAATCCTTTTTAACCGTTCATCTAATTGTGGCAAAAATGTTGACTTATTTAAATATAAATACGGCACGAGTACATGCAATCTTAATTATACTAGAATAAATACGAAATAAATAATAACGTAATTTTAGCCGATTTTTTTTTAATGGTGAAAATAACGTATTTTAGTTATATAAATGTGTTCGTGTAAAAATGTGCATTTTGATGAGCTGACTAAAAGCGAACGCAACTCTGACTGTAAAAAATATTTACTATATATATATATATATATGTGCGTGTGTGTGTGTACTTGGTGTCCGGGCACAGATGTCTGACAAAGAAAGACGCTATTTGTTGTCTATACAGGAATAAATTGTCGTTGAAATAAAACAAAAACACGGCCTTTTTTAATTGAGTGCAAAAAATATTACACATAACTCTTTTAACACACCCAATAATTGCCGGTGTTTAATCGCAGTGGCGATGTCTACGCAGCTGTTCGCGGGTTATTCTCCTTAGCAGCGCTGAACAATGTGCGCAAGTATCATGTGTACAAAAAAGATGACTATTTGTCATATTTTTCGTTATATCAAAAATATTATGAATATTATTTTAAATTTTCTGAAAAAAACCATCTTTTAAACTATTTTTCAGTCAAGGAATAAAGTCTTTCATTTTCCGACATTTATTCCGGAATATCGTGTACATATACGTAGAAAATTTCCATGATTTTTTGAATGAACGATGTCCAAGCTTGGACCGAAACTAATTGATTTCAAGCAGGAAAAATATTAGACGAAGAAGTTTATCAACTAAAAGTAAATATTTTATAGGCTTTATCGCTGTAGTGCAAGTTTAAATAAATAATTTCTTTAAAATATATAATAATAATAGTTCAAGCCTGCAATGGTTTTGGTACTTCCTATGAGTTTAATATTAATTTGGATCCATAAATCCAAATTAATATTAAACTCATAGGAAGTAACAATCCATAAATCCATAAATCCAAGAATCTTTCTTAATTTATCAGTCTTTTATATTATGATCTTTGCGATTTAAATATGTCAAATTTAGAATGATATTGATTTTGCTAACAGGTTACCGTAGAATTTAATTCTACGAGTGAGTTAAAAGAAAATTAAACCTGATTATGAACATACAAAATTATCAAGATAATTCGTAAAACCTCTTGTCTAAAGATGTGTGCTTGTCATTTATCATTTATGAAAGTATTATATTGAAATAAAAATACAGGCGATTATAATTAATGGTTTCAGAATAAAACAATGGCTAAGATCCGTTTTTGATTGGTGCTTGAGATTTGGAATAATAGTTGCGGTGATTTTGTGTATTTTCATCAAAATGTAAATAACATTTTCATCAATCTTAGAGGAAATTGCAACTAAGGGAATAGATTTTCCTTAGTTCTCTAAAGTTTACCTATAAATTATATTAGATATAATTTAACATACCTTGGGCATTATTGGAGACAATCAACGCGGCTTGAAACAGCAGCGATACAACAGCGCACCGTTTTACAGCAAATTTCATCTGAAAAATAAAAAAATTGGATTCGATTTTTATTTAAAATGAAAGAAAATCTTTCAAAATAGATCTTTTAATATTAATAAACATCGAAATGCTAATATTGAAATATTAATTATTTTAATAGCTTATAAAAAATATGGTCTTGAAAAATACGAGATCAGATCAGACGTCGAATTGTATAATGTAAGAATTAGATTGAAAAATAACTAAAAGGTATTTTATAGTTTATAAATGGTTTTAGAAACTCATTTGGAAACAAATTTGCTTTTAGTTTGAATACAACGTCTACACTTTAGAAATCGTCAATTAGACTTATAATTTTAATAATAAGGAAGTGAATGCTGCGATTCACTTATTATATAATACATTACTACTTTTTCAAGAAAAAATATTATGTAAAATATATTATGCCATAATACTCGTATATAGTGAATTCGACATACCTCTTAAATACATAATAGTAAATAATAATAAAACAATTGACAAAATTATCAAAAGCAATGAAAGAATTAAATGGTTTTTTTTAACAAGAATTAAATGGTTTTTTTCAAACATAGTGATGCAGATTCGGTCAAGATGATTTTTTAAAGCCACCTTTTCCACAGAAACTTGTGTCAACCTAGTAAACGGACTAAATTAATTAAACAGACAGTGTATTTTGATGATGTGTGACATGTTTTTGTGGTACCGTTGAGAGTCATCTTATATTTCGAAGTTTAAACTGTCTGCTTTAATTAACCAAAGGAAAAATTATTTTATTTGTTAAGTGAAGCCATTTTCTTAAGTGATATAAATATATGATTTTTGGCATTTTAAAGCAATGTCATATTAACCCTCGCTCTTTTCCACAAATACCTTTAAAAGTAGAAGTAGCTCCCTTTTTTTCATTTAATTTTTTAAAGTATTAGTACCGTGATTGAAACACGGATATTTGTTTAGCTATCAAGCAGTTCGCAAATAACCTGCCGCCGGTAGCAAAGTGATTTAAAGGTAAACATAAATTAAAATATGAAGGACAATTCAAATGTTGATACGGAGATAGGAAATTATCCAAACCACTGATTTAGGTTCTTAATAGGAATTGGGACGATATTCTCCAGCCAACCAATATAGTATTGAAATCAAGTTTACTAGATTTTATCACTTGTGATTGTTTTGTTTCAGTAATTTATAGTAATTCCTATTAAGTAATAACTGAAATAATATATAAATAAAATAAAATAGTTCTCTACGAATAATGAACTTATCGAGAAAAAAAAAATTGTGTGTGTACTTACGTACGCGCTTAGAAGTTATACTTCTTTGGTATAATACAAGAATAACTTTATTTAGCACGCAAATAATTAATGGAAATAAAATAATAGAAGGACTGGGCCATGATTATGAATACGGTTGGTAAAATCTATATTCAATCAAATAATTAAATTTTAAAAATTAAAACATATACAATGAATTGGCAAATTTATTAAAACAATCTAAATAAAGTTTACTTAATGATGAAAGTAATTGAATATACTGAATATTTATTTCAATTTATTCATTTTAAGTATTTAATAAATCACTTAATTATTGTTCACAACTAAATGAAACTATGTGACATAGTATTATATCTATTTTATTTGAATTCTTAACCACGGCCTAGGTTTCCTTGTATAACAACACCTTCAGATGGGCAATTTGTAAAGATATCTTAAAATTGCCATGTCGTGTGTGTATGTACATGGATACATAGATTCGAACAACTTAATGAGACTATGCGGGTCATTAAGCAAGTCGATGGACATCTGCTTGTCTCTCTGGCCGTTAGCTCATGTGTGTAGAAAATGAGTTGATAAATGAATAGTAATTGCGCATTACGTTCTAAAAATTTCCGATTGTGTCATTCCGATTGATTGTATTAGCGAGGATATTTTAAGTAGTAAAATATTTAATGCGAGAGTATATGTGAAGTTTATTGTCCTGTCATTATGTAGTAGTTAAAAGAGAAAAATATTCATTACTTATGATTAAAATCAAGCATACAATATAGGTTTATGTTGCTACTCGGCGATAGATACTGCTTTAACATGTGGATCTATAACTAATAGAATTATACAGAAACCGTCTTAAGTTTCTTTTTACAAAACAATCTTTAACTCTTCTGGAAAGTGGTGTCAAGCAAATATAATTATGAAAAAAATGTAAAGCAATATGAGTAATAATAAAAGCATTGAAACAATGGAAAATATTTGTGACTTTTCTAAATAAGGTTTAATCTCATTTTGCAATACGAAAAAATACGAAAAATTAAAAAATATTATTTAAAATCATAGATACAAATTATATTTGTATGAATATAAAACACGTGTTGTGTTTTTACAAATATCTCAATAACTATTATGAATAAAGTATTAGTCACTATACGCATGTTTAGTGAGCAACTTCATCCTGTCAATTTTTGTTGCATCATGTGCGCGCATCGTAAAATTTCATTTTGATAATTATTTCATAATGCGCCTAGAGAAGTTAAAAATTTAACCTATAATACTTGTGACAATTCTATTAGGTATATAAAAAAATTAGAAGAAGCAAATATAGTTTTTAATTTTTTAATTTTCAGTTATTAAATATTTTATTTATGTTTATCCCTTTTTGGGTGCATTAATTTGACTTTTTTTATAATTTAAAAGAAAGGAAACAAGTATTATTAAGATCTTTAAGCTATAATATAGTGGCAGGGTACAATCCGAGTGATTATTCTTAATCCAACTCCATTCATCAAAATCTCTCATTCTCTTCGGTTTCTACTATAGATTAAAGAAATTTACATACAAACGTACATGCACACTATAATCGTAAACATAATACTCCCTTTTGGCATTCATGTGAAAAGACGTATTTTTTATTCGAATTTCAAGTTTTTATGTTAAATAATTTAAATGTACGTGAATACACACATCCGGACACATACCGGAAACACAGCCGAATTAACCTTAGTTTTTTTATGAGATATAAATATTAAAAAACTAAAGATGTAATTGCACTTACTAATATTCAAACTTGGTATTGTTACTTAAATGAAAAACTATTCCGTATTTCACAATGAGAGTAAACCTTCTTTAGAAAAGTCATAAATATTTTCCATTTTTCAATGTTTTTTTATCATGTTGGTTTACATTTCTTCGTAATTATATTTGTTTGAGGTCACTTTCTACAAGAGTTAAAATGTTTTTCTGTAGAGATAAACTTAAGACGCTTTCTTGTGTTTATCTATCGCCAAGTAGCAACATAAACCTATACGATATGCTTGATTTAAATAATAATTAGTGAATATTTTTACCTTGTGACTATTACATAATGAGAGGACAATAAACTTCATATATACTCTCGTATTTAATATTTTACTAATTAAAATATCCATTCCAATACAATTAATCAGAATGACACAAGCGGAAATTTTTAAAACGTAATGCGCAATTACTTTTCATTTATCAACTCATTATCTACACACATGAGCTAACGGCCAGAGAGACAAGTAGATGTCCATCGACCTGATTAATGACCCGCACAGGCTCATTAATGTTGTTTGAATCTATATATCCATATGCATACACATGTCCATGGGAATAATTGGAACAACAAATCGTTAGGCCGCCCAACAGTTCCGTAGGAAACATTAGAAAAATTACCGCCCAAAGTGGAGTACGAAACCGAAGGGATATAAAAACTATGTCACGAGCAGACGGCGAAAGAAGTTTGTTTACGAACACTGTATTTAATTATACCCTGGAGCGGAATAATAACCGCCCGCTGACTTTCACAAATAGTTACCAATTTCGACGTCGGTTGTGTGTATCAGCAGTTTTTTGGGCATTCAACCCTAGCGGAAAAGTTAGGAGTACAGTTAAGGATTATTTTGACAAGGCTTGTATATGATACTGACTATCGATAACGTTTTTGTTTAAAACAGGTCTTAAGGTTCTCGTGTAAAAATCGGTCTCAAAAATTGCACAATAAACATTTTAGGGAAAGTAGTTATTTCACTACACTTTTAATTTTATTTAAAAAACTCTTCGAGCTATTTGTCTAAAAAAACTAAGTCAATGTAAAATGATGTTATAATAACATTTTGAAAAAAAAATGATGTTACATTAACAGTTTCGAAAATAAAAGAAAATCATTTTCAGTAACATTTTTTAATAATTTTTGGATCTTACTGCCACACAAGAACTACCTTGAGACCTGTTTTAAACAAAAATGTTATCGGTAGTCAATATCATAAAGAAGCCTTGTCAAAGTAATCCTTAACTTTACTCCTAACTTTTTCCGTTAGCGTTGTATGCCCAAAAAACTGCTGATACACCCAACCCACGTCGAAATTGGTAACTATTTGTGAAAGTCAGTGGGCGATTATTTTTCCGCTCCAGGGCATAATTAAATACAGTGTTCGTAAACAAACTTCTTTCGCCGTCTGCTCGTGACGCCGTTTTTATATTCCTCCGGTTTCATACCCCACTTTGGGTGGTAATTTTTCCTAATTTTTCCTACACGGAACTGTTGGGCGGCCTAACAGTTTGTTGTTGCCGATTATTCCCATGTACGTGTGTGTATGCACATGGATACATATATTCGAACAACGTTAATGAGCCTGTGCGGGTCATTAATCAAGTCGATGGACATCTACTTGTCTCTCTGGCTGTTAGCTCATGTATGCAGATAATGAGTTGATAAATGAATAGTAATTGCGCATTACGTTCTAAAAATTTCCGATTGTGTCATTCCGATTCATTGTATTAGAGAGGATATTTTAAGTAGTAAAATATTTAATGCGAGAGTATATGTGAATTTTATTATCCTTTCATTATGCAATAGTTACAGGGGAATTATATTCATTAATTATGATTTAAATCAATCATACAATATAGGTTTATGTTACTACTCGACGATAGATGCTGCTTCAACTTGAGGATCAACAACTAATAGAATTACACAGGAAAGCATTTCAAGTTCACCTCTTCGGAAAATTTTTTAACTTTTCTGGAAAGTGATGTCAAGCAAATACAATTACGAAAAAATGTAAACGAATATGATAGTGATAATAAAAGCATTGAAAAAATGGAAAATATTCGTGACTTTTCTAAAGAAGCTGTACTCTCATTTTGAAATACAGAATAATTTTCTTATTTGAGTAAAAATACCGAGTTTGAATATAAGTATGTTCACTAGCATCTTTGGTTTTTAATTATTCATATCTCTAAAAATAAAAGTAAGCTATGTTTGATTCGGCTGTATTTCTGATATATGCATCATACTGTATATATTTAAGCTATTCAACACAATAATTTGAAATTTAAACAAAAAGTACGTCTTTTCACATGAATGCAAAAAGGAAGTATTATGTTTACGATTCATGTGTGCATGAACGTTTATGTGTAAATTTCTCTATTCTATAGTAGAAACCGAAGAGAATAAGACATTTTTATGGACGGAGTTGGATTCAGAACAAAAAATCGAATTGTACTCTGCCACCAAATTATGGCTTAAAGATCTTAGTAATACTTGTTTCTTTCTATTTTAAAAATCACAAAAGAAATCAAATTAAAGCACACAAAAAGGGGTGAACATAAACAAAATATTAAAAACTCATAATTGAAAACGAAGAACTATATTTGCTTCTTCTCGTTTCTTCCATGTATCTAAAAGAATTGTCACAAGTATTATAGGTTAAGTTTTTGACTTCTTTAGGCCCGTTATGAAAAAGTGACGAGAGTGAAATTTCACGATGCGCGCGCACGATGCAACATAAATTGACAGGATGAAGTTGCTAATTAAATATACGTGTAGTGACTAATACTATATTCATGATAGCTATTGACGTATATGTAAATACACAATACGTGTTTTATGTTCATACAAATCTAAGTTATAACTGTGTTTTTAAATAACATTTTTATTAATTGAAATTTAATGGTTGTCAATATATTAAAAAAACATTTATTTATTGTGAATATTCGTAATAGAAATATAGTGTGCTTATAAATTATGTAATCATGCAGAGAAATCATTAAATCCATTTCATTGATTTCGGTGAAAGTTTTTTTTTCATTTCCGATCGTTTAAAGAGGTAAAATATCTTGTTTTAACTCGAGCATTTGATTGCGATAAAATAACTTTTTTTGTTCATAAATCTTACTTATATTTTGATTATTATAAAGTGACAATATTTGTCATTAAAAATGTATTTTTCATTAAAAAGTTTTATTTAATTGTAAAAAAATGTTCCTTTTAATGAGAAATATTTTTCCATGATACCATTCACTCATTTCAATTCGCTTGTACAGTAATTTCACAGATTTTTAATTACATTTTTTTAAATATCGTACTTTATTTATCAAACTTATTATTTACTATTTATTCTAACTCTTACTTGGCAATGACTACTTTGCTAGTAGTACATGTATTGAAGCAGATAGACTAATATTATATATATATATATATATATATATATATATATATATATATATATAAATTGATTATAATGTTAGATATAGGGTATGAGTATATTTTCATACTTTATTATATAAAAGCGGAGTAAGTAGCAGTTAGTTGTTGTTGTGCATGGAACCTTTATTTTTGAAGGTCCGTATAGATATATATTTGGTAAATAGCGAAGTAAACAAAAATGTTCCAAGGTACAAGTGACTATATCCGATTATATCCCCGACAAACAACTACATTCACGTAATTGCGAACGATCATTAAACAAAGAAACCGCGGCTACGAATATCTCTGGTCACCCAAAAACTTTTCCAATTGACCTTGAGCCGAACTCGACCCTAAACTCCACTGCAACATAAACGTCATTTGAGACTACAGAAGCGTGACAGGGGGCCGCGGTAGATGATACGAGCGAGTTCCAAACACAATGAACGAGTTTGTCCAGAGCGCTTGTTCAAATAAACGAAGGCGCCAGCAACAGTTTAATAAAGCTCACGGCAAAAGCTCAGGGCGAAAGCGCTGCTGTCCCCTGGGGCGGGCGCTTGAGGGTGGAACTTTTTTCATCGCGCTCGCTCGCGCCGGAAAAATTAACGATCACTTCGTATAATTTAAATGTGGGAGCTTCCTTTTTGTCACGTAGAATAATTATTGACGTGAGCTTTTGAGTTCCGTGCTGTACGGCGTGCGGGTTATATGTTATTTTAACAGCAGACTTTATTGATTTCATGAGTATGTTTCGACATTTATTGAAGTGCGCAACTGATATGGTATATGGGTAATTTAGTCTATTAAATATTAAGTTGGCAAATATTAACATAACTAATATATAAATTGAAAATAAAATTAATACCGATCGTTATTTTGGCCTTTTTAAAAAAATTAAATTTTTACTCAAATTTTAAAATTTGAATATGGTCTATCTATCATATTTATTGCACACCTCCTAGGTGTCCATACTCGAAACTGTTGCGATAGTCGATTATAATGCCGTATGCATTAAATCGACTATCGCAACAGTTTCGAGTATGGCGATAGAAACAAATATGACTCGGGTAATTTTATAAGTAATCAACTTGTAAGGCAGCTTTTTGGAAAAAGGAAATGTTTCTATAAAAATTATTAAATTATAAATGTTTAAAAATATTTATTATAATTTAAATTTGCTTTTGAAAAATGACACGATTCTCACGTATTTACATATGAAGATACGCTACAGGTGCAATTCTTGGACCGATTTCGATGATTTTTCTTTCCTATCGATTAGTTAACTATCAAGATATAAGCCTATTGATTTTTATAGCGGTCAAGTAGTTTAATTTTCACAAAATAATTTTCTACAGAAATTCCCTTTTTTAGCGTACGGCGATTGTTCCCGGTATAGGTCTTTTGTAAATCTTGTTGCCCACTCTTCCTGCTGTCTGTTGTTTAAATTTTTTCTATTTGGTGAGTACATAACTAAATATGCGATAAATGATTACGTTTTTCAATTATTTTTGCATGATTATTAGTAGTTGTGATTATAGTAAGTTAAACTTATAAACTTATCGCATTACTTAGATGTAAATATAAAAAGAAGAAAATCCAATATTAATACGAGAAAAAAACTCTTTCGGTTTCTTTAAAAGTATTAAATTTTCTAAATATGTTTGCTATTATTATGCAATCTATCCGATTTACATGAAATTTTTAAAATTAAATCTATAATATTTTCAGGCAGTTTAAACATTATAATTTCGCAACCCTCCAAATATAAAATATTAAAATGATACTTATATACACTTGCAATCTTTATTGTACTGCATGAGCACGTAGTTGGGATGAAAAAAGACGGCGAAGGACATATGTTCGTAGTTCATGGTCATTGAGAATTTCTCTAAAAAGCGTATTTTATTAATATTTCTATATTTTGACCAGCTTTATTAAAATTGGATAGAATTTTAACCGCCCGTTGAAAAAAAACAAGAATTAATTTGCATATCTTCTTTATATTAACGCACTATGTAGATTTTATATAGTGTAATGAAATAACATTTTTCCACCAGAACATACACTGGTGAAGTGAACATGTACATAGTGGAAGTATGGAGTGTTACAGGGGGAGTACGTATTTAAGTAAGTAATCTGAATGTTGGCAGACGCATGAGGGTAGACATCGTCGTTGATCGTCTTTGGCACATAAATTGGTAGTATTGGATATGTGCTTACTTTGTTTCTTTAATTCATTTAAATTTGAATTTTTTTGGCTATATTTGTAATTCAAATAATTTCGTAGGTTAAGTATTAAGCTGTATACATTTAGTTATTATGTACTTTATTGTCTATACATATAATGGAGTTGTAGAATTAGCTTGTCTGTATATTAAAGGTGTTTCTGAAAAAAAATATTTAGGGGAACATATCATTAGTAATAGATCACAAAAATATTGTTTTTGGTTTTCTTGTCTATTTATGTGTTTTGTTATTATATTATTATATAAAAACTACTAAACCAATTCGGATGATATTTCTTTCTATAAGAATATAACAAAGATGATATGGTAATTTGTTGTTGCAATACAATCTTTATTTACTTAAAACAGTTTAACATTCAATTATTATAATAAATGAAGTTACGTGTATTAATCAAAAAGTTAATTTAATAATATTTTTTTGAAGATCCACACGCGAATGAAGTCAGTTTACAGTGAAACTACAGCGCTTAAAAAATGATTAACAATAACTCGTTTAAATTTAAAACAATTTGATTCTAATGCTATTCGATGAGAATCTGATAAACATCGTTGCGTATATTGAATTCACTTAAATATTCAGTTCACTTTGAAACTTTCAGTAAGATTAATGAGTATTTTAGACATCTGAAACTAAGCTACCTCAAATCATGCCCGACTATTTATAAATTATGTATCCAGGATAATATCGAAAACCAAATTGGAATTTATACCCACAGACCTTGCCTAACGGAAGTATATTTGCAGTTGTACAATCCGTGCGCACCCAGGAGAATCGCTCGGGAATACTCCGTCGAGCGACGTCAATTTCCTCTATTATTAAAATGCAAACTATGAGGAGAACTGCATATTAAATTCCCTTCAGAGTCATTGAATTGAATAGTTTCAAAGTTTCTAGCAAATATTTGTCTGAGTTCTCGATTGAGCGACCTATGAATTTAATAGTTACAGGAATAGGGATTTAAGTTCAAATTTTCCATTTGTGATCGTCATCGAGTTATTTTTGTTGGAATATTTTGCAGGCAGTTGAATCTCACAATAAATTAATCTTCATTAAAATTAACTGACACGGAAATTTGATTATTGTAATTTGCAAATAAATAAGTGTTGCAACCATATAGAGCACATAAGTATTTTCGAAAATATCTTTTTAATAGAAATTGAAGAGAAAATTTCACTTGAAAATGAAGACGAATGATTAAATATCGATAGGATGAAACTCCAGAAATGAAACTACACGTCTAAAGAAGAAGGCGTGATACAAATTTGTTTATTGATTTATTACCTCTATATTATTCCACTTGCTGTTTTGCATTGAAATATTTGATTAATATGGCTTCGGTGAAACGATACTTTGTGCATAGCTTTGCATTGAGTAGAAGAAGACGGTTAACAGGTTGTGTCGATTGAAAAAAAAAATCTTAAATACAATTAAGATATTTTGTGACGAAGGCCTCGACTGAAACCGTAGGGTACTTATATTTGCTCATTTGAAGTCATCACATTAAATTTATAATAAATATGCGATTTACAGAAAATGATGTATCTTTGTGTAGAAGATATCTTTTGCGCTCAAAAATAGAGTTCATTTATTGGGACAAGTCAAAATAATTTCGTCAGTGGGGAAAATATTCAGATGAAAGAATCTTTTTCGCATTTTCTATGTAAAGATGGAGCAATACTCTTACTCTAAAACAGACCGGTCAACAGAACTCGATGTAATTTTTATTGGAATTTATTATATTAGTTCATCTCGCTTCAATTAAAAACATTTCAACATGCCCAATAAAGCAAGTTGTTGTTGATTCTGAAAATCGACTGATAAGACCGGTTAATTTATGTAATTTATTTTTCAATTAGGTGTCAAGGTAACTAAAGGATATTTGCAATTTCTTTTCATAAATTACAAATTCGAAATTATTTTTTCAAAACTAAAAATTAAATAAAAATTTTATAAAATATAAATATAAATTTTAGAAAATATTAATTAGTTTTTTTACTTTGATAATTCTAAATTTGATTTTGAAATCGACGATGGGAAAACATTAGTTATAAGCTGTTAAATATTACCACACGTATTTAGTTATTAATACGTGGAAAGGTCAATGCTTACAATAAATATTGGTTTCATTATATTAGCATTATGAATTTAAGGTTCCACAGTCAATATCTATGAAAGAAGCCATCATGAAGAATCCACATCATCACTTCCTAAGTGACGTTAAAATCGTTAAAACAATAATGTAAAATAACAGTATACGCTTTAATGAACAAGGTTTATATCCAATCTGCATTGAACGTTGACCTTAGCAATAATACGGTGTCGTAAAACACAATCACTGATATATGAACCGACTGGTCTGTTACACCTCACGTAGCCTTCACCTTATACTCGGGGTCGGTGAATTGGTCGATGAGTCAGTTATTGGCGAAATAAATTGCCCTGTTACCGGAGTGTAATGTTGCGTTGCCTTTAGATTTTATTATGGCTTAGTTCTCGTGGAATTCTGAACGAAAAAAGTTATTATGCCAATATTGCTAATACTTAATCCGCTAACAGTACCATCAGTCGTGAAATGTTGTTGATTTTAGTTGAAAACAATATCTCTAATTAAAGGTATGAAATCTGCGAAGCTTTACATACATATTGTCACCGCTTTAGTTAACGATTTGAACATCACCTAAAACCAATTTTGAAAAATATTTCGTTACAGCAATTAATATTTATGGTGCATGTTTTCATTATGGAGAAATAAAAAAAGACATTATTATCTTCCGCTTAAATATATTTTCAATTTCGCATTTGATTTTTAGAATAAGTTTAATTTAAGAAATAAAATAAAAAAATAGAGTATATTATAATCACCACGATCATTTCAAAATTGTATATGCAGACTTTAAATCCGACAAATGTCTCTGCTAAATTCTCAATTTCCTCCACAGTCCGAGTCCGGCCATCCTACGGCTTTAACCTAACGACTTATTTAAGACCTTTCAGTGCCACAATAATAAATCTTAACAGTCCAAGTTCAGCACGAGCAAAGCGGATGCTTTGAGTAATGCGGTGTGCGGATGATAGCGGGTAAGCAACAAGCGGACTATTGCTTGAAGGAGTACATTTCTAGTCCTGTCAAAGGGTCCCTGTTGCGTTACGGCTCCACTCTTCCGCGCAAGTGGTCAGAACTCGGTCGGGTGAATGGGATAATATGAAATACGTGAATTGAGTAGGAGATAAGATGTTGGGGGCGGGGGTGGGTTTTGAGTGTCTGTGCGGCCGGGCGGATCGTTTCGGCGCGTAGTTTTCTGTTAGTTTCCGAAGGAAATGTAATTAATGGAGATCTTATTTATGTCAGATCGCAGTATCGTGGATGGCGTTCACCAAGTTAGTAGGGGGTCAATGAGTCTATAGTTTTATTGTGGTGTATGTTACTTTTTATGTTACACATTTATTGATTTAACTTAAATTAAATTTTCTTTTAAATAAAAAAAACGTTCAAATTTTATTATTACACCAGGTTAGTTTTTAAATTAAATTTATTGAAGGAACTTGGTGTTTATAGACAAATCTTTTTAACTACATTAAGTAAAAATATACATAAATAGATCTTGAAATATGGGTGCAATTAACACTTCCATATTTTTCTTTGGCCTTGGAGTATATTTTGCTGAGAAAATCTGCGTTGTGTTATGTTGTATTGTTTTAATGTTGCCTAATGTAGAATAGAAAAAGAAGTATTAATGTAAGGTTTTTGAAAAATATGTTTTCGGAAGACATATTTTGATGACCTCAAAGGAAATGACATAGGATCAATTTTCCCTTTCGAGAGGATGTTCAATACGGCGGTACGGAATTATTTTTCCCTATTTTATTTACATTTTCCCACAACAAAATATAGTTATACATATGACTTTAAACTATATTTTATCTCAGCAAATTGAGTAGGAATAATAGGTTTTGTGATTTCATAATTTTTATTTATTAAACATAATTTTCACAAATTACAATATAGGACGAATTAGCAAAAAATATGAAGTAGATATTTTGCTAAAAATCGTTAACCATCGAAAATAATTTCTGCTGGTATCTAAGAGCAGAAGAAAATAAAAATATCTAATTTATCACTTTTTGCCGAATTGCGAGACAAAATAGAGGGACATTAATACCTCAAGTAACTGGTTATGGATAAAATATTTGGAAAATGTTATATAGCCGGTGAAAAAGAGCAATTCGCACCGAAAAGCACAAAATTACAATCGAACATGGCTACCATCATATTAACATTATATTCATTCTTTACGTTGACGTCATAGTTAATCCAAAATCATCGTTAGAATCTCACCTTTATTGACTTTCCAAGCTCCTTTTTTGCTTAGGTCCTTTTTTTTTTTTTTGGACTTTACACAAAATTATCTTCCTAATATTGGATGTCACTATAATTTAACGTTTGACACTTTCATAAATGTTCGCTCATTCTCGCTTGTCTTTGCTCATCTTTTTTATCGCATTATCATTAAATTTGAATCTTTTTACCAGCTCAGTGCAACTACACTCAATGCATCTATAACATCCCACTTAGAGAGTAGCGTAATTTCGATAAAGTTTTGAAATTTAGATACGGCTGATTAGATCAAGCTGTTTGGTTTGGAAGAAATTTAAATACTGGATTACTTGCAAAGTTTACTCGGTTTTTATTTTGTCTGGGGTAGTTGTGATAATCTCACCAAGCTGAATAGCTTTTTTGTTCTTAACTGAAAGTATGTATTCGATATATATTTATAATATATAATATTAAATTGATAATATATCTTATATTTAACATAGTGTTCGTACGCGTCGCAACGTTAATTTTAGTGTTTAGTGGAGGATTTTGGTGACATAATTACAGTGGGGTGGAAAAGTACATCTAAAGTAGTCGATATAATGTAGCCAAGGAGCTTTTGATCGTGATGCATTATTTATATACAATACTAATTTTGTACTATATATTTGATAGTTTTATGACTTTTCCCTATTTGACGAATATGGTGTAATATTTGATGGCTTATTCAATTTATATCTTATATGACTGGGAGTAATTCGGACTTGTAATCTTTATAAATTTCTCTTCATAGTTTGGGTAAATGGACTTTATGCTTGTCGATAAGCTTAAAATTTACATCAGAATGTCAAGTGTTTCTGAATGTCAAGGTTTCTTAAGCCAACAATTTGATATATATATATATATATATATATATATATATGTACTGTGGTTGGGCGTAGTAAGACTACAATTTAATACAAACAAGTAGTCAGGGGCAATATACACAATACATAGAGATGCCAGCGATTCAATCAACCACGATTATGTCATTACCAGTAACTTATTTCGTTATCGGGCTGTACGATTTAATATAAAGCTAGCGTTTCATAATCACATTGATGACATATTAAAAAGTCTGTAACACACGTAAGATTTATTCATAAAATGTATTGCGATAACGTGATTAACTTCACATTTTTTCCATATTATAATTTTATTTAGCATTGTAATGTTTCATTCGCTAGAGTTTATATAAAATATATTTTTATCTACTTTTATTTTAGATGTAGAAAATTTAGGTCGATATAAATATTTATAAGCTTAACTCCATCTTGAAGTAACTATTACTAGTATGCCTCAAGTTATTTTAAATTGTCTCCTTACAGGGTTACTTTGATGTACTAAATTTATAGCGAAGAATATGCTCAAGACTTATTGTATACCATTATTGCTATTTTATTACACAAATTGTGCGTTTATGTTTCTTTTTTGGTTAATACATCCCTCTGTGAAGTTATCCCCTGATAACTTGTGATGTATGGAAATATATGTAGTTATACTTGATATTACTTTTGTTAAAAAGGTAACTTTTTTATTAGGTTGTATCGTTTTTTGGCTTTAATATAAATATTGCTTATCGGATTGACATAACTTTTTATCGCATATATAAATGGATATAGGTTATATAATATCCTTTTAGATTATGCGGGTAATGAACAATGATAGCTTAAGCGAAGGAAGTCAAAGTGTGCTCGATGCATTTTAGTTAAATTTTTAAAACCTTTGACTATGTTAAAATAATGACTGAAGATACAATATATTTATTAGAACTCATTCATAGATCAATTTACAAAAAGTTTTATCGTGTATAATGCTAATTATTTTATATTTTCTGTCATTATTTGATTTCCATTGTAAAATCCCGTAAACCGTAGAAGTATTATTGGTTTAAGTTAATAAAATCGTCATAATATTTGAAGAAAAGTTAAACGCAGAAATGGACTATTTTTCCTGGAAAAATCCGGAACGGGCAGCTAAAATAAATTCACATATTGGAAATTTTATATCGGTTCCGGTTCGTTATTTGTAAATATATTTCCTAGATATGCGTTAACATGGTAACTATCTAACAGTAGCACTTTAAATTTTACTTTAAATTTTTTATTCATTCCTTCAACAAGACACTTATTTTTGAACTTAATTGCATTTGTTTCAAAATTAATTTTCATACATACTCTAGAATCAATGCAATTTTTTTTAATTGTATAAATGCGTTTTTCGTAAATATTTAAAAGATCATAATAAACATATTTATTTCCCGAAAACCCTAACCAATGCTAATTTCCAGCCTACTCACTTTCTATAACTAGCTTAACGCTTTACGA
Organism: Druceiella hillmani; assembly: GCA_039881145.1. Lineage (NCBI taxonomy): Eukaryota > Metazoa > Arthropoda > Insecta > Lepidoptera > Hepialidae > Druceiella > Druceiella hillmani. The sequence continues at coordinate 24,022,649 of JAYKKI010000005.1, forward strand.
GCCAACACTTATCAAAGCGGGCGCTTCAGGTAACGATTCTGATTGCATTTAGGAAATTGAAAACGCTGGTAACGTATGGTGCTGGGTCTGATTGATGCGCGGGAAACCTGAAGGCTATTTCGAAAGGACGGGGTACGAGAGATACATCGAGGGAAGGGGTGAACACGCGTCTAGGGGCTATTTACAATGTTTATGTAATTTATCAAAACAGAAGGGGTGGTATGTGTTTTGAATTTTAAATGTGTTTGTTGGGCAATTTTGTTGCGGGATTTTGATGGACAGTTTCTAGTTTGGGGTGAGAAATGCAACCGATGTTTAACGACGTGGGTTTGGCACTTTGTATTGAAGTTTTTGTTGTGGTTTCATTAGGATAAAGGTCAGTATGTAAGTTGGGGGTAACGTAGGGGAAAAGTAAAAGTTATTTTAATTGTTAATAATAATAGGTTTTACGAAAATTCCTTGTTCTTCACTAATACAAATATATTTTTGTTCTTAGGCGGTTTTTAATATAAGTATTAAATTATAAACGCTCGATGGGAATTGTCGATATAACTTTTATTATTGCCAAGCAAAGCTACTTTTAATCATGTGTTTAATATTTTTAAACGCTGTTAACCAAAAAGGTTATGTTATTTAGTAGTGGCAAGTTATAGGTATAGGGGATATAGATAATCTAATTTAAAAATATACATTGTTAGATCATGTATATATGATAAATCACGTAAATTATACTAGTTTAAAATTAAATAATATACTTGTAGTATTATTTGAATATACAATATTGTGAGAATTAATGTTGTTTTATAATATATTGTAAATACATATCTTATTTGGTACTGATGACTAGAATGTCAGCTAAAAAAGATTTTTTTACGATTTTTTTCATTTCGTCTCAAAATAAAAAAAATAGTAAATTTATGTTTATAGATCAGATAATATTTTTTGTTATTTTGAATAATTTAATGATATTTTTTAAACTTTCCATTTACAAAACTGGTTGCAGTCCTCTACAACCATAGCCACAATAACCACTATCAGGTCCATGGCTAAAACATTACATTTAAACATAAAAATATTCTCCCATTTTGGCAGTAAGTACACCTTCATTACGTTCGTTTATATCGAAATTTCCAAAAGAATGAACGAAAGGTGTCCCGGGACACCCGGTTGGAACGAAGTTCCTTTCGTTATATATTATAATTAATTTTTTTTAGGTAAATTGATTAAATCAAATATGAAATTAAATTTAATTATCTTTTAATTAATAATGAAATAAATGAATATGCTGACAATTGATTGTAATTTATTAAATATAAGTATTTAATAAATGGTAGAGTAATAATGAAAATAATTGATTTGCGGAAAATTCGAATTTCCGCAAATTCAGTTATTTCAATATTTGATATATTACAATTTTATCAATTTCATGTATTTAATAAAGGATAAACTAATATATTCGAATGTTTATGCAAATGAATACATGCCGAATTGGAAACGGTCTGGCAGATGATTGGCTTGTACTAGAAAATCGCAGAAAAATAGTTAGACACACGAACACTTACACTGTAACAAAACTGTCGGTCGAAATCTTACACTTTTATAATGTAGCAAATGTAGCGGTCGAAATCTTACACTTTTTTCAGGCTAGTATGCTTTTGCCAAGCGGGTAACATGGCATAAGGAACTTAAATATAAATTATTAAAAACCGCTAGTTGCATTGAACGTTAAAATAACTTCATGTTATTAATTTTATTCATTCGTTATATTGAAGAATTTTCGGCTATAATTGCACAAAGAGCCCAAAGAAAGAAAAAGAGTGAGAATTGGCAGAGAGGAAGTTAAATGTGTTACTTAGTAAAGTTGTGATATCAATAAAAATGTAATTCGTCTTTTAGAGCGGAATTGAATCGATCCAAAAATCATAATTATAAATAATTATTGGCTAAGATGCGGTCATTTTAAAATACTCTTTTGATTTTATTACATTTACTCAATTATACATTTTTTCAGTAAGATCTCTTTCAATCCAAAGTCGAGTTGTAGCTGTTAAGTTTAAGTTGTAGCGTAACTGCATGATGCAATTACGTTATGTAAAATACTTTTTAGTCAAGAACAATGGACAAATCAAAGTAGAACATAATATTGTCCCTATAGCAAAAAAAATTAGTAATAGAGAATCAGCAAAAAGCATTTCCTTTAGTAATACGTAAAATTCTTTAAGTAAGTCGAAATATATTTTGCGTAAAAAGTAATGACATGTACAAGGATCGTAAAATAGGTATGTACATATTACTACAAAGGTTTCTATGTATAAAATCGTGCATACATATGTTGGCTCCTTGGCGATATTCCATAACCCCATGCTCACTCAAATCCATCATTAGGTTCCATTTAACGATACATTAACTTTTAATAGGCCTATGGAATAAAGTACAAACGCTAACGCGACCGCAAATCATACAAATTCGCGCAAAACGTGAATTTTCACAAAATCCTTCCGCTTCGAGCAACTCGCAACGAGCAATTGTGCTGCTGCATAATAAAGTAGCTCCGTTCGTTGGTGGGGCCGCAAAGGGGCAAAAAAGGGCGAAACGCAGCCAATTCGCTCGTTCGAATTCATATTCTGAGCGAAATCAATTACCTATTACTAATCCCAGCAGGTACGGCGGCGGGGGCTTTATACCTCAGAGGTACAGAGCAAGGACTGCTGAAAGTAATATGAACGTGGCTAGACTTCATGGAAATAAGGCTTTATTACTTATTCATACCGTTTGTTTTTTGATCTATTTATGGAGGTAAGAAATATAATATAGAGGATTCAAAACGTTTATGTAAATTAAAAGGTTATTTTAGAACTAAATGTGAATAGTGTGATGTCTATAATTAATTTTTTTTATCATACTATTTAATATTATATATAGTAAATTAGTACATTTTTGGTTTATTTGGGTTTAATTAAAATAACGAAAATTTAGTGCGAATGAACAAATCCCTTTCTTATTATAAAAGTGTTAAAAACAAAAAAACTTAACCGACTTCAAATGACAATTGAATAAAAAACGGACAAAAATGTACAAACTAACAAAAATATCACTATTAATTGGAAATTTTGCGGTAAAATTATCGTTCCGAACATGAATAAATTTGTAAAAAACTGCCACTGTTAAAGATGTTTCATTAATAAAAATAAGAGTATTCAGTTGAAACTTTTGCGGTAATATAACTTTTCCACATATGAATAAGTTTGTAAAACAATGCTACTATTAGAGATTTTTGGAGTCGGTGTCAAGTTTAATGTAATTTATGTCACTATTTGTGGCCAATGGACTTGCCAAGACAAGTTAAACGAGCCCAAACTCGATGAATATACTTTTTTCTTACGGAGCCCAAACTCGATGAATACACTTTCTTTCAATACCCTCATCCTAGACCATCATCTATAACTAAAGGACTTATAAATATATGCTAATTGAATTCAAACTCGGTTTTAATTTTTTCAAAGTAGTCTTGTACTCTCATTCGTCGAAGAGTTCCCTTGGCTACCTCTGGAGCCCATTATCAGATCCTGTCCATATAACATGGGACCTCTCTGAAATGATTTCTTAAAAAAGGATAATTAAAATTAGTTACTGCGTCTCCGAGTTACAGTTGTACATATATGAAAAAAAATACATACATGAATTTCTATTTGAAAATATCGTCCTTTCGTGAAGTCGATTAAAAATATAAGGTTCACTTAGGGCTTCTTAGAAGATATTATTATCCATCGCTATTTACCGTCTTCTATGTATTACTTGATTTCCTAAACACTGGTCACCTATATCGTTATGGTATACATAATTTGTTTTAGTCCCATTGATCTTTTAGCGACCAGTCAATTACATTATTATATGTTTACATGTAAAATAAATGTGCCCTTAAGTTATATTGATACTATAATAAAGTAATATTCAATGTAAAAATAGATCATTAAATTATGTGCAATTGTTCACTTGTAAAAATATACTTGATAAAATAGGGTCCCCAAATAAACTTGAAATATTTGTAAATTTATATAGTAGATAATTCAGATATGATTAGTTATAGTCTACCGTTTTTAGTTATTTTAATCTTTTTGTACTTTGGATTCGGTAACAATATGTACATATGTTAGGGTACCATCCTCTTCTCCCATGGGAAAATTATGTTACTCTTAAACGTGACGGTAATAACTAACATGTGCTGCCCCGTTCATTATTCTTTGACTAATACTGACTCGGCATACAATTCCGAGTAAATATATGACCACCAATACTGGCAACTTTAATCCCGTCCTGGCGGCTAAGGCAACAGTAATATTTCTAAAGCAGTAGGAATACGCCGCCAGATTGAAGCGGAAATGAAATGAGACACTGCGCCCGTAGTAATCGAATGAAGACGGCTGGGTCCATGTTAACAGAATCGTGTACGATGAAGAACTAAGTTTATTGAAAAAGGTATTTATTAGGTGGATGGGGCAAGGGAGTTGTCTTCTAATCATTATATTACAAATCGGTTATTAATTTTTGTAATATAATATATAGGTGGATCAATTTATTCATACTTTTTTATTTCTAGATGTATAAAAATCTATTTATCAATTAGCTAATGTTCGCAACTTTACGTTGGCTTCGTGTATATATCAGACATTATATTAAAAGGACGGTTATAAGTGTGACTGTACGTTTTTTTATTTTTCAAATCTGTTAATATAATATCATTTTAAAAGTTGGAAAAAATATTTTTGTGTTTTTACTGTTTTTTTTTAAATAAAATAATTGTGATGAAATTCGTACTTTTTCTGTAATATTAACTGTACAATTTTTGAAAGCAAATATCAGCAAAACTAAACGCTAAATATTTTTTTTTTTCAAAATATGAATATGACATCATTTTACATTGACTTTGTTTTTAACAAACCCTTCGATGGTTTTGAAGAAAAATTAAGTGTGGTGAAATTACTACTTTTCCTGTAATATTAATTGTACCATTTTTGAGAACGGTTTTTACTAAAATGGAATGGTAAACAATTTTTAATATAAATTTGGACAACGTGTTTTATTCGACAATTACCTTAACCCAATGAGTTTATGGCGCTTCATTCTCTATAGCAACCCAGCCAACTAGTGACTCGAATATAAAATAAAAGCAACCAGACGGAGATTATGATAATTTTTTTTATTAATTACAAAATATATAAAGTTTGTAAAAATTCCAAAAATTTTGATTCGGTCTCTAATTTGAATAACGATATTCATGCGAACAGACGATTATAGTTGTAGGTAATGCATATAAAAATATACATTACATATTTAAAATTATTGATTACATTGCGTTTTTTTTTTCAAAAAACTAATAATTTAAGAAATGAATAACATATTTTTTTAACAATTTTTGTTGTTGGAATGGAATAGTTAGAAATATTGCTGTTGAATTCACCGATAGGACGAGGTGGTCGTATATTTACTCGGAATTGTATCTCAAGTTGGTGTTAGCCAAAGAGTTACGAACGAGGCAAGAAAAGTTAGTAAGTTACGGCTCGTCCAATAGTTTCCACAAAAAATACGTCCAATAGTTTTGACAAGAAGTGGACGCCCTGTCGTATATCATATCATACATCATTGTTACCGAAATCAAATCACATAGAAAGTTAAAGGAATTTAAAAATTGTAGTCTGTGGAAAATAATGTTTTAGGTATCTACTATATACATCTATTTATGTTTAAAGTTTATTTGGAAATGGTATTTTTGTATTTTGAACCATTGTGTATTTTTAATTACCAAAAAATTAAAATGAATATTACTTCTTTATAGGAACAATTTAACTTGTTTCAATGTAAATTTGTTGAAAGCATGCAATTTATACAATTTTTTTGTTTCTTTATTTGTTACAAAAATAAAATAATTCAATATATATATATATATATATATATATATATATATATATATATATATATATATATATATATATATATAATAATACCCAAATAATGCAAGTATGGAATGGATGCAAGGGCTAATGTCCTGTTTAGTTTTCACCTTTTAATAAACTCTTGGCACTCTTGTGCTGAAATTTGAACTATATGAATCTATATTGAGATAACAGATAACATGATCAAGGACTCTTAAATGCGTCTCTATCTTTTAAAAGTGGTATTATTTATTTAAAAACTTTGAAAGCTAGAAGTGACGGTGAAAGTCTAATGTCAGAATTCAGTTTATTCCATAATTTGGCAGCATGAACAGCGAACAAATGCTCATAGAAAGAAGATTTAGGGGTAAGGAGCGCGAGAAGTTGGTTAGAACATAAACACAGGCAATGACTAAAAAGGGCTGAGAATTTGCTGAAAGATAAGAGGGACTATGAGGGTTATTTAAGATATTATATAGTAGTGTAATGATATGGAAATTGCATCGGTCGCGAATCTCCATCCATCTGAGCCGCATCCTCAGGTCAGGAACGTGATCAAATTTTCTAAGGTTGAAAATATAGCGAATACATAAATGTTGAAGGCGTTGAAGTTTGTTAAGCAATTGTTCTGAAAGATCTGGATAGTACACATCTCTGTAGTCGATTAGCAGCAAAAGTAGTGTTTGACACAGGTAAATTTTAGTTTCGTAGGGAATGTAATGTTGAAGATGTTTAAGAGAGTATAATTTGCTGAAAACGCAACGACTGACATCATTAACATGGGCTTGCCAATTAAGAGATTGATCGATCACAACGCCTAAGTCTTCTACAGCAGAAGAGAACGGAATAATTTCATCATTAAGTAGCAGATGTGGTAGTGTATTTTTTTTTCACTCAATTGGAAAAAGAGCGTGGTTTACGTTTTATTTCAAAGACAATTTATTTCTTAATAGCTAACGAATATCCTCTTTCATTGTCCGACACCTATACCGTATATATATATATATATATATATATATATATATATATATATATATATATAAATATATATATATAGAGTTAATGCTGGTAAACTTTGGTATATAATCAACCATAATAACTACTTTCGAGATCCAGAAAACCGATGCCATTACCTTATTCGCCAATAAATTTGACTATATTCACAGCTAGTTATTTCTGCCTTCTCCATTATTATGATCATTGGTTTGCTTCTGATGTATAGCGGTGGACCCAAATTTCATTAAAAGTCACAGATCTTTTGAAAAAATTTCATGAATCGGCTACAAATAACTTCAAAGCATCATGCTTTGAAGTTATTTGTAGCCGATTCATGAAATTTTGCGTAGCCGATTCATGAATTAGTGCGAATAACTTCAAAGGTCGTTTTTTTATTAGTCTGTAAGTAGAATTGCTATGAATGTCTTAGTACCATAGAAAGTACTATACATTGTTAAAGATATTTTAAATTTTTCTTAAGAATTTCACTCTTATGATCTTAGATATTTTTCTAATTGTCAATCTACTGTCTCCATGACTAAATAGGATGTTTCTCTAATATTTTCTTCAGTAGTGAAGATTGACTGTCCTCCAGTCAATCTTGACTATCTGAGATTTCATCTTCTATGCTCTGTTTACTTCATTTAAATTAAGCACTATAATCTAACACTTGCATATAGTGAAGCATATTCTCCTGGTATTGCCAATTTGAGGTTAACTCTTTCTTAAGTAGGTACTTAATGATAGACTGAATAGCTCAGTTGTATTTCAATTAAATCGATATGAAATGAGAACTGAATGTAATGTGAAAATTGAAAATAGAAAATAAATATTATTTGTGCAGTGAAAATTAAATAATTTATAAATATAATGAGGGTAGCACGAGTTCAATACTAAAATTACTTCTATATATATATATATATATATATATATATATATATATATATATATATATATGTGTATATATATATATATATATATATATATATATATATAGTATATATTGCCTTTAAGATGTTGCTCTCGTAGCTCCTTGATAACGTATATTTGAATCCCATACTTATACGTTAACTATTTTTGAAAGTATCAAGGTGAAAGACCACTTTCTGTTGCTAAGCACTGATAAATTTAAAGGATATACCGAATGTACATAAATATGTTATAATATTTAATTAGTTTTAAAAGACATAGCACTTGTATTTCAATAATATGTAGTTTGGTAAAATTAAGTTTTTAATTTAAACATTATTTTTTACATAACCTCATATTCCGTGGAAAATTGCTAGGTGTGTAGCGCAATGTTTGCCAATTAATTTTATATTATTACGGTATAGTACGTAATAAGCCCATTATATAATAAAGAAGATATTATATATAATACGCATCGACTACGAACAATAATACCCTATATAATTAAACGACATGACGAGAAATGAAAATACGTCCTAAATTTTATGAATAATCGGCGTTACATTATAAATTTACATCGACATCTGTGAAAGCAACGAGAAATATGTAGCGAAGTACTGGACTGTCAAAATCTAAGTCTCATTGTAAACATAAGTCACGGGAAATATTGAATAAATTATTCGATGAGCGATTGAGGTATAGACGATGGGAAGTGAATAGTTTATCAACACAATGCCGATGCTGACTCACTACGCTCGAGATGAGAAACGAGTTGAAAAGGTTGCTTGTGGGAACCGAGTATTCACCATTGACAAGAGGCTTAACGATTGTGTTTATTATTGAAGTTGATATTAGTACATGAGGCTTGGATATGGATTTTCTTTCCCGTCGTTGATTTTTTTTCTTTACCGCGAGCGTCGATATTCTACTTATAAATAAGCAAAACGATTATTTCGTCAGCAAGACAGAAAGAGAATTGTGACAGAGAGGTAATTCTCTTCAATATCCTGGAGAAATTAAATGACTTATGAGTATATTAAACAGAGGAAATAGTTTCTTGAAATTCAGCATAAGGTTTGAAAAATCCAAAAAAATCAGTTGTCCGCTTGAGTATGTAATATGTAATCGTGAACTGATTTATAAAATCGGCAAAACATACGTCTAGTTCGATAACTTGAAATGTTTTTGATTTTATGGAAAAAAAATTGATATTATATTGATAATAATAAATAATAGAGTACTGTTTTAATATGAGAATGAAAAATGTGCAAAATAAGGTAAGAATTTTCCAAAAAAATGTCAAGATTTAAATGGAATAACTCAGAAACCACCATGAATTTCAAAATTGTTTTCGCTTTTCTCTTTAGGATATTTAAGAGAATTATCTCCCGCCGTTTCATTTTATTCAACTTTACAACTTCTATATATGTATATATATATATATATATATATATATATATATATATACGCGTACACATATATTCATAAGTCATTTAATTTCAGAAATGTCGGTTATAAATATTCGTTTTGATTTCCCAATCGATTAGCGCTATTTGAGTCGATAATCGAATCGACACACTCTTCTAATAATATAAAGGCCCTAGCCGGATACCACGAACGGAGAAGACGAGCGAATCTAGTCCCGCTTGGATCAATTTCGAATAGCTACTTATGGGAGTTTTAACCCATAGAGGGTTAAATTTATAAGGGTAGCTTACATCATGAAACGCGCTATCGTTTATACTATAATTAAAAGTAAAGAATAAAAATACTAGCCACAGAATAGCACGATTAAAGATTTTTCTCTTGTGGAAATGCTTCACCTCTTTTCATACGATCACAAAAAAATATAAATGATAAAAATTATAGACGTATTACCAAATTTTTTATTACAATAGTCTACAGTATTTTTGTGCTTAAAATGAAAAAAATGTCTCCCATTTATATTTAGGCATGCAGGTTTCGGCAGAAATAATAACAAAATTCATTACTTTATATAAAAAAAAATCGTTATTTTTGCATCGTTTTGGTATATTAACTGTATTCTCAACTATTATTAAGCGTTTAGCGTTTTTGTCGAGTAGAGAACTGTTCCGGCTAATTTCGAAACATAAAAAGGCTTGTAACAAGTATTCTATAATATACATCTATATCTTGAAACCATTTCGTAGTGTTCATTCACTTGAGTAATCAATGTAAATATTAACGTTTTGATATAGCTTGAATGGTTTATTTTGTTTAGTACCAACATATTTCCATAATCCAAGTTTGAATCTGAAATCGGGTCATAACAGACAATCTGTATTATAAATACATTATTTTCACAGTTAAACTTTTATGTAGATTTTCATGTTGCCTCTAATATTTTTAAATATTACTTAATGTACTTCTATGGGTTTAAAAGTTGAATGTGAAAATTCACTTGGGGCACCCTTTAACTCTATTCATTTAAATCGTTATGGCCGTTATCTGCAAGTTGTAAAAATATATCAAATATCCAGCGCCAACTCGGGAGAACTTGGCGTCCTAGACGAATAATTTTAAGGGCACACCCTTAAAACATAAGTTTTGCAACAAATGATCACATACGAGATAATGGAATGACGAGCGTCTTTCTAAAATTGGTTATTTACATGAAAAATATTTTATTTATGAATAATTGCAAAAAAAGATATAGCGGTGAATTTTTTCATCAAATGAATTGTCCGATATAAATATTTCTTTAATGTAAATTATTACTTTAAATCATACTGAACATGCCGATATAAATTATTTCTTTAATCATATTGAACAAGGAGTCATAATGAACATGCCGATATAAATTATTTCTTTAATCATATTGAACAAGGAGTCATACTGAACATGCCGATATAAATTATTTCTTTAATCATATTGAACAAGGAGTCATACTGAACATGCCGATATAAATTATTTCTTCAAATCATGCCGAACAAGGTTTTTTTATACAAATCTAGCCCCTATAATCTACACAATCTTGAGGAGATTCATGGTATCAGAAAAAACTTTGATGAGATTCATGGCATCAGAAGTAATTATTCAATTTCAAAAATATAAAAATTAATTTGTTAAGAAAAGCCCCAAAAATACTTCTTTTACGGATTTAAATCTTAAAAAAAATAGTATGTTTAGCTTAGAAAGTTAATATTACGTTTAGTCTTTGAACCGTATTTTGGTTACTGATTAATTTTTGTCATTTGTTAAGACGTAACCAGTTTTTTGATTTATTTGATCATAAATTAACATTTTTTAGACGTCTACATAATTTATAATTTTTTTTAAATTTAACCTTGCCTAACTTTATTCCTTTAGTTTAAAAATCTCTTCATATCATGTTGCTGTATAAACTTTGTGGGTTATTAAATTTTTACACGAGCGTTTTTATGAGCAATATCTTTCTCGATTAATATACGAAATATGTTTACTAATAAATGTTCTCTCTTTTTATTTTCTAAATGTGGAAATATTCCCAAAAGATGTGCGTAATTAAAGCAAAAAATTCGCAGATATAAAATTTTCTTATTGAACGAAGACCGTAACGAATAAAGCGTCGGCCAGTGAATACTTCCATGTCTGTCGGAGCTATAACGGTTCAGATATTATCGAAGCAGACTTAAATAAAATTAATGGAATTTGTGATGAAAAAGTAGTCTGTGAAAGATTTAACATTCTTTGAGATATTAAACTTAATTGCTTGTCGTATGAATGACATAAGCTTAATACGATAGAATAGAGATATATTACGAAAATCGTAGGATGTACTATGGAAAACGTACATACTTGTCTTTTAGACTTATTTCAGGATCTTTTTCAAACTTTTGTGATTGTTCAAAGCAAATGATGATAATGCAGGCATAAAGTTCTATTATTTTAAGGCTGTAGATGATTAAAAGTAAATAAATAATTTCTAATAACTTATATAAATAAGAAGTAAACGAGTAAAGGATACGAAATATTTGAAAATCAATTGCGGTTTCGAATTATTGAACTCATACTAATGGATATGTTTATATCATGTTTATAGCATCATTGGTACTAAACCAATGATCAGAATATTTATATGTATTAACATACCAATAATCTTAATTATGTACCATCATATTTAATATATTTGTGACCATGGTTTCATGGTATGGGTCACGTAAAATCTTACCTGTATAACCGGTATCTCACCACAGTGGTTATTTACAGAGATCGGTGTGCCCTTAGGGTATAAATTGTGAGTCATCGATCACCTGGTATTAGAATTGTTTTCAATCGTCGATGATTTACCACTTGAGACATGATAACGATGATGAAGATTACCTGAAATGTTCTTACGAATATTATCGTCTTCAGTTATCCTTTATACCACAAATGTTTTGTTTGTTTTGCCACTTACTGGATTTAGCTTTATTTTATGACTTCGATATCGAATGTGTTAATGTGAGAGAAAAATAAAAGCCTAGTACAGCTTATGTTAAGTCAAAGGAGGATAATTTTAAGTCGGCTTATATATTTCTTTATTATACGGCGGTGTCTTTGTAACATCATAAATATGCACTAGGATAAATGTTGATATTGACTATAATGTTATTAAACACATATTGAAAATAATATTGAACTCATAAAATATTTTAATCAGGTAAGTTTGCATTCACATACATTTCTTATATTAAATGTGTAACGTTAAGAGTGCTCAAATGTTGCGATTAACTCATTTAAATCCCTTTGTCCATTATAATTCATAGGTTTTAAGGTTTTAGACCTGGGTACGAAATTTAAAAAATAGAAGTATATATAGTACATATATTATGTGGAGGTTTCAATTAAAATGTAGCAAAATATAATTTTACCTCCCTACACCGTTACGAGGAATGAAAATATTATTTTAGCGCATTCCATCGAACCGGGTATCATTAAAAAGTTAATTTTAAATGCAGTTAACGTTCATTTATAATTTTAAGCTCTTTTTGGGAAATATTAAGCTTCAATCTGCCTTCCCTAATTTTTTTATCATGTGTTTGAAAAATCTGAATACTAGGCATTTGATTATGATATCCAAATAAAATTATTTCGGTTGTATCGCATAAACGATTTCCAGAGATATAGAAACTAGGAAAAACAACTTTATAGGTCTTCTGACAGAAACTTGGCCGATTTTTTATTATTGTAATTCGTAAAGTAGATTATTCGTAGAGTAGATCGTAAAGTAGAATTTTATTGCAAGAAAAAAGGGACATTGTTGAGTAAATTCCTTTAAATATTACTAATTTTTACATAAATTTTTATTAATTAGTAGTGAACTATGTTACTTGTGGGATTAAGTAATTGAGAAAGTCTTTAATTTTATGAGTCTTAATTTTTTTGTCAGGAAACGTAAATTAATAATTATTTGTATTAATTAAAACGTAAATTAATAATAATTATTAAATATTATATAATTTACTTAATAGCATATTTTCAGGGAATTAAAAAAAAACATTAGCCTCTTCAATTGATATAATTTGATATATATACAAAAAGTACAATACTAGTTGACATTTGACACAATAAATTGGTTCTGTAACTGTAAAATGCCTTAATGAAATGTTTAATGACATAATGAAGTCTGCGAAATGATATTAATTCTACATCATTGGTTCGTTTACAATTTTTAAATTAAATACGCCGCGATTTCAAGTTAAACACGAAAAAATTACTTCGACGTTAGCCTTCAAAATTATGTCTTCTGTTGTCGATAAATTAAATGTTAACACTTGACGTTTAATAACATGACAGAACCTTGTTGTTTTAAAAATATGAAGATTCATAAAAATGCATACACTTTTATTTAAAAGAAAATATATGTTAAATTTATAGCTACTAGATTAATAATACATGAGTTTTCCAGTTTAGTCGATAAATACCGTAGTCCTGAATTATATATCACATTTTCGGATACATCGATCCTAACTATCCTTTCGATTGCAGCGTGCACGAAAAGACTTAGCTGGCTTATTATAATGATACTAGATACGGGCGAGGATCCTACACCGCCATCTGCGACCAAATTATTCAATAATGGGGCCAACGAAGGGTTGAGAAAATGCCTACATCCTGCCGCATAGCCTCCCCGCATTTCCCGACACATGTTGCTTGTTACCAACCCTTGATCCTTTGCTTCAATATTGCCTTCGTCCTTACGGATGTGATCAATTGTGAGAGCTTACTTATATCAAAATCCTATTTAATAATAATATGGTTCGCCTCGAGAAATATGAAATGTTTTGTAAATTACTCTCCCTATGCGGACAGTAACGACGAGAGATGTTGGGAGTCGAGAAGGATTTTCATAATGTTCTGCTAAAAATAATTAGGGACGGTATTTCGTTTGAAATCTTGGTTATCTACTTTCCTAAGTAGAATTGGATGTCTATATTTTTCCTAGAATTTTTATAACCATTACAATGTAAACATTGTTTAATAAGGCCAATATTTGTTTAGAAAACTTATTTAGAAATAAAGTTTGTAATTTATTCTAAAATAATTTAACAAAAATGTTTTTTAATCTATTTATTTCTAATTATAATTTTCAAGACTCTTCGTGTATATAAACCAACACAGGATATATTCCTTTTAAGATTAATGAATTTAATCCAGCGCTATCGATAATTTTTTAATTCTTTTTTATTACTTCTTTAAGTTTGGAAATATTCATGGGATATTTTCTTTCGATAATGCTAGAGTTGTTTTTTGGTCTTGCGAGTATCCCTTCAAATTAATTTTCATATCGTTTTTAATAAGTTTAGTAAAAGGAAGAAGGGTTAGGGAGAGAGGTGACAAATTTTCATGGGTCTGTGAAGTTAGAGAGTGAATAGAGTACGAAAGTATATTAAAAACATACTTTTTGACTTCGATCTCAGTTCATAAACTATTTTTACCAACTAAATATTTTTGAAACCGGATGAAACTTGTGGACTATAAATACTGTCCAAAATCCTTAATTTAGTGTTTATTTATTTGTCGACGTCAGTATACATGCTAAAACGTACATATGGCGAACTTTTGAGATGGCTTTCAAGTGTGGATCGACGGAGTTGTTGTTGATAAGTTCCCGACATCGGCGTCAACATTATATAATATATTATAAATTAACCATGAAGATAGCAAACGTTTATTTGTTTAGTTGTTTTCTCATAAATATGGAATGTTTGGAATAGATTTGTATTATGTACTTACATCATGGTTAGAATGCTTGATTAATAAAGGAACCAAGAATATCTTGAGAAAGGATATCCCAGTATCTTTTGAACTATAAGAGTATATGTAAAGTATCGCTTCCTTGAGTAATAATAATTTTTATTCAAGTTGGCATTTTGTATTATTGAGAGCTCCGCATTTTAACTTTACCCAAATTTCTAAATTGTCCCAAAATTATAATATAAACAGTAATATCGAATCACACTGTTTATAAAGAGAGTTAATTGATTGATGGACTAGTATCACACTGTTTATTAAGATATTTAATCGATTAATTGACTAGTAGACCGTAAACCTTGGGGTTACTAAATATTGTTCCAATAATTAGATAAGCACATCCGTATTCTTATACGTAACAACGATTGTAATTATTTTCGTACATCTTTACAGGCAACTCGATAAAGGTTGAGATAGTCGACGAACTCAATTTCATCACAGCACAATTACCGTATTAAATAACAGTTTTATTTCTGACGCTGTAACAATTACAGCCGCAGCAATTTGGTAACACAGACTACAATAAATACAACCTTGACGAATGGCTGGTAATAATCAAGATGGTATTTTAAAAACGTATTGTCCGTAAAGGTTATTACGAAAATAACAACAAAATTAAGTGGACCATTACCTGAATAGTGGGCAGTGAGTTACGAAAATAACGCAGGCATGAAACGAGTACAAAAGTTAGTAGCAATAGGAGATTAATCAGTCCTCGTTTTTTTAGATAACGTAAAAGAATTACGCTCGTTAGTTTGGCGTCAGTTTAACCATTGTGACAAGATGCGGCAAAGCGTCACACCTACAAATCTAGAGATTTAACTAGTTTTTTTGTAATTACTTCGTCGTTTATTTTAAATAAAGGCTGTTGTCATGTGCAAGCTTAACTTATTATCACGATATCTTCCATTCGCGAAAGAGTAAATGTCTTATTTAGTATATATATATATGTATATATATATATATATATATATATATATATATATATATATATATATATATATATATATATATATATATATATATGTATATTGAAATGTAGAAATGATCCATTAAAGTATATTGATAAAAAAACTAATTAACGTCGCGCTGTTAAGAGCCATATTTCTGGCTGGTACTATAAAGCTTGGCTTTGCATATTTCATTATTAGATTATTGCTTTTAGAAAGATTAAGCACTAACCATTGAAATTGATGTAAATTCTGTTTAGAGAATAGATATATTTCGATTTTTTATGTAATTATATCCTATCAGGGAGCGTATAATGTTTACCATTTCATGTCACTATTTCAACATTAACACAATGGTTAAGCATCCTACAATGCACGCACGTCGGACGCCGCAAAGCTCCATCAAATCGATATATGATTCAACGCGGCGAAGCCCTTATTTGACTCTGAAGATTGAACGATGCGAATATTATTCTGCAGAAAGAAAAATCGATTAAACGGGAAATTCAGTATATTTTTCAAGTTTTTTTTATGGATTTTCTGTTTATATTGTCGCAAGTTCTATAGTCTTTAATGTTACAATAAAAATAAGAAAATAAGTGATAAGGCATCCAGTTAATGGATAGGCGTGTATTTAAATTTTTTGTTATTACTACGCCAGTCAGGTTTTTTGCCTTATAGCAAAGTTTATATTTTAAAATTAAGGGCAGATTAAAAAAGTAAAGTATTAATGAATGGTGTATGTAGAACTTGATAGATGTATTTTTCTGGAACACCAGAATACTATTCTACACTCGATAAAGTTCAATAGTCACAACAAAAATGATTATAGCTAATTCATAGTATATAAGGTACTATGGCACGCAAATTTATAATCAGCATTGCCTATTTTGTGTCAATTAAAAGAAAGAAAGATATTTGCATACAGATTTCTCTTCTAATTTGGAATTCCTGAAAATAGGAGACTTTTCTTTGACAAACGTTTTAAATGTCGAACTTCATTACTCACTCCATAAGAACATAGCATTCACAATTAAATGAAACTACGTGATGTAGTATTATTTCTACTTTATTTAAGTTCTTTACCACCACTGTGGGCTATTAGCAAAGATCCAATCTTTGCTAATAGCCCACATGAAGATGTTGTAATACAACGAAACCTAGGTCGTGGTAAAGAACTTAAAGAAAGTAGAAATAATACTACATCACGTAGTTTCATTTAATTGTGAATAATGAATTTCTACAAAATTAACGCCAAATATATTCAACACAAAATCTTACTTTCAAAACAAAATGTTACTTTCAGAGTCTGAAAATTGAAATTGATTCATATCCGAAAAGAATGAAAGTTTTATCTGAATTGAAAGCCTTCCTAAAAAGGATCCCGAGTTTATAGTCTGTTTGCGTTCTACAGAAATCATAGTCTGTCAGACAAACAAGGGGAAAATCCTCGCCAACAAACTCTTTTGTTATAAAATTTAATAACAGTAAGTAGTTTTGATTCTTTTGTGTAATATACCCACACAACTCGTATGATATGTTCTCTTTAACAATACGTAGCTTAGTGGGATATCTATCATCATGTAATAATCATGTACGGATCTATTTAGGCGGTCTTTTTGGCGATTTATTATATATTATATAGCTGGGTTTTACTATTTTGATATTGCTGATTTTATTATCAAGATTAGTTGGCAGTTTTTTAATAATATTACAAAATGCTATTGAAGAAACTGGGGAAGAGATAAATTTTATAATTTCGTCTGTAGTATATTATATATAGTTTAATTATCATTCTGAAGTTAAAAGAAAGCTGCAAACAACGAGTTTTTATATGTGAATTTCGTCAGCGTGAGGTAATAAAATTAAATTGGCAGAAAAGTATTAATTTTTCCAGAATAAATTATTTATTTAAATTATTTAAATTTACTTGTGCATTTCCGTTAAAAAAATTGTCCGGTTTTTATTGGTTGTTTTAATAGGTATTTTTTTATGTTAGTGCCAAAATAAATTTTTTGATTTACCACATATTTTTGATGTAAAATATCTAATGGTGTATTTGAATGGGAGCTAAAACGTGTTTGGATAGAAGTTATATTTATAACTGTATGAATATCTGTATTTTTTGTTTTAATTTCGTTCAAATAAAAATATTTCAATGTAAAAAATTTAAAAAAATAAAATGTATCACATCTGCCAGGTTTCCCATGAGGGTTTACAATTTTTTTTCGCAACTTTCTAAAAGGAGAATAGGTGCAAAAATGTTCAACATATAGACGTTATCCAAATGTAAAAATGAAAAGTATAATTTTTGAGTCATATTGTAAACGGACAGATAATATGGCTTCACTAGTATAGCGAGGTAGTTTCATTATTTAAGACGAAGGACATTCAAGGACTTGGACTAAGTATGGGACTTGGACTTGGATTCTTGAATTAAGTAATTCATGAGAATTGACAAGAAGCAAGCAAAAGCAATACGAGTAAAGAAAAAAATCTGAAAATCGTAATTTGTAGCTATAGCATATAAAAACATAGTAAGCAAAGAAAAGAATATTGTACGCAATATATTTTCCAAAAAATTAAAATTTTGTAAATAGTTTAATAGGAACATTATATACCATTAAATGTTTATAAATGCCTAAATGTACATGGAACCACTGTGTGCGAGTTCCACTACTCGTACTTGATAGTTTTTTCTTTGTCTTTAATTTCCCGATGGGCTAGAGACTTGAAACTTGGTACACGTATTTGTTTTCGGGGTTATTACACTTAGTTGTTGCAAAACTCCATCATAATGATGATGGTGTTGGAGTCTGATGATGGAGATTAAAGGTGAACAAAAATGTCCTTAATTTTGATTACTAGACTCGTCGACCTAATATATAAATACTATCAAATATTGATACATATTACTTGGTATTTTTTCTCATATTTAACGTTAAGTACTCGTAATATCAGCCACTTACAACATTTTCAACATTATAAATGAACGAAACTGGCGCTTCTCAAAAACCATGAAATACCATGAATTTTTGGCATAGTATTTATTATTTTGAATAGCACTTGTTTCGTTCATCTATAGTTCACAATTAAATGAAACTACGTGATGTAGTATTATTTCTACTTTCTTTAATTTCTTTACCACGACCTGGGTTTCGTTGTATTACAACATCTTCAGGTGGGATATTAGCAAAGATTAACTCTTAGGAACAACAAACAGCATTTTTATGTTTCAAACACTTACAATTTAATTGTGAATAATCAATTTCTACAAAATTAACGCCAAATATATTCAATATTCATTTATAGTGTTAAAAAAGTAGAGTTAAACAATAACGTAAATAAGCTAATATATGCAAACTGGCTACATTCAGTTATATTTTAACATTTATAATTTTGCGTAATTATTTCCATAAAGATGTCTGAAATAAGGCTCCATAATAATAACATCAAACCAAAGAGGAATTAATTGGAGGAAAAAATGTAAAATCTTTTACACTGGTGCGGGGTGAAATTCAGATATTGTTTTCTTTTCCACCCCGTCAAACACAATACGTGTTAAAAGTATTTTACGTTCCCCATTAAAAAGCGTCGAATAGGTCTTCCCGGATGTTGTTTTAAAATTTCCTCGTCCGCCTCGTGATAGATTTTTTTGCGCATGATGGATCCGCCTTCGATTTCGCTTAAGTAATTAGACGGGTATTTCCCGTTTATGTTTACTCATATGACATTTTGCAAATCGACCAAAACAAAAATACCTGCAGGCAGTTATTAAAAACCACTTATTTTTTCTCATTTTGACATATTTTGGTTTGACTATTCTATGTATCTATCTGCAGTATTAAATCAGCTTAACTTACACATAAGATATGAGTTTAGAATTTCAATGTCCAAAGTTCGTTCTGGGAAACTTACAAATTATTTGTAGTAAGTTATTGGTGAACTTTCGTAAATAGAAATATGTATTTACTAAAGTTAGAATTAAAAATGAGATTTTACTCGTAGGTTTATAGATAGAAAGAGTTAAAATGAAAAAGATTAGTAATTTTTCATTAACCAGCTTTCAGTGTTAAGGTTAAATAAAATATAATTGTTTTTGATATTTATTTAGATATCAGTGTATAGGAGCCTTTGCATATATAGTTCTCTCATATAGTTTATTGAATTTATTTTTATATTAGATTGCTACTATCGGTCACATTAGATCCAAAAATATTTACTTCATATCAGCAATGTCATTCCTCATTGTTCGACGGGATATTTCTTTAGCATATGTTGTAATTGGCAATCGACCCAAATCACAGTCATAGTATTTTGTCAGTTTTGTTTAACGTCTGTAGCCATAGTTTAATAATATTTAGTAAAAACTGCTTTAAAAACCGTTTTTACAATGATCGATAAAATTTAAACAAAATAAATTGTGTGCCTGTTTTTTCAACTCTTTTAGAAAATGAGGTTATTATTTGAGTAGTGGAATGTTTGCCACAATGATGATTTTAATGTTTGTTTGGGTCATGAGTGCTAATAACAAAAAAATAAACAAAAGTTTAAAAATTATAGCTTGTATTATTTAAGAAAAAAGTAATAAACGAGCTATCGGCCTATTCTATATTATAGCTATCGGCTTAATCTTTTACTGAGACACAAATTCACAAACTCTTTCTCTTAATATTATTGTGTTGATTTTGATTTACGTTAAATATGTGTAATATTATTTTTTCATTTACTTCAAATATTAAATATCAAAATTAAATATTTATTTAGATGTAATTTTTCAGCATGAAATAAATTTGATCTTAAGCTAGCAAAGTATTTCAGTCATTTCAATAATATAACTAAAATAAAGAAAGAAAAATATGTTGGGAATTCAAAAGGGAAAGTAATGACGAAGTAGAATATAAAGACATTTAATCAATTGTGATTTCTATCGTGTGCAAAGATTGGAACTGCAGATATTGGACTTATTAAATGTATTTAAGTAAAGAAGCAAATGTGAAAGCATATATCAAAATTTTAATATTTATTCAACATAAACTGCATTAAACAGAAGAAATCTCATCTCTCAGTCATTGATGAAAGCGTTGACAAGATATAGGCTATGTTTCATGGGTCACATCAATCTGGACTACTCAGCCAGTAAGGAAAGACAAAAGAAACTATGTGATATGAGAACCTATTTTTAGTTTTCAAATGTCTCGTTATTGAGGTATTTTTACTGAAAATTAAGTGGAGCTTTCTATGTCGGTGTGAATTGAATATCGGGTTACGTCCAAGCTAGATGCTAAGACGAGATCTTTGGTCTTACAGAAGATAACATACGTAATAAACGGACATTCAGAAATATCTAGTTATGACACGTTATTAACCATGAACTTTATGAATATTTCACTATGCTAATATTAGTATACAAACGTATACAAAAAATGACGCTACCCCTGAATATTTTCACATAACTAATTAATCGAGTCGAATGTCAAAGTCAGTTACGCAAGTGAAGGAAATACTTAAGGATTTCTAGTATTTCTTTTTAAAATAATATGAGTCAATATTATCTAACAAGCATAACTAATTCTTTTGTTGTAAAACAAAGCTTACAGTACTGATTTGTTTGTTAAAACCCCATCTTCTTCTGAAATGGCTAAGTAGCGATGATTTTATACTACAATGACTATATTTTGAAGTTCTTGATGATGAAAAAGTCCCCTTTGTTAAACACTAATTGTATTTCAACAGCGGCTTAGGTAAATAGAGAGTAACAAAAGAAATAAAATGTGAACAAGATTTACGTCTTAGTAAACGTAGATCTTGTTTACATTTTATACTGATTTATATTTTCCTGTCCGTCTTTCTAAAAAAATGTTTATATTATAGAAGATATGAGCACTCAAATTATAAATGTATGATCAATCAATATAGGAGGGTTTCTAATTCTTACATAAATCAGAAAAAGTAAATGATTTTATGTAGTAAATTCAATTTTATGGAAAACGAAACTATATGTCGTTGCTTGATATGCTGCATGTTTTAAGATTGTTATTTGATACCAAATTTATTTATCAAGAATTAGTATTTATTTTGATTAATTATTAAATTAGAATTAATTACCAGCTATAAGACGTTCATTGCTGAATATTGTCTTCTCCAAGTGCCTCTTGTATCTACTCTGCATTCCGCTCTTTATCTTCTTGTACATCACCGCTATTCAATCTTTCTGTACCAACGGTCGTCGGTTCTACGCAATTTATGGCCTGTCTATTGCTTCTTTAGCCTGTCAGTCGTAGTTACAGATCATATTTTGTATCCAAATCCTGAGCATACACCGTTTAATAGCTCGTTGAATGACTTGCAGCCTTTTTACGAGGTCAATAATCATCATACACAAAGAGCTACGTCTTATCTTCTATTCTGTATGTCATTACTAGCAAAACTCACTGGTTGAAGATTTTCGTTTTAACCGGCATCATTTATATCTCAACCCTTTTAGTTAACCATAATTGTTGTTTAGTAATCTGTTTTAGTCAACCAAAATAAGAGAAAATATTATAAGAGATTGTTTTTGAGCAATTTATTATAATTTATGAAATGAATTCCTATTAATATTGTAAGCGTGAAAGTATTTTTGCTCGTTTGTTACCTAATAACTTTGTAATCAAGGCTTAAATTGCTACGCATTAAAGTCGCATGATGGAGTAAAGTGCAGATTCACTAGTGTTTGCATGCGTGTAACATCACGAAAAGTGTGGCTGGTATTTATTACTCAATCAATCAAATTTGATATAAAAATAGTTAATAAGTTTGATTATACATGTTATTTTTCATAAATAAAAATAGATTTACCGCAATATATCAGTAGATGGCGTAATATGCATATTAAATCTACAAATCACGTGTCTTTAGAGCCCAAAAATTGCATGCAACTTCGGTCGCCTCAATCGATGCAGGTGAAGCCATAGGAAAAACTAGTAAATCATATATAAGAAGAAAAAGAGGATATAGTAGAAAGTGATAGAGTATAAATAAGGTATTAGATAGATATCTTTCAGACGATTTTTGGAAAATGTGAATTGACGATGCATTTAAGATATTGCGATAGTCCCTAGGTTTGACTATAGTTAAGTGAGAATTTAATTTTCATATTTTCTCGATACTCATCAAATAAAAATATTTAAAATTACTGTCATCCAACGTTTACTCATTCCTAAATAATGAACATACTTTTGTAAATATTCTAAAGTGAAATTAGCTTTACATGTAGCGTTTGCTCAAGCCTTATTAAAGGGAAACGGGTCGGCATAACAATGGAATTCACACAGTATTTAATACATGGAAACGTATTCAGACAGGCACAAAAAGTTTCACGGACAACATTGGATAACAACGTTTCACTGTGAAATTCAGTTTTTTGTCTGACGCTTTCTGTGTAGCTTTTAGAGTATTACCCGGTTAAATAAAATAAATGGCTTTGAGTACCTACATTTAAATGTACATATGTACATAAGTTTAAAGTAATTCTGTTTTTCCAAATTTCATTAGGGTGAAAAGCTTATTCCTTTAAAATTTACAATTAATTACAAATTATTTGAAAAAACTTATAATCTTAAAACTGAAAAAGTTGACTTTGCTAAGTCATATTGAATAGAGTGGGTAAGTAAGCGTAATATACTTGTGACAGACAAGTTGTAAGTATATTTATTCCTTTTAATATACTGTATAATTCATACTCACCTTCATTTAGTTTAACATTTTTGTTTTAGGTTACACAAAACGTACATTTAACTTATGGTGCAAAATTTTAGTTTATCAGAAATGCTATGATAATACGATTCTTAGTTTGCTTCGATAAGTACTTTTGTCTTAATTTCTTTAGCTTCATTTGTTTTCTGCCTTTTTCTGTACTTTTGTCTTAATTCCTTTAGCTCCATTTCTTTTCTGCCTTTTTCAGGGATAAACAGTACATAACAAAGAATTTTTCACGAATGCGCTTATAAAAGCTTCCGTAGATTAGATTTGTAATTAATTATGGGCTTTTAATAAACAAAATTAGTTATTAAGCGTAACTAAATGAATAACTTACGTAAGTTATGATGATACCGTATTTTCTTTCTTAGCGTTGTGGGTTTTAATTTTAAACTTTATTTGCTATCCACTGTAAGTTATCTTATAGATAGTGGTACAAAAATAATATATTTCATGATTGTTTCCTATTTTCTTGACTTTTTTGCCTTTTTAGCAATTTTGGCAAAATAATGGTCATTTTCTGCCCAAAATGTAGATTTATTATATATATATATATATATAATATATATGTATATATATATTTATATATATATATATATATATATATATATATATATATATATATATATATATATGTATTTATGTGTTTTGAGCTAAACTTTCTGACTGACTTAGAACCTGAACCTTGAGTAAGATTTCTAATAGAAAACAGGTTTAGAGTCGTAGCATTAACCAGCGACCATATTGAAATATTATTACATTAAAAAAGTTGTTTTTGGTTTTCGATATTTAAGTTTATAAACCAATATTACTAAACTAATATTACTAATAAGCGCTAATTTGGCGAAAAAAATTTGATCTGGAAGCGATATTTAATAAATGAGGTCCCTCGTTTTCAAGGCAATAATATCGCAAAGGTTAACACGTGACGATCTGCTGCGTGTGCATTATGAAGCATAAGTCGTGCTGGTAGCGCGTCCAAGGTTGTCAGCTACTTGCACAATCTTCGTATCATCACGACTTCGCGCGTCGAGGTGCGAAGAAACAATATTGTTTAGTGTTAATCCCTGGTCATGCACCATGCACATTAACGCAGCTGTGAGAATTTATAACGAATACTATAATAAATGTCGCCACGTTGTCTATGAAAATTCATCGAAAAAAAAGCCGAAGACAATCTATCTGTAGGTAGCTGAATCAGCATATTGATGATTTCTTTAGTTGAAGTTGTAAACATATGCATAAATTTATGTAATTTTACTATATAAATCTGCATAAACAACCTTATAAATTTAAAAATGCACATAGAAAAATTTTATGTATTAATATTAATAAGAAACCTCCTTCGTGCAAAACGTAGAAAATTGCAAGGGATTATAACTTTCTTTCTTCGAAATTCGAACCGAACTTCAAAAATGCAACAAAAATGTTTTTATGCAGTAGTCATTTTTATTTTCTGAAATTTAGTAATTAATTTATTTAAACTCTTTAACAAGTATTTTATAACCGATCACCTTTCAGTTAAGTTTTATGTGCCAATTTTTCAAACGCAATAGGCATGGCCCGATGTTATTTCTTTTGGCGCAAGTTGTTTTGAATTATACGTTTTTCTTAATTATTGGATAACTACAAATGTTGAATATAGCTCGTCCATCAATTAGGTAGCTTTATGTTTTTATTACTAGATTTTGATTACTTTGGAAGTATCTACGGGTATGACATCAATTTAATTTTGCCTGTGTAGAACATGAGCGAATGTCCTAAATTGTTAATTTATCATACTCGTATTTTTCATTATGGCAGAATGAAAGCCTGAAGTTTTTTCTATCGCTTACTACTTGAGACGTTTAATTGTAGTGTTACATTGATTTTTAGTTTAAATCCTTCCGTACCATACTTGTATGTTATGTTTTTTATGTATACTTGTATGTTATGTTTTTTTTAAACTAATGGTGCGTTTGGATGGGAGTTAAACCGTTTTGATTGTACTTGCCGTCGTGACGTGCCACTCGGTCAACTTCGCATCTTGTTGGCTTTTTCCGACGTAATTCGGCCAGCCTCATATCTTGTCGGCTAACAGTAATATAAAATTGAAAATATATTTTCAACAGATTGTTAAGAAATATTTCTGTGATAAATTATGTCATAAAAATGTAAAAGATAATTTTAAACTAATATTTTTTTATAAACACCTATCTATATTTATTATTAACACCTATATATGAATATTTCTTCTTTCGTTCTCAATTCGTTCAAGTACATATGTGAAAATATGCGTAACGTACATATGTGAAAATATTTTTATATCGTATTTAGAGAATCAGAATGTAAATTAGGTATGAGTTTACGGGTATTAAATAAATAAATAGGTTCAATGACCACTGTTAATTCATCTATTTCCTCTCGTTGCATTTTTAATACAATGAATGCTATTCCAATCATTCCGGCTATATATATGCGCATTAGATATGAAAACTTCACCTCGCAACCTCGCAACAATCACCTCGATTAGATTTTTTTAAATTATGCGAGTATTCCTATTTTACGAAACTTTAAATCATTCTAACACGTAAATATATATTGTTCCATTGTTCTTAAAAAAACCATATTTTACCACAATCTTCATCCGCTAAGAAAATTACGTAGCTATCGGAAAATTTAGCAAGTCGACCGTGAAAATGTAGGTAACGAGATTGCCGGATTACTCCGTCTAGCATGTGAGCGGTACCAGCACTGTAGTGACGTTACTGCCAGATCGTTGCCTAAGGTAAAACCAACAGGGCGACACGCTACTAATTACTACCGCGCGTTGAATCGCGTCGTCACACACTGTCGTCACGACCGCAAAGCTCGTAAGCTCTCAGAGTTAATTTATTTCTAGAATTACGAAAATGTATATTTTAATCTTATTCGCATTATAACTGAAAATTATAGCTCGAAATGAGAGAGAAAGCGTTATCATTGTCTCCTTCAGGGGACGATGAAGAACGTAATGTTGTGAATTATTGGTATCATATTTGTTCTTTACAACAATGAAATCCATCTATAAAATTTCTCTTTATCATTGTTTTGACAATAATGGGCGACAATAAGTTTTCAAAGTAATTCGGAAGGAATTACATATATTGCGAACAATAACATTGCGAGATAAAAGCATATTTCAATCATTTTTAGGTTTACTAAAGAAAGGACTCTATATTATTTTTGTGACGGAGTTGAATTTCCATTCAACTCTATCACAAAAGTAATATGGAGTCCTTTCTTTAGTAAACTTAAACTTTTCGAGTAGATTTGACATAATTTTCAAATAATAAAAATTGTTATTCTCCTTTAAAAACATTTTAATGTTTAATTACAGAGTTATTAAAATTAAATTATATTTGAAAAGAAGCAAAATAAAAGCTAGCAAAATGATATGTGCAAATCACTTGGCCCGGAAAAACTCACATACACGTAATATGTGTAATATAATTAATATATTGTATAAAAGATATAAAAGAAAATACATATATGTATAAAAGAAAATAGATATAATTAATATATTGTTAACTTTATTATGTACAAGAATGATTATGTACAAATAAAGAAACCATAGGTTGGGAAATTGAGTTTGACTGTAAAAAAGAAACTAGATTAGAGCGGTAAAGAATGTAGAATTGTAATACAAACGCATAAATGTGTATTGAATTGGTATGAAGAAAGAAAGGCCAGCACACAATTTAATTAAGAAAAAAGGATTCATATTTCTGATGTCAAAGAAGTAATGGATACATAAATTGTGACAGAGTTTCAGGTTGTTTAAAGATCAGCAAACTAAGGAAGATCGCCCACATAGCGAGAGTCGCGGCGCTGATGTGGCGGCGTATTGGCATATATCGTTCCGCGCCGGCGGTATGGAAACAAATATATGTAGCCATATGGAAAAAAACCTGTCAAGCACTAGAGGAACTAATGGTACGAGGATTTCGTACACATTTAAGCATTAATAAATATTTAATGGTACATAGTATTTGTATTAAACTATTTACAAAATTTAATTTTTTAGAACGGTACTTTATTGCCTGCTATGTATTTTACAAATGCATTTAAAGATATTTTTTATGTGATTTTACTACAAATTAACGAATTTCGGATTTTTTCCCTTTACTTGTGCTGTGAGAACTTGCTTCTTGCCAAATTTCACAATTCTAGGTTAACGACAAGTACCCTATGGATTTGGATTTATTTGCGAGTGTCAAAATATGTAGTATAAATGGCCGTATTTTTAGGGTTCTTCTTGATTGCGTTGAATTAGAAGCATGATTTTTTAAAGTTCCAACGGACCGTAAATACTTCCACGAGTTCCTGAGAAGGAGCAGACAAACAGATGGATAATGAAGTGATCCTATAAGGATTCCTTTTTCCTTTTTCAGGTACGGAACTCTAAAAATGAAAGAGGTATTCATTTTGAGCGCCAGCACCTGGCTAGCGCCACGACTATGTAAGCTACCTCGCTAAGAATGCTATCCTGATTATATTATGAAATTTTTGGTCAATTAGGACGTAGAGAAATGTTTTGCTAAGGGAGGCTTTTATTTTAATAAATATACAATAACCAGTATGTTTTAATTAAATTTACTTATTAAGGTTCCTATTCCTCAGTTTACTGAGAACCTTTGTTTTCTCTTTTTGTTACTAATAATTTTTATTATATATATTCTTTTGGTTATTATCATGTACGTTGGAAAAATTGGCTAAGCATTAAGATGAAATTAACTTTTCCGAATATGTTTATTACGTATAAGTGTGAATATTTCTGGATTTTGATTTAAAAGGTTGATTTTTATTTAAAACTTCTCAAAAAACCTTTGCAATTCAATTGCATGGATCATTTTGCTGAAATTTATTTATTCCAACTATTTAAAAGTAATATAGGTTTTTCTAGTTAAGTACAAAAGTTGTAAGTTTAGCATGTTACAGAAAAACAATCCATATTCTGTAAAACAAATTTCGCTTACTATTTATCATTCGTGATTAATTAAGTCATCTCGTTTAAGAAAGAGTTCTGAAGTGATTGTAATAGTCTTTGGTAGAAACAGTCTTTGAGATATCGATAGTTATTTTTTTTATGAAGTAATTTGAGAGAAAAAACTTAAAATAGAATAAGTTACATTTGTTTTTTACTTTGAGGTTGAAAAGCTGTGAAATATATATATATATATATATATATATACTTAAGCGAATATACACATATGACCTTTTGAAATGTCTGCTGCATGTTATAATATTGTACTTTTAATCAACAAGAAGCCTTTGTACTACATTCTCAGTCTCATAAACCTCGACCTATTGACCTCATCGTGCGCCATGCAATTATGCAAGCCACGTGCATCTGCAAATGCTTTTCATTATGCACTTCGGTGCAATATTTGCGTTGCACCTTCTGTAGTATCATCACCTCCTACACACCTTTCTGTAGCTCCACCGCGACGAGTTTCCAAGCAGACGCCTGCTGCGTTTGTGAACAAGGTATTTGCAGTATCTTTGAGTGTATCATGCACAGTGTTCCGTCACAGTCCCCTTTTAGCATAGTAATTGGCTTTATGTTGGAGGTGTCGAACTAAATTAAATTTCTGCATCGGTACAAGGTTTGCAATCAGTTGTTGCTGAGATACCATGGCTGCATAATAATTATGTGTACAGCGGCATCATTTCCGCTCGTTGCACAACGCTATCGTGTTATAACGAATTAGATCACTGAAGATTTTTTCAAACTACGGAAAAAGTTACTTTTGCAAATATTTTTTTTAAAATACTTCCTGTAAAGATACTTTATGCATACAAATTTTTGCGCGTTATTAATATTCAGTTAAAGTAATGGGAAACACAATCGCATTATTTTATATTTGTACTTGAACGGAAAAGAAGTTTCACTTCTGGTCACAGTGTTTATGTAGTATATATTTATTACTTTTTTACAAGTAAATGCAATATTTTATTGATATAATAGAATATCTAATTGCTATAATTAATATCCAAAAATGAACTATTTTCTACTTGAATGGGAAAGAAGTGTCACTTCTGGTTAAAATACTTTGTGGATATCATTAGAATCCTTTTAACAAATAAATTTGATATTTCTTTAAAATAAGAGAAAATCTTGTTTAAATATTTAATATACAAAAATAAATGACATTGGAAGAAGGGAGAAAAAGTTTCACTTCTGGTTAGAGTACTTTGGGGATATTATTATTACTATTTTACAAATAAGTCCAATATTTTACAAACATAAAAGAATGAGAAGGAAGTTCACTTGAATGGGAAAGAAGTTTCACTTCTGGTCATAGAACTTTGTACATATAATTATTACTTTTTTTTTACAAATAAAGACAATATTGTATTAAAATAATAGCATATCTAATCGCACTATTTAATACACGAAAATAAACTATTTTGTATTTGAATGTGTGCATCTAATTGCTTCATTTTTTACAAATAAATGCAGAAAAGAATAGTTCGTTTAATCGCACTATTTAATACGCAGATATAAACTACTTCCTACTTGAATGGGAAAGAAATTTCACTTCTCGTTAAGGTATTTTGTGTATATAATTGCTACTTTTTTATAAACAATTGCAAAATTTCGTTACACTAAACAAATACCTAACCGGAATACTTTATATGCAAAAATAAACTATTTTCTACTCGAATGGGAAAGAAGTTTCACTTCTGGTTAGAGTTCTTACAGCATATCTTTATTAATTTCTTTGCAAATAAATACAATACTTCAACAAAATAACAATTCATTAATCGCAGTACTTAATATGCGATCATAACGGTATTGCGTATGCAAAGACGACCCGCAAAAACAGAGCGTGCTCATACTCGGCTCCTGCATCTGTCTCATTAATATTCCCGACATTCATAATCAATTCTTCGACCGTACCAAGCGGGCCCAGTCCAATTACTGCGATTGTTATGTCAGACGCGGTCGGGGTCGCTATCGCGATCGCTCGTAGCCGTCGACCAAATGGAGCGCGCGCGATGTCCGCGAGGACAATTAGCGCTCGATAAGTACAACGCCTTGGCTGTTTATGTAACTTGTGCTAGATATGTGCGTTCCAAGTTTATGATGCGACATAATCTGTGTCAGATCGCTTATATTGCCTATTGGTATTGCGACACACTTTAAGTGGATAGTGTTCCACATATCGAATTTAAAAACGAAAAATGTTCTGTACAACATATAATGTTTTTTATATTTAAATTATAATACGATTTTAATTAATTGATGGGTGCAATATGTTTATATAACATGCGTTAGCTTTGCGTATATATCTATATACCAGTATATCTAACATAGACATGGGGACATATTACATTTCACGTGTAGCGATATTACAGTAGAATTTATTTCAAATTCAAGGGACTGAGTAAGATTTTCTGTACATGATCGAAGTAATTAATGAAGTAAGTATACGACAGTATTAATTTAATTTTATTTCGTATCCAATGATATGATATAATAAATGAGTTCGAATAATTCCTATAAAGCTTAATTCATAGGTTCGGCAGGTGTCGCGATTAATTTCAAATGTATAATTTTTCTAAAACTTTTGGTTTTATATCTGGTCCTCATTCAAGGCAATGGCTGCTATAGTTTACATGAATATTCAAAACTATGTGTATGTACGCTCATTGGACGCAATAATATTTAGGGAAGAAACGTCATGCATTATCTATATTAAGCCATTCGTCGAAAGTTTGTTATAGATGAAATTATTTTTTACTAACATTTACCAGTGAGTTTCGTCTATGGGTTCTAGGCCAACGAACAGTTGTAACTGTTTTTGAAAATTTTATATACATAGGTAAGCGTATTTTTTAAAATAAAATTATTTTCAAGTATAAAATGTTTTTGGCAATATTAATCGATAAATGTCAGTATAGTGAATTAATGGTTGAAATTTGCCTTCACTACGGTTTTGATTAATATTTTAATCACAATTAAATGAAACTACGTGATGTAGTATTATTTCTACTTTCTTTAAGTTCTTTACCACGACTTAGGTCTTAGAAAGGTATTAGAAAGATCTTTGCTAATAGCTCAATTGTCACTATAATATTTCAAGTGCCACATTAAGTGTTTAATATTTTATTTGAGAGTAGTTTAATATAATAAGCGAAAATTATTGTATAGTCACTGTAATATTTCAAGTGTCAGATTTAGTGTTTAATATATTATTTGAGAGTAGTTTAATATAATACGCGTATGTTATTGCATTTTAAAACTATATTCACGCAATGCTCCTGATTCACCGAAATAATATTCATCATATCACATCAATGTAACAATTAGAAGTTTTCACTTCATCCGTGTGGTCAAAAGCCCTATCAGATACTTTTTTATTTTTATGTTGAATAGCAGATTCTATGGTTTTAGTTTTAGGACCACATATTTTCTATATATTGTGTTCATTATATCTTTTTCCAGAAAAGTCAAGTTTGTGAGAACCATGTTATATGAAGACATGACATATACTAGATCAGATAAATTACGTTTCTGTTTTTTACACAGAGTAAAGATAGTTTGAGCAGATTCCTTCAATTGAGAAGAGAGAAGACACTTTTTAATAGGTCTCAATTAAGACTGTTTAATTTATATTATGCGACGTATAGGCATACGAATATGTCATTAACTTACTTACTTGCCTGCTAGAATAGATAACATGGGTTGCGTGATTGTCATTATTAAGCTTATATCTCGTCTTTGTTACCAAGCATAGTTTACGTCATCAATATGTTTATTTGGCATTTTATTATGGCGTAATAGCAATGACAGAGTTTGACACACATAGTTTACTATCATTCGCTTATATGAAAATGTAATCATTAAATGTCATTATGTGTGAATATTTGGTGTCTTCTATCCTACAAAATTAAAACGTCTTTAATTTTAACTTCTTAGCCTGACGTTACTAAATGTTGTTAATTTTGTTGTATAAATTTGATAGTGTTTATTTTACTTGAAAACAATTTTATTGTCAGATTTTTTTATTAAACAATTGTCCATTTACATTTAATGATATTGATATTTTTATTTATATACAGTGTTACCTATTTTATACATTTCAAGATAATCGTACTTAAGGAATACACTCTATTTGCGCGTCGGAGCTGACACGTACAAGTTTGTATCTTACACACTCGTAAAATGCGAAGACACTTAGAAATAACAATATTTCGAGACAACTAGCGGTTAATGAAATAATTAGAAGGATATCGCTATGTATCCAACGCATTCCTGATGCGTACGTTCTCCATTATGACGTAACATGAACAATGACAAATTTTGTGATGTTTATGGTATAATTAGATATGAAGTAAATATGCAATAAAATTATACACTTTTCTACACATGCATAAATATACACTTTTATAAACATTACGAACATCGTTCAATAAGTCTTGAGACTAACTCAGAGATGGCGCCTGTAATGTAAGATCTTTATGATTTGTAAGTGCTAACCTTGGAACGATATGTGTCAAAACTTCATGACAATCGGACCATAATATTTCGAGTTATTGTAATTTAAGTGATGCTACTTTTTTAATATTGGAAAGAAAGGAAAAAAACAAGAAAACATCAAATAAGTCCAGAAACAGTTAAAGTGCGTGAGATAGCTGAGATCATGAAGATATCAATTGGTAATGTTTTCTCTACTTTGCATTAAAATTTGGCTCTGAAAAAGCCTTTCTCCAAGTGGTAGCGCTTTTTCGCACAAAGGACCAAAAACAAAAACGTATCGATGGTTCAGACAGTATTGGAAAAGTAACGTCACTTAAATCATTATCTCAGTATGCTATGGTTTAATAGTCATGAAATTTTGACACATTTAGTTTGAAGGTTAGGACTTCCTAAAATAATTTTTCATTACAGGTGCCATCTTTGAGTTAGTCTCGTTTGAAAGTTAGTACTTCCTAAAAATAATATTTCATTACAGGTGCCATCTTTGAGTTAGTCTCGAGGCTTATTGAACGATGTTTTTGCTCTTTGCTACGCATTCACACATACTAGCAATATTCTTCAATACTAACTTATTACTTTGTAATTACTTTCATTTATGAAAAACAGGTACAATATGTATTATAGCGAAGATAGTATGTAAGGAGACATTATGAAACTCTAAATAATTGTTTCATATGTGCTAGTTTTTTTTTGTATACATTTGAAGATATACAATGATATATTTGTCACTATTGTAAATTCTGATGCCATTAGAAATAGCAGTCATAACTCGCAGAATACTTATATAAATTAATTTGCTTAGTATTTCTCTACACGATTACGCTGTTTCACATGCGTGTGCTTTTTGTTCTTTTCTTATCACATCTTCATCATTCTTCCATCTTGAATCTTTTAGTGTTACCGAATTTCGCTTTATTAAAGAATATTTCATTTAATTTGTATTATTTATATGACGAAATATTTTCATACGCCGATATCTCACCTAGTCTGAAAGCATTATCACTAATAAAATGAATGAAGTAAATAGTTTATCTTGTATTCAATTTCAATTCGACAAATTGCTAGTTCCATGATCGTCGATAGTTGAGCGTATTAAAATTTGGTTTACATAGCTTAAATGATGGTTAACTACGAGTACTAGAACTGGAACTTTATTTATATATGGATGAGGATCTATTGAATTGTGAATGTTGGAAGGATGCGGATTAAATCGTAGAATACATAATACATATTCATTGCTGACTGAATACCTTTGACATAAAATGATGTTATCTTTTGTATTGTCATTCATATTTCTCTTGATGTACTTTTATCGTATTAAGGTAATCTTTCTCTTGCAACTGTTATTTTATATCTATGTATAGTAACGAGTTGAAAAGTTTGTTTGAACGGGTACAAAATCAGAAATGGTTAAATAAATTAGAAGAAGTTTCCCTGAATAGGCATAACCATTAGAATTTAATGCTTAAAAAAAGAGTATGAAGCCGGAAGTTTATTTTATGGTGATAATTCTTAATTCTGTTTAAACTAATAAGTGTAATAGACGTACATCATCTACGCATATAATAAAATTATAACAGGAAGAATTCTACACATTGAAAATATTTAAAAAAGTGATTGATTTAGCATATAGAATGATAATGGAAAACTGTTTTTAGGATTTTTGTTTGTCCATATATTCATTTGTATGGGTATCATGCAAAATTTACTGAATGGCTTTTCATGAATCATATGCGTTATGAATAAAAAAATGCTCTTAATATTTTTTTTCGTGTATTGTAAAATATATTTTTTATTGCAAAGTTGAAAATGTTTTGATCAATTCTATAATATAATTAATTAGATTTTTTTGCACAGTAATATCTTCGTAGCTTCGACGCAAAATGCTGTACGTGTTGACGTTTTCATGGTTGTTGACGCAGAGATGAAATCCAGTTGCAACCAGTTAAAATATCTGCCTTATTTCAACGTGGGTTAATATATAAACGATTGTAAAATACATAGAATGTAGCAACTAATGCGGAATCCAGGAAAATCCTCTAAAAATGACGATCTTGTATTTTCTTCCACGCGTTTTTTTGGAGTACGGTGCTTTTGTTGGAATGCGAGCCCCATAGAAGTTCGTACAAGAAACTCACTGTCGTTTTTAATAGACTAAATTAAATATTATTATGAAGCTTGCTCTAATGGATCATATGTGAAAAAAAATGTTTGACAAATTTGTTCTCTATGAATATTAAATTAGATATTTAACCGAAAGCAAATGCATAATTACATATTTTATACATCAGTGTGTCAATGGTGAGAAAATTAGCATGATCAGGAATGTGGAAAATATACTTTTTATGTGAAAGTCTTTCTTATTAATTCTAAACAGTGTAATTTAAAAAGAAAGTCTTTCTTATTAATTCTAAACAGTGTAATTTAAAAAGAAAGTCTTTCTTATTAATTCTAAACAGTGTAGTTTAAAAAGAAAGTCTTTCTTATTAATTCTAAGCAGTGTAATTTAAAAATAAATACAATTACTTTTTCTGAATTTCTCTTGCAATTACTTGATCGCTGAGCATAGAACAAAATAAAAAAATCACTTACAGATTGCAAATTACAATTTGATAAACAGCTTAGCGAACGTTTTCTTTAGTTTAATTCGATTAATCTTCATTGCTTTTTGCATTCCGCTTAGAGACAGAAATAAAATTGCACAATCGATTGCATGCGCATTTCAACGCCAGAAAGGCCATCTATTCACATTCGCAAGATCATAAATCTATCAATTTAATTTGCTTCCTCTTTCCTAGTTGTAGAATTGCAAGTGTCAAGGTTTGGTGAGTTTACGGCGCTTTGTGTAATAGGCACATCTGCGCGGAAGATGTATACAATACGTAATATCGTTATTGTGTACTAGATACGTAAGAGCGACGTTAAATATGTTAATGACCTCCATTAGAATAATGTAGGAAGCGGTGTGATTGAGTGGGCCGGCGCATCGTTGGCGCTGTCAGTTCCGCTTCCGTGGGAAAATCGCACCGCGACGCCACTCAGCAGTCTTAGAATGATTTACGCATATAGATAAACACGTCCGTTGCAACGTATATATATATATATATATATATATATATATTTGTGTGTGTAATTACACAGCATCTTTGTAGTCTTTAAATTAATTAATTTATATGATTAAAGATATTGAATCGCACATGAATCGGAAATTAAATATTAGTAAACTTGCTATCCGACTAGGTCGCAGGAAATTGAATAATTTCTTTATCGAAATGTTCGATGTATGTACTATACATATATCGAACATACATACATTGTACACAATGAGTGTAAAAAAAATTTGTGCCAAAGAAAATATTTATCGACCAATAATAATATCAACATATTATTTTTTCGAATATAATAATCTGAATTGAAATAACTAGTTTATTATTTAATTATTTTTGTATATTGTTTGTACTTGTTGTTTATTTTGCAAGATAATAGTATATGACGGATACTCTTGAAGCGTGATCTAATTTTTAATAGTTGAATATTCTTTAATATTTTGAAAAGGTATTAATAAGCCTTCATACATGTAATGTAGCTGAAACTTATCACAATAACATTACTTTCAGCTACAAGTGGTGATCAGTTATGTATTAAATTTCAGTTAAAAAACATTTCAACTTAATTTTCGTCAGAAGACAATCATGTGAATTTCTTTCGATTTGCTGTATATTGGTGTTGTGGATATTTTTTTTATATCTGTACCATTTCTATCTATTTCCTTAGTATTATATGAAAATTATAATTCTATCTTTGTTGAGTGGATATAACTTTTTTATCACTGACGGGCTCATTACGAAATCTCCAGAGTTATAAAGTAGAAAAACTTGAAATTTGGCACATATGTTTGTCTTGGCTTCTAGATTCTCGATAGAAAGGATTTTTCGAAATTCAACCTCTAAAGCTATGAAGTTGAAAATTATATAGTAATTTCGAATTAATTTAAGGTAGAAGCATGAAAATTTGTTTTAAGGCTCTAACATGGAAATAAAAAACACTTATTTCGGTGTTTATGCAAAATGACTAATCGTGAATATTACATAAAAAATAGAATAAAACAGAATGCAGTCATGGTTCCTTTTCATCCGGATAAAGCCGGGACGGACAGCTAGTTCTTTATAAACATGCTCATTAGATAAATAACGGATCGATGTTTTGTTTGGTTTCATCTTGTGGTACTAGTGATTGCAGACTTAGTTTTATAGCTTTTTTTGTTATCTATTGCCGGATAATCTCTTTCTGTATTTGCAATATATAGCATAAAATATTGTTCTGTGATTTGTAACGTGTCAATATTTTAATTTTTCAAGATTCCGCAGTGAAACAAGGATCCCCTATAATTTTGTCTTAGCTCTCTTGGTTCATCTGTCACAGTCTTACAGTTTCTACAGTTGTAAAGTTATGTGAAAGAAATTTTGGAAGTAGATGAAGACTTCAGTTAATATGTAGCAAAATAGAATTAAGTAGCTCTCCAAACTTGCAAAGTGAGGACGGGTATCTACTGATAAGTCTTTTAAAATGAAATTGAAGCAAATTTTTAAGGCTTGCTCGTGAAATGTTAAG
The DNA here is from genome assembly GCA_039881145.1 of Druceiella hillmani. NCBI lineage: Eukaryota > Metazoa > Arthropoda > Insecta > Lepidoptera > Hepialidae > Druceiella > Druceiella hillmani. Next base: position 24,060,529 of record JAYKKI010000005.1, read on the forward strand.
TTATAAAGTGACATGCAACACATATCAACCGTTCATATTTCCCAATTGTGGGTGTTATAAACACCTAACAAAAATTAAGATTTGATCATTTAATTACAATTAAAATTATATTGATTGCATTGCATTAATCATATCGAGAGTCATAAAAATTATGATAATTTATGCGTGTCTCGATATGTAGTTGCTGAATTTTTTGTTTGTGCTATAAAATACCTAAATAAGAATTTTAAAATAAGTCTATACCCCTAGATTTAATCTAATCAATCTTTACGCCGTTTTCATAGACAAAAATATATTCAAAATTAAATTCATCAACGATTTAACTAATATTACATTAATAATTCCGAACCATTAAAGTATTACATCATCACCTTTTATACCTACCAGGAAATAAACACATGTCAGAAACATAACACGAAGTTTGCGAAATGAAAATGGCGGTAAAGTATTTATGATAAGGGTTACCGCCTGAAGTTGGCTGACGTTTGATGCGCACCCGGACGTACTTAATGAAAACTTCGATCTCGATAGCGCTAACATTTAATTTTATTGTAAGTTTCAGTTAATAGAGCGTTAATGAACTGTCAACGACTTAATTTGAAAATCTGTATTTAACCGCTCGTTTTCTAAAATTTGCGTAAATTAGTTTTGTTACGTATTGTTAATATTATTTTGCGTGGACGCGGCGGGTTAATTATTTAGAAGTCGGAAAGGTGAGCAGACGGTTAATCGAGGTTAATCAGGATCACATTAGCGTCTCCTAATATTGAATTCAAAAATTAAATTAAAATCGTTAATTAGAATAGATTTCAATTGTAAGCACCTTAACATTAATTACCTATTCGGTATTATAATAAGTCCATATGTATACTTCTGATAAAAATAATCCGCTTACACCTTTTAGTTTAGACACTTAAGGATAGTTTTTTTGTTCCCTTCGTAAGTTTTTCCATATATAGAACTTTTTTTTAGAATTTTAATTGTTTTCCAAATACCCACACCTTAAATGAGATATTCGTTTCAAATAAAATTAATAAATAATACCTATCACAGAATTTCGTAATAATTTCGCTGGGCACTCAAAAACAATATTTAGCTCATTATTTTTAAACTTTTTTGGTTTTGTTTTGAAATAGCTCTGGTAAATGGTAAATGGATATGGCATAGTACATATTTGGATTTTTTCCTAGTTTTTTACGGAAAATTCTCAATTAAATAATTAAATTAGTATGTGTGCAACCAGGAAAATAAAAAATGTTAATTATTTTTTATATCCATGATTTGAGGACAATTATGTATCTATTTATAAATGTTAATGTAAGTGAGCCGTATATGAAATGGTTTTTAATTTAAGCACAATCTCGTAATGATTACTTACCGCTTAAAATACAGCTATTATAGAACGCGATTAATTATACAAATCGATAAACTGACTCACGGATAACATTAATTTTAGCACAATGTTGTTATTAGTTAACATAAAATGACTGTCAGCGAAACACATTCAACTGAAATATTGAGTCGCCAAGGCTGAGTCACCCTCGACTTTCGCCTTCGAAACATATCGATCGATCCGCCGTCGCCGGCTTACGTAAATAATAAATCGAACAACTGCTTGAGTTGTATGGGCTGACTATAATCGTATTAAATTATGCAAACTTCAAGTCGCGGTCAAACGGAGTCGTTTCGGGTTCACTCCACTTGTTTCCGTCTGTATACAGTTTCGATAACAACCTAAGGCTTATAGGTATTCGTACGTTAATATTTATGTTGGTACATTGTGATATGAAATGTTGCCTCAGATGAACGGGTCGGTGAGGGAGGAGTGGCGGATGTACCTTTATGGATGGAAAATAATGTACAAAGCTCTTCATAAATGTGTCAGGATGACATCATGTGCCAACAACTCACCACTGAGCAGAAGAATGGGTTTATCGAATATTTTTATTTCGAATTTGATTGACAGACTCTTCGTACCGTCATGGGTATAATGTTTATATATTTATACATGCACATATTTTGAGATAAGTATATAAATTCTGGAGGCATTACATATCGCAAAACGCCTTTACTTGGTGAAATGAAACTGAGAAAGGGTGAATTGAATGATTTTAATACTAATAATAATAAAGATAATTTATTTGTAGATAGACATTAAATCAGGAAAAACAGTAGGTATATACAGATATTTTCTTACAAGCAATGACAAAGTTTTCTTTCGATTCATTACTATTTATAGCTACCATAATAAAATATTATGTAAGTATATATATATATATATATATATATATATATATATATATATATATATATATATATATATATATTATAATTTATCTTAACAGTGAAATTTCAAGTTATAAATTTCAGCAATAACATATTCGAAATGATTTCGACATATTGTTACATATTAAACGAATGATTTAGGTCTTTGGGAATCAAAATATATAAATAAAGTTTATCTATAATTATAAATGTACAATTTAATATTATAATATATTCCCAATAAGCAGGACAAGAGACCACTATAGGCTAATATACAGTTCATTTTTAATATACGTTTTCGCGTTGTTCGTCCTGATAATTTTTGGCATTTTTTTATCATTAATTAAATCGAAAAATGTTGTTATCTTCGATTGAGAAATAATTATTAATGTATCTGAAAAATTTAATGTCTGATTTTGGTACATTATAAATCCTGCAAAGTAAGAATATAACTAGCACGATAAGGGTCCCGCACTAAAATATGCCTAAAAAAATGTATTGCCTGCTATATCTTTCACAGTCATAGAATCATGGCGCGTATTTAAAAAATTAAGATCTATTATAATCGGTATTATTTTCCTTTGACGTTCTAGTTAGATTTTACCAATCTTGTTTTTTTTTTCACCATTTTTGATTTAGAAGTTTCGAAAATAAATTCAGGCACTTTTTTTTTTGTTTTGGAATATCTTTTGAAACATGTAATTTAAAATTACTAAAAACTATTTCTATTTTCCACGCAACAAACCCTTTCGAACGGTATACAAAGTTGATGCTTTAAAAAGTAAACGCAAAGAATGTGGATTAACAAGATGTATTACTGTACTGAATTTCAAGTTTATATCTCGCGTAGTTTCCGAAAAAAAATCGATTGTGACAGACGGACCGAGACACATACACGTGAGCCATTTTAACAAGGTTCCATTTATTAGTTAGGGGTATGGAACCCTAAAAAGAAGAGTTAATTAGTTATTTTATTAATTAATACTTAGATACGGAAACAGAAAAAGGAGACCAACTGAAATTAACAAGTTAAAGTTAAAATAGCTGGAGGTGATCTTTGCCGATAGGTTCATTGAGCTGAGAGATACATTATAGATATAACAGAAAATATATGCATAAACATAAAAATTAAACACCTAAATGTAATTGTGAAATGTCAATTATAATAACATATTTAAATGTTAATACTATTAATTAATACAGAAATAAAATGCTTTATTTACTTTTATATACGTAAATATATGTCGAGTATTTTTAAGTGAGAAATGTTTTCAGCTTTTAATAGTTACTCAACGAATATAATAATTATTAAGATGTTGTCGCCGTGGTATATTGGATTGATCCCAAGGCATACGGCTTTTGACGGCACCCCGTAGGGATCCGGGTTCGATTTCCGTTCGTCGAGCAGGTCTAGTTGTAAGAAATTTCTCTCGTAGCAATAAATCTGCCATATATATCAAATGTATACATAACAGTACATAAATCAATAAATAAATATTTCTTGCTGAGAACAGTCGGAATTACCTACTGTATTTCTATGATGGTCACAGTATTTTTTGTCCAAGATGCCTTATTTTTTAAAAAAATAAATTTCGATTAAAAAAATTCAATCGAACTTTCGAAAAGATAAGCGCCGAAGATTAGATAAAAAAAAACACTATTTTGTTTTCGTTAATTAGGCTGTAGATTCTTTAATAGCATAATTTTTTAACTCTTGCATTTAAAGGATTTGATTTAATGTTCTGTATATTGGAACTTAATTCTTTTTAACTAAGTCAGATAAATCTCAATCATAATCAGATAAATCTGTTTTGTAAATATGTTTGTTAGGCGACATTGAATTATAAGACGGAATAAATAAAATAAAAACAGTGGGTGTCGCTTGTACGCATAAGAAAAAAAAATCATTTGAATTTATATTAATATTTACATGTTTTTTCTCAATGTTTCGTTACAATTTTTTTCTCAATAATTCGTCTTATATACCTACAATTCCTGTGTACAGCGTGTAACAAAGAACATGACTATTATTTATGTAGTTTATCCTTTGCATCACACTGTGTACATTAAGACGCACACAAAAAACTTACCAAATACAAGGGTTTCGTACATATTTAGGCATTTATAAGCGTTTAAGTGCACATTTAGGTATTTATAAGCGTTAAGTGTATAAGCGTTAAGTGTACATTTAGGCATTTATAAGCGTTAAGTGTACATTTAGGCATTTATAAGCGTTAAGTGTACATAGTATTTCTATTAAATTAATTAAAAATATTAATTTTTCACAACGTATTGCTTACTATGTCTTTCATAGACGTCAAAATATGGTGAATATTTAAAAAATTATGATATCTAGAATATGGCTATAGCTTTCCTACAACCTTTGTGTAGGCTTCTTAGTCTTCTTTGTTCATAGTTTTAAGTTGTTTAGTCTCGGTAATAGCGACAAGTAGCATATTTTTGCATATTTTTCAATATATCTCTGAAGATTTAATACCTAAAATTATGAAAAAAAAAATTTGACACACTTTTAATTAGCCCTTTCAAGTGATATCCCACAGTATTTTAAAATTTTAAAATTTATATATCCAGTACTTACCTTTTTCCCCTAAAATGTACATATGAATATTTTTAAGTCTTATCTATTGAAATATAGGCGGTTAACATGCTTCAATATTGTGCCTAATTTTAAGTTTCCACGTTAAGCAGTTTCTGGAAAAAACGGCTGCATAAACGGAGAGAGGTTAGTGACTATGAGAGTTTCGTTTTCCATTTTAAGGTGCAGAACCCTGAACATAATGGAATTTTAGACTAAAAACTCCAGACACACGGTAAGGCTCTTTTGTCATGCATCAATCTGTTATTATTTTATTTAGAAACGTAAAGGAATAAATCCTTAGGTATTTACAAAGCGTGACTTCTCTACCCGATATCATTTTAATTAAACTTCCTGTTTGACATTCATAAATATTTATATCCAGATTCATTAGCAGTAATTTAAATATAACATAATAATACGGTGACGAGGTTTAATAAACTTCCACCGAACTGTACGACAAGCAGATAATATCGACACAATGCCGATCTGGCCTTGATTGCTGCGAGAAGGTCGAAGCGACGAACTCACGAGCTGTTACCTCACGAAGATTATAATTTGATGTTGTACGCACACGATAAGAATATTCGGCAGATCACATCTAGCGATCAATCAACAATGCTAACCAATGTTATTCCAAGTAAACCCTTACTTAATTTGATTAATATTTATTTATAGACTCTTAAATGTAAACAGCAAATGACACTTCATCTTTGTCCTATCACAAATAGGTCGGACTGTCCTTTTTCAGACAATAAAGAACGTCAAAGAAAAATCGGTTTATGTATTGTATCTTATATATATATATATATATATATATATATATATATATTGTATTTAAGCCGAATAAATTGATACAAGTCCTTTATAGGAAAATAATATAAATATGGTGACTTCTAGGTGATAAATAGGAAAAGATAAAGTAATAGGAATTTCGTATATTTTTAACTTCAAAGTTGCATTAGTTTTTTATTTTGACTAATATTATTTTAAAAAAACATTCGAACATTTAGTTCGGTTAAATTTAAATAAAACATTTATAATCCATTAACTCTTTGACATTATTTAACTAAGGCACATCCGATTTGGGTGTGTCCGTACCACCCGGATGAAAAGTCGTGGTTTATTTTAACCAAAACCTATAAAAAAATACTTTAACTTCAATTTCCGACTAGTAGTAGCTGAAATGGATCTATTATTTGATATATTACACGCATATAACGTAACCAAATTACCCCTATACGAACGTGGAGTCAAAAGCGAAACAAAAAGTTAAATTATTAACTTTTATTTGCTAAGTTTTTGTTTATAAATATATTGCAGTGCAGTTCATAAGAATACAAAATTGATCATTTACACAATGAATTCAGTGTATGCATATTAATCTATGATTAGAGAATATTTGTTCGTTTTTCAGTTCAATCATTTTGAACATAGTCGTCCTTTCACTATATGTGATGGTTAATTTCGTGTACACACATAAACTGGCCCTTGTTGAAATAAAACTTGAATTTAAAAAATCGATTTATTTCGAAGCTTAATCACTGAATATTTTGGTGTCGTTAAGATGGACTAATTATTTAGAGGTTAACCTTTTACAATCAATAAGCCCAGAAAGTGCAAATATTAGAAGTAAAGTAAAAGTTGTTATTAATTTTTTACTGGTAAGAAATAGAGTGCTACGTCTCCTTAGACAAGAAGGAATACAGACAAAGTTGCAAACGTTAATAACTTCTTTAATTTATTGATTGAGGATTATTTTATTTATAATTATAGGTTGTTTGTACATTATAACAAATATAAAAAGCCGAAAAAAAAATAAAAAAAATAAAGAAAAGTCAAAATAATCGATAAATTGAGAAATGTCGATTGTACATTACACACAAAGTATAATTGTTAAAAATGATTAAACTTTTTCTTTCTCTTTAATTTTGAACATACTCATTTAGAGAACAAGAAAATATGTTTTTTTAATTTCAAATAATTTTTCGAAACCATTTATCCTCAGATATTTTGTAATAAAGGACTTACATGTATATAATTAAAAATAGTAACGAAAAATTAAAATACGCGTACGTTACACAAATTTTGATTTATTATTTTCGGGATACTTCGAGGAAGAAAAAACATGCGACCATTTATTTTTATAGGGAATACTATATAATATATGCGATTCTATACAAAAATATATATAAGTATAAATGACTATGTAAAAGTATAAATGTAACAATTCATACTTATAAAAAATATATCTTTGTACAAAAATTTCAACGTCATATAAATAATTGTTCATCTCTGCTTCACAAAATAATAGCAAACAATTGAAATAATATTCAGAATGTGAGTTTTTCAAATGTTGGGTTTAAAAGAAAAAAAATACTTGATTACCCATTTAGTTAGATTACCCGTTTTATGAAACAGGTGAATAGTTAAAGAAGATCTTATTATTTACTGTATTTTAACCAAACAACTTGAGGAAGAACTCGACGCATGTTAAGATATTCGCACAACTGAATATGCATAAAAGTGATTCAAGGTTCAAAATTAATTAAGCTAAGTGGAGGACAAACAACGATGACCTAACATAAAGATTCAAACAAGTATAACGAGTCTAGTGAGCGCAGAGTCGTTAAATACCGAGATCGACTTAAGAAATCGATGACCACTTCGTTAATGTACCTGTTTAGGAGCGTTTCTCAGTTAAAAACAATTTTTAATTCTTTCATAGTTTTATTAACCGGTTACGTTATTTGTAATGCTAACGTATTTTAACTTTTCTTAAATGTTTTTAAGGCACTAAAAAAAACAACAGGGACAGGAAATTAGCAGCCATTATAATCCGTTTTAAAAATTTTAAAATTTGAACAATTGAGTGTATTATTCGATTTATCGCTGTTGAGTAGTTAATATAGTCGATAACTGTTTTGGCGCATTTTGTTTTAAATGTTGATTCACGATTTTAAGATTTCATGGAGACAATTTTTTTTGTAACCAAAATCACCATATTTAATTCAACCAGAATATGGCGCCTAGCAGATTCTTCAACTTTAGTTTATCGTCTTCATCTAATATTAAATAGGATGATAATGGAAAACAATGAGTACGTTTTTTCATATGTAATTAATTCACTTCTTTAATGGAGTAAGTATTCATAGATTAAAATAAGCGTGCCATTTTATTTCAAAACTGGCAACATTCTAACTTCCACTAGCAAGTACAGCGGTAACATTATTTACTTGAAAAAAATTGGGGGATTTTTTGTCCCCTTCAAATCTCCATTTTGGAGCTGGAGTTGAGCACAAGCCTAAATCTGTATATCATAAATGTAAGGGTACTTTAACATTAGTAAAAACGTATATATTTAAATGTAAATATTGAAAACACATTCTAAACCTGCGTACTGATCATAACTGCTTAGTCACAACATTCTTTAATACGAGACGGGCAGATATTTCGGAAAGAAAGTGTCAGAGTTAAAAAGAACGCCATAGATTTGCATCCAGATGAATCCTCAATCACATCTCCTCACACAAAATGGATGAGTCTTGGCTCTTTTTTTAAATAATATCTTTTGATGAAGTTCTTGGCCTGTTTTTATTTATATTTTAGTAATATTTCGTTTGTGATGGATACAAAAACGATGGTGGTCGATTTTAATTCGGAACAAAGGTCACAATGCATTTACGCAGTACGAAATAAGGCATAAATAGTGCCTGCAGCTGTATGACTAAGTAAGTGACTTATTTGGGTCACGTGGAAATTTATTCCGTCGTCTGACATTTGCTCAAATTTGCTAACAGCGGATAAATGGGATAAGTAGTTTCTTTCAACTTAATATGTTGCATCCGCCGTACTGTGCCTAGATTCTGTGATACGTTGAGTCGGTAAATAGATTGGACTAAATTGTTAGAACATTTAGATGTCATTAATGTGACCACATATGTGATATTAGATTCATTATTTTTAAGTTTGTAACGAATTCGGCAGATATACGATATTAAGTCTGTTTAACATATTTTCATTGTTCGACCGAATACTTTCTGCTTTTTTATACCCTAGATTTTCTTCCTTTATACACATTTTGGACTTTGATAAACTGTCTTTCAAAGAAAGCGTTTTTGGGAAGTTTGAAGAAGTATTTTTCGTTAATTTTGAGATTAATATTGAAGATTTGTCTTTAATTGAAGCCTCCCAAGTATAAGGACTCATTTATTGCAGATACTCTGCACTAAAAGAGTCCTTGTATATCTAGTTCATATTACTTATAACATTTTTAAATAAATATCCAGTTCAGAAACAGTGACTGTATTGTTAGTAGTAGTCATGTTCATAATCAGTTGTCATATTTCCGCTTCCGGGACATTTTCTAGCAACCAACATATGAACATTTCTAAAAAATAGGTGAGTCTGAATGCATTGACTAATCTCTTCAATTTTCTTATTTTAGATTTCACAGAAGATGATTTCATTTTATCATCACGCTATTTAAATGCGACGATACAAGAACTATTATAATACTAGCAATATGTTTTATTCAAGTAAAATTTATTGCATCTTAAGTTTTAGATTTATCTTTGTTTTATTAGGGTCCCAACCTCAAGAATTCTCAGGAAATTTGAAAAAAGGAACTAATAATGGCATAAAAATAAAATTTGATATAAATTTTAATACAAGTTAATTGAGTAAAGAAGGAATAATTGACAAAATTTTTGGGTCATAATTTTTAGAATTTTTTAGATTAGAAACAAAAACTTTGGACGTATAACTACACATTATGTAGACGCGGAAGAAATCTTTACAGAAATAAAAAATAATCATCATATTGTATACATCTGTATACAGAAAGATAACTCACACAGAGTAAAGATAAGATATATACAAAAAAAATCGCATGCTTTGATATTGGCTAACCAATTTTTAATTTGGTTGACTACATATACTTTTTATTCTAAAATATTTTTTCTTTGAATTAAATGTAAAGGATGATGAGATTCTCTAAGATAACTGAGTTTTTCAGATGTTCAATTGAAAAGAAAAAAAAAACTTGATAACCACATTAACATAGCTAAACCCTATTAAACAATTTATTATGAGTACAATCGTATTCCAGCCCGAGTTAAAAAGGTGAGACCTTTTTGATGCGACCACTGATGATAAACATTAAATTATATACAAGACGATTGTACCAAGAGACAATGCTCAATCGTTGTACTTGTCATAAACAATGACGCTGCATATAATAACCATTGCGATGAATAGGTAATAACATACCACGTATGGATGTGAGAAGGCGTCGTGTGACAATCCGTCAATTGTGACTCCGACATCTTGGGACGATTATGTCATGGGACAAAAAACTATTATGAGACGAACCACTTTAAGCGCGATGTCTGTTGACTGTAACATTTAGAGATAATTAATTCAATGACTACCGTTTTATATTTGGATACAGCATTATGCATTTTTGTCACGTCGTTTGGGGCCATGTGTCCATTGAAACAGGGCTTAGATTATGATGACCATTCCGACCCGAAAATTTAAATATCTCTATGGTCTTTCAGTGTAGAATTGGAAATGCAATGTTACAGTCCGCATTACTATTTTTTGAATTTTAAACTGAAGAAATATTTTCTCGCAAACAATGTTTATATTCTCAGCAACATTAAAATAGTTTCCATTAGGAACGTTTGTTTACAATAAGACGTAAGACATGCTTCAAAATAGTTCAATCTAAAAATATTAGTTATATGTTTATAAAGATCAGTAGAGTATCGTATTATTTAGAATTTAATGAATATAAAACAGTTTATACTTTTGTATATTACGATGGAAAAGCCTAGGTGATAGAGAATCTACTTGATATGAACATTGATCATAGACGGAGTGTTTTAGATTGAAATTTTTGATAATTTATAGCGTAAAGTGGACCTCCTAAACAAAATATCTAATATCTATATTCTAGAAAGGCTTTATAGATTAACATTTTTATTAAATTTTTCTCTAACTTAGAGGACATATTTCTCGAATATAAGCATAGCTCTTTTCGTAAGAATATATTTCATCGATGCTATTCAGATAGAAACTGAGATACATGACAAATTCAGCGAAAATATTATACAGCTCATCTACTGCTTATTTACACTTATTATCAATTAGTCTCAATTTTATACTTTTTACCAGAGAAACCTTGTTGAACAGAGTGACCAATGCTAGTTACCAGAGATACCTTGTTGAACAGAAGAGAAAGTTTTGAACTATTATCGTGTGCAGACTGAGAAAATTTATTAGTCTAAGAAAGTTTTTAGCAACTTGCGAATTTCCCTTTGTCTTAATTTGGCACAATTTTGAGTTTCGCAGATCATCTAAAAATTATATTATGAAAGTATAGCATCAAATAAGTATATACCAGGCTAGAGAGTTACACATTTATGTTGAGTACATTGCAAGAAGGTAACTGCAGCGTCAACTTAATTTCCTACTAGTCGGCTTCAGTTGCTATTCCATTACGTGCTATAGAAAAACAGATAGCTTGTATATGTAAACGAGCTACATGTAGAGTAACTAATAGTGAAATCTAGATTCGTAATGATAATCTAAATTAAAGTATCTAGCTATTCAGCGACATTAACGTGACCAAATCATTGGGTATTTAGAGAATTCAAATTTATGTGACGAATGTTTCAAACTGGTTTCAAGGGTTTATTGAAATTTCCAATTGTTTAAGTTTCATTTGAATAATAAGAACCATGCAACATTTTTGACAACTCGGGAGAACTTTTTAATAAATTATAAAATCACAGTTTCTTATGCCTATAATCTTCTGTGAATTAATAATGCATACACTGTTTACACATTACATTCTGGAGGTCAATCATTTTGTTGAATTTTAATTTTCAGGACGAGTTTAAATAATTATTCATGATAGTTAAAGATAGTAATTGATCTAAATATATCTTCAAATCGAGTTCAACGCTATCAGTATTATACAATTTGTAGGGAAAGATAAGCTCTGTTCGAATACGAATGTATAATATTTCTGAAATGATTTATTAACATTTTGTCACTCTAGCCACTCGCTACTTTCAGTTAAGTTGGAAAGCGATTTCAATCAGATTATTCAGACCCGCCACACATTTCGCCCCGTCCTGCGTGCAGCTTTTATGTACTTCGCGTTAAGTGTACGTTTAATTAAAAGCCCTTCAGATTACCTGTCTACTGTTGTAATTTAAGCTTGATTTAGACTAAGAGCTTTTGTAAGTGGTATTGCGACTGGAGTTTGGCTTTCGTGTGGGATAGGTAGATTGATTTATTGCCGCAATTAGGTAGTGGAATTGTATTTTTGGCAAGCATTCGAAACATTTTCATCACACTCTAAAAAACGGAGTGGAAAATTTCCTACGGTAATTTTTGTAAACATTATCTCGTTGTACAATAAAGAAATCGAATAAAAATATGTGCGTATACAGAACACGGTTAAGATTTGCAGTCTTACACGTGGTCAGTATGTGGACTATAAGCTAATGAAATTTTTTTACATAGGCAATAGCAGTTAATGGTACATTATTTATTAAAACAAATTAAATATTCCATAATGATAAAGTTTTATATACAATTAAACATGTATTTATATATATATATATATATATATATATATATATATATGTATTTATGTATGTATATTACGTTCTCTCAGGATGTGTGCCGGAAAATTGTTTGAAATCACATTATCTTCAATAATTTATCAATAAGTGGCTCCTTTTTCTTCCTTTATGTTACAGATTCGCTTTTAGTAATAATGTACAATCTAATATTTTGCTAAGCGGCCATTTATAGCAATACCATAAACCAAGCTAACTTTTAATTTGTGGATTGTGGTGTACTTCGACGGATTTTTCAGAGAGCAGTCCCATTTTGACACAAGGGGTATGCAAGGGTAAGATTTCACAGGGGTATTTGCATGTGATTGGATTAAACCTTCCTTGCCTGTCTATGGTAGGTGTTTATTGCGATGAATGTGATTATGTTTAACTTGGTCGAAGTACTCAAATTATTTTTAGTTAAAGGTTTTGGATAATTTCGAGTACAATTATTTTTTAAAGAGAATAAGTATAAGATGGAGATATTAATGAACAATAACACACGAAAACATTGAACTGTATTTCGAAATCTCGAAACAACCTGAAACATAAGATAAATTGAGATATCTTAAAAAAATTGTTTCGCAACATCAAGAGTTTGTCACTTATTTCCTGGTTAATTAAATAATTGTTCAATTATTCTATTGATATATAGTGAGATTAAATTAGGGTATTAATTTAAAAAAAAGTTTAAAATTATGTTAAAGTACCAAAGTCAAAGAAAAGTATTTTTATTCGTGTTAAATTAATAATCAAATTAAGTATGTATTTATGTCAAAGTCAAAGTAGCTTTTCCGATTTGCAGTGATTTCATTATTTCTCTTTTCAACTAAGTTAGGTTTTTTATAAATAAAATTAAAACTTTTGAAAGTAGTACTGGAGAAAAGCAGAGCTACTTTAATTTAGCACCTTTTTTAAATGCTGGAGTTGATCCATTTATTATTTAAGTTTTGGTACATCTAAAGAAGTTAGTTAAGAAAGAAATGTTTGTATATTAGATATACAAGTAAAATCTATTACGTACGTGTACTACTGATATTAGAAGGGTTCCGTATAAGATTTCATAGATATGTATAAATATTTAAAAGTAATATAATATTTCTATTAAATTTTCAAAAATATTGATATTCTTTTTCATTATGTCAATACTCGTACATCCTTTTGTAGTTAAAAATATCGTTGTTCTAAAAAACTACGTGGTTTAGAATCCTTGCTAGAGTTTTCTGATAAACTTACAGTAAACTTCTAGTAACGCTGTTTTTTCATAATTTTGGAGATGACAAGCAATACGTATTTTGTGAAAATTATTAGAATTCTAAAAAAAGGTTAGCACGTTCTTTCCAGGCTTTTTAATTCCATGAGTCGTGCGGAGCATACTATTAAATCAAAACAGCAAGCTATGATTATAATTTACCCTTTTAGTTTAAACTCTACACGACATATTAAATTAAAAGTAATTGTTTCCGATTGATTTTTATGTTTTGTTAATATACCAAATTTCAAATTGCCAAAATTCATAGTTTCTGAGCAAAACGCCTCTGATAGACGGTATAGATAGACACGTGAGTGATTTTATAACGGATCCGTTCATTTTCATTTTGTGGTAGGGAATTCTAGAAAATTCTTAAGAAATATAAGAATAACATTCATCATATATACTTATAACACTTCAAATATTAACTTCGATAATTTTTAGCTATTAGTGTACTTATATGTAACTTGTTGTACTCGTATGTACTTGTTGTATTAGTATGTACTTTATTTACTTGTACATAATTTATTATGATTGAGCTATGAGTAGAGTAACACGAAGCTGCAGTGGGATTGTGGAATTTTCCCTAACAAAATAAAAGAAAATTTTAAATTAATTCATACATTTATTTAGGGTAATATCATGAAGCCAATTAGGTAATTCGTATAGAAAGTTCTCTCTCTCTTCCCACGACGTAAATAATCTTCAAAGAATTCAGATAAATTATATGTATTCATAAAAAGAGGAATCCATTGCGCAATTAAAATTATGTCCCGATTTGTAGAAATCCAGATTGAATTTTATAATCATTCTGTTAGTTTGTGGGTCTTTATTTTATATACATTAATTCATATAATAACTGTAAGAAAATTTTTATTAAAATTACATTAGAATTACTAACTACAAAGACATATAAATCAGATATCTTTTTGGTTAAGATATTAAAATATATTATTTTTGATTATTTAACACCCAAGAACTATATATTTACATATCAACGTTTTACTTTATATATATTTATTGTAGTATTCATAATAAACGATTTCAACAAAAAATCGCGTTCTTCGCTATATAGATTTATATCCAAAATCTCACACTCAACCAACATACGATTAAAAGGTAATTAATGTCTGACACGGGTAATCACCGCGGGCATTAGACCGGCAAAAGGTGGGGAATTAATGACGGCACATTTGACACGATGTGCGGAGCGCATTACGGCAAATTGATTTCCTGTTCCGTATGGTCAGATAGGTGTCTAATTTACATCCCGTGTAATGGATTTAAATGGCCGTTTGTTTACTACACTTATTGTTCTGCTATGGCCCTGATTTTCCCAAGATATTTCCAATGTGACAGCTCTCTAACAGAAGTGTGTTCAAATTAGGATCTTATGAATCTTATCTTCATTATCTCATAACCAAAGCCTCCGTTGAAACTTCATCAATGATCTAATTAAATATTCCCTGCAAAATTATTATTTTTCATAAATAACTATCAGAATAAAAAAATGAGAATGATAATATAAGAATATCCCATTGCTTTAAAAAGTGATTTTTCCCTAATTGGTAAGAAGATCGTTTTATGCTTTTTTCAGGTATAAATCTTGTTTGTATTGCTGTCAAAATTAAAACAAAAGTAATTTACTTAAGTAATATTCTGACGTAAATTAAATGGAAAGTAGCAAATCAATTTTAAATTTTTTAATTTTAGCAGTTTTGCGCGAACGTTATTTTATATATATATATATATACATATATATATATATATAGACATATATATATATATATATATATATATATATATATATATATATATATATATATATATATATATGTGTGTATGTCACGTTCGCGAGATAGAACGATGAGTAGCTAGTATTCATAAATCATAAGTTTATTTTATATAATTAGGACTTAAAGAAAAAAAATTATTTCAAAGAAGTTTTTAATTATGTAATATACCTATGTCATTTCTCACAATTAAATGAAACTACGTGATGTATTATTTCTACCTTCTTTAATTTCTTTACCACGACTTAGGTTTCGTTGTATTACAATATCTTCAGGTGGGATATTAGCAAAGATTCCTGATCACTTGACGCCTGAAGATGTTGTAATACAACGAAACCTAGGTCGTGGTAAAGAAATTAAAGAAAGTAGAAATAATAGTACATCACGTAGTTTCATTTAATTGTGAATAATGCATTTCTATAAAATTAACGCCAAATATATTCAATATGTCATTTCTTTTTACTATGAAACATTTTCTGTCAGTTCTACTGTATTCTAACCTTGTGTTTTTGCTTTTTTCTCTAACATGCTAAATATATTTTATCGCGTAGTTGAATAGTCACAATTTTTTGGAAAAATTGTTAACTATCTTCTCAAGGAAAAGTTATATTTCTACGTATTCAAATATAAATACTAGTAATTTGGATCAGGTGACACTTCTCTACCGAAAGCTACCTTTTTTCTTTCGCTTGCTATATTATGTTAAGTAGAGAATGAATAGTTTTTTTTCAGTAGACTATTCTTTACATTACTTATTCTAGACACGAAACTATGCATCCCATTGGGCACTGATTACGTGCCAGCTGTATATAGTGAAAATTTCAACTCTACATCTAGCACTACGAGTAGGTGTCCACCAAAAAAGGATCCTACAAACAGCGCGCTCAATCGACCATACAGTAGTCCCAGACCGCGACATGTGAAATCCATTGGGGTTTTTCTATCCTTTTACGAGAGGAAACTGCAAATTCGTTGCACTCTCCGTAGCAGAGGACGGCGGCGCGGCGTGTAAATTTTACCCCCGCGAATACGTGAATAGGGAGAATGATAAAGTGGAAAAAGCTTCTCCCTATAGACTAGATTACACGTTGTAAGTCGGTGTCGCGGGATTTTACTACTTCACGTCTAAGTATTTTGTGTTCTTTTTTGATATATATATATATATATATATATATATATATATGCATATACGCACACACACACACACACACACACACACACATACACACACACACACACACACACACACATATATATATATATATATATATATAATCTGCTTATTACATAGTCTAATCAATTTATTTGGCGTGTGTCATGCATAATATTATATTAAAAATTATGTATTTTTAAGAGACACATTTCTTAAAACTCCTAAAAACACGTATCTTGTATAATATTCCAATAGAATTGAATTTTAAGTAAAATTATTGTATATTTTTTCATTAACCGGAAGATAAAAGAAGAAAAGAAACAAAAAATAAGTCAATTTTAAGTACATGCGAAATTACTCTTATGTAATAAAATTTCGCCCGAAAGCTTTAAATAAATTTTACTCTAAACAACACCTCGATTACCAAAATTGGGTGCATAAAATTTAAAACAATTTCAAACGACAGTCCGCGGCAACAAAGGGGTCCTAATTGGGCGGGGACTGTTACCTGGGCAGAGTACCTTGTCCCCTGAATCGGGTCGTTAGGACGGACGTAGCAATCGTTTATGCGTCTTTGATAAATATAACTGGGCATAATACTTTGCAAAATATTCGATTTTAGGGCGTTTAAGATTGAATTATTTTATTAAAAATTATTTTATTAATAATTATAAAACATTATAATTCAAAATTAATACTTTTCTAAATTAAAATCCATCTGCTAATAACTTATACGTCCAATCCTTAATTAGAGTCAAAGTGTTAAAATGAACTCGAAATCTAATGAAAAAAATTAAAAAATAGAATGTTAACTTTTATATATATATATATATATATATATATATATATATATATATATATATATATTTATATATATATATACACACATATATACATAAATATATATATATATATATATATTTATATATATATATATATATATATATATAAGTTAACATTCTATTTATATATATGTAACAGGTATTTATAATACATTTAGGTATTTTGTTGAATTATATGAGATCCTAACGATGTAATAGATGCCTCATTATGATTGGCATTAATTATAGTGGACGAACTTTTCTATATCAAAGTATTTCGATGTTTAGACAATTTCTTTGAAATTACATATTTACATTTAAAAATATTTTGTTTTATTAAGAAATGGAACAAAAATATATCCTTGCCGACAATATTCTGTTTTATGTTAAATCTACTATGAAGATATAAATTCTTCTGCAGTTTAGGAAATTAGTCAATGTTATATTATTTAATTGTATTATATAATCACTTAATAATTTAGCTAAAATATTTTAGGGGTTTCGTCAAGAAATATAAGTGGAAGGGTTTCGTCAAGAATATTGCTGCACATTCATATGATATTATAAATTTCGTTACATTTTTTTTAATATCTATTGATAATAAAATTTATCTGAGGCTGAGATAAGCGAAGGGGTGAACGAAAAGGATGTTATAAGGATTTCTTGTTTCACTACGGGACCCTTTAATGCAATAATTAGTGTTTTGAAGGGAAATATTGATTAATTTAATTGCGTTGGCTGTATAAAATAAAATAAATCCAAACGACAGTTTGCGACGAGAAAGGCAAACTTAATTGGGCGGTTACTCCTGGCTGGGCGGGCGGTCGTGAATGGCATCGTTAGGCCGGACTTAACAATTGCTTGTACCGTTTTACTATCTGTTATGTACCCGTGGGATGCAATCAGAGAGTTGGCAAACTGTGCCGCAGTTTCCTTTATGATGTTTGCATGATAATTTATTTTTCTGAATTAAAATTACAAATACAAATAGCCAGTGTAACAAAAAAGATTGTTTCATTTCTTTTTGAATATACCCTTTATTTTACTTTAATTTTAGTCATTTGGTGGTTTTCACTTTCCAGATATGTACGTACGTTTACACCAATACCTTCAAAGATGTTCATGAAAAAGAGTAATTGTAAAAGAGAAAACGTAATATGTTTCATAATTATAATTTTTGCTTATCTAATTATGTACTAAATGAGTTTTCATATGAAAATTAATTTACAAAATTAAAATCTTACTCCGAAAACCACTTTTAAAAAAAAATTAAAACTTGCCCTAATTTGAAACTGCCTAATAAGTTAAAAAAACACGTTTAATTAAAAAAAAACTAAAAAACACGTTTACTTCGCAATATAAATTAAAGAATAAAAATATATTTTAAATATAAAAAATTTGGTCAAGAGCGAAATGACGTGTTACAATAGAGCATAACTTCATTTTTTGAATAAGCCCAAAATAAGAATAAAACGATTTACAAAAAATCTACTTGAATGTAAAAAAAAGCATCAGTTGCAATTTCGGACAACTGATATTAATAACTTCACGTTATTTTTACATCAAAGTTAATTTTTTTGTCCGTCATTTTATCAAAAGAATTAAGTACAACTTAATTTTCTGAAGAGGAGTTGCTAAGATAGAAAAAACGGCTTTGTAAGTAAATTTTTTCATAAATTCATTTTTTTTAATTACTTTATTGGCATCAGTTATTGATACGTATGCAACATTTTAAATAGTTCTTACCTCAGAAAGTGGGTGAAATTTTAAATGAAAGATTCAGTTTCATTAGTACATATACGTGAAGCTAATACAAGCGTGTTAAAAAGATAAAAATATATAATTGATTTGGGTACTTAATATAGGTAAAATCAACATTATACACAAGAGTAGACAATATTGTTTATAAAACTAAATCACAGTGTATGTTCATCGACATGGAAGTTGATTATTGATTTCACAACTTTTCCTTTTGGGTTTGCCGCATTTGGGTTAAAATTGTTTTACTTTCCATTTGTATTATTGCAAAATTGTATTAAAGTGAAATTATATTAAAGTTTTCTAAGCGTAACACTTTAATATACTTCTGTAATGATACAAATTGTCACTGACGGAATGGGCTATTAATGTGGGGACATCTATTGACCTTTGTTCTCGCAAAGAATGAAGTAAAACTTAGAATATTTTTTGGTTGTATTGTGACCTTTTGTAGTAAAACGAATACACCGTTTATCCTAGATAGGGTAAGCAGTAATGATGGAAAAACATACTCATTTATCCTGGTATATATTTTTTACTAAACCCAGTCTCATACATGCTTTCGTGCACGTCTTTCAACTTATTAAACTCCTTATAGTATCATTGTGTAACCATTTCTCAAGTTTATTCTATTATGACTTTTTGGGTTTTTTAGTTTTGAATTTGCCATTCTCGCAGATGTTGCTAATCGCATCTATTCCAAGTACAAGAATTGTGGAAACATTTATATTTTTATTTAAAAGGGTAAGTTTCAATTTAAAAGTAAGGCAATACAATTAAGCAGGTTATCATAAAAAGGTTTTGTTTACTTAGTACAAAATAGTTTCAAAGAAACGAAGAACACTAATGTTTTTCCCTCTAACTCCTTAATTTTTAGTTCATAATCATGTAGATAAACATATGTTGATAGATTAAGGATAAATAAAACTTTGTAAGACAATTTACTTTCTAAATAAAATGATTGTTATAGAAATAGTTATCGAACTATTGCCAAGCTCACTTCCTATGTTAATGTCCTACGACCGGAAGAAAGTGACATGGTACCGATATTGCAATTGTAGTCTTGGGGCGTGGTCGCGTCGATAGCCAATTTATATTTTGATGTGAATGAACTTTCTGCCATCATAAAGAGTTTCAGTTAGGATGTAAAAATAAATAATAAACACGTTGTAATTAACAATGTTTCGGATACGAAATCCCCGGTGTGCGGTTTCTATTCGCACTTGGAAGGTTTTATTTTATTCTTATTTCAATAGAGTTTTTTTATTTCAATAAAGTTTTTTTAATAAAATTGTGGAAGAAAAATATTTGTTTGGATAGTATTTTTTGTTTATAAAAATAATATTTGAAATAAATTTCTTTTAATGAGGGTTAACCTTACATAGGAATATATTTTATTTGGAACTCCATATAGTGTTCGACCCGATATCATAAGATTAAAAATGAGGCTCTTGAATCAGAGAAGATAAAAAGTAAGCTCCTTAACAATTTTATTTAAATCGTCAATCACATAAATGGAAATCCTTTTGTTTTTTTATCAAAAGTCAGGTTATTTTTAATAATAGTTTGTGATTGTTATTTCTACATAACTCTTTGAAATAACAAAAAGAAACCAAATATAGATTATCTCTCCTTGTATCCTCTATACATAGATGTAACATACTAATTCATGAAACTTGCAGGTCCTGATAGGGACGTCGAAAAAACTTCGTAAATCTCGGAAGAGCAAAAAAGGCTTTCATTTTAACAAGTGTAGAATGACTGTAAATGTCAGTTAAAAGTTTATTTTTAATTCGTTTAGGCAATGGCTACAAACTAAAAGCAATAGGCATTGATTATTTTTCATAATTGTTTATAAAAATATATTAAGTTTTTCATTTTTATTTTCTTTTAACGGTTCGTCTATAATATATAATAAATATAATATATGTTTTGGTTTATTTTATAGTTACAAGTTTTATTATAAATATAAAATTGTTTTGGTTTCTTTTATAGTTACAAGTTTTATTTTATTTTTTACTCTTAGCTTGTTGTCAACCGCTGAATTGTTTTCTTTTTTAATTCCTAAGAAATACCAGCTTTTTAACAATTGTCTTCTACTTATGTAAAGTCAGAGCCATTTTTACGGGTATCCTTTTGCATTTTTTCCGGAATTCTCAAAATATATGTTAAAAACTTTGAAAACAATTGACTGTAGAGAAAATACCTTGAAAAATTAATGATATGAAATAGATCCAACGATTTTTGGGAAGCGTACATTTATATATATTTATTATTTTCTAATTAAATTTTGCCTTCAGTAGTCCTTCTGTCATAGCTTCCAATTATTCTTAATATTTACATTTTATTATTCTAATTAGCAACCATAATTACATAAATTTATTACAAAATTATTATTTTAATAATTTGGTATGTAGATGTATCGTTAAAATCAGTATTAAATAGTGAACTCATAAACTGGTAGGTAAAAACACGTTGGATATTTTTTAACAATTATCGTTTTTTATTAACAATTATCGTTTACTTACTTACCAACTACAACACAAATATCTTTCTATATAATTTTAACAGCACTGGTCTCTCGACGGGAGCGAAACACGATGCCCACCAAAAATTCCAGACTAAGCAAATCGCCCACTTAGCATTAAACGGTGGAGCCCATGAGCGTCCGGAATAAACGAATGGGCGCCATTAAAAATGGAATAATTTGTTCGTTTCACCAGCGAGCTGGAACAATCCGAAATGATTAAAACGATCAAACTAATTACGAAACTTTTGCAAAGAAAAGCTCTCTCAGTAATAATGAATGGAAAGCGCGAGCTTTTGCCACGGCAAAAGCTTAAGTGAAATGTGATATCTCGTACCTATTCTTCTTGTACTATAGACTGGCAATAAGTTTGTGAAAAATATTATCAATTATACTACTTAGGAAAAGTTTTTCCCAGATAGGGCTTTGTAAAAGTTTTATTTACATGAAAATAATTATTTATTTTATAACACTTTCTAAAATAATAGAATAATTTATTCATTAGCATTTTCTTTAATATCGACTACATAAATATGTATGCATCCCTACAAGAATTTGAATCAAAATTGCTTAAGAAACGTTGAAGGTTCGTCGAAACGTCAATTATATAGCTGACGTTAACGTCAGACTCGTGAGACTGTTCGAAACCAACTTTTTGTTCTCAGTGTTGACTAAACAAATTGGAAAATTACATTAAGCGATTTATGAATAATTATTATTCTGATGGTCGATCAATTAAAAAAAAACTAACGCAGTTTATTACTTCATAAAGTGAATTATTTTTTCTTCGTTCGGAAAGACTATATTACCTTTCTTCCCGCTGTAAACAATAAACAAATACTTCAGTGATTATTTTTATTATGTTTTAAATATCTGTCCCCAACATCACTCTGCTTGTGAATTATTGTCACATAAGACACCTCAGACCATCTAACTCCCTCTGAACAGACGATAGCTTGCCGTCTGCTGTTCGCGCCACATAACTTAACTTACTCCGTTAATTCGGCGGCCTTATAAAACGTAATACTCACATAAAGGTTAATACGCACATAATGCGAGCACTAAATAGGGCATAAACGTCTAAACACGGCGCAATGTATCCCGCTGTGAACCTAAATCTTCCCTAACACATCGCCCGGCGCCTTCAGATAATATTCAAGGGAAATAATCACCTCGCGAGACGGTGCCAAGGGGTTTCGTAAAGGTACGTTTCGATCGAACGATTTTCCATTTGTCTCAATTAAGGAAAATTTAAAATCCTTTTTTTTAAATGAGACTACTTATATTAAATTTGTTATGATTATTGAGTATTTCATTTTTTATGCATATCATTATTATAGGCTTTTTCGCTCGTCACATATATTAAAGCATAACCGGTCTACATATAAATCCTTTGCTACGGCGCAGAATTATGGAGCGATATTATTATTAAGTAAGCTGTCATCTCCAAATAGAATAAGATTAGAAAGAGGTTCATGTAATTAGTTCGTTTGTGGATCAAAGCTTTTTGAATCAAGTACTCTCGTGATCATTCCAAACTTTCACGACAAGCATCTTCCCTTAACACGATTTTCTGTGGATCAATTTCATATCATTAATTTTTAAATTTATTTCAATTTAAAATAGTGTTTTATTTTATGTATTCTATGCATTACTTTTGCTATGGCGATAATAATTTAGGTGTTATCCGCTATTTTATTTTTGCTTGCAAAAAATTACTTCGAGGAAACTTACGTATTTCATTGCAATAATTTCTGATAGGTACGATGTCAGTTTCATTGGAAGCATAAGTGAGCAGTTAATTTAAAAAAATCATTTTAAAAAAATCTTACTTCTCTTCATCAAATTTATATAAATTGAAGTTCTATAAACACACAAATATTTCATAGCATACATTCTTAATTGTAAAATAATTCCGGAGAAAGCTGAGAAAAATAGCGATATCCAAAATTGTACAGTGGTTGTGTATATTCTCAACATTTTTGTTTCTCCTAATAAACTAATTCTGAAAAGGCAACGTAAGCACCTACTCGATAAAACCAAACTTTCTTTAAAACCTCATTTCCGATGTCTGTATGACGGCGCCTTTATGCAGGACCGCATGGGAGTCGTCTAACGACCGTGACGGGGGCGCCTGTTGAATTACGATTTATAATTTAAATTTATTTGTCAGTTTAAACAAACGATGCGAATATTAAATATTCGGCGGATCGCGCGGGATGCGTCTAATTGCGGGTCGCGGTCGCGACTCGACGTGCTCGCGGTTTGTGGGGCGGGCGGTTTAATAGATAGGGCGGTTGGGATTGGCTGAAGATTAGTTAATACCTATGAGTATTTAAGATAGGATAAAAATTTATAAGAGCAAAGGAAACAGACAAGAACTAAAATCGAATAATAATTTTAAAATAATTAAATAAATATTTTTGGAATGGATACAAGAAAAATTATATATAAATTCAGGAAAGGTACATTAAATTATTGAAACTGTGCTTTGAAATATGTGGGATAGTCCATTAGAATATATTATGTAATTTATTCACCAAACAAATTAGATTGTTACGTTTAATAATAACTTAATTACGTTTAGTAATAACTTTACCTGTTAAAAAACGAGAAAATTTCAACTTATTAAGTAATGTTTAAAAATTTTAATGACATAAGTACAAACTTATTTGTTATTGTTTTGTCTTAAAATGTGGAATATTTTCACGTCCAGACAATATTAGTGGAATTATTACTAAAATATTTTTAAATAAAAACATTCTTTTATATTTATTAGATTAAAGACCAATGCACAATCCTTTTTTGGCAATGAGTGTGCTGTATAATCACAAGATTTATTTCTTCTTGCTTTTCGTTTAAATATAAAATTAAGACAACTATTTGCTTCCTACACTACGATGTCTTTATGCAACAAAGAATTAAACAGTACGTTTTTCGTTATCCCATACTTCATTTGTTTATTCATGTTTCATACGCAAAGAAATTCCTTATAAATTTTGTTATATATAAACATTACAAATTATAAGTATAGTTTTAATTAGTGACAAAAAAGAAGTTCCGACGATTCTAATAATAAAGCTTACTTGGAGAATGCAGAAAACAATAAATAAGCGAATAAAATCTTCCTTGTTCCAGCCAAATTTTCAAACTCATAATTCTAAGTCGAATCGATCTAAAACCTTTTTTAAAATTCCATCGGTCCGCAAGATCATTGCGAAGGAGCGCGATAAAACAAAATACCGACAAGACACTCAACAATAGAAACGTAATATGAAATTATGCAAACACAAAAAATAAACATTCGCACAAACATTCGAATAAATTCAGCTCGTTCGCGTAAGAGGGAAGTAGTTAAAACTTTGCTGCGAGGAATATTTTGGGAAATGTTTAATAGAGGCGAAGTTTCGCAGTAAATCTTGGAGAGGAGGTGCGCGCTAACAGCGACAATCGCGAGCTCCTTTGCTGTTTCGAGAGCTTCTGGAGTGCAATTTATATAAAGTATTCGATTATTGTTTGTGCCGGACAGCTTTGCTCAAGTTTTAGGCGCATTCATCATTAACAATTTTGTATAATTGCAGGATCGAGCAGTCATAAAATTTCACAAAAGCAATAATAATTCTGAGACTTTTTAATAGTGTTACTGTCAAACCTACTTCCGTTTTTAGGATTCCATAGTCAAATTAGAAACTCTTATAGTTTCGCCATATCTCACTGTCTGTCTATTATTCTGTTTGTCACAGCCGTTTTACTCGCAGATGACAAGTGCTATAAAACTGAAATTTGACTCTGTTTTACCTATTTCGAAAATTTAAAAAGTTAGAAAATAAAATCATTAAAAAAAGTTTGTTGACAGTACCTCCCCTACATATAAAGTGGGAACGAATTGTTTTTTCGTATACCTCATTGAGTAGAGCATCATTAAAAAGGTCTTTCAAAAGTATTGGGGAATAAAATCTTTAAAAAAGTTTGTTTACAGTACCTCCTCTATATATAAAGTGGGAATGAGTTGTTTTTTCGTATACATCATTGAGTAGGGCTTCGTTAAAAAGGTCTTTCAAAAGTGTTGGGGAATACAATCTTTAAAAAATGTTTGTTTACAGTAGATTCCCTATACATAAAATGGGAATCAGTAACTTTTTTCGTATACCTAATTAAGTATAGCATCGTAAAAAGGGTCTTTCAAATGTATTGAGGAATAAAATCTTTCAAAAAAGTTGTTTTTTTCGTGCCCCTCATTGAGTAGAGCATCGTTAAAAGTGTCTTTCAAAAGTATTGGGGAATAAAAAATGTTCCAAAATATTGTTATGAACACCTTTTCGGGATCCGTTCACGAACTATTAAGCTTTAAAATGATCATTTTAGTTAGAATTACGGTTAATCTCTATCAGCTAAACCGATATTTGTTAACATGAAATATTCATAATAGTAATATATATAAGGAAATTCAAAGGAAAACCGTTACAGCTGAGTAGGTTTTAGTTCATAAGGAACATTTGACTAATTTATGACCTATAGATGGATCTGTAAAAAGTTCATAGGAATTCCACACAAGTGACTCAAATCTACTGTAAAAATTACTTTGTATTTTAAAATGTTTATTTATTATGTTTGTGAAAGATATACTAGGCAATACATTTATATATATTATATGGTGAGGAATGATAATATTTAAAATGCACTATGGTTTTACGTCTGCGATAAATATAGTTGGCAATATATTTACGTTGTGAAAATGAATATTCATAAATAGTTTAAAATTAATATTATGTAACCTTAAATGTTTATGTGCCTAAATAAATAAGAACCTTCGCAGTGCGAGCTCTACTAGTACTTGACAGGCTTTTTCTTTTATATAGTATGTATATTGTATCATGTCATAATATACAGCTAAATTTGATAATTAATATTGTATATTATTTTGTTTTTATAAAGTCACTAACATGTTTTATGTAACAACATCGTCGCTGCTAATGACTATGTGTATTATTGTAAGCAGTACATAAACTTAATCGGTGTATGTAAATACCAAATAGCACTCACTGACTGACTCATCATGAAATATCCATAAATATAAAACCCACAAATAAAAAATTTGATTCTTATATTTCTTTTCCTTTTTCACTAAGAAAGGGTTTTTTGAAATTGAACCCCTAGAGGTGAAAATGAGGGTGGAAGATTGTATGAAAATTTCTCAAGCCGAAATACATAAACACCTATTTCAGCTTTTTTGGAAAGTCATGAATTGTAAATAATTGTTAAACAAAAAATAAAATAAAATAAATTGCAGGCATAGTCCCCTTTTCCCTGGGCAAATCCAAGACGGTCAACTAGTGTTATATATATTTTTTATTTCAGTGCTACACTTATTTTGAAACTAAGATCGTACTGACAAAAATTTTCTTTTATCTAATATTCAATACTCATTAATTTGTTTTATTATCTGATGTAAGAATACACAAAGACAATGCTTTAATAAATAAATATAACTATTGATGGAAACAAAATTTACATGGTTTGATCCCCATTTGTAAACATCAATATTATATGCAAAGAAACACTGATTATTCAACTTACCTTCCTCTATTTTCCTTCAAGATACAAAAAATATACACTTGAGGGGAAATTTTATTCAGTAAATAATATCTTAGCCTCACTTCAGTTCCTTATTTATTTTAGATATTGTATTTATCACCTAGATTTGATGTTACCTACTATATCCATTATATTTTAATTATCCATTTAGTTGTTCAAATGTTGTTGTCTTACATTAAGGCACTAATTTATAATAACAATTGTAAAAAATAGAACCATTTATTACAAGCGTTAATATTTTTCGATCGATAAATCAACCCAAACATTGGGCGTGAAGTGATTATAAATGCCTTTATAATGATCATTCCGTATTATTAAATCAATCGAGGGTGATTTGTTATTAGTTGTATCGTATTTTTTGCATCGATGTTAAACATTAATTGACATTTTGTTTTATTATTACGATTTATGTTCGTCTGTATATTTATAACATTTATGTGTAGTGCACTATTTATATAAAATAGGTATGGCCAGTATAATAAACCATGTTGATTACATAATATCTATGGATAAAGTCATATTAATACTGACATTATTGAAATTGAATAATATTAATAAAATAAAAACATTTATTAAAATTTTGGATCGTGATTAATTTTTAATCATGATTCATGATTAGATTGTGCTGTATCAGTTCTATTTGTTGACTGGACGCAGTTAAGTCGGTTATAATAGTTTTATAGCTGTTTCACCGGTGAGCTTCAATGGTGGGTCTTTGATATTAAACAATAATAATTTAGATCAATGTGTTAACTTTCGCATAAAGCCTAACCTAATCATGAAACATAAAAAAAGCCTATCAACTCGATAGTAAAATAATTTCATTCAAGATCAATGTAAACTTGAAAAGTGTCAGAAATATATAAACTTAAAATTAAAAGTGCTTCTAACCAAGTATATGGCCTTCTGACTAAGTATATAAATAAATAAACTTAAAATTAAAAGTACTTCTATTCAAATAAATGGCCTTCTAACCAAGTATATAATAAATAAAATCAAAAGTACTTCTAACAAGTACATGGCAAGCCTTTTGTTCAAAAAGTGTATAATAAAGTAGGACTAACAGAATTGTCCAATAAAGATTCCATAAGCTCGCAATTTACAAACTAACCGACATAATACACACTCGACCCATATGAAGTAGGATTTCAGAAAACTTTTCGCACATAAATTATTTATTTCACTTATCTCCATTAAAAAAGCGCCGTTTAAACGAGAAAGTTCGGGACAGCAGTAGATGTTAAAAAGAACGCCCGCTTTCCCGCCCAGCATCGTCACCGCCTTAGAAATATTGCGTCGGAAACTTTTCCTCCCGTTTTCTACTTCCGTTTCTATGTCCTTTCATTTTTTATTTTCTGGTTTAATGAAGAATTGAGTTTTATTTTCAGACGCGAATGCAAATTTAATTTTATATTTTTTTGCGAAGATTCACCCTATTTTGCTTTTTTAAATTTTTCTTGAGATATTGTTCAGTAATGTTTTTCTGAATAGGGAGTTCTAATGAAATACATTTTTTTTTAAATTTTGATTGTATTCATAGTTATTACTAGTTACTTACCTTGCCGATAGTTGACTAGATGGTTCCAGTCTGCGCCAGTTTCTAGTTCACTGTAACAAACTAAAATAAAATTGCTATTAAAGATTCGCATATTTATGGAAGTTATATTTATGGCAATAGATAATAAATTTAATATAAAGATCTGATTACTCAGTATATAGCAAGCGCACTTCTATGAATTTCTGAGTACAAAATAAAACCGTTATAATCAGTAAAATTTACTTGCATCTCTCGAAGTATACTATTTCGAGGTTAACGCAAAGGTTAAACGTTGTGCATCGTGTTCCACACCGGGCACCGTATTGTACTAAAACAGCAATTCGAGACACGATGCGGCGAACAACTTATTGGGAATATTCACGAATATGAGTATTATTTTCCAGTATAAAAGACAAATCAATAATATAGGTAATTAAGCGTTTTAGCGGTGTTTTTTTTTCTTACGAAGATTCTGTTTACGATATTGAAACGTTTAAATGTAAATGAAAAACAAAAAAAAATATGTTTTATCCAAAATGTTTAAGCGAAAAACCTTTGTTATTTAAAAATAATGAGTTTAAAAGTTCTCATTAAAAACAATCTTATATTTCTGAGAGTTCGAAAAAATTCTAGCATATGTATTGATCTAAGTATGTAACTATGTAACTGGAAAACTTGAGAAAAGAAAATGTAACTACAACAGGCTAAGTTAGTAAGTAGTTAAAGTTTTAATCAAATAAATATAAACAGTAGTTTTCAATAAATATGATTTCTTTACTTTAAAAAAAATGAAACAAAAAAGGCTCCATATGTGGAAATAGATATTATAAATATGCGATATTTCGATTTAATGTATTCTTAGTCATTTACTAAATTGGGAAAAGTAGCTATTTTAAACAGAGTAAGCCATGAGAGAAAATGATTTCATTATAGTCAAATAAATAGGAATTAAAACTTTCGGTTTCAATTTTATCTGTGTTCGTAAGCACTTCTATCACTGTTTGCGCAATTTTTTTTTATCGATTTAAACCGAACGATTTTTTTCAATATACCTAGTAGAAGTTAAACTTCGAGCAGTTATTTTTATTGATAGTAATGGCAAGTACATTTAAAAATACTCATCTGTAACTTATTTAGAGTTTTTGGTGTTTTTATTCATTTGTTTATATTTTTAGTTACTGTATTATGTAAAAAATCCGAGCAAATTAATACATTTGCACGGTCAGCATATTAGTGAAGATTAACAATTATATAAAACAGCACAGTTGACTCATCTCTTGATATAAGTAGATGAGATCAAGACTAAGGATGAGACGAATTTATGGGGAAATAAATGTGAAATGTGCATAAATATAGTCGATGCAGATATAAGGATAAGAGCAAATGAAGAAATCCAGGCTCAGAAACTTAAACAAAAACTTATTAACTTAAAATGTTACTTGATACTATAGATTGGAACCACACTATCATAGTATATATTATATTTCTTACAAGATTTAAACTGGTTTTATTAAGTAAATCGACATCGGGGCATCGGGACTACATAGAATAAATCACAATTGCCATTTAAAGATATTAAAAATGGATACCTATAATTAACATTATATTCTAAAACTCAACAAGACTGATTCGATTAAAAGGAATTTCTATTTAAAAATTAAATACTTCAAATTTCCACTTGAATTATTAACTTGAAATATATCGCTAATATATTCAGTGTGCTTATGAATAATGTATTTCCAATGAAATTGATAGACAAGTGAATGAACTTTATTTCCGTTTGACTGGAGCACAATGATCTCGCATTTCGCTCAAAGCCCACATTCAGGTGATTTTGTAGGATGACAATATGGCGTTTCGTAAATTACATTTAGTTCCGTGCATTTAGTTTTGTCTCAAAATTATCTTTATAAATTTATATTCAATCCTATTAAAATAAAATGTGACTAACTATATTAAGTCAAGGTTTGAATTTATAAAAATTAGAACAAATTCATAGGTAAAATGGTCATACATTAACATTCAAAAGCTTCACATTGAAACACGTTTTTGATTTTTTGCCATTTTTTGTTGCACTTTCAAGGAACATACCGTAGGAGTATATATAAAAACTATAACCGTAATGAGTATATATAAAAAGCAACCATAACGCTAATCGCATAGCTTAATACTTACAATGTTTCCACATTTTAATGCACCTTGTAAAATGTCCATTTATATTTATGCATATAATTACGTCATATCCTGCTCTATCAATCTAGCCTTCTTCTAGTCATTAGTATTTCAAATAGCGTTTCATTACCATCATTATCTTCTTGGCACATTATCGTTAGGTGGTGCTGGCAATTTAGTGACAACATAGGGTTACCGCAGCATCGCCTGTACCGCAACATTAGGTGAAACGAATGGTTCACTTGCTTTTCTCATACTCCAGCATTCAAATCTATAGAGCTTTTAAATAGCTTTTACATTTTTACATATTTTCTAGTATTGCTATTTCTTTTAATTTCTTGTTTAGGATGATTTTTACTTTCATATTATATGAAAACAAAAATAGGAAAATTTCCGTAAAAAACATCATAGTCGAGAAGAACATATAATTTTTTATATTATGTAATGTTAATTGAAGCGAAATAAATATTTGTAGAATACATGTTTTTTAAAAACTTGTATATTCTTTTGGACAAAACCTTAATAATAAAATACACATTTTGTCTAATCTTATCTTGTTTTCCTCATAATATTTCACGCTGCAGTTGCTTTAAAATGTATTTTTCATCACCTATATTTAAATTTGACATTTTTTTGCATTGCTTTCGCTGAATTTTCACCGTTATACATGTTATTGAATTCTATTGAGCCGTTTACTTATTAAAGTTATTGTAATATTATTCATAAGATTAATTTTTCCCAACCTTTGTGGGCGGGTCTATAATGATCCCGGATACATTTTTCATCTAACAATCGAATGTTGCTAAAATATTCAGTAGCCGTAGTTATAATTCTCCTCTCCCGATCACGTATTAAGACTACATGAAATTTATTTTAACCTAGAAATCTACTTCTTTCTTACGATTGTGTTTATCAATACAATGACTTTGATCAGCTATGACTGACATGATGTGAATCAGATTTTTTAAATTTAACTTTCAAAAAATACATAAAGATATGTTATTTTAGATATAAACATTATTTTTAATATTTCAGAAGATTCTGAACAGGTAGGTATAAATTCCTTATATTTACGATACATACCTTGATATTCAATCCTACATTTTATATTATTTTTGGGTTATACATATATTTTAGTATTTTAAATCTTAAATATACAAAGAGCCTCTTGAAAAATTACTAAATAAATTAAATTGTCATTCTGTGGATCGTGTTGACTCATCTTAATATTAATATCATAACTTTCTACCACAATGATGGTAGGTTAATAGCAATTATTAATATTAATATTAATAATTGCTAATAGTTATTAATATTGGAAAATTATTAATATTAATATTAATAATTGCTAAATAATAGCAATTATTAATATTAATATTAATAATTACAATTAACTAATTACAATTAACCCACCATTATACAGTTAAGAACAATTTCATGTGAACATAATTGATTGAAATTTATTTGGACTAATTTTGTATTTTTTAATAACTTGGACACCGTTACCATCAGGGAGAAGGATAAAAGTCATCTATCTTTTTGTTTATTTTGTATAATGTCTTGAATATGCGGCTTTGAAAAATAAATACGGCCTTTACGCTATGAGTGCAACTGACATAAGCTATAAGCTATAAGTGACGACTAATTTAATATACATATATATCCGACTCTAGAACAATATTTTTATTATAACCGTGTTTTGTTATTAAAGTCACATCAGGAAAGAAAACGGAAACCAATCAATATGAGTAATGTTAAGATGAAATTAATTTTGATATAGCAGCAGCGATTTAATTAAACACGTAGACTGGTCTGGAGGTTAGTCAAAAGTCTATTGTAAGACGAGACATAATTTAAATTACAATTAAGATTCGATTTGGCCACCCCTTGACGTTCATTGTGGACGAATTTAATCTAAAATTGGGATGAAGGATATTTATGATGCTGAAAATGAAAGTACAAAATGTTTCATGAAAATTATCGATCTTTTTAATTAACAATAAAATTGCTTGAGTTAATAACACTTAACTAAGTTTCCTTAGAAAATTTTTAAACATAATCTGGATAATACTGTAATTAAAGACGTCTTCTGGTATCATCATATATCATTCAGAGGCAATAATAGTTTTAATTTTTTATGGAACGTAATCTTTGTAATAAGTTGTAATAAATGCCATTTCTACTTTTATTAAATTGTTTTTAGAGTAAGTTGGTATGAATCGTGATACAGAAGAATAGAGGAATACAAATTCAAGGCACACAATAGAACACATCCGTTATTTTTTTGTGAAACGAGTATTAAAAATGTAATGTGAAATAATCGAATTATCACGATCGAAAACGTAAATAAATATCAAGCTATTTCTAGAAGTACTGTACGAATTGAATCAAAGTCTTGTCACTGAAAATAAGCATGAGAATAACTTTAACGATCCCTATTTTAAAATATTGATCAGCAAGATTTCAATAACGAATTTGTAGAACTTGACACAAATTATGTATATAATGTCAATCTAATATAAATCCAATCATCATGACCTAAAATTCGCCTTTAAGCATTTATTTGACATAGAATGTTTATTCCAAAAGAAAAAAAATTTGTTTACCGTAAGTTACAAATTTTATGTGTGTTGTTGAAAAAATAAGCTTTTTGTTTTTGAGTTTTTTTTTATATTCAGCGTGAATTCATTGCTACATAATAGTATCGGCGATTTTTCTATTTCTGCAAAAGAAATATTACATTCATGGGTCTATATTACATTCATGGGTATATAGTGAACAATAATCAAAAACACAAGCGTTGGCGATGTTTCTTTTCTACTTAAAACAAGTCATTCAAATATGATGATTAAGAAAATATTCGGTCTAGAATATCAGCAGGATGTTTTACCAGCTCACTTAGGTATCCCTACTATCCTATTCCCATGGAAAATCTAAGCGAAATTTATATATTGATGAAAGTTCTTGTGTTGCCAAAAGTCTTGATTACAAAAAGTCCATTTTAGTTCTAATGTTTTACTATATTTACTTAAGGTATAAAAATCAAAAGAATAATGCTTATTAACAGAAATCCCATTCTTAACAAATGAAAACAGACTGTTAAATTCTTGATAGAGCAGGTCATTTCAAATCGTTTCTTTTCTGTACATCGAACACTAGATAAAATCTAATTTATTATAGCATATATTGAAACCGAAGTTTTTGCCTGCCTTAAGATTGACACGCCGAACATTTTGTTTTAAAATAAATATTTGGTAAAATATTAAGTTGTGATCAAAGTACATTGATACCATAGTTTCCCGTATGAAGGAGCGTTGAACTCGTTTCAACTTTGTTTCAACCAGTGCTAGCTGTAAACCGGCTGTGTTGGTGATGCTTCTAGCATACCTGCACAAGTTGCGCTAGTCACCTTTTTGCGGATAAAGTTCCGCATCATTTAAATTTACGATATTTAATTGAACTTGTCATTGAATTTCCGTTTGTTTCCCAGAAAATACTGTATATGCTATTTTTCTAATTTGAAAATAAATTATTATTATTATTATCATTATTTTCAACGAGTTTTTCCGGAAAGTGTTGTAAATTATTTCATGATGTTATTTACATCATGAAATAATTTACAACATAGCATTTGTATTTGTCATAAGCGGTATATTATTTTGCAGAAAAAATTATCGATGAAAGTCTAAATACCAAATACTTGGAACATACTATGAAAATGAGAAGATCAGTGTCATATTGAGTACATACCAAATAAAAGCAAGGTACTTCCTTTTTATTTTTTGACAATGTGCTAATAATTTGGGAGGGACTAGTGGAACAACACATTCAATCAAATATACTGGCAGGTGTTACACCAGATGTTAGCATTAAACACCTTCAAGATTTAAATTAATCGTTTTCAAATAGCTGCAAGTGTTTGAAAACGATTAACGGTAAGTTTATTTATTCATTCATTTACAAAATAAATGAATGAATAAATAAACATACACACACACACACAAACACACACACACACACACACACACACACACACATATATATATATATATATATATATATATATATATATATATAAGTGTTATGTATGTTTTTATATTTATATATACACATACATAACATTTATAAGTATTTATAAATAGGTATTTTTTTATTAAGAGTTATCATTGTCGTATTTCCCTAACTACTGAGGATAGACATCTTAAATTGGGTGTCAAAATCTTTAGATAAAGGATAACTAGCGCAAGCGAACGACATGTGCGGGAAAGCTTTTTAAACCCTTAAACCATTAAACCCTTTGGATCGAATTTTATTGAGCGTTTTCAGTGTATGATATTTATACATCATTAATTAGTAGATCCTTGCTTTAAAAGTTTTGGTCCTATTTGTAAGTTTTATTGAAAGAATATATTTTTAAATATAAATTCTATTTATATATTAAGAAAGAAATCGCAATTAATACACGCTAAAACCTTTATCTTAATTTTCAAGGTTTAAATCGTAATTTCGCATTAAGCTATCGTTTATGAATTGTAGATTTCTTAATTTCAAGAGATAAACACTCAAATGGAATAAAATAAGCAAATATTAAATATATTTTACATAAGGAAAAGTTGGACCAGCGACTAAACAGGAAATAATAAACGAATCGTGTTACATACTCAATATATATCTGTTAATCAAATTAAATCGGACCTTGTACAAAAAGCGCACTCGTACGTTTTGACGGAAAAATACATAGTAACGTAGTTACCGTTTATGTAACAGTTAAATTATTGAAATCTGCGAAATTTTGTTTTTGATATAGAATTTTGTGTTATACATGTATCGAATGTTGTTTAATACAAGTTGCATAAATCTTCTCATTTCAGTTATCATCAAAAATTTCATAACACATTTTATATTAAATCCCCGTGAACATTTTAGTATATGAATTTTAGTTACAATCTACTCAATAACATGGTTCGTATGCCAGAAATTTTGAAGCAATATAAGTTTATAATTTCAAAAAAGGCCTTTGTTCGTACGTTGCGTTTCTTCGTCACTATAAACCTGTTCTTTCGTTGCATACATTTACACTGAGCATGTATTTATGTGAGCTATAATTAATAATGAGCATAGACGACGAAACTATGATGTGGACGAGGTCATGACTAGGCAAAAAACAAAGTGGAAATATTAATTTTTTTAAGTAATGCATATAACGGATTTTAATACAATGTTGATAAAAAGTAAATGGAGACGAATGGAAGGACACAAAAAAGACGAATTTTGTTGCCTTTTCTGGAGACAGGTCGATAATCTTTAAAACGTTCTCTTCAGCATGGTAAGGTAACCATAAAAATAAGGAGCTTGCATATTAATATGAGGGCGTGTAATATTGTATATGAGGAAACCTGCGTATGCCAGTAAGAACTTGCGTATGTAAGTGATGTTAGGGAGAAAACTAATGTGTTGATTTAAATTTATTATTTAAATAGAACTAATTTGTAAATTTATATAAATTTTAATTAGTTATTTTGTTAAAAAAATCATCAAAGATAATACTTTTTTTTTAAACTTTATTTTAAACTTCGCAGCATTACGATATTATTTCGTTTGTACGTTACAAATTTTAGGTTTTTGCTAAGTCTTTCATTATGGCACAAGTTACTCCTCCTAGCAAACATGTTGACACACATCATGTAGGCGATGTAAATAGTTGGTTTATTGGATATATTAAAAATAAACTTATATATTTTGCAATAAAAAAAATACTATGCTTAAATTAACACGAATATATACCCACCAAAGCAGAGGTGAATGCTGCACAAACTGTTCAATTTTCTTTCGTGCACTCATAATTATTCAATTTACTGCTTCATTGATAGCTTAGGATCGATGTTATGGAGTTGCTTGGTGATCACTAGTTCGAGCGATCATTATTTGAATTGTTTTGTGTGTTTATGTCTTATTCGTATTTCGTTATTATTTATTGCATTTCCATATACCCAAAGCTTTGGGAAAATCTCTAATTTGGTCATAGTGTTTTTAAGACATAAATAAATAAAAATAAAATAACTGAAGTACTTATTACGACGAAGTACAATGGCATCTAGATTTAAATAAATGTGGTTACACTGCTACGTTAGACGCGAGAGATCCATCACCTAGTCGCACACTTGGCTCATAGCTTATCTTGTGTTATTTATTATTGCTATATTCAGTTTAAGAGCTAGTTTTTTGTGTCTTACACTGATTTCATTTCACAATTCTATCTCAAGATCTGAAATTTGCCAGTCCATTGAAATACATCTGTGGAGAAAAATGCATTGAGTGAAAAACTTTAATACCATTCGGTCAGAGTTATGGCAGCAGGAAAGTAGTAAAATTTTTGTTAAAGTACCTAACTAAATAACTATTTTAGCGATGAATTTACATATGCAACATTAAAAATATACAGTATAAACAACCGAATGTTTCGAACAGAGGAGGGCTCAACTTATTTAATGAGAGAGAGAGGCGGCGTTTTCAAGAGCACTGCATCACTCATTCCTCAGACGTGTCCTTGAGAGAACACTCCACCGCTGATATCAACGTTACATAGTGTGATATATAAACATTGTCGGCTGTATTTTCATTGTCAACACACTGCGCTGTACTCGGTGCTGCGAGTTCGTGCAAGAATTTCAACGGGGCTCGTATCCTGCACGCGCAGTGTTTATGTTTGTCGAGAAAGTAAGAGACGTTTAAATTTTAGAGTCCTGAGTTAGTTAGATGTATGAACATTAAATGTAGGATATAATTTTAATTACGATCTTGTTAAGAATTAATACGAGTTTGCACCTTTCGTGTTCGCGCTTACTGTATGCAAGGTTTTTATTATTAACTACTTGTATTTCATGCGACTTCGTTCGCATGAAATTCGTTATAAGAAAAGTTATTAGGCATTTTTCCGTGTTTTTCTCTTTATCGATGAGTATGGAGTTTACTAAAAATGCTAGTAGATGGCTTTGGCAGAACCTTATCCTAGTAAATCTATGAGCACAGATTTACTAAAACCGCTAATAGATCATAGGCCATTATTGTAATATTCACCAAGTTAGTCTCTTTCTTTTAATCAAGATTTTTTTAATAATTTTCTTTTAATTAACAAGTATTCTATGGTGTAAACTTTTACCATACCAAATTTCATCTAAATCTATGTAGAAGATTTCGCGTGATTGAAGAACAAAAAAAATTTTGAAAACAGGTTTCATGGCTTCTACTACTATTTTATATTGAATATATTTGGCGTTAATTTTGTAGAAATTAATTATTCACAATTAAATGAAACTACGTGATGTAGTACTATTTCTACTTTCTTTAATTTCTTTACCACGACCTTGGTTTCGTTGTATTACAACATCTTCAGGTGGGATATTAGCAAAGATTCTTTATATAAAGATATCTTTGCTAATATCTCACCTGAAGATGTTGTAATACAACGAAACCAAGGTCGTGGTAAAGAAATTAAAGAAAGTAGAAATAATACTACATCACGTAGTTTCATTTAATTGTGGATTATTCTATATGCTAAATCAATCGCTCTTTTTAAAATATTTTCTATATACAGAATTTATTATGTTATAATTTTATTATATATATATATATATATATATATATATATATATATATAAATATATATATATATAGATTTTGTAAATATCCATTATATTTAATAATACCATTCCATTGAGTAGTTTAACGAAATTTACATTTAACGTTTTCAATTTAAATCAAAAAATTATTATACCAGATCAGAGAGAACTAAATTATTACTCAAAATAGATAGCTTTTTGTTACAAAAAATTACCGAAATATAATTCTCCGTAGTAATTATATCTATAAATTAGAAATAATTAAAGACACATGATATATAAAAAGATTTATAGAATTGTTTTTCGAAGGAAATTGATGTCAAAAATATTTTTAGCTATTTTTACAATATGGTGATGGTTAAGTAGTGTGTAAAATTATCAAAAACACTATTTTATTGAACGTTTGTTTAGGTATACACGAAATTAATAGGATGTAATATTTTTAGTTGTAAGTTGTCTTTATGTAACTTGTTTTACTTGGTCATTTTTACGAAGCCATACTGAAGAAACGTTTATAGATACTTCTCGAGTTGTAGAAAAAAACTTTCTTGACCTTTCATCAGTCGTGGTAGAAGTGGAAGGTTATGTAAACTCGTTGTCCATACTGGGCATTAGTAGCTTTCTTCATAACATACAAAACATAATGAGATAGTTTACTTGGTCGTGGTTATTTATTACTTAATCGAATTTCAGAAATAGGATGATATGAATCTAAAACAACAAATATGATGTTAATAATGCCTTTTATATAATAGGTTAACTTTGCATGTGATTGTAAGGTTTTGGGTTAAATATAGTTGTGAAAATTTAGATAAGAAATTATGATAAATATATACGACATAAATTAAAATAAATGAAAGAAAATAGAAGAAAAAAATACGGTTTTAGGTTTCTTCTTTCGACTCCTGTCTTCCAGTTTTCAAACAACAGTTACAGCAAATATACATGCATATTACCTAACGAGTAATAATTGTATCTTCAGATAATTTTTATCAATTTTCATTTCGGATGAAATGAAACTTGACTTGAATTAATAGACCAAGAAGATTTTTTGAAAAACATTTCATACCATTTCAATACCTAAGAATCGGCTGTTTTATTTGATACAAAAATACGTCTTTAAGTATATTTATGCAATCCTCATTCTGATATAATAATATAAAACTATAGAATGAGCTAACGTTTATCCGGCAATAATTGTGTGCTAATGGACAAACGCTGTAACGATGTAACGACAGCACAAAGGTTTTAGAAGAATATGGAGATATAATGGTTAGGAAGTACTTAAAGTTATTGAAATAAAATATTATTTTATTCCCATATTTCTAAAGTCAAAGAAGAATTCAGACTGAACTTCGCCCTGTGACTGTTTGAACAAAGAAGAACCTGATGTTTGTCAAAAATATATGAATCGGTTGTAGTAACAAAACTTGAAATAATCGAATATTTTTAAATTGATTTTATGTAATTTTAAAATAAAACTGATAGGTCACGTGCAAGTAAAAGTATATGCATCGAATACCGGTTCCTAATTAGCGAGTGAACGGACCATTAAATTAGTGACAATTTACCGTTCATACAACTTTAAACAATAGAAACATTGAGGCAACAAGGCGTTCTCCCTTCACTTTATAGAGCTCACATTCCTTGTCAACTCGCACGATTAAATTAGTGTACTAGTCCAATCGATCCTAACACTTATTCAGTTGTATTTCAATTACGGCAAGCCTGTTAGTTGTTTGAAAACATATGGAAAATTGCTATTAAATCTAACGTCTTCGAAGAAGAACTTTAGAAATTTTTAAATAATTTTATTTATGCCCCTTTCTCTTACATAAGAGCAAGTCACACTTTATTTCACTTGTCCAGAGCGTGAAAATCCTGCGGAGTTCATTTGTTTTTTATGCTCTTTTATTGGTGAATGCAACGTTGTGAAACAAGCTCAGTCTACGCAATGCTTCTTGCTCTATTGACGATTGATCACAAGGTTTCGATAAGTTCATTGTTTAGTGTCCTACAAATTCAAATTAATATGATTTTTATGAATTAACCGTTATGTTTTTTTTTACATTTTATGACCATTAGCCCTTTTTGTACTACTTGTTGTGTGGTATGTAAACATGTAGCAGATAAATTAGGTGCTGATTTGAATTTCGCCCGAGTCGGAAATTTCTTGAGTGATAATTCGGAAGTTACAAAAAAGATTGAATATTAACAATGAATCAATGATTTACTGGTCTGTTCTGGAATATGTTTCACTGGTATTGGATAGGTTCGTCACACACCACACAGCTCCTGAATATAGAGCCTTCGTGAAGTAATGGGGCGTTGCATAGTTTTAGCCAATGTTGTCAGATTGAAAATCTTAACCATTTAATGTTTTAAAAAGCTAAGTAGCTATATTGGTCGTGCTTACGTCGTTTAAAGTAGGCATTTTGTTTTCTACACATGTTTTAATCTTTGCCGATGAATAATATAATTTAATCTGAAGAAAATATTATGCAATAGCTACTCCAAAAACTAAGACGATATAATAGTTAATAATTGCACTACATGTTTTTGTGTCAATGTTTTGTTAAGTGCTTCTGAACATTTTTTTCATTGTGCTCAACGTTAATGAGTTTTCCAAATAAAGGACTCATAATAGAACAGAAAAAACAAATTTTGATTTCAAAGGTTCGAAATTTTGCCCAACACACTTTTTATTTATATTTACTCCGCTTTCGTCATTGATATCATAAATTTAGTTTATTTAGCTTTAAGGAACTTCTTTTATAATCTATGTCAATTTAAGTTATTTTTCATCGAGCGTTGTTTTGCAATACAGAGATGTATACATATTTAATCCATGAGTTTCTAATTCAATATTTGTTTACAACTCCATATACAGCTGAGTATCTTACGTTCTATAATCACATGCCTCACCGCTCTTCTTCAACTGTTGGTATTTAATGAAGTAATCTTTCAATTAATTCGAATTAGTTTTGTATTTGTCTGTTTGTTAGTTTGTTCAATGCTTTAGTAAATGAGAGTGGGGATAAACTTTTAAAAGAATAGGTTGTTCGCTCTTATATTGAAATGAATAATTTACAAAGTATCCCAAACTCAATTTTGGCCGTGTTTATTTTTCAATAAATAACATTTTTAGGTTGTTTACTGCAGACGTGTTATGAAATACAGGAAGGGCGTTATCTTGAATAAACACTTGTTGGACGATTTTCTCTAAAAAATTATTACCCGAAAATGCCGTGTACCTTATGAGGGTTCCACAGTGGAATGGTGATTCTAATGAAATTTCGTCCACGAATTCAGACGCTTTCCATCGGTTTTATTATATTTTGTGGAAGAAACATGAAGTGGTAAATAAACAAAAGATTGGAATATATTTTAAAAATGAAATTTAACAGGTTGTGGGATAGATTTCCAACGATAAACATGAAAGAGGGGATATTTTTCAATACGAATCTCCCGAATAAATATTAGGAAAATCTAAATATGATTACACCAATACAAAAAGTAAAGAAACTACAATTTTTTCGCGGACCTTGAGTAGAATTTCATGGAAAATATATTTTTAAAATACAATTGAAAATATTCTAAATTTTTTTGATATAGCTCTTGTTTCTCTAAAATGTCAAATAGTGTTTCGTATTTGCTTTATAATACTATTTGTAACAAATAACACAACACATTGTGTATATTTCCATAACAAGTTTTGAAATTAATATTCTGCGAACATTTAAACACAAACAAAGGTTGCAAAATGTATACCGTAAAAACATAGTAAATTATTATGCTGTGTTTTTCGATTTCCCTCGCAATTGATTATGTAAAAAAAGGGCTTTTACTGGCAAAAAATGGCTGTAAAATGTTACATGTAAAACTCCACCTTACTAATTTTTTTTTATTTATTTCAATCTTTTATGTTTCCGTTTTTCAATTTAAATACTTTACAATATATTTCCTTATTTACATAAGTGTTTGGTAACAAAACATATGTAAATTGATTAAAAAAAATACGACAACAAACATTTTTTGTTACAAAAACATATTTTCGATGGAAAAAAACAAAGTAAAAGAATTAATTTTTTTATAAAAAAAAACCTCAAACGGCTTTTGTAACTATCTAAAAAAATATTTTATATGAATTTATTCCCAACAAATCAAAGAAAAACCGTGAAATTCACTTTTTCTAAAGCACAGAAGGTAATAGTGTGATTAAAACTGCAACCGAAGTAGTTTTATTTTTGAATTAGGAACTTACAATCTAAATACTTGTTATTGTTGCTAAGTGATTGATCCGTAATTTTGTATTACATTTATAATTCACAATTCAACCCTTTAATTTTGTGCATTCAGACAGAATTTTAAATAATTGTTTACACGCCTAGGAATATACATTTAATAAGTTATGGAGTAATTTTAATTGATTATACGGTTTATATTTCAAGTAATTTTATTTAATCCTATACAAGAAGAGGAATGGGGCCAAATGGGCCTACCTCTCATTTAGCCACATTCCTATTCCTTCTATTAAGATTTGGGTCACATTCCACATAGGAGTATATGCCGATAAGATTATTTTTATCATTATTATATAAAGTTTGGCCAGTCCGTTAGTAGGTTTTTATTCGCTTTCTCGGTTAAAATTATTTAACTACTCAAACTTGTTTAAAATATTAACTGATTACGAAGTTGACACTTGATATACGTAACATTAAACTCGTCCTTGTCGACTGAAGCTGATTTCTGTAGAACATAAGTGGGATTAACCACTGAAATCAAGCCAACTTCAGTTCTGCGAACAATGAAGGGCGTAAACATGTCATACTCTAAACTTTTATCATAGAAACGGATGTGCCATGAAAGACCCTTTTAGGTCGTTTTAAATAAACTTACAGAAATGTCGTAGAAATTTTGTAAGTTTCCGTATTCTCATCGTCACTTTTAATGTTGAGCAACTCGCTTTATGATGGGAAAGACGTAAAACTTCTTTCTTTTTCGTTATCTCTTGTTATTTCTGTTCCTTTAGGTCGTTTATTTGATGATGACTTGACACTCCAGTGATATTTTAATACCAAGTTTTTCGTATAATTTTCGTAAATTTTTTATTTTTATATCTCTTATTACGCCTTATATACACGTCTATTCGACAAGTGCTTAATATTCATTATATTCCTTAACATACCAGTCATGCTATCACCTGTTAATTGTATCGAAGTTTATAAATATGAAAGAGCGAGAGCGTGCATGCGTATTGGCGCGAGTGCCGGTGTTTATGCCTGCGAGTGTGCGTGCATCGCGTAGGCGTTCGCGAATTATGTATGTTTTATCGAATAAAAAAATAAATAAAAATGTTTAACTCGCATATATAAATTAATTAAAAAAAGGCTAAATACAAAAGGTGTTGACTTAACAAAGTATTGTATAATAATAACCTAAGCTCGTTAAAAATGGCTTTTATATCATTCGATGCAGCACACTTCAATTTTAAGAAAGGAACGCTTTGTTCTACGTAGATGGCCAGTAAATCGTCTCTGGATATTTTAATATTTATACTTGCAATGGGACTTCCTTGAATTTAAAGAAAGGGGTCCTTTGTATCCGTTTTAACCAGGATGCGC
Organism: Druceiella hillmani; assembly: GCA_039881145.1. Classification (NCBI taxonomy): domain Eukaryota; kingdom Metazoa; phylum Arthropoda; class Insecta; order Lepidoptera; family Hepialidae; genus Druceiella; species Druceiella hillmani. Next base: position 24,104,878 of record JAYKKI010000005.1, read on the forward strand.
TGAGTAGGTAAGTGGGCAGTAAATCATTCTTGCTACGTAAACAGGCAGGTCCTTCAAAAGGTAATATGATATGTCCATAACACGCGTGAGCTCTTCTCTTTGTTTATGATTGTGTGTGTGTGTATATGTATGTTAGTGTATGCTAAACCTTTCATAATAAAACATCACAGTTGTATATCGCCAATTATAAAAGGTTAAATTATTTATACTCTTAAATAAAATTGACTAAAGCATAGTGAGAAATTTATGAAAATTGTACATTAATAAGAATCTATTAAAACAATTACATATAAATGTATATTCTAAAATATCGTAACTATCGAATTTAAAATATATGCACAAGAAGATCTGGTCGTGAAATAGTTAGAGAGATATGTTTATATACGATGTGAGAAATGATTAAATTTTAAGTTGTGTTCATCATGAGCACCACGTAAATTAATTTGAGTGTATAGATATCTACAACCTTAAACTGTAAAAAAAGGAAATTAAGTTGTTAACTTAACAATGTAGAAGGAAAGGAAAGGATGGCCTAGTTAAACGTTAAAATGAATTAAATAACCTTAAGTTAAAATAGTATTGAATTATGAGGTAATTAAGAAGCTAGAATATAGCTAATTAAATCGTAATAAAAACAATTAAGTTAATTGATTTATATGTTAATAGTTACGAAACAAATGTTATTGAGACACAAAAAACAATAGCTAAACAATTTGCGCAAGATATTGAAATGAGGAATCACGGTTGTGAATTAGAACAGGAAATTAGGGTTGTTTGAAGTTTAATACATTTCTATTTTATGCTCTCTTACATAACCGACTTACAATGTTCCATATATACATCCTCCTAATATTTCTTCAGAAGATTTTGTATGGAAAAATCTCCCCCTTTCATGTTTATCGTTGGAAACCTTTCCCACATCCTGTTAAATTTCATTTGTAATATGTATTCCAACCTTTTGTTCATTTACCACTTCGTGTTTGTTCCACAAAATTTAATAAAACCGATGGAAAGCGTCTAAATTCGTAGACGATATAAAAATACGACTATTTTATTATGAAAAACTATTGTTCTAAATATATTCTACTATACAATACAAATATTTTCTGCTTTATGAGAATTTTTCGTTTATCCGTTATTCTAAAATTTATTCCTTATTTTTCTTTTTTACGAAGAAAAAATGAGTGTATCAAAATTATCAAAATTTCTTCAAAATATTGTTTATGATTTCAGTAAATGGGCTGTATTTATTGTTTGTCTTCAAAATCTGGTGTTTCGAAAAATTTCGAAATAGATTTCAGACTTTCGATTTTTATTTTTAAAAATCTTTTTTACCAAGAAGTATATTTATGACATTCCAAGTTAGTGATACTGAGAAATTATTAATATCGCTCGTTTTGCGTTACGTTCTTCGTGACAAATTAGGTTTTATTATTCAATAAATAAGACAAAATATTCGGTATTTGACAACAAATTCGACAGACGAAAGTATACATTATTCGAAAAAAATAGTGACATGACAAATTCAGTCATGTCACTATTTTTGTTTTGTAGTGATCATTTTTCACTAAGTCTACAAAACGGAAGATGAATAGCCTAAAAGTATAGAATACTTTACGATATTGACCTTCCATTTAAGTCGTTAAGGAACAAAGGATGATGAAAAAACAATTTACGAGTGACAAATATTGTTATTTATTTAACAAAATGCAGTATTTCTGCGAAATAATAAAATGCCATTTATTTGAGTTCTGGTCTTAATAAAATGGTTATTTAATTTTATTATATTGATAATACTACGCGATTTTCTATTAAAACGTATATAGTACAGATGGCATAACTACTTACAATTCAATAGAAAAAATAAATCTTTATATTAATGAGTGAAGAGAAAACTTTGTACCCCTTTTCAAGCATATTGCGGTCACGGAGGAGTGTGAGATTTGGTAATGTTAAAGTTTTTAGGAGTGCAGAAAGCTAAAATTTACATATAATATATGTTACAAATACATTAAATTATATATTAAAAATTCAATGTTTACGTTCATACTGTCAATGTCAAACAAATATACAATACGTTTACGTTCATATTGCCAATGTCAAACACCAATAGTCTGTGGTCAAAAAGTCACACAGAGTTAGAGATTGTCACCAAAGGATTTTAAAATGTCGGACTGAATGAGTTTCGAGCTGTTAATTTTGTGTAATTTCAAACGTTCTTTTTCAATAGTCTGTGGAGTGTATGTCTAGACAAAAAGGCGTTCATTTTATATTTTTTGTAATAGATATCTGTGTTTTATATATTAGTGAAATACAGCTTGCTTTACACCTGTTGCAAAAGAAAAATTTTGTAGCAGCAATCTGGATTAACTTATTCTCCTACCTAGTGTTTTCAATAAAGCGTTAATTAATTAGCGAAATTTTCATTTAGGAAAGCAATCGATATAATCAATAGAATCAAATGTATCAAGGAAATATTTATCAAACATCATATGAAGATGCCATAATGATCACGGGCGTATACATTAAAATAGGGTTTAGATCATTTTTCTTTTCCCCAATAAAAACAAATTTTAAAGTATTTTAAAGGATCTTCTTAACTTTTTAAGGTACCATTAGCTATTTTTGGTACATGCACATCAAATAAGAATATATATGTATATAATACATACATACATATATATATATATATATATATATATATATATATATATATATATAAGTATAAATTTTCAAGGTGACTTTGAATCTGATGCATTGGGACCTTGATAGTTGAAAATATAGTGAGAGGACCTTGAAATTCAAAGATCGAGATTTCTTCAGTACGTGTATTTCTGTAAAATTAACCTAAAATATCACTCTAGATACTAACGGAGTGCGGTCTAACGATTCTTTTCATATCTCCTCTAAACGATCAGTTTTCGATGTTTATCTCTAAATTATAGCAGTATAAAATCCTGTAAATGTTGAAATGCGTTTAGTTTTTGGCAGAAATGCTGTTTTTGGTGTCACTATAAAATACATACGTTGGACTTCTAAGTAATTCAATTCGATAATGAAACAAATACAAAAAGCTCGTGTTATATTAAATATATAGTTTTCCATTCTTTTTTCCAATTAGTTTTTTTTTGGGCGTCGAGAATTTTGTTCTTAGAAGATGCGCTAATTTTTATAAAATTCTGTAGCGATTGTCTAGGGGAATAATTTGAACCGTTTTTGTTCGTAGGGTCCAGTATCTAAAATATATATCTTATACAGACGTTTTCAATTTGTAATTGCATTTGATGTGTTATTGATATGATGTTTTAAAATGTATTTGTTTAAAAGTATTATTATTATTATAACGAAAAAAGGCTAATGTCGGTTATTGTTTTAATATCCTTCATATAATATAGCAATCAAGGAAAGAAAAAAAAGAGTAGAACATTATAAAATGGTACTTCACTATGTATAAAATATGATTAAAATTTTAGTTGAGTAATAATATTGAGCGTATTTTAAATTTAGATTTAAGTCACTGTATTTTTTACGCCTTAAATTTATCAAATATATTATTACGACTAAAAAGACCCTGATAACAATAGAGGAAACAAAAAGAAGTTGGATGAGAAAATTTATAAAATGTAATTATTTTTTTGTAGCATACTTTTCTCCTTATCTGTTCCGACTTTGGTTCACTATACCGAAGGGGGATCGCGTATTAAAATAATTAATTGGAGAAATGAATTTTCCTTTAAAATATATTACAATGAAAGAATTCGCAGGTAATATTCAATTATTTTTATTAAGAAAAAAAAAATTGAAAACCAAATGAAGTCGAAATCAAAATTCAAATTATTTTTGTCACAAATTCGTTTTGAAAATTTAAAAAATTAAAAATATTTTAGTTATAAAATTCGTTATGGACAGAATTTTATAAATTTAGAACATGACATGACATGACACATTTAGAACATGACATGTCTACCTCTTAATTCGGTTAATATATAGTTAAATATGAGTGCTTCTTCTTGCTTTGTTTTTCTCATTAAAATTCTCGAAATAATGCAAGTTTTAGTCGAAAAACTTCAGGTAAAAACGTTTCATTACGATATTTAATCTTTTATTCAGTGCTAGTGAGAATAGATCATACGTTAAATTTTTAAACTTCATGGTCAATTTTTTGTTTAAATGTTCATTACAATTCGGAAACAAGTATACTTAATTAACTTAAGTTTATTTGTATGCACTGTTAGATCAAACTTTTATACATTATTCATATATTTTATTAGACGAACACAACTGTTATTTGCCAGATCCATTTAACCATCGTGGTCGTTCGATGGTATATATAATACGTACGCTTAGCTATCAAAACTAGCCAAAATTCAAGTTGTGGTTGATCTTTAGCTGAGATTATAGCGTGTTCAATGACGACTATATTAAAAAAAAATACAACACAGGAAAATGTTAATTGATTTCTGAATTCCCAAGTACAGCGCATGATATTTGAATTTAAAAAAAAAAATTGTGCGCAGATTTGACAATTCAAAAAAATATATACATATTTATTACAGTAAGCTCACAAGTTTTTAGTATATTTTTCAAACTTAACCAACAAAGTGAGTCAATTAGTTCATGTATTATTAGGGCAAGTATGGAACTTTAAATACGGTTATTTATTTACTTACTTAAGCTCTTCGCGCAATTAAAATTTGCCTAGTTAGCAACTGCAAACCGCTTTGCACCTTAATTTCTTTGTAACTAACAGGCGGGGTATTTTATATAAGATTCACCTTGGGTTGGCAACCCAGCTCAACATTTTCATTTAAAAAACGTATCAACTTAGTATTTTTGTTATATTTTCTGCAATAAATACTATGGTTTTATCTAGTGTACTGCATATCAAGTATTGAATGTGACGAGGAAAGTGTGACACTGCATTATTATCAATAATATCTACGAAGAAGAGAACAAAAAAACTTTGGATACTTTTACGTATTGAGAGATATATAAATTGCAACTTTTTTGTAATAGTTAAAGAACAGCAAGAGATAAATTTTAAGTTTGTGCTATAGAATGTTAAAAGAGTTTTGCAAGAAGGAAGTGACTTTACCTTCCAACGACTCCGTTTACTCTAAGAACTGCATTTTCGTAACTTGTTCATTTTTGCTTGAAGAATTTATTGTGAAATAATTTAGAATACGATTATTAGATATAACAACCTATATTTAACTATTATACTCCTGTGCAAATTGTTCTCATAAAACAAGTAGTGAATAACATCGCAACTGAAGTCGATTTCAAACCTGCGTGTATGTGGGCTTTTGCATGTATAATATTAGTGGGAATAACTGGATAAAAACGATCCAATTAACCAAAGTATGTAAAAATTATAGTCTAATAAAAACGTATCCAAGCGAATGGGCCAACAAGCAGTTAATAAAACTGATTTAAAGGTTTTATTTATTTCTGATTCAGATGTAGGTTAATGTCAACATCATAAATACATTATCGCTCGCGGTAGAATAAGCTTCCAACGGATTGCCATAAATTAAAATAAACCCATCAAGCGAGGACAATGCCTCACAATGTTATACAATAAATAAGCGACAATGCCAAAGATGCGTTTGCGCACGATTCTCAAGCATAATGTCAAGGTGAGTACGCTATTGCTGATTGAATTCAACGGCCTCGCGGGATCAACTTCATATGTTACAATGTTTATTCAATCCATTTGCATAAGAGATACGCGTGCGGAGAAACTGACTCGGAACCAGCATCGCAGTTTACGTTAACAATTCTAATCGCGATTATTATATATATTTATTTCTATCGTTAATTTATTTGGTATTAAGGAAGGTAACTTAAAGAAAACTTTTGGTGTTGATTGAATTCACGAGTAGAGCTTTTTGCACGTATTCTTCGCTATCAAAGAAAATGTTTAGTTCATAAGCAATCTTTTAAAATGGGTCTGACACCTTAAGCATAATTTGAATGTACACAATTTTTTATATTTGCGGCAAAAACTTGAGTTGTTTACAATTAAATGAAACTACGTGATGTAGTATTATTTCTACTTTATTTAAATTCTTTACCACTACCTAGGTTTCGTTGTATGACAACATCTTCAGGGCAATTAGCGAAGATTGGCTTTTAAAAACTTAAAACAGCATTAAAATATTACACAAAACAATAGCGAAAGCGGGTTTTCCCACTATTTGTGTTAGTGGGTTTAAGAAAGAGGAGCGGCGTAGTTTTTATTGTATTTTCGAAAGTTATGTATTTTAGTGAGGGTGGTATCCTCATTTATTATTTGGGCGGTTCTATAATAATCTAATATCAAAATCTCCAATATTACATTACATAGTTTAATTGTGAATAATGAATTTTTACATACTTAACGACATATATATTCAATATTTGAGTTGTTTAGTTTAGTTTTTACTTTTTGAGATACAGAATAGAGTAAATCTTGTGGTACGAGATAATGGTACATTTAAAAATTTAAATACTTATATTTATATTTCTCTTTTATAATTAGTATTACAATGTTTTTCTGCGGAATTTTGACAATACAACAAAAAATATATAAATATTTATCTTATTTACGTAGGGTTATAAAAATATAGTTTTTTATAACATATTGTGTAAATTACTAAAAAATAAAAAAAAAATTCCAATATACTACATATATTATGAGGAAACATTTTATTTATGCCAAGAAAACAATAACGAAAAAATATTTATGACATATCCCCTTCTCCGCTGTTTTTAAAACAAGTACAATTGCGCTGTTTCCAGATATTATTGCATTTTAATATTATTTGCTTCAATTCTAAAACCACCTTAGTTATCACTAGATAAGGCCAGTTGATCAAAAGGTGGTTGCATTTTATATTTTCAAGATTTTTTTTTCATAAGTATTGACCATCCCTACTTATTACATCACAGTCAAATTCATCAGACATTGCATGGCTGTTGATCGGCATTTTTATATAATTGTGACATGCTATTTACATTAAACGTAATTCGTTTATCTACATTTAAAATTTTTTAATTTATAAATTTAATTTTGTACTTAAAGATCGTACGAAACTAATTATCACCGGCACTAAGTACGCTTACTAAGTGCTTTCATACGAAGCGATTGAAAGCAATTAAAAAACTTTAATTTTCCAAATAAATCGGTGTAACCTATAACCATGAAATAAAATAAAGGTAATTTTTTTTAAATGACCGGATTCATTGTACAATCGATGATGCACTAAAAGATTGTATATAATTCCTTGGTTTTCAAAGACGAAAATAAAATCGTGGGGCCCATTTATTTCTATGTTAGGTTTATAAATTTACAAATTTTGCTAATGATGATGTTGTAATACAACGAAACCTAGGTCGTGGTAAAGAAATTAAAGGTAGTAGAAATAATACTACATCACGTAGTTTCATTTAATTGTGAACAATGAATTTCTACAAAATTAACGCCAAATATATTCAATATTAAAATTTTTGTTTGTTATTTTATATTATTACAAAAGTTTGACAACAATATGACTGCGCTGCCATTAAGGTCGAAGAAGAGTCTAAAGCTGGATATGATTTCTAACGTCTAACAATTTTTTCTAAAAATCGATTTTCTCTCAGGAAGAATTAATAATTATTTTCGAACTTTTAGTAAATTATGGATTGTACAATGAAACTGTATTTTAAAAAGCCATTTTAACTTTATTTTATCTTTAACTTTTTAGTGTGGTTTATTTCGTTAGACTGATTCTGTTACTTTTACCCAAAGATTGATTTCATTTTTCGTGGCTTACTTTACCAATTTATATCACCAGTTCGTAACGTCTTGTGATTAAGGCTGGCCGTACCACTACGGCATCGGGCTGAGGAGCTGGAATCCGGATTTAAATAGTAGAATCTCTGCTTGGGACCTACCATACTAATCTAAAACCAGCAGACATTCAAGTCTCATGAGCTAGGCAGACTGTAAACCCAGCAGAATTTTTAGGATTGATGGCTGAGTTTATCGTTATGATGTATTATCATTTTATTATTTTTAGACAACAATTGAAGTCAATTTTGTGGCTTATTTTACCAATTTGATATCACCAGAACGTTAAGTCTCTTGATTTAGGTAGGCTGTACCACTATAGCATCGGGCTGAGCAGCTAGAATCCGGAGTTAACGGTAGAATCTCTGCTTGTGACCCATAATAAAAGTTTAAAACCAGCAGATATTCAAGTCTCATGGTCTAGGCAGGCTGTATCCCCTGTAGAACTTTTAGGATCGACGGCTGAATATATCATCATGGTATATTATTATGGGGATTGAATGTGTGTGCAAACTTTCATGACAATTCATTAAGTAGAAGTAATTGGAAAATCGATAGGAAGATTTGAATCAAAAAGATTCGAAAGTGAAGCTAAAGCGTCTGTGCGTACATAGTGCAAAAGCCATGGAATGGACTATAATGAAATTTTGCAGTTTTATATCTTGGTGGCTTGGTGAACCTCTGTAATAGAAATCTTTAAGCTATTCCTCGTTGGGGTTGAATAGATTATTATCTTATTATTAAATGACAACATCCGCATCTTTCATAATTTTATTAACAAATTCTTGATTAGATGACATATATATATATATATATATATATATATATATATATATATATATATATATATATATATATATGTATATATATATATATATATATATATATATATATATATATATATTTATATGTATATATATTATTTTATGTATTTATATTAAGAACTGCAGCATATTAAGACACTCTTCTGCACCCTAGTGGGGAAAATGTTAAAAATCTGAAATTATATAATACAGCAAAAGTTTTTCCGTCCAAAAAGCGAGCTGGTCTGTGAATATTGTACATATTATTAAATGTGAGACTTTTAATTTTGTTGTATAATATTAGCATTAAAGTCACGTGCATAAAAAATAGTGTACTTAATTCCAGAAACTTTAAGCCGTCTCGTCTGTCAGATGCCATTTTGTGATATATAAGACTCGAAAGCATTGTTTGACAGGGTTTTAAAGCTCACGATGGCCGTCTACAAGGTTCATTGTGGAAAGCTACTTCGCCAGCGTCAAGAGGGGAACGTGTCTTATCCGATGTCGACTCATTAATCCATTGTTAGCAAACTGAGGGCAATTAGCACGTCCCAACGCTACCTTCAAATTTGTATCGGCTTATTTGTTTTTATTAAGGTAATTAATATGCTAATATTTAATAGCTCTTCAGGGGATACTTTCGTGTTACGTACGCTAGCGAGATTTACTTAAGCATACTTTGTGACAAAGCCCGCACCGTATCGCACTTTAGTTCCACAGGAATTATTTTTTCTCGACGACTATTAAGTTTTCTTGAATACTCAACGTTTAGAAATCATAACACAATCTAGTAAAGCAACTTGCCTTAAGTAGAAAATAAACCTGTGATAATATGAAACTTCGTGGTATCCGAACTTTTCAGTTAGCTGATAGCTTTTTCTACGTATATTCGTAACGCTGCAATTTTTCTTTCAAGGATTTCTTTTTTGATCAGTTTCCCTTAAGCATTCACGCTACGAGGTGCGGTCACAGTGTATCGGTGTTGATTCAGTAAATGTGCGATATTGTTTTAGCTTCTGGCGGTCAAAACATCTTCTCCTTGGGTAACGCTTGCAAACTGCAAATTGAAAATCCCACAATATTGTGAACGAGAATTGACGAAAAGTTAATCATTCTAGTTTCGGATTCCAAAGATTCAAATGGTTATGCGTTGAGTAATATAGGTTTAGCTAAAATTAACCGGAATTGTTGTCTATAGTAAAAAAAATTAAATAATTGGCTTATTTTACATTTTCTTACATCATCCCTTGAGTTAGTTTAAACGAATTTAATAATAAAGTGTTTGTAATTTTTAGCTTTCCATTTTTGAACGGTCTGGACTGAATCATCCCAATTATTATCGTGGCAATGTCATATGTGCTTCGTTTGTTTACCTGCTTCCAAATTCGAAATAACAGAAACTCGAAAATCTACACATTATATAGTTCCACAACTCTAAACTAGGAATTATATTTAAAATCTCTTAAAATTATGGCAAAGAAATTTTTTTCCGCAAATGCATGTAGAATGTCATCAAAAAGCTATGAATTAGAGCACAACTCTATTTTCGAATATGTTTTTTTGTTGACAAATAACATTTTAGATAACAACGAAATTGCTGTTTTTAAGCCTATTTTGTTTCTAGGTGTATCTAAAAAATACCGTTACGTAATAAACTGTAATTTAATTCTAATATTTTTCTTATTCTGTATTTAAATAATATATAACAAACAAAGATACTACGTGCGGTTAAATATTGAAATTGTTATATGTACGTAGTAACAGTTACAATTCCACTCGTACTTAACATGTCTAATATTTTCAAATGTTATAATGTTATCTTGTCAAATGTTATGTGTTTATATATAATATTAAAATTATAGGATTATTTAATATAACTGCAACAGTATTTGAGATGTTTAATGTTCCACAAAAGCAATGAGGTTAGAGGATACCCGAAGGTAAGTTGAGTACTGAATCATCCTTTGTTGTTATTGAAAACGATTTGGAATTTTTCTCCTTTATCAATAAAGAAATATATTAAAACTTATCAATCTAAAAACTAAATTAAAAATACAGATGGTTAGCAAAAATAATTTTAAGATAGAAAAAAAAAATTGAAACTACTTCGCAAAATATTTAAATTAATAGCATGTCAATGATGGAGCAATGACGAATCATGTGTTTTGTTTACATGCTCCTATCGTATTAACGCATAATATATTAACATAACAGCGTAGTATGACCGTCGCACGTAAACAATTTATACGCGGTTACCGCATTTCCGCATTCGGTGGCGGCGCGCCGGTTGCGTGCGTTTCGCGCCGTTAGCGCAGGAAGATGTTCGACTGCATGCCAAAGTACTGTAACGGAAGTGGGCCGTTTCCCGATTAGACATCGCTTATCCAGAGGCCGATTTGGAAAACTCAGGCCAGGAGGCCAAGGTGCGACTTCCGGAAAACGCTTCTATCGGACAGCGGAACACTATTTGCGCAAGTGTGGAAATTTGCTTGGGGAATTGAGGTTATTGAAATCAGATTTTGTTTAACGTTAACGATTTTTAGGAAAATATAGGCCTTTTTATTGTTTTATCTCAGTTTAGCATCCTTTTTTATTTTGCTTTGCATATCATTCAAATATCTTGTAACCTGTCTAGGTAAATAACGCTAATACAAGCAAAAAATATCTGAGAAAAAAACACATGCTTTTCTCTTATATATATTTTTGTACATTTTCATATATGTATTTCTAAAAGTTGCCTAGTTACTAAGCCAAAACGTAGTTTTAATCTAAATAGACGCGACTACTTCATTTTTATAGCGAATAGAATCTAAAAGTTATGCTGAATTCTAATATTAATATTTAGTCACATACTAATGTCATAATAAGGGTTGATGGTTTAGTTGTATGCAAATGATGTTTGTTCGAATATTAAATATATAGCTTATAGAAGACTTTAGTAATTTGTATACTTTAAGATCTAAAACAATGCGTATTCCGCCACAAGATTATTTAACTTGTTCAAAGACCGTGTCAAATCGGGTTGTACTCAGTAGTTTGATATCATTATCTTAGCAGTAATAAGATTTGGCAAGTATAAATGTATAGGGAAATAGGGTAGACATGGACGGGGAAATTATATCTTACGTATACCAGTGCATTGATGTTCATTTATAACTTACTTTAACATCTAAAACAAAGCGTATCCTGCCGCAAGTTTATTTAACTTGCTCAAAGACCGTGTCAAAGTCGGTTGTACTAAGTAGTCTGGCCGGAACTTCGTGACTCGAGCGGTGACATTGAGCCTGAATTTCCTGTTGATCTGATCGGTACGCGCAACTCGTTACTAATAAATATGCTGGTTTATATTTGTATAATTTATATTACTATGCACGCTCACTGTACGAGTATACTATGTCATGAACAGAGCGGTTAATGCTAATAGAAATGGAAGTACATGTATAGTAATGAGAGCGTTTTTGGTGGTTTTATTGATTGGATAAAAGATTAGCCAGTGAATTGTGAACCATTTGTTATTTTTAATTTGGCTATTGGGAATATGAAACACATTTACATATTTACATGAATCGATTGAATATACCATTGCTCTTACAGCGAAATGGTAAATTCAAACGATTCAAACGGTTAAACAAGGATTTAAAATTAAAAGTTTGCATCGCTTAACTTCAAAAGAAATGGGCTTTACGTATAAGATAAGGTAGCGGTGATTATGAAATTCTGAATTTCTGTATTGCTTTATTCATTCTTATGAAGACTTTGTATGTGTTCGTCCATTTCTTCTTCATTGATGTCTTCATATTGATTTTCTTCAACACCGTGTTCTCAACAAAAATTAGTTTCTTAAAATTGTTCATGGCGACACTTTATTTAAAATCAATTTAAAAGGGGAAATTAATGTCAAATTATTTGAAAGGTCAAGGCCACGATAAAAAGTGACCCTAGGTAAAAGAGTCAAGATAGTATTGTTAGGTACAATGACCTGAACTAAGAAAATGACTTAGTGACTATTTAAAATAGATAGTTCTTTACGTTATTGATTACTTATCTGATTGTACACGTACTGAACGTAACATTGTGAAATTTGTGTCTTAAAGATTTCATCATTCACACTCTACGGTATTGTGATAGATAGACGAATATATAGAAGAGACGAGCCAACTAATAAAGTTTCTTCTCTTAGATAAAAAACTCCTTAAAACAGGATATTCAATATCAGGGTAGATGAAGTAAATTTTCAGCTTCTCACAGAAATATAAGTATCATAGACACGAATTTTTAAAAATGTTTATCCCGCGAGGCGGGATAAAGGAAAAGGCGATAAAATTTTAAAAGCACCAAGGGAGGACACAAATTATGTGTAGAACATAGGCAGTCGAGTCCAGACGGCGTCTCTTCAGCGCCTGTAGGTAGATACTCCGCAATACGCTTGGGCAGAATAAAACCCGCTGTGAAACGTTAAAACCTACGTGAGTATAGATAGAGCGAGAACTGGTTACTAGGCTATTCAAGGTTACGCAACGCAAAGTGACTAATTTTTTTTATATTTTATACGTTATACACCTTGGCTCTTGTCAAACGTTGTTTAGATTAAGTACATATTTTGTAAATATTTTATATCAAGAACCATATAAGTTTACAATAATAAATATTAGTAAATAAAATTTGAAGACATGTAGTTAAAACAATATTATTTGGATACGTTTAATTAATGAAAAATTAATTAACGTAAAGTTAACATCATAAGTTAAGGTTTTATTTTATAAAAAGTAAATATTTTTGTTTATTTATACTATATGTCAAGGGTTTATATTCCAATATAAATAATGGATTATATACCAATGATTCGTTTTTGAAAATGTTTTATTTGTATTTCAAAAATAAACAAATGGAATCCTTATAAGGTCATACACTTCTCCGTTCGTCTGTTCGTTTGTCATAGTTTTTATTAGAAACCGTTGGACGTAGAAACTTAAAAAAATTAGTGTAGTGGTTAAGCATATTAACCCGCATGTAATTCAAGAGTTAATGTTTAAAAATATTTATTTGGAAATTTTAGAGACGGTGAAATGAAGTACCTAGCGGGAATTTCTTTTTAAATTCATCTGTATACGACAGGTAAATAAATTTGAAGATATAAGTTTGTTAAAAGCGTGAGTTTTGAGGATTCTACAACTTTTTCTTTAATCATTCAGAATTTCATGTTAGATAGTTCCAGAGACATTGCTGAAAATACCACAAAAGCATATTTCCCCATATCCGAAAATGCTAAAATCAAAATAATGAGTAAGATTAAACTAGGCAATGTGTTTACATGGATAAAGCACCACATCCAACAGATTAGAAATGTTATTATTATAATTATCATAATTACTAAGTTCAATTTAATAATACAATTAGTAATTCCCCTGAAAGTCTTCACACGTTTGAAATTAGAGTAAACCTGTGTTCTTCAACAGAGACAATATAGAAGATAAGATATAGATACCATTTTCTGATTTCTGGGTCTATTAATATAGATACTTTTTAAAGTTAGACACTTTAAATTAACTGTCTTGACTTAATTCAAATTTTTTATCCTCTTCTTATTTTGAGTATATTTTGCACCATCTTTTTTAAAATAATGTAATTTTAATCCTGATGTTTACCACAAAATTATTTCTATCATTCTACCATTTTTAATTTATATTACCAAATCATATCTATCATCTTTTATATTCACAATTAAACGAAACTACGTGATGTAGTATTATTTCTAGAAAGAAAAGTTCTGTTGAGGGTATTAGCAAAGATATCAAAGATTTTTGCTAATCGGTGGGCTATTAGCAAAGATATAATAGATCTTTGTTAATAACCCACCTGAAGATGTAATACAACGAAACCTAGGTCGTAGTAACGAACTTAAAGAAAGTAGAAATAATACTACATCACGTAGTTTCATTTAATTGTGAATTCTGAATTTCTACAAAATTAACGCCAAATATATTCAACCTTTTATATTGTTAACATTGAATGTTTGTAACTTTGCGTATAAATTATATTATTTTCATTAAATAAAACGTAAAGCATAGCCTTTTTATTGTAATAACACAAAAACGTGTTAAGACGTTCCATTCTATTTTTAAGAAAATACAATTTTTTATGGCGCCATATGAAACCATTTGTCGAAAACTTCATATCAGACTTGAGAATTCAGACTAGAGAAGTTAGCTACAGATGATGTTTGTTATATACAATGTTTGTCAGCGTATACATTCAGATATTTACCACTAATAAACGTTTAGTATGAGTGGCGTAAGTTGTATGGCTTTAGGACTGGTAGTATAATTTCAAATATGTAAAACGTATTTATTATTTTTGGTTTGAATAATATCACGCCGAATGAAATTAATTCTCTAATGTAATATTGTTAATAAAGTTTAATAAAATGTAATGAAGATATCGTATACCTTCTGTTCCTATCGTGTAGTCTAATGAGCACACACTTTTTTATTTATATAATACGACACGTCTTAGGAGCTTATTTTGTAATAAATAAAGTCTTTTAATAAAGTTTAATAAAATTAAATAAAAATGTCGTTTACCTTCTGTTTCTATCGTGTAGTCTAACGAGCACACACACTTTTTTATTTACGTAATATGACACGTCTTAGAAGCTTATTTCGTAGTATATAAAATCACATTATCTATTATGTCTAATGTGACTTTATACATTCGTAATATATAAAGTCATGTTAGACATAGATAAAAAAATCTTAATCGTTCCAACGGGTAGTCCATAGAAGCTACTACTGCAGATGAACGAATAAAAACTCGGACAAGAATTAATGATGTTCTTCTAAGAGATACAAAAATATTCGTAGCGTCTCGGGAACAAAAACTTCTGTACTCACGTTCAAAGCACGTGTTCCTTTCTCATGTATTTTATTGTATTTGACTGGTTGTCGTGTTTTGGATAGATATATCTTATTCTGTTGCAAAACATTTTTGTATGCGTCGGTCGGTTACCTTGTTCGCCGCTCCCACCTTCGAGTTGTATCGGCCGTTCACTGCGTCAGATCCTGGTTTACTTTCTTTGTTTCTCGTGAGATAGTATTTTGTTACATTTATGTTGTTAACTATATTGCATTTCAATCGATTGCGCGCTAAAGAATGTGTTAACAATTAAATCGATTCGATCACTGCGTAAAAATTAATAAAGGTGTTTGTTATATGGGTGATTTTCAAATAAATGGACAATTTTGGCCGGTGTCCTATGTAGGTATATAGCATTTAAAATTTTAATCACAGAAAATAGTTTTTTTTTGTAATTTAAGAGTTTTATTTAATAAACCACAAGAATTAAAAAAAAGAATGTCTACAATCTGATTGGACGATTAAAGTTAAATTTAAACTTAGATTTTTAAATTACCACAACAGTCCCTCTCTAGACTTCTTGTAAATCAATACAGAAAAATTAATCATCATCAGAGCAATTATTGTTAGTGAATAAAAATAATTGCAGATGATATATAAGCGATGAATGTCATAAAATCGATTAAAATTACTT
The DNA here is from genome assembly GCA_039881145.1 of Druceiella hillmani. Taxonomy (NCBI): domain Eukaryota; kingdom Metazoa; phylum Arthropoda; class Insecta; order Lepidoptera; family Hepialidae; genus Druceiella; species Druceiella hillmani. The sequence goes on from JAYKKI010000005.1 coordinate 24,121,043, forward strand.
TAAAATGCTATGTGACTACCTAATTAGATCGAGCTATTTTTGTACTCAAGTAGATTATTTTACAGGATGTAAAATCAGGAGCTATGAGTACTTAAGTCGTTTTTATTTTGGAACAGGACGTTGTCAAGAGCCATGAAGCTTATTTTGTGCACAAGATCCTTAAAGTTATGATCTCATTAAGCAATATTTCGAAATATGTACATATGCGTACATAAAGTCAGCTGTAACGTGTTGTCGATTTATAATATTCAAATTGTGTTTTATATTCATAATAAAACATTGTCATTAATCAATTTAAACGTTTTAATCGAACTGTCGCGTATAAATTATGGTAGAACATTTTGATGATTTTAAGAAAAAAAAACAGACCAATTATTGATATGATTATAGCTTTTGAGATGCTTCCTTTAAAGGAGGTGTTATGTGGTAGAGAAGCCTTATACGCTCGGTTCGTGGGCAACCGAATTGCAGTCCAGTGACCACAGATTCACTTATTGACAATAAAGGCCATTTTTCATATTCGTTCAATTACACTCAACTCTGTCCGCATTTGCCGATAAGCGCGAAAGGTAATATAATCATTGCGCAAAGGTAAACACTACTTTCTTTTTCGTTTCTCCCTATGATTGAAAAGAAATATAAAGCCTTGTCGGAAATAACTGAAAAATACGATGATTGTCGAACGATAAGTTGTAAAATTTATATATTAATACGTGAAGAGAAAACTTTGTACTCCTTTTTAAGCATATTGCGCGCACGGAGGAGTGTGAGATTTGGCATAGTTAAAGTTTATATGGAGAAGAGTGCAGAATACTAAAATTTATATGTAATATGTGTTACGAATACATTAAATTATCCATTGTTTTCATTTATACTGTCAATATGAAACAGATAATAGTCTGTAATCGAATAGTCGCATAAAGTAGAGATTGTCGCCAAAGAATTTTAAAATATCAGATTGACTAATATTAAATTTTAAATTTCATAGATATTGTAGGGAATTAAGTGAAGCAACCCACGCTAATTTTATATTTGTATATGCTCTCAGCTGATATAATAGAACAAAATTAAATGATAATAGATACAGATCAGTGACAGAAATAATGATAATAGAAGTATAATCTTTGACAAAAGAACTTCAATAATATTTAAACTTGAAAATTTAATGAATAACGGTCGAATTTTGACCACTGGGCGACCACTAGTAACTACAATTTCATGTTTTTTGTGGTTGGATGTATATATGAAACTATCACTATGTGGGTTCTGTACACCTAAGGTGCATGTAAAATTGCTAGATTGTTTAGTATATATTTCATCAACGTAAGCAAAATTGAACAAACAAATTTAATAAATGACATTATCCTGATTTCATTCAGTTTTTGACATATGTAAAATTAGTGGAGGTGGAGGAAATAAAGCATGACACTGGATGCCCATATCTCACTAACGAGACGCCGTATCGGAAAATGTTACTCACATTTTCCATCTCTTCTTGATTAGGTCTGGGGGAAAAAATGTCATCCCCAAATTTTAATGTATGGGAATATACATAATGTATGGGAATATAGTAATTGAACTTCGTTTTCTTGTGAAATTTCATCATAATCGGTCTTAAAGTTTAAGACCGATTCAATCATACCGATAAAATCAATTATGATAACGCAAATATATGACGATTTGATTTCCCATTTGTGGCATTATGTGGTGGGATTATGATGAAATCAATTATGATACGCAAAAATGTGACGATTTAATTTCCTATTTGTGGCAAATTAAACAGTGTTTTTTTTTCTATTTTAAGAACGATCACACTATCAGACCCTTTTAGTTTAAGATAAATTATGATGAAATCTTTTACAGCTTCTGTATTGTATAGAATTATTGACAATCAGTATTTACGGTTACGTCATGCCTCAGGTATTTGACTTTGATCGATAAAGAGCAAATTTAAATTTTATTCATATCATAAATTTATATTCTGTTTCAGAATAAATTGAAATCTATTCATCACTAAACCCACGATTTGTCGTGAGTAGATTTACATAAAACTTTTTCTGTCAAATATATGTTTACATAAAGGCATTAAGAGTTTGCTGCTTCGATCATTGCCACTAACACAAGTTCAGAATAAAAATGCTTCCAGCTTTGTCCCGCTACTATTATGAGCTGGTGGTGCTATTGAGTAAATCTGTATCACGACCTCATACATATAAGTCAACAAATATTTCTCCTGAAAATTTATTAAATCTCACGTGACACAGGTACATAAAAAAGCGAAGGCTTTTTACAAGATTTCTATTTACAGAAATTGTATAATCTTAACTGACATCTAACACACGATTCATGCAATGAACTAGAAAACTTTAGGTAAACTCAATTTCGTATCGTTACCTTAAAGACGCGAAGGCAAAGGAAGCAGGCAGCCAGCCAAGTGTTGCCAGACCACAAGAAAGGAAATTGGCGTATTGCCATAAGTAAATAATAATATGTCGTTAATTAATCGTTCGGTTTGAACGATCGAAAACAATGGCGAAGACAAACGACCGTTCAATGACACTACGCTTTAGGAAATTGATACTTAGACCTTGAAGTGCTGGCACGATACGGTGTTCGAACGATTAACATATAAAAGGTGTGAATTCAAACCACTGTGTTTGCAAAATAATCTTTAAAAGCTTTCGTAATGATTTAGAGTTTTGTAACAATGCTAAGTGTATATTATTTTAAAAAGGTTTTTAAATAGTATGCTTAAACCTACAAGGATCTGCTATCTATTGATACGATCTGGAATACTTAGCAATAACTTCTTTTAATTAACTAATCATGCCGAGTCGTCAAATTTTATTGTTTTCGCAGTGAAACATAATCAGATGAAATCATAATGTAATATCATTTTAAAGTATAAAATATTAATAATAAATTTATATAAGTCTTAAAATATACTGAATCTTCAAACCTTACAACATACTATGATTTCTTTATATGTATTTACCTTTACAGCATACATATATATAAAGATACAATATGTGATCTATCAAATGATGTTTAAAATAATGTGATTGAATGATAGTATAAGAGACGTAAGAATTACCCTCCTGTATTACATATTTCGTGGCAAGTTACGTGTACTTAGATATTTATTTTTAAACGCTAAAGATACAGCGCTTCAGAAAAAGGAATGCTATGATGTCCGTTTTATTTTTAAGACATGAAACCCTTAATGAGGATAATAATTAGATAAGTTTATATTTTATTTGCTTATGCAGTGAAACATAATCATATAAAATCTCAATGTAATATTATTTTTAAGTATATAATATTAATAATAAAACCATATAAATGTTAAAATATACTGAACCTTCAAACCTTACAACATACTATGCTTTCTTTATATATATATATATATATATATATATATATATATATATATATATATATGTATATATATATATATATATATATATATATATATATATATATATTTGCCTTTGCGACATACACATATATAAAAATACAATATGTGATCTATCAAATAATGTTTAAAATAATGTGATTGGATGATATTATAAAAGACGTAAGAATTTCCCTCGTGTATTACATATTACGTGGCAAGTTACGTGAATTTTCTAAACATGTTAAAAATACAGCCCTTCGGAAAAAGGAATGCAATGATGTTCGTTTTATTTTTAAGACTTGAAACCTTTAATGAGGATAATAATTAGATAAGTTTATATTAGTTTAATTGGAATATACTTGAAGACGCCTAATTGGTGCTGGATATTTAATTGAGGCTGCCCACTAGATTTAAATTGATCATAAAACAGTGAAACCTCTGGCTCCACAATCCGATTGGAGAGGATCGAAAATTGGCATTAATGTATAAAAATGATATACAATAAACTCGAAATCAATTCATTAAATTAGAGATACCAGTTAAAAACTTGCGTCGTTGTTAGTAAAAAATTAAAGATAGCTGCGATGGTAGGAGACAATAGGTGTAAGATCATTAGGATCAGAGTATATTTTAATCAAAAGTATTTCACTTATAGTCCGATTTCTAAGTTAAAGCTTGAATATACCGATGGAATGGCAAATTAAGCAATAGAAAAAGCACTGTCATAAACTTAGTACTTATTACTCTCTAGAAGCAATCGAAAACCGCACGAGAACTTTATCAAATCCGAAACAGGCCTCCCGTATTCATAGGCGAGTAAATATATTAAACCTGTTTATATTACGCTTATTATATGAAACATAAGTAAGTAGTCGGCCAGCAGATGTTTGTAAATACTGGGCTGAACTCCAACTTCGGGTTAGCCAGACTGAATTATAAACAAGAATATTGGGTAAATAAACTGTTACTGAATTACGAATGAAGGCGATCGTTCTGGCGCTAACCCTCTAACGCCTGGGCGCTGATGGTGTTTACATTATATTTGTTTAGACGAGAAAGTAAAATTATAACAACGAATTTATAATATAAATACAAAAATGTTATAAAAGCAAACTGTTGCTCCATTAATTTTTTTTTTGCGCGCAAAGTATGAAAAATATTTTTTTTTGTTAATGTATACTTATATAAGCGGATAATAATTCGTATGATACACGATTAAACTAACTGCATGACCAGATTTACCCGGACAAAAAAGATCATGACTGTGCATTGTTTTATTTGATTTTTTATATTATATATATTATATATATATATATATATATATATATATATATATATATATATTTAAGGTTAAATGCGATGTTTAAAAAAAAACACGAAATAAGTGTTCTTCTTAGTAAGCAAGCAAAGGTCAAGGTCAACGGAGACGTATGCGCCAAATTTCAATACGCTTAGTTCTTGAAATTTCGTGATGAACGAGTGAGTAGTTTTTGGCTTATATATATATGTATATATACATATATGTGTATGTGTGTGCGCGCGTGTGTGTGTGTGTGCGTTTGCGCGTGTGTGTGTGTGTGCGTGTGCGTGTGCGCGCGTGCATGTGTGCGTGTAGATTTGTGTTATATCCTCTCGTAACTTGTCATTAGGTTAAATGCAAGTGCTAATAATTATTAAAGGAAAGACAAAAAAATAATCAAAATACTCTGCTCATAAGCGAGGAAATAGAGCTCCCAAAATTGGTGAAAAATACAAAAAAAACCTTCGTGCATTCTAGATAGCTAATTTTATTTTAGAATCTTTTTATTTTAGGTTTTCATCAATGTTTTCCTTACTCTTTCTGGCTTTCCGTTTTTTCAGATATAAATAATTTCCGATATATTTTCCATTTGCAATGGCAATGTTAAAATATTTTTTCTTCGAATATTTTGGTAATTCAATTATAATACGTAAGATACGTATATTTAATACAAGTTGTTTCACGATTGAGCTCACGCTACAAACAAAAAAAGTAAGTGGGCAGTTGTTATCCTCGTATTTATTTCGTAGTATGCAAAAGTACATAAAATAAAAAAAAATTATTGGTTCCATACGTGTGTGATTAAAAAATTATTAATTGTGACGAAATATGGGGATATCTACTTCATATTATGTACGTAAATAAAACGAATGATTAACGGAAACATCGTGTTACCCTTGTTTTTTTCTATTTGAATATAGCACGATTTTTTCCATAGCCAATAACGTTTATATTAAAGTTTTTTGGATCATTTATGTGTTTAATAATGGTGTTCCGCTTTACAGAATACTACAATAAAAAAGAGAAACCTGTTTTATGAATTTCCATTGAAAATCTGTAGAACGTTTAAATTCCTAGAGCATGTTTAATATAGAAGCATGAGAATAGAGCATGGTAATCATATATCGAGCTCATATATCGAGCACGGTTTTAAAGGCGTCTACTAAGTTTTTACTTTCATCTGTCATTTAAAAATTACGTTACTGGCTGAATAAAAGCAGAAGGGCGCTATGACAAGATATCCTGATTTAAGAATACTTCACCATAAGAGGCAAAATTAAAACCCGACTACAAACAAAAATAACTGAAAAGCATGAAATATATATGTACGTAGTCTCTGAAATTCATAACTTCATTATTTATTATACTCTTTGGATCATGACGATTCTAAGGACGAATCATTTGTTGAAATCACTTTAGTAGTTTAGTCTGTACGGGGGAACAACCTTACTAGCATATTTATATATATATATATAATATGTGTATATATATATATATATATATATACTTATATAATTACATACATATTTATATATACATATGTTTACTTACATACATACATAGCCTGTGAAATGCATGACGTTATATACCCTAGTACACTTTCTGGATCAAGACAAATCAAAGAACACCTCATTTTTTAAAATCACTTTAGTAGTTTAGTCTCTACAAGGGAACAAATTGACTAACATACATACATATATACATACATAGTCTGTGGAATTCATAATGTTATATACCCTATAACACTCTCTGGATCAAGAAATGTCTGAGGACATTTGTTGAAATTACTTAGTAGTTTAGTCTGTACGAGGGAACAAACTTAATAAAATATATACGTAGCTTGTAAAATTCATAATGTTATATACCCTATAACACTCTCTGGATCAAGAAACATCTAAGAACACCTCATTTGTTGAAATCACTTTGGTAGTTTAGTCTGTATGAGGGAACAAACGAAGTATGTGAGTTAGATATATACATTCATAGCCTGTGAAATTCATAACCCTTCTTCTGCCGTAGTCGTGTAAAAATAAAGCTCAACTTCACATAACGTAAGGAGAATAAATTAAAAATGTAGACAGAATGGTAATCGGGAAATAAAAAATTAAAAGAATCGAACAGGTCGCTACAAAAATGAGAGTGACATTAATTTTTCTCTTACATTTTTCACTTCATTTCAATAAATAAGTCATTAATAGATATAAATTAACTGGTAACTGTACACACACACACACACACACACACACACACATATATATATATATATATATATATATATATATATATATATATATATATATATATGACAATTTTATAAATTGGCCATAATTTTAATGTAAATGTTGAAAATAAGTATGTTCAAATAAATATGTATAATCATAAAATAGGTTAAAAGAAATGGTACGACAGAGCATGTCTGCGATAAATGTACACAGTATTGTACCTAACGAAGCAAGAGAATAAAAACTGACATTGGTTTATAAAGGGTTGAGTACTAATGGGTTAAATTGTACACTCGGCTTAAAGTATTAACCACGCCGCGTTTTTTTTCCTATTTCACTGAATCGTGCACTTCTCGGATACTGTGCAATCGGTGATTAAATAAGATTAAGGGAAGTGTGAAGCTTTCAATCAAGTATTTGTAATTCTCGTCGTTGTTTAGATAACGATTATTCATTTTAATTAAGTTATAAAATATACGCATTAAAGGCTAGTCAAAGTCCCCTTTAATTATGTTTCGGATTCAAGTATATTCATTTGAAATATTTCAATACATTATATTTCTAGTTTTTAAAGATAAGTATTATTCCCAAAAGAAAACTTTAGATAAATCCTACAAATATGAATAAGAATAAGGTTACAAAATAAGGATAAAGAAACATAGTTAGTAAATTCATAGACTTTTTAGCAATGATTTGTATTTTATTAAAACATATATAAGATACTTAGTACAAAGGATAGCTTCTGAAAGGTTAGTACACTCGAGACGCAAAAATTGTCAGAAGTTTATATAAAATAGCTCGTGTAGACCGAATTGAAAGATGTTGAAATATTACAATTTAGAAAGAAAAAAATGAAAGGGCATTTGATGGAATACTAGCTACTCTCAGAGGGAACTTAATAATATATAGATATAATGTAAAAAGGCAAAAAAAAGTTGTTTCTAACCCACTCTTAGAGACAAAAGAAGCGATGGCAAAATCCCAAGTAGTGTAATAATTTGGAAAACATTAATTATGTAGTTATTATCTTATCGTTTATAATTCATACGATTTTAAATTCTCGAAATTTTAAATGATTTTTTCTTTGTTTTTGATAAAACCAGAAAGGTTGATTTCGGTTCCGATGAAATTTCAAAATAAAGATGAGATAAACGAAAATAAAGTGAAAGATGATGAAGTAAAAATGAGAAAAAAATTACAAAATTATTAAAAACTTATTGAACCACTTTCTGGGGAATTACTTTTTGTCCAGAAAAGTTATTCGAAAAATGTTTCAAAACTTTCAGATCATGATGAAGAATCGCAGTTTATTGTATCATATAATTAATACAAAAGAAAAATTGTATGATTTCTACTTTTAGAAATATCCTATTATTGGCAATGTAGGTACTGTGTAGTATTGATTTAGCATTACACGTTACTATTACTAGTATTATTAACCTTTAATGTTTACCAGCCTTCCCAGTCATTTGTTTATTAAATTGTACTCACAATATACAATCTATATTAGAATGACCACACATTATAATAGTACCGCAATGTCGGTCGATAGGCGTCGTTTCCATAGTAACGATACGACGCAAAAACACAAACAAGCGGCCAACCGGGTTAGCAAGTTTAACAATTAATGGCGAACAGCTCATATTCATACTGTGTAAGTGAAAACTTGTTCCGTAAGCCACGTATGTATTTTTAATTATTCGTAAGCATTAATAAAAATAATAGGGTATAATTAGGTACCCGACCGACTTAGAAGCGAAAAAAATAGCATTTCGTGAAATTAACAAGTAGAAGTTGGTCAAGAAATGGGATATAGGAAACAAATGTTTTTTTTAGGTTTACTATTTTAAATAAACATTTAGAAAAGAACATGGAATGTTTTCTAAACTTAGAAAAGGTCCGTGTTATTGAGGAGCGAAGATATATGCTACGAGACACACATTGTTTTCAGGATAAACTACTTGCGGTAGCATAAACGTTTCACTTTTTAACTTTTTAGATTAAAATTAATAAAACTGGCTTGGATACGCTTCGAAGGGTTTTCGCCATTTTATACATTTTAAGTTACATAGACGAATTTATTTAGAAAAATGAATATATATATATATATATATATATACATATATATATATATATATATATATATATATATATATATATATATATATATATATATACATATATATATATATATATATATATATATATATATATATATATATATATATATACATATATATATATATATATATATACATATTAATATAGAGGTTAATTTGCAATGGAAATATGAATAGATTTACCTGACTGTTATTCCCAGTTATATCAAATTAACAATTAAGTAAACTTTTTATTAATTGACTATTGTATGTTTCCTATGATATTATCGCGTAATAATTTTATCTTTATTATTATAAGATTTTACAAGATTCTACAGTACGTCGTTTACGTATTTATAAATACAGATTTAATATCTATTAACATTCATTAAAACTAGTTAGATTTGCATTAAATATAAACGACGCATTACGAGAGGCAGATTTAATACGTACATACGTACATCAAAACAAACAACTATGGGAGCAAGTATTGTGTTTATTACGATTAGTAGCATTATTGCATCAACTACTAGTGATGTCATTAATTACAATAATTAATTTTGCATTCAGTCAACCGGTTATAATAACCGTTGAAACAATCCTCGCGTTGCCGTAATCTATTGCAACTGAGTCGCATGACAAAGTAATTAACAGAATCGCAATCATTGGCCGGAACGATTGGAACGTGACATTTCTAAATCATTGTTTATGTTGCTAAAGCTGTTATGTTGTATATACTTTGTTTAGCAGGTTTTTACTTTGTTTTACATTATTTGTGGGTTATTAGATCTAGGTATTTTAGTATGAATAACAAAAAATAAATTATCGTCTGACTTTTGTCGTCTGTCTGACTTTCACGGGACATATTTAGTGATAAAATCAGTGATTTTGCTGAAACTGTTGTAAAGAAATTTTGAATGAGAAAACACGAACACGGGCTATATTGTTTTCTATCTATCCAAAAGCGTATAAAGAATAGTTCCAAATGTACCTGGAAAATTTGGCATTTCGATAAAATCGGATATGTATTATGGAAAAAAAACTATATTTTAGTTACAATTTAGCTGTAATCCGCAAACAACAAAGTGAAAATATGGTGGCATTGGCGTAGAAAAGGGAAATCTCATGTTAATAATATTTATAAAATCAAGTTGAGTGTTTGTAATATTAAGACGACGCAAATATCCAATTATATATATATATATATATACATATATATATATATATATACATATATACATATATATATATATATATATATATATATATATATATATATATATATACGATATAAATATCCATTTATACATACATATGTTTACGCTTTTATTCTCAATGGGTTGATTTTTTGTGTACTAGAAGTAAATTATATTCCTACATAAAACGTTCCCATATTTATTGTAACGACATATGCTATATGTAAAATTCAATAAATATTTTATGTAGGAGTAAGTAACTCAGCAGGAAAAGCTAAATAAACAAACAAAGATACTCAGTTTCGTCCATTTAATATCTGTATAACAGCTCTCTATTGAATTGTGCTCCAATCCACCATTCCTTTGGAAGACATTATCAAACATAGTTCAAACAACTTTTTACTATATTTTGCATTATGTGAAAAAATTCACAGTTCATTCGAATTTATTCCAATTATTTCTCTAGATCTGATAGGATACTTTGACATTTCTACTTGCGAACACATGCGCTGTAATTGTTATTGTGCATAGGTTTTCAACACTTTCCACATTTTCTTCTACGATTGAAAACTTCTATATATTATATAAAATACCATACTTTACAATATTTAACTGCATTTAAGAAGTCATCAGCCTATGTGAGTTTTAATTCATTGATATATGAATATATCTTATAGGCTTTGCTCATATCATTACTTCTTAAAAATCAGAGGTTAGCTCTCATCGCTTGACTTCTGTCACATGTTCGCAGTAGAAGTCGAAACGTACACGCAAGCGCACATCCATAAACAATCAAACAAAGTAATGAGATTGAAGGTCTACGCAGCGGCAGACCTCGCGACCGCACGACCGACGCAATGTCGCGAGCGAAGGCCGACCGGTCGGGATCTTCGTTGTTCTTGCACAATCGCGGACGCGGTCTGTGTGTATGAAGTACAGAATATGTATAAGAAACAGACGCATGGATCAATTGTGTACGACTGCTTAGTTACTGATGAATAATAATTGGGGAAACTGACGCTATCGGAAGCACCTAAACGTTAAAAGAGCTTTTTCTATACTGTAACTATTATAATCGGAGGCAATTTTTGACCGATGATATCTACTTAACTCAGTTGCAGATTTAAAATTTTCTCTTCGTGTTTTCGTTTCCATTTTGACAATTAGCATACTTATAAGCATAGCTGCTGCAATTCTTAGTATTAGTTATCATAAAGCGAAAGTCTTAGGTTTTCCTCATGTGCTATTAAGCGATCGAGTCTGAATTTGAATATTTGCTAGAATTTAAAGATAAAGAAGTAAATCTTGCTTTGTTTTGGCCAAATTGATTGTTAGAACAGTGAAAGCATTATTTTATAACGTCGTGGTGCATTTTAAAGCCTTAACTATTTCTCGTCTTACATAATTTGCAACAAGGCTTAACTGACAATGAGTGACAGTAAGTGAGAGTTATTGTCTGTCTCTGAAACTTGGTTGACCTTATGACCGCTATAAAAGAAACGGTGGACTGTAATTAAACTTTCTCTTATATATTATACCGAAATTACCATGGTTAATAATAATGAAATAGCTGAATAAATGCATTTTGAGTTATGGCTAAGAAGGAAAAATTTTCATTTTGAAAAGCTAAAAGTGTCATTAATTTTATTTCTGTAATGTTTGTACTCATCCAGTTTCATCTGTTTAGTTGGATAAGCGAGTTAAAATTATTTCGTTTAATTGTTGAGGTTTTCGTATGAAATAAAACTATAAATCTTTTTTAAAAATTTATTACTAACGTATTTATATAATGTTAATACATTTATCTTAATTATGAGGATAGAGGTGATTTTCTATATTTTTAAAAGCAATGTGATTAGTCTTACAGGGTACTTCAAACTTTTCTGTCTATAAATTTATAAATATGTGCATAAATATTTTAGATATGTGATAAATTAAATAAAAAAATTGCAATATAATTTAAATAATAACAAATATTTTCATGAAAAATTTAAGAAAATCTTTCAAAATATCGACACTAGATTAATTATTCCCTTAATAATTAATTCAGCAACTTAATTGGCATAGAAAGGTGGGCACATACGAGTTTTCCTCGCAATATTCTACCTAAAATGCAAGAAGAATTTACTTTAGTTTAAATAGATAAATCCTTGCGAAGATCAACATTATTGAAGTAGATACATTTCATAGAGAAGATGTAATTATTTATTTAGAGAATTATTACATAATGTACAAGCGGTTGAAAGCTTCCGGGAGCTATTATCTCAGAGATTAATAGAAAATTTCCTGTGTGACTAATATAAAAAAATACAATATGTCACATGTTACTGGCTCGGCAGTCAAATTGGTCTAACTCAAACGAACTATGCAGTGGGCTTCCGGCACTAGTTACAGAGAAAAAAATGTTAATTAGCTTCAATTTATTACTCTGTGTAAGTAATTGAAGCTAATTAACAATAAGTGGAAAAAATAGTTTATTTTTCAAGTATATTTTCATTTGCCCTAGTAGTCATGCTTTACAATACACCGTAGCTAGAATGTTTTATGGTTTGAACATGTATTTATTATATATATATATATATATATATATATATATATATATATATATATATATATATATATATATATATATATTGACGATTAAAAAATCGTAAGGGATTTTAGTTTTCTTTGTGTTCTTTAAATGTTGTTATGTCGAAAATCAAAAATTATATTCTAATCTCTGAAAATCTAAAATTTTACCTTGAAAAATTATATGACATTAAATTTACTAAGCTTAGTATATTTATTGTAAGTTATTAGTTTTAAAGAAAAAACCAAGTATGCATAGAAATTATTAAACTGGGTATAAAATAGCACACAATGAACATTTTTACAATCACACAAAGGAAATTATTTTATACTATTGTATTAATACTTTCAAACTAGTTGTCCCGTGCGAATAATTTGCAAATCGGTGCTACTTACAATATAAACACCTTTGAGAAATGATATATAGAAAATTAAAATTAAAAAATTTGTTTTTAATTATTTGTTTATTTTTCGTCATTAGCGGTAAAAGGAATCTTCAAAATGATAGCTTAATCATTAGTTTTGATGAAGTATTAAGAGAGATATGGCGTACCGACAAAAAACAACTTTGTGTAATAATACATAGAGATATAATACTTATAGTATATATATTAATTATATAGTATTAAGTTTACAAAATGAATCATTAAATTTCATAGAAAAGATTCCAGAAATATTTTTGACGCATCTTAAACTATCTTAAACCAGTAATGTAAAAAAAGAAAAAAATTGACACTAATAGATTCCCATAACGTTATTTTATCAATCCAATGAGATGAGGTCAACGGCCGCTGTTATTTTGCTATCCGCGGAAAGTAAAACCGGTTCTAGTCTAATGAACTGGACTCGCCCATCACTGATAGTTGAAATATTAGGCTAATTATTGTAATGTTGTCGTCTAAATAATATAATCAATATTGGAACATCCCACCTCATTGGATCATTTATCTACTTCGTTTTAAAAGTTTTATGGTTCAGATAGAATCAGGAAAATATTTAAATTGGCAAAGGTGTTGCCAATTATATTTCTATTTATTTATTACTATACTACTGTAGATAATTTACTGTTAAAACCTTATAAATTTCATCAATTAAGAGATTTACATTTAATACAAATAATATTAATACATTTCAATAAATTTCCATTTTATATTATTTCAATTCATCTCCAACAAATCGCACCCAAGTACGATTGTGATGATGTGGTTGGAAATTTGAATGCCGTCAGAAATTTACGAATTCCAATATACTTTGTTTTGTTGAAAATGAAATTATAAAAAAAGTGGTAGATACGAGAAGGCCAGAAGTTCTTGATTATAGAATATAAGAATTTTATAAATAAAATATGACCTAAACGTTTTTCCTGTAATAATAGAAAAAACAAATGGCCTATTACGATGAAAAACAATGAATGAAACGAAAATGATTAATTACTTTAATGTTTGTGTGTAAAAACGAAAGTTATCGATCAGTCTTTTTGTGATATAATGGAGACCAGAAACAAAAATATAGATCGAAATGCTTAGAGTTTTCGATCGACATGTTTGTTTTGTTCTAAAAATTAATAAAAAATGTCTTGAAATAGTTCACTCACTTACGATGAATTGACAATAGTGTTTTTAAAAACAAAATTTGTGTAAGATATTGTTGGAAAAAGATATAAGACGGCTAGATATTTTGTGAAATAAGAAGATTAATAATCTCACTAACAATAAGTAACCTGTATACCTCGCAATATCTCAATGTGTATAATAGTATAAATTGACAGACTTGAAGTAAATTAGTTTGGAACAAATAGTATGTAAGAAAATAAATAGTTTGGTATCTATAAAGCACATTGCTTTATACGAAATAAGCATATAAAGCATATTGTTTTATACGAAATAAGCATATAAAGCATATTACTTTATACGAAATAAGCATATAAAGCATATTGCTTCATACGAATAAGCATATAATGCATATTGCACTGCCGCTTTCGGCTTTTAATATTTCCTACTTTTAAAGGAAAAAAATAACATCATACAAGATTACTCTCATGGCCCTCTTACTGCTACAATTTGACGTAAAAGCCTGAAATTTGGCGTGCTGTTAACGCATATTAATTCGCTTAAAAGAGTGATTAAGAAGGATTCCAAAATTATTTTTTCCAACTTTTATATAAGATAGTTCTAGAAATATTACTGGAAATATCCATTGAAATGTTTCCTCCCCTATCTCTGAAACTGCTGAAGTCAAAGTGATGAAAAAATTATCATTACTAGAAGTTTACTTAAAATTTATTAAAATAATATTTTTACGCATATGAGTGATATACTAGGCATTATATATATATATATATATATATATATATATATATATATATATATATATAAATATAAATATATATATATACATATATATACATGTATATATATGTATATATATGTATATATATATATATATATATATATATATATATATATATATATATATATGGTGACAAATAATATTAATATTTGTAAATAGTTTAATAGAAATACTATGCGCCTTTAAATGTTTATATATGCTTATATACAATACAAGTAGTATGAGTTATGCTTGTACTTGCTTATTTTTAAAATTAAAACAAGTCGTCTCGAGTAAAATTGCTATTTATTATTAATATTTGACGCTTTTCGTTGTTTGAAAAAAATAACAATTTCGGGTATAAATAAAACATCCAAAATATTTGCTTTACTTTCACGCTCTATCTTTTTGCACTTCATAACTTTTACTCTCAAGGTATTTTCAGTCGCCTGGAAACCTTAGCTGACACGACTATGATCTCTCGGAATTAGCCATGCCAGGTATCGGAGATTTCCGGGATTGTCCCGGAATTTGTGATATGAACGTATCCAGGAATCTAATAAATTTGTCCTGGAAATGTAAAAAGTTGCGGTAATTCTTAAAAATTTATTACCATTTTTTACCATTTTTCACGTACCTTTTATTTATACCACAGCCGCATTGTAGTTTTACTAGCTTGATCAATGACAACCCTACTCAGAACTGATGGAATTTGGTTCTGTAATTCTCTGAAGTAAGCTTTCGTGGGATGATCGGTAGAATAGGTTTAATGAAGAAAAGTTATATCGGTAGTCTAAAATTTGGAGATGATAGTTGTGATTAGGGTTTTTGTAATCAGTTTCTTCACTCTGCTAAACAAAGTCTAGAACAACCGCTTGAAAGAAACCCGTAAAACGAACCTTTAAATTTGTCGGTCTATTATTTTATGACGGGCGCACTCTATCATTCCTTATAAGTGTATGCTTTTTACACTTCTACATATTACAGCGTTAAATATTATTGTGTACTATATGTAAAGTATCGAATTTTGGTTGCTAATTGCTCGTTGGTCTCACTAAAGCGGTCTTATCTAGTAAGACTGTGGACACGTACATAGCATACTCTTAACACAAGTTTTCATTAAAGTTACAATGTTATTATTTCTCAATGCCATGTATAAGAATGCTGCTAAAGATGTGTGAGAAGATTTTATTAGGTGGAATAAATACATTTTGGGGGATAATTTTCTAGGAAGAATTATTTGCAAGAGATTTATTATTTAAGAAACTTTTAAATACAGTGGTTAAGCAAAATTACATGCTTATGTATAATAGTTTATTTGTTTTCATAAAATATCTCTATTAGGTGTGAAAATAAATACATTGAGTATACATAATATCGTTATATCAAAGCACTATCATTAAATAACACTTTTAATGTCGTCCTCAGAAGACGAGGTGATTGTCTTATGTTGAATACAACTATCTCTTTTATATACGTTCTTACTTCTTTCTTTATAATCTTCGTCTGAGAGCTACCTGGAGCCATTTTTTGTTTATTATGTAAGAGTATGAAGTGTCCATTTAATATAACGTTATTGAATATATATATATATATATATATATATATATATATATATATATATATATATATATATCAAAACGAAATTCGTCAATAGCGAAATATGCTTTAATAATCAGGTACTGAACGTGGGATGATATCGAATTTTGAACTTGTATATTCTCGCTCGAATGAGTACCCACATAGGATGTAGTATTTGGAAAAAAAATGTAAAGTGTGTTCTTAGTTTATTCAACAGCCCGAATAAGGAGTGGCTCAACAAAGCATCGTTTCATGAATAACAGCAGCAGAGATTAAATCATATTTGTAGCATACGGTTTCAAATTAACAAAACGAAACAGGAATGAAGCAGGAATTATTTCACTTCGAGTCATTTAATATTGAAATAAAATAAAACGAAGACTAAACAATTTTTTAAGCTTCTTCCGCAACATGCCGAAGTAATTATAGCAATTATTAGCGTAAATTTTGTTGAATAGAATAATAGGAATGTTATGTATCATTAATTTTTTATAAATATACATTTACACAATTGGGTAAGAACCCCCTTATTGCAATCTTTACTTTAGCTTGATAGTTTCTTTATACTACGTGGGAGAAGACGCTGATACAAGGCAGTGCTTAAAAATATTTTCCCAGTCTCAGTTATTTCATGTTTTTTAAATTCTATATAAATAGGTAATAAAGAAAGTGATTTGAACCGAAATTATCTTTAAGTATCCTTTAAAATGTCAATTATACACACATGCTTATGTACATGCATGTACATACGTATATATACATATTAGATAGGTATTATAGGAAAAAGGTAAACGTGGCTCGGGATATTGAGATAAGAGAGGTATAAGTTTTTGGTTCAGTTTATTTTGCAATTGGATACTACATTTGTTTAAACAGATATTCGCGAAAGAGCGTATTAGGCCAAGGACAAAAGAATACGAATATTTTTAAAAACGTAAGCTCAAGACTACCCGAGAGCAAGGTTAATAAATCTTACGATATTATGGATTATATACTACTACTAAATTATATGCTAACACAGACTTATTATTTGACTTTATTATTTCCAAGGTCTATTGTATTCTATTTTTATATGACCTGTTGTAACATGATATTGAGAGAATGTAAACTGTATTGTTTCTATGATAGATCCTATGACTGTTTTAAACAACCTGTTGTTGTAATATACATTTATAAAACCATGTCAATGACCGAGAATTTAACCAAAAAATATCTAGTTGCGTAGGAAGTAATAGTGAGAACAACACTCAAAATAACTCCAACAGAAAAGGTATAAGTGGTCAATGGTATAAGTGGTCAAAGAAGTAATAGTAAGAATAACTCCAACAGAAAAGGTATAAGTGGTCAATGCAGAAAACTATTGACAATAAGGTAATCATAGTGCTAGAAGGACATTGAAGTGGAGGCTGAGTAAATGTAAGATGTAGAGGTTACCTCATACAGTAATATATTTTTACCACATAAGGCGACTGGCAAACTTTAATCGGATAAAGGTTATAGTTATCGACGTTTAAAGCCATCAGGGATTGTGAAAATTGAAACCGAGGACGTCAAACCGAAGACTGAAAACTTCAAGTTTCTTTTTGTGAAAATGAGAAATAAAATGGGCATACAAAACAAATGAAAGTAATTTAACATAAAATAACGTAATGTAGAATGAAAAAAGAATTGTATATGAGAAAATAAGATAAAACATGGCATTAGAATGGCTATTTTTGGAACAAGAAGTCATAATAATGACTGGATTATTTACAGTATATGAATTGTTGATCGTGTTAAAGTATTACGTAAACAAAATTACATGAACTTGGTGTATATATCTTAGTATCTCGTGAGGAGAGCCACTCGAGGAAAGCACTCAGTTCAGCCTTGCCTGCTGGATCCATTATTCTTTATAAGTGTATATCCTGAGAGGCGTCTGACGTCCGTAGTCTTTTTTAACGTCAACTGCGACCTTTCTATATTTATTATATTCGAACAAATCAGAATCAGAGTGAGGAAACATTTGGGAAATTATTTAAGGGTTTACATACTATTACATTTTTATTTAACAATTATGTCATTTTATGTATAAAGTACAAATATGGTTTATGATAAAACTATAGACTGCTGCATGGAGAATCTTTCTACATAATTATAATAATTTCTTGCAAAATTATAAGAAGTAGGAAAACATATTGAAATGACCGACCCAAATAAAACTTTTGTTATATTAATCTAGTGATTTGATATTCTTTTATTTGGTTACCAATTTCAGTACAAAAGACTCATTTACCCAGATTTACATTTGAATGTCATTATATGAGAAACAAATGTAGGATGAGATTTTTTTTGAAACTAGAAAAAAAGATACCTAAGTAATAATTACCAACTCGCAGGTTAACCTAAAGATTTGATTATGAGGAATAAAAAAAGATTTGGTTATGAGGAATAAATACTATAAGAACAAATAGTTAGTACTATAAGAACAATAAGAACAAATGTAGTGCGAACAATAACGAATAAAATAGAAAACACATAACAATTCGAATAAGCATAATTTTAACTAATGGTCAGTGATGTACCATCGAGGACCTAACAATCCCAATCAAGAGTAGGAGAAAAATACTACCCGGGAACATAAATCGCTATTATACTCAAGATTTAGGTATTATCAAAGTAATGATTCAAGAATTTAAAAAAATAACATGATCAAAAGTAATTTGATGGGAATTACTTGCTCATTATGAAGTTTAACGGGAAAAAAAGGACAAAACATATATTTTATGACACAAAAACCAATTGGATGTTTTAATATTTTCTTCACAGTGAGGATATAAGTAGCTTTATATGGCCACCTGATGACTGTATTCGTTTCAAGAATACTACGTTCTAAAAATTTTTACAAAATCACCATAAGTTCACTTCATGAAAAACGTAAGAATATTTTGACAAGTTTCGATGATATGACTGTGAAATATAAGAATATTATTCATAATTACATCAAGTTCCCGCAAAGAGCAAACTCCTTCGTGTGTAGTTCCATCCAGCTCAAAAATGTGCCCAGGGTAGATACTTAAGTAGGAGTATATCATAAATGCACATTTGCGCACACTTAAATATAGCTTGTTGCTCAGACTCTATCGGAATACTGAGTCGATATCATGCCGACATCTCACTACCAATTGGCTGTTGAAAACTATGAAGCGTTTTAAATCTTTGGCAAATATAAGGTAATGAGCAGTGCTGACAATTACGGCGTAAGTCATTTTTCATAATGAGAAATAAAAGTGAAATTAAATTACTGTTACTAATCTAATCTGATACCAGATTGTAGTAGTGTTGTAGTATAAGGCTAAGTCGAAATTTTCAAACTAGACGTATTGCTTACGAGCCACAAAGTAATTGGCAAACAAATTTACTTGAATGGATTACGAAATCAAATATGTAATTTCAAATATGTAAATGTCTTTTCAAATATTAAAATAGGTGATATTTACTTGCTGACTTTGAGTTGCCTTCCTAGCCACATAATCCACAAAAAAGTATTAATAAGATTAGTGACGGTGAAATGATTTGGATGGAACCATTATCTGGGGCTGGATTTGAAAATCGATATGACCAGATGATGCAGAATAATCCAGAATAGTTTAGCAAACGGAGATGACGATGCTATAAGTTTGTATTAATTTACGTCGTAGCTAGAATCAGATTTGAAAACAGAAGTTAGCCTGGTAATCGTCCAAACGGAAATTTCAGAATTTATAGTATTTATAATAAATTAAGTGCTTAGATGAATATAACGGAACTGCTTCGATTACGTACGGAGGGATATATTTATTAACTTAATGGTTGATGTACAAGAAAGATGTTGCTGGTAAACCATAACTGTGTAAGTCGAGAGGATTAGATCCAGAGAAAGTTTACAAGTCTTTGAAGGAAGTTAGTTAACGGGGTCGGGGCTGTGGCGCAACATTTGCGGTCGCTGTTAAGCCGATTTCGACGGAGCCGATTTTAGAGCTATATTACAGCAAATGTACAGATATTGTTTACTCACGTATACATTTATAAGCTATTTGGTGATTATTAGTTAGGTATTTCAATAATTATAACAAAGGGATTGTAAAATTATTTCGAGACGTGTACTTCCGAAAATACCTCTTCGTAAATAACATAATTAATGTTGACGATATTTAACTATTCCATTGTTATAGTTAATTAAGATTTATTTAAATTGATAAAAATCAATTCTTCTATTTAAATTTGACATTGAACTAGTAAATAACAATTTCCAATTCAAATCCAGCTTTATGTTACTAAATAACACCTGGGTCCCGCTCTGTATTAATTCTAAACCGCACTTGAGTTTAGAAGGGTAAGTTGTGGCCCATAAATCGCTTTTACGACTAAACCAATAGTTTTGTAAATTTGACAATGGCATTAATGTATTTGTTATATGAACATACGACATTGCTATTGGCGAGAAATTGTCGACTATTGTAGAAATGTTAACAAATTTATTTATTTATTTATTACAACTTAATCATTATTTGTATTATAGGACAAAGTTTGAAATGCTGTATTAAAGAAATCTAAATTTAATAATTATGATTTAATACGTTAAGTATTTAAAAAAAATAAGAAGATTCAATAGGAAAGATAGTCGATTGTAATAATTTGATACTGCTTTTGTATAGAATTTGTTCCAAGGGAAATAAATATATTCGTTAATAATTATCAAAATAAAATGGTCACAGGTTCTTAAGTATTTTCGATGTGCGGAATTTTATTCTAATTAAATATGTAGTACGATATTTTATTCATCAGTGTATAAAATTACATAATGTTTTATATAAACAATTAAGTGTAAACAAAATTGAGCCATAATTAACGTTGATAAGAATGTAAGAAGTTTAACAATTAGCTTGATAGTTTTATCACTATAGATCTTTATATATAAATAAATGAATATCACATCATATCATGGCATCATTAATATCACAACTTGTACCTGGTAAATAGACTAAATCGATGACCAGAATTGAGATTTACTTCTGGAAATTTTCACTAGGATGCCTTGAGATCTTTATGTTACTAATATAAGGATAGAAATAAATATTAATTTTTGAGAGAATCTTTTCCTGAAACTTAATGTTAGTTTTTTGAAAAATCAACGCAATGAGGTTTTCCCTATAAATTTTGGGAAAATGCATTACAGAAAAATCAGTGCTACAATATTTCAAAAACTACGAGAGATTCTAAAGGGTTGTTAAAACATTTACAGCTTTACATTGAAAAGAAAGTATTTTAACAATTTTGAGTTGTGAAGGCTTTTGTCTGAGTATATGTTTTATTTTCATTCAAAAAATAATTTTATATAGAAAGGCATCGTCTCGACGTGCTTTGCAAATTACTACTAGGATTTATAGGTCCATATGGTAAGCGTGTGGGTCCGTTTATGATTATAAACAAGGGCTTTTATTTGACAAACTTCTAAAACACAAGTAGCTACCTTTTCACAATTCACTGAAACTACGTGATTTAGTATTATTTCTACTTTCTTTCAGTTCTTTACCACGACCTCGTTGTTATACAACATCTTCAGGTGGGTTATTAGCAAAGATATTTGCTAATAGCCTACCTGACAATGTTGTAATACAGCGAAACTTAGGTCGTGGTAAAGAACTTAAAGAATGTAGAAATAATACTACGTCATGTAGCTTCATTTAATTGTGAATAATGATTTTTTACAAAATTAACGCCAAATATATTTAATATTTGGCTACTTTTTGTTTAATATGTAATATTATAAATAAAATAATTTGAATCAAATAGTAAAAAAAACCTGTCAAGTACAAGTAAAACTCCCACTACGAGAGTTCCGTACATATTAGGAATTTATAAACATTTAATGGTACGTAATATTACTACTCGTATTAAGCTATTTGAAATATTTAAAATTTTTAGAATGATAATATAATGCCTAGTATACCTTTCACAGGCGCATATTTAAAAAAATATTATTTATGTCATACAACTACAAATTAACGATTTTCGGATTTCTTGTTTTACTTGTGTTTTTAATTTTTAACCGCATATGTTTGTTTGTTTATTTTATTTTTTGTAATATTTTATTTCCCCATTTACTCTCAACACTTATTTACGTTCAATTTCGATACTAGTACGTATTTTGTAGAGTAAGTACGATTGAACAGGTATAATTCGATTTTTCTGGAGAAATATATTTTATTTTTCAAACCAGCAATAAATTGTATAATTTATGGCTTTACATGCCTACGCTGGCCTTTATAGGCCATTAATTTTTACGTATTATCTATTATGAACACACTATAGTGAGCAGATATCCCCAATGATGTCACCTGAACAGATTTAATAAGACACCTACATAACATCTTACCTATACATTCATTTGAGTATACATATGTATACATTTTGCCAAAATGGCTCATGGTCAACTATTATGAATCACCTCTAAGTTATGCTATTTTTACGCAATAAATACGAGACGAATGGGCAACTAAGGTACAATACTAGTAATGAATATTGGAAGGAAACCTAACTTATCTCTACATGATTATATAATAGACTCTTGGGCCATTTGTACGTGCTCTACAAGCGGCGATCACTAAACCAATTGTAATACCTTCGAATTTCAGACGTGACTATATAAGGAGTTTAAAAATATAAGTGACTGAATCGTACTAAGGCCTCATAACTACTAAGGCCAACATTGTTTATATAAATTAGCAATCGGTTCCACATGTCACTTGCTTATATTTCATGCGACTTATGTTCTTAGAGTCTTGTTGTTGTCGTGGTGTGTTGGGTTGATCATAAGGCATACGGCCTTTGTATGCGCGGCGCACTGAAGGGCCTCCGGTTGGATTCCCGGTCGCCCCTCGAGCAGTGCTGGACTGGTGTTCTGATTGGCTATAAGAGATTGCTCTTGGAGTCTGTCATATCTATCAATGAGATACATTAAAGTACATAAATATGTAAATAAACAAAGTACCATAGATATTTTAGAAAATGACAGGTTGTCTGAGATACTTTTCAAATTCTTTAGACATCCATAGCAAACGAGCAAGTTTAGTTCAAGAAATTGATCTAATTTTTTCATATAAATTATAATTATAAAAACAATATCTATAATTTATTACCATTTGCGGTTTTAACATTGCATTTAATATTGGATATGCAAGTAGCCCCCTTTCTTCCACTTCCTTCATTTCTTCTAATATTGACCCCTTTATGTACGCAACATTTAACACAATTTATTTCACTTCAATTATGAATATATGTGCAACATTTTGAATATTGCAAGGATAATATCAATTATTTATGTTTAACATATTGAATACTGCAAGGATAATAAAGAAAATCAGTGTCATTCAAAGACTGTAATATAAATAGTGTAGTTGCCCGTTAGAGTCTGTTTATTTTTAATTTTTTCTTTTAATTTATCGAACAAAAGAAATATGAGGTAATAAAGCAAGAATTAAATCTTTTGCCGAATTTAATTATTTATTAATGAAATCACTCAACATTTAAGTGCTATCTTCTCGCATGGAAAACACTTAATATCGTAATACGCTTAATTATCGGAATACGCTTAATAACCTAAACTAAGTTAATTTAAACTATTTTCATCATCACCTTATTTTTTATAGAGATAAATTTGGAAGGAAATAATAGGAAATTATACGTTGATGGATAAACAGACATAAAATACTAAATGTACATACTATTTAAAAGATATACATGTTTGAACATTAATAAATTTGTATGTAGGTACACAAACGATGCCGACTTATAAAATTAGGTTAATTATATTATTAAATACACATACGTATCCGCGGTTACGAGCACGTTTACATGTATACATTTTCATAAAAAAGTGTATTCCATTATATCCTCATTAAAAACTTCGGATGTTGTGAAATATGAAAATGAACACAAAAAGCAAACAATGCGCAAATAATTTGTACTAACATAAAAAAGTGGAAATTTTTATTGTTTCTTAGAAATTCACGCAAAAAATACTAAACCTAATTGATATACAAGTTATGAAATATGATAACTTATAGTTTCCAGATTGCCATAGCCCAGGACTTTCCCATCAGTGAGGCGCGCCTCCCTAGGAGGTGTAAAGATATCATAAGGGAGCCCAATTCTAAAGAACATTCTAAAAAAAAATATTTGACGTCTGAAATTTACTTAACAATTAATTTGTTCGCACGCGGGCGAAAACATCGCATTAATATAATTTTATTATACTTAATTACATTTAGAAATGAACACCAAAGTTTTAATTTATTTGAATATGCTTGTAATTAAGAAACAAATGTAGTGAAAATGATGTTTTTTTATTGTAAAAATATTTTTTATAATACGGGAAGACTCAACGTAAAAAAGGTTGGGAACCCCTGCCATAGGTCATATGTATATAGCTAGTATAATTTTTGAGATGTACTCGTAGTTAATAATACCAACCTAGTCGAAAAAAAGTCACTCGGGTCCTTTTATGACAAACGTTGACAAAATTATTATAGATGGACTAATAAAATCTATGGGGGAATTGTAGGTCATAAAAAAGTTTAAAAAAGTTCTAAATCATTTGTCTATCTCTTGTAAATAAGTCACGATGACTGTATTTAAACAAAGTGTGTGGGACAAAGTGGCGATGTTTAGGTCAATTTATCAACCCTTATTAAGATAAATATAATAATTTTAAGCGTTTTTGATAGAGCTAAATTTACCCTTGACACTTTCGAAAACATTTGCATTTAAACTGCTAATTTGAATTAGCAGTTTAAGATAAATGCAAATGTTTTCGAAAGTAAATAAAAGTAGAAATGCGCATTTGAATGACGATCATTGTCACTTATTTGTTTACGGAGAAGAGGAACAGAGGAAGAAGGTATCGGGCACAAGAGTATCATGTCGAGATACATTCTTCATGAAACAAAATGCATATCAAATTTTTTTATCGTACGCGTACGAAGTCTTCGTACGGACCTTTCTGGCAATCGAGTAGAAGACACTTGACGTAGTGTATAAAGCAATGTTTCAGACACTATCTTTGTCTACCCTAAAATGTGGGTACATTAGGGGTGAAGACGGGTCGCCAATTCTCAAATAAAAATACTTGTACGTATGTTATGCACTACTTACACGAACCGTTTCAACTCACCTGTCATTTCAATCTTAGTATTTATTGAACACTGTATGTCAAATATAAAGTTCTAATTTGACCATTGTAATGAAATATTTGTTACAACATAGAATTTAAAATTTTAGGAATCTAGTTTTAATGGATTCGGAGGCCACAGACTAGACCCAGATTTAATAAAGAGATTAATTAATACACATTTCAGCCTTCAGGGATAAGTCGTATGTTGATATATTTTTGATCAAATAATAACAAATCAACATATGAAAATAAAAACCTTCTGGTTTCAATATACGGACAGGGTTTTGGGAAATCCATAAAAAGCAGAGATATTCATAAAAACAATGAATTTAAAAATGTGCAAAAATAGTTCAAACAACATTTGCAGACGAATTGTAAACAACTTAAAAAAACACACTGATATTTTCATGTTTAGATAAATGACCTTGGCGTGTTAAGGATTTTACGACAGAAATACGTTTAACGTTGACGTCAAAGGGTATTTGTACGCCCGCAGGGTGCAATGAAGTATAGCCAAATTCAAATACGGTCTTCCTAACAAGCTCGTGTATTTATTTGCCTAACAGATCTATGGGCGAAATGTCGCGGAGAGGCTAGGGCGATGAAATTCTAATATTTAGTTTCATAGAATCAAAATAAATAACCATTATCATGTGGCTTATTTACTATTTCGTAATTTTATAAAAATGTCTTGATAATGTCTATTGTCCAGTCATTTTTACGTTATATTTTTAGTGTGATACAGTTTGGTTTTGTGCAGATATGGCTAGCAAGTTTTACTAGTGAAACTGAATAGATATTAATATATTTTTAAAGTTATTTAAATATTTCGGCGGAGATAATTTCGATTATTAATCGAGTCGTAGTAAAATTATAAATGAACGTAACATTATTCTTTATTACTAGTGGTCACCCACTGGTCCAAATTCGACTGAAATTCATGACATATTTAAGTCTGGACTATACTGAAGTTCTTTCGTAAAAGAGTATACCTCCATAATTATGGAATATCATTTTTTAAAGTCAATTCAGATTGCTGCTACGAAATGTTCCTTTTGCAGCAGGTGTATATTACTGTATTTCACTAATATATAAAACACAGATATCCATTATACAAAGTAGAAGCTTTTTTTCTTGACATACACTTCACAGAGTATTGAAAAAGAAACATTTGAAATCACATAAACTTCACAATTCGAAACTCATTCAGTCAATCTGACATTTTCAAATTCTTTGGTGACAATTTCTACTCTGTGCGGCTGTTTGACCACAGACTATTATGTGTTTGACATTGATAGTATGAACGTAAACAATGAATATTTAATGTATTTGCGATACATAATTTAATATTTTTGTAACACATATTGTAATACTTTTAGTAACACATATTGTATAACTTTCTGCACTCCTTCTCCATATAAATTTTGACTACGCCAAATTTCACACTCTTCCATGCACGCAACATGCTTAAAAAGGGGTACAAAGTTTTCTCTTCACGTATTAACATGGACTATAGATTATTATGCAGTTAATTTAATAGTTATTATAATTATATGATGACTGTCTGCTTTAATGATATTCTTTTATATGTGATTTAACGAAATTGCACTTGCTTAGCTTTTGTTTTATATTGTAAGTTACTATTTTGTAGATAAGCTTCAAATATTTTTACTGTCCAGTTTAAGTCATTTTTACCAGATGAATATAAACATAGCCGACGATAAACTGTTAATAGGTTGGTACTATATCTTTACCTGACTTAGATTTTGATTTAAAAAAGTAAGGAAAAATATTGTTTATTTCAATTGCACCAAATTACATCATTTTTTTGTTAGTTCATGGAATAACATATTTGATAATCGGAAGATGGTCAAAAATAAATTTGCTGCCCTCCAATTATACATTTTCTTACATTATAAATTTCAAAGTAATACTATCCAGCTAGCGCTGTTCGAAAGTCGTCAGTAAAATAGAAAATAAAATGCAAGATGCATACGACCCAAATGTTCAGTTTTCAATATAACTTTTGTTCAAGTAATACAAATATATGTTCAGTTATTACAAATGTTCATTAGAAGTCAACTTACAAAATTTTCATTTACTCAGCATAACATAGATGACTCAGAATGATATAGAACTTTGTTGAATGACGAATAGTATTTCATTTTTAGTGTCAACTGATGGAATTAAGTAAGCTCCGTGTCTTGTGAAGTAATGACATGATGTTCAATATAAAAAACTAACAATCAAACATGGCGATGTTTGAAAAAGTTTTTACACTATGGAAATGGATGTCTAATTCATGTTAAAGGGAATATGTTATAGGCATTTATATGTGAAATGTGGAAACATATAACCTAAATGGGGTTTTAATTATAATTATCATCCAAAGCATAAGTATAAGTATATAACCGTGTTCAAGAAAATTTTCTGTGTAGCAGTGCAGATTTCAACTTCATGGAGAATCTGAAGTTATAGAATACAATAGTCTATGTTGGATCATTGCTTTAATGAATATTCCAATAAATACTTGTTTATCATTTAGGCGATATTTAAGCACTATAAATATTATTGTAAGTTTATCATTGATCGGACTTTTCTGGTATTAACATAAGGGTACTCTTTCTTTTATTCCCAAATCTAGTCTCTTTCAATAAATATTGCTTGTATATATGTGGTTTTACTCAATTATTTTATTTAACCAAGTAGAGCACTATTTTTGAGAACTACTGTGTATATTGTGTATAAATTAATTAATTAAATATCACGTTTAATCAAAGAGAGACTAATATATCTAAAAGTGTGTTAAAAATTAGTCAATAAATATTCGTTTATATAGATAGCATTTCTTTTAATTAAACCAAAAATGATCGGTAACAGGTTGCTTGTTTATTCGTTAATAAATAAATAATATTGTTAATGCCAAAAAAAATATTCATGTGAATTTCGTTATTTATTTTCAATGCAATCACTGTGGATATGGAATTGGATAAAAATATATGTATATATCAATTTAATTAAATTACATTTTATTTCTCTGAAAAAGAAGAAACGTTTTTCGGTTTGTCATAACGATTCTCTAATTTCAACGCACGGTTATGCACTAAACGTCATCCTAAACTTTTTGAGTGTTAAAAGTGTTTACTTTGTTGATGTTTTGGAATACATATATTTACCAAGTTTTCAATTGTAGTATATTTGAATGAATTATTTTATTACTATTGCCAGGTTTTTATAACATTGTCTTTATTTGTTTGTATGAGCCATAAAATATAACTATTCTTGTCAGATTTTATATAAATACAATTTCATTATCAGATAAATTTTTGTAGTAGATTAACCAATATATCAAGATCAGCATTTAAAGATGTTAAGTGACAATGTAAATACATTT
Organism: Druceiella hillmani; assembly: GCA_039881145.1. Lineage (NCBI taxonomy): Eukaryota > Metazoa > Arthropoda > Insecta > Lepidoptera > Hepialidae > Druceiella > Druceiella hillmani. The sequence goes on from JAYKKI010000005.1 coordinate 24,150,324, forward strand.
GTAAAAACGTACTAGCTCAAATGGGCTTATTATTAATTGATAGATTAATATTTTATTACCGTAATATACCTTTATTACTAAATTTTATTTATTAATGCGAAATTCAATATTTTTTCATCGTTAATAAAAAATTATAATTAACAAAAATATACTTGGTATGAATCAAAATAAAAAGTTTACAAGTAGAATAAATGTAACAAATAAATTCACAAATAATAGCACTTTAAAACTAATTTTATTATTTATTGCTTGCTCCTGTTCGTTTGTTTTTCTCATCATCACGAAATATTCATCTGATAGGAAAATATTGAAGTTTTCACTTGCATCTCAGCTTTGATTGATTAGTATTAAAAGTTTATGGAAAATTTTGTGTGTTTAAGCTCAAAGTACCGTTTTTCACAAGTTTTTTTTCAAATTCATCATTTTCTATTTAAAAAGCTGGAAAGAATTGCGAGACAACAAACGGGTTTAACCTTGTTATACTACTACTATCATATTTTAATTATAGCCATAAATTTTCAAACAATAATAATAATTATTATTCTATTGTTCAAAAGCATAATATCAAGGTGCTTAAGAGCCCCTAAGTTATTACTTTAAAGTTCGATCTGAAACTAGGTTAAAATAACATTACTTCGTAACCATCTATTATAATCAAAATATTTGAGGATTTTACTTGTTTATTCATTATCTCGTAATTTAGACATTTCTGGTATATTTAGCAGGTATTACGTATTTCGAATGCATTTTAGCATATTTCGGATACTTTTTCGGATTACAAAGTAATTACAATGTGTAAAGAGATTAAAGAATTTTTTATAATTGAGTTATTATTCAATATACAATGTTTCTGTTTGAAATTACTATAAAATGCTTATTTTTTCTTTGTTGATTCTATGTATTAATTATCTTAAATATATTGACATATGACATTATAAACAAAAAATATCGACATCATTAAAATTAGATTGTTGTTTCAATAAAATTAATGTTGTTTATGTACAAACAGTAAAATTGTTGAAATGTCTTTACATTTTATTTGTATTTAACACTAATATTCCAATCATTGTTAATTGGTAAAATTATTTATAATATATTTCGAACTTATTTTTTTATTATTACTTAAAAGCCATAAAAGTTATCTTTCAACATAATAGTCAAATGTTATCTGCATTTTAAACGCAAATTAGTGCAACACATTTCCTTTCTAATGTAAAGTAAAGGTAGCATAAGAAATTCAACAAAATATCTGTTTTTCGTAGCAATAAAAAACCGATAGTATCAGACCATCATATTTCATGAATTAAAAAACTATACATGTACTATAATTATTAGGACTTCAATTGTTTAAATGCTTTTTCTATATCTTATGGAAACAGAATGCACATTAAAATGTTTCTGACCAGATTCAAAATGAATAAATCCTTCGAGTGGTTTGGCATTTGCACATAACTTGTTTCTGCAGTTAAGATGTAATCGTTATTAGATATACAGGTGTATGCGATCATCTGATGCTTAGAATAGATTATGACTATAATACCTTACTTAACCATCTTTAATCCCTTAACTGCTATTGTGTTAACATTACCGCGAAAATATGATTTTATAATTTTTCTATATATAAATAATTAACCTGCGTATCCGCCATTTTAAGTAATCTCATTATATTGTGAGACTGTCTATCTGGACTGGGGTTTGTAATTGCAGGGAACCCATATCACCCACAATACCAGTTACATCTGTTTTTATAATTGATGACCCTCTATTCCTCTTCTTTTTAAGTTTAACATTTAAAAGTGGCTCGATTTTTAAGCAATAATGTTATCAAAAATAGTAATGTTTATAATGACGCTAACATGAATTTACTGTTGATAAATTCAATATAAAATTCGGATCTTTGGTCCTAAAATTAATACTGGTAACAACTTACGTTGAGAAAGGTAATATTGCGAGACAAAGGTTCGTGTAAGCTATCTGACTGCATCAAAATTCGAAAAGATTTCAGTCGAGAGTTGGAACTAATTTTTACTGATGGCATTATTATTTACTGTATCCATCAGTTAATTAAGGAAAATATTGTATATACTTATTCTAGTGATGTTTTTTTGCAAACTATGTTTTCACCATTGAAATAAACCTAACTAATTTTTACTCAACGAATTAGTATTTACTGTACCCATCAGTTAATTAAGGAAAATATTGTATATACTTATTCTAGTGATGTTTTTTTGCAAACTATGTTTTCACCATTGAAATAAACCTAACTAATTTTTACTCAACGAATTAGTATTTCCTGTACCCATCAGTTAATTAAGGAAAATATTGTGTATACTTATTCTAGTGATGTTTTTTTGCAAACTATGTTTTCAATATTGAAATAAACCTAACTAATTTTTACTTAAGGAATTAGTACTTACTGTACCCATCAGTTAATTAAGGAAAATATTGTATATATTTATTCTAGTGATGTTTTTTTGCAAACTATGTTTTCAATATTGAAATAAACGCTATTTTGGGCGTTTTCATTGCGAAAAACGAAAACTTTTTTAAGCCTTTTTTCATTGTAAGGATAATAAAAGATAGAGTCTTTGTGGGTCACTAATGAAATAAGTAGGGATATTTTTAGGATTACTTTATTCCCGAAAATATTTTTATTTGTTGTACTAGCGCTCTATTTTGATAATGTTAAAAATGCAAAAAATTTAAATAGATAAATCGGTTAGGAAGAATTGGTATGTAACCTAACTAGAGGATAGAATAGATGAGAAGTTGGTATGAAAATAAATAGAGGATAACATTTAGGGAAAAACTAATCGCTTTTTTGTAGCAAATGAGACATTGTGGAGTGATGAAGCTTTTGATGCTGATTTTTGCATAATTGCTTCTAAAAGAAGTCATTATCGATTATGCAAAAAGTCGGCTAATCTGCTTACCTTGCTCACAACTTATTTGTAGACTGTATAAAAATTCGAATACTGTAAATGATAAAAGCAAAGACTGGTTGTTGAAAAATGCATGTTGTATTTTTTTAAATATAGTGAAATAAAAATAATTTATTTTGGAATGGTTTTTTTCTGATTTGCAAAAAAAAGTTTATTGTTAATTGCTTTATTTAGTTACTTAGATTAGTTAGATTTTTAATTTATTACGAACACATTTTAATATTTTCTTAACGGTGTACTCTTTGATCTACCTAATTAAGTAATAATATCTTTATATACTTAAAAAGACCAAAGAGAGGATAATTTTAAAATGGGACCCAGAAAATTTTCACGGTACCAGTGATGTTTGTAAATTTGACTAACCGAGCTTTAATGACGTATCTGCATTTATTGACTTGACATATTAAACTGGACAAATGCAAAACAATTAAAGAAACTGATTTTTCGAATATTATTACAGAAATTGTGGATATTTTTTTATAATAATATTTTAAATATTGATCGATTTAACGATGGTTTAAAATAAGACGATAGTAAAGAAAATTATGTACAAAGTTTTATCCTTTACGGAATAAACATCGCTTTCACGGTGAAGGGAATTATGTATTAACGCCTATTTATGGATAATTTTAGGAAAATAATTAAACTAAATCGAATGCTGTCGAAATCATATATTATAATATTGTGATCAATTACCGGCGTTACCGGGGTTTACCGGGGTTACCGGCGTGACCTAAAAAGATAACATACTTGCTTTATATATAGTTCTAAAGTTCACAAAATTTATTCTAAATTTTAATATCACATGAGTTTTAACTTCATAATACAAAAATAAGATGATTTAAAAATAAAGAAACAAGCTAGCAAACAAAAATAAAATGACAAAGAGTGAATTTATAAATAAAAAATTGGTGTGCTTAAGACCAGAATGTAGAAGTGAAAACTTTGGCAACCTATATAACCGATATGTTGAAAATTTTCAACACGAAAGTTAAGAAAAAAATAACACGCATTATATTAAATTATACGCAAATAAAATATTATTAAAAAAATAGAACATAATTCCTGAAAGGATGCACTCCGTATTAGACAGTGAACTCGCTCGGCCAATGCCGAAGGGAGCCGAGTTTATCCAAATGCAGTGCACATCCAACTGATCATATTTCATCATTTTTGAATTAGAAACTCACTTGGGTGATAACGAAGTCCGATTCAGCGTAACCGACCCGAGCGTGATGGCTCACTTTTGTTCACTGCTTAGAAAAAGCAGGTGCACCTAAAGAATTTTTAACTTCAAAGTATGTGAATAGGTTATATCAAACTTTTTCAATTTATATAAAAAAACTACAATGCATGTCAAAATTTAAAGAGAAACGTCGTCACGAGATTTTAAATAAAAAGTGTAAACTATTAGTAAAATGCCCTGATGTGTTTTTTCTAACATATATGAGCAAATGAATATAATGACATACAGATATAAAAAAAATATGCCGTTATACGTGAACAATAATTCTTAGTATAATTATGCATTCAAAACTCATATCTAGCGTAAAACACATTTCAAATTGTCTTCATTGTATGAATAAATTTTAAACTAAAATTTTAGTTTTGTCCCACATCAATTGAATATACCAATGAAACGTAGGTAAGTACAATTTCACCAATATCAACAAACTTAAGCTAGTTTCAAAAGATCAAACTTAAGGGAGACAATACTTAACGACCGATTGTACCAAAAAGATTTGCGGTCATCGTCCCGAATGACTTCCTGCCTGGAAGGAAACTGGCAATTCGCCATGTCGCCTAAGGGCACCGAACTAATCGACAATTTTTAACTATTCAGACGGAACCGTGGACTTGTCTATGGTGGATGATATATTGAACGCAAAAGTAACTTTAGCGATAATACTTTTATAATCGGATAACGGGAATATTTTTTGTTAATATTATATTATTGTTGACTTTTGTTTTTGTTTATCATTATCTTGGTTTATACAAATTTTAAGAACAACGTAGTATAGTAATTTAATAATAACATAGTGTAGAGCTCCACATTTGTTCTGATTGATGCATATTATTCTCAGTTTACGTTTTTTAAGAAGGCGTGAAGATAAGTCTCCGCTTTCATTAAAATGTAGTTAATGACAATCACATTTGTAAAGCCTTTGGCAGAGAGATTCAAAGCGACCTTTTATAATATATAAATATTCTTGAGTGAGTATTCACCGGTACTACTCGCATGATGTTATGTCACAATATAGATACAATGTTGATTCTACATTATTTTTTGCATTATGAAGAATGCTAACTTAATAATTTTTTTTTTCATACAGGTTTCGAACCAGCATAAGCAATTACCAGCCACCTGTTTACGCGTTAAGAAATAGTGATGACTTCAATTTTGTAATATATATATATATATAATATAAAAATATAAAAAATAGACGCAAGTATTACATGGGATAAGTATCACTTCATAAACTTATTCGGTTAATGAACTTTACAAAGTGATCTGTTTGGTGTACAGGTGCTGACAAAATCCTACAATAATAACTTTTTTATGTTTCTACGTGGTTTTTAAAATAAAATAATAGCCAACACGTTCAGCAAATTTGACTTTAATAATACAGAGCACGTCACTAGTAGACAATTATAAAATACAAGATTAAATTTTTAGTATGATAGCATGAAGTACTGTCTTAATTAATTATCATTGAATTTCTACTTACCTATGTTAATCACCCTTTTCAAAAAATAATGAAAACTTTACGCAATAAAGTATACACACAAATCTTTGCCAAGCATTTCGCTCGCCGTATAAATCTCCCATTCGCACTTGACATAGTGTTTTACTTTACCGTATCGGTAAAAGGACAGTATTTCCCTTTCGACACGTAGCCGGAAAACTAACAAACTAGTTTTAAGATGTATCTACTGAAGCGAATACACGCGTCTGCGGAAACCGTGTCCAGTTTGACTGGTGTGGGTTGTAAAATATCGCGTTGAAAACATACATCTCTGAGCAGCTCAGTGAATCGGAAGAAAAGGAACGGCACGAAAGTTATACATTCAATAGTACAAATAAATAAATTACAAGTCTGGAAAGAGTGGATTGTTAAGTAAACGTCGAAGGATACCACCCTTAGATAATTACTAAAGAAAAATATATAATCAAATCAAAATCCGTATGTTACAACGAATCGAAATTACAAACCTGTCCAGTCTTTATATATTTTAATTGGCTTTTTTGATTTTATTGTCATTAACGTGAAATTTTAGAGAAAACAAGGTTACAATGTTTTTTATATTTATGAAATTAAATATCAGTATAAAAAAAAACATACTTGTAAATATTTTAGTAAAAAAATTAAATTAGTCTTCAATTACTTAAATTCGTCTTGTGATTTAGGGTTTACAAGGGAATATATGGTAATAGTTACCATTTTAGTAAGTAAGTATGTAGACGTACATATAAAGTATGAGTCAACTAAGATATCGAATGGACGGACAGGTAAGTGTGTACAGGTACATACAAAGGCATGAAGCAATTAGAATATTTGTAGACAGACAGGCAAGTATGTACAGGTACATAAAAAGGTCTGAAACTAATAAGACATTTGTAGACAGGTAAGTTAGTTTGTACAGGTATATATTAAAGCATAACACAACTAAAATATTAGTAGAAAGGCATGGCGTAGGGGAGTAATTATGTGCAGGTTTATGCCAAAGTATCAAGCAATTAAAATATTAAGCAGTACCTCCATATACTTACTTAGATAAGTATATGGAGGTATATAAACATTTAAGAAACAACAACGATATTAGTAAAAAGGGAAGCAAGTAAATACAAGTTTATATATAGTAGGTTTACATGATCTGTGAAACTCTAACTTCGGTGAAGCCAAAAGGGTAAAGTTATCGATATGTTCTTATCTAATTAGATATGAATGTTTCATGCAATCATGAATGTGGGCATGTAGGTATATATGAATGCATTCGTATTCATCAAGCACGGCAAATACCATTTTTTATTTCAATAAATGAGATATTATTGAATTCTCTCTGGGTTTGTTACGGTCCGGGTTTTGTGACATGATTTCTTGGGTTTGTGATATTCCTACGTTAACAAGGTATCATAAACACTAAAAACGTAATAATAAATTGTTTAATATATACAATAAAATTGAAGCGACATGTAATAAAATTGTCCGCGATCCCTATCCGAAAAAAAAACTTTGAGTTGTACTCCATCAGGAGGTTGCAAAACAGCATATATTGTAGAAAAATATTGACATGTTAGGTTTTTAATAAATAACAAAAAGTCTATTGTGAACATAGCCTAAGCTTTTAATGCTCGCGCCGCTTCACGTTGCGGAGCGCTCGCCATTCGCCACGTGACTCGCGACGCTCACGTGGATGGCGGTTTTCTGAATGAGATCCAGTGGGAGTGGCGAGGCGATCTCCTAAATTGGGTATTATGTATGTATGAGTTTTGATAATTGTGTGTGGTTCTGTGCAGTACGTATGGGTTACGCTTGCAACGAAATATTTAATTGCTATGATTTTGAAATTAAGGGCGCTTGGCTATTTTAAATACCGCAGTATACATAATATTATATTTAATAGTAGTATTTTGTAATATAATAGTATTAGTATTTACAGTGGTAATTTGTGTGAGTGCTCACCACTTACAGGTATGTACACATTTTGCAGTTACCTAAGAATAAAATTAATAATTACTCACTTATGATTGCCACGGGCGTGCACGGATGATTAATCAAATTATGATTGCACTGATTTTCAATCGATTGAAGTAAAAGTAATTAGTAAAATATTAAGTTAATGAAATTAAAGAACAAATTAAGTGATATAATTATTTTCAACATGCTACTCCCTCCCCGTTTTGGATACATTTTTGCATACGTTTTTCTGTTTGTTCGTAGACTCTATTAAATAAAGAAATGTCTTGGTTAAGGGTATTTTTAAGTTCAATCAATATTTTTAAGTTCAATCAATACGCGTACGCATCTCTATTGCACTGTCACAATTTTTCTGAAACACTAAGTCTTTAATAAATCCCCACACAAAGAAATCCAATAGGGTTATGTCTGGTGAATGTGGAAACCAACGTATAGGTTCAAATCGACTTATCGACTGGATGCCAAACATTTTGTTTAGCCTGTCACGAACTTCGACAACAGAGTGCCGCAACGCAGTACAACTGAACACAAAGAGATTTCGCAATCGACCAAATTAATAATCGGCTTTAACCACGAATGCTTTCTCGCATACGAGGAGAAAGTGGCAACATAGCATCTCTCTGTTTACACTCGTCAACCCATTTTCACCTTTATTATTTATGCGTAAGATATAATTGATTTGCCACTTTCAAATGACTGACTTTAATAATATAACTATAAATAACTTTACCTGGTATTAGGTGTACGTAATGAAATATGAAAGGATTCGTGCAGACAGCTTTTTTTGAAATTTTTATCGTGCTATAATTTCTAAACCCCTTGAGATAATAAATTCAGGTTTCCACCAATGATCTACATACAACCAAGAGATTCATTGGTATTTATTTTCGGATAGGGGTCACGGACATCCTATATAATAAAATTGAACCAATTTCAAATAATTAAATAATTATTAAATAAGAAACGCATTGAAAAGTGTAAAATAATAATAATACGAGCGTTTAATTGGAACTTTTGCGGTGCTACTCGTGTATCGTTTCTGAATATAACTAAATTTGCAAAATATTGCTGACGCCAAAAATCATTAACAGAGTACCGTTAATGATTTTTGGAGTCGACATCTAGTTGAATGTGTATCTTGTGTATACGTGTGGATGGGTGGCTAAGCATGTATATACGTGACAGAGCGGAAGCGTTTCATCACTACAATGGAATAAGGAGATTAACATAATTACATGAACCCAGAATATATATCACTCCCTTCCCCTTTCATTCGTATTAAATCTATACAACATTATTATGTTTATTTTATCACCTTTTCAGAAAAAAAGTTCCAAAAAAATACCTAAAAGCGTATGTTGTCTTATTTTATTTTGAAATTACTAAGTCGATAATTATAAACTGACATGTGTTAAATGGAAACGTTCATTTTTTTCCTAATAAATATATTAATTTTTTGGCGAGATTTTTTATTGTTACTCTAATGGAAATATGTACTTATAAAGAAGTTAATATTAAAATAAACTAGATCTGACTACTCAGCGAGTCTCGCACATGACCGGTTTGTAATTAAATAGACCAGTCAGAGTTGAGTACAAAGATGATTATAAAAAAGGAATAAAAATTAATTTTAACATTGCACATACTCTATAATATCGCCCACGCTTCATAGTTGATATGTTTGTCATATTATTAGATAAATATAGTACCAAATATCTCGTAAGATATTCCACACGCTCGCTTCCTAGTTAGCGCACCACTATTTAATGAACGAATAACCATTTGATAGGTATGTACATGTGTGTGTATGTTGGTATGGTATGTGCGAGCACTTCCTCGACCGCTAGTTCCGCGTGGCGAATGGTCGCTAGTGAACACAAACATTCGTTGCTCGAATTGTCGAACAATGGCTGAGAAGTTCCAAGTCTCGATGAATAAACACAATTGCAGAATATTCAGAAGTTGGTCGTTTCGAGCAAAACTGTGTGAAAAATATGCGTTTTGTAATTTGGTTATAAAGGAATATTTGCTAAGCACGAACTAAGTTTTTGATGTTTTTGTACTAAATTATTCGACAAATGGGTTATAGTAAAAAGTTGCAGGAAATTTTATTGAATATTTATTGGATATTTTTATTCAATCGAAATAATTGAATAATAAGCGTATATGAGGAATTTAACTATTTTACGTCAATTAAAACTATCCACAAAATTCCTACGATTCTAACAATGTAAAAAATAAAATAGAAAGAAATGATTTTACACGTATTTATTTTGTCGATCTGTACATCACTACAAATGTTTTTTTTAACAATTCCGTTAATAACCAATCCAAATTATAGGAGAATGAATGAAGTTTGTACAACGAATTGGCGTATAGTAGAAACAAATCGTTTCCGATACTGTCATGATTAACAAGTAGCTAAATAGTTGATTACGTTGTTTATACACGTTCGCGTTGTTAATACATATATTGTTGAACTTTGGGGACTAGTAATATTTTATGCTAACAACATGAGTAACTTAAGTTTTGGACTGGCATGGCAGTAATATAATTGAATACGTGACCAATTTTTTACACATCTTTAAGTAGTAATAAAGTAGATAATAAGCCATAACATAAACGTGGCGCGTGAATATAATAAAATTCGCCCCGCCTACTGATTAGGCCAATTAAATTCTATATTGATTCCTGTTTTTTTATTATATGAAATATAAAAGAACAGGTGAAATGCATTTGCGTCGGGCATACAATAACTTTGGTTTCTATAGTCCATGTGTTGGTTGATTATTTTGCGGTTCTATGGTTAGGCGAGATATAAAATATACAAAGTGGCCAAGTTATTTGCGGTAAACTTATATTCGTAGTTACTTACTATGGAGCCTATTATACATAAAGGCTTCGTTGCTATATAAATTAAACGACAATATTTTGTACATATTTTTTCCATTTTTAATTTACACGATTAAACATTTAGGGGGTGATATGCAGTGTAACTTACAGTTTAGAGACTAATATATGCTGAATCGATAAAGTGATACTACAACAAAAAATATTAGTAAACATTTTAATTGAATTTTAAACGTTTTTTTCAACTCGATCAGGTTGTTAGGAAATAAAACCACCCCAAATTCGCAGCACGGTACCAAGTTCGCGCCTGACTCGCGCATTCCGTAGTTCGTTTAGATTAAAATGATTGTATCTGTCATAAAGCATCACTAATAATTATTTCTAGCGCATAATATATAAATAATATTAATATCATAACTATGACAGTCGTGGGAGGGATTGCTAAATTTCCAAACAAGTAAATTTTTTCACTGTTTTGTTTTCTTTATTCCATGCCTATGTAAACAATTAGCTTAACATGTATTTTTCCCTTCTGGTTAAACAATAAATATACATCTATAAAAGATAAATATAATTATGAAACTAAAAGTTATTTTTTGCAGTTGTTTTAAGCTATTTTTATGAAGTTTACATGAACTTTTACAGACCCAACTACATGTTATAAATTCGTAGGCTTGTAAACTAGCAGTTTACTTAGCTGTGATAATTGTCTTTTCATTTCAAGAAAGTATTTTGTACATATTTTTCTTGTTTTGTTATATATATATATATATATATATATATATATATATATATATATATATATATATTAACTAGTATTATAGTAAATAATGTATAATTGCCAACGTCCTATTCATTGGTATTTTAATTTTGCAGACCTAACTTTTGTTTTCTTTTAAATTCACTGTTATAAATATTGCAAAAGTAAGTGCAAAAGAACAAGACAAAACAGTTGTTTTCTTTTAATAAATGCCATGTCATAAATGTTTATTTAAATATCATTTCATATTTCAAAAATATTCAGAAATTTTTTTTTTAAGTGAAAACTTCTTTAGTTACACCATGCGCACTTTTCCTGAGCAGTGGACGACACTGAGCTGTCAAGCACGGGTTGGTGACGTTGAATAAGGTAAAATCTGTTCGGGTAAACTCGGCTCGACTTTCGGCATCGGCTAGGCGAGTTCACTGTAAAATACGGAGTGTATCGTTTCAAAAATTACGTATTTTTATTAGTATTTTATATGAGTACAATTTAATATAATATGCGTATGTTATAGTATATAATCAGTGTAATATTTCAAGTGTATACAGTTAATGTTTAATATTTTATTTGAGAGTAGTTTAACACTATATGCGTACATCACTTTTTTTAATTTTCACTTCTATCGTGTGGCCATAAGCCCACGCCAGTGTATTTTTACAGATTCATATCCATTAGGGAAACTAACTATAAAATTAATGAGGTTTAATAAAATATTGTGAAATGGAGCAGTTGAGTCCACGCATGACAAGGACGGCGCAAGTATTTTTACTTAATGTTTTTTGAGGTCAATACTTCTTATAATCAGAAATTGAAATGCCACATTTAATTTATGTCAAAAAGGTTGATCATAAAAAATTATTTATAATGTGAAAAAAAATAATTATACTAATATTATATATATATATATATATATATATATATATATATATATATATATATATAATATTGTATTCAATTACGTATATAGTAGACACTTTATGACATTGTACTGACGTCAGTGGCTGATGCAATCGTAGTGTAAAGTTGAGGTATGAAAATGTGTGCAGCGACGCACATTAATTTAGTCTAACCCAAGATTTCGTTATATGAGCGCTGTATTTGAGGTGTTATTTGTTTTTTTTGCGCTTTATCAAAAAAAAAAGAAAATAAAATCTCAATATTTAATACTTATTTAGATATCACCCTTCGAACCACGGAAACTTAGCAAAAATTACGAAACGTCCAAAAATGTGTAACTGTTAGAATTATGCATAATGCAAGTTTATTAGAAACTATTAATAGAAGGAAAGACCGAGAGAGTGGAAGTCTAAAAAGAGCCGGATATTTGATATTGTGTATCAACGAACTCGACGGGACGGTCTCAAAGTTAAGGTGTAACATCAGCGTGAATAAGTTCCCGATACAATTCTAATTCACCACGTGGCCATATTGATATATGTATGTCTTCAAATTAACTCCATCTGATTTTCAAAGGTTATTTTATACCATTCATTATACAATATTATCGTTCAATGGAATATTGTCATTTGAAACAAGAACAATGTTATTTATTTCACAATTTACACTACGTTCGTATTGCATTACATAACACCCGAGTTTTCTCCCCAAGCTACCAAATGTCACGTAAGTGGATAATGGGCTGCAGCCACACGAACAAGGTCCGGCAACGACTGATGGCACCCCCCGCTCCTCCTCCATCATAATCCCGCCACAGCCGCCCACAGACTGTGCCAATTAAACAACGTCCACAACTTTCACGTCTACCCTCCCGTTATTAATATTTTTTTTTATAAATTAAGCTTTTTTCTTCTGTCGGTTGGCGAAACACAAATATTTTGGGCATTTTGCAGGGCTAATAGGAGGCCCGTCGCGGTTCGCCGGTCAAGTAATTAATTGACTACTAATCTTTACTAGGTTTTCAGATACCGTTAGGCTTTCGAGCGTTTTGCCGTAATTAGTTTTCCTTTTCTTTCATGCTGTAGCTGTTAAGGATACTTTGTTGTATTTTAGCTGAGGTGTACTCATTATTCTTCAAAAATTGTTAACTGAGGATTCAAGGTCTTTCTAACTTTTTTTAGGAGTGTATTCCACATTTTACTAGTTCTATATTATACTAACAGTTCCGATATGACTTCGTTCGCGTAAATTTCGGTATAAGAAAAGTTGTTAGAGTTGTTTGTGTTTTTTACACTTTTTTCTCTTAGAATTTTATTAAGATAAAGTTTACTAAAAATGCTAATAGATGGCGTTGGCAGTGTACCAATATCGTAACATTCACCAAGTCAGGATGGCTTTTTCATATTTATAATATGATCTAAAGTATAAGCTATTACAATATCAAATGTCATCAAACCCGTGCAGCACATTTCGCCTGATTAGAGAAAAAATTAACACATAGACAGACAAACATTCTAAAAACAGGTTTTCTGGCTTTTACTAAGATTCTATACGTTAAATTAATCACCTTTTCAAAAATATTCTCCATATACAAGATTCACTCTGTTACAATTTTATTATATTTTTAGTTTAATTTTAATGCACATCAGATACGTAATTTTGGAAAACTTTTAATGATTAATGGAGTGTTAGTACTGCAGAATTTTTTTTTATTTAAGATTATTTGAAAATTTATTTTAAGAAATAAATATTAATCAGTAATGTAAGTTGCTTAAAAATGATATGGACTCAGTTTATCAGAGAAGCTATAATAATAAAGTGTGTTTTAACTGTAGCGAATATGCGATACTGATATTTTTGAGAACATTTTCCCATTAATAACCAGTCTTTAAATAAGGTAAGTTTATTTTTCACAGTCGTATTATATATTTTTTCTAAAGCTATTTTAAGATTTTTATTCTGCATTTTCTGTTTATTCTGCATTTTAGATATTTTATTTATATTGACTCTATCAAATATATTATACCCTTGTTACTTCAGAAAGATTCTGTGCTATGCTTTTGTCAGGTCATGAAATTGAACGTAATAATCTAGTATTCTTGTGACATTTGTATCTATTTTAAGCCATAGACCGTAAATCTAAAGGAAAAAAACAGGATGCTGCATAAATATGTTTGTATATTCATTTTTTATATATTATAAACATAGTATCGATAAATTTATTTTTTCTTTGGATTGTAGAAGAATATACAAAGATAAAAGGTCATATTATTATATATAAATATTATGGATAAAAATCAATATTATTATATATATATATATATATTTTTAAAATGTTAAATGTTATTTAAGAAATAAATGCTATATTGTAAGACAATTATTACAGTTTGCAGCAAGTACTTTAATAGATTAACAATATTTTTCTAATAAATTGAAAATTTATTTTGACTGCAGAAAATAAATACGAAATCATCGGTGTGAATTATATTCGGCTCGTTTGTTATCTGATTGTAACGGCTATAGAGTTTAGGAATAGAATATATCAATTTAATAATATCAATACTATAATAAATCAAAGCAGCAAAATTTATTGCTTCTCAGAATAGCCTTTATATTATGCGACATGTCTAACAACATTTAATACCCAGTTCGTGCAATACTTGATACTCATGACAATACGCTCGAATTAGATGCTATTCACATATCGCAGACGGATGTTACTTTACAAGACTGCATACCAAAAATGCTTTTCATTGCTTTTTAGCCGAATTGTAAATAGCAAGAACGTCGTTAATAGTAATGGTACATATTCGCTGTCTCTGCTATAATTAGAAGAGTGCTCTTAAGAGTTGATAATAAAAACAAACAAAAAAAACAAATTAATTATAAGAATAGTTTTAGATTACATCTTAATTGGAATGCAGATCTCAATAAAGATCCGCAAGTTTTTATGCGAATAACGAATGGCAGAAAAAACCGACTGATTCCGCCTGGAGCTCTGCGAGCGCTTAACGTGTGCTGGTAATTGATGTTTGCTTTTTTTCTTCTTAAATAGTGAAGACGATATTATATGGATACGTCTGTATGTGTACCGTAAAATGTTTCAAGGCTTCTTTAACCACAATTGAATTAAGTCTTATACGATTTGTTCCATAAATTATCAATTTATGTTTTTTTTTCTATCTTAAATTTTTAATATTGTCTGTTCCACAATTATACAAATTTATAATGCAAAGCTATTTTGAAGCCTATTCAGGTATATTCATATAAATTTGTGACATTAGGGTTATTGTATTTAGCCACCTTATTTTTAACGGTTTTCGTCATTGGTAGTGTTATCCTTTAGCGACAGTGACAAGATGTAAATATTTTTAAACGATTAATATAAACGATTTTTATTTGTATGATTACGTTATTAATTAATTAAATAAGAGAAAAAAATATCCCACTGATATTGTGATGATGACAATATATGGAACATTGTACGCGAGAGAGAGAGAAAATGAACAATCAACAAATTAGTGGTATTAAATGATGATTTCATTTAAAACATTAGTCATCGCCAATTTCATCATTCTAGATGTCAGAATTCGTTTTTGTTATAGGATTTTAAAAAGTTTTATAATATGGTTCATTACATTATCAAATATGATTAAAATGATATTGCTTGGCAAACAGGATGAAACATTTCCAAAAAAATGGAAAATTATTTTCAGAAAAAGACCTAAGTATATTCAAAAATCTATATCGATTGTCAGACTTATTGCAATGTGAACAATTTCCTCAAAACAAAAAACATTTTAATTGAATTTTAAAAGATTTCTTCAACTCGATCGGGTTTTTAGAAAATAAAATCACCCCAAATTCGAGGCATGGTGAGGAACTCTAATAATTTTTTTTTCTTTATCTTAATCTATTTACGTAATTCAACTACGACTTTTCCTAAAATTTCATCGGTTTGAAAGAACCATGATAATATGATATACGGACGGACAGACGGTTAAGTGGATAAGACGCAACTGGAAAAATTCCTTCTTTATCACTTGTTTATGGAACTCCAAAAAGGTAGCCCCATGATGGAAAATAATAAACTGTAAGTATTTCTTTCAACAGTGGACTAATACTTGAGTAATTTAGGAAGATAATAAGTTTAACCTGCGGTTTTCCTTACGTAAAAATGGGTTTCCTGACGTAGAATGGGGAAAAATGACGTGTTTCTCACGTCATTTTTTTGTTAGAATAATGAATATTTGAAACTGACGTGTTTCTCATATAATTTTTTTTTGATTAGTTGTATTGTAAGTGATGAAAAAATGTGGTACAGAGTTAATAAAACGAAAAGAATAAGAAATTTACACATACATATTTCAATATAAATTGAGGAAAAAACGTTGCAAACAAACAATTAAAATAGGTAAAGCTAAGTTATCACAAGAACTGGAAGTTAGAAGAGGTAGGACTGTTTCAGATGTTCTCTGAACATGAAGATCGATTTTTAGTCTCTGAAGTTAATTATAGTAAATAATTGCTGTTTCTTATAGAAAGTGGAAAGTAAGTCCTCAGAATATCACCCATGGCAATAATTCATGTATTCGAATCTGTTATTGAGATAATTTGGGTTTTATTGAAGATTCATTATATTGAACAGAAGCACTAGTGAACATGGATTTGATTATGAATTAATCATAAATGATTCAATTTATGATACTATTGAAGTACTACAGACGAATATTTTTAGAAGTATAGGTGATAAGTTATTACGGTGTACTAAAGTGTACGGTATACTAAAATATACACATGTCCCAATACTACATGGTATGAAACTGAAATGCGACATGAAGTTTTTTTATTCGTTGGTACTTAATTCTCGCAATTCATATAACTTGCGTTAATATGCTATTTTGTATACGGAAACACTGTAGAACAGCTGTTTGGAAAAATTTCCGTGTGACTCATGTTTTCAATTTTGGTTCTAGGACTGATGTAAAAAACTATATAACTATAACGTCTTATCTTCATTTGTTTAACTGTTTGAAACCGTTCTGCATCGCCGTATATATTCCCAACTGGAGGTCTGCCAGTGTGGTTTCCATCCAAGGCGTTATACCGTTATTAATCTCACTAATTTTCTAGATTATATGGCTAGAGAGGACCTATTTTTATTTTAAAAAGGCATTTGATCAAGTTGATAATGATATTCTACTAGTAAAATTGTTGGAGGCAAGAATGTCTTCAGCCCCAGTAAAATTCTACACCAGTTACTTTCGGGCTCATAAACAATTTGAAAATGTCAAATGTCGATCTTCTGGAGTCAGTTAAGTTATTTAAGTCCACTTATGTTTTTCATTATGATAAACATTTCTCGTTGCCTTCTTTTTGCCGATAATTTGATTGAGAGTTTTGATTGAGAGTTGAGAGCCAATCTGATCCCAATGTGATTTCGACTTGGTATTATTTATATTAAGTCTGAGCAAGAAGCTACGTTTTAATGTAAGAAAATATGCAATGATGACGTTCTTCCGTTTACGCGTTCTTCTTTTGCATAGTTATGAGCTGGACGGAACTACCTCAAAAGGGTTTCATCTGTGAGGGATCTCCCTTTGGTGTGGGATCTCGAATCGGTGTAATTATAGGTAATTTTATTAGTTTATACGGTTTCGGTGATATTTGGAATTGTCATATCGCCGAAATCCATCAGATAACCTATAAGGTTCCAGGATTTATCATACGGAATTCCCTTGATTTTCATGATATCGAGTGTATCGTTATTTTATTTAACCCCTTATTCCGCAGTATTCTGGGAACTAATAGAGTCATCCTTTCACCATATAAAGGTACTTATTTCTTTATGTTGGAGAAAATGTTAAAAGAAGTTTAAAGATTTTTGTATCACAAAATGTCTGGGTCCTTATTTATTGTCCTCAGATTTTATATCATGGCATGATCCGATGTAATTCCCTTCAACTTTGATATGTTTTAAATTATTAAATCATTAAGCTAATGATCCTGTGATACTGAGTTTTGTGGCGATTTCTGCTACACAAGATGACGATGTCACAGTTTATTTCACCTGCCCAAAAGTGAGTGCGAATATCTTACAGCGTTCACTTGCCTTTCGTAGACTCATATTATTCAAAGTAGTGTTGCGAGATACACCCAATCAAGATATTTTTTCTGCTCCACTGACTTCTTCAAAAATGAGCTTATGGAGTTGCTTGGTAATTTACGATTGATCACTAGAAAATGTTTATTCCAATACCTGTGTACTTCTTATCTTCGTTATTGTTTTATAACCATTTGTTCTTCCATATGCACAGTGCTTTGACAAAATCTTTAAGTTGGACATCCCTATGTCCAACTTAAAGATTTCAACAAATAAATAAAATTGTTATCAAAAATTTTATTACTCGTATTCTAGGAAATAAAGAAATTGGTAATAAATAACTTTTTAAAAATGTCATTAGGGAATTTTTCAGCTTCTGTACGTTAATTAATTTTATGCTTAGGGATTTTTGTTTATTAAAGAAGACATTTCAGAACTTTCATTTGTTATGAAATACTCTGGAGAGTAATGTCTTACAGCTAACCGGAATATTAGTACAGCTCTGATCTATAAGCGGATTAGAATAGGACCTAGGCTCCGAGATTCATCGCGACTTCAAAGATCGTAAGCCTGCGATCAACTCAGTACACCACAGCGAGGACAACTACACTTCATTATACATTAATCTATAGAAATGTATTTGGATAAAATTAAAAATGAATTGAAATAGACGTACAGAAATTTGGAGTAACATAAACAGCTTTTTCGAATTTTAATATCCATTAAAACTTTATACTTTGATATCGTATATATCGTGAATACGAGCGTGAAACATATGGAATGCGAATTGTTTCAGCGGTGATAATTTATATCTAATATAAAAATTCAGTATATACCTGAGTAGAATTAACAGTAAAAGTTAATATGTTAATAACATTTGTATCTTTATCCGATTGCAGTTTAGTACCGTGTGGCTTATTATTGTATCATTAACTAAAAAAAAAGGTCTCCTAACCGAACCGATGGCGAATGGTACATTCAAAACAATGCGGTTGCTCTTGACTCGTCCCTCTAAGGTCATCCATCACCGCATGTTCTATTCTTCATTGCGAATAATGCTCTTCAAAGTCACTCACGTTTAACTATTCAAAGAATTAACAAGCTTTGTTTAAAAATAATAAATGGACTGCTCTGTCGCTTCGATTCATTTTTTGTCATGTAAATACGTTAGATAATGCTTGCGTCACGATACATCTACTTCAGCCCGACGGTATTAATCAGTTACACACGATGTACTGACGAGTTGTCTTTTTTATTCGTCAATATTTCAAATGTTATACTATTGGTATGCGATTATCTTGGGGCTTCTGTTTTTTTATTCACAACTACTTACACTTAACCATTACGTTTTTGATATTATTGGCATCATATCTTTAAAGACAACGCTATAAATATACTTGGAATGTAAACTGGATATTACGCAAGTACTTAAATAAAACAGGTTAATTTCAGTGTATATATGTTATTTAATGTAAGTGTTTATATATACGTATAAATGAAGTTAATCATAAAAAAGAAGCGCGGACGACAAAAAGGCTTGGCGTGTTTTTCTGCTATAGGCAGCTGCAAAACTATTTTCCTGTTTCTTCAATAATTTATTAACTACGATTATTGATTTTTATTTTACAATTACTTATTTTAAATGAAATTTATCTAAATTAGAGACAAATATTCCCTAAAATATCTGGATGAGAAAAAAAATTATATACTTATTTTAGGTTTAAACCTTTGTGGAACTTTTCGTTGACTTCTTAAATTTATTGACTTTTTAAAAGACTGCTAAATTTATATTCACGTTGAAAAAATTACAGTTTCCATTTTTTTCTCTTATCGAATGTAACACGATGGCTATCTAGCCTTTTTCCGTGGCTTAATTCAGACTCGTAGCTAACTAATATGTATATATTAATAGCTAATATGTAGATCTAGTTATTCCGCTACCCTTTTCATTGTACAGCGTTATTATTAGATGAATCCGTCGAGATTATAAGTATCAGTAACGATGAATTTAAATTAATTTTCACCCGCTCGGATCACATAGCCATAACATTGTTCTTCGACATGTTATAGACGTAATATTTTATATTCAAGTCTTTAATTTAAAGACTTACGTATATAGTTTTTATGACATAAAGCATTAAATATACATACACATTCTAAATAATATTAGCTAAATACGAACGTTTGAATGTGTAGATGGATGGATGCACGTTTGTTTAACTAATTCTGAATGGAATTTCGTAATTTTTAAGAGCGAATTAATTTTATAATCAACCTGTAAATAATTTAATTGAAGGAACAGAATTTAGTGTATCTTTATAATTAGGTAGATATATCTACACCTGGCGATCATTATATAGTATCAAACACACTATATTTATATTTTGCAATCATCATGTGTGACCTTGTCAGCAAATACCCGTCATCGGACGCACGGAGAAGCTATTTTTTGTGTATCCCATTTTACAAATGTAGGATATAAGAAAAAAAATCAAATCGAATCGCTTACAGAAGATTCCAATGTAGCTCGCGAGTGTAAATACTGTCAGAAAAATATTGTAATTTCACGATAGCCTTGAATTAGTGCTTTTTTGTAGCTAACGCCGCAATTCTTTCTGTCAGCTAGACGAAGCAAATCTGCGTGTTATTTTACATCGATACGCTAGTTGTAGCATGCTACATTATCGGCACGTAATAAGTTACGAAAGCGTAACAATGAAAATGCAAGTAATGATCGAATACGGAAACACATTATGACACAAAAGATCTAGCAGAAAGATACAAATTTAATACAATGAGTTTTCAACACACCTCTATGTAACTATATTTTAATTTAATAACTGACTTTAAAAAGGCAAAGGCAATATGTACTATTTTTTTATTCATCTGTAGTTTTAAAATATAGATTATATTAAATATAGATTGTATTTAAATTATAAATTTAAATATAGTATGAATTTGATTAATATATTTTAAAATTTAAGTTTCCACCACTTTATTGTTATAGTATCATGAAGGCGTATAGAGTGAACATTATCCAAAAAATGCTTGGTTTTTTTATTGAGGTCATTTAGCGTAATACATAGACACATATTTTATATATATATATATATATATATATATATATATATATATATATATACATATCACACATTTCTTTCTATATTTTAATGCGTTCACTAAAGAAAACCTCGTTTATTATTAAATATTTTATTCTAGTTTGGCGTAGTGACTTAGGTAGGTAGGCCATCTAACTTAGATACGTAGATCACGTCGTTAACAGAATTAATCTCTACTCAATAAAATAATAAATAATTAAATAGTTTCTACTAGAATTCAGGTACAAAAAATATTTGTCTCTCGTGTCATATTTCTCATTATAATTTTTTTCTTAAGACTACGTTTAATAAATTGTCTGGTACCAGTGGCTGATTCATTGTCACAGGTTTTAATAAATCGTTTCCAATCCACCATTCTCATTATTTTCGTATCTTATCGTATCCTAGCTATAATTGTACTTATAAGTTAATTTTTATATGTGTGAAGCAGCATTGACTAGGTACCAAGTAGGTTAGGTTGGCAGAGCTCTTTTTAGTAGCAGCTTAGATAAATTATTAATATCTAAATATGTTTATATAACATTTTATCCGGAATTTGGCATTGTATGCTGTCGAATAATGGGTACAATGCCAATTTTTGGATTAAAAAATATTAATTTTTTCAGGCGACTCGATCTATAAACCGTTTAACGCCTTTTGAAAATCTATGTGCTTTTCAAACGTTTTGGTGAATTTGTTTTTAACTCGGTTCATAAATGTTGAGGTTACAAAATATATTCTTTACACACTTTGGTAATCTTTGTTTCTTGAGTGAAAAAAACTTAAATTTTCCGGTTTAGAGATCTAATACTTATGTAAAATACAAGTATAAAAAAAAAAATATATATATTTATATATATATATATATATATATATATATATATATATATATTTATATACATACACACATATACTAATATATTTACATGAAATTACAAATATACAAATAAATTAAAAAATACGAAACGAAAATAAACTACTATTAGATCTAGTAACCCTCTGCCACTCGACCTTTATATTTACCCTCCCTGACGTATTAAAAATTATGGTTCTATAAACTTTTCTAGAATTTATGCTATACCTTCAAATGCTATTTCTTCAACCTTAGTAACCTATTTTAGGTATCTTTCTAGAAAAAAAGAAAAAAATATTTTCTTTACTCCGTACAATGCCATTTATATCGTAACGGGATAAAGAAAAGAAGATTAGTGTAAATTTTCAAGTGACGATTTTTTTATTTTAGACGTTAGAATCTCAATGAAAAATCATTTGGAAATCCATTCCATATAATTGGGATTCGAGGTATAAACCTAATTGCACTCGACTATGTAGTTAACGTCTGTTTGGATTAGCAGATTTATAAATAAAGAAAAACTTTTTCTCTGCAGGTATAAGATTTATTAAGGCAGTTTTTAAACTTATTAATTGATTTAGCAAAATTCTAATCGTTACACTAATTTGTAACTTGTAACTTGTTGTCTTAATTTAGACTTATTGTGACAAATCATTTCAACAGTTGGTGATATGAATTTTAATGGTAACTATCAAACATATAAAACTGTGTAAGGAGAGAAGAGGCGGACAGCATGAAAATTGTGACAGTGGAATTTTTTCCCGAGAAGTTAATATTATCGAATAATAGTAAGAAAACAAATTAAATTGTGCTAGTTGTGAATGAGTTAAAAGCTATACGGACATATTCAGAAACTGAAAATGAACTGGAAAAACGTGAAAATTATTACAAAAAGGACTCAGTATCAAATTTTATTCGATACTGGGTCCTTGTTGGACTTGGAAAAACATTTTTTTTGTATCTTTGTTGTATCTAAGTTTTAGTTTGCGTGATATGCGTGTAAAAGCTTGGAAGTCAATAATATTTGACAGAATGAATGGTGTGATCTACAATCATGTCTCTTTTTTCGGCTGCTGAAAATTGATGTACATAGTCGAATCTGACAATGCAATTGTGATAAATGTGATCATTTTATGGCTAATTGTGTTACACAGCCTCCAAATTAAAAATAAATAGCCTGTAAGTAGGGAATATTCGTAATAGAAAAAGCTATTTAAACTGAAAAATCAATATTTAAAAAAAATTAAATTAAAACTAATTCTTAAAAACAAATAAAAAAAAATTGAATTAATAACTGTGTGTGAAGTGGTTTCAAATTCGATAAACTAAATATGAACGTTCATAATTTTATAAAGCAATTAGCTGGGCATAATGTTCTTGCATTGAATATTTATGATACCTAATCTATGCATATATAAACATATTATAATTTACATATATATATATATATATATATATATATATATATATATATATATATATTTGTATATACACACACTTTTTTACCGAGATTGGGAAAGAAAATATTGCATACATCATGCGTGACATCATGGATCGCACCATAAAATCTTGATAAATTTTATGTTTAGCCAATTTGATTATATTTCTTATGCTAATAAGTTTATAGGCATAGCACTAAAGCTCAAAATGCATATAAATGTCTTCACTATTATTTTATATTTTCAATAAAATTACGCTAAGTATAAATAAAACAAACTTACCGTAATTATTTAGTCGAAAGTTGATTTCTGTCGGTCAATGACACGTTCATAAACACACTTCACTACAACTATACTAAGTAACGTATTAAATGGACACTTAGCCTCTTATACAACAGCACTATGTACTAAAAGATAAGTAAAACTCAGCCAATTTTTGCGTAGCAACCTTTCTCCGAGTCTGCAATATCTGTGGACAAAGAAGAGCACGTTAATTAACGTAACAAGGTGGAAAAGCTACATTGAGAATGTAGTTGGAATTCGTAATTGGCTTTCGGGCGCTTTTCTTTCAGAGTTTGTTGCTAATACTATCGTTCGTTTCATAGATAGTCTTTTTTTAATTTTCAATTTTTCGTGTTCATTGTAAGTTGTTAGTATTATTTGAAAATATTTATCTACAGCGCAGTTGACATTTACATGAGGTTGAATTACTAGTAATATACAAACATAATTTTTAATACTTTAAAACTAGCCTTGACGGAGGGGAGAAACCGCAGAGGAAACATATTTTTCTCTTGTTTGCAGTACATTCTTTCAAGATATGTGTATAAAATTTTAGATCGAAATTTGTAGAAATGAAAAAGTTATGGCTTTATAAGTAACACCAGATAGATCGATCGGGTTAGGGCAAATGGGCGAAGCGCTCCTACCGAGAGGTTATTATTTTCGGGGAAATCGAGACTTCATTATTTTCTCAAGTTTTTTGTATTTGTAACTGTAAAATTTGTGATCAATCAATAAAAATAGGTAGCAATGAGGTGGGCATAATTTTCTTGTATTGAATATTTTTTATTTTTGGCACATCATCTATGCATATAAATATTTATTGAGTCGTAAGAATTATTTATATTAATCTATTTGCAAATAAAATTATTTCTTTTCACTATGTAAATATATTGCTCAGCGTGGATTCATACGCACATATTTGTCAAAAAATTTGAAGTGTAAGGATTTCGACATAGTTTTACGGTAAAATACATCGTAAACCAATCAAAAATAAAGTAAATCTTTTTTTTTATTTTAGTGGTTTTGGAAACAGAGAAAGGGAACCTAAACCAATGCTTTCTGCCACGCCACACCTTTACAATTATCTGCAATAAAAATTTGCAATATATTGTTATAATGCTAAATAATAAACCCTTTTAATCAATACCTCCCACAAAAATTTGAAAATTTTATTTGACACTTATTGTATTTTCATGTAAATATGTTTAGGTGTTACCTACGGAATTATGAGAGAGTTGATATATATTATTATTATGCACAATTTTAACTCTTTACGCAGAAAGATTTCACAGAAAAAGGGCTACCATAAACAGATGGATGTACTGACACACGAGTGATATCATAAAGACTTGTTTTTCTTTTTCTTTTGTGTTATAGAATTTAATAGATTTTTAGATTGATAACTTATTACTTTCATTTAATACTTGATAATATCATGCTTAGTTTTTCAGTCAAAAACTTACCAAGTTTTTGTCATCTCCATCAACTGAATCGCACCTCTTTTCATCAATTTGGTAATCAATATGAAATTAGTATTGTAGACAATAGCATTATTCCGTACACCTCTAAGAGACGTGTAAAAAAGTATTTTTCCAAATAGCTTTACCCACAAAATAACATTAGAAAAGTCAGTGACAAATCAAATTCAAGAGGAAATAACAAATTACTATTCATTAGTCTACATACAGTTCACGCTATCGCCTATCTAAATCAGCGTTAGCAATGGTAACGGAATAAGAGAACATCGTTATCTGACATTTTATATTTCCTTCTCTTAATTTGTCTTTTTTATTTTTATAATTATCTACATTACTTTTTTTTCACGTGTTTCTGTTATTATTAACTTTTCCTCATACATAGTTATTACCTCTCTAATTAATTCTCTTATTTTTACTGGAAAAAGAAAAAGTCGTGAAGAGTAAAGTACTCAACCGTCTAACAGTGCCACACGATCGTAACACTGAGGATTATGACATCATGGATAATATGACGGTGCACCTCGCGGGCTCCCGCGACTGATCCAGCTAAATTGGTCCGTCGTCGCTCACTTGACGGACAATCATGGCCTGTTGAGGAGTGAGCGGCGGAAATCTTAGTCAATTACGCGACTGTTCGCATGAAGCTGCTGTGGTCTAGCCGAAGAGGTGGCTCGACGTTGATGACTGTTTATTTCATTTACATCTGACCATTTCGTAAGTTAGAATCGAGTTACGCTAGAACTTTGCATTTTTTTATTATTATCCAGCGAGAGGATATGAGAGCCATAGCGTGTACAGACTATGTTACATTAATTACGAAAAATAGCTGTAGTTTATTTTCTTTATCAATGCCGTATTATATGAAAATAATGATTTTCCCAGTTTCTCTTACATCTATAAATTACTTAGTATTTCTAAAAAATACTATTACGTCGATCTCATTACCTTAGTCTTAAATAATTAGAAATATATAATTATATAAGTATGTGGAGATTATTAATATAATTTTCACTAAGTGAGTAGGTAACAAGTTTCTGATCGTTTATAAGAAATCATATTTCAATCCACTTGATCTCCATAACTACGAATATAGATAGAGAACGTAGGGTTTACTATGTGGTCAAGCTGTTTATATAAACGGTGTTAGAAATAAGCTGCTGTCAATGGACATACATTCAACGATAGGAGAATTGTATTTCTCGTTATTTTAAAGTACTTTCGATATAACCTTTACCGAAATAAGCCTGGGGGGTCGGGGTCTACATATTTCGACATTTTATAAAATATTTGAATCTTTTTTAGGGTTTCGTAGTTAAACTAGGAATCTTTATATTTTCGCTACATATCCGTCTGTTTGTTCGTTTGTATGTCACAACTTTATATATTACGTTTGTACGTTTTATTATAAAAGTATATTACGGTTGTATGTCACAACTGTTTTACTCGCAGACTATTAGTGCCATAAAATTGAAATTTAGTTACACATATTTATAATACCTAAAAAATTATGAAATTAATTATTTTCAAAGATATTTCTAGAGTTCCTACTGTAAATGCATTTTGTAGGTATCGTTGAATAATGTGTTTCAAAAATATTGGGGGTGTGTCAGGAACACTTTTTTGAAACAGAGATTTAAAAAAAATGTAAGCTTTACAGTGGTAATTTTTGATAGAGCAAGATATCTCCACCACCACTACAAGCTAATCCGTTATTTTGAATATGTGAAAAATATTCACAAAAGTAGTATATAAAATGAAATTAAAAGGAAAATTATTGCAGCTATATATATATATATATATATATATATGTATATACGATATGTACGCTTAAACGTTATACGCGTCTAAGTGTTTATTAACTTTTCATAGTGCAAGTTATACTCGTATTTAACAAGTTTTGTGTCTTGATTTGTAGCACCACGATCGCTGCAAAAATTATTTGAAGTATCAGGAACATTCACCATATATGTTAAAAAAAACTCTTTGTTCAGAAACTAAATTTTTTCCTTTAAATTTGGCATAAACTAATCGAATGAATTTGTCTTGAAATAGTCGAATGAATTTAGGCGACACGGTCATGTTTTAAAGAATGTTCGGCAAGTGGGTCTACACGTACTGTAATTTGTTATCATGATACTATTTTACCGATTGAATATTTTGTCAGTTGAATTGAATTTAGTAACTATAAATAAATAGGTTTTTATCTATTATGAATTGATGTTTAATGGGAACCAAAAGAAGTTCTACAATATCAGTAAAAAGCAATTTTTACTGACAAGCCATGATTTATTTATTCTAAATTGTTTTTGATAAAAAAGCTTTGTATTTCGTTACCACTATTAATTTTGTTTCATGGTTCTTTGTATCGCAGGACTAAGTAAATATATAGGTACAACTAAAGTAAATTTTGTACCATTTAAAATAGGTTTATATATATATATATATATATATGTATATATATATATATATATATATATATATATATATATATATATATATATATATATTGACAGTGAAACCTGTGTGTACCTTGATTATTATTTTGCTCATCCGTTCGTCCATTCGTGTGTTTGTCAATGCCGATTGATAATTTCTGAATGTTTATTTTACATATCATACATAAGGTATGTACACTATAATATAAAGGTTTTTTATTGACTATAAACCGATACGAGAAAGTTGAACTTGCCTTTCAAATATTTATTGGAACATCAAAGGCAAAATGTTTATCTGAAAGGTCATTTTCTAACAAATTATCTTTAGAAATTACGAAAGAAATAAATCTGTTTCACATGTACGTCGTAGCTGATCAAACTCGTCAGATTTGTATGCAAAATCATTTTGCAATACAATAGTTTTTCAGATGAAATCAATTTTATATTCACTTTTGTATACAAGTTTCCACTGATTTACCATTAAATGAGGAGGGTCTTAACTAGAAGCTAGAAGCTGAGAAATATCATAACATTTAATGGTTAGTTAAAGATAATTGAATTTCAAAATGTTTGAGTTCATTACAACCTAAACTTAATGACTCAGAGTTATCCAACCATGTTCCACTAATGCCATGTTTTTCAATTGCCTAACAAAATTTCAACTAACCTTGTTTACCGCTTCTAAATTGTATCAATTACGTTTTTGTAATATAAAAAAAAATTTTTGATTATCAATAACGGCGCGTAATTGAGCTGTTCTTATTGGCGTGACGTCAATTTCTTGTTTCCTCATTAAAATTGAATAAAAAACGTATTAAAGTAGGCGTTTCCTCAGTTTGCCAATAATGAAATTAATATTGATATCATGTAACTTCTTCCATTAAAAAAAGTAATAAATTAAAAAAAAAATTAAAATATATTAAGCAACAAATTTAATGATTCCCTTTCAAGGATGTTGAACATTATTAATTTTTTAAAATGAATAATTACTTTTATTTCTTTACTATTTTATTATCAAAATGTTTAAGAGTTTAAGTTCCCTTTTTTGAATATCCTTAAAGAAAATGTTAAGTTCGTATAACATATCAATGCAGTCCTTGGCCCAATCTTTCATTCTTTGAAAATTAATATCATTCATGCATAGATTTTGAGAATGACGATTTATTTTCTGTGAAGGGAGACCAATAATTCGATCATGAAGATTGATTAATCAGATTTCATTTTGTAGGTTCATCGCATCTAAAAGTATTGGCCTATCATAGACGTAACAGTTCATAGGTTTCAAGTAACTGTATAAATTTTACTTTTAAGATATACCTAAAAATATTGTATTTTCTTCAATTTAAGAGAAAGTTCTGTATATTCAATAAAAATATTATAATTTTCATTTCCTAAACTATGGATAATTTTTTCGTATATGTCCCTGACATATACTTACAAATTGTTTTATTTTACATTTTTTGTAATTTACAGGCTAACCTGTTCCACGTTTTCTATACGTTTACTAGCCTTGATTCACTATAAACGTCATCTTCTTAAATCATTTTTCACGTTACAGGAATTATGTTTTTACTTTTATAGTAATAAAAAAGTAGTAATGTGGTTTGGACACGAATAATACGAGCTGAGAATGACTTAAAAATATAAATATGACATGAAGTTGTGGGAAGAGATCTTCTAAGCCATGGCAAGATTAAATTCACAAATAATAAAACAAACATTGGGTAATTGGAAGAGCTTTTCAAATAACGCTTCCACATATAGTTAGTAACAACCGGAAAATTAAAATTCATCGGAAAATTAAAATTTCCCATTCCTTTTGGGAAGGAAAAGGGAATTTTTAATGACTTATCCTTCAAGCATTAATTAACTAAGTAGTACATATTGATGTGGGCAGTTATAATCGTTTGTTATGAAAGTAAAGCAAAAGAAAGAAAGAAATTAAAAACCGTTGTAATAAGGTCGTTTAAAGTCTGCGGAACAAATAAATGTAATAGTATTAAGAACATTGAAGAAAATAAATGAAAATTTACTTGAAGATTTTGTGTTTCTTCAACACATTTAATACATATCTAGAGTAGTCACAGTTATAAACAATGCAAGAAATTGGTACTACTATTCCATTAACGTTCGATTTTCCTGAAACTAGAAAACTTTCTTGATGAGATTGAAAAATGCTTACTTTAATGAATTTTTTATTTGAAACTAGTAAGAAAGAGTTTAGGTTACAAGATCTCTATTCTGCCGTTTGAGTGATAGTTTACCATTGTCAAACTTTTGGACATTGCAATATTATCAAGTATTTGTAAATGATAACTCATAAAAATAGGAGACTACGTACAATAACTATAAGTATCCAAGAATCCAAAGAGACATGTGTATTTGGAAATGGATAGAGCTTCATTCATGTTTATTTACGTAAATAACGTGAAGGTATGAACAGATAAAAATAAAATAGGTAAGCCTTCGACCGCTACAAATGTAGTGTCAAAACGAATACCACAAGCGCGAATTATATCTGCGCGTACAATTGCTAAAGCCATACCTTGATATCAATTGTTTAGGCAACAAATAACGTCTAATATCTCTGGAGTGCCATAATTTATAGCAATTACGGTAACCAATATATTATTGTAATAATGTCAGCCGGCTAATGGAAATGAAAATATCGACATGATCTCAGCCGAATCGCAGGTCCACAATGTGACCGAGTTTAAAATGTAATTACATCGAAACCATTGTTCCAACGTTGATTTCTATCAATATTTTTACGTGTTTCTTATGTAGAGACCTAATACAACATCGGAGGTGGTAGGTATATAAAAATTGTTTTATTATAAAGATTTATATCAAAAATTTATAAAATTAATTTAAGAAATCGGTTAGTGGGAGTAGAATTTGAGTCTTTAGTATCAAAGTATGCAATTACACATACTAAGCAATATTGAAACTAAATAATATTTAAATTTTCAAAGAACTTATGTACTGTTTTTTTGTTGGTGAAGAAACATAATACGACTCCAATAAGTTTTGATTTAATTAGGGATATTATTGCATGCGTAACAATTGTAATCCTTTCTCTCGTTGGACAAAGTTTTTGTTTTTTGTGTGTTATTCATGTTATTTGTGGACTTATAATAATATGAATATTGAATATTTTTTTAAAGAATAATTTAATATTTTTACAAACACAACAGACTCCAACAGCGTCGAAGCAGTGAGCGATTGCGCATAACCTTTGTTTCGGTCTACAACGTTTGAATGAACCGCGTTGAATTAGTCATTTCCATAAATCATATTTAAAAATAAATTATATTGTAATTTCTTTTCCCAATATAGTTTTAGAATTGAAGTTTATAATCATGACAATTTTCAGCTTTTAAATTATACTTTTTCGTTGTTTAGACTGCAGAAGATTGTAACAGTTAGTTCAATGGTTAATTTGTAATTAAGTCAAACCATAATTGGTCGAGTGAATCACTATCAAAACATGTTATTTGGAAGGCTATATCTTTAATTTGTACTGAGTTAGAAGTTTATTTTTTTTACATAAATATGAAGTAATAAACCTTAATATTTGATATTCAATTTTATTCTGCTATCTGTTACTGAGAAAATGTGTCTTTATGTACATATACAAATAGACAACAAAGTGATCTAATAAGGATTTCGTTTTTATTTTCATTCTGCCTTACAGAACTCTTTATACCCAATGACAAAGAAACATAATATCAAAAGCCTTATGCTGTATAAAAGCAGCTATATTATATACAAGATTTCATCGATTGCGAGTAGTGTAAATATCGAATTCTTTTTGGAGATGGATATAGCATTACTACGTGTCCTGTGATTTCGTAAGATGAATATTAAATTATAACGTCCTTTAATAATTTATTACAAACGTCAATCATTTATTACAAAAATCCAAAACGTTTAGTATTTTATTACAAAAACCCTCACTGCATTTTATATTATTAATAAATTATTTACGTATGCAAATATTTGAAAAAAGATTACTTACACCGAAAACTGTAATAAAATGGTAATTTTTTGGTCATACAGTGATATGTGAATACATAAACAGAAAAATTAAATATGCTTAAAATGCATACCACCCACCGAGTTCGCTGCGTGTTTACACAACGGCTTGAAATAGAATGTGTGATTTTTAAAAATTGTCTAATGTCATGGTTTTTATGTGAGTTAGGTTTCATGTGGGTTAGGTTTCATGTGAATTAGGCCATGGATTTCATGTGAGATAGATCGTTTATTATGTTCGTTAAAAAGAAATGGTGTTAACGTTAAAACTTCTGAGCAAGAAGTTTAGGCAATTTGTATTTTTGAAATTTTACTAATTTTAAAATATTGTTTAATATTTAGACGTACTCCGGATGAGCCTAAATAAATTTTTACACTTTAAATAATTACGATAAAAACAAGAAACTCTAAATTAAAAGAAATTAAGATAAAAATACATTTTCGGAATCAGGATAGGTCTTCTTCTATAATTCGATAGTAGTTAGAATTAATATTTATTAATTTTACCACTACTTTCTTAACGCGCATTACTTTCATCATAATTTATAAAAGTGTATTTTTCTAAGTTGCTTTTACATAGAATTAATAAAATTTGGCAACTCTCAAAGACAACAAGCTTTTACGTTATTCTTCCGAAAGATGGCATATCCAATATAAATCAAAACCTACCAGACACTCTCTCCACCATCTCTGCACCATACACCAACTTATAATGATCCCAAAGACGATACCGTGCAGCAGAGCTGTCCCCGTTGAACTTTCTTTGCGAGCTTTGTCAGGAGTAATTAATAAAACTTGAAATATTTTCCGACATTAATTTATAAAGATAAACATTATCGGGCAAGTCGGAGGGCGGAACTGGAGTGAACTTCGGAAGCTGCGGATTAAAATTCATAAAGCTCACTGTCCTGAGCTTTCATCGAGGGGCGATTCGATGGCCACCATGGATGAGGGCGGAGGTTGTATTGTGACAGGCGATTGGTAATTACGCTTCTGATGCCGTTATAAATTGACCTTTAATCTATGCATTTGGGCTCAAGTGTATTTTGACAAGATTTTGTTACGGCGCTGATAAAATTTCCGCTTCAATAATTATTAACATTCATTATGGAAATAGTGAATGAGTTTCCGTATTTGAGAATTTCTTAATAAGAGATGAAAAGTTGGAAGAAAATATTGAAAAATGTGAAGTTGCAGTATGTAATATGACAAATGCGTTAATGAATTTTAATAAAATTTTTATAAAAGTAAGAAAGGCGAGAATAATATAAAGGCAACGTGTATGAGATAATTGTGGACGATAGGCATTATTATGATACACAGTGAATAGAATAATAAATAAAGATACAAAACATATAAATTTTGTTTTTTCTTTATTTTCGTATTTATAGTTTAAGGATGATGGCGAATAATTTACTTAAAATGTTAAAATTGATTATATTGGTTTTATTGTCATGTATTTTCGGGATGAATTCAATAGTTTTCTAAAACACCCGACTAAAAGAAAAGCCTATGAATTTTTGTTGTATGAAACTACCTGCATTTGTTTATTGGAGAAACATATGAAACTATATGATGATATCTTCGTCTACACTCTCGAATATTTTCTTATTTTAAATATTTTTAAACGAATTTTCCTCAAATGCATAAATTATGGTAGAACGTTAGAATAACGGTCATTATAATTTTTTTTCTAACTCTCCTAATGTCATTAAAATAAGGTTAGATTGAGCAAAGAGTACCATATATTTATTTTTATCTTTAATACAGACACATGGTAAAAGGTTATTCACTGTTAAAGAAATACTAATAAAATGACTTTTATTTCGAAGAGTGATGATATTGAGTATGTTTTGTTTAGGGTTGTTGAAAATTTTGCTACGCTAAATGCACTACGCACTTTAATTTATTTTATTATACAAATGTAAATTAAACGTTCACCCGTGATTCTGGTCTGTACGACAAAATGAAACTTTTCAACTGTACAGTATACAGTTAAGTACATACGTAATGATGGAAAGGTACACAAAATATATTTGCAATTATTACTTTAAACCCCAAATACTTGGTATAGTATATATATATATATATATATATATATATATATATATATATATATATATATATCATAAGCCGTTGCATAATGTATTATGGATTTCAATGAACTTCGGCCTGTTTTATCACGATGTCGATATGAAAGTAGTAAAATTAAATTATATACAATAAAAATATTGAAACCCACTGGAACCTTAATTGTCGAAATAGTATATAGCATAAAATAACGAGACTTATGGATGTTTATATAACATAACAAATAATCGAATAAAGGGTTATAATCCAATAATAATTTTGGAGCAACACATGCCACATTCCATCAAAATAATAAGAATGCCGGTGTTTTACTAAACAAACCACATATAGTTGCATACAAATTTAATACAATCTTGGGCGGGCGGGGGTGGCCTAACGATATTTTGAACGGCGCCGGTCCTATCCATCTTCCTGACAGGGATTTGGGCCGCCCTATCTTTAAATCTGACTTGATTATCGCGCCGTTTATATCCCTTTTTGAGAAGAAAACGGCTGCTTCGGTGGTTTTACTAAATGCCTAATAAGAAAACGGTTACACAGTGCTACGATTACTTTGAAAGGTTTTGTGTGAGGCAATTTATATGAGAATATATTTTATAAGTGGAAGTGCTATATGTCGTATTTATAATATACATACACACACACATATCTATATATATATATATATATATATATATATATATATATTTATATGTACATGGGAAAGTTCAAACGAAATTTTAACAAATATATATGTGTATATATAACTATATATATATATATATATATATATATATATATATACATATTTGTTAAAATTTCGTTTGAACTTTTACACTTTATTTGGTTACATGGAGAAATCAGTTAAAAAGCTTTCATCAATATAATAATCGCAAGCATTTCATATCATAATATATTTTCCAGTTAATGGATTCTACATTTTATTATTCCGTAATGAAACAATGAACCCTAATAATTTCGTCATGTGGTCGCTGTTCTATCCGTTTGTCGCAGCCTCACACTGTAAATAGATTATTCCGCTGTTAATCTTCATTAACACGCGTAATAATAAAATGGCGTATACAATGTGTACATAATGTGTTTCCGTAAGAAGAGGGGAAGAATTTTTTTCATGCACATTATCAGTTGGAGTATCTCTGGAAGTTCTTTTGAAAAGACATTAAGGTTTCATGTACTTGTTTTAAATATTAACTCTCGATTGCAAAATAATAATTTGCTCTCAATGTTGGTCATATTGTAATGGTCAAAAACTATATTAGCGGAGGTTGTATTTCGAAATCAGTGATTTTCTAGAAAAAAAATAGTATGTTAAAAGAAAATTGTTGATATATTAACCACTAACATACATAATTGGAAACTTAAATCGAAACATGCATAGTAATAAAATATTGAAATATACTATCGTATTTTCGTTACATGCATATCTTAAGTATTTGCATTGATTTGCAAAGAATGATGGTACCATGAAAAGTAGAAGGGTTCATACTACGTACTTAGAAAACTTATTAAATATGCAAATCAACAAACAAATTAACATATGTTGTAAATAATTAGACACAGTAGTAATTAGCACAGTTAGGCGGAGAGTTGGGTGGTATTGAAAAACTTCTAGGATAGTATGAACATTGTGGATACAATATTTGACAAATTAACAAACAAATCGTTCAGTAAATGTTTTTAACGAGTAAACCATCAAATGCAATTATGTCTTAAACAAAATTTATATTCATATTTGTGTATTTTTTACGGCAATTCCATGCCGTAATTATACCTAACTATCAGCCAATCTGTCCATCAAGAAAGAATTATCTAAAGTGTAAAAAAATTACATTAAAATTATTTTGTTTATTTCGCAACTAACAATTGAATGAATTAAAATAAAGTTAATCTCATATTTTTAACATTTTGTTACGGTTTAGACTAATCAAGGTGCGTTTAAATAAAATAACGAATAATTCACTACACCAATGAATTTCACGCCAAATAGAGACGCATCTAAATTGTACTGCTACAAATTAAGCCACAAAACACATCACAAGCTCGTTACAATGAACGTCGCATGCTTCCTGCGCCATTAGTCCCGCAAGGTTATAACTTTACCATGGCGACCGCGTTATGTACACAGAGCTATTATTTCATTCAATCATATTTTTTCCTTTTATTCAATAAATATTATCTCATGAATCCTAAAGGCAATGACATTGGTTTACTAATGAATGTATTTACTCATTTTTGAAGGTAATCTATGTTATATTGTTGTAATAGTAAATAATGGTAAATATAGGCCGATGAATAAGTACATGCCAGTGAATTTCGCTGGGACCTGGAAGCGTTTTAAAATTATAGGACATAACTACATAACAAATATTGGTCAAGTGCGTGCTCGAACCAGCGTAAGTCTGCTTCGCAGTTATTTAATTTTTTTTTAATTGTTGTAAACGGAAATCATTTTATTTGGAAGTGCTAATCAAATGTTAGCACCTGGAATTCTTTAAAATCGAAAATTAAAAAATTAGAGGAGCGGAGGGACACGTTTCACATAATTTAGAAGCTTCATATTTCATAATTGAGGCTTTATAAAAAGAAAATTCTAGATGAAATGTTAATTTAGTTTTAAAAAAACTGTGTTGTGACATCCCACTAGATGGAATTTGAAAATTTATCTTTATTTATGGTAAATAGGGGTATCAAAAATTATTTAAAAAAATAATTTTTTTAGAGAATTTCGTTCAAAAAATTCCCTTGTAAAATATGTCTAAAAGTGCACAAACTGGAGGCTTGACGAACATACAGAGGGACATAACCAAGTTTTAAGGGTTTTTTGTTTCGTTACGGAGCCCTAAAAAAGGAATCTAATTATTGAGTAATGTAATGCTTTGATATGGTGTGAAACTCGCAATTTGTAGAGGTAAATTTTGAATGCATTAACAGATAAAATAACAGTAGCTGATACAAACTATAGCTGATTACGAAGCTGCAAGAATAATACTTTTACTATCAGTGAAAATAAAATAAGACGGTTACATTAATATAATTTTATTTCGTTTTCTATGTCATTAAGCCAGATGGAATGGTAATCATATCATCGATTTGGCTTCCTTCTTTTGTAAATTTATCGTACATATAATTATTCACATTTTTAGAGCTAATTAATAATATCTGTCACAACTTTCCATTCCTTTTACGTTTAATATTTGGTTGAAATATTTCTTTACAAATTTTATAATCTCAGTAGATGTAATATAACTATAACAATAAGTTTGTTACACATAAGCGACTTGCATATTAGTAGTTTATTTTATTTATTAAATGTTTTGCAAAAGGTTTCATTTTCTTCGGATCTTACTTAGCTATAGACTTTATATTTACTTCTATGGATATATATTTTGTTTTTAATTATGTCAAATGGAACCTATGCATGTTTAAAAAAAAACAATCTTTTCAGACGATGTTGCTTCTGGCAATATGACAATTTAGGGTTCAATGAAATCTTTTTCCAGAAGTCTTATTGCGGCGATCTAGTTGTTTAAATTTACTTATGTGACCTATATACGAAGAAATAGGTAGATATTGTGGAAGTTTATTCTATGTATTTTTATTACCAATAATTGTTTTATACATCATCTTGCTGATTTAGCTTTAGTGGTTTTAGGCATTAGTGATTTAGGTTTATTACTTTTGGCAGAGAATTATAAAAAGATAAAGTAACTACTACTCAAGTGTGGAATCGAATTAGCAATGTTTACAATCGTCACAAAGGCTCGTACGTTAACTCCTTCGGATTTAAATCGGAAAGGAGGAAGTAGGTTTAAAAATAATCCCCTAAATGGACTATTTAAAAAATTGTCGTAGAGCTCGCGCCACAATTGGTGAACGCTACACTGAATGAGTACTTTCATAAATGACGTTTCTGTGAACGAATTCTGCCATCGACATATTTCGAGGCACGTAACGTCTGCTGTGCTACACTGTACGCGCATTGACTGTACACGAAAGAAAATTTCACCAGAGCGAACTGGGTCACGCACCTTGCGCAGAAATAAAAGGCTATTCATCATAACAAAAAGTTTTGATACTGATGTATCCATTAAAGTTGTGGGAGCTATTGTCATGTAGTAGTTTGAAGTTCATACAGCATAAATAGCATTGGGTGAGAGTGAAATTGAAATGGCTTCAAAGTAACACTGAGGAATGGTCACGAGTAATTCATGGCCATAACTGCGATTGCGATCAGAGTAATTCATGATCATCACTGCGATTTACGATCAAATGAAATTGATAATAGGTTGCTCTTTAAAGTTTGTGATTACTATGAAACTATTTTCAAACGCGTTTCAAAAACAATGGTAATTTTAATAATTTTCAAGATCGTACTAAATTTTTGCTGTTCAATTTTATTTCTTTATTCACAGTATAATATTGCACATGTCAAGTTTTAGGATCGATTGCTTAAACACTTGAAATTTGTGATATAAATTGATGAGAAAGAAGAAAAAACATACAATTTACAATTGGCTGTTATATAATTTCATAAATGCTGCGGGGTCTTGGTCTTAAAAATTTTAAACAGTTTAATATTTAGACGAAGGAGCTCTTGCTAATTATTAACTTCATTTAATACATTCTTAATTTGACCAAGTTATGTCTTATTCCACTTAACCATAAATACATTTACTTTTTATTAGTTGTTTACTGTGCTTCAGTTTATACGATTTAAACAAACAATAAATAATTTTTTTTTCTGCCCTTCCTTCCTTTTAATCTCGAATAATGTCTTACTTAAACTTATAAGAAATTGCCCATAAATCACCATATAATCTAATTATTACCCCAACATTTTTCTTTTCAATATTTTCATCAGATCTTTAAATAACTCATGGTATTGTAAACGTTTTACATATAGTATTCGGCAGTATACATGATACTCGAGCAGTTTTAAAAATTGTCCAGAAGAAGAGTAATGTCATCAATCAACTCTGTTTCTTATAATCAATCAACTCTGTTTCTTATAATTATTAATAATAATATTCGCAGCGACTATTTGGTAACCAAAACTAACACATTTCATATTAGGAGTGAAAGTAAGATAGTGAACTCGAACAAAATGCACGCTACCGGCGAATGAATGTCTAGCAAAGTTAGCGACAGTCGTTAAATGTTTTGCATTCTGTGTTGCATCTGACATTGTAATTTATCGGTCATAGAAGCACTTTTACTATGTCTTATTACTAACATTCATACTTTTTGTCGTCATGTAGATTTTCGGTTCTCACTGTGATCTAGTATGTAAAGCAGTTCTCTGGTGCAATGCGGAAGAGCGTCATAATCTACAAGCGTAATTAAAATTCAGTTAAATGCTGATAAATTAACGAATATGATCAGACCAACACAATGCGCCGTTTATATATATGTACACATTAATTGGTATCAGAAAGTAGCCTTCACTTTCAATCGATAGTGTTTAGTGTTGTATTTGGAAGTCTCACTCAACCAAATATAAAATATGAATTTAGTTCTTATCTTTACGCAATTCGCGAATAAATTGACGTATCTATAGATTATTTATGTTATTCATATTAATATTAAAGTAATTAATGTTGTGATTAAATCAAGAGTAAATATTTATTACTTACTGGATATTTTGTAGTTTGGGGAGTGAACAACAACAAAACAAAGAGTACGCAATGAATATAATTTAAAATTAAATGAAACTACGCGATGTAGTATTATTTCTACTTTGTTTAAGTTCCTTACCACGACCGAGGTTTCGTTGTATTACCACATCTTCAGGTGGGCTATTAGCAAAGATTGGTATAATTTACGTAGCGCAGAAAAATGCGACATTAAAACTACAACTCAAACTATTACAAAAGAAAGTGGGACGTCATTTAATTTAATAGTACAGAAGATATTAATTTTCTTGTTGTGTACCACGAAAGCTACAAAAGGGGCATTAGTTAGGAGTTTGTATACCGTTCAGCTTAAAAATATTATTCTATCATTTGACATAACTATTCATCCGACATCTTGAAGATACGTGTTTAAATAAATGAAAAGAAATATATATTCCCATTTTCTTAAAAATAATATTTGTTTTTCAAAAATATATATTCTCATTTACTTCGAAAAATATTTCTTGGTAGGCAACCTCATTTTGACCCAAAATTCAATTTCTTTTCCCACAATCAGTTATTCTCAGTTTATTTTACGGATCCTTCGCCTCAAATACAATGTTTACCCTGTTTTAATATTCGCATAATTTACTTCCGATGTTTGCATAAAGTTTTGTTATGACTAAGCAAGTGTATACAAGTATGAAGCATATATTTTGCAGACAGGCGGAAGTTACAAAAGAAAGGGAGGCATATATTGTGTTGGATCACACAAAATATTGTAGTAGATATTAATATCAAATGTTAATAAAATTGTTAATGTAGATTTACTGCTTCGTTAAAATCTTTTTAATTGGCTATACTTATTGGTGATTATTATTTTATGTATTGGTTATTATTTGAAAATATTTGGCAAATCTGTCTTTTCCAGGAAGTGCATACAAGTATGAAGCATATATTTTGCAGACAGGCGGAAGTTACAAAATAAAGGGAGGCACATATTGTGCTGGATCACACAAAATATTGTAGTAGATATTAATATCAAATGTTAATAAAATTGTTAATGTTGATTTACTGTTTCGTTCAAATCTTTTTAATTGGCTATTCTTATCGGTTATTATTTTATTTATTGGTTATTATTATTTGAAAATATTTGGCAAATCTGTCTTTTCCAGCAAGTGTGTACAAGTATGAAGTATATATTTTGCAGACAGGCGGAAGTTACAAAAGAAAGGGAGGCACATATTGTGCTGGATCACACAAAATATTGTAGTAGATATTAATATCAAATGTTAATAAAATTAATAATGTAGATTTAATGTTTCTTTAAAATGTTTTTAATTGACTATCCTTATTGTTTATTGGTTATTATTATTTGAAAATATTTGGGAACCTGTTTTCCTCCAACCTTTTATGTCTCCATTTATAATTCACCGTCCATTACACTGGATATTGCTGAAAAATATGTTTGTGGTATCCTATATGCTAGCACTTATGACACCCTTATGGTAATAATGTCGACATTCTTCTTCTGAATATTTCAGTGGTGAGCGATTTTGAATGATTTCTGTAGTCGAATGATCTTCATAGTAATAATCATTTTTTATAACAATTCCAAATCAATTTATAAGAATGATCTACTTTGAATGATTAGTAATAGTAATTACTAATTCCTAGTCCAAAGCAAGTAGTAACAATGATCCATTTTGAATGATTAGTAATAGTAATTACTAATTCCAAATCCAAATTAAATAGTAAGACTGAACCATTTTGAATAATTAATAGTAATTACTAATTCATAGTCCAAAGCAAGTAGTAACAATGATCCATTTTGAATGATTAGTAATAGTAATTACTAATTCCAAATCCAAATTAAATAGTAAGACTGAACCATTTTGAATAATTAATAGTAATTACTAATTCCAAGTCCAAAGCAAGTAGTAAGAATGATCTATTTTGAAAATTCGTCTATGATAATATTTTTAGGGAACATTGATAACCGACTGTTATCGAACTCAAAACAGCGATGTTCATTAACATCGATAATTTCGCTGAATAAAAGTGAAAATGATAAATTAAACTGACTTACTTAAATAAATATAATAACACAATGAAATAAATATCATTTTATTTTATATCAATGCAACTGAAAGTTTTCATAAACATGCGTATTCATAAATTACTTCATTTGTTATTCGAATAAATTTGTAAATTAATATTATCGAAGGTTGATATTTCATTCCTGTCATCAAAACCTCGGTGTTAAATTACTCAATGTCGATGTTCCATAAATATAGATCATTCCTAAGTAATATGGATTTAATGAAATTAGATTCATTCAACATATTTTGATGCAAGGCCGTAAAGCGCTGCCTAAACACTTATGCAGAAGAAAATAATAAAATAGTATTCGTTCTCATCTTGCATTCTCATCTGGGGTCGCTCCTGTTTATTTCACTTATGTTGGTAACATGTATTTTATTCAACGTTCGCCTGCATTAATCGGTTCATTTTTGTCCGCTACTACTTTATATTTACTAATGACCATATTCGGGACATCTCATTAGCAAATGATTCCGTTAATAATGGCCCATTCTTAGAATTTGTTTATGTTTCAAGGTAGACTGGTTGGAAATAATATATTTAAAACAACAAGTCTGAATTTAGACTCTCTATAAAGGGTCATGTAAAACTATCGAGAAGCTTATGTTATGCGAAATTAAGAAAAAATCGATAGATGGAAAATATACGGGAAAGAATTTTAATTCAGGATATTTAAAAATTAAAAAAAAAAGTTGATTTGTTGAGTGTGACACGTTTTCGAGAGTTATTCTCTATTATTCCAAATCTCGTTTATTTTTGTTCTCGTTAATTTTTCAATGATACCAAATTAATAATGCTTACAAATAGCATTCTGGACTTTAAGTAAAACCTAGAAAGCACATAAGAAATTATCAAAAGCTGATTATAGTTTTACTGGCTGTACCCTTCGTTTCAACCGCGTAGAATTATATTAACAATGCTACTCTACCCTCCCCCGGGAGGAGGGTGAGTAACCAAATACCTCCGTTTTAATCACACTAAATGTCTCCACTTTGTTCGCCAAACGATAGCACTCTTCGGTATCTGAGTTATATGGGCATGAGTACACGGGATGTCATTGAATATATAAGCCGATCTCTCTCTCTCAATGTTCCCCAAATATAAGTACATTTGTTATCATTGCCTCTATGAAATATGGTTTGATGATATATATCTTATAATAGGTCTGTAATCTACCTTAAAGTATAGAATTTCTAATATAAAAATAATTTTCGAAATCTGATGCGACATTCCAGATATTAAGGTGAACTACTAAACAAATAAACTATTCAACTTTATATATTAGAATGGATTTTTTAGTTTATATCTAACGGACTGAATTTAAATCAATAGCTTACTACTACATATCATCGTTACTATAAACATTCCTACCTCTGTTATAATTATAGCTGTTAATTCGTTTTAAATAGAGACATAGTTAAAGATATGCACATAACTAGTGAATACTGTGTTGAAATATTATTTTATATATCCTTTCGAAATTATGATGAGAAAGTGAATATCCTTCGAAATTAAGGATGTGGAAATTTTTGGTTTAGAGCCTGGAACTTTCGGTTAAAGTTCCTATTTAAAATTTGAGTTCCTTCTAAATTTTAGTATTGATAGAAACTGAAGACGCTCTTCCCGTTCGCAGCGAATCTTGATACAGTTATTATAATCATGAATAATCACCACAGGCTTGGTCACGAGTCACGTACTTGGGAACGAGCTCATCCCCCCATGCGCCTAAATATTAAACAATTTATGCAGGGGTAAGTGCAAAAGGAGTGCCAATAGCTTTGGAATTCGTTTTGTACACTTTATTTCGGGCTAGAATTGATAAATTATCCATTTACTAGTCATTTTAATTAAATTATTTGTGAATGGATAGTTTATAATTTCTTAGGATTGTTAGTTTTTAATTTAAATAATTTGATACTAATTACTTATTATAAATCTATTTTTAATCGCAAAACCGCAAACTGTCTATTAGTGAAGTGGCTTTACTTGGAACTTTCAGGTGTATTAGGGTGAAACCTGGATATGTAATATGCTCCAATTTTTATTTCTCAAGAGTTCATTGAAATATGTAGTTTTTACGATGAATTCTATAATATTAAAATCAAAAATCGAATTGTTATACTATAACGGAAAACATTTCAATTACCATTGTACTATTGATAAAATTGAAGATTATTTAATAACTTACATTTCATTCACAAAAGTATTTTACATTTTACATCTAATATTCTTCCTTATGATGTACCACTTAACAATAGTTACAACAATGAAGTAGGGGACATATCCGATGCTACTCATATCAGTTAAAGTGAAAGTGAGACAGTTGATATGAAAATTCTGAATAAAACCCTATCACAGCATTATTTTACGATGAGAAACAGTATGACACAGTTCTCTGGTATTTTTGTGCAATTCATGGTTAGTAACTAAGATATGAGTCACGAACTGTGCACCAATGCCAGAAACCCTCTAAAGCAGCCGACTCTTATCTGGCCATTCGCTAATCACGGCACAGTATTTCATTTAACCAAGGTCGTAACGCCGTGGCCCCACAATTACGCGGTCACCGCGGTCGGAAGGTGCTACTTGCAATATTGCTGCAGCGTCGCGTGTCGCAAGGAGTCAACATTTTGTAAGATCGTTGCCA
Source organism: Druceiella hillmani (assembly GCA_039881145.1). NCBI lineage: Eukaryota > Metazoa > Arthropoda > Insecta > Lepidoptera > Hepialidae > Druceiella > Druceiella hillmani. Next base: position 24,194,658 of record JAYKKI010000005.1, read on the forward strand.
AGATCTCACATTTGGACAGGAAGACGCGAAAAGCGTTACATCAATTAAACCTAAACGTCCTCCCAATAAATTCAAATTAAAGATATAATATTTATATGACCTAGTTTTCCAGTTCAACATTTTTGATTTTTAACTCAAATTAACTCTCCTAACTCTCCTAAAGAATGTTATATACGATTTTAATTTACTAAATCCAATAATTAGACGATAATTTAAGCCTCATGCACCCATCTTGTATTAAAATTCATTAATTACGTTCGAATTTTTATTAACTGCATTCATTAAATAAAAGTTAGTCTTAATATTTTAACATTTTTAAATATTTTAAGTCTGTGTGTGAGATTATGAACGATCTTCAGTATCCTACAAGTTTTATAAACATTCAATTAATTCTTATTCGTTTTATGTAAAGAAAAGAAAAATAATAAAAGGAGAAATCCAGAAGCTAAACGTGTCTCCCGGATACTAACATTATTAGGACTGCCATTTCATTTAATTATTTTTTAACCTAATTTTAACATAATCGATCACAACGCTGTTTTTTCTAACGTAATTTCATAAGCTGTATTTAATGCGACGTAACAACACCGCCGGTTTAAATGTTTGTGATGACTGTTAGCAGTGACATCAAATATTCCATTTATTTAATGAACCATTTGTTACCTTGTGACTAGTGCAGACAGTGAATGATATCGGGTGATCTCTACCGCACAAATAATCACGTCATGATTCTATGCAATGAATAGAGGTTATATTATGATTATAATATATACACGTTTTCATTAATTTTCATAATTATGAGTATTAAATAAAAGGGTTAATGTTATTTAATTGTAATAAACATATTTAATTTTATTCTCTTACGTGTTATTGCATTTGAATAATGTATTTCTTTTTTTTCTCATACTACTATTGAGTCCTCTCAGACTCACTTGAAGAGAGTATGGCCGCATTGTAAGACAATACATGTATCTAAAGTTTAGATTTAAACTAGCTGTAAGATAATAAACTTATATGTGTTAATAAACCTCAGCGAAACTATGTCATTCTCTGTGAAAATCTCTTTATTGGTATAGCCATTTAAATCATTAAATTATTTTAATGTTATTAGATCAGATTATAATACAATTTCAAGAATATCGAATTCGAGAATCTTATATGCCTTGATTTGTTTGTTTTCTAAAGTTTGGTACAAAAATTCATTATACGAGTATACAGTATAATGAATATGTCATCTAAATAAGGTACACCATTTTTGTACTATATAGGTGTATAATGTACTGTGTGGCTAATGAGATGCATATAGGCTGTATAATGTACACTGTGTGGCAAATGAGTTCTAACGATTTAAATACAGATAATTTTAGTACGTTGCGTGAATTTTTGAGTTAAACTTTTAAATCATAATAAGTATTATAAAATAATACATGAAAATACTGCAAATAATATGAAAATCTACAAAATTTTCAACAGGGTATATTGCTAAATTATTGTAAATTGTTGTTTTATGTTTGATAAGCATTTTCATATTACGATTGGGTCGTACAATTTTCACTCAACTAAAATGCAAGAAAAACAAGTAAATTGTTGGAAGTATTGTTAATAAATTAACCCTAAATCGTGATCAAATAAAAAAACTATTAAACAATATACAGTCCCCATCCCTTCTTTGCCCGGGCAAAGTCAGAATTGGTGATTAGTAGTAAACTATTCTGATTTACACGCATTCAGATGCTACATATAGTTAGGTAATGTGCTTTCGTAGTTTCATATAATTAATTCATTTTAAATTGAATATTCAACAATTTGCTCGACATATTGGCCGGGCCTATTCGCAGGACGCAAAATTTATGTGACTGGAGTTTCCACTTACTGGGTCGAATAATTGAATCCAGTAATTGGGGCAAAGTTTAGTATTTATTTGAATATTAGATATTGTAATACTCGTAACTTTTTCAACATTAGATATTGTAATACTCATAACTGTAACTGGAGAGAAATGAAAATATAAATGTTTTTGAATAATATTGAAATAATGGATCCAACATTTCATGCCGTATAGCATAGTCTCTTTCAGATATACATATAAAGTTGCTGTGATAGAATGTTACATAATAGCAATTCACAGCTAGATTGGATAGTAATGTTGCTGTAAATATATAACATCTGACTGATTTAATAACGGCAAGAATAAAAAAATTCAATTCAATCTGAAAAGAAAAATGTAATTCGACAGTATTCGTTACTAATGGATACTTTTGTTCAATTACTTTACTGGATTTATTTTGAAATTATCATATTGTTAAATATTGTAATTCAATCAGAATTTGTTTAGTACACGCTGTGTTCCACGGAGGAAAAGTAAATAATTGAAAAAATACTCGACGGAGTCAACAGCTGGCAATAAATAGCATTTAAAAGCATTCGCTGAGATACGTCCGTTGAGTATAGAGCCGACATGAGAGTGAGCAGCGACATGCTAGCTGACTGAGCTACTCCCCCCCGTGGTCATTAAACGCCTCCGCTTCGTTCGCCAACCTACATAGATCGTCAGGATCGGAGGTATATCGGCGGGAAAACCCGCTTAAGTAGCTTTCCTTTCTTTTTTTGTCTTTAAATTTTTATCGGTGCTTACTAAGCTCCGCGCATACGTGATATAATATGTCATTGGTGCGCTCGGCGGCAGATAGCATCGAATATTTAAGTGGAGTTTAAAAAATTAATTGTGCAAGTATAGTTTGGACTTAAGCAATTTTTATATTTGGTTTAAATAAAGAATAAAAAAAAATTAAACGTCTCAAATTCATAAAAGGAATATACTTCTTGCTGACATCATTAGAATTGACATTTTACTGAACTATTATAACATATTTTAGTATGTTATCGATTACAACAGAATAGCTCCTCTCTAGCAAGAATTAACCTATTCGATATTAGAAATTAATCAATCTCTTTGAAACTCTATCTTTACTGTCATTTTCATTTATACCATGAGATTATTTTTGTCATGTTTTAATGTCATTCAATCATATTACAATCAAATTTTGAGGATATTGAATTCGAATATATTACATGCTTTTAGGGCGCAGAATGTATCTGCGATTCCGACGAATCGTTTAATGTACAAATATTCTATATCTAAATACCGTTTGGAATGGCTGTAATTCGATTCAGCTGAACTCGCTCGTGCGCGCCGGCTCCGGCTGCAATGTCACGCTTACCAGCACCTGGTTTCAGGTTCGTTGCTCGTGAATTTGCTATTATTGAAATATCAACAGAACTATATGGTCGAGTGCAATATATGTAGCAGCTACTTGAAGAGTATTATATACTGTAAGGTTACTGATAATTAAAATATAACTTACAACAAAAAATAAAAATTTGTTCAAACTGAATATTGGATTATGGGGTACTAGAAACTAAGACAAGTGGAGAAGGGTGTACTGACAAAATGTTGTATTATAACATATGTTATATTGGTACATAGTTAAACCAGGAACTTATAATTACATCAAGTCCATTTGCCCGTCCATCTTTTAGAGCCTCATAGTTCTACAGCATCAGTCGATGCACATGAAATTTTGTAAGTACTTGTTTCATTTGGAGGTCCCAATTAGTATGACAAAAATGTTACAGTACCAAGACTCGTAGTATGAGGCAACGGGCGAAACATTTTTTTACGAATTTTATCGAGCGAGTATTATTGGATAGGTCTTTAAGAGTGAAACTAAGATTACATTTTTAGGACTCCGTAGCAAACATGGAAACTCTCATAATTTCTAGTTAAGATATCTTAATACGAGTTGTTAAAATATGTTTTGCAATTTTTAATTTGAGGAAATACTGGAAACGAAGCGCAATTACAACCCTTATATAGCTGTAATTAACCTTTCTGGGTACAACACAAGGATTTGTAAAATATTTTGAGAAATTACTACGAAAACCTAATTTAAGCGTGGTACGATTCGTATAAGACCGGTTTTAGTTTATGAGCCGCATTTGCGAACTATTGATGTGCAATGACTCTCCGCTTCTCTATGCTTTTGAAATTCTATATATTAGCAATTTATTCGAATTTTTATTTAAATTTATATTATCACAAATCCACAATTTGAAGTGATGCGGACTGCACTAACAAACCTTACTATATGCGCATCCTGACGTGCATTGGCTTATTTTAATAAATATTTTAAATTAATATCTCTGTAAAGAAAATTATTAGATAAGAATAGCAGGCATTATATGAGTTATATATTTAATTTATTTATACTTATGACGTATTAAGGTTGTTTTATCGAGTACATATAAATTTCGTTTAAGTTAGTCACCGGCGTTTTTCGAGAAGTAATTTTTTTTATACATAAAAATTAATGTTTGTGTGTTCATCTTTTATGTGTTCGCGCGATCGTTCATTCGATTGTGACGAAACTTTCGTGAGTAGTTGTGCGCATTTTGGGAAAGGTTTTTAAATTAAGTTCATGTGAACGAAGTAGCCTGTCAGGTCGATCGCGATTATATGCACATAGTTTATCCGATTAAGTTGAAATACTATACTAAACTTCTTAATAGGTTTTAATATGCACAATTTTAAATATTAAAGGGTACGTGGTATTTCTTTTAAACTATAATAATTTAGTTGATATTATGTTTCAATATATAAATACACAGTCTGTATATGTTTCGTAGAATGAGTTTTGCATTAAAATGCTTTCTAAATGCCACCTGATTTTCTTCCAATTTTTAACATACCTTATTAAAAAAGTTTTGGAGGTAGTATAGTAAAGGTGGGGCAGAGTATACCGTAAAATGCTTTAGATATTCATATCCGGTCAATGTTGTGTCATAATTACTACTAGATCATCCTGTTTATTTTTAAAAGATCTCTTCAGTAACACACCGCTGCATGGAATATCTAAGAACTACATTTCCATCCCAAGTTCGATGTACGAAGAAGATATAAAAAAAAAATTAAAATATTATTTTCGTATTATGTAATTCAACCATGTTATCTTGTAAAAAATCATCTCAGTTAGTTTCAAATTGAAAGAGCTTTAATGGACGGAACGGACAGATAGACGTGATGAAATTTTAAGGATTATATGTTTGTCATTTAACTACGGAGACCTAAAAAGGGAATTCTAAGATGGTGCTGTTTTTAACGATATATGGTACTTTAAAGTACATATGGAGAATAACGAAATTTTTGAAAAAAGGACAAGGTAAGAAATAAATTACTCTGTTCCAAGGCAGAAATAAGTCATAACAGACGTTTAAATATTATTAATCAAACGAAATGAAGGTTAAGTGTTTTCATTTCTCAATCAAATTATCTCAAATAATAAACCCATCATCTTATTTTCGTACGAGTGAATAATAAGAGGACTAAATTATATTCAAATACACATTTGAATTTTTTTATTTGTACGTCTGCAAATAATTTCAACACAAATTAACCTCTAACTAATATTATATATCTTTAATTCTTTTAACTAATATTATAAATGCCAAAGTTTGGCTGGATGAAGGGTGCTTACGTGTTATTGCATAACTCCGTAATTTATTAGATCTATACGAAATTTGTCATACGAATAGATTACAGTTTGGATACTATATTTCTATTTTAATATATATATATATATATATATATATATATATATATATATATATATATATATATATATATTTATAGCTTCTGTAGTCTATAGGAATGATATTGCGTATAGGAGCTAGGTTAAATTAACTTCCATTTAACTTCAGATATATGTTAATAGTAAAATTTATCCTAATGATAATTATACTAGAAAATACAAAGTTACCACACCTGTATATGTAGGATGTCATTGTAATTTTAACGTTGTTTATTGTAATCAATGGAAAAATTACATTACAGCATTCTACATCAATATAATTTTTTTCATTTGAAAATATTTAAGTTATTATGTTTACAATTTATAAAAATTACTTCTCTTCTTTACTATTTCCTCCTTAGTTATTTTAGTCTACTAACTGTACAAAAGAAACTATATCGTATCTTACGATATTCCCGTTATTACTTACTATAATATTAAAGATTCTTCGTAAGATTAAATTATTGCTCTGGTGGTTTTATTATATCATTAATAGTAGCAAGGACAGAATGTTCACATACTGTAAATCAAGTACCAAAACAATTTGTTGAAATAATAAACAAATTTGTCCTTCGAAATCCGTAACTTAAATCACGCGTGTATCATGAATTGAGTTCAATTATATATCAGTACATCTTGCGTGATTTTCTCTTTTCCCTGTTTACGTTTTTGATTGCTTAAGTCTTGATAAACATAAAATCACAATTGATGCTGATTGAAATTAATATACAATTGATACTAACAGGGAAATTGTCAACTAAAGCGCAATTTCCACGAATAGAAAAACCAAAATGTTGTTCCATTCTTAGTACCATGTACTCTGTCACATGTATACCCATTTTATCTATCTTTTATCAAGACCATTTATTTTCACTGACGAAATATCTTAATATAGTGCCCGACGATAATATAATCAATGTTTCGGAAAACAATCAAAACAGATTTTATAGTTGGTACGTATGTCATACATTCATGCATACATGATATGAATTTGTATTATACATTAATTAATACTTGTAGAATAGAACAGGTAAAGCAGAACTACATTCGGCACAGTTATTATATTAACATAAAATTGAAAACACATACACATAACATAAATTGAAAACTTACAAGGGCCTGAGCGCTGTTCATAGTACTTGCATTTCATTGAAGAAATTTTTTGTTAAAATAAAGATTATTCTATGGTACCAGTAAGAAAGAAAATATATAAAATTTATGTTGTATTGTGAATAATTTCAGTCTAATCTGATGGATATAAATAATATATCTAGTAAGGAAACCAATATATCTTTTGAAAAAGTTAATCTCTATTAAAAACGAACTTTTAATGCATTAACTGGTACATGCAATAATTTATTCGGAGAAATAAAGTACCTTAGTTCCAGAACGAAACCAACATTTCAAAAGTGATAAGTGTATTCGTAATGCAATAAGAATGTCGTTCTACTCCAATAGACAAATGCCAGAAAAGATTATTCCCCGTATTAGAAAAACCTACGCATCACAAATAAGGTAAATTGTCAATAATGCTTTCAACCTTATCATATTCAGTCGTCCTTTCTACTCCATTTCAATATTCCGCTGGGAATCAAATCCCAACTATGATGTAACTTCAGTCCCTTCAATCAAAGTACCTCTATACCGGTATCAATTCTCGTAGCAGGTTTATTAAAAGCCCGCTACCCAAATTCAGAACGAAATTAGTCTCCGGACCGTTCGCCGCTGCCGATTATGTGGTGTACTTTTGTTGTTATCGCAGGATACATGTTACAGTTTAAATCCGAAAACATCGATTATTCGTTGTAATAAAAAACGATCAAGTATTAAACGAACTCACATGTCACAGACATAACATAGATGCTGTACAAAAAATATTATAACAGTTTTATATCATTGATAAACGATTAATTGTTTAAGTTAATATGTGCTTCTTTCTGTAAAATGGTTTGAATAATTTTAGAAGATAAAATATCCAAAATTATAAACTAAAATGCCTTGAACTTTACATAGAAATTACTGTTGAAAACGTATATTACTATTATTATATACACGTTTTACATTATATATTTTAATTAAATTTGAGAATTCCTATAATATGCAATGAGAATCCCTATAATTGCAAGTAGACCAGAAATAAACAGCAAAAGCTCGTTCTTTGCCTTGTTGAAGTCATTTTATAAAAAAATTAATTAAAAGAAAATTTATTAAATGAAAAAATACAGAATTGAGCCTTATTATTTTTGATGATTTTGTTAAGAAAATACCGCATATGTCAATGTAAATATACATTTTAACCTATCACTTCGATTGAATGTATATAGTATATTTACAGATTACTAAACTTAATATAATAAGTATATTTCAATGATTATTTCAATGCGTGTTTAAAAAAAAACTAGGTTTTATAAATAATCTCTAAATATTTTATTAAAAAATTGTGTCTATCTGTAGTTCCATATTTCTCAAATAAAATAAAAATTTATGTCCTTTTCAAACAGAGCAAAGATTATTTAAATAACGAAATTCGTAATTGAATGCTATAAAGTATCAAAGTTTAAAACTATTATATGGACTATACGAACTATATATAGTTTTTCTTAAGAAAGCGAGTAAAAATGAAAATGGCAACGAAATTTCTAAGTAGTTTAAATAAATATGTGTATAAAGTTTAAACCGAAAGTCGACTTATAGTGAGATCTATGTAAAATAGATTTCATCATATTATTTGCTATAGCGGATCGAAGCAGATATATAGGCAGAATTTTATGCTTGATTATTAAAATTGTTATATTTGAGTCATATTTAAATATATATGTTCATTAGGCATGGCTAGAAATTAACAGATTACGTTGGGAAAACAAATTTGAATAACTTTAAAAAGTTATTCAAAATGTTCAATCGTGGCTTACGTGATTCGTTGTATATTATTTTAAAAGTTTCATTATTTACTATATTCATATAACATAAAATAAACTATTTGATTATATACAAAAGTAAATCATAGACAAGGTAAAAATACTAGGCTAGTAGAATATATTATTTTATAAACCTGTTAAGTATAAATATAACTCGCACTTTGAGGGCTCCCCATATTTATTAATACATTTCCTAGTATTATTTCACTGGCGTAAACATTTTGTGACTTTCCTGAAATACTTGTTTTATTACTCATAACTTTCTCATATCTTATACTTAATCGTCTTGAGTATTTGTAGTTTAAATACAGGGTATAACAAATATTACGCAGTATAGATGAACCTAATAACAAAATAGGTCTAAAATGCCGTTCATTTTTCACCAAATCGTAATTTTTGGTGAAAGAAATATTAAAAAACAAACACAGAAAATTAAGAAAAGACTGTTGAAGTAATTTGAACATTAAAACACACAGTTAATACGAATATGAGCAACTGCTAAGAAAATGTAACAATTTTTTAATAGGCGAGTCCGTGTAAATATGTTAATAGCAATATTTAAAGAATAGTTTAATCCAATGATTACTGGCCAGATTGGTCAAAACCTACTTTGTCTGGTGAGTTCGGACTTTCGCTGTAGCACTCGTAACAATGCCTAGGGCGTTGAATAATAATAAACAAAAGTTTCTATGCATTTGGGTTGGATGGGTGGATAGAGCGTCGTTTGGCAGTCGCCGCCCAACTCGCGCCGCCCGTCGTAGCTCATCAAAAAGGGCTCACTTTACGTCGAGTTATTATAATTGTTTTATGGTAATAAACTGAAAAAGACCGAATATTAAATGTTTTATTTAAATTTGCATTTAGACTGTATTCGTTGGTTTTATCTATCCACAAGAAGGGTTCTAAATCCTTTGTCATAATTCAAAAACGGGTGAGAGGAATGTTAGAAAGTATCAGGGAGCGAGAGAAAAAAGGGCTGTGAGAGAGAAACATGGTTCTTAGATACACATATAATACGCATAGTTTACTTTGAAATAAGAAATATTTTTACAATTATCTGGATTAAGTGCATCTTTACATTTTTTAAACAATAGAATTTTTCATATAATAGATATAGTCGCGAGTGAATGGTAATTATAGATTATTAATATCCAAATAATTAGTTCCAATAACCTTAAGTTTACTCACACAATATATATATATATATATATATATATATATATATATATATATATATATATATATATATATATTCCAAGTACAGTTAGATGCTATTTATTATCCAAGCTATGTGGGATGAAAGGAAGGCAAGAAGGCGTGGTATCCCGTTGGTATATAATGACAATTGTTAACTTTCATTACAGCCATGTTACCTCGCTCGAAGGTGGTGCGAATGTAGAGATAGACTAAAGTAATATTTTAAGGCTGAAATTTTACAACGAAATCTCTTGTATTTAAATGTTGGTATATTTATGGACCACTGCCATTAATTTCATGATTATTTTAGGACGTTGTGATATTGCAAAACTATAAAGTAAGTTAAATTTGTCAAGGGCACTGGGAGAAATTCACAATATCAATTCAAAAACTCCAACCTTCTCTTTTGCATCAAATAGAAAATAAATACAATAGTTGAATCGCAAGAAGAAACGACAGAATAAGATTAGTTTTATTCTTCTATATGCAAATTTCTTAATGCTTTCCTCAACATTTGCTATTTCTTCTTTCATTTTGGGGGTGTCACATGGACGAATCTTTCTATTTAAAAAGAGAGTACTTCTCGGATCTTTCTACATTGCTCATATTGTTCATTGTTCATTCTTTGGTCATTTGTTTAGTTACAATGTTAAATCATCGTATTAAATACTAATTACATGTTGGATTAGATATTGTTGTTTATTTCGAACCTGCTAGCGAGAGGATAAATGTTAATATATATATTGAAATTACTTAACTGGATATTGGCGTTATGATATAACGGTATGAAACTGGACAGCATTTGGAATTGTTTTACTGCTCAGTTACGTTTTGAATTGTATGGTAAAGAATTTCAAATCGTTATGACTAGAATTGTACGGTACGGCATTTCGAGTCGTTACAATTGGGATTGTGCGGTACAGCATTTGGAATCGTTTTACTGCATAGTTACGATTTGAATTGTATGGTACAGAATTTCAAATCGTTATGATTACAATTGTACGGTACAGTATTCGGAATTGTGCAGTCCAGCATTTAGGATGTCAACTTTTTGCTGTTCAATTTTGATTTCAATTATATTTGTTCATAATCCATCTGCAAGTTTTCTCCAAGTATATTTTAAATTTGTTGTGATTATTTTAATTGTTTTTGCATTTTTAATGTCTTTTCATAAAATTTTCCGTTAATTTTCAGATTCTTTTACACTAAGCAATGTATTTTAGCTTGCTTCTTGTGTTGGCGCTAATCTCTAAGTTAAGTGAGATATTTCTTTAAAAAGTACATTAATAAACATGGTGATATTTGTTTACCTTTAAGTTTTAGAATCAAGTGTACCTATTTCTTAGCATGACATATGGTTAGTTTCACTAACTATTTACGTTAATAAAAAAAGTTAGTTTAATGTTGCACAATGCAGTTAACTGTTCAGTAACCAATGTCGTCTAGCAGTAAAATTAATTTGCAACAAAACGAAATTTCACGGTCGCGGACCATTCAAACAGAACGTGACCGTCTGCTATGAGTCAAGAGTCGAGACGAAAAATAAGTCAAGGTCCAGATCTTACAGGTTATTATATTGAATATTAACTTAATCTGAACCTGAACAATTAATCTAAAGAAAAAAAATGAGAGATATATATATATATATACCATTTTAATAAACGTAAAACAAATCGTAGTTAAAACATTTGCAAGGGAAAATTATTAATGGATAAATTTGAAAAATTGTTTTCTAAAAAGTATAAAAAACATATTAACTGGTACTGTAGCGTAAGATTAAACCAATTTCATAAATTTATGGAAAGTACTAAATTTATAAATTGATAATAAAATGTTAAATGACCGGTTCAAAAAGACGTTTGAAAAAAAATGAAGATTCTTTGGAAAGGACAAAGAATATAATTAAAAAAAAACCTTATCAAAATAAAAAGTATTTCTTAAAAAATATACATTACTCTTAGTAAAAGAAATATTTGTAGTCTTTCTAAGCATTAAAATTTTGTTTTTCTTGAGGAATCACAAAATGTATACTATGACAAAACTGTAAGAAAAATATGTATGTACTGTGAAAAATTTTAGGAAAAATGATTTCAATATAGTATTTAGGTTTTTCTGAATTCAGAAACATTTTTTTAGAATCGTTGTCTGTCTGTATATCTATTTGTTCGTGTGTCACGCAAGTATTACTGGACCTATTTAAATGGGACCCTAACTACAATAATCCGTGAGGTCCACATTAAAATTTAGGCGAATTACATTGTACAAGGAAAATTTTGTATGTCTATCGGTATTCATTTATCTGTTTAGCTATTTGTTCATGTAAAAATTACTGAATTTATTCGAATTAAACTTTCATTAGCATGAATACTACAATTATAATGATCTTCAGACACATATGATCATTGCATTTTGTGATTGCTTTACAGCATAATGGTTTACAAATAATCCCGAAGGAAGTGGAAATTTAACTAGTAACATTCAAGTAACAAAACCGTGTATGAATAAAAATGGTCGAAGAAATCGCGATGATACCGCTATTCTTACTCCTGATATGATAATCGGTAGGTCCAGGACACCCGACTGTGATGACAAATCTACATACCAACTAAACCCCTTTGGTGACATTGCTGACCCCACGTCAGATGAGATAACTAATAAAATTGAACGTAACAAAGCGTCGGGTCTCGATATCAATAAGGACTCTATTATAAAAGGAGATTGTCGAGAGGAAACTTCGCAGACACATTAAGTTCGGATGATCATTATAATTGTAGTATTCATTATAATAATTTAAGTTCATTTAAAAAGAGTCTCTCATTCCGTCGAATTTTTTAACTGGCGCCCCAATACGGAGAGCGCTCCATTGAACTACACTGCATGCTTAATAAAAGAAGAGGATCTTAATATATGATGAATATTAGAAGTTCTTCAGGGACTTTAGATGAGAACTGCTTCTATTTATTTCCATTTAAGTTACCTTCCTTTATCTTTTATTCTTGTAATTATTTGGGAGTTTATTGAATTGTAATGATCCAACATAATAATATTATTAACCTCCCGCCACTTCAAATAGAGATGAGGTTGAAATTAATCTTCTTAGGGTAGTTCATATACAAATATCTGACGGTACTTCAGAACTTTAAATTGGTAGCTGCATCAAATGGTCTAAGTAATATGGGGTTTACTTGCAAAATTAATCTACAGTGCTAGTCTCATTTTATCTATGGTAACATCTTTACTAAAATACTTTACAAACCAAAGATTAAAAACGCAGATCTAAATACGTTATAAACCGAAATTTGAAATTTAAGAAACATCTGTATATAGTTATAAGGATTTATTATTGGAAATAAAAGAAATAAATTAGTGGAAGAATTTAATAATATTTAAAAGGCAGAATGAAGGGGTAAACTAATTTTAATTAATAACGTCCGGTACTGGAATAAAATGCACATAATAAATTTAACTTTTTAACAATGCTGTAGTTATGTTTGAAGCTCAAGATATTAATTAATAAAAAAATATAGAAATAAATTATAAACCGGTAAAAATTTTACTTCAAGAAATATTCGGAGCAAAAGTTAGAAATCCATTTTAATTTTGGACGACACAACACAAATTTATCTCAGAGACACGTATACACCATTCTCTTTCTCTCAGTGAATGAGATGACAACCTTATAGATCCATATTTAACTATAATTATAAAAGTAAATATAATTATTAAAAATTTTCACCAACGCAATGTGGCTAATGCGATAATTGCTAACCGTATCGAATATCATCCGAAACGTAGTGAAATCAGCAACGATGACGGTAAAAATGTTACGCAGTAAATCTTCACAATCTTAACATAAAAAAAAATTCTTATTACCAAGAAGAATTAAAACTACTTCATATTAACCTGGTAGGAAATAATGTTACTTTTAAAATCTTAATACATGCAGGAGTTACTAAATCAGTTATTACTACGTCATTAAGAAACAAGTGTTTTTACGATTGCCCTACGAAACGAAAAATCATTAAGATATCTTACGGAAGAAGTATACATAACGAATAATGAATATATTGTTACGTAATTAAATTAAACTTGTCAACTAATAAATTCATTACGAAAAAAAAACGAATTAAATAACATGAAGCAATGTTAGTCATAGTGCGACCTCGACCATTCGCCATAAAATCCATCCAGTTAAACAGGAACCTATTTATCAACGACCTTACCGCTTACCGCAAACCCAACTATTAGAACTACAAAAACAAATCCCAAATTAATGAGACAATTCTTATCAAGCCATCGAATAGTCCATAGTAATTTCCGTTCATCTAGTATGAAAAAAATGGATAAAACTAATTAAATATAGAACGGTCATGGATTATCAAAATAAGCTCACTAATTAAAAGTAGAAGTTACGGAACTGATGGTCGTATTACTTTAGATAACTCCTAAAAAATCCTATTGCACTTTCATTTTATTTTTTCCCTTCCAATTATATGAGTATATACACGATACAAGTATGAAACTAACATTTGTGATGGAAAAACACTTGTCAAGATATTAATCGAGAAATGTCAAGTGAAAAGCTCTCTGTGAGAAGATGGATATATAATAATATAAAAATTTCACGCTCAGAAAATTACAACTAATTTTCAAAGACGTACATGATGTATTGCCATTTATCGGAAAAACCGCATGAAGTAATGATGTATTGCCATTTATCGAATTATCGCACGAATTAAAATTAAAATTACTGTTAAAGGGAATTTTATTAAAGATATAAGTAGTTGTTTTTGGGCTTCAAATTAAGATATGAAAATTAACTTCTTTCTAAAGAAAACTAAATATATTTTAAACAAAACTCCAACTGTATTCGAAAGAAGATCTTTACACTAAAATAACAACCCAATTCATAATATTTGTTCTATGTATCATATATGTCTTATATTGACGCCTCGAAATCGCTCTGTAGTAAAACTATGAAGACACTAAAATCAAGGGAGGGTTAGCCAAGATGATCATCGTCGAAGAACCCACCATGGTTCCGCTGACTCCACGCCTTGTATGATGATTCATAGACCCAATATACACGATTTTGATGACAGAACTACAAGTCCCACGCCGAATGAGACAAATAAGAAACTTAAGTACGAAATTGCAATTAGAAACTGCGATAAAGTCTGGCCACGAGATTGGCTTGGGTCGGATTTTTTGGACTGTGTTAGGTTGAGTTGGATCGAGTTAGGTTAGATTAAGCTAGACTGGGTTCTTAGTGACGAAACTGTTCGATCGATTTTAATAAATGAGCTTGCTGAGTGTGATAATATCAAGAGTTCGTCTATAGGATGGCAAAAATATGTAATAATGCCTGTAATTATTATAAGACAGGTGAAGAGAAAAGATAAATAATCATTTAATTAATAATAAATAACATGTTGAGGATTTCTGTGTGCGTATTTATGATTTCAAACCAAAAAATTAGGCTTCTAAACTAATAATAATAAACTATAAACATTCACCAATAAATACTTACACCTTGGACGACGGATCGCACTCGAGTCCACAAAGGACAACTCTTGTTGCGAATGGACGTCTCTACGCGCACCCACAATTCTTTTCAGAATTGTCGGTGCAAATGTTAATTCTAGACAATATTATAACGATTTGGCTTTACGTAAAATAGAATTTTCGTTTTGCTTTAGTGATTTTGGATAGTTAATTTCATAAAACTGCCATAGTTTTACTCTTTGGATCAATCAATTTTCTTTGGTTTTTTATTAACATTATTCTCATTCTCAAGTCTATTGTAACTTCTTGTTCTTTTAATTTTTAGTACAATTTCTTCACGCAATTGTACTTTTACATTTTTTATTACTTTTTGCTAGTAAAGTGTTTCCTGTTTCTTCCCCCACCCTCCCGCTGAACTCGGGTAAGTATTAAATTTTGATCATAAATTTTATTCCGATTAAAGGTAATTTTCAGATGAAAATATTATTATCAAGAAACACATCAAAACTTTAAAAAATATGCGAAATAGCGAATTAGCGGACAAAAACGAATGAAGTATAAAATGCGTATTTTATTGTGGAATTGTCAATGTGTGCATTATTATATATTATGCCTATTTATTTTTAGTAGACCCATAAAGAATGACACGTTAAGGTCACGGGCATAGTATATAAATTAAATAGTACCAGAAAAGGAGTAAAACATATCAATAAAATGGTCATGAAACTTTAGTTCTGTATTGTATTTTCATCCCGAGTTTCCATTTTGTACTCGACAATGAGATACATACTCGCCCATCGCAACACCGTAATGTAATCATTTTGCTGTACTCAATAATTCATCGATATTGTATTATGATAATCGGAGGTAAATTTTAATAAGTGGCGAACATTAAATAATCGCTGTGTATTGTCACAATCATACAGCCCCATTATTAAGTTAACCTACAAATGTTCAATTTGTTTTGCCTAACTATTCGACATCAGCAATTGCCCCTTATAAACAAACATTGCAATTAGATTTCGTTCAGTCCGCGCAATCGCATTTCGTCACGGCTTAGATGGCATTACACATATTAAATACATTGTAACCAGTCATTACGGTAAGTTTTGTTATGGTTTACATATATGAATAGCGAAATTAACCATCGGTTCTTATATTGATCAATTGATAAAGATATGAAATTTAAATTGAACAAAATTGAACAAAATGAGGAAATCCTAAGGTTTAATTGCGATAGACTTAGAATATATATATATATATATATATATATATATATATATATATATATATATATTTAGGTATCTAAAAAAGAGTGGCGATGAAAAATAGAGTCGATCAATCAAATATTTAATTGTTATTATGTGGTTTTATTATTACAACTTGATCGGGCAGAGGGTTTTTTAGTGACTTAGTTTATTATTTTAAAATTGCAGCCTAATAATTGATTAGGGTTTACAAAGATTTCATTAACGAGTTTTACTTCAAAAAATAAAGAAGAAAATACAATATCGAGAAATATTTACAACGAAAAGACAATTTTGCATTTACATTATAACTAATATCGATATCATATTCCGGCTAATATTTGAAATGTGAAGTATTTTTGTCTATTTGTTTGTTCGTTATCCAATCATTTTGCAAACAAGCAATTTAAAAAATAAATAGTTCGTGTGACGAAGTAATATCTAAGATATTAATAGCGGCTTTGCTTGGATGAAATACTAAATGATATTAGAAGTACACATACAAATTTTGAAGAAACTTGATATAGACCCACCTCTTTATTTTAATTAAAATTTTAGATGCAGTTTATCTTGAAGAATAATATAATTCCAGTAGGATAATATTTAGTAGTCTTTACTCAATAATAGAAATTTATTACAATATGTTAGTACATGCACAACGCGTAGTCAGTCTATTTCTCCTGGATTTCGAGAGTTCAAAACCTGCATGTGAATTCGTTAGCGTTAATAAAAAATTCACGCAGGCAAAACCGACATTTTACAACTTTTAATACGATACTGAAACTTGTACAAAAATGTTGTGTTTATATTCACCATGATAAATTTGTATTAGGTTAGGTAAATAAAAAAATAACATAAATATAATCGAGTTTACAAGTGACCACTAATTTTCACGAAATACAAACTCATTTGCATATTATTAGCGACCAAAAAAATTATAACATGAAGTCTAGAAATGTAAAAGAAAACGCTAAACCCAAATTATATTTAACGAATGAATAGTTAGCAAGCTGTAAATATATCACCATATCCATTAAACGATCCTATGATTTAATCTGATACAAGGTTAAAATTAAAACAAATTTGACATATCTCTTTTACAATCCACCTGGAATCACTATACAGATTATTTTTGTTTATATTATGTTGTATGATTAATAATCGTTCGATTCTGTGATTGCAACCGTTCTCTACTAAAGATCATTCTTCCCGAATCTCAGTCGTCGACCGGCCACCGACCGCAATAATTTATGCGAGTGCTTTATCAAGTCTATACGGCGATCGCTCTCTAGCTATCGATTGCTGTTATACGATATAGACTTTATATTGACTACAATATTTTCCTGTTGGTTGAGTAAAAAAAATACGTTACTTAGTAATTCGATTTGGCTGCATTTAAACATTAAATTCGCGCCAAAAAATGTAATTAAAAATTTGGCTTCCGCTTTTGGATTGGACGCTGTAGAAAGGAAACGTTAAATTAAATAAGAATTGCCTTGAAATTGCAAAAAATAAAAAAAGAGATACCTATATAAAAGGTATTTATGAAATAGAAGATATATTATTATTATAATAGAGTAGATAAATGAACATTATAACTACAAGTGAGATATATCGGTAACACCACGACTTAGCCATTTGATGTGTACACTTATTACTTATAAGTAAAAAGAATTAACTATCTTATTTTTATGAACTTATCGATAAAGGTTTCATTAAACTTGATTAAAATTTAATTTAACCTTAAACGTTGACATTTAAGTCAGCTTTCTAATAAAATAAAAAAAATTATTTTATTGTGGAATTTGTATGGTATTATCTGTGTTCGTTTTATTCAAAACCAGCTGTGCGTACGCGACTTCGTCTGCGTGGACTTCGGTATAAGAGGTTTTTCGTTTTATATTTTTTTTCTCCTAGATTTCTACGTTTACACGCTTATAGAAATCTGGGTGGTAATTTATTCTTCAATCACGCAAAATCGACTGTACGGATTTTGATGAAATTTGGCATGGTAATAGTTTATATCCTCGAGCAATATATATGATATTTTTATCTAAATATTAGTTATGAAAAAACAGTCTTACTTGGTAAATAACACAATATTGGTACTGCCAACGCCAACTATTAGAATTTTAGTAAACTTTAGAATCATAGTTATATTACAATATGATACTACCAAAGCCATCTATTAGTATTTTTGGTAAACTTTGTGTTCATAGAGATGTGAAAGAAAAAAAAACAATTTAAAAATTCCAAATAACTTTTCTTATACCAAATTCCACGCGACCGAAGTCACGTTAGCACAGCTAGTGTCAAATAAATTTCCAAATATCTTAAGAAGGAATATATTGGAAAAGGGAAAAGTCGTAAAAGAAAGTTTTATAAGAAGACTGCTTTGATTTTTATACCTCCTCGATATAAAATTTTGTACAGATTAAAAATGTACGAACAGAGTCTTTCTTTCCCATTAGTAGTTACTTTTCCTTAGTCGACAATAGAATTATCTTGAAAATAAAAAGTATATTGTGAGTAACGCTTTCCGCAAGCGATGTGAAGCAATTTCCAGAAGAAAAACATCATCAAACCGTGTTGCTTTCTTTATTTTATTCAGCGTCTTTTTGTTACGAGGACGGCTGTCGCCAGATATATTAAAAAACTTTTTAGCAGCATGCGAGCAAGGAGTCCGCTTCACATATTCACCTTGCCTTAGTTTGTATGCAAAAATAACGTGTGAAATTTAAAAATAACATTTTCTATTAACAGGATATTCAAACACTTCTCCGTCGCAGGATAACTTTTAAAGTAAATTTTATTGTAAGTTATACTTCTTCCCTTAGAAAAAAGCCGTCAAGAAAAGTTTTTTAAATCTAGCTTTATCTCATTTTGTATTTCATTTTAGTAGGGCAGTTAGGGAGAAAAGAATATCAAATCGTATTTAGAGGTCGATACAAAATACGACCATATACTGATCGCAATTAACTAATCGCTAAACGATTTCTAGTCACGGTGGTGCTAGTGTTGAAATATGGTATTTATATGTGACCGTGTGCAAGTATAAACGAATATTAAAGGTATATAATTTATTCGTAGATATATTGTTTTATGATTAAGAATAAATTTATCAAAGAACTCAATGTTTAAATTTAATTTTGTCATTTCAGTGCATTTAATACGTATTAATAGAGACTTATCAATTTTAACAAAGATTATAATTTTGTTTAGGTATTTATTAGCACGAGTTTGAGATTCGTGTTTTGCGAATTTAGGATTTTTTTGTTATTGCTCAGTGTACCTTTGACAAAGGCAATTGTCTATAAATACCTGTTTCTAACTAAAACATGCAGTGATTATAACTTGAAGAGGAAATAATCTTCAAGTTATAATCGCACAAGTAGAAAGAAAATATTTTTGCAGACAAGATTTTTTTAAACACTTATTTTTTATTTGATTTTGTTGGTACAAGTTGTCAGCAAAAAATATGTAGTATTTATTAAAAAACTACTAAGAGAGCAGTATAAAGCAGTAAGACTGCTTCATTCTACGGCAGTCGAACTTTGAAATAAGATCATTTAACTTTTTACATTTCTGTTCATCAACATCCATTACATTTATGTTTATAATAAAAAAAGGAATATACGCCAGTCTTAGAGAGTACTTTTTAAGATTGAAATAGGTTCTGTTATCTATTCGGCATGCTTGCTCAATTTCTGGATAAAAACGTCCAGAACAACGATTGTCAAGCGTCTTGAAGAAAACTAGAAAGTCTTGGAAATTTGTCCGCCAAGACTGGACGTGCGGCTATAAAAACAAATATTATTCCATCCGTATAGAAATTATACAAGCATACTACGGTGACCATTTATAAATAGCAAACGTACTGCTTGTTGTATATAAATATTGGTATTGTGGGCGATGTCCAATTTCGGTGTTTTTTCTGCTCCATTGGCTGCTTCCAAGATACGGTTGCGGATTTTCTACTTGGTTCACAATCGATCACTTTCTAATAATTATCAGTTAATTGTAATTCTTGCTTTATTGTTTGTTTTCTTCTTAGCATTGTTTAAATTCATTGCCTGTGAAACATTATGTCTAACAATTTGGATCAAGCCAATTTGCGCTTGACTTTATGTTGAAAAAGTCTATATGAATGAATATCTGTCGATAAGAAACGGCGAAAAATGACGCGATTTCGTTCAAAAAGTAAAATTAAAGCAGTGTTGATATTTTTAGTTTTAAAACAAATAAACTACGAAGAACTAAACAAAAATAATAAAGAAATTCTCATTAAGATAATATAGAGTAGAATATTACTAGACAGAGTTTTGTCAAGCGGAGCTTGACGAAGGATAATTTGGCATTTAACAAAGATTATGTAAGAAGAATAACGATTCTTTTAATCTATTAATAAATATGGATTCAGCATATAAATTTACGAATATAATACTCTGTTTAAGAATATAATAATATCTATAATTGCTACATGACCGTAGAAAAATAAAATATATAATTTACGTTTGATTAAAACTGAAACTTTTATTAGAATTCGCAGTCTGAGAAATGAGTATAGCCACATATTGAAAATTAGTCCCTATTACTTTTTATTTTTCGATTAAAAAAATAAACGGTAGAAGGAGCGCACCAATAGTTATATTCTTTTCTCATGGTTGTGTTGAGCACCTACAGATGTGTAAAAGAGGAAGGAATTCTAAGTAAACAATGTACGAAATCGAAATTAAGACGAACATTAAGACGCAGATTTTGAACTTAACGAGCAGTCATTATAAGCGAGTCTGTTGGCACTCTGCCATCGTAATCCATGCACGCGTAAATAAAATGTCTGATGGATTTATACTTATCACTAGTCATCGCATCCGCTTTGGTTCGTACACCGATAATTCTGGGAATATAACTTACGTTAAATTTTGCATTTTTCACAAACTTAGTATGCAGTGCCATGCCGTGTTAAATTTAAGACAATGGCTGGTTATATACACACACACACTCACACACACGTACACATATATATATATATGTATATAAATGTATATGCATGTGTATGTGTATGTGTATGTGTATGTGTATGTGTAGGTGTATGTGTATGTGTATATATATATATATATATATATATATATATATATATATATATATATATATGTATATATATATATATAATTGTATTAATAGTTTTCTTGACTGATAAATCATCTACCAATCTTATATATATTTTAACATTGAAAGACGTACCTGAAAGGTAACAAAAAACGAACGACAATCATTGAATGATTGTCGTTCCAGCTTCGCCTACCTTATTCAGCCTGTTTTGATTGATTCTTTACTCCTAAAGTAAGCTATATGAAAAATGCCTCTTTTTAAAAGATTACGCGAAAAATATCACATTCCGATTCTTGGATAGTAATGAAGCAAGGAATCATAAAATCATATCTGTTCGTTTATAATAAATAGCCTTACAGCATTTAGAATTTTAGACCAGTATGAATGAAATTTGCAAGTAGATAAGGATCTCAATTTATATGTAGAATTATAATAAAAAATAAAACCTATCGAGTACGAATAGAACTCGCACTACATTGAGACAATCATAAATCTTTTCTTGTTTTGATTGACCTATATAAAAATATTAATGTTTCACAAAGTAAGTATATGAAAGTAAGTATTATTTTATTTAAAAAATTATTACATCTCTGCAGTTTTCTTGTAAACTTCTAGTCAGGTTTTACCAACCTTGTTTTTTTCACGATTTTTGGTTCAATAGTTTCGGAAGTAAGGGGGAAAGGATTTTCTATTTTTGTACATTTTTTTAATTATAAACAAATAAAAACATTTTTGTATTCTTCACAACGAGCCCTTCCAAATCATATCCCATAATAAACATAAAATTGAAAAAAATGTGTACCTCATTTATCCTCTCTTTAATTTTTAAGTATTTGCAAAGTATATAGGTTAATAAGATGAATTACTGTGCCAAATTTCAAAATTATACCACGTATATTTTATCATAAAATCCGGTGTGGCAGACGGACAGACATACACGTGAGTGATTTTATAAACGTTCCGTTTTTTCTTTTTTGTGGTAAAGAATCGTAAAAACATTTAAACTACCTCGCCACATGTAAAAATTGAGGACAGTCCATTGGACAGGTTTTTCAAATTGAAGTTTTATTAAGGTTAAGCCGGCGAAAGATATATGTAGAGTAGGTGATATATTTACGTTCTGAAAAATTAAAATTCTGTTATTAGTTTAATAGAAATACTATGTGCCTTTTAATGTTTATAAACGTTGAATGCGTACGGAATTCTTATTGTGCGAGTTGTACACGCGCTTCACAGGTTTTTTTTCTATTTCAGACTATAGGAATCACTATTAAACCTAATAGAAAAAACAGAAACAAACCTGTAACGTGTATATTCTATTTTTCCCTGTATATTGTTCCAGTTCAATTAAATTAGTGTTTGGTTTCACTAGTGAAGTCTAATATCAGAAATCGATATTGATACTTGGGTACATTAGCGCCAGTATCTTGAAAATATATCAGTTAGATCCAAGATTTATTCCCCACAATATTTTTCTTTTTGGTATCATGAAAATCTCATTAAAATATTAATGTTAAGGCACTTTCTTTCGAGCTAGTTCGAAATATTAATCCGAACTTCAATTGTATATCCGTATACTTATCGATAAAATAAATGCACGTCCTTTAAAAAAAACACAACTTGTTAATATTTTACACTGACGTAATTATTAGGCCCAATTTTAATGCAATATATTAAAGGAAACAATCGAGGTATGGAGAAAAATTTGAATGTAAAAAATTATTAAGGTAATTCGAAGTAATTATTTAAGGCTAAGTAAGGGGCAAAGTTTTGGAAAAAAACACTCGATAAAACAAAAAGACATATTTGATTAAGGGGGGGGGGGGTACTTTATTAAGAACTTCGGTAATATGGTGTATTATCAAATGATGTGGTACGTTGTACGTATCCATGGACCTAATAACCACTGTGTATCACACACAATAGGCGATTCAATTCTCATTCCGATGAACAAAAATGTTTCAAAATGGCAGATAAAAATTAAAATCTTTGCTCTTGTGAAAATAAATTTTATACTGGTAACCTTATTTGGTATCAGTCGATCACCATTCGCAGCAACATAGCTTATTTGTAACCTCGCACTTGCATTAATTACTTCAACCCATAATTCTTACAGATAAACGCTATATGATACCTATATCATATGATCACATGTTAGTTCAGAATAGCTTTCCTTTGAAAGTCTGGCAAATCGATAAACAGACAATATACATATTGATGGATAGATTTGTAAATTCAATTTAAATATTGAAGATATTCATGACTAGTCTATCTCCTAATTAATATAACAAGGTAAACGGTTATAAGTAAAATTGCAAACGAAAAAATTAGTGGACTCTTCGATCTCGTACAAGGTCACATTCTTTAAGTTCTATAATTTTTCAGATTCTTTCAATTCATAATAAAATAAAAAGGAAATAAAAATTATGCTGCAAGTTATATTAAAATGGTAAATTAAACAATGTCAGTTACTTAAATAACATTAAAAAAAGGAGAATAACTTAAAATTTATCTATTAAATATCTATTTTAGCTGAATAAGGAGGAATGAGCGAACACCCTTTTTTCTATTTCAATTAATATACTTTTGATTTCACTTATTATTCCACAAACAGTTTTTTATCTCTCTACCCACCTTCTTTTAAATATATCTGTTCCACCCGTGTTTTTCTTTGTCTCCAATTTTTCCTACTAATTCTTCTATACATACCCGTTTTGATAATTGCTAAGCAGGGAATGGATGTTCCATTCTCTTCCTTGTTTTTAGTCCTGCATGTAGATATACATTGAACTATAGCGCTCAATCATTACAAAAATTAATACGTTAAACACTACATTTCGCTGCTGTAAATTTCTAAATTAAATTTTAATAGCATTTTGTTTTCAGATAACAAAGAGTGAAGCTAAATTCAAATTAGCTATTTCCAAAAACGTTTCTTCAAGCCAGATTATATTAATAGCTAGTAAGTAACAGGTTATTGTCATCTCTTTGATTGATATTTCGGTGAACTAAAACTACAGATACCTAATGCTGCTCGTATAGATAAGTATGTAATTTATATCGTATCAAAAAGTAAGTACAAACATTCCCAATGTATCTTATAAAGTTTATTAAACGAAACACCTGTTTGGATTGATGGCATCATTAAAGTGCTTTAACATGATTAAAAATGACATTCTAGATTTTGTTAAATAACTCATATCTCAAAAATATTTTGTAGTTATTTTTTATTCCTTATATTCCGACCCATCTTCTGTGATATTGTTTTTATTTACAGTTTTTTCCTTGAACTTTTCAATTCTATAGACAATGCATGGAAGACATTTTCAGTAAATGACGTTACTCCGCTATTGTTTTCAACGATGTTAAAATATCCAGTACGTGGATGAGAGTTTCATAGCCTGCTCTCTTCATAATATTGCGCTTACCTTTTATAATTTAGGATATTTTAAAACTTTAAGTATAAATTGTTAGTTTTCTAAGCTTATGCTTGATATTGACAAAATATGGTTCCTTTAAAATGTTTTTTATTGATCGTCTTCAAAGTGTCACTAATATATTTATTCACAAAATCTTTTATTTAACCCATGGTTTTCTTGAAACTTGGTTAAGATTGCTATTGTATCTATAAGTTTGTGATATTTCAATGACAAACATTTAACTTTATAGTGTAGAAATGCTTAAACAGAAATCAAATCTCATTTAATTAGTATACAAAGAGTGGACTCGAAGTACTAGTGATAGTTATACTAAAAGTAAAATGGTGCCTTTTGTCTAAACAATTTTACCTTAAACGATAGGAAATTATTCGAATAAGCTAAACATTCCTTTACTAATTTCCATTTACTAAACTCAGGCCATCGAAATGATCGACACGCATCGGCTATAGAACAAAGTAAGTTTTGCTCAAATCACCTTAATTATTTTTCCTCGAAAACTCCGACGCATATTTTTTGAAGCTCTTATTTGATACGGGTATTTCAAAGTATTACATTTATTTCAGATATATATATATATATATATATATATATATATATATACATATATATATAAAATTCCAAAAAAAATATACTTAAACTTTTATTTCAAGAGTTAGCGTTAACGATTGCCTTAATTTATAAAATAAAATGTTACAATTCTAGAAAAGCAGAAACGATTATTTCTATTATTTAATTACAAATAGTTTCTTAAGATACGATTCATTATACAATACTTTAAATTACTTAGAGGTCGTTTTGAAATAAATCGATAGGTATTCTACATATTAAAAACCAGTTCACAAAAATACAAGTTACATTTTTAAATTTACATCCCATACTTTTTTATATAGAAAACTAAAAAAAACAATGGTTTTTTCTTGAATGATATACAAGTTATTTAGCTTTTATTAAATTTCAAGAAAATGTATTGAACAGCGGTTACACAATACGCAAGCATTAATAGAAAGAAAAATCCTATTCGTCTTACGAAAGTTATAAGTATATAGTTATTATAAAATATGTACATAATTTTAAAGTTAGTGGAAACAAAAAAATACAATTTTTCTGAACAAGGATAAAAATAAATGAAATATGTATTTTCAAATAAGTAATATCCAAACCAAGAAACAGTATATAATTAAAACGTTCACCTTTTAATCCCGTAAAACTATATTGCAGTCCAATCGGCTACAACGTCCAACACTACCGAATCTTACACAAAACAAAAACACGCAATTACTTATTCCGAATACTTTACAACAAAGCTGGAACGGATAGTTTATCCACGAAAAGATCGCGACCGCGAACGTAGAGTCGAGCAAACGAAACAACGTGCAGCCAACGCGATGTCCGGGCTGCCACTGGCGGCGCCGGCAGACGGCGTCGCCGCCCCCCCTTTCCCCTCCTCCTTATTCGCCGCCCGCAAGTTTTCTTTTTCAGTGGCGTCTGAAGTGGAATGTTTGTATGTCAGTTGCGATATTAAGTAACTCAGCTGTATGTTGTTGTTTGGAATTAATAAATCAACAGCTGTTGTCCTGTTTTGTTTACGCGCTTTGTTCGCGGCAATGTGGGTTTGACCCGGTGGCCAAGAGTCGAATAAAGTAGAGTTTCGGCTATGCATACTTCGACATTCGGCCCAATACATGAGTTGAAAAAATACAAGAGGTCGCAATTATAAATGCAAATCACGTTTTTATAAATTTTATTGAATAGAAAATGTGTCGGTATTATTTTTAAAGGGTGACGACGAGAGCGGTTTTTATTCAAAATTGTAAATTTTTCAAAATTTACTGCGGTAATTAGTATACATGTTACTTTTGTGCATTCCACATTATGAAAAATACAAGAAAAATTCATCGGTGTAATTCCCACACTTATTTGATGAACTAACGGTTTTATCTGGTTAACGAACTTAACTAAATTTAACATGTTTCATTAATTACCTTTTTTGAATTTTGCGCGGGAGATTTTTCCCATTTTATGTTATGTTTAATTCAATAACAAGTGCCTTCGCAACCTTCTTTCCAGTCAATTATTACTTCTACGAAAATTATACAAAATGTTCTAAAATAAATAAGTTTCTTGAGAAGAATCTGTTTCGTATTAACATTCCAATATTTTAAAATAAAGGGACAATCCCTGCTAGGTTATTTAAAGCAAATATAGTATAAACTCTATATAAGGATATTTTTGTGGTATCTCGTATTCAAAGTATTGCAGAAGGTGAAATTCTACAATAATAAAAATTATAGTTATTCAGCATTCAATAAAATGTTAATGTATATTTAAAGTCTTAATATTATTTAGTGAACAATCGCAAGACACAACATGAACTATACTATATATAATAAACTAAAATTTTCTTTGACCGTGATCAAAGGCTTACATATTTATAAATCGTTTAAAAAATTAATGTGGAGGAAACAACATTGATTTTGAATAAATGAAATGAAGAACTTTTCAAATTTTCTTTATAATGAAAATATTAGTTCTAAATCCAAAGATGTATACGACCCAGCAATAAGTAATAGGAAATTTCTCATATTATTAGTTAAAATGTATATTTGATACTTATTTGGTAACTTTTTGGGTAACTTTTTTAGATGGGTATGATCCAAAAACTCCTATGAACTTATAAATTTTATTTCTATTGTATAACTCCTATTTGTATTTTGCGTAATTTAACTTTAGGTGATAAAATCAAGCACGTTTGCGAAATTTTAGTTCACTTAAAATTAAATTGGTTAATTTTCCTAATAAACTAATCACCATAAACCGATTGATTTCAAAAACTGATTGAGATAAGATGTAGTTTCTTGGCCAAACCAGACTTTGAATTGGAACTCTCAAGGAATTTGTTTCCTTTGCAACTATCCGAAGCAGATCTGGTAATGGACTGCCTTGGCTTGGAGTGAAGCGATTTTTGATGCACGGGATCAAACAGTTGTGCGAAGTATTATAGGTGCCCTTTCCTCCATCAAGAGAATACAGAATACATAGAGTGAACAGTTTGTTTATTCGTGCTAAATCCGCTACTAAAATTGATGCGAAGATAATGACGATTTGAAAAACCACGATGATTGAAACTACATGATTGGAACTTTACTGTTTGGAAACTTTTGCTTCTTCATATACTTCTTATATGAGTGATCGTAATAATAACCGCTTACAGTGTCATATTTCATAAAATTACGCATTAATTCATACACTCTTAATAATGATACAATGTTCATCATGAAAGTCACATTATAAGATATAATATTGTAATATCTCCTATTAGAATGGGATTAGTAGCGATGACTTCAGTAGAGTACTATATCAGCAAGTCTTGACTCATAATTTTTCTGTAAAGAAGTGCTTTAACGTTTTCTAAACTAATTCCATAACAGTCTTTACTTTATAAGTATATGATATAGAACATCGATTTTTTATATTATCTGTTATGATGTAAAAATTACAAATTTTATTATCACAAGAATATAAAATATTACCTGCTGACGAGTAGGTAAACGGTTTAATTAACTTAATGTACACGTTTACCTTAACCTTGGTGTAAGTACTAGTTAAGATATTAACAACTTAGTCGATCTAAAAACAATTTCATTCGACCGATTGCATTGAGGCTGCATGCTTCGATCGGTGACTAGTGAAAATCGGCGAAGATATAAATTAAAACATATTGACATTTGGATGAAAACGACCTTGCCATTTGGATGAAAAAATTATACAACCGAGTATCTTAATGTAGATCAAATGTTTTGGTTGATTTGTTCATGCTTTCTTTTTTCTTTTTAATTAATAAGATGATGTTATGTGAAAACTTTGCTGAGCTGTGAGTATTTGATTTGATTTCAAAATGGCCGAAGTTATTCACTTGATATTATCTCCATTAGCAATCGTCTTTTCCAAATACGTAAACAGTTATTAGGGAGGAGCGGAGTGAGATGGGGAAATGTTTCGTAAATCAAAGCGTAATTAAACAAAAATACAAAGCAAATATCTGTTAATGGTTGACATTTTTTAAAAGTTAGGTTTATTAAGGTAGTTTAATAATGTTTACATATCTAGATAACCACCAACATATAAATTGTGTGGATTAAATAATTGTAACATTTATCTAGATCCTAAAATACAGACTGTTTTAGTCACTGATAAACTAATTCTGAAACGTGATGAGTGTCTAAATGCGACGAAAAATTGTTTTAGAGCTGTTTATCCAAAATAAGAATACAGCTATAATAAGATTTTTCTCACAAATTTACCTCTTTTGCTTTCTTGTTCTTTTATTTTGCAATTATTATCATATGTAGATTTATGAATAGCCTTATTATGACGTATCGCCAGATACTTAATTTTTATAACTAAAGATATCTTTCATTATATTAATAAATAAAATATGGAAAACGTGGAAAATAATGACAAAATTGTCATAAATTTTATATTTTCTCACGATTACAGGCTAACCTTATATAATTAAGCCTAATTTTACACTGAAGTAAAGGTTTTTTAAATTTTATTTATGATTGCATGAACATATGTATATACTCCATCAATAACTTTTCAGTTTGATGGGATCCCGCAATATAGATTGAGGTAAAAATTTTTAAGTTTGTTAAAATAAAAATATTATCCTCAAGATTTTCTAAATGAATTAGTGAAAGATTTAAAGAAAATTTTGGAAAAAGTAATGCCATTGAAATTGGTTTAATAATCTTTCTGAATTACTATTTATTTTCTTTTTGCAAGTAATATTTTTAATTTTCCTATTATATTATCTTGCGATTATTATTAGTTACCTAACTGTCATTTTCCATTCTACATCATATCGACCCATGTGTTTAATCTTTAATTTACGTGCGTATTGATCAATTTGTAAATTATTTAGTTGAGGTTACTGCACGGAATCAACATTTATTGGAAAAAGTACATTATATGGAAAATGTAAAACGTAAATTGACAAGTTTTCTAATGCCATGCGAAACAAACAGAAAATAAGTTAGCGAAAAAATTATTAATTCAAATTTCGCACCGACTAGTTATCCATCTAAAAGTTAGATTGAAAAATTAGTTGGAGAATTAACGTCAAGAATATTTTATTTTAAATGTAAATTACCAACTATAAATATTCAATTTAAGTTTTCTCATCAGAAGACC
This sequence comes from Druceiella hillmani, assembly GCA_039881145.1. Classification (NCBI taxonomy): domain Eukaryota; kingdom Metazoa; phylum Arthropoda; class Insecta; order Lepidoptera; family Hepialidae; genus Druceiella; species Druceiella hillmani. Next base: position 24,224,897 of record JAYKKI010000005.1, read on the forward strand.
TCACCGATGCTTGGTCATTTAGCGGAAAATTGACGCGCATTGGTAAAGATTTTTTCCAGATTCACGTCGTCACGTTCGAACATACATTTCAATTTTTATTAATATTTATGTGCGTTTAAGCTAGTAATATTATGAATATAAATATTACTTTTTAGTATATTCGTACCAATAATCAGTATTAGATTTAAATGATTTTCATAATTAAAATCATAAAATATTATCTATCTGATATGATTAATGTACATATTAGCGCGTATTAAATGAAAATCAAACAAATATTGGCTACGCACATGTTAAAAAAAATTATAGTATTATTAGTTTCTTAAGTATCAAGTTTTGGTAGTTTTGGTTCCCAGTCATATATATTATGTGTATGTAACGAGTCGCTCGTCTAGTGTGGCTACAAATTTGTGTCCCTCTATATCTCTGCTCTTCTCCCTTGGTAGAAGAAGCAACGATCACGATTCGAATATCTTTTATATTAATTTTACATTCGTTATTTTCTTTAATTCATAATTTTTACGGATAGAGATGAGAGCTAGATAAACAAATTTAATTTTAATAGTTTTATTTACCGATTTTTATTTTAAATCTCATCTAGTAGCTTTGCCGTGTATTTAACCAATTTTTTTAACCAATATACTTCTAAATTTGACTTTTAACTTATTCTTCTACTTTTATAACATACGTGACATTGTTCTATTTCTCTCAACAGAAACAGACTATATCTATCATAATCTCATTTCTATTCTCATCTTATTCACCGAGTTTTCGCGTACTATTTTGTTGAAGTTTCATTGTTTATGATTCATAAATGGTTAAACTCTCCTAGCTTTCTCGCAATGGCGTTAAAAAATACGCCTTCGTCTTGTTACGTTTATCTTAAATTATTTGTTTGGCTGATCAAATTTTAAATAAAATGTATACAGGCCTCGTTATTTTCATCATCTACGTCTTATTTTTATGTTTCATTATTTACGTCTCATTACGTATTTATCTTTTTATTCGGATAATTTAAAGATATTCACTGAAGATGTCGCTACATGTAATTTATAGTAATATTTAAGGTTTTGAAATAAGTGATATTTTTGGAGTAATATTGGTTTAAGTAATTTCGTAACTTTTTTAATAATACCTATCTATGTCCCTTTTCGTATATGCTGTCTTTTTTTGCTTAAAGCATCGCTGGTCTAGATTTTTAAATAATATGTTGGTGTTTTCTCTCTTAATAATCAAGTTAATTGCAAAATTTCTGGCGTTTATTTGAATTGACGAAAGAATAATAAATTCTCAATAAGCTCTTGAAAAGCTTTTTCGTAGACATGGTTTTCAATTAATTATCTAGTTGTTTTTTTATGAATCATAAGTAATGTTCTTGTCTTAAAAGTAACTCATATTTTAGCTAAAATTTCAAGGTAAAGCTTAGGCTTCGAGATAAGTTTTCTATAAATTGTTAAGCCCGCGCGAATAATTCTTACTGTGCGAGTGCCAGTAACTCTAATAAGAAAATATCTGACCTTCATATCCTTTAAGGAATATTTGAAAACAAAAAATATTAGTTTAAATATTAATATGAAATTGCTAGAATTCTTTGAAGTAAATTCTTTTTAAATCTGTCTGATAGTTTTTGTACGATGTTCCTAAAAATATAAAGACACAAGTGCTAAAAAAGGTTTTTATGGCTTATACTTGATTCTAAATACGCCATTAACACTAAATTTTTATAATAATATAGGGGCTTCTATCAATGAAACTCTTCAAAGAACAAAAGCATGTCACCCGGATTAAAGCATTTTTTAAAAACTAGGTAAACATTCATGTATCAAACGGAGGCGGTGAACATAATCCTCTGTGCTTTCATTACTTAGGATCTCACTCCCGCAAGCTCATGTTTGAAAAGCTTATGTTTACATTGTTAAGTATTGCCTATTGAAGTATTCTCTGAATTTTTTCTCCTATTTTTATGAAGGATCCTCTTTTTTCACTCTAGTAAATCCAATGGTTTAGTAATTATCAGCAAATAAACAATTTAATATTTAATCCAATTTATCATGCAAGAATATTTCAATTTTGATAGTTTTGGGTCAATATATTTCTCAAAAATATCTGAAAATATTTTTCTCAATTTTCAGATATTTTTGAGAAATGAAAATTACATTTTTTACACTTTATGTCTGTAATTGCCTACGATACTCTACCTCTGTGTTAAATTTCAATTTAACTAACGGCGAATAGTTACCGGATACCGAAGTGATTTCGTAAGTGTTTCGTTTTTTAAATTTTAATACGGAACGCTAAAAATTAATTATTTTTCACCCTAATTAAACTTAGTATAATACCATATAACGTCGACACATTTTAATTGTGTACTAACAATTATAAGTTTTAATTTGATATAAAAATTTTCTATGGCCAATATAGAAATATCATATTTAATTGTGGGTCTATAAGATAATTTTTTCCCTTAATTTGATATTTTTTTTCAGAATGTAAAGGTAAAAATTGACTGAAACATTTGGTTTACTAAACACTTTGTCAAAGTGCAATTTAATGTATACAATCCTGAAAAAGGAAATAAAATGAAGAAATTCATTATCCATCGTTTCACAACCTTATTATACGGTGACAGCTAATGTAAAAGCATCTTATGAAATTTAAACTGTCTGTTAAAAAATGTGTGCCGTGCAGTCTTTAATTATAACATTAAAGTCACATAATACCCACGAGCTATACGGAACTTGGCCAGAAAGTAAAAAGGCCTCGCTGATGACATAAGCCGCAAACCAGCGCCCGACAAAATACAGACAATTAAACAAGACGAGTATCATCACGTATCGCGCTGAGTACAAACGAGACAACCCGAGCGATCCCTTGGAGCAAAAACGCGTGCTCATTAATGAATATTAATTCCGGGCCCGCGGTAGAACCTACCACCGCCACGGCCGACCAAGTCAAAGAAAACAAAGCTATTCATGAGTCATGCCCGACCACCCGTGAACAATTTAATGTATAACCCGAAGCAAAATTATACAAATTAACCTTAAATGCCCATGGGTATTGCCGCGGGCGCCAAACTTCATCCGTTCGCTCGGTTTTTGTTTTGAATTTTGCAGAGCGGATATTACCTGTCAACGACGATGTTACTTGTAGATCACCGTCTTTATTAGACCGCCTCAGACTGTAGCTTTTTTGTATTGAAACTTTTATCACGTAAAGTTTTAGAACGAATTCAAATATAATTTCCTTTTCGATTTGCAGGTGAAAAGTAGCGAAAACGGTTTGATTAATACGTCCCTCGACTAGAGTTCGGAGTTGGGATCAAAGCGTAAAATTAATCACCTCGTAGGCGATTTGACGAGTTCGGAGAAATTCGAATTAAGTGAAAAGTTATAAGCGAAATTTTCAATGCCAATTAAGGAAGGATTGGTGGAAGAATAATCAAAATGTTTGGTATGTATGTACGTATGTAGCAAACGTATGGGAAGGCTTTATTCATTTATATATTCAAACTGTCGTTTCTAACTTAGGAAGCGTTGAAAAAGACGTCTCAAAAATGGAAGTGTTATTCATTTCTCAGGTACAAATTGATTTCAAATTGATAGTCAAGATTACTAGTTTATCTTTATCGACTTAGAGAGTGTGGTGTTTAAATCTATTGTTCTGGAAAGAAATTAAAACAGAACTGATAATTAGGCGGTTTTCGAAAAATCGTTACAGTCTATCGAATTTTTTTTTAAAAATATATTTATTTGGCTTAAATTGACATTATGAGTTCTTTTTATACACAAATTTCAACATTTATTTATTTTAAAATTATACTGAAAGGACAAATTAAATTTTCAATTCATTTCATTCAAAGTTGAAGATTTAAAATTGTTTGCATATGATAATTAAAAACAAAATTATTTTTATTTGTTCACTTTAAAAAAGATTAGTGAAATGGTAAATATTTCTTATTTGAACTAAGTTGTTCAAACATGTCATTTTTTTAAATTAGTCACAAGTAGTTTCAGTGAGCAATGAAATTGTAATTTATATTTGTTTAGTATAGTTTTTAATTTATATTTATTATATATGTATATATATATATATTTATATATATATATATATATACTATTTTGTATATATCTTTATTTTAAAGAATAAATTGTAACATTGTTTTTCATCCTCATAATATAAACAGCTTGTATTAGTCCACTGCTGGACTCTCTCAGGTATTTTCGAACATGTATATCATTGGAAGTAATGCCCAAAGGTCGTGAGGCTGTACTTAATGCAACACAAAACAGCAATAACATTATATTTATGTACTCTTGTTTCTAATTTTATCTGCAGGAGTTATTCACACACGTGAGATACGTGTGTAAAAAAAAGTTTGCAAAGGGTAGTAATTTCATGATTCTCATACTTGAACTGCGAATAATTTCACAAGAGTTTTCACATTCAATCCAATAAAAAATCAAGCTTCTTTCACACCAATAAATCATCTTTTTAAATTTGTTTGTAATTTTAAAATTAATTCTTCTTCTTCTTCGTCTTGCTTTTTTCTTTAATGAAGGTCGTGTTGTCTTGGATTGCCTTGAAATAGGAATTGAGTAAATGCTGAGCTAAATTCGTTATTTCAATGAATTTTGGTATTTGGAATAAAAGAAACTTTACGCAAAAGTGAAAGCAATAGATCTCATACTAATATAAATATATTATTTTATCTTTAATATTATATCTTCCAAATACTAACAAAATAAAAAGATTTCACCGTTAATACATTGTGAAGGGATAATATTCTGATTCATTTTTATTTAAATGTAATTTTAATTAAATTACGAAAATTTGCTACTGAATTCATTATTATCTTATCATTTGTTTATTTTTGACAAAAATCAGGCTTTATTACAAGCTTACCTGCTGAAAATACTACGTAATGAAAACGAAAATTGACCAACTACCTTAAATCTTAGTGTTAACATTGACAGATTCAATAATAATATATATTTTAAGAGCTCCTAATCTATATTCTAGTAAATATTATGTGCTAGTATTTTGTTTGCGTGATATCATCTGGCTTTTATTAGAGATTCTGTGAAATTACGAATATATTTTCTAAATACTATAGAAGAAATAGTTTATTGCAGATTGTTATATACTTAATTGATTATTAAAGAATGGGGACTTATAAGCATACACTTGTAAGTCATTTATAAAACACATGCTCATATTCGTTATAATATTTATAGTTGTAAAGTTGTTTATAATATTTATATTTTGTGTATAGTTTATAATATTTACGAAAACGATAATTTAATTTTCATGGTACTTGACTTAATTCTTCCTCTGGCATTTTTGTGTCTTTAAATTGCTCTAAAAGGTTTTGGAAATTAATTTATTATGTTTTTAGGAAAACAGAAGTTTGATATATTATGAAAACTGAAAGAAAAGCTTATATTTTCCTTATATATATATATATATATTTTTTTTTTTTTCCTTTTTTTTTTTCTTCTCATGCAGAATTTGCACGGAAATGTGTTTTTTTACCGACCACGAGTTTTCATTACGTTTTGAGATTGAGTGCAAAATTCTTTATTGATCACTTTTCTTGAAACATTAATTGCTACATGTAATAAAAATATCGAGGTTTATATTTTTGTATATCTTAATATCAAAATAAGGTGGGGTATTAGGCCATTGGGATCAACCACCATTTAAAAACTAATATTGCAAAACAATTTCAATTTACATAATGGACCTTTGTATGTTTAGAAACATTTTAATATTAAGGGTAATTGTTTACTGATATTATTATATTCATATTATACTTTCCCAAATACAATTACATTATACAAAACATTTGTTTTATCAACCTTTTGTATGAATTGACTAGCATTAAAGTGAAATTTAGTCTTTATTACTCGACGAATATATAAGTTCTGAATGAAATGGTTTCTTCAATGGGTACCGAAGAAAATGTGGAGTTATCTGATCACATATTGTAAAATAGTTATATCTCCAATCTTATATGCATATAAAAATCTTATATCAATATATACAGGAAAAAGAAGGGATACATAAAGAATAAGGAAGGAAGGAAGGAAATATTAAAATAACAATTTTGAGAGCAACAATACATGCCTCTTTAGATATTCTTGCAACATACGTTTATAAACGTAACGTTTGATGAAGACTATAGTTATGTAATTATTTATTATTGTTAGAGTCGGTCAATTGATATTTAAATTGAATAAGCATTTGGTTATTCGTCTTCTTCTACAAAGCTAGTAATGAAATTCTCTTTTTGTCTTTACTCACATATATCTAGCCTCGTAATCTAAGTAAACTCGATACGTATATATACACTCAAATATTGGAGAGAATTGGTAGGTATATCAAAAGCGCGAATGTAGAAGGAAACATAGTTGATTTACCGTGGCTTTATGATACAGATATATTTAAATGTGATTGACCTTGATCTCATTATCGATCACCTTCTTTAGCATCCACAAATAAATGATACAAGGACAAGAAAATAATATATCTATTCTATAGAAAGAAAACCTCCAAATTTTCCCTGGTTCGAAAAGTTTTCTCCAAAATAGACAGATAAAGTTCCAAAAAATTATCCTGTTTCAAATCAGTGTTGGTATTTATCAAGTTTAGTTTGTAGTTAATTTTGGATTAGAGAAATGTGTGTTATGTATATTTATCCGAACTCAACATTCGGATAAATATACATAGCACACATTTGTATATTTCAACAAGAGGGCTCAAAATCCAAATGCGAGATTATTTGGTTTAATTTCGATCTTAGAAAATTATAGTGCCAAGTACATTTTGTATATAGCGACACTAACCACTGTATTAAAAAATTATAAGATAATTTTCAGTACCTAGACCTTGTAGGTTGTAGTCCAACGCGTGTTATATAAATTACTTATTTTCAATGTCACTTAGTTCAATTTACAAATGTCGGTAAAAATAACTTCAAATGTAGTCTAAAGACAAGAATTTTTTGACGACCTTAGCTTTTATAGTCTTTATTTAAAAATAATTCCTTAATCTTAATCGTGGAAAACTTTAGTTGTATAATAATTATCGTTATGTTTAAGTTCTATAATCACATCAATTCAATAAGTAAATTAACTTTGTGTTTATGTGACGTCTTCTTGATTTGTTAATTACAAGTATTAGTTTTTTGAAGATATCATGACATTTCGCTCATTTATATTTATTTTTTGTTATCATACTTTATGACGTTATAGTGTGAGATATTGTTGGATTAACTTTTTAGTTAAAAATTAAATTTACTAACGAGAAAATAACATAAAAAAGTTCCGAAAGTAAATTAAAACATTAACGTGGATTTATACAAAAGTTACATTTGGGTAAAAAGCCAAATAATTAGAACAGGCAGAAACCTCCTTAGTACTTCGCAATAAGTATTTATACATTACTTAACTACCAAGTAGCAGATGGTGGCAGCGTCGAGTCGGATGAAACTCTATTATTCAAATAATTGCATTGTACATTCTGCTGCATTGTGGGAATTCAGCAAGATGTGTTTAACTTCCAACAATAGCATTAATGCAACAATCGCGTGGGATTTTAGTGTTGCGTTTAGGACTAAGGATTTGGTTAAATTTATATTTGGTTAGATAAGCAATGGTAGTAAAGTCGTTAAAGCCATGATTAGAAAATTGAGTAACTAACAAACTGTGCAAGGATGATGTAAGCAAATTTATGTTTGATTAAAGATAATAGAAAGTCAGTGTTTGTAAAAGGCGAATTATTGTCTTTGTGGGAAGTTTGACGCATCTCTTTCTTTGTGATACCTATTTTTAAGGTTCCGTACATCAAAAGGAAAGAAACCCTTATATGATCACTTCGTTGTCCGTCTATCTGTCTGTCTGTCAAGACTGTTTTCTTCAGGACCACGGGGAGGTAATAAGTTGAGATTTATGTCAAATACTTAGGTCTACGGTCCCTTGGAGCTGTAAAACAATCAGCATATGTAAGTCAAAGCAATTAAGAAAAACTCTAAAAATATGGCCATTTATGCAGAATATTTTGAAACTCGCAAATAAATCAAAACCTGTAGGTTGACCTAGCGTCATGAAATTTGCCAAGAAGCAAGGTCCACAGCTCAAGTAAAGGAAAGAAATCGAAAGCGAATATCTTTAATTTGTAGTTATATCGCATATAAAATATTTTTTTTTTTAAATATGCGCCTGTAAAAGACATAGTAGGCAATATATTTTCGTTTCAAAAAGTTTAAATTTTGTAAATAGTTTAATAGGAATATTATGTACCAGTAAAAGTCTAAATGCCTAAACGTCTCGCAGTGCAAATTCCATTCGTGCTTGACAGGTTTTTCTATATGGAAACTGCGAAATAATTTCCAGTAATCAACATTTAACTGCAAAAGTTATTGCAAAGATAGTTGTACCGATACTGCAAAATATATAGATACTGTAAAATTTATCTTATAGATAGCCATACAAACCACCTTATCCTAAAATTATATAATAATAATAATAAATATGTGATAAAATGAACCTTTTGATTTTAATAATCCATTTTTGTACTGTTTCTTCAAAATGTCTTGTATACTATTACAATATGCGGTTCCCAATTAAGGATGACTTTAGTGTGGAATTGTACTAAAAATGTAGTCAAGATGTCGTTTATACCGTTGAGTTCTTGATACAGTCATTTTTAAGAAATCATTTTTGGAAGTTATTTTACTGTAAAAACTCTTTATTTTTAATGTTAGGGCTGTTCAAAAAAATACTTTATTTGATGTTAATTTTTGGGAAGTTATTTTCCTGTAAAAACTTTTTATTTGTAATGTTAGGGCTGTTTCAGTATACTTCAATGTGTTTATGTATTTTCCATATTTTGTACTGTTTCTTCCAAAAAGTCTTGTATACTATTAAAATATGCGGTTCTCAGTTAACGGTGACTTTAGTGTGAAATTGTACTAATAATGTAGTCAAGATATCATTTTTACCGTTGAGTTCTTTATACAGTCATCTTTCGGAAATAATTTTTGGGAAGTTATTTTGCTGTAAAAACTTTATATTTGTAATGTTAGGGAAGTTTAAGTATATTTTGACGTGTTTATGCATTTTCCATTAGTGTAAAAGTTATTTCGTTGTTTTGATTATGTCGGTTGATGTTAATTTGTTTATTTTTCTTAAACCACTGATGTCATTACTAGGACGTCTAACCAAAACATTAGGTAACGAAATACTGATGAAAATAATATAGCAACTGTATTTTTGGCAGTCTATCATAGTATCATAACTTATGATTCGTTTGACACGCAAATTTGATATGGAAATGATTTGTTAGCGGCTTAAGTTTAGACTTGATGAAGTATATCTCTCGAAGAAAAACAAAATCCCAATTTTTTTAACCTCAAAATAGGAGGCACGGAAACTATGTGACAACAGGTGTTGTTGAAATTTAAAATTGTATTCACATTTTCTTTATTTCTATTTCATAATACAAGGAAAAAAAAATTCATACGAGTTTACATTTTTTGTAATTATTTTGTTTAAATAACGTTTGTAGAATGAAGCAATTAATTCTTTAGCGATAAGTAATTAAAGTACTAAGTTGAACGGGAAAACACAACAATATAAAAAAGTGACCTGTGCTGGATAAATGATTAACTTCTGTCGAACGTAATAATATTTTCGATTTAATTTACTAGTACGGATTTCCAATGACTCGAGGTCTAACTCGAACTTGAGTTTGTTAATTACTTACAATTCAATATAATTTGACTTTGTTTCAAATGATTTCCTAAATATTTTCCAATCTTTTTACATTGGGTAAAATTTTGTCTTAGCTCCTTTATTTAGCCTTGAATAAAAAAGCTTAGGAATCAAGTAATGAAACGGATTATTAATCAAATTGAGAATAACCAAATGTGAATATGGTAAAATTTAATCCATTACAATTTAGTCTATTATTGTTACCATAAAGGCAACATTTCCATTATAAATATTGACTTAAGGAAATTAGATTGTTTAATAGGTCCAATATTATAATGGATTAATGCGTATTAACCTTCTAAGTATAAGTATTTAGGTATTTCCGATTCCAATGCCGCATTTAAGTTATGAAAAAGACCCTACTGATCTACAAGAATAAAAGTTACGATCATTCTGACTGTACACCTACTCTTCGTGTGCTGTGTGTGTATGTGTGTGTGTAAAGGTATACTGTAGACTACGGTAACTACAATAATTATTTAACTAAATTTATTTCTAATTTCGAATACTGCGTCATCACAGTGTGCGATATGTACTCTAGTACACCGCATCTCGCGGTTACGCCGCGCACTACATATCTCGCGGCGCTCATTAAAAGCACATTAGCTGCTCATGACTACTCTCATTACGATAGCGTTGCGTCAGTGTCGTTCAAGAAGTTGATATCTTAATGAAATTGGTTTGACAGGTAGAGATGTAGAGAACGCTAATATTATTTACTTGTTGTCGCATGTAGTTGAATATGATGAATTTCTATATAATTTATTTCTTTCCCTTTCTAATTTTTATACATCTATCCATCTGTGTCTATATTACGTTGTTTCTCACCTATGTATAAACAAATTATATAATTCTAACACATTCACTTCTTTGTCAACTGTAATATTCTCCAGACGTACTAATATTGTAATTAGGCTGTTCAAAATATTTTCATTAACAAGATCTAAACAATTGTGTGTTTAACAAGATCAAAACAATTGTGCCTTTCGTAGTTTTCAACTAACTTCTGCTAATTACTAGCTTACAACTAATGATATGCATACGTGCAAACATACTCAAATGCAAGCACTTACAGATATATCTTTTCCTCCGTAAAAGCATTTAAAAAAGTTTATAAAAGTGAGTGCATAATGTCGTAAATAACAATATGAGTGAAACCAGCAATAAATGAAATCGTTTGTTCTTGTAGTTTTCCGTTTTCTTCATTAAAATGGGATTATCAATTTTGATATTTTGAATAAAGGCAATTATTGAGCCGAAGATACTTCAAAGTTTATTTATATACAGCGACGTTGACCACTATATTAAAAAAGTCATACGACATTTTTCAGTAGACATTTGGCGGCTGTATTTCAACACGTGTCATTTAAGTTTCTTATTTTCACCGTCATTTAGTTTAATTTATAAATAACGATGAAAATAATGTTCTACATACCATATACAAAAGCATTGTTATCTTTTCTGGGTTAAATAAATTTATTCTTAAAAAATATTAAATGAAATGATGTTTAAACGAGGATTAGAAGAAATGTTGAGGAAATTAGAATTAAAAAGGATTACTTGTCAAACACTAGCTTTCTACGAAATATTTTATTTTTGGCGAACCACTTAATGAAAATAGGTATATTTTCATAAATTTTATCAATTTTCCAACAATTTTTTGGAAGCTTCCTTTATTCGAAATATTTATATATTGTTTAACCAGAAAACCTATCCATCCACATAAGACTTCGCATTAATTATATTGATATGATTGACGTGCAAATTAGTTATTTATTTATATATTAATATCTTATAAAACAACTGAAACTTTTTTCAAAGAAAATGAAAAAAAAAAATTAAAAAAGGAACATCAAGATTTGAGCACACGGGGGTTAATTTACTGGTGCCGTCCCTAGGTTTTATCTGCTGGAATGTACACTATAATGACGCTACGTTGTTTTAAAATCGACTAGTTATTAGAAATACATGAACTGAACAGGGGTCAGCAGATATAAACAAGATTTTATAACTTTTCAGAACCCTTATTGTCAGTAAGTCGACGGAAGAATTAAACCGAGCAGAGAGGGGCGGGAAAATTATTGACTTACCATTCGGTATAATGCCTCCAATGTCACTGTAATTTTATGGTACGTGATTACTTAAATGCAAAGTCAGCCGAAAAGAGGGTAGTGTCATATAATTAGAAACGATTTTCTATATTACATAAATTATATTAAAATTAATATTATCAGATTAACATTGAAAATAAAGTTGAAGCGTCTGGGTGCGATATTTAAATATGTTTCATATTGTATTTTCGATTGCTAAAATGAATGAAATATTAAAAAATATTTCTGTCTGTCTTACTTTCTGCATTAACAGATAACTATTGAAGTTATATACATGAATGTTACACATATAGATAGTAACACTTGAACCAATTTAGTTTTTGTTTCATTTGGATGGTGCAGAAGTCAGTTATGGTGATAAAAATAACAAATTTCCGCCACGTGGATAGTCAGTAGCACCAGGCTGTGGGATGGGTAGGAAGAGCGTAACTTGACCCACGCGGGATTTAAACGAAACTAATTATTTGCGTCCAATATACTAGTATAAAATAAATACATTTCCAAACTTCATGCGGACAAAGTCGCAAGGTACCGCTAGTCAATAACAAAATTACATATTCATACAATATTATTATGACTTTCAAAACCGAATGGTAGTACCATTCGATTTTTAAAAAACTGTAGTAAGACTCTGTGTTGAATAAGAATTTAAAAGTTTGAAACGCTGCAAGCTTACTGCCGTTAAGATGATTAAATCTATCAATTACTGCATTGTCTTTAATTATTATTTATGAGTAATTTAGCAGTTATTAGCAAGGTTGATCATATTATTTGCTCTTCGACGCGAAATAAATTTAGATATATTTAGTATCTTGTGAGGAAAGTATCATATCCACAGGAAAACATTAACATTTTCGTGTAAATAAAAAAATATTAAAAAATAATATGTAAGAATTTAAATTTTTACTTAACTTCATAATATGGATTTAGATTTGATTAAAAAATTGTTGCATCAAGAAATTATAATGATCAGGACCTTTATGTCGTATGAGTGAGTAGGTCCTCTAATATCAGCTTGTACTCTGATGTCTTCATCGTTATGTATAAGTTAACAAATTGTGGACAAACAAAGCGTAATATTGACATAATGGATATTTCTTTAACACTCTTCCTTAAAGAAATGTTCTACATACTATACAAAAAGCATTGCAACCTTTGCTGACTCAAAGTTATTTATTTTTCATCAGAAAAAAATAAACGAAATATGCTTTAAAAGAAATATGCTTAAATGAGGCGTTAGGTAGGAATCTCAATCAATAGGTGGCATAGTATAAAATAGGGGTTTAGTATAGAGGTGATTAAGCAGAGACGTAATGTTTAATTCAACAAATAAATATTGAGGAAATTTTTTAATACGGAAAAGCGGTTTATATTTTCATACACATTTACACGTTAAATACTTGTATATTTTATTATTTTATAATAATTTTCAGTTTCTGGCTTTGTTTTGGGGCTTTGTGGTGAAATATGAAACCGTTTATCTTGTCATGTCCGTCCTTCCATCCGTTCATATGTTACATATTCATAGTGCTTTAGGTAGGAATCTCGATCGACACGTGGTTTAGTATAAAATGGGCGTGATTTTTTTATCACGTGTAGTATCGAGTCTTTAATCACCGGAAAGGGGTTTCAAAATGAAATCGAGTTTTCACTTCTTATTTTTAAACTTTAAGCTCCGTTTGTGAAATATTAAGCTTGAAAATGACATGTAATTTGTCAATTATAAATTTGAAAAGTCTGAAAAAATTGCAGACGCTAACATTTTGCTAGAATTTTCACTTAAAATTATTTAATCACTTACTTTAATAATTTCAAGAAATAGTGAAAATTTGAGAACCTCACTTTATGCATTTTGCGATTTTTGATTCATTTTGTTAGGTTATCCATTAAAATGAACGACGCGTTATCGTTCGCCGCTCGTATCGAACGATGCGCACCGATCACCCTAATTTTTCGCATAAATAGCTGCTAGAAAAATAATTGACACAGTAGTTTTGTGAGCGCATTGAAAATCCTGTCAAATTTCGAGTAAGCGATTATATATATACATATATATATATATATATATATATATATATATACATATACATATATATATATATATATATATATACACATATACATATATATATATATATATATATATATATATATATATATATATATATGCAATCTTTGCATGTGCGTACTTTTGCATATAATATTCTACTGAACAAAAGGGGAGTTATTTCAACACAATGAATTGTATGTAAATTAAGTTTTAAAGGTACAACTGTATTATTATTTATTGTTGCTCAAAGATTTCAAACCATTTTTTTCAAAAACCTTAACGACCAATGCTGATTGCGCTCCATATTTTATTCCGAGGTAATCCGAAGATACTGTGTCGAGTGGGTTTCTGTTTATTTTTATAAAAATTATTTATGAATGCTGAAAAAGAAAATTTGCCTTTTTAATGTATATGTAAAATATGTATAAAAGGGGAAGTTTATTTGAAAAATAAGTGTAAAAGTGAAAGTCACAAAGATAATATGATATGCAATTGAATACTTGATGGTGTTTGCGAGTAGAATTTGCAAAAAATTCTATATTTTTAGATTTTAGTTATTATAATTTATCTTCAATATAGCAAAAGAATAATTCAAACAATAATACAAGATTGAATGAACATTAGTTACAGATAATTTAGGAAAAATTTAATAATTTCGTTTTGTGGGTACAGAGAATGCCCATTATAATATTTTTGGTGCGTAATTTAACTGGCAATAGACTGTTATAGGTTTTATGCCGTTAGAATAACAAAATATTTGAAGGCATATACTATACACGGTATAGTACGATATTAATACTGAATAGGTTTTTATCAAAGAACATGGTCTGACCATTCAAATTAATAAATGAAAATTAAGCTTAGTTTATTAAGCTTAGAGAAAGGACTTAAGTCGAACACGTTACTGGACTATTCCAGTCACCTATTCGGCGCTTGGCATGAAGTCAGATTCTTAAAATCAATGTAAACTTGCGGTGTTTCACCGACTTACTCGTACAATCTAATTAATTACAAATTATACTATTGACAACTTGACTTCGTGTTTCGTCGCCTTTTTGTTTTGTCATTGTTTCAAAATTTACGCGTAGTGTTTCCGGGTAAGCTGTGATTTATAAAGAGATAAGGTTTATGAAATTATTAAGACTTTATGACACAATTGCAAAAAGGAGAGCCACCGGATGATCGTGATTGTAGATTACTGTGTTTTTATTGATTGTGACTAATGGCGCGTTTACATCGGAGTTAAAACATTCTGATGGTACATTGCGATGTTTCGCGCCTTGTTAGCTAACATAAAACATGGAAAATAAGGATTTTTTCAATGGATTGTTAAGAAATATTTTTGTTATAAATTATTTCAAAAAAATAAAATAATAAAATTGAATTAATATTTTATTATTAACAACTAACTGAATATTTCTTTTTTGGTTTTCAATTGGTTCGTACAAAAATATTTCAACATAAAAATATAAAAAAAATTAGATGTTCACATCTGCCAAGCGTCCCAAGACGGTTCAATTTTTTATGTTTTATGGTAACTTTATGTTCACTTCATTTTCTTCGTTAAAATATTTTTGTTTATGGTGCCATATAGTGATGCTACAATATCATTATTATAGTAACACTAAAAATGTAGACCATTTGCAATATTACTTTCTGTACGTAGGTACAAATTATGACAGAAGTCTCTCAATTTTCTCTGTATTTAACTGCTCAATCAACACATTACTGTAGTAGTTGAGAATGGTTTCGTTTAGGAGAAAAAAAATAACCTATGTTAGTCTTTCTTATTGTAAGTACTATTTTTATTGTTAAAAAAACTATAATTAAATAATTACTGATTTATTGTTACGCAAGTTTTTACCGTACCGTTTTATTATAATTATGTTAGTGAATATGAAGTAAACACGAATGTAGGGTTCGTTAAGTAGAGTGTGGTCTATGAGTCCCTTACCCAAACATTTGAAATACATAGACCGTAGTAAATTCGTTTCCCAATAACTTAAGCTATTTTTTATACAAAAGTTCCATTAACCCATTAATTTCTGATGGCGAATATAATGTATCATTGGTGGTATATATTGGGTAATAGTGTAATCGAAAATATTGGAATTTTGGGTAAGCTATAGATGAACTAAGCTTGCCTCGGTGCACTAAAAAATAAGGTATATACATAAATATATATATATATATATATATATATATATATATATATATATATATATATATCCGGTAATATTAGAACTACATGACTTTACTAAAAATCTATTTCATGCACACTGGCAGCCGTTATGTTGGGTTCGGTTGCGTTTGCATTATATTGGGTAAGTTTTTGGATTCAGTTTACTTTGGATCGAGTCGAGTTGGATTTATTTTGGGTTTAGTTGGTTAATTTTGGGTTTGCTTTGTGTTGTATCTGGTTGTATTGGATTGAGTGGGGTTTGCTTTGATTTTGCTTTGTATTGTTTTGGGTTCGTTTGGTTAGGTTGTAATGTCGGGTTATGTTTTTCGGCTTGGGTTCACTTTGGGTTAGATTTGGTTAGGTTCGCTTTGGGTTGGGTTGAGTCATTTTGGATGTGATTGGGTTTACCATTGATGTACATAGATACACAAATATACATGCAATATATATTTGCGTATCTAATCAACAAATATATAGTATATTTGTATATTTACAAAGCATTAGGAAGCTAGACATTGTTGTTGTTTAATAAAATGGAAATTAGTTTTTGAAAATATAAAATTCACATATCTTCTGATTGAATAAACCGATTACTGTTACTTCTAGTCAAATCCCACGTTTTTCTAATAAGCTCAATCTTAATTGGGTCATATTTTTAAGGTGATGCTCGTTCAAGTAAACAGACAAAAATGTCAAAAAATAATGTTTTTGTGTTTTATTATTTTTATTATGACCCCTAAAACCATTTTTTTGTAAATAAATTCAATTTATTTATATAATTTAATTATATGTATAGATATATATTCAAACGTAATCTACGATCGTGTACCATAAATTGTTTAACGAAAAAAAAATAAAAATATTCAGCGCTGTAATATATACATATAATAAAATTGTAACAGGTTGAATTCTTTACATCGAAAATAAAGAAAATATATAAATAAATATATAATAAATATATAAATAGAAATTCAATATTAACAATTAAATGAAACTACGTGATTTAGTAATATTTCTACTTTCTTTAAGTTCTTTTATTACATCTTCAGGTGTGCTATTAGCAAAGATCTTTTCTAACAGCCCACTTGAAAATGTTGTAATACAACGAAACCTAGGTCGTGGTAAAGAACTTAAAGAAAGTAGAAATAATACTACACCACGTAGTTTAATTTAATTGTGAATATTGAATTTCTACAAAATTAAGGCCAAATATATTCAATATCGAAAATATTTAAAAAAAAGTGATTGGTTTAGCGTATGGAAAGAGAACAGAAGACAGTTTGAGCGATTGTAATATTAATTTGAGCGGGTATCATACAAAATCTATTGGGCGGATTTTGATAAAATTTGGTATGGTAATAGTACATACTCAGGAGCAACATATATGGGAAATAAATAAAAAACAAGAAATTTTTTTCCTAATTACATAGGAATGGATTCGTAGGTACAGCTAGTCTATTATTCAGACGTTTATTAAAGATTAAGTGTCCTCCGTTTTTATGTAGCTTTTTATATTTTTGTTCTTTACGATTTATACTTTAGAAGGAAGAATCATTATCGACCGTTATATTTCCACCAAATGAGATTTAGTGATTTTGCCGTTTAAATATTCACATCAACCTTGGCAGTTCGCAGTGAGTTCAGTTGCTTCTTTCATTTACATGCCATTCTCGTATGATTAAGTAAACGTACTAGCTGTTACTAAACTCGCGCCCATAATTAAAAACAGTGACGTTATATTTTATTCTATGGTAATTTCTAGATATTATTTGAGTGTGTCTTAAAAGTTATACTGACACGCGATTGGTTTCTTATGAACGCACCTACATGTGGGAGAATGAAATGAAATTATTGTAAAATATGAACTGATGGTATGCGGGTATTCTATCTACATATATTATTATATCTTTCGGATTGACATCAGACAAAGTTGTATTGTTTATGTTTACTCCAGTTCAGTTCTTCAAATTATCCTCCATGCGTCCGGCATCAGCACTTGCCCATGCGCTCTTTGTTTTATTTTATTCCGTCCCATATATAGGATCAATTAGTTTTCTTAGCGAGTCAAGTTCTTTTAATGTTAAACTATTTCAATGATAACGATATTTGAGATAGTTGACTAATTCATCTACGCTACGTTGACTAATTCATCATTGTTGCAGATGCTTGTTATCTTAACGAAATCGAATCTCGATATTCTCGTCTTCTGTTACCCCAAAATCTCGTCTTCTGTTACCTTCTGTTTTCCCGGCTTTTACAAAGTCTGAATTATTCAGGGTAAAAATTATCTTTAACTCTGTATATCTGTGAGATATAAAAATGTAATATCTGTGAGATATAAAAATATAATTATTTTTATATCTCACAGATATTGAATAGATGCCAATGATTCTAATAAAACTTTCTGTTTTAACTACTGAAAAAACTGGATCTGTCTATTTATTTTCCATTACCACTCGATTTAAATGATACAAATTTAATCATAATGGAATTCTGATAGCCAAATGCGAAGAGTTTGACATATAATGTAATAAGGAAACACACACATTGAGAAATTGGATAGAAAATCATTTTGCAAAATGAAATTTTACTGCATCCCTTACTAATATCTCATACGAAAATATAAAATTACTATAAAACTAAGAGAAATGTGTTGGTATAATTTGCTAATAAAGAAAATATCGACAGAAATATAGACGGAACTCACGAAATACATCATTTTTCAAGTGGCTCTATTTCCTCAAACCATTTTAGAGAATTACGAATTTTGGGAAAAAACTTTTAATGATCGAACTTCGTGTACTTTAATGTATCTAACTGATACATATGGCGGTCTTATTGCTACGAGAGCAATCTCTTATAGCCAATCAGAAACAAATCAAACCCGGGCCCAAATAATTGTAAACCCAACACACCACGGTATGTTGGGTTTAGAATTATTTATTTGAAAAATATTTTTAATTACAATTTATGAAAAACTTTTACGTGATTATTATTCGTATTCGGCACTTCTATGTGTTTGGATTGTGCATGAGTAAAAAATCTGTTAAGCCTAAGTAGATCACAATAACAGGGTTCTTTTATACTTTGTTATATATATATATATATATATACACACATATATATATATATATATATATATATACATATATATATATACATATATATATATATATATTATATTATATATATATTGAAGGGTATATCGTACTTCTCACAACTTTCACGGGCGAAAAATATCGGGGATAATTTAAAAATTACAAAATTTAGGATTGTTGTCGTAAACTTGGAACTTGTAACGCCGGTATTTCCATACCTTCATAATTTTCACTTTTGCAGTTTCGAACGTTGGGAGGGAAGGGTCTTGTCGTATTCTTTGTTGATAATTTCAGCTACATTTCCGGAACTATCTTATATAAAATTCTGAAAAAATATATTTTTAAATGGTTAGACTTGTTCTTGTAATGATACATGAAATGGGAAACATAGCTTTTTGAGTACTTTGGTTATTTCTTAAAAGTTCTTATATTAATATTTTTAAGTTTTAACTGTTGATGTATATTCCGGTTAATTTCATATATCATTATACCACATTTCAAATTATTACATCGAACGGTTTGTGATAAAATTTTCTTGGATAATTTTAGTAATATTTTTAGAACTATCTTACGTAATATTTTGAAATACATACTTTTGAATTCCTTTTAAATCGCTCTTTCAATTGACACAAGAACACACAAAAAAAATTAAGAAATACAATATTTTATTTGTCTAACAGTTTCATGGAAATATTTTATTTGATGATGGGATGTAAGTGGGTTAAGAAGCTTTATCACTAGGTCAAATTGAAAGTTTCTAGGTTAGTGTTACTGGAAAAAACAGGCTATGACAAAAGGACAAACGGAAGAGCAGCTTTTGAGGTGCGGGGCTCTAAACATTAGCATTGCTGGGTTTTTTACCTAATTAACATAAGTGAAAAGTACGCAGTGAGTTACGCAGTAAACTGAGTAGTTGCTATAAGTACACCAAACTAACTGCGTGCCGACAATGCATCGCGTTACACCGATCTGACATACAAAACACCAAACTGCTATGCGTGGGCAATACATTGCATCACTTCGAGCTGACAGGTAACATTGAACACATCAAACCGTTCGTGTCCGTAATCTTTTAAGTTTAACTATTGCCAATAATTTTTTTTTCTAAAAACAGATTTACAAACCATATGTTATCTTTTCATTTTGTTATTGATACTGAATAAACCGAAACAATACAAATCAGAATATTGTAGCTATTAAATCTTACCAATATAACCATTTGCATTATCACACACAATTAGTTTATCTGTCAAGATATGACAGATGAAAGCCGCAAAATAAGTAGTTAGTTAAATGTTCTTTGATTGATCGATTTCGTTGGTCGACTGGTTTTAACTGGCTGTCAGCCATTGACATAATAATTATAAGAAAAGTGACAGTTTAACAATACAATAACCATAGTCGTAAGTATTACTTTAATAACTTTAATTAGGATAAGTCGGGTTTTAATATAAACTTTTTATCTTTTACGTATGATATACTCGGTGTTTGATATTCATTACGATTCCAAATATTTATATATATAGCATCCTATAAATATTTTATATAACATCCTAAAATTAACCAAAAATATTGTCTTCGGTGTATTACTAACACGATCAACACATTTACAATTCTGGTGCTTTTAATATGCTGGATTTGGGAATGAGATTATTAAAATAGTTTAATAATATGTGTTTAGGATTGTATTATTTTTGGTTCACAGTTCCTAAATTGTATTGTTTGCGAGCCACAAGATGTATTGCAGTTTAAGGTTATTTAGGAATAAGAACAACAATTGTTTTATGCCTTAACATTTTTTATAAACAGCTATTTTAGTTTTTAGCCTCGATCTGAAAAAAATGTCTCATAATAATATTTATCCCTTTTTTTGTTATCAACATATTTAAAGACGTATAACATTCTTTAGAAAAAAATTGTCTCATTAATCTAGTTTATATATTTTGTATACACAGATGAACAACTATTAGATCAATCGTACATAGCAAGTTATCGAGTTCAGCGACCTATTAAAATTTTAAGTTAGTAAGTAGTTTTTATTTTTAATTTACTGAAAAGTAATCGACAAAATTAATTGTTTCAATTGAACATAGAACTAGTTCTTGACTATTTCGATTTTCTTCTGTACATGTAGTAGTTACATTTACGACCCGATTTACGCTAAAAATTCTTTTCGTGCAACTGAAAAGATTTTTCAATGACTGTAATAATCATGATTCTTTTTCACGTGACTGCGAAATGTTAACCACATTTATATACATAACAGAAATATTTTACGGACCTGTATATAAATTATAGCATCACAGTCAATACAAATTTGGTGTTTAGTTTAAGTCAACTCGAAATGAAACTTGTTAAGTACGTGTTGAACCTGTGAGGTTACGGGTATATGTAAACATTTACTGGTAAACAGTATTTCTATTAATGTACATATGTATATTCATAGATATAGTTTTTCGTGATGTAGATATATAGATTGACATATATTTCAAAGACGTGAGACAAATAACTAGATTGGCTATGATTCGGCGCAAGTGTACAAAATTTTCGTCATATGTTTTAAAAAGGTAAAGCTGAGGGCTCACTGTAAAAATTTTTCAGAGAATTACACACTACAAATATAAGATATTTCAATATATTTTTGACTCATGGAGTCCGTGAAAAAGAAATATTTCATATTATTATAATCTATATAATAAGTTCTATACGTTGGAAGAAACAGAAAAAATACATTTTTTTTGTAAATAAAATAATAAAAAATACAGAACAGTATTATTTATCTATATATAATCAGAGTACAGCATGAAAATTGTTACGTTTTATTAAATATTTCGCTAAAAACACGTAAGGGTGCATTTTGATAAAGAGAAAATAAAAAAAGAGCAGACTTCACAAATTGTCAAATTTCATAAGTGTATATTTTTATAAAATTTTTCTTTCTTTATCAAATTGAATGTAGTAGTAAGTCACAATAATTTTAAAATTATAAACATAAAAATTGTTAGTTTCATGGTTAATGAACTTGATACGGATAAAGTTCATTAAATAAAATTTGTTCAGTCACACCGATATTTTATCACCAAAATATCAGTTTCACCGATTTTTATGACATCGCTCGCACTCTTTTTTGTTTAGAATAAAAACACCTATAATAGTTATAAGTGCAGACGAAATGCTAGATATACAAATGTATCCTTTATTCAATTTTAGGGAATACAGTAGGCTAAGAAAATTCAAAATATCTCAAATAATTCACACAAGCCTCTACCAGTACGGCTCGTCCACGCGGAAGAAACCGGTTAAAATCTTCCATAGGACAATTAAATGAAACTACGTGATGTAGTATTATTTCTACTTTCTTTAAGTTCTTTATCACGACTTAGGTTTCGTTGTATTACAACATCTTCAGGTGGGCTATTAGCAAAGATATTAGATAAGAAAAGGCGCGCGAATGAGGAAACAATTATATAAATATTGGTACGCTTAATACTGGATCCTTAGTATGCAAAGTTAGAAAGACTGAATTGGCACACGCTGCGCATGATTTAAAAATTGTGACTTTCTGAAATAATACTGGCAGATACAAAAATAATAGAAGAAAATATAATAATGGTTATGTATACAGGTAATACAATTGGATCTATTACAGTGGGTTTGTATGTGGAAGGACCATACGATATCACATTTTATTGAATTTCAATCAATCTCAGATATAGTTGCCAGATTTGACATAAAAACAAAATAATAATTAACCTCATTCAAGTTTATTCGCCTACAGAAAAGTCTAAAGAAGATGAAACACAATATTTCTACAATCATCCCAGAAGTGCTACAGAAACACATGGTAAGCCATGGAGAGGGCTTCACACGACACTGGATGTCCCAATGAAATGAATATAAATAATATCTTAGTATCCAAAATTGTTTAGTTATTGAAATTAGTTATTTTTTATTTTGCAGCTAATTTAGTCAAATAATATATCTTTGGTTTTTTTGGGAAATAAAGGTTTAAATAAATAAAAAAATATATTCTTAGGAGCATAGTAATAAAGTTTTGATTGGAGATATCTAATGTTATTCAATTAAGTTCACAATATTTTAAAGAGAATATGGTTTACGCGTATCGACTCTAAATGCAAATGAAACAACGCGTAAAAAGGTGCGCAATTTAAGATTTATTACAAAATATCATTAAATTACTATACAAAAAACCATAAAAATGCTAAAATAAGAGATGAAATGATATGGAAGTCCTGTTTCCTACCCTCTTTTACGTATAAAAAAGGAATGATCGTTGAGCAGAAGAGCTACCTCCTCCCATACTTTTCAAGGCCACCTAAATAGAGGCGGGGTGCTTTATGTCGCTTCAGAGAGGCTTAATGTCTCCCATTAGGCTTCAGTGAATCTGAACGAAGCTATTTAATTAAAAGAAAGAGGGCGCTAAGGCAGTACGATATTTGCGGAGAGCTTCTATTTAGGTAGCATCAGACACGCGTACGGATTGAACATTTAATTGGTGTCTTTTATAGGAAGGAAATAGGTATTTACGCAGCTGTAAGCATTAAATCTTTTTCATAATGTAGGAATTTTGAATACAAGGTCAATGCTTTTGTCAACAGAATATAAAACGATAAGAAATTATTTTTAGGATTATACATTAAACATTGTACAAGACAAAGGAATCTTTGCTGTTATATTTCAGTTGCCATTTGTCTGTAATGTCGCGGTTTTTTAGCAAATAACAGTTATAGAATTTGCTTACTAACATTATTTGAAGTGAAATAATTATAGAAATATTTTTATTTACATTCGAAATTAGCCATACCTGCACCAATTTTCGTTTACATGGAGTTTTAGAAAATGTTAACAAATCAGCTATTAGATTAATACACGTAATATCATCTATTATAATAAACATGAAAGTAAATCTTTTATTAAGTACGTTTTTTATTGAAAACTACCATATATTTTTTTTTAACTAGTCAATTGCGATGAAACATAGCTTATGTATTACCCCATAACCAACAAAATTCAACAGTGAAGACTCACTAAAATTCTTTGAAGTGTTCTTACGTGATGAGCGAATAAAGAAACAGACCCGTATGTAGAGAAAACTTCAAAAACAATGTTTTTTTTCTATTAATTTTGTCATGTCAAACATTTTTTGAATATTTTTTTCGTAAATACCTTTAATATGTAGACTGGATACTTTTGCAATTTTATTACATATATTTATTTGGCGTCCAAAATGGGGGATTGAAATTTAAAAGCAGAGCGACAAAGTCAAATAGGGACATGAAAGGAATTTGTACATATAATAAAATCGCAAAATAAACGAATATTCAATGTAAACGACATTGAATATTTTTAAGTAAAACTAAGTGCCACCTACTTTACTACGTCTGTGCGCACTATTGTGCACGGTAATCTGAATAACTGCTGAACCGATTTGGATGCAGTTCTTAGTAATGTTTTTAGATTAGTTTGTGCTAACATTTAGACTTGGTTTCGTTTCAATAGGTTCAAAAATAAAAAAAAATATGTCAATCTTAATTTACCTTCATTCATGCTAATATCAGAACCAGCGGAACTAATTTGACTGCCAACGCCTTCCATTAGCGTTTTTAGTAAACTTTATGCTCATAGAGTCCCGAGAGAGAAAAGAAAAAAAAACAAAATAAAATTTCTAATAACTTTTCTTACTCCGAATTCCACGCGAATGAAGTCAGGCAAGTATAGCTAGTTTATTCATACGTCCCAAAAGCATTTTTTTAAATGTCATACGGATTAGTTTTTAACTTATGATTAAACAAGGTAGAACATATCATTCATTCCTGGGTCTGGACTTGTATTCGACCTCATTGACCCTATTCGTGTCCGGAGGTTGCCTATTTAGTTCACATTCTAGATTGATTTATCATTTCAGCCGAAGAGTTTGTTAATTAGGAAATTTGGAGGATAAATAGAACATGAATCCCGTATCCACATTAGCGAGTCACTAAGACACGATTTGCATTGATAGTATCAAAAAAAAAACAAGGAACGCAAAAAGAAAATAAAGAAGCTTCTTGTATTGCTAAATGTTGTTCTTTGGTACTATGTTATATGAAACGCATAAAACGTTATAAACAGTTAAATAGCGTGAAATAAAATTGGTTTATTAGTATTTTGGTGCACAAATCGACTCAAGTCGTTCGTCATACATTTACTGTCTTTTCTTTTTTAAAGATGAAATAGATATTTATTTATTTATTATAATTGTCACTTACATATACTAAAAGTAGATTAACTAACAACTATAGAGTGATCTCTTCTCTTAAATTGCGGTGAAGTAATTTCAATCGTCTGATATTACAAGGGCAGCAAGATTGTAGCAATGTTGGAAACTAAAAATTTTATCATTTTGTCAAAAATAATTAATTTTGACAAAACAAACAGAATTTAACAGAAGTTAAAGTAGCAAGATATTAATGATGGACCAATTGCGTTATAGAAAGTGTAAGAGCTATCATTTACAAGTGAACTCTTTTTTAAAAAACATACATATATTTAAGTATTAGCCGAGTTACTACCGAGTTTTGGATTATTTCGGTTTATTGAAATGACTTGGTGATATTGAAAGATAATGCATTAGACGAGGATATACGATTGGGTCAGATACTTGGGTGAGATTATATCATGATTGTTGATGAACGAAGAGAGATTTAGCAAATCACTAAATAATAAAGACAAAGCCCAATGAAGTAGCTGATTATACTCGTATTTCATGATAGATATCCAGAGTTATCACTTTAATGTTTTAAATAAAACTGACAACTTTCACCCTTTTTCGTTTATTTATTCTGGGTTCTAGGTTTCTAAAATCTTCGTGAAATATAATAATTTATTTGATACATAATTTCGTAGATCTAAATATTTTCCATTTTATTCGATGTGAAACAAAACATGTTCAATTCGACAGTTTTCTAGTAAGCTTGGGTGTAAACAAGTTTAGCGGTTTGTTCAGAAGCTTCTAAAAATGTTATTTGGGTGTAGATTTAAATTGTGTCTTGTCAGATAATTAATGTATCAAATATTGTTTTGCGATCATGAGTCATTTACTGCGACATAGTATTATTCAAATAAAGAACAATGTTTGAGTATAAGGAGAATGAGTACGTTTTCCGAAAACTTAAAACAATCATAGAGCGCTTACAAAATTTGTTAATTTTAAAATTAAACACAATATATTTTTAAATTAAACACAGTAGGTGTTTAATTTAAAAATATATTAATCTCATTTTTAGTCACGGTAAATAGAATCGGTTAAAGTTGAAATTAAATTAAAGAATTATATAATTTATTATACCATATGAGTTACTATTTCAATTGTCTTTTTATTTTTGCTATTGGCTAGCTAATTGTTCTCCAAATTATCAAAATCAAAATTTTCTACATATACTTGAAGTATTTAGATCAGTAAACTCAAGGCGCTCACTAAATTTTTGAAAAAAGTGGTTAGAGAAAAAAAATGTTACATCACAAAACAAATATTATTGTAATATATCTCGGTAATAAATTGCTGCTAGAGTTAAAAGTCTAAATGCTACATTTATTGATGGAAATATTTTTTATGTTACGAATTTATATTTTGAAATTTTATGTCGTTGCAATAAAGCATGTGTTTGCTGATAATGCTACTGCCTTATCACTTAATGGCTTATTAGCTCATGTCAACTTGATTACACCTATATATGTATACGTAGATTACATCTTGGAATATATACTTTTATATAAGCAAATGGATCTGCATTAAAAATGTTTATATATATATATATATATAAAAGTTAATGAACATTTCATATCGCAGTTATGTATTTTGAAGTGAAGGAACAATGGTTAGCAATCGACAGCATTTTTTCTGATGCTAAAAACATATTAGGTATTTTCAGGCGGTGCCTGGAACGTTATCACAATTTCTGCGACAATATTTTGGACCATATTCCAAGACACTGAATGTGCAAGTGATGAAGGCGCTCTGATTTCTTTAAGCCATTTTTGGCGGGGTTTAGATTATTTATATTGGCATAATTAAACAAAGACAGAAAAATAATTAATTTACGTAGATGATTTAGTTCGAATGATTTTGATTTTTAATAAAATAAAAAAAATGTAGAACTTATAACGTACTTCATCTTTGCAACACAAGTAATTTTTAATTGTTTTCGACTTTTTTAAAAGTCTTTATCTAAAGGTTAGTAAGGTCTAAATAGGCTTTAATGTGTAAATAGCTGAATTTATACTGAATAATTAAAGTACTTCGATTTGTGACTTTAAAAATATATGTTTTCGGTAAAACAAGAGAAATTTTAATTTGTTTTGGTGTCGGCTTTTGAAAATACAAATTAAACTCTTTTCCATTGCGTATAGAAAACGGTATAAATATAGGTACATTACTTCGATTAAATTTAAATGTAGGGAAAATTATATCTTAGAAAATTCAAGTTTGAGGTGGAAAAAATGAGTAAATTTTATTATAAGACAAGAACTTTAGATAAGTCATATTTTTAATCGCTAATATTATTAAAAAACAGAATATAACTAGTATGATTTGAATAAATGTCTTCAAAATATTTGTATATTTATTTGATGATATAAAGAAATGACAAAAGATTTGTTATCGTTGAGAAAAGCAAATCTCCTTCAAATATACAGGAACCTTTATGTCTTATTATTTTTTTTATATTTTCTAGATTTTTGTACAATGAATAACATACAAACAAAAATGATCTTAATAAAACAATATTTTCGCAAAAATCTCTTTGACAAGTATTCATTTTGAATGGTTTAATGTCATAAAACCTATTTGCTGCACAAGCGGCGTATAATGATGCACTTCACCTGCGCTACGTCACGAATGGTTTGTCTCGTAATGCAGTTAACATGGCCGAGTGCATCTCAACGTTGCAATGACCTTGACTGCAATTGGCGTTGAGCCATGTGTTACAAGAGCAGTGGTTGTCGACCTCGTTTCGATTCATATTTAATTTCAGTTATATTATTGATTTAAAACAACACTTTGTGTAAATAATTATTTTATAATTTTAAATTTAAATATATATAATGTTTAAATAAAGTATAATTTTAAATAAATAAAGACACAGAAATTAATGTTTCCAAAATATTTTTGTTTAGGTTTGAGCTAATATTATTTGTGATCGTAAAAAGTTCTTCAATGGTTTCAGCGATTAAAAATGAAATATATTATAAATTATAACCGGCGCATGTATATTACAGCTGAAACTTGAATGTTACGCAAGTACTGTTTATATAAGAATAGGGAATAACTTTATAATTAAAAATAAATGACTTAATCACTTTCAGTTGTAAAACAAAATCGGAAAACATAATAAATCTTTTAGTACCATAATTTAATCTTAAAATAAGTGGAAAAATACTCAAAATCTTGGTTAGGGAATTTTTGAATATATGTATACGTATAACATTTTTTGTAATATGTCTCTTTTATATGAAAATACTCTGTAATACTTTGTTATATAAATATTGAAGTTATTCAATTCAAGAATTGTGAAAATATACAAAAAATGCATTATTTATTACCGTTTTAATATGTTACCTTTTAAATCAAAATAGTGTTAATTCAGGGAACTACATAGTTTCATTGAAAATTTTTTGATTGAAAGGTTTTCTGATAAACTTTCTTTGAAAAACTAATAAGCTTTCTGTGGAAAATTTTTTCCAGAAACGTAATTATAATACTAGGATCTATTTTAGAGTTAAAGAAACTGAAAATATATTTTTCATTGTAAATATTTCATTGTAAACTTTTATCAGCGAAATATTCGCGGTGTGAGAATACTCCATTACAATAATCCTTTGTTATTTTTACTGAAGGAAAAAAATGTACAAAATATTTATAGTAAACAACAGCGTTCTCAGTACGCAATAGCGCTGTAAGCTTTAAAGATATTAATCTTTAAGCGGATTTTGTTGAAAACTCGTTCTGTTGTACTTACTTCGCGATTGTGGATATTGATTTTTTCGCTTCGATGGACATTTTTCGCTTGAAGATTTTCGCTTTGAAAATTGAAAGCAGAAACGCTGTGGCGCTGTCTTAGGAAGATTATTAGGGAAAATTGAGTGGTGTAATAATATGTACTTTGTAAGTAGTATGAAAATAGTGAACAATAGAAGAGCATTAGTTAACAAACCGGAATTTAAAAATATATTTGTATTTTCCGTGACAATAATGGCCGGTTTCTGAATTCATTTTATATGTATTCGAATGTACTTCGGCAAAGACCATCAGCCCGCCATCGGATCGGTAGTTGCAACTACGATTGACAACAACCGCAAAGGTATCGAGTACACGGATGGACACAAGAGAAGAGCAGGCAGACAGGGTGTCAATTTCTAGATGCCATAATGGAAGGATTAAATTAGTTTACACCACAGAGTGTTGTTTCTTTTCAGATACCTAACAAATGAGTTCATACATAGTTGAATTTTATAATTTTAAATTTTTACTATTTTGTGCAAGAGATGTTTATGATTCATTTGTCCTTTCCTATTTTAACAATCATTACATTCAGAATAATAAACATAAGTCTTACCGTTTTGTTCCTTCTAAAATGACTATAAACTTTAACTTCTCATGCCGTATAGTTTAAGAATATTCTTGTGAAATATAGACATTTTTCTCCTACTCTTATCAGTTCAGTTACATTTTCAGTCTCTTAAATTGCACAACAGAATAAAGTGTAGTCTATGTTGGGATTCAACTATTAATAAGTGAAAGAATTTTTGAAAGTTATGGTTATAAAGTTTTTGAAATTATCTCTAACTTACAAACTGACAAACTTAACTTCTTTGTCCTTGACAAACTTTACTTTTTTCCATTAACTCGAACTTTAAATTTAAATAAAAATAGTTGTGCAAGAGACATTATTATTTTTTGTCTAAAAGATTATTTGATTACATTTGTATGGAATATGACATCGACGTATGGCCGCCGTGGCTTCATTGGACAGCGCGTATCCGGGAAGTCCAATTTTTAGTTATTCGACCGCATAAATTGGGCTCGATATCATTGATGGCATTAGTTATGTTGACTTTGGAGGCATTAATCATCTGCGGCTTATGTACAGGAAAAAGTCTAATGGTGTTAAATAACATGATCACGGTGGTCAGCTGGCGTAACTGAAACGCGAGATTGCAGTTGAATTTGTCATACAGAAGATCCATTGTCGCACGTGCCGTGTAGCAAGTAGCGCCGTCTGGTTGGAATCGCATTTTCTTAAAGATCCATGTCTTCCAATATAGGCTAAAAATGGTTATAACTGATCTGTACCTTTTGTTGGTGACAGTTATATATGAAGCTGGTACCGCAGCTTCATTTTGAAAGAAATAAGGAGCAACGTAGCAAAATTCACACCACACTAAAAACCGGGGTCCACTAACTGTTGCAGAGTCCAGTCAGCGAATGCTCGATGCTGAGTATGATTCTCTATCTTTATTTCCTGGCCAAATTATATTCATTTACAGATGCAGGCATAAGTCCTGATGCGAAATTCGTAGAGGTTTGTGAAAAGTGAAATTCTTGGGTGCGACGAGAATGATTGCCTCATGTTATCATGCACACTCTCGTTCACTGTAGCAATGTTTCTTACAGACCTCACGTTTCGACAATGTACCGGTATTGTTTGATTGTTTACTGAACAAGTTGATTCAAATTTGTCCACCAAAACAACGAATAGCTAACTCCACATAACGATTGTGTGCACCGTAAAATCACGTAGCGCACAGAACGTAGCCCGAACTGAGCATTCATTTCGATAGTGAAATTTAATGATTTATATACTTTGCTGAGCGCTGTAACATTCCATGTCGATTTACCCAATATTAATAACCATAAGCTCTAATTATATTTATTATATATTTTACAGCTGTAGTTTCACAAACATGGCCGTTATACATTGTCATATTTCGAGCGCCTCTGTTGAAAAACACTATTAATATGGATGTTTACTATAATGTACACTTCTCGGAAAAACAGAATTCCTCAATTTAAAACAAATCTTGCATAGTTAAGTTGACAACTACTGTCCATTTTATGTGGTTATTTGCCAACTATAGCCAAGGTTAATACAATGCCAAGATATATTCGGAAATGTGATTTATCACGAGGATGTATGCGCAATATGTACTACAATGGGTCATTGCATACTGTGCTTGAATAGCTAGTATGGCGTTTTTGATCTCTATAAAGAAACAAGAAGTCGCATTATAGTCTTTGAGACCCAATAATATAAATATTACGGAATTCATATTATGTTCAGGCAACAAAAACATTTTTATGTTTATAGCACTAAAATGTAAATGAAATATTTCAAATCTATGAACGCGTAAACATACATACTTATATTTATAAACTATCCAAATTTGTTGATCAACTAAGGTTGGTTGAACTCTAAGTAATTTGGACACATAAAAAGAGTTTTTGAAGTAAAAATTTGGTTTTGCCAAAGTAGGATAACTTCACATGAAGAAGATAAGAATAATAAAGAGTTTGTAACGAAAAAGTGACATATAAAGATCATTTCCCTATAAACGATCGAGCGATGGATAGACTTAGATGAAGGGGGGGGGGGGAGGGGGTCGGAAGAGATATACACGAGATTAGCGAAAACAAGTAGTTCCATTTTTTAAACGCATGGTAGCCACTTAACCTTTCCTTTGTAGAAATGTCTCTATCGTGAAAAATAATGTCTTCTTTTTTCCATTAAAACCTAATTAAATATGAGAAGCATATAAATTTGCATTTTTGTACTGTACTTGCTACCTTATAAATATATTGTCTATCATATATTTTACAGATGTTTTATTTTCTGATCTTCTGGACCTTAGATATATATATATATATATACATATATATATATTTATATATATATATATATATATATATATATATACATATATATATATATATATATATATATATATATATATATATATATATGTGTGTGTGTGTGTGTGTGTGTGTGTTTGACATTTTGCAATTATGTTATTACTATAATACTGCATATTATCTTATCATTATCTAATAGAATATCCACAGGTTAACCTACTCAATGAAACAAAGAAAAAGTTTAGTGAATCTGAATATTAATATATTAATATTAACTCATGTATAACTTAGTTATTACTATTCGAAAAGTAAACGAAACGAATAATATGCAATCGAATGAAATATAGTCCCTTTTAATATACACATAATAAATAGTTATTTAAAAATATTTTTGTCTAAAAGAACACGTTTTTCACTTATCTACGATCATGTAATGGACTTTTGAGTTTATAATACAATATACGAAAGCCATTTCAAAGTCTATTCAGAACAAAGGGACAGATAGACAAACAGATAGAAAAACATATACAGAGAAGGACAGAAAACAATTTTAAAAAACTCTTTTCTGTTTCTTATAAATAATGTAAGCTACATAGAAATATAGTATTTATTTCAGTTCACAGTCAGCCACTTCAATTTTATTCTTATGTTTAGGTTCATAGTTTAATTCTTATCGTATTTCCAGATTTCAAGCCTTATGTCCTTTTATCCTGCGTATACATTGAAAAAATATATTTATTACATTTGTTATCCAACTTAGCAGGATTCATTTTTAAAATTGTTCGTTTTATTCGTACTCAGTCAAGTTATGGAATACACTTGATCTCGACTCAGGGAAAGCATTTAAAAATTCATCTCAAAAATTGTCAACAAATTGTTCCTTAAATTTATTTAAAATTAAATTTATCTTTTCAAATCAAAATCCTAATAATAAATTACGTGTTTATTAGTATAATTCATATCACGCGGGTAACGAAATTGCGCTGAGTTTATTTCGAAATCATTTAGAATTCGTAGGCATATTTCTCAGATGAAGTAAAACATTAATTTTGGAATAGAGAAATGATGATGGATCATTTAGCCTATGGAATACGACATAATTCTCGCTTGTCTGTTTCCAGGTATCCGCTAGAGCCTACTACAGTGAGTACCTATTTAAACCGTAATCAGGGCGATACGGATATAATCATACTCAGAAGGAACAATTATCCATGTACAACAATAGTTTTTAATTTTAAATAGTATTGAGGAAGGGAATTTAAATTTACTTAGTTTTATATACAAGTTTCTACGTACGCACATTGAAATCTTTATTTACGGTATATTAATTGTAGTTTTAGGGCACGTAACTAGAATTTACCTTATTAATTACATTTAAAACTACTGTAAAGTTACATAAAATTTTTTTCAGCTAACGAAATTGGCAATTTAGTGTTTGTATTATCTGGATTTACCAGCATAACTATTAGAATGAATAAATAAAAGTGTCGGGGTGTGTCGTTTAATCGATATGCAGACAAGTTGTGTATCATATGATAATTAGAAAACGTATTTCTCCCTGAATATAGTAGATTTCATTCTCTATTAGAAGATTTACGGAAAATCTCATTTTGTTGCTGTCGAACTTTTTCACTCAGAAACTTCTTATGGCTGGGCAGTTGTAATATTTTCGAATGTTGAATTCAATATAATCCAAACTATACCTTCAATAAATTAAAACTGTATAATGGAAATATTACATTCTAAAAATACCTCATACCTAGATTCGTGGTATTTAATTCGTTATTCACCTAATCAGATTTGCTTTTTTTTATTTATTGTTGTATAAAATATGTGTCCCAAATGTTTCCATTTATTATTTTCTTAGGTACATCATGCTAATTCACAAATAAATAGCTTATAAACAATAAATCAAATCAAATAAGACTAATAACTTAATTTGTAGCATATATCATTTATCTGTATTATTCTATTCAGTTGAAAAGTATTACTTTTGCAACACAAATTCTGTCTTGACTTAAAATTATGATTCATACGGAAAAGAGAAAATAATTCATCCAAAAATTATGCATACTAGCGAAATAGAAGCTTACGATCTGCCAAATTATTGATTCGCATATTATAAGTCGTGTAATAAATTACTATGTAGTGAAGAACAGTATTGGTGAGCATGAATAATCTTGAGGAAACTTTGGTTTGAAAGGCATGGAATACTGAGATCAAGCGTTAAAAACCTACTTTCACGCATTTTGATACTGACCAATTCGCAAAATCACCAGCTCTATTATTTTTCTTGATCTATTATTTTTCATGACTTAAGTAAAAGTACTCTTCCTGTTCGTTTATATTTAATCATGGGACGGTAACATTGCAAGAGTATTCAATACAATTCTAGGCTAAACAGAGTGTAGATTTTAATTAGGCAATGTTGGATCTTATTGGATATCGTAACGTGATTTATACGAATTTAATGTGAAAAAGTTTTTAAAAGGCTCCCACAGGTCGCACCAGATTCAGCGATGAAAAGCTTTTGTTGTCACCAAATATTTAAATATACCACGTAGCCTACGATTTGTCGCACTAAGTAGCGTATATATTTTAAAAATAGACTATTGTCCATTGATTCTTAGTGGGCATATGTCTTCGTGCGGTTACATTATAGAACTGGGACGGGGGGAGGGGGGGTCAGATCCATAAATTTACTCTGCGCGATCAAAGAATAAGTCACAACTCCGCAACTGAAAGGATTATACGAGCAATTCGTACGTCATAACATAGATCTTGAAGTGTTCTAAGAGGTGGATTTAGAGAATGCCGCATGGCAATTGCGCTGGCACTGATGTAGAGCCACTGATAATTTCCATCAGTACAGAGACTAGGATGGCTGAAATCGAACTAGATTATTACGATCTCACACCAATGGGCGGAAATGAAGAAATCAAAACATCTCAGACAGTCACACGGAATATTACGGAATCTCATATAAATAGGGACTCCGATACACGTTAACGTCTAAGTGAGCTGAATACATACGAGTGTTCAGATCACTACTGTACGCTTTAACAGCATGTTGTTACTCATTTTAGTTGCCAGTTTATCGAGAATGAGTACGGATATGGGTACAGTATATGCTATAGGTTATGTATAATATGATAATAGCAGCCGTGGCAGCATTTGTCGCCGAACACTTTCGGGGTGAAAACGTAGTTAATTTTGAACTTTGCAATAATTGTTTGAAAGTATGCAAGGTAGGCAACGAAGGGCAGAATCAACGGCTATGTTTATCTACCCAAGACCGATCACCTATCCAAGCCCGATGTGATAACGGAACTACCGGCATCCCAGAGAATTTCGTATGTGCAGATACGTCTCTTAAGCCGTGCCGGGAGATGTTCAGAAATTGGCACAACGACCGCCTAGGCTAGTTCAACAAGCCAACTGCATTTTTAAACGATTAGCGTGAACGAGACTCACTAGCCCCATGTCCCGTGCATTCTTCATCGTTTATCGACGAGTGCAAATCACTCGGGGTTTGGATATATTTCAGCAAACTGTATTTATGTTAACAAACTTATACACGTGGTGATGTCTGTGCTGTGAAGTAGGATAGCCTATAATCTACTTGGTGAATATAGAGTGCATGACTACTTTCTACGCATAGAATTTTCACAACGTGGTAGCCTGTACGTGCGTGTTCTGATTTGGTTTCATAACGATCCATGTGAGTTAGTCGGGGAGAATATGCCACTTACAGTGCACATAATAACAGACTGGAGCAGCATGAATAAAACTGAGGTGCTCGATCCCGGGATGAAACCAAACAAATTCACTTACATACATTCACGTGCACGAAATGCGGAGAGGACCGATGCCGGTTTAACTTTCCATATTGGCCAGTGTGTGAAACATATATACTCGTCTCGCTAGCTAAGGACTATCGCAGGCGAACGTTGTATAAGCAGCGAGTTAGTAACGCGCAACAAGTTAGAGACGAAAGCGTTTGAGATGATAGTCGAATTTCTTTCCTACATTAATTATAGCAATTCTGACTATCTCGACTTAATATGTTGGCCACTGCAATGATAGACCGTGTACTTCAAGCGGAATGTGAAGTAGATTTAGGTTAATTCTTTTAATCCGTGCATCTCATCCGTACGCAACTATAACGTGAATTTATAGATTATACTCGACACTGCCTAGGTAGGATTTTTGCGCCATATACGTAGTTGAGGACATTAACAAATCAAATCGCGGCATTATTCATCTAAATCGTAGAGTGCCATTAATAAAACCTGAAGTATAACTACACGCAACTGATATCCAAAGTCGGTTTCAAAATCCTCAACACGGTAGGAATGAGTGTATGTGAGGCCGGGTGGAATTTGCTCCACCAGCCTATGAGTTGGGCGTCTCGTAACACTGTCGCGATTCTGATAATGTGGTGTCAAGATAAATGTTCATTTACTAATTAAAAAACTTCCCATAAGTATGTTAAAAGATATTCAAAGATATTTCAACAAAAATATCGAGAAAACATTGACATTAAAAATAAATAATGTGATAGTTTCAGATCTAAAATTGGTAGCCACTGAGTTCGGAAACTTTTTCTCGAATATTCCTATTCAAACTAAAAGATTTATCGCATCTGATCCCCTTGTCGCTGATATACTCTTAAAGCAGAATGTCAAATTGAATCTGTCTAAAATTAATTTTAATCATGTGACATGTGGAGATATTATAAATACCTTTTAATTGCTAAATGTAAAAAAGTCAGAAGACGTATGGGGGCTGTCAGTTACAGCCATTGGTTCCATTATCCTAAAATTACCTCTAACCCTAGTACTTTTATTTAATATATGTATTGACAAAGGCAAGTTTTCCGATTTGTTGAAACACGGTAAAATTGTTCCTGTTTTTAAGGCGGGTTGCACATACTACCCTTCGTATTATAGTCCAATTTCAGTGTTACTTGCTCTCAGTAAAATGTTTAAGAAACTCATGTTAGAGCGACTTCTTCGTCATTTTAATAAACATAGGATCTTATATAATTCACAATTTGGATTTACCAGAAAAAAATCCACGCAAGATGCTGGATTTCATCTCAATAAGACTATCTACATAACCTGGGAGATATTTCAGGATACTATAGGGGTATTCTGTGACCTCTCTAAAGCTTTTAATTGCATCGATCATAATACACTGAGCAATAAGCTAAACTATTACGGTATGGAGAGAATGGCAACTGATCTTATTAGGTCCTATTTGTCAAATTAGAAATAATGAGGCGATATTAATGGTACTGATTCGAAAGGATATATTATGAAATTGGGAGTAACTCCAGTTTACTGGATCCATTTTTGATCCTTGTCTATGGCAGTCACTTCCAATTCATGGTAAGATATATGTACGATGTTCTTTTTTGGTAATGATACCTTCTTAATTTTCACAGTGGATAGGAAAGAAACACAACAAATATTAATGAAACTCTATATAAAGTACATAAATTGTTTTCAGTCAATAACTTGTCTTTAAATGCTGAAAACACAAAATGTATTACATTTTCGCCGTCTAATATACCCTAGATTGATGGCAGTATAATGTTGAATAACACAGTACTAGAATTAATAACCACTGCCACTTTCCTGAGTATAACTCTAGACAATAAGTCACAGTAGGCTGCTCATATGCATTCGCTAGCTCGTAGGTTAAGCTCAGCTACGTTTGCAGTTAGAAAAATTAGGCGACTGTCTGATGTAATAACGGCTAGGTTAGTTTATTTCCACTTTTTTAACAAGATACCTGGGGATATAATAAACCTTCCAAAGGCAAATTTTAAAACGCATATTAAACACGTGATTATTTTAAAGGCTCATTATAGCATCAGAGACTATGTTGAAGATAAAGATGTGTGGAGATCATTATAGTGTACACTCTAGTTCAAAATTTACATTTTCAGCCTCATTAAGAGGGATTTGTAGATATACGTATATACAATGAGGATATTTATTCATAAAAATTAGAAGTTAAATCGTGACATGTCAAAAGAGACCTAGAGAATAGTTCTACTTGATGGAAAATAAAAGAAAAAGAGAGTCGCAAGGCTCGCAAGCTCAAATTGGCGATGGACGCAGATAAATTGTTTGCGGATAGGTCGTTCGTTACCGTCCCCGCGATATAAGTGACGTTCACAGTTTCAAGCTAGAGACGGTGACATTGTAAGTACCGTTCCGTAACCACCAATTCCACATCATGGATTGGAAAAAATGCCTTGAATATACGAAGATTGCGAGCGTAAGGTATGGAGGCGCGTAAAGAGTTCGCCATAATGCAGAAGATCAAGACTCTGTGCGTACTTAACGAGGTAGTTACTGCCGTCGCTCCACCGGAGGCACGTGATTTGTGCTTCCCCGAACAGCGCTTGAACAATGGTTTTGGCGAGATAGCTATTCCGACAAACATAAACGCTGGGAAGTGCAGGGATCACGTTGTGAGCAAGGATGACTACTATGCTCTCATGCAGCATGGAATTTCAAGCAAAAGGAATCTAGAAATTATATTTCGGTTACAGAAATGTTATTACTAACCCATCCAAGTTTTTTTACCGACCCCGCCCGCTACCTGGAACACGTTCACCTTTAAGGTGCTCAGGGAAACTTTTAATAGATGCACACCCGCGCACAACATCATACACAAGGCATATCTAGCGTGTGCGTTGACCGGTAAAGTGGTAGTGGCCCTCGGTGGAGTGATAGTGCACACCGCTTTCCGTCTGACTTTATCAAAGCAAAAGTATCAACGTGCCTTAGGATCATGCTCACCGATGATTACCCACAAATGTTCACACTGAACATGGATGTAGAGGACGGATTCGTGAGTACAGACGGCACGTGTGTAGTAAGTCCGAGGACTTTGACGAGCGATGGGTGCCGATCGAGCGTCGCGCGGCCAATATCCGCCAACATTAAATATCGCTGGCTGTAGTTGCCGCTGCTATCTGCGTGAGCACTTACCATACATAAGTCACAGGGCGGCACTTACGACAAAATTATGTATCACTATCTCAAGAAGCATCAATAGCAGCTCGTTTAGGATGCTCTAAGCAAAGTCACGTGTTTTGACGGCCTTTATCTCACTAGCTCGACGGACTTCATTTTTTACCATGGGCGCGGTCCCAACGCGCCATCAATCAGGGCGGTAAAAGGTGAGTATCTGAGGTTTTCCAACCATTACTTGTATAAGATTACTTTAAACATATGGTGCTTCATAGATGTTTATATAGGTGGTTACCTCCGATTCCAGCAAGCTTACCGTGTTCAATTTCAACGCAGGGAGCCTTGTTGGGTTGAGGACATTGCAATCGACTTGTTAATAATATGCACCGATCTGTTCGTCGTCGCCGAGACATGGGTGGCGAGCGGGACTGTAGTCAATGTATTAAATGTTCATTTTGTGCATCAATCGACCTGCTAATATCGAGCGGGTGGCCTCGCCGTGTGCAAAAAATACGACTGTCCCTAAGTCGTAATGCTCACTTACCTCGAAACGTCCGCTTCGTACGAAAGGTTGCTGCAAACATCCACCCACATTGCGGACTTGGCAGCGGTGAGCGTGAACCAGCTAGACACTTTCCGGTTTGAGCTCGTCGTATCCTACGCACATCAGCAAATATATTTCAGTGATAGAGTGCTCTTCCTCACAGCATGGCTCTTTTACTATAGTATGTTTGTCGACTACGTGGGCCTGACTGGCGACTCGAAAGTCCCAATGATACTTCTTGCTATGCTCAATTTTACTAAGGACAATCTACACAAAATGACAGAAAGTCTAAATATATAATTTAGGCTTGAGCCTAAGAACGAGTCATGTGAATTAACTACACTCGCCGGCACATATTTGGATTTGACCTACGCGTGTGACATGCATCTCATTTGTAAAGTCGGTTTTAAATTTAATAACTTTATAAAATTCGCCGAAAGAAAATAAAGAAATACATTCATGAAAATACGAGTTTCATTTCTTTTCTCCTAAATCACCATTGCCTAGTGGCAAATGAAAGATGTTTTCACGCAAAAAAGATTGCGGTAGTCTACCAATACTGCGCACCTTCTTTTTTCCAGAAATATGGTATGTCATGTAAATAAATCACAAATAAAAGTAAGCTGCACAGTTATTATGTGTTTTATTTTTCAGAGAAATGTCATTCATTTTTCTGTGATTATTTTCTACGATGCCGTTTTTATATTACGTAGCTTACGCAAAATTAACCCACGAATTTTTTTCTGAATCGGTGAGATCAGTTGCACAAAGTTAGATTAACTATATTTAAAGACGGCTCGAAACTATTATATAATCTCGATCTCGTCTAATAGTAACATTGTACCATTAAAACTACACCGTTAAAATTTTTATGGCATGTAAATAACAAGTTACTCAGAGAGCTTATTTCAACTTCCAACCTCTTTTTAATACATGTGTCGTCTTGTCTGAAGCTTTGTGATTTGACGCATTTGTGATTTCACATTTTCTTTGATAATCATTTCTCTATGGTATATTATAAAATAATCATAGAAAATTACATTAATTTTAATTTTATACAGAATCAAAAATTAAAAAATTAGGCAATGTTAATGAGTTAGAGGACGAGTCCTATGCCGGTTTGTTATTGTTAAAATAAACACTTACTAAAAAAAAAATGTTTACTTAAAAATTTATTTTCAATTTATAATTGCGAGATGAGTAAACTTAGAAAGTGAAAATTAGAATCACGCCCAATTTACGGCTTTAAATGTCATATTCATATTTAAAATTTTCCTAAAATAATTTTTCAAGTTATTTTCAGTAGCTACGAAATTAATTTATACAAGGTCTCAGAAAATAAAAATCTCACTGCGACCGGTGTCTCGGTGTAAATTTGCCAATGTCAATTTATTAAACCTTATTTGCTTTAAACGGCATTGTCGCGCTATAGATATAGATAAGGTGTACAGCTAAATTCTCGGTTTAGTTAGTTATATTTTAGTTAATATTTTATTTATTAATTACTTTAAGTCTTTGTATAATGTTTCAACTCAATGATTGAAAAAATAGGCAGAGAGTTTTTCAATTTAAAGAGAAAAGCAACTCGTAAACTGAAATCTCTGAATTGTCTTAAAATGAAGAATATTTTAAAGTTCATGAAATTGTTTTTCTATGATAATAAACAAAACAAACGAAAACGCAGCATGTAAACGTATATAAGCAGATTACCCACAAACTGGAAAGATATTAAACCGACATAAAAAAATAACTCCTAATAGCGTGGTCCCAATATATTTTACAAGTTCTAATAGGTCCGTATTATCTGGCAAAAGCTTAGCATAAATGAAAATATGTTTAATAGACTGATTACTCAAAACCAATATTATTATATACTAAAAATTTTCTAGTTAAAATAGAATTGAACCTATTGTGATAATCAGTAAAATAATAAAAAGATACGAACCTTTATAAAATGGCTGTCTGCGCGTACATCACGCAAAACCGATGCACAGATTTAGATAAAACTCTGCAGTTTTATATCGTAGAAGTTTAATAAAAATCCATAGAAACCATCAAGAATATTACTCAACTCTACTGCAACTTGCTTATCAACAACTTACTACTTAAACCAGCGACAGTTTTGTATTTATCTACTGTATTATTTTATTGTTATTAATTTCTTTTTAAAATAACAACGCCCTTATATTTACATATCGTAGCTATAATATCGTCACTTTCAGATTAGGGCATTCGCCCTGTGCATTACAGAAGAAGACATTTTGAAAATGTAAAAATGTTTAATGTACATGGAAATATGAACACTTTCTGCAGTAAAATGACGCTATCGCTTATCCGTTGCTACACGGTTATAACCATTTTTCCGCGCGAAAAGCGGACAAACTTACTAGCTTATAACGGTATTAATTTTCATTTAGATGTTTAAAAGGTAATAAAATTTAAGAATCATAACTTAAGTTTTAAAAAAAATGATTTGTTTACAAAAGTAAAATCTTGGTATTGAAATATTTGGCGTTAATTTTGTAGAAATTCATTAATGACAATTATATGAAACTACGTGATGTAGTATTATTTCTACTTTCTTTAAGTTCTTTACCACGACCTAGGTTTCGTTGTATTACAACATATTCAGGTGGTCTATTAGCAAAGATCTTTGCTAATAGACCACCTGAAGATATTGTAATACAACGAAACCTAGGTCGTGGTAAAGAACTTAAAGAACTTTAAGAATTGTCAAAAGTAAAATCAACAAGAAAACTTAATGCACCATTATACTGTATAGATATAGACATATTTGATATACTTTTATGAATATATTAAGAATAATGGCACAGAAAGGTTCTATTAGAAACGCATTTCATCACAACCTTTTACTGTTCAGCTGAAATGTTTGTCGACATAGCAATGCCATATAATATAACTAAAAATAACAATCGCACTATATTTATATTAACAAGTAATTATTTTCCTTATTCAAATGCAAATTGGTTAATTTGACTCGTGATTTGTGTTAATTTTCATATTCCGTCGAGCTGGCAAGATAATGGCTGTCAAGACACGTCACTATGCTTAGAGCATCCTAAACGATATTGGTGCTTCTTGTGATAGTGATACACAATTTTGTAGCAAGTGCCGCCCTGTAACTTGTGTATGGTAAGTGCGCATGTAGATAGTAGCGGCAATTGTAGCCATCGATATTAAATTTTGGCGGACATTACCCTCGCGACGCTCGGTCGGCGCCCATCGCTTGTCAAGCTCCTTGGGTTTACCACAAACGTGGGGTTTGTACTTTAGTCGTGCGCGGCGTCCAGTGTAGTCAATGTCAAACTTGAGTCACACTCGCATTGATTCGCTGCTGTTGCTGTACGCAGAAGGTTAGTGCTTGCATGTTGCAGCTCGCCGATCTCACCGTTAACAAAACCGTCTTCTACAACCACGCTCAGCGTAAACATTTATGAGTTATCTTCGGTGAGCATGATACTTTAAGCAACGTGTTTCGATGAAGTTAGATGGAAAGCGGCGTATACTGTCACTCTACCGAGTGCCACTGCCACTTCCTCACACGCGCTAGAAAGGGTCAACGCACGCGCTAGTCGGTAAAGAAAATTTGGAAGGGTTTGGATGGGGAGTGATAAAACTTCCGTAACCGAAATAGTAACCTCTAGACTCCTTTTGCTTGGGATTTGTGTGTTGCATGAGAGCGCAATAGTCCTCCTTGCTCATAACGTGATCTTG
Source organism: Druceiella hillmani (assembly GCA_039881145.1). Lineage (NCBI taxonomy): Eukaryota > Metazoa > Arthropoda > Insecta > Lepidoptera > Hepialidae > Druceiella > Druceiella hillmani. The sequence goes on from JAYKKI010000005.1 coordinate 24,268,289, forward strand.
CACAGCGTTTACGTTTGTCTGAATAACTATTTCGCTAAAATCGTCGTTGTTCAAGCACTGTTCGGGGAAGCCCAAATTCCGTGCCTCAGGTGGATCGAACGGAGACTTGATATCCTGCATTAGGGTGTCAATATCTATATTGGCCTCGAACACTTTGTAAACTTTCATATCTCACGCTCACAATCTTCGTATGTTTCGAGGAATTTGTTCTGATCGATGATGTGGACTGTCACCCGGACAGTGACGCATATCGCAGTGACTGTAATGAACAATCTAATCTCAAACAATTTTTCTACGTCCATTGTCAATTTGCACTTACGAGCCTTGTTTGTGTCTCTCTTGACATCACACTGTCAAAATCGCGACGAAAGTAAAGTCTCGTGAAGATGCCCAACTCATCGCTTGGTGAAGCAAATATCACACAGCCTCCCGTACGCTCATTCGTACCGCGTTGAGGATTTTGGAAGCGACTTTGGACATAAGTTATGTGTAGTTATACCCCAGGTTTTGTTAATGGATCTATAGCACTTCAATATTTAGATGGATAATGCTGCGATTTTATTTGTTAATGTACTAAACTACTTAGACGGCACAAAAATCCTACTTAGAGTATAATCTATAAATCCTTGTTAGAGTTGAGTGCGGACCCGATCCATGGATTAAACGTATTAACGTAAACTCACTTCACATTCCGCTTGAAGCACACTGTCGATTGTCGCAGTGCCGAATGTATTAAATCGAGATTGTCAGACTTGCTAGAGTTAATGTCCGAACGAAAGTCGTCTATCGTCTATGGTCATTTACTCGCTGCTTATAGAATTCGGGCCTGCGGTAGTCCTTAGCAAGGGGGACGAGTATATATGTCTCACAAATTGGCCAATGTGGAAATTAAACTGGCATCGGTCCTCTCCGCGTTTCGTGCACGTGAATATATGTAAGTGAATTTGTTTGGTTAACATCCCGGCATTGAGCACCTCAGTTTTATTCATGCTGCTCCACTGTTACTATGTGCACTGTAAGTGGCATGCTCTCCCCGACTAGTTCACATGGATCGTTATGAAGCCAAATCAGAACATGCGTGTGCAGGTAGCCTGCACGCACGTTGTTGAAAATTTATGCATTGAAAGCAGTCACGCATTCGATATTCACGAAACGGATTATGGGTTGTCCTACAGCATAGCACGGATATCACCACGTGTATAAGTTTTTGAAATAAAGAAGACAGTTTGCTGAATTAAATACAAACCCCGAGTGATTTGTATGTCTGTAAATCTTTTTTTTTCGATCAGCCCAGCAATGCATTGAAAGAGGAATTGTTTTCATAAAGGCCAAATTGAAGTCGATTAGCTTTTCAACACACTCGCATCTTGAGTCATGCACCCCGGTATGTTGTCTGTAACGCACATGGAGCGGAATGAGTTGGTTATTGCGTCTCTAACTTTGATGCGCAGGATACTCATTGCCATGTAAAGCAAGTGCTATGTTTCTTCATCACATCTCTGACATGCAAATCGCATAAGTTGTAGCGCGAACTTGATCTCATATTTAGGAGCGTGATCCCCTAACCCCGCGCGATAGTCAAACAATGCTTCTCGTTCCACAACATTGTGTGCTATCGAGTGTGAATGATTTCCGACTCGGGGAACCTGTTCACGTTGAGATGCTCAATCGCCTCAAAAATATCATCTTCCCTCGAAGAACTCAGATCCGTTACGGTGGAATTGCTAATCGAAACATCGAATACTGACCAATCGATCGTAATATTATGAAGTTCCCATGACTAGAGAGCCCATAATGTTCGGTGTAGTCGCTTGAAATGTTTTGTTTTCTTCATCTTCGCTCATCGGTATGAGATCGTAATAATCTAAATCGATTTCAGCCGTCCTAGCCTCTGTATTGATGGACGTTATCGGTGACCCTATATCGGTGCCCGCTGCTTTATCTTGAGAGTTAATTCGGCCCAACTAACCTAAGCAACCGAACCCTTTCTTGCCGCATGCGTTTGTGATTGTGCTGCATTTTTCTAAATTTTCAATTTTATAACGTTTTGTAAATTGTCATGTGGCATTAGTTCAGAACGCTTCAATATATACATAATGGCGTACGAATTGCTCATGCAACCCTTTCAGTTGCGGATTTATGACTGATTCTTTGGTCGAGCAGAGTTAATTTCTAGATCTGACCTCCAACCCCCTTTCAGTTCGATAACGTAACCGCACAGAGCCATATGCACACTGAGAATCAACGGAAAATAGTCTATTTTTAGGACACATACGCTATTTAGTGCATTTTAAATACTTTTTCACTTTAAAATTGTTTAAATAACGTTACGATATCCAATAAGATCCAACATTGCCTAATTAAAATCTACATCTCTGTTTAGCCTAGAAATGTATTGAACACTCATGCAATGTTTCCGCCCAGTGATTAAAAATAAACGAACAAGAAAAATACCTTTGCATTTATCATGAAAAATATTAGAGTTGGTAATTTTGCGATTTGGTTAGTATCAAAGCGCGTGAAAATAGGCTTTTGACGCTTGATCTCAGTATTCCATATCTTTTAAACCAAAGGTTCATCAAGATTATTCGCGCTCACTAATACATCGTTCACTATATAGCATAAATATATAATTTCAATGCATAATTTATTACACGAGTTATAATATGCGAATCAATAATTTGGCAGATCATAAGCTTCTATTTCGCTAGTATGCATAATTTTTGGATGAATTATTTTCTTCTTTTCCGTATGAATCATAATTTTAAGTCAAGACAGAATTTATATTGCAAAAGTAATACTTTTCAACTGAATATAATAATACAGACAAATGATATATGCTACAAATTAAGTTATTAGTCTTATTTGATTTAATTTTTATTTATACATATGAGCTATTTGTTTGTCAATTAGTATGATTAGGTAGATCACACAGAAAATAATAAATGGAGACTTTAGGGATATGCATTTCTTATAACAATAAATAAAAAAGAAAATCTGGTTAGGTATATTACCACGAACCTAGGTATGAGGTATTTTTAGAATTTAATATTTCCATTACATAGTTTTAATTTATTGCATGTATAGTTTAGATTATATTGTATTCTGTTTTCGAAAATATTACAACTGCGCAGATGTGAGAAGTTGTAGTGTGAAAAAGTTGAAGTCTCGTCAATAATATAAAGCAAGTAATATTATCAGCAACAAAATGAGATTTCCCATAAATCTTCTTATATAGAATGATGTACTATATATATATATATATATGTATAAATATATATATATATATATATATATATATATATATATATAAATATATATATACATATATATATATATATATATATATATATATATATATATATATTTTCTTATATATAATCTATATTCGGGGAGAAATAAGTTTTCTAACATGTAATACTCAGGTTGAGTCTGCATATCAATTAAAGGACACACCTCGACACCTATTACATAGGTCAACAAAAAAAGAAATTATTTAGTAAATATTTTCTGTTTGTATACATCGAAAATTAAGCAGAAACTCCATAAATAATAAATAAAGTTTGCTTTTGTACCTTTACATAATGAAAAATAAATATACGCTGTTTTAGGAGATTTTTTGAGGAGCCGTTGCATTTAAGACGCAAGAGAGGGCTGAGGGGGGACTGTGGGTGTGAAGCGGGAAGTGGCTGACTGACACGGTAGTGTGCGCATAAGCATTGCAAAGGAATAACGTGTTTTATGTGTTGCGAGGCCTAAAAATGTCTTCCAAAAAGTGTAAAAATGACGTAGACTCGTTTTGCTATATTTGCGGCAAATTCATTAAAGTGAGAGCCAACAAATTTTGTTTGACATCAAATATAAAACTTTGTGAAGCCTATGAAGCTTATTTTAACTTACCCGTACGAAGTCAAGATAAACTATGGGCACCTCATTTCTCATGTAATAACTCCAGAAACACTTTAGAAGGTAAGAAAACACATCATATTTTTAAGGAAAACATACCTATATATATTTTTAACACATGCATTAAATGTGTCATTCGTTAATGAATGATGTTCATTTTTTTCCAGCCTGGTACCGAAGAGAAAAAAAAGTGTGAAGTTTGCAGTACCGAGAATATGGAGGAAGCCAGCTCATCACATCAATGATTGCTATTTTTGTATAGTTAAACCACGTAAGCTTTGCGTTGGCAAAAATGCCAAAAACATTTAGTACCAAAATCTACCATTAACGTCTGCTCCAGTACCCCACAGTGAAAATTTTCCAATGCCTTCTAGTCCAAAGCTGAAGGCACAAGAGCAGCCACTACCGCTATCACAAATATCTAGTAATAGCAAAGGCAGCGATTTCGTGATCGCATTACCGTCTGTTGAACTACATCTCATTAATTCAAAAGAGTTTAATGACTTAGTAAGTTATTTAAATCTATCTAAACTTAAAGCAGAAATATTAGCTTCACGGTTAAAACAGTGGAATTTGTTCAAGAACGATGTTAAAATGATGGAACATCATTTCTCTATTCTCGTAACATTAAGTTAGAAATCAATCACCAAAATTAATGTTTTACTTCATCTGAGAAATATGCCTACGAAGTCTAAATGATTTCGAAATAAACTCAGCGCAATTTCGTTACCCGCGTGATATGAATTATACTAATAAACACGTAATTTATTATTAGGATTTTGATTTAAATTTTTATCCGAATTTTTAATTGCTTTCTCTGTATCGAGATTGAGAAGTGTATTCCGTAACTTTGCTGAGTAGAGTAGAAACTTATATTTGGTTATAGTCACTAACGTTGGGCAAACCATCATGAAAAGCTACGGCATTGAGCAATATGGACGAATCATTAAACTATACTATCAATATAAGTGCAGTCAGTTCGAGCTAACGTTCTACTGAGCACAATCGTCCTACTAAGTCGACTATACATCATTTGGTGGATAAATTCCAATAAACTGGTTCAGTAGACAAATAATATCCGTACGTTATCGACAGAAAACAATACTGCAGTGAACGAGAATGTGCAGGATAAACAGAGGCAATCAATACAAACAAACGTCTCGCCCGTCTATGCCCGTAACCATAAATAAAAATAATTTGCTCAGGATATGAAGATAAACGACCATAAGCAGCGTTGAGCATTTGTTGACTGGGCTCTGGACCAGTCAGAACTGGACCCTGATTTTGGACACAAAATCATCTTTAGTAACGAGGCCCATTTTTCGATGAATGGCTATATCAACAAGCAAAATTGTCGCATTTGAGGAGATATCAATTCATGTGAGACCCGTTCCAAATGTACCAAGAAAACATCACTTTGGTACGGCGAAGTCATTGGCCCGTACTTCTTAAAAATGAAGCTAGGATCGCCATAGCTGTCATCGATGAGAGGTACAGGTGAGTGATAACAAATTTTAATAGCCTAAGTTGGATGATATAGATATCAATGATATGCAGTTTTAACGAGGAGGCACTACTTGCCACACAGCACATGCGACAATGGATTTTCTGTACGACAAATTCGATGGCAACGTTATCTTGCGTTTCTGTGACGTCACCTGACCAACGAGGTCACGTGATTTAACGCCATTAGACTTTTTATTGTAAAGCTACTTTAAATCACAGGTCTTTGCAAATAAACTGCAGATGAACTGCAGATGTCTTCAAAGTCAACATAACTAATACCATCAATACCCGTTACAACTACTGACCCGATGATGGGCAATGGTCTTTGCCAGAGTATATATCCCACGTATCTCAATTATTCCGACCGATGTATCATTCGTTTTGAAGAGGTTGCATTCCGATGAAGTTGTCATTTGCTTTTATAATAAATAAACACTACACACTTCCAGAATTATTGAAATCCATTTCAGGTAATAGTACTTATCTCCTAAAAAATTATATGTCAGGTTGTACAGAGTGAGAATTCCTTAAAATCGGTATATTTTATCTGTACAAAAATCCGTATATGTAGTGATACATGAAAAAATAAACGTAAGTTATCGTAAAAACATACGAAAAAGAAATACAAAAAAGGCTAAGTCCGAACGAGACTCGGGATTCGTATATTATGGTATAAGTTGGTGAGTGAGTATTTTAGAAATATAAAGAAAAACTAAAACACAAAAAATAAAGTTCGTCACGCAATTTTTTGCCCTCGATTTCAAGTTTTTCTTTGTTTCAAATCTAAAGATTCCTCATCAACGGGAAATACCTTTCGATTTTTATGAGTAAACCAGTGAGTCTGTACTAAAGTATTAAATGAAACTACGTGATGTAGCATTATTTCTACTTTCTTTAAGTTGTTTACCACGACCTAGGTTTCGTTGTATTACAATATCTTCAGGTGGGTTATTAGCAAAGATGTAATACAACGAAATCTAGGTCGTAGTAAAGAACTTAAAGAAGTAAAAATAATACTACATATTTTCATTTAATTGCGAATAATGAATTTCTAGAAAATTAACGCCAAATGTATTCAATATAGTATATTAACTAAATCGATAAAAACGCATTTATAATTAACAAATCTACAATATTTATTGTCACGGAAAGTAAAATTATATTCTTAAGTTCTGGTGTGTAATTGGCGCTCTTATACTGTTCAACATTTTTATACTTCTCACAAAATACATATCATTGTTCTACCCAATATTCTTTTGCTAATAATCTGCCTAAGGACAGCGCCACAGCGTTTCTGCTTTCAATTTTCAAAGAGAAAATCTTCAAGCGAAAAACGTCCATCGAAGCGTAAAAATCAATATCCACAATCGCGAAGTAAGTACAACAGAACGAGTTTTCAACGAAATCCGCTTAAAGATTAATATCTTTAAAGCTTACAGCGCTCTTGCATACTGAGAACGCTGTTGCTTTCTGGAAATATTTTGTATATTTTTTTCCTTCAGTAGAAATAACAAAGGATTATTCTAATGGATTATTCTCACACTGGAAATATTTCACCGATAAAAGTTTACAATGAAATATTCACAATGGAAAATATATTTACAGTTTTTTTACTTGAAAACAGATCCCAATTTTAAAATTATGTTTGTGCAGAAATATTTCTACAGAAAGCACATTGTTTATTAAATATAAAACGTTTCTTATCTTTTAAACCAAATCACTTAGTTCCCTTATTTAACACTATTTAGATGTACAAGATAAAAATATTAATAGTGCAAAGTTATTCGCAGGTTTTATATATTTTTATAAATATCGTATTGAATAATTTTAATATTTATATAACAGAATATTAAACAGATAACTAAAAATATTATACATAAACATATATTCAAGAAATCTCTAAGAAAATTTTTGAATATTTTTCATTTAATTGATGAGTTTTTAAGATAAAATTAGTAGTATATGAAGAGGTAAGCAAACAAAAGTGATTATGGTATAAACTTGAAGCGTTCTCTGGTTTTATTTTAAAACTAAAGCCTCTTGATTAATCTTAAGTAATTTATTTTTAATTATAAAGCTAATCCCTATTGTCATGTAAATAGTACATACGTAACATTCAAGTTCCAGCTATAAAATACATGCATCAATTACAATATACAATAAATTCCATTTTTAATCGCTGATACTATTGAAAAACTTTCAAGATCGTAAATAATGTTGACTCAGACGTAAACAAAAATAATTTGAAAACATTGCTTTCTGTGTCCTTTATTTGTTTAGCATAGACTTTATTTTAATGTTATAAATATTTAAATTTAAAATCATAACAAAATTTTTACACGTAGCCTCGTTTTATAGCAATAAATGTAAATGAAATTAAATATGGATCCACAAAACACATATTCACGAGGTCGACAACCACTGCTCTTGTAGCACATGGCTCAACTCCAATTGCAGTCAAGTTCATTGCAACGTTGAGATGCGCTCGGCCATGTTAACTGCATTACGAGATCAACCATTTGTTATATTGCGTATGCGAAGTGTATTCATTAAGTCATTATACACATCCCTTCAGTCATTATACACGTTTTTATAACATTAAACCATTCAAACTAAATATTTCTCTAAGGGACTTTTGCGAAAACGTTGTTTTTTTAAAATAACATTTTTTATACTGAACATAGTACCCGTACTATGTTCTTCATTATACAAGAATCAAGAAAATATAAAAAAATAATAAGACATAATGGTTCCTGTATATTTGAAGTAAATTTGTTCTTTTCGATTGTAATAATGTTTTTGTCTTTTCTTCATATCATCAAATAAAAATGTAAATATTTTGAAGATATTTATTCAAATCTTATTAGTGATATTGTTTTTCAATAATATCTGCGATTAACAATGTGATTAATTTAAATTTCATCCCTTATAATAAATAATTACCCTTTTTTTCGGCTTAAACTTGAATTTTATCATGATACAATTTTCCTACAATTAATTTTAATCGGAGAATAGGGACTATCCTCCGATTAAAATTAATAATAATACGGTTTTCAATAAGCTAGGAAAAATAGTTTAGTTTGTCGTCTTCAAAATGAAAAACCAAAACAAACAAAATTTTTTCCGAAAAAATATTTTTTAAAGACAGAAGTGCGTTTGGAATTATTCAGTATAAATTCATCTATTTATAATTTTTTACAGATTAAATTGCTTCATGAAAATACACGAAACTACATAAAAAATAGATGTTTTATTTAGATTTTGTTAACTTTTAGATAAAAACTTTTAAAACAAATTTGAAAAGAAGTAAAAAAAATCTGTCACGAGTGGAAGTCGCACTATTAGTGTTGCGTACAAATTTAGTCATTTACAAATATTTAATAGTACATAACATTCCTATTAAATTATTAACAAATTTTTAAAAAGAAAATATATTGCCTACTACATCTTTTACAGACGCATATAAAAAAAAACATTTGTTATGTGATATAACTAGAAATTAAAAATTTTTGGATTCACTTTTTTCCTTTACTTGTGCCGTGATACCTTGCTTCTTGCCAAATTTCATGATTCTAGGTCAACGGGAAGTACCCTATAGGTTTTAATTTATTTGCGAGTGTCAGACTTGGTGTGTAAATGGCCGTATTTTTAGGTCTCTTCTTGATCGCACCTTTGTATTTGATATTAATTTCAACAGGACCCTTCCACGCGTTCCTAAGAAAAAGGTTCTTGACAGAGAGACAGACGGCAACGAAGTGATCCTGTAAGAGTTCCTTTTTTTCCTTTTGAGGTACGGAGTCTTTAAAGTTACTGATCTTACAAATGTGAAGTAAGTTGTAAATTCCACATTTTTTTTGTTTCAATAAAAACCAAAATCATTCAAACCAAACTATCTACATAAGTTAATTATTTTACTATCCTTGCTTAATTAATCCAATAAGAGTAATCTAAATACTGCTAAAGACGGCTTAAAAATTTCAAAAAGCTTTCATAATTTCGCAGAATCTTAAATTGCTCGAAATATTGTCAGAGAAATTGTAACAATATATGACCAGGTATAATATGTGACCAGGTCAAATTAATATTTTTATTTTTCTTTTTAAGGTGGACCTACAACTAGGATGTGCGTAGGACTGCCATTTATAAAATGTTCCCTTTATTATGTATTATATATTTTATTTTCAAATTTAGATATCTTTTTAATGCGGATCCATTTGTTTATACAAAGATATATATTCCAAGGTGTAATATATGCATACATACCTAGGTGTAATTAAGGCGACGTAAGTTGATAAACCATTAAGTGATAAGGCAGTAGCATTGTCAGCAGACACATGTTATATTACAATGACATACTATTTCAAAATATAAATAATAGATGTATCATTTAGACTTTTTTCTCTTGTAGTAATTGATTACTGAGAAATATTACTATAATGACATTTATTTTGGGAAGTAATATTTATTGTCTCTAACCACTTATTTCAAAAATGTGGTAAGCGCCTTTAGTTTACCCATCTAAATACCTCAAGTATATGTAGGCAATTTTTAAACAATTAGTTAACCAATAGCAAAAATAAAAATACAATTGAAATATTAACTTGTATGAACTAATTAATTATATAAATTTGGAAAGGATACAAAAAAGGGTGCAGTAACATAATTCCACAAAAGACAGACAAAAGGGAAGAAGGTGTAGGTAAAACAGTAAAAGGTCCATCGTTAATACGCATGTCCACTATTTACCATTTCTGTTGGAAAACATCTTTTCAAGAAGAGTATTTTTGGAGATTGAAGATTTAAACTGAGACGACTTCCTTCAGAACAATAAAACTAAAACCGCGCAAGTTGCATCTGGTACGTAACTTTAACCGATTCTTTTAACCGTGGTTACAAAGTAAGATTTACGTCTTTTCAGATAAACATAATGTGAATTTACCAATTTGGTAAGCGGTCTTAGGTTGTTTTAAGTTTTTAGAAAACGCACTCATGATTATCATACTCAAACATTGTTTCAGCTTATATGAATATAATTACATTCCAGAAAATCGCTGATAATCGCAAAAAAAAATATTCGATGCATCATCTAACAGAGACGTTATGAAAATATGTACCCAAATAAGAATTTTCTAAAAGCTTCTAAACAAATCGTAAAACTTGTGTATGCCCACGCTTACTAGAAAACTGTCGAACATATTTTGTTTCTCATCGATTAGAATGAATAATATATTTTAACATATCGAATTACGTATTAAATAAATTATAATTCTCGAAGATTCTAAAAGCCTCGAACCCATTATAAATAAACATTGTGTCTGCGGTAGTAAGTTGTCAGTTTTATTTAAAACATTAAAGGGATAACTCTAGATGTTCATCATGAAATGTAATCAGCTACTTCACTGGACTACGTATTTACTATTTGGTGATATGTTAAATCTCTCTTCGTTCATGATATAATCTCATCCGAGTATCTGAACTAATCTTATGTTCTCGTCTAAAGCATTATCTTTTAATATCTCCAAGTTTTATTACTAACCCGAAATAATCCGAATATCGGTAAAAAGTTTTTGATATGTATGTATATTTTAAAAAAAAGCCTCTCTATAAAAATCTATTTCAGCATCAAAAAAGACGACAGTAAATATATGATGAACGACATGAGAAGTTGCACACCAAAATACTAATAAACTTTTTTATATCACGTTATTTAACAGTTTACAACTCTTAAAGTGTTTTTATAAATTATATATGCGTTTCATATAACATATTACTAAAGAACAACACTTAGGAAAACAGGAAGTTTCCCTGTTTTCTTTTTGCGTTTTTTTGTTTGTTTCTTAATACACTCAATGCAAATCATGTCGTAGTGACTCGTCAATGTGGATACAGGATTCATATTCTATTTATGCTCCAAATTTTCCTAATTAACCAACTCTTCGGCAGAAATCGTAAATCAACCTAGAAACTCAATAGGCAATCCTCGGCCACGAATATAAGTTTATGCAAAATTGTCACCCACTTGTAACTATTCCAAATATATTGTTTCCTTAATTTAATTAAAACTTGTTTAGTACGAATAGAACTCGAACTACGAGGGTTCCGTGTATACATGCATAGAAAATTGAAACATTTAATTTCAATTTTCTATCTTAAAATTATAAAATATTTTGGTAATATGATTGCGCGTCTGTTATTTTATTCACGTATCAAGCAAGAATAGTTAAAAGAATTTCGATGACTCTTCACTGTTGGATTTTGTTGGATATGGTGTAATATATAAGCTATGTTTCATCGTAATCTGATTGTTAAAAAAAATAATATAATAAATTTATATTTCAATAAAAAAAACATACTTAACAAAAGTTTTACTGTCATTTTTATTATAATGGATGATATTACGTGTATTAACCTTGTTAACATTTTCTAAAACTCAACGTGAACAAAGTTGTTGCAGATATAGCTAGTTTTGAAAGTAAACAAAAATATTTCTAAAATTCATTCATTGTAAATAATGCCAACAAGCAAATTCTATAACTGTTATTTGTTGAAAAAAAAAACGAGATATTACAGACAAATAGACATTGAAGATTCAAAATAAAGGTGCCTTTGTCATGTTTTGGATATAGAATCCTAAAAGTAATTTGTTCTGTTGATAAAACATTAATCTTGTACACTATGAAAGGGATTTAATGCTTACAGCTGTGTAGATACGTATTTCCTTCCTATTATGGACACCAATTAAATGTTCAATCCGTATGCGTGTTTGATTCAAGCTCGTACTGCCTTAGCGCCATCTTTCTTTTAATTAAATAGCTTCGTTCAGTTTCACTGAAGTCTAATGGGAGACATTAAGCCTCTCTGAAGCGACATAAAGCACCCCGCCTCTCTTAGGCAGCCTTGAAAAGTGTGCGAGGAGGCAGCTCTTCTGCGCAACGATCATTCCTTTTTATACGTAAAAGAGGATAGGAAATAGGATCTTTATATCATTTCATCCCTTATTCTGGCACTTTTATGTTTTTTTTGTATAGTTTATGGATATTTTGTAATAAATCTCAAATCGCGCACTTTTTTACCCGTTGTTTTAATTTTATTTACAGTCGATACGCTTGAATCATATTCTCTTTGAAACTGTGAGAATTTAATTGAGTAATTTTAGATATCTCCAATTAGAACTTTGTTACTATGCTTCTAAGAATATAGCCAATATAGTAGCCCATAAGCACTAACGTTGTATAAAGGAATATATTTATTTATCTATTATAACTATTATAAAGTGTTTTATTCTAAACTATCACGGGTGCGAGCAATGTGGTAAAATATCGGTGAAACCTGTGTCTGAACAAATTTGCATTTATTCGTATCAAGTTCATTACCATGAAACGAGCAATTTTTACGTTTATGATTTTGTTATGAATGAAATAATATTTAAATTATAGTGATTATTGCATTAAATATGATAAATCGGAAAGAATTTTTTTTTAAAGTGACATGATATTTAACAATTCGTGAAATCAGCTCCTATTCTTGGATTCTGTTTTCTGTATCGAAGCATACACCTTAAGTGTTTTTAACGAAATATATAATATTATGTAACACTTTTCATGCTGTACTGTGATTATTTATAAATAAATAATATTGTTCTATGTGTATTATTTTCATGGGAGTTTTTATTTCTACTAGGCATATTGCCAACAACGTTTTGAGCTTTGTTTTAAGTAAAAAAATTAGGCTCCGTTAAAAAAAAGAATTAAGTTTAATATCCATCAAAATAATAAATATACTTAGTGATGCTACACCGCGATTGCTATTCATGGTGTACATTTCTCTAAGCCAAATCGTGCAAAAAACAGAACATTTATTTTTTCATATCGATCTCTTTAAGTCGACGAAATCAAACCGTTATAATTTTCTACCGTGTATTGAACTTATTATAATAAAAATAATATGAAATATTTATTTTTTACGGACTTCATCAATCGGAAATATATTGAAATACCTTTTAATCCGACGTCTCTTTCGCGGTATATATATCCTCAAAACATTTTTATAGTGAGACCTCACATTTACCTTTTTAAAAACATGTGAGTTCTTTCAGTTTAAGTCGACGAAATCAAACCGTTATAATTTTTTACCGTATAATGAACTTATTATAATATAAAATAATGTTAAATATCTATTTTTTTGGCCCTCATTAATCGGAAATATATTGAAATACCTTTTAATCCGACGTCCCTTTCACGGTATATAAATACTCAAAACATTTTTACAGTGGGACCTCACACATACCTTTTTAAAAACATGTGACGAAAGTTTGGTCCGTTTACGCGGAATCATAGCCAATCAAGTCATTAGTCTTACGCCTGTGAAATATATGCCAACCGACATATATACATATATATATATATATATATATATATATATATATATATATATATATATAGATTAATATATTAATAGAAATGCTGTTTACCCGTAAATGTTTACATGTACCCGTAACCTCACAGGTTCATCACGTACTTACACGTTTCATTTAGTGTTGACTTAAACTAAACATCAAGTTTGTATTGACTGTGATGCTATAATTTGTCTACAGGTACGTAAAATATTTCTGTTATGTATATAAATGTGGATAACATTTCATACTCGTGTGAAAAAGAAAAATGATTATTATAGTCATTGAAAAATCTTTTCAGTTGCACGAAAACAATTTTTAGCGTAACCGGTTTACGCTTACGTCATAACTATGATCACTACATGTACAGAAGAACATCGAAATAATCAAGAACTAGTTGCTATCTTCAACTGAAGCGATTAATTTTGTCGATTGCCTTTCAGTATAATAAAACTAAAAAGTACTTACTGGCTTGAAATTTTAAAAGGTTGCTGAACTCAACAACTTGCTGTGTACGATTGATCTAATGCCAAAAGTAAATACTTTCAGGGTTGAGATATTGTTTTTCAATTAATTTATGTTTATATTCAGTGAAACATTTTGTTGTTACATCTATACATACGAAACATATAAATTAGGTACATGTACGAGATAATATATATACAGATGAAACAACAAAATGTTTCACTTACAAAAAGACAAAGTTTTTTCTCAACAATGTTACATATTTATAAATGTTGACAATAAGCATTTTGTTCAGCTCGAGGCTAAAAACTGAAATATACATTGTAAATGGCAATTTATGAAAAATTTTTAGGCGTAAAAAAGTTTTGTTCTTATTCCTAGGTAAGTTTTACAGCAATACGTCTTGTGATTCGGAGACAATAACATATAGGAACTACGAACCGAAAATAATACAATTCTAGACATTTTAATAAACTACTTTAATAATCTCTTTCCCAGATCCAGCAGTTTTAATGTACCAGAATTGTACATATTTTGATCGTATTAGAAATAAACCGAAGCCAACATTTTTGATTAATTTTATTATAGGATCTCATAAAAAATATTTATAGGATGCTATATAAATTATTTTTAAAAGTTGAGGGTATATAGACATATTTGAAATCGTAATAAACATCGAATGCTGAGCCGTACATACGTAAGTGATAAAAACTTTATAATGAAACCAGACTTATTCCAATTAAAGCTACTGAAATAATATTTACGACTATGGTTATTGTATTGTTAAACTGCCAGTTTTCTTATAATTATTATATCAACGGCTGACAACCAGTTGAAACCTGTCGGCCAACGAAATTGAAAACGTTTAACTAACTACTTACTTTGCGGCTTCCATCTTTCATATTTTGACAGATAAACTAATTGTATGCGATAATGCAAATGGTTATATTGGTAATATTTAATAGTTACAATATTCTGCTTTGAATTGCTTTGGTTTATTTAGAATTAATAACGAAATAAAAAGGAAACATATGGCTTGTAAATCTATTTTTAGAAAAAAATATTGGCAATAGTTAAACGTAAAAGATTACCACACACGAACACGTGTGTTCAGTGTTACCTGTCAATTCGATGTGATGCAATGCATTGCCTGCGCATAGCAGTTTGGTGTTTTACCTGTCAGATTGGTGTAACGCGATACATTGTCCGCACGCAGTTTGGTAAACTCATGCCAAGTGCTAACTTTATTGAGCCACTTGTTACGTATTTTTATTCATGTTAAGTAGGTAAAAAACCCAGCAATGCTAATGTTTAGAATTCCGCACCTCAAAAGGAAAAAAAAAGACTACGATTATAAGACCATTCACCTGCCGGTTCATTTGCCTCTTTTTCATAACAATTTTTCTTAGTAACATTGACTTAGAAACTTTCTATTTGACCAAGTAATGAAACTTTCCAATCCGCTTACTAGCAAATAGTAATTAAATAAAATATTCACATGAAACTATTACGAGGAGCAGATTAAAATACTCAAAAATCCTCAAAAATACTTAAATTAAATATTTTTTGTCTCCTTATGTTCTTATTGAAAGAGCGACTTTCAATAATTGCAAAAGTATGTGTATTAGAATTTTACGTAAGAGTTCTAAGAATATTATCAAAAATATCGACGTAAACTTTGTCAGAGACCGTTTACCGTAAGAATTTGAAGTTTGGTATAACGATAAATAAAATTAACTTGCATGCATTTCAATAGTTAGAACTTAGAAATATTAATATAGGAACTTTTGAAGGACAAATGAAGTATTCAAGAAGCTATATTTCTCATTTAATATCGTCATGTAGTGTGAAAGAGAAAACATAATAATTTCAAAATAATTCTTTTTAGAATTTTAGAAAGCGCCTACAAAAAATATGACTAAACTCCCACCACCCTCTCTCCGTACCCGACACTGCTAAAGTCAAAATTATAAATTATGGAAATTAAGTTTACCGCCACAGTCGTAAATGTGGTAATTTTTCAAATAATCTCCTAACGGTGAAACCGTGATATTTTTAAAATATTCTTCTAATTTCACCGTGAAATTTCACCGCGTTGACATATCGCTTAGTACATCTTTCTCTAAGAGAAATATGTACTAAGCGATATGTCTACACGGTGAAAAATATTATTAAAATGTTTAAGTAACTTATTTCAAGTACGATATATACTTAAACATTGATATATAACTAAGTGTAAGATGCAGTAATATTTCATTTTGGAAAATGGTTTTCTTTCCAATTTGTCAACGTATTTGTTTCCTTTTCAGGTTACACAATTTACTTCCGAACATTCTTATCAGAGTTACATTATGATGAAATTTGAACCATTTAATTCGAGTGAAAACAAATACAAAATAAATAGGCATATATAGTTTCCCCATACATTGGTAAAAAGGAAGCTTTGTGAGAATTAATAACATCTATTCAATATACGTGAGAAATAAAAATATAATACAGAGCCAAAAATAATTTTTAATCTGAATAATTCAGACTTTGTAAAAACCAGGCAAAACAAAGTATGTAATAAAAGAGGAGAAAATCGAGATTCGATTTCATAAAACTAACGGATATCTGCGAAAACAATGAATTAGTCACCATGTAACCCAATAACTGCCTCAAATATCGCTATTAGTACACTAGTTAGAAACATTCTATGTTATGAAATAAGAGAACTTGCCTCTCTAAGAAAACCAGTTGACCAAATATAGAAGGTAACAAAATAAAACTAACCGTGTGTCAGTGTAACTTATAAGACATAGTCAAATATATTTTTGTATCAGATATACCAATATATACTATATATTTGTGTATCTATGCACATCAACAGCAAATCCAATTCAATTAAACCCAAACAGGCACAATTAAAATCAATCCGACCCAACCTAACTAAATTCAACACAAACCAAACCACATCAATACAAACAAACCTAAAAATACCACCCAATAATGCAAGCAAATTCTATCCGACCCAATCCAACAGAATGGCTGCCAGCGAGTGTCATTATCTATGTGTATGTATATATATATATTTATATATATATATATATATATATATATACATATATATATATATATATATATATATATATACACACATATATACATATACATATACATATATGTGTATATATATATATATATATATACACATATTTGTGTACATACAAAGCGTATACGTTATAGGCTCGGTGTATCTTTTTAATACACCCAGCCTAATTTAGCCCATAGCCGAATCCAATTCAAGTTTTCCTAAGGCGCCAATTTTTTAACTAGTTACTCATACTACTTTTGCGTATTTTCACATCAACATTTGTATTTTTAATAAAACTAAGCAAAATTATTTAATGACCCACAAAACACAGTTGTGTCGTGGCCCACTTGTACCGAGCACCAATGACACACTCTATTCGCCATCGCTAATAATGTGTTAATGGAACTTTTGCATAAAAAATAGCTTAAGTTATTGGCAAATGAATTTACTACAGGCTGTATTTCTGTTATTTTTGCTTCGTATTTCAAATGTTTAAGTATGTTATGTTTAAGGGGCTCATTGGTGGCACTTTACTTAACGAACTTAGAATTATTGGTTAACTAACATTTACTGGTAACATAATAAGTAAGAAACGTTGCTGTAAAAATTTGCATAACGACAAATAAGTAATTAAATGATTATATTTATTATAAATAAAGGTAGTACTTACAGTAATAAAAACATTTTAACATAAATATTTGAAATTATCATAAACAAAACCACTATTAAGTACTGTAGTAACATGTTGGTTGAGTAGTTAAATACAGAGGAAATTTAATAGATTCCGACATAATTTGTATCCAGGAACAGAAGTAATATTGCAAAAAGACAAATTTTATAGCATTACCTAAATATTGCATGTTTACATTTTTATTATTGCTAAAATAATGATATTGTAGCATGACTATAATGTAATACAGACAGAAATATTTTAGCGAAGAAAGTGAAGTTACTATGAAATAATATAAACACCATAATCTGTCCTCATCATCATCACGTGGCTCTATCTTTGGCAATTTGGTCAAAAAGAGTAATCATTTCATAAACCTTATCTCTTTCACATGTCATGGTCTACCCAGAAATATGGAGAAAAGAAAAAAAGGCGGCGAGACAAGCTTAAGTTGTCCGTAATGCAGTCTATAATTAACCAAATTGTAAGAGTGAGTCGGCGAAACGGCACTGGGGTAATATCGATTTAAGCATTTGGCATCACGCAAAGCACCGAGCAGGTGACTGGATTAGTCGAGTAGCATTTGTATAAGTTAAGTCCTTTCTCGAACTAAGCTTTATTTCCATTTATTAATTTGAATAATAAAATGATATACAGTACTAATGCCGTAATATACCGAGTACAGTAGGTGTCTTCAAAATATGTTGTTGTTTAAAGGGCACAAAACCAATGACAGTCTATTTCAAGTTAAATTATACTCTAGAAATATTATAATGTTGATTCACCATACAAAACGTAAACTATGAAATTTTCCGTGAATTATTCTCTGAATAAAACTTTGATTTTTACATATATTGGAATTCACATTTACATTAAAATCACAAATTTTATTTTTCAACATTTGTAGATTTTTTTATGGAAATAAATGAAAGCACAATTGACACAGTATCTTCGGATTAGCTCGGAATAAATCATAAGGCGCAATTGGCAATTCGTTATTCAGGCTTTTCATCTTCTTATAAAAGTTCTCGCAACTAAACCCAAAACTATGAATCCGAGACATATGAAAAAATTCTTTTTATTAATATAATTTGTTAATTTCTACTTAATGACGAAGAAGTCAGAGCATAGGCTGATATTACTTCACTCAGCCAAGAATAAGACTGATGCACTGAATAAAACTGAAACGCGAAACTCATGACCAAATTCGTCATGAGTTTTGTGTTTCATCCTGAAAACCTAAAATAAAATTAAAAGATCAAAATTAAGATAAAATATACAAGTATTTAACGTGTAAATGTTTATGAACATATAAAACTATTTTTCCGTATTAAAAAAAGTTTGATCGATATTTATTTGCTGAAGTAAGCGTTGCATCTATGTTAAACGACAGTGAAACGGAAAGTTTTTTCAAGGAATAGTGAAAAAAATATTTATTATATCAACTGTACGATGTTTGCATTTATCAATCAAATATATGTGTAATGAACATTTGCTGAAAAAGTTTATACCTACTATAACCTACTATATAAGTCTCAATATATGAGCATATAACTCTCAAATATATGAAACTTTCCTCACAGGCACTTAATCTGTCTAAATTTCTTTCACGTCGAAGAGCAAATAATATAGTCAACCTTACTAATAAATACTAAATTACTCATACGTAACAGTTAAAGACTGCAATAATTGATAGACTTTATCATCGTATCGGCAGCAAGCTCGCAGAGTTTCAAACCGTTTGTTTGAAATTCTTATTCAAAACAGAGTCTTACTACAGGTTCACAAAATGAATGGTATTACCATTCGATTTTGAAATGCATAATAATATTGGATGAATATGTAATTTTATTATTGACTAGCGGTACCTTGCGAGTTTGTCCGTATGGAATTTCGAAATGTATTTATTTTTTTTACTCTTATATTGGACACAAATAATTCATATACTTTAAATCCCACCCGGGCCAACTTGCGCTCTCCCTACATATTCCCCAGCTCGCTTTCGCGTGTTGCTACAGCCGCCGTTACTGACTATCCATGTGGCGGAAATTTGTTATTTTTATCATCATAACTTACTTTTGTATCATCCAAATGAAACAAAAACTAAATTGGTCCAAGTGTTATTATCTATATGTGTAACATTCATGTAAATAACTTCAATAGTTATCCTTTCATACAGACAGGAAGACAGACAGAAACACTTTTTTTTGATATTCGATTTGTTTTATCAATCGAATACACAATATGAAATGTATTTAAAAGCTGCAAATTGTAAAATCGCACCCAAACATTTCATCTTTATTTTCAGTATTGATTAGATAATATTAATTTACATTAATTTACATAATAAAGAAAATTGTTTCTAGTTATATGATACTACACTTTTGCGGCTGACTTTGCGCTTAAATAATCACATACCATAAAATTACAGTGACTTTGGAGGCGTTATACCGAATGGTAAGTTAATAATTTTCCCGTCCTTCTCTGTTCGGTTTAATTCTTCGATCGACTTACTGACAATAAGGGTACTGAAATTGTTATATGTTATTACGTAACATTGTTTACCCCGGCTAACTCCTATTCAATTCACGTATCTTTAATAACGGTTCAATTTTAAAAAATCGTACGGTCATTATAGTGTACATACCAGCAGGTAAAACCTAGTGATGGCATCGGGTGAATCAACCCTCGTGTACTCAAATCTTGGTGTTTCTTTTTTTTTCTTCGTGCAAAATTTCTTTATTTCCCTTGAAAAAAAGTGTCAGTTGTTTTATTAGATATAATGCGTAAATAATTAAGAAAATATGCGTCATATACGTGGCATCATCGTCAATACACGCGTTATCGTCGTCGATATACGCGTCAATCTCACCAGTATAATTAATGCGACAGTTCATGTGGATGGATAGATTGTTTAGTTAATTAAGATATAAATATTTCGTATAAAGAGAGTTTCTGAAAATTGTTCGAAATTTTATAAAATTTATGAAAATATACCTATTTTTATTAAGTGATTCGCCCAAAACATAATATCCCGCAGAAAATGAGTGTTTGATTAAACATCCTTTTTAATGCAAATTTCCCCAAGATTTCTTGCAAACCTCGTTTAAATATATTTAATTTAAACCTGTTGCGTTTAATGTTTTCTCATGAAGAATAACTCAATTTAAGTCAGAAAATATTGTAATGCTTTTGTGTATGGTATGTAGGATATTTTCATAAGATGTTCTTCACATAATGAAGATATATACGTTCAGAGAGGTATGAGAAAGATAATACATAATAAGGTGCTTCTGTTTGAATTGGTATAAATACGTATTGTGAATAGTTGTAAAATAAACTAAATGATACTTATAAATATTACTTACTTAACTTATTTTCATCGTCATTTATAAATTAAACTAAATGATGGTGAAAATAAGAAATTTAAATAACACTCGTTGAAATATAACGGCCAAGGTCTACGAAAATTGTCACATTTTTCTAATGTATTGGTCAATGTCGCTATCTATGAAACAAATTTTTACTAGGAGACAAAATATAAAAAAGCTTTCGCAGCCCTTTATAATATATCATAAATAAGAATTGTTGAATAAAACATTCCTATAGTATGTGACATTTAAAGGCAAAAGGTTTAGGGCAAGACAGAATGACCCTTCATAAGCATTGAATGGAACGTGTTAGGTCAATAAAACTTTTTCGTTAAAAGTAATAGGTAGCTGCGTAACAAATCATTTGTGTTACTGTGTACCGCACGTTGGGTAAAGAATCTTAATTTTGTATTTTTAATGGTTAATGTTCATCATATGAAGTTCTGAGTGAACCTAAATTTCAAGTATTATTACATTTTCTGTACTCGAGAAGACATTTTGGATTTCTGAATCTGGTGGTTTGTTGCTCGTAATCTGGGTAAAAACTACCCAGAATCGTTAAAAAAAAAACATAAATTGAAGTTTATTCATCAAAAATTATTTTGTCACCTTTAAAATGATCCCCATCGTTTGCAATATAACAGTGATAACGACGGATCTACTCTTTTACAAAATTATTTTTTACCGAAAGCGGTATGTGACCTTTAAATCCCGCTGCGAATTTTGTTTGATGTCTTCAATTGAGTCAAAATGGTTTTCACGGAGTGGAAAAAAGGAGAAGTCACACTGGGCTAAATCCGGCAAATATGGTGGATGGTATTAATTGAGTTTTTGGCTTTGCACTCGGTCATATTTACAATCTTTGAAAGAAGTCATGTCTCAAGAAGTCATGTCTTCAGAGACTTGTTTTCGATGCCCTTTTTGCGAGAAATTAAGCACTTTGGAACCAGTTTTATGGCGATGCATCTCATGCGCATAACATTGGTTAAAATTTCATGAACGATCATTTTATCAATGTTAAACTTTTGACCCAACTCTCTAATACTGACATGACGATGAATTCAAGGAGCTGTTTGATTTTTTTCGATGTTATTGTCAGTCATAGACATTGAAGGCTGGCCTGGATGAGGCAAATTTTCGACCACTACACGCTCCTCTTTGAGCGATTTGTAATATTCGTATGCTTGTATTTTCAACATTGTCAAGACATCATAGAACTTTTTTAACATTTTCAATGATTTGGCACAAGAAAATTCATTTGAAACATAAAATTTAAGGGAAATTCTTGGTTCAAAACATAAAATTGAAGGGAAATTCTTTGTTCATAAAATTCGACTTTGAGGTCAACCTGTCAGGACAGCTGCTGTAAACACACTATCTGTCAGTTTAACGGTTTCTATAATTTAGACATATCTGCATGATATACATTTTCCGTGCATTTTAACTTTCTGCAGTAAAATTTCAGACACTACTTACGTCAGTCCTACTGTCCATATGTTACAGTTAAACAGTTTTTTTTATAATTTAGACATATCTGTATGATGTCCATTTTTTCAGCATTATGTAATCAGATGTTGAAATCGCTTGAGTATGAACATTAAACCATTTTTATAATTTGAGTTAACCTATTTTATAAATAAGACCATTTTTATCGACAAAATTAACAAGTTTCTGACTAAATTCTCAAAAATAATAATTTTAGTGCAAGCGTTTTTTTGACCTATTAAAAACAGTTACGTTATTGTTGTGATGGAATAGATTTAAGGATGGAAAGTTTAACCCCTTGTTTTTTATGTGTTTATTACTTTTTACATTACATTAGAATACTGAGGATAAATTATATAAATTGAATAGGAAATGTGAAATTTTAAGCAATATTTTTAACTTTAAAATCTTGTTAGTTATTTCACCACATGGCAATTTGATAACCAAGATCGCGCAGGTATACGTGTTATATATTTACAGGAATCATTTTAAGTTATATCTTCTACACCGTATAGCAAGAAATGTTAAATTGTGATAGTTCATTATTATTCATACTAAAATTGTTTTCTTCAAAATAACGATTTTAAGTTCAGCATCTAAGAGATGTGAGAAAATATCTTATTTCGAAATAACTCACTGGCTGAGTTATCTATTATAACTTGTAGGCTATTTCGTATTGAGATAAAACATTATTTGGCGAAATTGTCTTGTATTGCGAATAAATGAAACAAAATTTGAAAAGTGTAATTTTTTCACCGCAATCCAAGTTTTTTAATCATCTGCAGTAAATTATAATTTTTCATAAGACCATAAAAAGCATTAGTTTAAAATATTTTAAAAGTACTAACTATGCATCAAATACAGTAGGTTTCACGTACTAATATTAAAAATTCTTGAAAAATGAATTTATAAGTCACGTTTATTCAAGAATAGAATTTTTCCCTTTAGATTCATAAAATTTAGTAATAAAGCGGAAACGTATCAAAAATGTTCAAGATTGAGAATATGGTATGCGCTCTAATAGAAATTCCAGAAAATTATAGTAACTAATACGTGTAGGGCAAAGACGGAAGTGTATTACTAAAATATGGGTTAATTTAAAAAAAAGGAAATTCTTAATTTAGAAACTACAAAAACTTATAATGGACCCACCGAAAATGTTAATGTGAAAAAGAAGACGAGTTCTAATACATAAGTTTGCTTTGTCAATCGAAAAAGTATATTTTGATATAATATGATTCGAAATCGACCTGAAAAGAATTGAGTGATCGAATGGTCGAAAAGGCTATTTAGTTCTAGTCTGATTTGGAAAACAAATTTGTCTGAAACAATATGTTTTGCGTATTATTTCTATAGATTATTAGTACTCCTTACTATTTCGATTCAATTTTTATTTTTATGTTGGAAAAAAATAATTTATAATTTGTTGAATATTTTTATTTCACCTTAATAAACTAAACATTAATACCTATGTAAACAAATAAAAAATATTATTGGTCAAAAGTAGTTATCACGGGTAAATTTCGTTGCATGTATTTCCTTTAACTTAGGTACTTGATGCGTCATGCGATTGTCTATATTTTATCTATTTCTATCCAATTTCTATTGCTCTTAGATTGTTTTAAGTCATATCTTTCATAATTTTTAAACACTTATCGTACGTAAAGATATTTGCAATAAATTAATTCTAAAATATCAATATATAAACAAAACAAATTTGGGTACTGAAAATGTATTAGGTCAGATTTGGCAATAAAGGAAACAATTTATTTCAAATATGCTATTTTAAGATTATCACAATAGAACATTTCCATTTTTAAAGAAACATGAAAGCTGAATCGTCTGGTGCAGACAGCTGTTTAGATACTTAAACTGTTTTAATATTTTAGTCATTAAACAGATATTATGGAAAGCATAGGTAGCAAGTGGGATGGTTGCGCGTGACAACTTTATTATTCATCAAAATCTCTTGGTGTTGGAAATTTGAATCGCTATGCGCTTTTAAATTTTTTTTAGAAGAATATTAACGAGGATTGCTTGAGGAAAAAGAAGAATGGTTATTTAATTTGAATTAATCAAAATCTGTAATTTTTGAAACTACTATGTGATTTCCATATTTTTTGAAAGATCGAGAAGCTAGGAATATTTGGGGAAAAAGTGTTTAATGATTATTTGTTGGAAATAATATGAATTATGATTTTTATTATTAATTAATTACGGGATTGAACATTTAAATATAGAAATCACTTGTAAGGTTTGAATTAAAAAAAAAGTTTTACTATGATACAGCCTTTACTATTTTTTTGGGATAATATAAAGCATTTACACCGTAAAATAGTCATCAGTCACTCTAAAGCCCCGCAGGATGATTTATTTGATACATTGAAATATAGAAATGTATTGTCCGATGTGCTTTCCTGGCATTTGTTGGACATTTGTCTATGTGAATATAAGCCTCCTGATTTAAGCCTTTTGATTATAAGCCTCCTGATTAATATAAGCCGCTTGATTATGCTAGTTAACCTATAATTGATTATTGGAAACTGCCACATATTCCAAGGAAATACTGTCCGAGGAAATGTTTACTTTTGAATACTTTTGTAAAAATTACGATGTTTGTATAGAAAACAAAGCATTTCTGGACGTCTATGTAATATGATATTCCAAGTATCAGTTTTGCGGATTGTACGCAATGAATTTAACGATCACAGATTATATTTATAGTTATCATTACTAAGTGAATCTATACATATAATAAAACAGTAACAAGTAAAAATTCAGTACATGAAATAGTTTTTCATAAAAGTAGTTGCAACATGTTACGCACAAGTCACAGACCTCAAAACAATAGTTTTTGGAATTTTTGTTTGTCTATTGTCTGATTTTCTGATTGTATACTCGTCAATCACGCAAAAACTAATGGACCGATTCCGTTGAAATTTGGTTTGATGAAAAATCAGGGTTGCAATCAAAAACACTTTTTACGACGGAAAGCTTTCATTCGCACAAAACAAAACAACACTGCATCTTGAGCTTCAAAAGCGTGACGTGCAGCGGGAATTTATAGAACAATAGATAAATTAAAGATAGCCTCTTTACCTATCCGAAATGTTACTTCACGACCACTGCAGAATAGTGCAGAACGTGAAATATCGATCGTGAAATATAGAACGTGAAATATCGATCGTGAAATATAGAACGTGAAATATCGATCGTGAAATATAGAACGTGAAATATCGATCGTGAAGTATAGAACGTGAAATATCGTGAAATAGCGATTGAAAGCATCATGCAGAGTCCCGTGCATCGGAATCGGTCCAGCAGCGTAAATTTTGGTTAAACTCTCAACGTATTCGAAAGGTTACTTTACGATCACTGCAGATTAGTATAGAACGTCAAGTATGACTATCTTGCGATCGAGAGCACCATGCCGACTCCCGTGCCTCAGAAGCAGTAATGCAGCGTGAATCTCAATTAATCTCTCGATGTATCCGAAATGTTACCCCACGACCATTACATAATACAGAACGTGAAGTACGACCAGCTCGCGACCGCGAGCACCATGAAGAGTCCCGTGATTTGGAAACAGTAAGGTAGCGTGAATATCGATTAAGCTCTCAACTTATCTGAAATGTTACCTCACGCTCATTGCAAAGTAATACAGAATGTGAAGTACGGCTAGCTCACTATAAAGAACACTATATAGTGTCTTGTGGCTCGGAATCAGTCAAGTAGTGTCAATCTCGAGTAAGATCTCAATATATCCGAAATATTACCTCACGATCACTGCAGAGTAGTACAGAACGTGAAGTACGGCTAGCTCGTGATCGAGAGTACCATGCCGAGTTACGTGCTTCGGAATCAGTCATGTAGCGCCAATCTCGATTAAGTCTGCAACCTATCCGAACTACTATCTCAGGATTACTATAGAGTAGTACAGAATGTGAAGTACGACTAGCTCGAGATCGGAAATATCATAATCTATTACGTTTAATGGAAAGAAATGAACAGCGTGAACAACGTAAAAATTGATATATTGTTATTTATTTATAATTTACGTTTCATACAAAGTGGAGAAAATTATAATTTTGTTAATTGAGTGATAAATTCATAACAAAGTTTTAATAATATAAAGATTCAAAAATTAAAACACGTAATTTTAAAAATAATTATTAAAGAAAAATATTCTCAATTATATATTGATTGATTCCAAAAAACTTTCAATCTAGTAAAAATCGATATTTGAACAAGTGATAAACTTAAATGCTTTTGAACATTATAAGACTATCAGGCAAGATAAGGAGTCGAAATTATTTTTTTTTAAATGGATTTATGCTCATTTTAATGCTTTGTATTCTTTTAACGTTCAACATAAAGTCATTTTCATTTTGTGACTGGGTTATATTTCTTTTTTGTGTTTTATCGAACATTTTGAAAGCGATATTTTTTTTACGGAAAGAGGTGGAGCATTCATTGTTCATGCCTCCTGAGGACCCGCTATATAAAATAATGGGAAAGCATCTTTTACACAGTATCTCCAGGGTGATGCAGAAATCTGTTTAATGACAGATAACCGACTCATTAACTCACTCATACTTGACTTTTACAAATCAATTTATAAATGAAAAGGACGAACCTGTACAGATTTTTTTTGAAAGATTTTTTTTAAATACAACGTACTGATTTACCTATGCGTATACTTTTTATTGTCTCAACTGGTTTTTTATAGATTAATATTTATTTTTAAAACGTAGGAAAAATTAAGGGCCACAACGCGAGCTAAGTCGCAGCAATCAGGTAGTATACCGTAATATACTAGTTCTAAACATTTTATTTGAAATAAATTTACAAACCGCGTGACAACTAATTATTTTTTAATATCAATTATTGAAACAAATGCAAATTATAAAACATCATATTCCTTTTCTACAATACTAAAAAATTATTTTCTTAATTTTTGACATGAATTTTTCTTTTCGGCAACGTTCAAGCAAATAGTTGTATACATTTTTTATTTGTAATTTTTGTATTTGTGATTCTCGAATATTAGAAACTAGGTAGATTTATAAATAAAAATTCTAATCACAATACTCATTAAGACTTCGAAAATATTATTTTTTATGCGCACTTTATCCTATATTCATTTTATATTTTTTCTGACAGTCTTTATAAAGAATTTAGGACGAAAAACTGTATAAAGAATTTAAGTTTAATACTCACAATTTACAAATTCTTCAAAAAGATGAAATGTAAATTTTACAGTGCTGTTGATTAATTATTTCAATATTCTTGACATGGGATGTTATCTACCTCTATGTCTACCCCATTGCCTTGGTAGCATACTAGCTGCAAGGACTGAAGCATACTAGCTGCAAGATCGATCCAATCGGAATAAGCATCTGAAGTCCTAATAAGTATCCTAGGTAGTCCTAATTGCTTAAGAATAAATTTAGTACCGCACTAATAGATTTTTTAAAATAAGTGCAGTGAAACATATTATAACTTTGTCGAGAATTGTATCCAAAAGCGAAGAACTTGTGTTATAAAAAATGTTTGATGACTAACTTGAAAAATTTTATCATATAGGTTAGAATTTATGAAACAAAGGCCGTAAATTCATAAATATTGAACTAGTTGCTAGTCTGCAGGATAAATGCCGCGTAAGAAACTTGGTTTGAAGTAAATGTTAAAGAAAATTTTACTAATATATAAAGTTTATTAATAGTATAATGGTGAAATTCTGTCAAGTCACGTTTAAATTCCATTTGTTTTTATAAAATCTCTCTACTTTTTTATAAAAATCTAAACATATTGTGAAATTTATAATAGTGTCATTCTAAACTTCAGAATATATTTATAATATAAAAGTTACTGCTTTTCACTTATTATTTATATCTTTAACATTTCGGCAGAATAAAAACCATGATCTGTAGTAGATGACAGCTATAGAAACAGCTGAAGAAAGTGCTAACATTTTAGTCTTTGAGAAAATATCATAGGGAATTTAGCCAGTTCTCTACGATTGCCCTCGATTTTTTTAATGACGTTTATAATTAAAGACTATTACTTGTCTGAGACTGATTTCGAGGAGTAATAAAGAGTGATGGTTTAAAAAGAGAATGTTATACTGAGGGAGTAAATTTAATATCATCAATTTAATTTCATCTGTTGGTAAAAGAAATTTATAAGTTGTGAACTTTTGTGTTCATTTTCTAACAAGTACAGAAAACAAATTAAGATACGTAGAAACATTTTCAAGGCAGAGTTAATGTTCAGAATCTATCTAAACAATTAAATGTTTAAACTTTTTTACTATGCGGAGAGCCGTATAAATAAAATTGTAGTCAAACTCTGTGTCTGTGTTTAAAAAAAATGGAAAAAGATTACTAAAAATAATGTTATTACAGGTTTTTAATTTGAATCACTAAGTTATGCTTCATTTTTTCAATAAATATTATAATTAAACGTGTATTAACAAACTATATAATTCATCCATTTTAAATGCCTTTATATGCATAGAGCCAGATCATATATATACATATATATATATATTTATATATATATATATATATATACACACACATATATATATATATATATATATATATATATATATATAAGATGCCCAATTTTATTGTGACGCTGCCAAAATAAAATATTTTGGAATGTAAGTTGAAATTTTGTTATATTATAATATTATAAATAATTTATTAGTTATTCGTTCTTAACATGTTGATTCTTGTTTGTATTTATCATCCGCCTATGTTCAACAGTGGTACTTGTTCTTATGGCATTGCCCTACTGTGTACTTGTTGTTATGGCATTGCACATGGTTCTTCTATGACTAATTATAATATGTAACTATATACAAGAAATAGCAAAAGTTAAGCTAGCTTTCTAAAAGGAATTAATTCGTTTATGAAAATAAAATAATTTTGTTACAGAATGGGGAAAAATAAAACCCAAAGAAAAATAGGTACACATACTCAGGATTAAATGCAAAAGGCATTGGATGCCGTAAAAGCCGGAATAAAACATTAGACAAGTAGCTGCAGTGCATCGTATTGCCTTTTCCACTTTGCAAAGATAAAATGCAAAACAAAATCCTGACGACCTGGGACCAAATTATACCATCAGAAAAATATTTGTGGCTGAATATGAGGAGGCCTCATGTAACTATTACAATAATGGACTTTGTTGCCGTATGGTATTACCACCAGAGATTGCCGCAAAACAGCTTATTTTATGGCGAAAATGAATAATGTACCAGTACTTGAGAGTTAGAAAATAAATACAATTGCTAGATAGATTGACTCAGTTCGGGACGGAAGTTCCGAGCGATTCCCTGAAATGTCATTGTGTAAACCTGAAACTGTAGCTTGGCACGAGCAACAGCATTTAACGAAGAAGCCGTAAAAATATTTTTGGCAACCTTCGAAATGTGCTTAGCCGCAGTTTAGCATTTGTAAGTGGCATTCGCATTTATAATGTGGATGAAACTGCTACAACCACTGTGCAGGAAAATCGGACAGTTTTAGCTCCAAAGAGAAAAAGAAATATATGCAGTTTCCAGCGATTAAAAACCCACACTCGTCACAGCGTGAAACGTCATAAGTGCAGAAGATTTTACGTTTCCTCCCGCATTGGTCTTCTTACGCAATAATATAAATAGTCGTATGAGAGTTAGAAAACCACTTGGTTCTCTTATTCTCACGTCGCCTCCAACAGGGAGGATGAACACTGAAACTTTTGTAGATGTGATGAAGCATTTTGCACAGCGTTCAAGATCTACAAAATATTCTCCAATAATCCTCATTACGGACAATCACGAATCGCATTTCTCGATTGAAGCACTTGATTTGGACAAAGAGTCGGGGGCGACTGTGCTTATCTTATACACACATACATCGGTGAAACTTCAGCCATTAGATGTTGCCGTCCATGGACCGTTTAAATAAACCATTAGACGTTGCCTCCATGGACAGTTTTAGCTCCAAAGGAAAAAAGAAATATATGAAGTTTCCAGCGATCAAAAAGGTACAATCGTCACAACGTGAAACGTCATAAGTGCAGAAGGTTTTACGTTTCCTCCCGCATTGGTCTTCTTAAGCAAGAATATAAATCGTCGCTTGAGAGTTGGAAAACTACCTATTTCTCTTATTCTCATGTCGTCTCCAACAGAGAGGATGAACACTGAAACTTTTGCAGATGTGTTGAAGCATTTTGCACAGCATTCAAGATCTACAAAATATTGAATAATAATCACGGACAATCACGAATCGCATTTCTCGATTGAAGTACTTGATTTGGTCAACGAGTCGAAGCAACTGTGCTTATCTTATACCCACATACATCGGCGAAACTTCAGCCATTAGACGTTGCCATTCATGGACCGTTTAAATCTTAGTAATGGAGACATTGATGATGTGGAATCCGTGAAATAGTGACCATTTACGAAATTGGAGCACTAGTTAGACAAGCTTTTGGAAACTCTATGACGCCAGTAAACTTAAAGAATCTCTTCCAGGAAACGGGCATATATCTGTTCGACAGAAATATATTCTCAGAGGGAGATTTTTTTTTCTTTAGCAGCGTCCTTCACAAGCCTGCTGCTGAAGAAGCGACATCTTTTGCTGTCGACACTAATGAAAATTTGTTAGTGCCAAATCAAGAAGTGTAAAATATTTTTAATGAAATGCCAAATCAAGATGAAGGTATTCCAAGTCCCTCTGTGTTAAACGCCATTCAACAATCGATTGTTCAATTTTCCGCACAAAGCGCAAGTGTTTCATTAGTGTTGCTATCTAAGTTTGTGCTACGACTCAGCTTTCTCCATCTCATCTGTCTTTGGTAGCATTAAACAAATTTGCTAATGCAATTCCTCTAGTTTAATCACAAGATAACCATCCTCTTAACTTGTATTTGTCAACTCCACCATTAGCAACTAGACCAGATACTGATGTAACTTCTGCCAGATTATCGCATGCCAAAGATAACTTATCTGCCAGGTTAATTCATTCTTGTAAATCTCTTCTTATTACTGCAAACATTTCTTTATTTTGTGGAAAAAACTTGTAGCAAATGTTTACAGAATCCATAAAAAAAACTGGGTTTGGAATAATTCGGTTACATAATGATCAACAAATTGTTGGCTAATAAGTTTTAGATAAAAAAATGGAACTAAACTCTTCTTTTGAAAGCGACGTTGACGAAAATTCAAGTTAGTATTTATAATCTATAAATATATTTTCACTCTAGTTAACGGCGGAAATCGCAAGTAGGTTAAAAGGGGTTTATTATTATATTATATTAGTTTTCCACCACATTCAATATATCTATCATAGTTAAGCGTTTAAGACGCTTCATGCGCAGAATGGCGATTTTAATATGTTTTTGCTTGTTTTTTTTTTAAATTATCATTCAAACTTAAGAAAATAATTTCACAATAACCTCGTTTGCCAACAAGGCACTCAGCTGTTTCCTACATATGAACAAATTTTTGTTTCACTGTGTCTATTCTTAATTAATGTTGACGGATTTTACTATGACATAAATATGAACGTCTTGGTATTATGTCAAAGTTGCCTATTTTTTACTGCATTCCGCATGAATGACGCTTAAAATATATGAACAAAAGCTTATTTTACGAAAATCGTATAAAGCTTATTTTAAAAAAAACTACTAAGTTGACATCCTCCTTTTTATTATTTATTTAACTATCATATTGGACGGATTCTATAATAGGTTCACAGATAAGAACATTAATAATATTATTTGTAAATAAATCTACAAAATAAAAATTTAAATTAAATTGGATCATTCATCATTTCATTTCGATTGATAACATCTATCGAGAGCTAATTCAGGGTATTATAAAACTTTCAAAGCAAGCTAAAGAAATTGATTTAATATCACTGTGATTTTTTATATGACAACAATTCCTTGCTTCTAAACAATTTGTTTTTGTAAAATAATCCCTTAAATTTCAATAAACATGATGGATGCCGGCTTATATTTCATTTATTCTATAAATGAAAATATCAGATAATGTCACTCATAAGATTGTTAATAAAATTCCAGGTTACTTTCAGTTTCAATCATTTGATATTTAATAACTAGATGGCAATAACTATTTCTAAAAATATTTTGCTTTTATTGTATACTACTTGTAATTTGTAATAAAAAAAATTGAGGTTAAGTTTATCTGACCTTTCGACCCTTAAACGATATCTGGCAACTTACCGAATTTATAATTTGACTACATGTTCAAAGTAAATTTAAATTATTTTCTAATGGTAAATAATTTTTTTTCGGCCTAGCAACTGCTAGTATTTTATTACTGTATTTGTTCGAGCCAGTAAATTCATTCAAAACATATTTAATGGGACGTGGATTCACTTTACATAGGCTAAAATATATGTACTACTGTGGTACGCATTGTATATTTTCATACTAAAAATAGGAATAGATTAAAGAATAATAATACTACTTTAAAAGGTAAGTACGAATAAAATAAAAAAAATTGAATGAACACTAATGAATATCCTCGATTAATCGATATTCTTGAAATTCAACACGCGGAAATAGTGGGTTTCGTTGCCTGCCCCTTGTGGAAGGAATAATATTGATATATTGTCCCCAACTATTTTACAGATAATATATTAACAGATAATTCGACGCCATATAATCCATATCGACGCCATATAACACCATATAATCAGTACATTTACTGATAAAAAAAATTTAAAAAACCTGTTAATTATAGCATATGTTATGGGCAGAACTCGCAATACGTAGATTTCGTACACATTTTGATTCTTGTAAACATTTAAACGTATGTAGTAATTCTGATAATCTATTTGCAAATATTCATATTCACAAGGTAAATATATTGCAATGTGTTGTACACTATATCCTTTACAGGCATAAAGATATGACGCATATTTAAATAATTGGAAGATCTAAGATAATCGTTATAATTTTTCTGTAATCTTCTTTTCAAATTTTACCAGTCCTGTTTTTTCATAATTTTTAGCTGAATAAGGAAGACAGTATGCTATGTTTTTGCATATTTTTTTAAATATGCAATTTGAAAGTGTGGAAATACTGTAAACGAGCCTTTTGAAATGACACCCCGCACATTTATCCTCCCTAAAATTTCAAAATAAATGTTTTTGGGTTTTAGCTATTGCAGTGTGTGTGAGTTAACATGTTTATTACTGTGTCAAATTTTATGTTTCACGTGGGTGATCTTGGAAGGGTTCCGTTTTCCTTTTAAGATACGTTACTGTAGATAAATTGGCATACAAAATTATTTTTTTACTAAAATGTTTTTGACGGAAAAGATTAGTTGCCTTAAAAGAAATTTTATTTATTCTTATGCTACATAGAAAAAGATGACATATTTTACAGAGGGAGAAGTAAATAAGGCCTCCGAAATGTTTTAAAATTGTTATTTTGAATACTATCCACATACTTCTCCACATAGAACATCTCCCCATACTTTGCGATTATACATGATATTTTGTTACAGATAGATAGGATTGAATAAAAACGATAATTTTTTCTTATGAGATGTTCGTGATTTCGTTGAAATATAGCTTACATTTTATATATATATATATATATATATATATATATATATATATATATATACATATACATATATATATATATATATACATATATAAGCACATATACACATATATATATACACAGACAACCACATATGTGTGCGTGTAACTTTTTCTGTATTTTGTCGATATCTTAGTAATATTATATCAAAAGTACATTATAATTTTTGCATATATTTCACTATGAATAATTTGTAATCGAACTCTTTAAAGTATGTAACATGGAATGCAGAACAGCTCGGCAGTAAGCTGCTATGAAAAAAGTAGGACTACCAAAGATTTTATTTTAAATATTTAATCTGTGATAGCGTGTAATATTTTAAGTTTACTCTGACGTCGGAAAGGCAAAAATATACTTGAATCCATTTAAGGAAAAATAGGATAAGTAATGTTATCAAATTAAATTTTCCATATTTATATAATAACGCCCTGTACATAATTAAAAAAGACATTTTTAATGTAAAATTAATTGTCATAATGTGTATGACGAGGTACGTTTTCTAAGTACCTACCTGATAATGTGCACAATGCTAATTGTAACACATTCGACGAAAATAATATGTATAGGCTGACCTCGACGCACTCCATATTTTAGGAAGGCAGGGTCTTCAAAAGATTACGTTATGCTACGTGGGCATAATTGTTCGATGAGAATGAGTGCGCTGATATGCAACGTAACAAAAATTAAACTACTTATAAAAACAAAATTTAATATTATACCCTTTATTAGAATTTTTAAAACTAATTCAAAGGCTATTTTATTTTTTATGGGGGCCTCGTACGTGGATATATTATTTATGTCTTTAGTGAATGCACGATGCCAAGAATGTCGTATTATTAGTTGCTCGTTCTGATTTTTCCTGGGAAAAAGACGATGAATACATTTTATTTCAAATACATTTTTGAATAATACATATTTACGTGTTTTATTAATGGTAATCTCAGCGATTTTATTACTTATATATTCTGTGTTTTAGTTGAACGTAGAAGTGTAAGCTCCAATCTCCTAATATAAAGTCGCTTATTACACACCATCTATAATAATTAGCTATATATGTATCCTGGTATATTGTGAAGTGATTATAAGGCTTTACTTTTATACCAATATAGTTGCAACAGTTCTGTTTGTTTCATTTAAAAATATTGATTCGATTTTGTAACAGGAAGCGAGTCCTATCCGAGAGGATTCATACAGATTTTTATATTATCTACATATACGAGTTAATTTTATACAAATTTTTATATTATCTACATAGCATTGACTTGTGTATTTCCGCTTTGCTCACGTGGAAAAGGAAAAAAATACTGACGTAATTGAAAAATAATCTTCTTGTGAAAATATTGGATTTTAGCATTGGATATGGCTACGTATTTTGAAATGCATAGCATCAAAGAAATGGCGTGAAAAGCAAGAGGTCTGTGCTACGTAGTAGATAGCTGTAGCCTGTCATGGTGTGTGTAATGTGTTCTTATTTATGTTTATGCTATTGTCTCCGACGGGGTTTTAATTATATACACGTTAATAATAAATTCATATTAAAATAAAAAATTTCATATTCATTTTCATGACACAGACATATGGACAATAGTTTTTTCAAGATTGAAATTTAAAGGAGATCAATTGAGTAATTGACGCGCGAATACGAGTAAATAAATAGACTAACAAGTTTTCATTTACATTTATAATGATAATTAAGATAAAAAAATTGTAAGTAGCTATAATGATTTATATAAAAAAAGTTAAAGAAAGTACCTGTCACACTCTATATGTATAGATACATAGTGAACTTTCATATTAATCAGTTAACTTATTGTTGTGCTCAACTTTAGAAAACAAATAAATAAAATGTCTCCTTTTGTAAAGTTGTTAGTTCCTATAAATATATGAGAACTTGTTTAAATTACTTAATGATTATATATTTTAACTATTAAACACTTATTACTAAGCCATATAACACACCCATATTCACAAACAATGTTAAGGCATCTCACGGCATTAAAGCGTATGAAGTTGCCTAAACTTATTAATAAGGACATTTCAGTGTCGATCGACACTAGGCGCTCAATAAATTGAATGCATAATTAAGGTTTTACATCAAAACGTTAGGTTATCATATACATTTAACATCAAACGTATTTTCATTGTAAATTGTTTTATACGATTTCGCGAGAAAAGTCATGTGAGACTTTCAAAATCCATTCGATAATTACAGCGCCGTAGAATTCAGAAAAAAATAAAGATTTTGTGATAGTACAGTGCTTTGTTTTCTTTTAACATTAATTATCTATGATCTTCAAACTTGATAGCAAGAGGCTTACCACTGCCCCTATGTACTAATTACTGATTGCCCAAGGCTTTACGTTTCGGGTTCTTTTCAGGTTAGCAATGTGTTAATTTTGGTGGAGTTTGTTTTACCAGCTTAAACGCAACGATTGTGATATAATTATTATTAATTTTT
Source organism: Druceiella hillmani (assembly GCA_039881145.1). NCBI lineage: Eukaryota > Metazoa > Arthropoda > Insecta > Lepidoptera > Hepialidae > Druceiella > Druceiella hillmani. The sequence continues at coordinate 24,305,249 of JAYKKI010000005.1, forward strand.
TAGTCGATTAACGCGACCATATATGTAAGTCAGTCTATAGTTTCAAGCATAGTGAAAAATATTCATACGTCTTTTAGTTGAAATTAAACATTTCATAAAATTTTCGAATAACTGTGAAAGTACTGAAGATATTTTTTACAGAATAGCACAAATCCCTATTATTAGATACTATTGATTGCACAAAGTTACATTTACAAAATCCTGGTGGATCTCATGCTGAAATTTTCGGGAGTAGGAAAAATCTTCTCTCTCAACACTAAACTATTTTGTGGACTGAATATAGAAATATACAAGATTGTTCGTGACAGGTCAGCATTTGAGCACGTTAATAAGGTATTTTAGTCATATGCTCGGAAAACCAGGTTGGAATAACGTGAGATAGAAAAAATGCTTTTAGGAGATCGCAACTATGGTTATCAGGTAAATTTTTTGACTCCAGTATCACAATTAGAGTCCTTTTATGAAAAAAATTATAACAAATACATATTATAACTAAAAATACAGTGGAGAGTCTGAAAAGAAACTTTCTGTTTCTCTGAAAAAAGTTAGCAACAAATTTTACCACAGCATGCCTTATTAATATTGTCACACCCTTTCTATATACTATCTGTAAGTCACGTTGATACTTTTGAAATTGATAAAATATAAGGATAGCAAATTATAAGAAACTTTCAATCGTCTAACAGGAACGGATTGCAAATTAGGAGGATATTTATAGTAAGACATTTTTAAATATGGGTACTTTAGATACCACACTACCAACAACTAAATAGCAATCTGCCCTGTTAGATGTTAAAAGTTTTTCTCCATTTCTTTTTATTGTTGTACCTCCGTTACAAAGTTATCATATCTTTTGATAGGTAGGTAGATAAAATAATAAAATGGGTACAATAATATTATTGCCTAAATATAAAAGATACTCAAGGGATTAACATAATATGGAAGGAGGGAATATTGTAATATGTGTAAATTTTGCGTCTAATATCAAATAAGTTATTTTCACGTCGAATTTTCTTTTTAACTAAAAAAATTACTTTCTGAACATAAACATGAATTCAATGTAAAAAGTAACATTTTGTATTTGTATTAATTCTAAAATATTTTAGTAAAACTGCAAAATCTCTTAATCACGCTTTACATGTTATTCACTAAGTAATAAATATATTTCATATATAGCTGGCAAATAATTATTAAAAACTATGATTCATATTTTTGTATGAAATAAAAAGGCTTTATTGGTTTGCAAATAAACAAACACACTTTAATTAAATAGTTCTTTTTGTATTTACAAATCTTGGTAATTTTTCAATTTCACTACTTTTTTTCCTTTTAATCTATATTTGTATCCTCTCCAATCTTAAATTAAGTGATTATCTAATCGTGTTTCATGTTCAAAACACGCCCTTTTATTTTGGTATCTGTTTCATTTTGGAAAAACCATTGCCTTTTTCGTTCCGATATTACGTGAAAATTTAATGAAAATATGTTAAAATTTACTACGAAAATTCAAAATAAATAATGACCTTTAAAAAGAATATGTCAAGTTAAGTAATAATCTTTAAAAGGAGACATGAAGTGTGTAGCGGAAGATGAGCATAATTTAATCGAGGAAAATGAAGATAATAGGCTATGTTAATAGCAATATAGAGAGTTCAAAAATAAATTCGTGCACTAGAAAAAACCTTTCAGTCATTCGGAAAATATCTTTGGTGGGAATCGCATTTAACTCCTCTTTTGATTAGTTTATATATAGCGAGTTACAAAATTTTTGAAATCGTAACGTTATTCCTTTCATATTGTTATTACATTAAGTTGATTTTGAAATAATTTTATTAATCTGATTGTATAAAGTTTAATTTCACCAATGCCATTTTAGTTTCCAAAATTAAGTCTACTTATATTCGTTTAGTTAAGAAATATTATTTGATATTTTTTATCAATTTTTTAAGTCATTTTGACTACATACATACATAATACAACAATGTGTAAAACAGAAAATAAGTGAAAATACTATTGGGATTACGGAACATTGGAGACCCTTTTTTCCAACTTCCTTCTTTTCATATAATATAGCGGAATTTCTTTGTTTATCGCTCGCGTACCATCAGATTAAATTGCGTTTACATCTATAACTGTAAAGTAATAAAAAAATGTGTTTACTTATATGCGTTATTATTAGATATATTAAAATGATTTGACATGGTAAACAATATTACCTTTATCACTTGTATTTTCAACAGGTTTACCAATATTTTTGTTACAAGTTTTGTTTTTGAACAAGTTAATAATTATGTCAATATTTTTTGCTTTTATATTATTGTACTAGTGATGTATAAGGTATTTACTTTCTGTGGAGTTCGAGTTAACCACATTAGGAACTTTCAAATTAATGTACGGATATTGAGAAACGACCACCTTATCAGAACTTTCTTTTGGAAAGTCATCACCTCTACGTCGCCTACCGGATATATTAGGAAAAAGTTCTTTTTTACGTTGTATATTTATATTTTCCCAACATCTTTGTAATTGGTGGCTGTTCAAGTAGGTTATACAGGTTTGCGCGTTAAAAGCAACTGAAAGTTCGTTTCAAGCCTTCTTATTTCAAGTCAAAGTTTTCCGAGTTGCTGTATTTATCTTCGATAATATGTCGCTTTTTAAGTAAAGTAACGACCAATTTTCTCGCCTATGAAGAAAATAAAAGTTTTTCACGTATTTATTTCCACATTTAAGTAAATTCACAAAACAAGAATAAAAATATTGTCGATTATTATAAACCGCAAATCTGGGAAGATACAGTTAACACCCAATCGTAAAATTAATGTGAATTTAGCGACGTAATACAAGCAGAGTGCTTTAAAATGAATATTATGCATAGTACGTGAATTTAACAAAGTGTCAATTGAGTACTGTTGATGAAATGGAAAGCTTGTAATGTACTAAGAAATCCTATACTTTGCACAGTACGTTTTCTTTACTATAAAAAGCATTGTTCATGAATACGGGTGATAGATATCTTTCAGTGAGGATAGATATAGAGGGAACTACGCATAATTATTTTGTTAGCTATTGATTCAACTATCAATATTTAAGTGAAAAAAGAATCGAAAACGGAATGAAACCATTCCTAGCTTTTTCTTGGTTTCAAAATTTTCATCTTAGAAAAAAGATTTTATTTTTGGACAGAAAGTATGCTGTCAATATTAACTCACTACCTTAATAAAAATAGTAATCTTGTAAAAGCATTTAGGGTAGATTTATTCTACTTATTTAAATGATGTACCTAATAAAAATAGGTATTTTTACTTATTTGGGGATCAATCAACTTATCGCACTATATGAATTTTCGGAAAAAGTTCCGAAAATATCCGTGTTGTACTAAATTGCTCGAGAACAAATTCTGAATAACTTCTCTAAATGAAATTATAACATGAGACTTTTTTCTTAGAAATTCATTTTCGAACACGATCCAAAATTCTAAATTGTTCTTCAATTGAAACAATACAATATTAATTAAATTACTATAAAGGCAATAAAATTTCATTTGTTGACACTTTATCTTACAAATTTCATTGTCAGAACACTTGTTTTAATGAAACTTATCGAGAGCCACAAACGCTGATAGCCGACTGCTGCGAAAAAAGGAAAATTCTTCAAAGATCTTTGTCATTAAAAAGATATCTTACTAAATTCAGGTTTACCCTATTTTACATTTACGGTTGATATTTAGATTTATGATTTTTATTAACATTCTACCTTATTTCGTCTACTGATATTTTAAATGTCGTTTATTTAGAGTTTTTATTTCAAGTTATTAATGATATGTGGTTATGTAACAAAATTATATTTCGGAAGTTTCTAATATTACCATTTTAATTTCCAAACTTATTTTCGTTGTGTTGATAAGAAATGAAAATGACTCGAAGATAACTTAAAACAAACTATGATTAATGAAAACATGCAAATATCTAATCTGCATGTTAGTGATTGCACTTTTGTTGTAAGAAACTATTTGATGTATAAGCTTCTCTCTAAAAAATAGAATAGTGAATAAGAAAATGTGTTTCCATAATTAGGTTGATCAAACTTTTTAACGACCAAATGTTTTATGAATAAATTTCGACGACGGAATTTGTTACTAGACACCCATTTTAGATGTTGCACTCAACTATTAGGTTTAGGTGGGTTTTCGATGCATTGGGCATCAAAATATGTGCTACCATATTTGAGCTATTAGATAATTATCGACGCAAGACTTCCTTATGGAGCATTTCCAAATCACAGATATAATTTTTTTTAATGAAACACTAAAAATTTGCTATAATGTTTTTTTAATGAAATACTGAAAAATTTAAGTTTATCATTGAAATGGTCAAATTATTTTGCCTCTTTTTTTTTCCGCAACTAGTATATAATAGTGTGTTGGATTTAATTTCTGTCCACGTATCTCCCCTTGTCTTTTTGATAACTTCATCAGGAAAAATTAAACAAAATAATGATATTCGTAGGCGTTTTGTACCAGTGAAATTACATTGCCTCTTTGGAATAATGCGATAGAAGTGCATAATCACTATCATGAATTGTTTTATAAATGTAGTGAATAAAATAATAGAGATACGATAAAATCTTTATTGTATTTCGCTGGAACTAGGGGAAGTGTAATAAGAATTAAAAAAAAGATTGATTATTACTTGAAGACGCATGGTACTGTGAGTTACTTGTCATTAGTAGCGATGTTAGTTTAGGTATTGTTTTATGCCTTACATTAAAAAAGGAAATTTAAATAATGCTATCCAAATAGACCTATTGTTCACAGATCTATGCGAATATCGTAATAATTACAATGCACATATACGCAGCACTATATTAATAGAAATTATGACAGAAAGAAACATTACTATCAATTAAAATCTATTTCTCATTTTGGGTACGTATAACTTTCATTACAAATGTTGCGATCCAACTGTTGCGTTATCAGTAGTGAAGTATTATGTGGAGTTGTAAATTCAATCTTATATTTATTATTGCAAGCTGCCCCTTTTCCGTACTCATCGACTATTTTTGGTGCCCGTGTTGCGCAGCTTTTTCGCCTCTTCTCTCTTCTGTGTATAGAAATAATGGTCCTTTTAAAATAGGTGCAAGACCAAAACGCGCGATTAATGTTTCTGTTTTTCATTGATTTTGACCTGGTTATTATTTATAATTACCTAATATAAACTTATCGTATTACTTAGACATATAAATACAAAAAAGAAATATTCAACATGAAAATATTGTTAATATAGGAATGCGAGATGTGCAATTTTTAAAGGAGATAAATTGAGCAACTGACGCGCGAATACGAGCAAATAAATAGACTAACAAGTATACTTTTACATTTATAATGATAATTAGGATAAACAAATTTAAGTAGTTATAATGATTTATATCAAAAAGTTGAAGAAAATACCTGTCATACTCTACATATAGATACTTTTATATTGATCAGTTAACTTATTTTTGTGCTTAACTTTAAAAAGAAATAAGTAAAACTTCCCCTTTTGAAAAGTTGTTACGTTCTTATAAATATACGAGAACTTGTTTAAATTACTTAATGATTATATGTTTTAAATACGAAACACTATTTACTAAGCCATGTAACAAACCCATATTCACAGACAACGCTGTGGCATCTCACAGTATGCAAGAGTGTATGGAGTTGCCTAAACTTATTCATAAGGACACTTCAGTGTCGATCGACACTAGGCGCTCAATAAATTAAATGCATAATTAAAGTTTTACATCAAAAAGTTACCTTAATATGTACATTTATCATCAAACAATATTTTCATTGTAAATTGTTTTATACGATTTCGTGAGAAAAGTTATGCTAGACTTTCAAAATCCATTCGATTATTACAGCGCCATAGAATTCAAATAAAGATATAGATTTTGTGATAGTACAGTGCTTTGTTTTCTTTTAATATTAATTATCTTTGATCTTGAAAAATTGATAGCAAGAGGCTTACCGCTGCCCCTATGTACTATTTACTGATTGTCTAAGGCTTTACGTTTCGGGTTCTTTTCCGGTTAGCGATATGTTAATTTTTGTGGAGTTTATTTTACAGCCTAAACGCAACGATTGTGATATAATTATTTTTAATTTTTTTAGACGATTAGCGCGACCGTATATGTAAGTCAGTCTATAGTTTCAAGTATAGTGAAAAAGATTCATACCTCTTTTGTTTGAAATTAAACATTTTATAAAATTTCCGAATAACTGTGAAAGTACTGAAGAGGTTTTTTACAGAATAGCACAACTCTCTATTATTGTAGATGCTATCGATTGCACATATATATATTCACAAAATCCTGGTGGACCTCACGCTGAAATTTTCGGGAGTAGGAAAAATCTTCTCTCTCATCACTAAACTACTTTGTGGACTGAATTTAGAAATATATAACATTGTTGATGACAGGTCAGCATTTGTTCACGTTAATAGGGTATTATAGTCATATACTCGGAAAACCAAGTTGGAATAACGTGAGATAGACAGAATGCTTTTAGGAGATCGGGAGTACGGGTATCGGGTTAATTTTTTGACTCTAGTATCACAATCAGGGTCCGTTTATGAAGAAAATTATAACAAATACATATTATAACTAAAAATACAGTGGAGAGTCTGAAAAGAAACTTTCTGTTTCTCTGAAAAAAGTTAGCAACAAATTTTACCACAGCATGCCTTATTAATATTGTCACACCCTTTCTATATACTATCTGTGAGTCACGTTGATACTTTTGAAATTGATAAAAGACAAGAACAGCAAATTACAAGAAACTTTCAATCGTCTAACAGGAACGGATTGCAAATTAGGAGGATATTTATAGTAAGACATTTTTAAATATGGGTATTTTAGATACCACACTACCAACATATAAACAGCAATCCGCCCTGTGAGATGTTGGAAGTTTTTCTTGTTATTGTCGTACCTCCGTTACAAAGTTATCAAATCTTTTGATAGGTAGGTAGATAAAATAACAAAATGGTTATAATACATAAATATAAAAGATACTCACGGGTGTATGTTAATACATAACATGCAAGTAGGGAATATTGTAATATGTTTAAATTTTGTATCTAATATTAAATAAGTTATTTTCACGTCGAATATTTTTCTTAAACTAAAAAATTAACTTTCTGAACATAAACATGAATGAATTTGATGTAAAAAAGTTATATTTTGTATTTCTATTCATTCTAAAATATTTTAGTAAAACTTTGCAAAATCTCTTAATCACGCTTTATAATTATTTATTTAGTTTAATATATCTAATTGATACATACTACGGACTTATTGCTACAAGAGCAATCTCTTACAGCCAACCTAAGCCTTACAAAACACCAGTCCAGCCCCGCTCGACGAGCGGCCGGGAATCGAACCCGGGTCCCCGCGGTGCGCTTCGCAGGCAAAGGCCGTATACAACCCAACACACCACGGTGACGACAATTTAACATCTATTATATTACATCTATTATAAATATTATTGATGTATAAATATTTATAGTCCCTAAATGTTATTCGCTAAGTAATAAATGTTTTATGTACAGCTCACAACTCATTATGATTCATGATTCAGGTTGTTGTATGAAATTATGAAATAACTAGGATTCATGTTTTTGTATGAAATAAAAATGTTATATTGGTTTGTAAATAAACAAAAACACTTTAATTGTATAGTTTTTTTTTGTAGCAAAACAATTTTCAGTTTTATTTTTTCAATTCACTAATCTTGGTACTTTTTCAATTTGATTACTTTTTTCCTTTAGATTAATGTTTGTGTTCTCTCCAATCTTAAATCGAGTGATTATCTAATCTTATTTCTTGTTCAAAACACACCCTTTTTGGCACCTGTTTTACTTTGGAAAAAGCATTGCCCTTCCGATATTAGCTAAAAATGTATGTCAAATATGTTAAAATTTTCTACGAAAATTCAAAATAAATAATAATGTTTAAAAGGAGTATGTATGTAGCGGAAGATGAACATAATTTAATCGAGGAAAATGAAGATAATAGGCTATATTAATACCAATAGCAATAGCAATAGGTTCAAAAATAAATTCGTAAACTAGAAAAAACATTTCAGTCATTCGGAAAATATTATTGGTGGGAATTGCACTCTTCACTCTTTTTCTTAGATATAGCGAGTCACAAAATTTTTGAAATTGTAACTTTATTCCTTTCATATTGTTATTACGTTAAGTTGATTTTGAAATAATTTTATTAATCCTATTGTATAAAGTTTAATTTTACCAATGCCATTTTAGTTTCCCAAATTAAGTCTAGTTTCTATTATTATTATATTATTAGTTCTAATTATTGTAATTATGAAATATTATTTGATTGCCTTACTATTATATTTATTAAAATGATTTGACATGGTAAACAATATTACCTTTATCACTTGTATTTTCAACAGGTTGACCAATATTTTTTGTTATATCTTTTGAAATCGAAAAAAATAATGAACAAGTTAATAATTATGTCAATATTTTTTGGTTTTATATTATTGTACCAGTGATGTATAAGGTATTTACTTTCTGTGGAGTCCGAGTCAACCACATTAGGAACTTTTAAATTAATGTACGGATATTGAGAAACGACCACCTTATCAGAACTTCCTTTTGGAGAGTCACCACCTCTACGTCTCCTACCGGATACATTACGAAAAAGTTCTTTTTTACGTTGTATATTTATATTTTCCCAACATCTTTGTAATTGGTAGCTGTTCCCGTAGGTTATACAGGTTTGCACGTTAAAAGCAACCGATAGTTCGTTTGAAGCCTTCTTATTTCAAGTCAAAGTTTTCCGAGTTGCTGTATTTATCTTCGATAATATGTCGCTTTTTAAGTAAAGTAACGACCGATTTTCTCGCCAACGAAAAAATTAAAGTTTTTAACGTATTCATTTCCACATTAACGTATTTAATTCACAAGACAAGAATAAAAATATTGTCGGTTATTATAAACCGCAAATCTGGGAAGATACAGTTAACACCCAATCGTAAAATTAATGTGAATTTAGCGACGTAATACAGGCAATCAGAGTGCTTTAAAATGAATATTATACATAGTACGCGAATTTAACAAAGTGTGAATTGAGTATGGTTTATGAAACGGAAAGCTTGTAATGCATTAAGAAATCTAATTATCTAATTAAAAATAAGAATTTCGTTAGCAATTGATTCAACTAACTACCAATATTTAAGCGAAAAAAGAATCGAAAGTGAAATCATTCCTCGCTTTTTCTTGGTTTCAAAATTTTCATCTTAGAAAAAAGATTTTATTTTTGGACAGAAATTATGTTGTCAATTTTAACTTACTAGCTTAATAAAAATATTAATCTTGTAAAAGTATTTAGGGTAGGTTTATTCTATTTATTTAAATGATGTACCTAATAATAATAGGTATTTTTTAAATTATTTGCGAAACAATTTAGTGTCGCACTATATGAATTTTCGGAAAAAGTTCCGAGAATATCCGTGTGTTACTAAATTCCACGAGAACAAATTGTGAATAACTTCTCTAAATGACATTATAATATGAGACTTTTTTTTTAGAAATTAATTTTCGAACACGAAGATCCAAAATTCTAAATTGTTCTTCAATTGAAGCAATACAATTTTAATTATATTACTATAAAGGCAATAAAATTCCATTCGTTGACATTTTATCTTACAAATTTAATTGTCAGAACACTTGTTTTAATGAAACTTATCGAGAGCCACAAACGCTGATAGCCGACAACTGCGAAAAGAGGAAAACTCTTCAAAGCTATTAATCTTGGTCATTGAAAAAGTATCATACTAAATTCAGGTTTACCCTATTTTACATTTACGGTTGATATTTAGATTGATGATTTTTATTAACATTCTACCTTATTCCGTCCATTGATATTTTTAATGTCATTTATATAGAGCTTTTATTTCAAAAGTTGTTAATGATATGTGGTTGTGTAGTAAAATTATATTTCGGAAGTATTTAATATTACCATTTTAATTTCTAAACTTATTTTCGTTTTTTTGGTAAAAGAGCAAGTCATTGTGACTTAAAACAAACTATGATTAATGACAATATGCATATAAGCTTCACTCAGTGTAAGTAAACAGACGAGAAGCAGAGTAGTGAATAAGAAAATATGTTTCCATAATTAGGTTGATCAAACTTTTTTTAACGATCAAATGTTTGTGAATACAATTCGACGACAAAATATGTTACTAGACATCCATTTTGGGCGTTGCATTCAACTATTATGTTTAGGTGGGTTTTAGGTGCTTTGGGCATCAAAATATCTGATACCATATTTGAGCTATTTTATAATTATCGACGCAAGACTCCCTTGCGGAGCTTCTTCAACTCACGCTACAGTGCTTCTTTAATGAAATACTAAATATTTAAGTTTATCATTGAAATGGTCAAATTATTTTGCTTTTTTTTCTTCAGCAACTAGTGCAAAATAGTGAGTTGTAATTTCTGTCCACGTATCTCCCCTTGAATTTCTGATAACTTTCTTGAGGATAATCTAAACAAAATTATGATATTCATAGGCATTTCGTAACTTGGGAAGTTTTGTTTCAGTGAAATTACGTTAGTATTGACCTCTTTGGAATAATGTGGTGGAAGTGCATAATCACTATTGTGAATTGTTTTATGGAACTAGGTGAAGTGTAATAATAATTAAAAAAATATTGATTACTACTTGAAGACACATGGTACTTTGAGTTACTTGTCATTAGCAGCGACGTTAGTTTAGATATTGTTTTATGCCTGTCTTTTACATTAAACAAGGAAATTTAAATAATACTATTCAAATAGACTTATTGTTCAGAGATCTATGAGAATAACTGAATCATATGCGCACTATATGAATAGAAATATGATTTTCAAAAAGAAACATTACTATCAATTAAAATCTATTTCTCATTTTGGGTACGTATAACGTTCATTAAAAATGTTACGATCCACCTGTTGCGTTATCAGTAGTGAAGTATTATGTGGAGTTGTAAATTCAATCTTATATGTATTATTGCAAGCTGCCCCTTTTTCGTACTCATCGACTATTTTTGGTATCCGTGTTGCGCGGATTTTTGGCCTCTTCTCACTCCTGCGTGTATAAATAATGTTTCTGAATTTTTAATATAGGTGCACGACCAAAACGCGCGATCAGTGTTTCGGTTTTACATTGGTTTTGGCCTGGTTATTAGTTATACTTACCTAACGCAAACTTATCGCATTACTTAGACATATAAACACAAAAAAGAAATATTCAACATGAAAATAATGTTAATATAGGAATGCGAGATGAGTAATTTTGGTTTTATCAAAGACATTTTATTTATGTGGTATAAGTTTTGGAAAGAAATTCGTTATAGCACGTTATACATTTGGAGGATGAGAGCTAGCCCGAAAAAAGTGTAAAATTTCGATCGACTGAGGTTCTAACATCAGAATTTAAATACTATATATATTTGGCTACCATCTTGTAATTTTGTTTCATTTTAAAGTAATTTTTCGTATTGATAAAAACGATTATTTCTTTTAAAGGCATGAGAATCGATTACAGTGGATCTTATAAATAAATCGCATCAACATTTATTATCTGCGCTAACAATAAATAATATGTATCCAATACCTATTTACCATTAGTATTTGATTAGCATTAATTTGCTAGTCTAATTTTTATTAAAAAAATTGACCCAGTTTTGGATCATTAATTTACTATCTGACTCCAGGAATTCAGCTTCGAGAATGAGAGTTAAAAATGTTTTATTTCCCTTAGCGAAATCGTAATGCCTTACTATTTTGGATAATATTTCTTCTTTTGAAATTTGCACTAACATAGTTTTTCAGGTAAATTTATTAATAACATTTGAGTGCCTGCTCACATTTAATTAATAACTGACAACAGTTTGAGTAATAGATAATAGTGTTGATTCAGGTAGTAGCTACAATATCCACAGTTTTGAGTTTCTCAAAAGGTATCTATGTGTAATTTACCTCTATAATAACTAGAAATAAATGTTATCAGCAATTTACTTTTCATTTTCAGTGAACACAAAATCTTGTTGCTATTTGATTTTCATTGTTAACGTCAAACAAGGACTAATTTAAAATCCTCGTTAGACATTATTAAAGAAAAATAAACATTTCCAATTTTCCAGTGACAGTTAAAAGTATGCTGATTCAAGTAGATTTCAATTGTGTCGCCAATCAATTATTTTATCACTTTTTTTTTAAAAAGATTACCAATAATCAATGCACACATATTTTAAGTATGTGTTTAAAACTAAGTTATTTTTTATATTTTTTCACGATTCATAATAAATTACTTCCAAAGAGTTTCTTGATGAATTCGCTCTTGCATTTTGGTAAAAATATGATGAAAAAAATATGGATATAACTGATGTTCAGTTATGTCAAGGGATATCAAAAAATTCAATTCAACTGTCGATCGGTCACAAAGATGAATCATGCCATAGCTTAACACTTACCTGTACATTGATAAAAATATAGAGGTTATTTATAGACTGAATTAATTATCAATAACTATGGAGCAGCAGGTAAGATTTTGCTTTGAAAGTTGTTACAATTTATTTTATAAAATGTTGACCCATGAGCGGGAATGTTTTTGATATTTAAACATTCGTCAAAAAATAATATTCTTTTTTATTTTCTCCATTTGCGCACATATTATCATGTTGTACGTTTTGGTTTTCTTTAGATATTGACATCTCTTTAGATTTTCTTTATATAAATATGTCTAGTTCAATTTCGTCCTTTTTCATGAGAAAATTACCTAAATATTTCTCTCGTTAACTTCAGACTATAACTTTTTTATGGACTAATGGTAAAAATAAGAAAAAAATGTGTCATGTTTATATGATGACATGAAAAGTATTATAAAATTATTTCATCCCATCTCTCTTGTAACCCTATTACAGTTTCTGTGGTTGTGATAATATCTAGAAATGTACATGAAATTAAATTAAATTCCTTCAAAACTTGTGTTTTAAATTAAAGTAAAAAGTTATTTACTAAGCGTCAAATTAGTTGGAGGTATAATAAATAGAAAACTATTCGACCACACAAAATACTTCGATTACAATATATGAAAAATAAAGCTCAAGTGATCTTTAAAAAATCGAGACTGGTCAGAATATTGAAAAGATCAGAGATAAAAAAGGTCTTTATCTAGTTCAAACTAAAGGAGGATATTCAAAATGGGTCCATCAAGGTAAAAGAAATATGTATATTTCGGTTACATTGGAAAAAAAGCCATTAAAAAATTCGATTATTTTGATATTACACTCATGATTAGAAAATTTTGGGTTTAAATTCTAGATTAAATTAATGAATGACGATCAATGATTAATGACGTTTTAGGTCTACAAAACATTGAAAACACTATGCCGCATCGGCTGTCATTTTCCTTCCGTTGGTTTATATATAGGTCTATTCCGTTTACGCTACTGTTCATGGTGGACGTGTGCCCCTATCTGGGAATACTTTTGTGTTTGTTAATACAATTCTTATTTGTAAATTGTGACTAACTAAATTACAATACTACAAAATATCAGAAAGGTATGTAGACTGTTCCATACGATTGGATTATTGTCAACGACGAAATGTCAGCGGTGTTGACGAACAATTAAGAACAATATTTAATTCTCGGATTTATTCATTAATTGTAAGCAATTATTTATTTTAATAATAGCTACGTTATTAAACGTTTTATGTAAATATTATAAATTATGGTTTGAAAAGATTGTTTACAATTTGGCTAATCACCACGGCAATGCGATGGTTCAGTTTGTAGTTAAAATAATGTTCAATTACTGTTGCTTGCGTTTATGTCAATTTCAGATATCTCCATTGCACTTTATATGTCAGCAATGCGTATGAATTAGTCAGTGCCAGTCATTGATAGGTAATATGACGAGAGAGTTTATCTACAGAACAGTCTGTCTGGGCTATGTCATTTCTATTGCAGCATAACTATAACCGCACCTACAAGTGCACAGCGAAATGTAATTTTTTCATGAATACCTCCCAATATTGAGGTAATTAATGTTATTTTTTAAATAATATAAGTATATTTTGTAAGTATAATGTTTTTGTTTCCACACATACATGTAATTATTAAAATTCGTTTAAAAATTACAAATGCGCCTATTTGAGACATTGTGATATAAATTGTATGTCGTTCCAGATGAGCCGTTTAAATGGTGTGTGCAGAATATGTTGAACCCGGATGATCCGTGCTTTACAGGCAGATACTAATGGAGGTGCACATTTTTCAGGACAAGTTATGAGGGGGTAAGTTTCTCATTTTTACATAAATATTAAAACTTGAAACTAACACCAAACAATAGGAATGGTCACTGCTTATTTTTCTTGCTAGGTGGCGTATTGTCAACACGGCCATTACATTGAAGTGTCGTCGACACGGCCATTACATAGAATTCTATCCGTTTTGCACATTTTGTAGTTATTACAAATAAATACATGTTTACATTGAATATATGTTTCAAAATATATTTTATCATTTATGCCCCAAAACTATAAAATTAGGTAGGAAAACGTTGCAACGTTTTCCTACCTTATTTTGATTTTAATTGACAAAATTCTTATTGACAGTAGCCGTGACGCTTTAGTTACCATCTACCAACATTTTGCGGGACCATCCCCATTGATGATATGTATATAAAAAAATAAATAAATGGATGCCCTAGTGCACACTCATACTAACTACACAATTTTCGTTTTTGTCATTTAAGTGCTAATTATGTACAATCAGTTCTACCTTGCACGCATGAGAGCCCCAATATTTTATCTCTGAAACTGTAACGTAAAGGTATATATGTTGTAACGTGTCTAAAAAGCTAATGTCAGTTCATATTCACTAATATTACTTCAAAAAAAATTTATATTCCGTGGCTTTAATAATATAGTAAAGTCAAAAACACTGAGTTTTTCTAAATATTACTGATTTTTGATATTAATCTGTAACAATAACAACTACGATTCTTCTGCACATTTTTTATTTATTATGTGTATATATATATATATATGTATATGTATATGTGTATATATATATATATATATATATATATATATATATATATATATATATACATATCAATAAGTTTAATTAAGTTTCCCTTTTTTTAGAAACTCGTTGAAGACCAGGTCACAGAAGCACTTGAATTGCTTGAAAAATTTGTCCAAGACATTGGATTACAAACTATACCAGTTCCTCCTCCTTTACCAGAACATCAAGTTCTATAGAAAACTCTTATTCATGACGCACCTACACTGCCCTGCATAATTATAAAGGTATTTCGGCCACATCAATGCACTGTTTATTTGTAGGTTAGGGAGCCTTATGCATGTATTTGATGAAACTTAGAACTGGGAGTTCGAATGATAGGTTGGCCACTTTGTTTAATGTTTCAAGATCCACATTAGAAAGAAAACTTAATATTGTAAGAGAGTATTTGAACCAAAAGTATATCCCAAATCATTTAGGATTAAGTCATGTAAGTGTTTAAGACGTAGTTCAAAGAAATCGCACAATTCCTAACAGTTTGTTCGGTGCTACTCAGGTACCACTAGTTCAACAGTCGGCAATAGTTATTTGTGACTGAACATATATTTATACACAGAGAGGTAGTAATTATAAATTGCAGAAATATAGTTATAGTTTACATAAATACAGGAACTTACCTAAATAATTTACATTAACTTGTACAAATGGGTATATAATTAATGTGTTAGGCCCCTATGCAGCTACAGAATCAAATGTTGCAATTATAATGTGACATTTATTTAGTGATGTAAATGAGTTCATGCGTAACTTTTTTGGGAATGGTGATGTATTCATAGTAGACCGAGGATTTCGAGATGTTTTACCAGAACTTAAAACGTATGGTTACAGTGTACCTATGCCAGAATCTGTTCAGGAGGATAGTTTTCCGGTGACCATATTGCAGGTTATTAAAACTCGTTGCATTACAGTACAGTGAGTAGCTGAAGTTGTAAACGGCCATTTTAAATGAAATTTCAAATTATTTCGATAAGAATTTTTTGTCAGAGCAGTCCCTCACTTCATGTTAGATTTGGCTATCGGAGCAGCCCTTATTAAGCATTTTCATCAGTAATTGTAGATAGAATAGATGCTAATGAAATACTACGTACAGCTATAGAAAAAAAAACAGTTCCCAATTATTTAGTTCATTGTATTTTAGAATATAATTTGAACAGACATCATACTAACTTTGTAAATGTAAATGCCCAATATAACACAAATTACAATGTCTTGGTTAATTTTAATTTCCTTAGGTATTTATAAAGTAAAACAGAGTCATTGATACTATATCCGAGGCAATGGGATTTTTCACATAGAAATAAGTACCGAATTAGAAAACGTCCATAATGACAATATAACAGGTGTGTTGTTGAGGAGGTAGAATAAAATACTGACACATTACTGGTAAAAATTATTTCACTTACGTATTATATTCACTGGATAGTATGATTTTGGTTTCTTTGGAGTGAATAAAGAGGCATTGGTGTAACTGTAAACTAGGGAGAAGAATTGTTGACTGTTGTTCACATATAATGACAATTATATGGTATTTTGGTAGGGATCGTTGTCAGACCAATCCTATAACGCCTCCAGTGTAGTTTTTAGAGGATGTATTTATAGACGAGGAAGATGAATAGTTGTGTTTGGGGTTCATGAAGGTGAAACAGGAAGGAGAGAGAGGAACGCTTACAACCTCCTTTCAAATATACGAGCAGGTTTTTTTGCTATGGTGGCAAGCAAAGTCTGCTTTTGTAGATTAAATTGCTACATTGCTATTAGTTACAGCGAAACATAGTTGAGATCTTGCAGTATAGTATACACATTTACCTCTCATAAAATTACTATGGATCATTATGGACCAAGCAGCCCACTACTACTGATTTGTTGAAAATTAGAAACAAGTAGAATTTTTGTTTCAGAACTAATCATTTTTATCTTTGTCAACAGGTTTATAGCTTGCTTGCCTTATTAAAAAGATGAGACAAGTGTGTGTTTTTAATTATAAAAAGTGGTGGATAAAGTATATAGATTGTAAAAAGTGGAGAGTAAAAGTATATAAACAGCATGTGAAAATTGAACAACAAAGTGGAGTACGTTCAAATTGGACCCACAGGAGAAAAAGAAAAAAATTATGTATAATTGGCGTATATTGAAAAAAATTACACATTAAAACTCCAATTATTTTGGTCTACTTTTCGTTACTAATGGGACCTGTGTTTAAATTCTACAGTTTATTAAAACGTCTTATAATCGGAAAACAAAAAAATGATGTTTTGAGGCCTATTAGAAAACATTGAAAACAGGTGATCGCTGGCGCATCCGTGCTACACCGATTGTCAATCTATTTCCGTTTACGCCATTTTGTTCCTGTCATAATCACCGCATACGTAGTGGCGAAAATAAAATAATTTAATAATATTCAGTGACATGATCCCGATTTGTATATTGTTATAATAAAACAAAATGACTGCAACATGAATCAACCGTTTATTTTCGTAACAGAAACCGACTAGCCGTTATTTATACAGTGACATTTATTTGTTATCACAGCTTGACAAGACAACGTTCAATTGTAATATTTTGGCGTAGTTTTTTGTATATAGTAGAGAATATTAACTATAATTTATGCAAGTATTGCAATATTAAAATTTAAATTTATATTAATTACCAGAATTGAGTGTTTTCATTACTTTATTTCTTGATATGCGTCATTTATGCGTACGAATGTACGAAGGATGAAATGATAGGTTATTTATTTAGTATCATTTAAAATGACTGAATGAGACGAGAATTATTTAAAATGTCGCTCAATGACACCCGACAACGTAGAAATAAAATGAAATGGTAAAGTAGATCATTTGAAAATGGTGCTAAATAATATTGGGTGGCACTAAATCTGGTCGATCACAATCTACTTTTGAAAATATTTATAAAATTCTACAAATTAGTAACGACATGTTTATTATATATAATTATAATAATTTTAATCTTTCAAATAACGTATGTTTGAATCGGAAAATGTTGTTCTGGATTTCCGACAACAGAAAATTAATACAATAGTAAAGCAGAACACCTGAAAGTTGAAATATTACGCTAGGTGAGCCTAATCTTCTTAACCTGATCTTATCTTTATTTTATGACCTTCATTTTCCAAATAGTGAAAGTTTGCCAGTAACCATGACTTATTTTGATAAATATTTAAAACATGCAGTGTATTAAAAACACATTTTTATTGAGTATCGTTATAATAATTTTAAGCTTTAAAATGACGTAAGTTTCGTTTGTGTCCAATTATTTTTTTTTCTGGGCCCCCGACCTCATATAAACTGAATATGTTCTTTTAAAATGTTTTGTTAAAAATGGCTCGTTTCCGCCCAAACTAATGTAGAAAAAAGACTTATTGGGACTGCATAGTGCTGATAGTGAAACAAGGCGCTGATTCATTATTATATGTTGTTACTTCTTTACCTCATTGAAGTTTCATGGAGGAGATTGATGTAAAAGCTCAGGACTGTTGTCCCTCATCAAAGGATATTTCCCCAGAAACTACGCAAAAACTATTGGTAAGGATGTTCAGACTTAAAGGAAGTTATTGAGTGCAAAAATGAATTTTTCGATAAAATGGTACTTTAGCATAGTTTTTTCTTAATATAATTATAGACTTACGTGCTTTTTATTTGATTTACTTTTCAATTTATTTTATATTTTTTGTTACATAGCACAAAATTTTTTTTAACAAAGTTTGTTTTTTAGAAGATAAAAAACCAAACAATTCTGTGAGCGACAATACAGTTCAATTTGTAATTCAGTAAAGAGCGAAAAATACAATACAATTTGTAATAGCAAAAAAAGGAAATATGTCTTCAAAAAAATGCATATATCATATTTTTAAAATATCAAGAATTATTAATTGGAAATAAAAATAACAAAGAAAATCAAATGAATTAAAAATAAACTGTTAACAAATATTGACAGTCGTTCTGTTGTTGTCAAAATGAATAGCTTTTTCATTGTTATCGAGGTTTACGTGATTTTTTTCGATGACCCTCTTGTGCCTGTGAGCGTCATGGATTAATATGTTATATCTGCGGATGAAGGATATCACAAGACACAATCTATACTTTGCTTTATCTCGCTAGTTCAAAGAATTTCTTACAAATTATAATTATAAACTATTACGAAAAATGTCTCACTTTTCATAAAAAAATATAAAATTCTCTTTTGTCTAATTGACAATTTTAATAAAACTTTCAAGGAGCTTATTTTTTTAATTTTATCGATATAAATGTATCATTTTCATTCTTGAAATATCTGGATCCACCACTATACGGACTTTTGCCGGTCTTCTTTTCGTAATAAAAGGACTTTAAAAAGTTATGCAGAAACAGGTTTAAAAATAGGAAAAGAAAAAAATTTATGAATTAAACGTTTTGTCTTTAAAAATTCACTTTATAAGGTAAGCGAAAAGCCAAATTGTTTGGCGCGAAGCAGCTGTGAGGCGAGGACGTTCATTAAAATATTTTAATCTACAATATTATTGTAAGTCTTTTCATTCTTACCTGCTTTCGGATTGTGGATGGTATTTTAATTGATTTTTTTTGTTGGTATTTTATTGTGTATGTGTACAGGCTATGTGTATGTATGTTTGTTTTGCCACTATGCAGCGCCTTTTATGTACGTTTTCGTTATTATATATCCATGTAGAATTGAATAGACTGTGTCAACTTTTTGAAAGAAATTCATTGAATAGTTTTTTAAAACCGAGATTTCTCTAAATTTAATAGGATTTTTTTCTTGTTTCGTGCTTTTTAGTTAGTTTCTTCTGTAACCGGGTATTAGTTTTTTAAATTTTATTTTTAATCACAATTTTTACTATGACTTAGATCTATTGAACAATCGATCTAATACCTTCATGGAATTAGGGCATAGAGCCTTGATTTTAATTATGATTCTGACGGGCAGCTTTCATTATGAATTAGATTTGCGCATTAGATTGAATTAGATTGCGGTCTAGTTCTTTCAAAGAATTATTATCATGGTGATTATTTAAAAGTTTCGGAGGAGCCTTAAAAAGAGGCCTTGTAAAGTTTTGACTCGACTTAATGCTACATAAACTTGGCCTTTTGCAGAAAACCTTTTTACCGGGATCTGTTAGAGCTTTTTCAACAGAACATTCTTTGAAATATGTGTGTATGTTTTGAATATGTATACCACAATATTAACGAAAGTATATTTTTAACGATTTTGCCAGCCTTCCTTAGTCCATCAATATTAAAGAAAGCATGGTTTAAGTATTTTACCAGCCTCTCTTAGTCCATCACATATGCTTGAATTCTCAATTCTAATTAGATCTAGTGAAGGATCATTAGGAATTGTTGGATCATCGAATTTAGTAATTTACTCTTAATAACACCCATTGCTCTTTTGTACATTCAAATTTTCTTGAGCTTAACTTGCGACCCAATTCTAATTACTAGACTTGATATAATTCCACCGACTGGGATCTCGAGTAATGCATTTAGGTTTAGGGGTTTGGCCGTATGTTTTAAGGTCAGTGAAAATGTTAACAACCTTTACATTGTACATTTTTGATATTTTGCCCTATAATTCAGTTATTTCATTTTTGTTTTAATGTTATGATCAACAACTTTTCTAAGAGGGAACGTATTTGAACGTTTCCAAAGCATTAATGACATAGGGCACATAGGGTATTTAGATTTTTTGTTCGGATACATATTTATAATATATTGAAATCACTTTAGTAGTGGACACTTTCTAGATTAAGACAAACCTAAGGACACCTCACTTGTTGAAATCGCTGTAGTAGTTTAATCTGGACGAGGGAATAAATTTACTCACACATATAGCTTATAAAATTCATAACCTTTACTTTGCAGTAGTCGAGTAAAAATATATTATATTTTTGATAAATTAAAAGAAATATTAATTCGAGGCCTGATACTCCCAATACAGATTTATGCGGTGACTGCATTGATTTATTTAAGAAAATTGAAATATCTTTCTTTTTCTTAAACAAGTCATTAAATTATGTTTTCGATAATTTTTTTTTAATAAAACAAACATATTGACTGTGGATAAATTATTATATATTATTTAATTCATATAACATTTTGGAAGTTATGCATTTTGAGAGACTATTAGAAATCGGACAAATTTATGTTAAAAAAGACACAAATAGTTTTTGTGAACTATTTCAATTTATTACTATTCACTTGTACGTACATAGACTAGTATTTAATACTCGTATTTACGTAACCGGTAGATCAAGCGGATCAAAACTAATTACAAATTGTGAATTCCATTTATTTGTTCTATCGTACTATACGTACTAACGTACTATACGTACTAACGTACTATACGTTGTAGTGCACGATGTAGTTCATAATACGGTAAAGGGTTATATGAATAATATAATTATACCTTACTTTCCCTCTCACCCTTTTATCTTTTTCTTGGGTGTTTTAAATGTGTTAAATGTGCATAGAAACTTCTTTCATTATTTTGAGTCTGCTTTAGATATTAGAAAGATAAACGAATTTAAACGTAAACTAAATTGATTTTCAAATAACATTTTCCGAATAAATAAATCCCTTTTGTTTTCATCTATCTTCAATATTTTCACCACACATACATTAATTTTTTGTAATTAAGGTCAATTTTAAATTGTGAAAAGTGAAATTATTCCTACAGCTTCATTTAAAAGATTGATATTTTTTATTGAAAATTAAATGATATTTTTTATTATCAGAATGAAGTTATATGGAAACAGGTTTATCCTTAGGAAGAAATCAATTTTAATCATGACTATTTTATATTTAAAATATTTACCGTCAAAAAATTTGCTTAACAAAAAAAGCGGAATGCCAAGATGTAGATTCAAAGCGGAGAAGATTAATCAAATGTCTTAATCTATCAGTTTTTACTATTATTGGCAAGTTGGCTAATATCCATTTGTTACCTGATTGCGGTAGAATTAGAATTTAACATCAAAAACTTTTAATTACTGCTTTACAATTTTGTTAGGTGATTTAACGATATAAAATTCTTGACTTTTTTAAACGAGTATAGAGAGTTAATGATAATTTTTTTGAAAAAGGTAAGATGGCTTTCTTTCTGGAAAGTAAAGGTATAAATAATATTTTATCTCTTTGTTATTCATTACTTGATTCGCTTTCCTTAATTGATGGCAAAGTTAAAGTAAAATATTACATTTTGTTATTTTTTTAATGATACGATTAAAAGGAATAAGAATATATTAAAAAAATTCATATTTATTATCGTGTTTTATACTTTCTCCTTGGGTTGGCATATTACTTGCGCCAATACTTAAAAGTCAGTCATTCTCACAATAGGCGGCTCTAGCACGAAAAACACTTATTAAACCATCTAATAGAATTTAGTCTCTCCAAGGCTACGTCTGATTTATCGATCGTTACAGACTGTAGCGATCGGTAACTGTGATTAATACTTTGACTTAATTATTTTAATGTAAAAATTTAAGTTTACCGTGTGTTTCACATCCTACTTAAAAGAAGTAATAGATGGGAAGCGAGGAATGTGAGGTATCATGCCTGTTGTGTCATAGTTACGTAATTCCGTATAGGTTACTAATAAAGTTGTTTTGGAACGAAGTTCTTTTACGCACCTTACAGTAGAGCGAATTGGCAGAAATCGTCACGTAAGGACACACATTTATGCCCCCTCCAGGCGACCTTTCCCTCTCTTTTTCTCTGTCTCTATTATACACGCTTGTATGCCTGTGTCTTCGTGCGAGTATCGACATTCGAGCAGCAAGCATTGTGCGCGGTCAGCTGTTTAACCGCAATTCTAAACACGTGTAAATATTATATATCATTTACTAAATATTAAAAATTTATAAATTATAAAAAAAGTTTGGCAAATTCATTTATTTTCTTTATTATTTTATTATTTATTAAATACTTAAAATTATAATGAATTGTCAGAATATTCATTTATTTTTATTAATTAATTAAAATTTATTTAGATTGTTTCAGTGAATTTAACAATTCCTTATATTCATTAAGGTTTTTTAATTATTTAAATTTAAAGTAAATAAGTTTTAATTTTGAATATAACTAAATTTAATTCAAATATTAGTTTTGAATTTGATCAATTTATTAAAAAAATTGGAACAAAATAAAATAAATAATGAAATTGAAATTTAAAAGATAATTAAATGTAAACTTAAAATTAACTTTAAATTTGATTAAAATTAACTTTAGATTTGATAAATAAATTTAAAAATAATAAAATGAGAAAACATTAAGTTTTTAGAATAATAAAATTTAATGATAAAATTAATTTTAAATTCAATTTATTTTTTAAATATTTAAAATAAAAATAGTTAATTAACTTTAAATTTAATTTGATTAATTTACTAACAAAAAAATTAAATTAAATTGAAATTGAAAAAAATTAAAATTGGCAGAATATTAAAATTTTGATGTTAAAATTAATTTTAAATTTAATTCAATTTTGAAATAATTGAAACAAAAATACATTAATTTTAGAATGCTTAAATTTAAATTTTTAATTGAAATAAATTTAATATTAATTTTAACATGAAATATTATAATTCCAAAAAAATATTTTTTTATTTCATCAAGCAGTCTAAGTAAAGTTTAATTAATAATGAAAATAAATGAATATGCTGACAATTTATTAATTTTAAGTATTTTGGTATTTTTGTCTTATTTAAAATTTTTTACATGTAATTTATAATTCATTATCTTACATTCAATTTTTTTAATAAATAACTATTTTCCTAAAATATTAAATGACATTTTTTCATTTAAATCCTTATTTTAAATTTTTGCTTTGAAAAAATGATAAAAAACATGAAATATACATGTTAGAGACAGAGAGAGAATAAAAGAGGGCTGCGCTTTTTGACGTGACAAAAATACACTAATATAATCAATAGAAATCTACATATTGAATCACGTTTAGAGTTGAAAAAATAATGTAAGGAGTTTCGTTCCTGACGGGGGTTCCCCGGCTGCACAGTTTTTATTTTTTTTATTTAAGATTATCCAAAAATAATAACCTAACCTATTCAAACTGTACCACATATGACTTACGAAATCGAAACAAACAATTTATTTGATTTCTTAATTAACCCCTCAATATCTTCAAGCTTTAAGGATTGACTTTTAATATATAAATGAGTTAATATGCTTTGCCATATTTAAAGTTGCCGCATGGAGTTATTTCTGAGAAAGTGGTCATAATACATAAATAAATATACGAACAGGTGAGTGACCTTATCATATTTTCTTTTTTTTCTTTTGAATTTAGGTAATCTAAAAATTAATTTATTCGTTTCTGGAGCAAACATACATCCAAACTTCTCGTAAATATTGTGTCATCTGTTAAAAGAAGATTTCTCATGTATGTGTAAATAAGTTGCAATTTCTATATAAATGTAAATAATATAGAATAGTACATGTAAGCTACTATGAAAGTTTTATGCACATTATTGCAAGTAAATTTTTAGTATGAGAGATGTAGTCATTACGGTATTTATCTAAATTAAACGGTAAATGATGACAGAAAGATATTGCAAACCAAAGTAGAAGTCCCGCTTCAAGAATCAATTTTAAAATTTAAAAAGTTTTATTACACAATGCTGTAAGAAAATTCATTACACAATGCTGTAAGTAAATACTGTGTACCAAAATCTAAAGGCATTTATTAAATTAATTACAAAAAAATGGAAACATTAAACATTAATATGGTAGGAAATACTGCGATAATATATATATATATATATATATATATATATATATATATATATATGTGTGTGTATTTTTGAGACAATAATTTTTTAACTCATTAAACTAGATTACAATGTTCCAGATGTACGAAAATCTGAGGGAAAATACTTGTGTGCTTGGTCCTTATGCAAATAAATAATTAATATGTTTTTTTGAAGACTGAAGAAGTACCGTCGCCGCAGATAATAACTGGTAATATACTAAGATACTTCTAACAATTTCCAAATTGCGTAATCACCCTGATTCCCGGACAATGGATCTTAGAAGATGAATAATCCCTTCCCATTACCAGCATACCAATTTAAGACAATTGAGGTTTTGACTCGTTAAATTTAGAACATTTGATTTATATTTTAATAAAGTAGAAAAATACATTTTCATTCACAATAATGATTTTCAAAAACCGGTTGACCCACGTTACTTTTTTAGGATCAACTAAAAGTTATATGAAGTTAGGTACTTTGAAAACGTTCTTCAAAATGATAAAGAGGTTCCATTTAATAACTTACATTTATAAGTAGTTTCGTAAATGTTTCTTCTTTTTATTTTTAGACATAATTTTTACTATGATCACTCAAAGCAAATAACAGAGGAAGAATTACATTTTGAAATAATTTTTGTTTCATTTTTTATTTCAATTTATCTCATAAAAATTTTATTCAAATGATATATGATTCTTACTATTGAATACGAAAGTTGATCAATTTTGAGTACATGAAAGTAATTTATTGCTCGCTGTGAGTAATTTTCATTCTTACGAATAGTAAAAACTACAAATAACATCCGTGATGTTAATTACAAATAAAATTTGTCCAATTAATAAGATACATTTAAATTTAGAACTAAATTAATCAAAACTTACCTGTGAGAATGATTTTTATTTGTACTGTGAAATGGTTTTTCACAGTACAAATAAAAATCATTCTCTCAAATTCTCTCATTTCTCATCAAAATCTTCTTGAAGCGGGACTTCTACTTTGGTTTGCAATATCTTTCTGTCATCATTTACCGTTTAATTTAGATAAATACCGTAATGACTACATCTCTCATACTAAGAATTTACTTGCAATAATGTGCATAAAACTTTCATAGTAGCTTACATGTACTATTCTATATTATTTATATTTATATAGAAATTGCAACTTATTTACACATATATGAGAAATCTTCTTTTAACAGATGACACAATATTTACGAGAAGTTTGGATGTATGTTTGCTCCAGAAACGAATAAATTAATTTTTAGATTACCTAAATTCAGAAGAAAAAAAAGAAAATATGATAAGGTCACTCACCTGTTCGTATGTTTATTTATGTATTATGACCACTTTCTCAGAAATAACTCCATGCGGCAACTTTAAATTTGGCAAAGCATATTAACTCATTTATATATTAAAAGTAAATACTTAAAGCTTGAAGATATTGAGGGATTAATTAAGAAATCAAATAAATTGTTTGTTTCGATTTCGTAAGTCATATGTGGTACAGTTTGAATAGGTTAGGTTATTATTTTTGGATAATTTAATTTACAAAAACTACACTCCCGTCTCCCATCTCCGAAACTACTGAACTCGAAAATGACACGAATCCTGAAGGTTACTTAATATTGGTAGAAATAACTACAGCGATAATTTATAATGTTATATGATATTTACGATTTTATCCAGATGAATCCTATTAAATGAAGTTATTTGGCAAGAATGAAGTTGAAAGGGTTACTTTTTATTCATCTATGTCACTTAACTTAATCGCTCGCTATACTTCAAAATACATAAGAGATTAAATCGTTCACTTTATTAGCTTTTTTCATTTTCTTATTATTTTATCAATTAAAATTACATAAGTTTTCATTTTCAACATAAGGAGTAGCTTTATGTATTATTTAATAAGAAAAGGAAATTTAATCGTTCATATTGATTTAACCGACTAAGCAAATAAAAGAAAATAAATACGTCACATCTATTGTTTTTCTAATGCGTAAGGTGATGAATTTAAGATTTTATAAGAGCATTTACTTGTCACAATTTGCCACTGTTAAGAATATTCAAGTCAATGCATAAAATTTAACAGATAAGAGAGGGGCAAAAACATGTTGCTTTTTGGATATAAAAGTATATCACTTAGATATATTTAACCCTACAAGCATCAAACATATTAAAGATTTCTGTTTATTAATCTGTCCTTTCATTTGATTTACTCAAATTGTTTTATTAAAATTCAAATGTCTAGTAGTTCTAGAAGCGTAAATAAAATTTCACTTTATTTCATTGACTACTTTGTATTTGTAAACAAGACAAAATATCAAACCTATAATCTCATTGTATTGTTTGTTTTGTCGGAATAGATGGAATGCCACTATCTGTAGCATTCCAGCCAGGAATAATTAAAATCCACAACCATCCTAATAACAGTGTTTGCAGTATAAAGTTTATCTCGCAATGGAACCTACGGTCGAGTGCCTCGTCGCTATGCGACGACCTTGGCTGCAGTTGGCACATTGCCATGCACAGCAGGTAATAGTCGTTAATTACGTGTTTTAAGAAAACGATTTAGATATATGAATGACATTGTTTACAATGAGGTACATACGAGCTTGTATATTATGTCTGTGTTTTTATTGTACAATGAAACATAAACTATATTGAATATATTTGGCGTTAATTTTGTAAAAATTCATTATCCATAATTAAATGAAACTACGTGAGGTAGTTATTATATCTTTAAGTTCTACTTTCTTTCAGTTCTTTACCAAGACCTAGGTGTCGTAGTATTTCAACATCTTCATCTTTGCTAATTGCCTACCTAAAGATGTTCTAATACAACGAAACCAAAGTCGTGGTAAAAAACTTAAAGAAAGTAGAAATAATATTACACATTGCCACTTAAATTTTATAAATGTATTAAAACAATGAAATTTTATGGCTTACAAGATTTGTCTTCGTGTCATTATTAGAATAATTAAATATTAATTAATATGTCGTAACTCTATACTCTAAATAACTGATTACGGGGTAGCAGAAGTTTTGAAAAAGTATTAAAGAAGATGGCGTTCATATTAATACTATTAACATAAGATTACGATGCAGAAACTTTTGAACACGTTCTTGTTCAAAATTGTTTAAGCCATCGATGTTGTCATTTAAAGATTTGATCCTCAGTTTTTCTTGAGATTTATGTCATTAAATACTATGCTATCGATATGCTAGAACCTTATGGGTTAACAATCCATGAAAGACTAAAAATTAAGGTGTAATTAAATAAGCAATATTTTTTTCCAGGAAAACATTTGTTTTCCAATTGTTTATTTGTTTTATAATAAATAAGTTTAATTGTTATAATACTAGCGCGAACGTAAGAAGTCAAATTACGTATAAAATATGACTGAAATTCTTACGTCTAATGCTTTTAATTGTTTGTAGGTCATAAAAAGGATAAATGTTATCCGTTAACAGACAATTTGGATCTAAACTAAAACTATATAAAAATAATAAATATTTTTTAATAGCTTTAATTAAAAAAAACACTAAAATTTAAAAAGTGTATAAAATAGTGTAATTTAAATAAATTGACATAATTGACCATTAATTTTTAAAACAAAATTACAAGATAGATGGGTTCTTAAGTAGAAACTTTTTTCCAAAACTATTATAGCACTAAAACTATTAATATTAGAATCAATTTTTTCACTCATTAAAGATATTTACGTAAATACTATTGTATTACTATCAAACCAAAATTTAAATGATTGATCTTTTTTCAACGAACGACGTGCAAATTAATGTTAAAATGTTTTTTCACTTTAATTGACATTATTATTAGTAGAGAGTACAACACATAAATTTATGTGTGTTAATTTAATAACTACAATATTTATTATCACTTGTTGCTATATTTTCATAATAGTTCGATATTCGCAAATGCAGAAAATGAAATGAACCTGACTATATTAGATTATGAATTCGTGAAAAAATATAAAGGTTAATATAATAACTAAACAAAATCCATTAACTAGAGTTAATTCTATAGTACATTTGTATTACAAAATGTATTGATTCTTTATTTAAACTCATACAGCCTCATAAACGAATTAATATCATTTATAGCAAAATATGATAAAACAAAGATGGTTATTGGTTATTTTTAATAAATATCCATCTTAGTAAAAGTGAACAATCTCGTAAATACATGACCCTAAAAGTTTTATTAGCGGAAGTATCATGAAACATGAAAATTCGAACAGCACGGCATAGACAGTCAGGAAAAAAACGAAATTATGTTAAGGACTTAATCTTAAAGTCTTTACGCCGATGTTATCTAAAACTCCCCCGTTGTATCTATTGTGCGACTGCGTGTATTATTTTGATGGACGATTTTTATGTATATTTAAAGCTCTGTCGAAAAATCTAAGTTGCTGTGCGTTTGAATTCGTTTGATGGATTAATAGTAAGAGCAGATTGGTGACAGTAAGGGTATGAAACAAAAGTCCATACTTGTGGAAACGAGATTCATAGTAAATTAGAAAAGGATAGATTTTTGGAATAAAATTAACAGTCTATTATAAAATATAGCCATTTTTAGTTTACTATCACAGAACGTGTACTGTGAATAATAATTAAACTCATTTCATAAAAATTACGTGTACCAGTCGGTATTCGTTCGTCCCATGCCATATCAACATCTGTTCACACTCAGAAAGGCGAGCCTTCGAAATAAATTTTTACAACAAAATTTAATGGTAAAATATCTGTTAAACTTTGTAATTATTACTAAAAGACACTTCTTTATAAGAAGCCAGCACTCAGGTTGACGCAAAATTTTACACTGAGCTGTTAATATCTGCCGTTTACTTATACACGATGATTAGAGTATTTTATGACTAATGGCCTGCCATGCTTTGCCCAATCAAAAAATAACCATGAGTGCGTTTTATTTTAATTACTTTTTGGAAAATAATTCTCAACGATTTAGTTATTTATTATTTATCTAGTTTCGTTAAGTACAGAACTGTGCTATACAAACTTTAACATAAAAAGGTTTACAACAAACACAACTAAATTAATAGCCGTGTATGTTATAAACCTTCTTTTCGGAACTCATTATCGAGTACAACTCTTTCGAACATTATTTTGATATAGCTTCAACGGTTTATTATTTTTTTAATTTAAAATTATTCCACGATTTGCTATTTCCTTCAACACTATACAAATATCTTTCAACTTTTTAGTAGATTTTCGTAGTATTTACAATTTCTTCTTTACATTATGTGCCATAATGGTTTAACTCATAAATGCAAGAGGCATTCTTCGACTTTCTACATTAAATCGTTACTCCTTATTAGCCACACATTCTACATACTCATTATATACCCTGCGAAAATCTGAATATTATAAACTACAAGAACTACAGGACTTACTGTGTGTCATTACCAAATAAAAAAGTAAAGAAATATTTCCCCTGTATAAAATTATTATCATCACTTATTAATATGTACAAAGTTTTAGTTTTAACTGGTTTATTGTTGTTCCCAATTTTCCTATACTATTTACCTAGTTATGTAAAACTTAATTGTCTTCCTTTGAAATTATGTTGATGGAGCTGTAATTTAATAATCTTATTAGCCATTAGTAAATTGAACTGCCAACGTTTAAGTAAAAAAGATGAAAATGTGATGAAAGCTTTTCATAGTTTTTGATTGTTTCTGCATTTTTTTAATCATATCGAATTGGTTAAAAAAATGCAGGACTAGATAAAAGAATCAGCACTTTTGCACAGGAAATATTTTCCCTACATTAATTTTTCACCTTAATTTTATAATTATAATGATATGCGCCGCAGAAAAACGGCACAAGAAGTTATTCTGAATAAGCTCCCTAAATTATCTTAAAACTAAGAACTTTTTAATAACAACAGAGAAATCAAAAAGTTTCAATTATTCTTTTATTGAAGCAGTATAATGTTAACTGAGTTACTACGAAGGTAGCAAAGTTTTATTATAAACATCGTATACAAATTTTATTGTTATATATTCTGACAAGTTTTATTGTTCTATTTCATCATCAGTATATTATTTTAGTTACTTGGTTATCATATTATCTTAATTGTCGGCAGCAGCGAGTCCGTCTTTAAACAAATATCACAGAAAATTTGGATTTGTCTTATTTTGGACCAGGATGGATATTTTGAAGGTATTCAAAGTTTGTATTTGAATGAACTGTTACTCTATATTTGTTATGTTTATTTTTTAAGTCCATTTAATATCTTTTCAGTTTGTGGGTAATCTACTTCCATACGTTTACATATTGTGTTTCAAAAATAAATAGATTTTAATCAAAAGGCTTATTTTGTTTATTATCATAGAAACAAGTTTCATGAATTTCAAAATATTGACTTAACGGAGAATTTAGCTGTGTATTTTATTTTTATCCATAACGCAGCAATGCCTGTTAAAGAAAATATTGTGTAATAAATCGACATTGATAAATTTACACCGAACTAGTATAAATTAATTTCGTTCTAAAAATACTACTACTAAAAATAACTTCAAAATTTATTTTGCGATAATCTTAAATGAATATGATCTTTAAACCCTAAATTAGGCGTGAATATAATCTTCACATTCAAAATTTATTCATCTTGCAATTATAAACTGTAAATAACTTTTACGTACAAAACTTTTTTATGATAATAGACTGGCGTAGAACGTGTCATTTAGTCTTATTGACGTTGCCGATTTTTTTAATTTTCTGATAAAATTTCCACCCGGTATTTTCCCTATTCTTTTAAATGTAGAGCTTTAGGCAATAAAAATTATGTAGTTTTCCATGATTATTTTATAAAATATCATAGAGAAGTGATTGTAAAAAAATATTCTATCACAAATGCGTCAAATCATAAAGTTTGAAGCAAGGCGCATCTTATCCCTTTTATCCTCTAACATAGTTGCAGCTGTAATTATATAATCGAAAAATAGCTATAATGAATGAATTTCCCTGCATATGTATATGCAGGGAAACGGGATGCATTATATAATCTTTATTTCTATATAAATATTAATTATATTTATATCTACACAAGTTATTGCAAAAATGTTACGACTACATAAACTGAGCAAATCAATTGTTCTTTAAGTATATAAATGTTTAAATTGTTATCTATTCCTTTAAATGGAAATCGTACTAATGAATATCCACATATCAGGGGAGCAATGAAATAATGGGGAGCTTGTTTGGAGATCAATAAGACTTAGTAACTATATTTCTCAGAAGTAAATAAAAATCGGTTAGACATTTACCTAATAGTGGAACGATTATTTTCATTATTTCGTCTGTAGAATACCACGTAACTCCCGTAATTTATGTTTCCACATAGATGCTATATCTACGATAGTAATTACCTACTTAGAGAGTAATAAAAATTTACGGATATAATCTTGTTCAGAATAAATTATCCCTGTACCATAATAGTTTTAACTGAAATGAAATCGAACGGACTGAAATTGAATTGAATTGATTAAAATAATTTTATTATGCACCATTAAATCTGTGTTCATAAAATAGCAATCACATCCAAAACTATTCGCCGGTTAGGTTCACTTATTTTCAGATAATAAAATTAGAGTCTTAGTTTTTATGTTATCTTAATTGGGTTTGGTGTTAACAGTGAAACGGTTTATCGGAACGTCTTATTTTTACGGAAGTCATTACTCCCCTAAATTCCCAGATTTTCCGAAACTACTGACAATTAAAATATAGAGCTTTTCAACTTAACCATTCACATCAAGTCGAATGTACGAACGTCTCCAAAGCAAATTCACGCATCAGTTATTAACCAGTTCCTATTATCTGATAAACAAATTGAATTCGGAAAGATCAGGTGAGTACTAAGTGATGTAAGTACATTAGAAATAAAAAAAGTAGCTAATGCTAGGCGATAAACGTAGGTAAACAGATCGTACCTTACATGATACGCATGTTAAGGCTTTTGCCTACCGAAAAAGAATGATCGTCACCTGAATATAATGAGTTTCGTTGTACGAGTATATAATAATATGACTTTGTAGTAAATCTTGTTTTGTTATAGTGAAATTACTGAATTACTTGCTCTTTATTATTTATGATACTGTATTATTTCTTACCCATGAGTTTACTATATTTAAGCAGCTGTAATATCTTTTAAAATGCGGCCACTGAAACTAAGTATGTAATGCCATGAAAAAGACATACTTTTTTAAATTTCTTGCATTGAAATTCTTTACTTTTTTACTATATTTAACTCAACACCTATCTTACTAAAGTGTTTTTTTTAATTTGGTGTAATAAAACTATACTAAATCACTACAATTTGCAATAAATAACATTTTGTTATTATACTTGACCGTATATCTAACATGACAAAAGTCACGTTTGTAGATAGAGCAGGAAAACTTAAACAATATGATACCTGGGGCCTGAAAGTGCTATAGGAGTTAAATTGTCAGAAAATCGTATAGCAACTGCTAAGAATGTTATGTCCTAAGTAGCAAAAAATATTGAGAAATGGAAATATGTGGCGGAATACCATATTTAATCTTGCATAAACTTTGGTACATTTCATATATTTTTGCGATTTTAAAACCTGGATCATAAAAACAGAAGACAAAAAAGGCTTTGATACTTTCGATATATGGCATTAGCGACGCATACTATCAGTGTCTTCGACTACACATTAAACCATCATAAAAGAAATCGGCATTGATGGTAGGCTATCCTTAACCGTTTCCTGCCCGGATCCCCAGATATTTCGATCGTATTGAAAAACAACTTACCTAGATTGAAACATTTACTAGAAGGGATCGAGGGGATAATATCTCGTGGCCGAAGGATAGCCTGTTCGGCCGACCAGATCACTGGGACTCTACAATTGATCATTAGAGCAAGATTGCGAAAATTAGCATCAAACAATTTACACCATGACGACACGTTTTAATCCCCAGTAATGGGGAAATTATTAAGGAAAAAAGATTGTGTTTAGAAATGATGAAATGTATAGCGGCAGGCGGATTATACTAACAATGGCAATGATAAAGTTTAATTGAAATTATATCAAATATAACTAATAAGCAAGTTTGTAGTTTGTTTTATTTATTTTTATAATTGGACTGAATTTAAGATGGATAAGTTTGATAACTAAAGTTATGATTTACAAAGGAATGTGATACCAATTGATCCAAAGATTACACACTTTGCTGCATTATCTAGTTTATAGGAAATTAATGTACGAAAAAATTTATAAAATTTAGATCACACTCCGAGCCTTGTATTTCAAAGTCCAGCACATAATTTTCTCTTGTCAAAATTTCTTGAAAACCAGAAAACTATCTAGACCGATTATATATTGAATGGGGAAAATTTTAAATATTTGCTAAGTCAAGTCTTTTATGTTATCTTAAAAGTTTTAATATGGGGGTGAAATTTAAAATTTTCTAGTAATTCCGAATGAGAATATTGCTATAAATACTGACGCCTAAGGTCTGAACTGTGTTAACCTGATTTTTCTTTGTAAATAAATATTAAACCTAACGCAATTCTCGATCAAATTTCAGTAATTTAATATTAGAATTTCAATATTAATTAATTAAAGTAAATAATTATATATTGTACTAAAACGAATGACATACGACTTTTACCCATAATTTTGGAAATTGTAATAATTTGAACAGTTGCCATGCAAAGTTTTGGGTGAACATACGCTTTATTATTACGCTGCTAGTATTAGGTTTTCACTACTCAGTAAGACATTTTAAATTTCGGAATCTGGTAGAGGCAATTGGTTATAATCTGTATAAAAAATACCCGGAATCGTTAAAAAATACACACATATATAAAACTTTTAAGTTTATTAATGAAAATTTATTTTGTCACCTTGAAAGTAATTCTCATTGTATGACATACAATTATGATATCGCTGGACCCACTCTACCATACAGTTCTTTTAGGGCGAAGGCGATATATCCTTTAATTCTTGTTGCGAATTCGGTTTGATGCTTCAATCGAGTCAAAAAATGTCAAAAAAAGGGCTAAATCCGGCGAACATGGTGGATAGTCGATGGTATTAATTGAGTTTTCGGCTTTGTATCGGCCACAATTACCTCGAGAAATCAAGTCTTTAGAGATCTGTTTTTGATGCTTTCTTTGCCAAAAATTTAGCTTTTTTGGAACCAGTTTTATGGCGAAGCGTCTCATGCGTAAAACATGGGTTAAAATATATGAACGGTCATTTTATTAATGTTCAATTTATAACCCAACTCTCTAATACTGAAATGACAATGAATTCAAGTATTCATTTTTGGATTTTTTTGATGTTATCGTATTGGTTTGAAACACAAAATTTAAGGCAAACTCTTTGTTTAACTAAAATATCCGAAATAAAATTCGTTGAAAAATTTTGAGGTCGACCTATTACAATAGCTGCTGTAGACACACTAGTTGATAGATTGATCGCCCTCAAGTTTCACTTGGTAATTAGGAAAGATGTCATCAACATAATAAAAAAATACCGATTCCTTTTTAGTGATTCATTTAAATGATAAATCTGAAAAGTTTTCATATCGAAGTGTATTAACTAGTATTATGTGCGATATTTTATTTACTGATTTTAATCCATTTTTATACGTTTTTAATATTTATAAACTAAAGCGTCTTCGTACAGATAGGGTTAAATACTTTGTAATGCATTACGCATAAATACTTTGTAATGCATTCGTGATATTTTGTAATGCTTTCATTCACGTATTTCTTTCCATTTTATCCCTTTTACATTTTTTAAGAATTGCTTAATTCGTTTCATTTAAAAATTTGTAATTTTATTCCGTGCACTTTTAGGTTTCTATAATTTAGACATATCTGCATGATGTACGTTTACCCGTTCATTTTTAGGTTTCAGCAGTGAAATTTCACACAATACTTACGTAACTCCTACCGCCCATCTCTCACAGTTGCACAGCCTCTCTAATTATAGACATATCTATATGAAGTTGACTGACGTGTATAATATAAAGCCTCAGATTGAGATTTCCTTTAACATTGAATAGGGAAATTTTTTTTGTGTTATGAATCGAAACCTCTCAGGCCATTTTACTTTAGTAAACGTGTCAACGCAAAATAATTTCGACCAAATATTATTAGTCAATTAAAATATACTGGCAACCAATACTAGGTAATATTAAGGTAGCAAAAATAATGTTGTTATATTTAATAGATTTACTGAATTACTAGGGAACATTAAAAACTTTAGCTGTTAAACTTTTATATGTACTGAAGTATATATGGATTCCACGCCGTGCGAATTTCATTCACACCTAGCAGGTGTATTTTTAGTTCGCCATTAAGTAATATAATGTTGAAATTGTTTTACTAAAACATTGAGTCATTTTTATAATTTGAATTAAACTATTTAAAGAATAAGAAACCATTTAAAATTAATAAGCTTTCTGAGTAAACGCCTCGAAGTATACTTTCACTGTGCGAATTTTTTTGTCTTATTAAAAATAGCTACGTTATTGTTGTGATGGGATTGATTTACGGATGGAGAGTTTAATCTCCCTCCCTTGTTCTTTATAGATATTTATGAATTTTCACGTCACTTTAGAATACCGGGGATGAATTATTAAAACTGAATTGTAAACATGAAATTATAAGTAAACTTTCAACTATAAAATCTTGCTGAAGTTATTTCACAATGTGGGAATATGCCAAAGAAGTTCATGTAGGCAGACGTCTTGTATATTTACATAAATCATTTCAAGTCATATTTTCCACACCGTGTAGCTAGAGACATTAAATTGTGATTGTTTATTATTGTTCATACTAAAATTGTTCTCTTGAAAATAACGCTTTTAACTTCAGAATTTAAGAGATATAATGTCAGAAAATATCTCATTCTGAAATAACTCACTGGCTGAACAATATATTATAACCTATCGGCTATTTTCTGTTGAGGTAAAACCTCATTATTTTGCAAAATTGTAAGTTTTGCGTTGCGAATAAATGAAAAAAAAATATTGTAAAGTGAAATTTTTTCATTACAGACCAAGTTTTTAATCATCTCAAGTAAACTTGCCTTTTACTAAGGCCATACAAAGTAGTAGCATAAAGTATTTTAAAAGTAGTAACTGTGCATAAAATGTAATATTTTACATGTACCGCTATTAAACATTTTTGAAGAACACTTTACGTAAAGTAACTAGTAAGAATCAAAATTTGTATTCAAGAAAAGGTTCATGACGGATGTCGAATAAGGATTATATGAATATAGAAAAGTTACCGATAACATAAATTGTCGTATTAGGTTTACTCATTTGATACTAAGGATATTAAGGAAGAATTGTAGAATTGGAATAGGACATATACAATGCAGTGTTATTTGAGGTGTAACATTAATTAATAAATAACGCTTGCCAAATTTTACACTATGGTAAAGTGAGCAACAAAGAACGCCTTATATTCTTTACCGTCGCAAGCGCAAACCATATTATGTAAGCACGACCATTCCATAATACATACAATGGTACAAACTTGTAATGAAGTAGGACGATCGCATTAACTATAGTCAAGTCGTTGTTGTATTTATACATAATCGAGAGTCATTATTTTAAAAAGCTAAGATTAAGTTAAGAAATTGTAAAAGTAGCAAACCTTAAACTTACTCATCTAATCTTCTGAATCAAGAACTCTCGTGAAGAATATTAAACACCTTGTCAATAAAATTCACACATTTATAGGTCAACATGACGCGAAAGAGGAGCTTACATGAAACGCGAATTGTGGAGCTTTATCAAGCTTGGCAGCGGTGTGAGAGAGATACGTGTGGAGACATTCTTAGCAGCGAGGTAAAACGAGCAGCCTTCGCGCACATTAGCGCGAACGCACCCATGCTGTGCGGTTGAGTCCCGAATTGCAAAATAATTGCGCTTAAAATATGTATTATTACTAGAAAATTTAACTGTCATTTAACGTTGCATCTTTTTTTCAAGTTTTACTGTAAACTCATAAATATGTAGTAGTCTCTAAATATTTTCTATAATATAATTCTTCCGTTTAGACTAATAAATTTTAGTAATAAACCGGAAAAGTATTAAAAAAGTTCTAGATTGAGAATGAGCTATATGCTCTAATATGTTATATATTCCAGAAAATTAAAGTAACTAACCAATAAAAGTAGGATAAAGACGGGAGCGTATTACTGAAATAAAAGTTAATTAAAAAAAATGAAAATCCTAAGTTTTGAAACTATACAAATTATGATAACCAAACGAAACCATTAATGTGAAAAATAAGCTAAGAATCAAATCATACTACATTAGTTTGTTTCGCCGATCGGAGAAAAGTGGTTGAAAAGGCTAATAAATAGTTCTATTCTGATTTAGAAAACGAAACCGATTGAAACAATATAAGTTTTTTACATCATTTCTGTGTATTTTTAGTACTCATTATTATTTTGATTTAATTTATATTTTTGCACTCTTAAGAAAAAAAAGTAATCTATAATTTGTTGAATATTTTTATTTTACGTGCATAAACTAGACTAGATAATTATGTACATTCATGAAAAATATAATTGGCCAAATATAGTTCACGGGCATTTTCTTTTCTCAAAACTTAGATGTCACTGATGCGTCACGCCGTCGTGAATATTTTTCTTATTTTTATACAATTTCTATTGCGCTTAGGTAGTTTCAACATAAATCGGTTTTAAGTTCCGTCTTTGCTTTGTTTTTACATACTTATTGTACGTAAGGATACTTGTAACAAATTTATCTCATGATATCAATATATGAACAAAATATAAATTTGGACACTAAAAATGAATGAGGGCTGATTTGGCAATTAAGGAAGCAATTTTAATTGAAGACATATATAGCATTTTAAGACATTCACTATTGAAAATTTCCATCTATAAAGAAATATGAAAACCAAACCATCTGGTGCAGGCAAGTGTTTAGATACTTAAACTACTTTTAATATTTAGCCATTAAACATATATTAGGGAAAACATACGTAGAGAGTAGGAATGGTAACATATGAAAGACATTATGTCTTTAATATTTATTAAAATC
Source organism: Druceiella hillmani (assembly GCA_039881145.1). Taxonomy (NCBI): domain Eukaryota; kingdom Metazoa; phylum Arthropoda; class Insecta; order Lepidoptera; family Hepialidae; genus Druceiella; species Druceiella hillmani. The sequence continues at coordinate 24,344,281 of JAYKKI010000005.1, forward strand.
TCTAAGTGTTGGAAATTTGGATCGCTATGGTTTACAAGTTTTCTTGAATAATATTTACGAGGAATGTTTGAGTCATTAATGATTATCTTTTTATAATTCATCAAAATCTCTAATTTTAGAAACTGCGATGTGATTTCAGTTTTTTTGAAATATTAATGTGCTAAGAATGTTTGGGAAAAAGTTATTAATGATTATTTGTTGGAAGTAATGATATGATTTATATTATCAATTAATTACGAGATAAACCGATCGTACGTTTTCAATTCGAAAGCGAGATTTATTACGAAACAACCTTCATTATTTAGGAAAAATATTATTAGTAAGCGTAAAATACTACTTGAGTCACTCTAAAACCTTTTCTGTTCGACACATTTAAGTTTCAGACATTTATTAGCCGATGTATCTTTCTACAATCAGTAGTACTGTGTAACATTTGTCTATATGAATATAACAGCCCTAATTTGCAAAGCCAGTTAACTTATCGAAACCTAAAGTTTATTACTCAAATCGGTGACTTATTCCAAGTAAATACCTTTCGAGAAAATGTTTGCTTTCGAATACCTTCACAAAGAAGACGATGTTTGTATGAAAAATAAAGCACCCTAGGCGTCTATGGACTATGACATTCCAAGTATCACTTGAAACCACTACCAAGTACAAGTTTTAGGCGTGGACTTAATAATCAATAAATGCAATCTTTGAAGATTTAATACATAGTTATCACTACTAAGTAAATATACTATAATAAAATAGTTATAAATATTTTATATAAGATATGTTTACAAACTGCGTGACAACTAATTATTTATAAAATAACTTTTCAAAACAAAGGGAAATGTTTGTATTTGAATTTTTTAATATCGGTTATTGAATCAAGTGCAAGTTATAAAATATTTCTTTTATTTTATACGTGATTAAAAAAAATAATTTCTTCACTTTCAACATTAATTTTATTTTTTCCTCAACATTCCAGTCAAATAATTTAAACTTGATAAATTTCGTCACAATTCGTTTCGTCACAATAAATTCACATCATAATACTTATTTAAGCCTTCGAAAATATTATTTTTTGATATATACTTTTTCTTATAATCATATTATATTTTTTCTGTCAGTCAGTAAACGGCATGCTGATTGGCCAAATATTGTGTAGAGAATTCACGTCAAATGTTCAAAATTTACAAATTCTTTAAAAGTCTTAATTAAATTTCGCATTCTCTTGTGAATTTTGGTAAATATTACAATGAGGAAAAACTGTAAGTTTTACGTTTTGGTTAATGATTACAATATTTCAATACGGTACGTTGTCTACCCCTACATCTACTACGCAACCTCTACCGAAGAAAATGCGGGCGTAAATCCTCGTACACCATCTTAATAACGAAACAGTCAATATTTAAATAAAGTGGTATCTTACGTAAAGTAAACTTTTTGAATCTCTTTAATAAAAATAGTGGCTAAGATGTATTCACTTAATGTTTATTCTATACAGATATTTTTAAAAATATATACCTATTATAAAACTAAATGTGCCCGCGACTTCCTTCGCGTGGAATTCGGTGAAAGGAATCTTTTTGTGTTTTTTTTCTTTTTGTGTAAGGAACCTTTTTGCGTTTTTTCTTTTTCCTCTCAGAACTATAAATGCGTAAAGTTTCCTTAAAATGCTAATAGATGGCGTTAACAGCCAAATCGGTTCCGCCTGTTTTTATATTATCATATACAATGAACGTAAACTAAATAATGAAGTATATTTTTTATTTGTAAACCGATTGAAATGAAATTAAGCTTAAATGTTAGTCACGCTTATTTAAATACTTCAGTGAAAATGGTTCCGTGTGGATCCATATCGGTTTAGCCGTTGCTGAGATTAGCGTGCACAACGAAGGTGCGCACAGACAAACACACAAGCAGAGAGACGATAATTCTAAAAACTGTTGTTTTACGTCTAGTAGGTAGCATTTAGTTTTACTTAAATATTTTCTCTGTTCAGTTTTTTACTATAAATTTCTTTTAGTTATTTATTATTTATTCATTAAGTTTAATGAACATTATATATGACAACAAGTCTTAAAAATTGTTTCGTTGATAGACTTGAAAAGATGTTATAAGTGTTCATGAATTGTAATAACAGTAGATTACACTTCATTTGTTTATTATAATATAAATGTGAGAAGGAAATGGAGGAAGGAAAGGTCAAAATTGCAGGATTGTTAGGGTTTAGGAGAAGATATTGTAGATGAAGAGAAGTTATTGGATTTAGTATCTGTCGGAATTTGCGACGAAAGTCGTAGATTTATAATTATTGAAGTGTTTTTGCTGGTCTGCAGGAAAATTGCCGCGTAAAAAAATTGGATTCGAAGTGAATGTCGAAAACTTGTTTAATTATCCACATACTTTATTAAAATTAGTTGAAATTAATAGAATAATGCTGAAATTCCAGTAAGCCACGTGCAAATTCCACTTGTTTTTATAAAATTTCTCCAGTTTATTTTTAAAAGTCTAAATATATTCTGAAATTTATAATAATGTACATTATACATTTTAGAATATATTTCTGATATACAAATTACCACTTTTTACTTATTATTTATACTTCTAATTATAAAACAAAATCAAATATTTTAGCGTTTTTCTGTTAGTTCAACAATTTATTGACATAGTGATTTGTTTTAATTTTTTTTTTAAACCGTATTTGAGGTTCTTTTAACAAAAGAAAATCGGTTAAAGTTTGTATACGATGTTCTCTAAATCGCATCGAATTTTCTCAATTGGTGTTCAGTAGTTTTTAGTCATCATGATCAAATGTGATATTTTTATAGATTAAAGACCACGATCTGTAGTAGCTGACAACTCTAGAAACAGATGATTGAAGTGCTAGGTATAGCAGACAGGTACATAACGGCTTACCTTCATGTGAAACGTAGAAAAAATTAGGAAGATCATTGGTTAAAGATAGTGCTTGCAGAACTTCAGTATTTCAAAAGTAATCGTTTGTGGAATAAACATTCCACAAAATGGTATAATGCAGTGAAAATGGGTTATAAGTAAGAAATGTTATAGAGAAAATAATATGCATTTTCGTGCAAGTTTTGTGGTCAACAGTTTTACGCAAAGACAAGATGTATATTACTCCGCGACTATTTTATTAGTAATTAGGTATCAAAATTTTTATTTACATTTCTATATAATTAGGCTAATAATATCATATCTTGATTTTTGAGCGGTTTATGGTTACTACAGCGTTTCTGAACGGTTTGTGTGCAAAAACCCCTGGGTTTTAGACTGAGAAAATATTATCGGGAATTTGGCCAGTTCTGTATTTTTTTTATTTTTGTTTAAATAAAATTTATAATTAAACACTTACTTATTTGAGACTTCTTTCGAGGAGTAATAAAGAGAGATGATTTTAAAAGAGAAGATTATCTTGTGGGAATGTAACACCGTTGTTGGTAAAATGTTTAAAAGATTTTATTAATACGCTGCGAACTTTTAGGTTTATTTTTTTAATAGGTACAGAAAATAAACTAAGTTGCAAAGACAGAGACTGTGTTAATGTTAGAATCTAATATAAACATTTAAATGTTAGAACTTTTTTACTAAGTAGAAAACGGTATTAATGAAAATTGAACTCGAAATCCGCAGCTCCGTTAACAAAATGTGGATTCTTTTATCTTATGCTCAAATTAGAACAATATATAATAAAATGTTGTCACCTACCATCTATCAATTTCCTAATTTTTTGACGAAATGACTTAAAAATTTTTAAAAAACATTTTTTTTTCATTTCCTTCCTAACATTGATTTACAGACTACTAAACCAAAACACTAAGCTATGCTTAAGATTTTCCTTAAAAATTATATCTAAACATGCATTATATTCGTAATCGACAGGAACTAACATATTTGATTTTAAATGCCGTCATTTCCATAGCGGCAAAATACTTACTTATTATAATAAGAATATTATCAATTTCATTTGTGAATATATCTAAAAAAATATTTTTGAAATAAATTGAAAAATATATGCATTTGCCAAGAGATAATTTGGAGAACCTATTATAAAAGTTTCAAAGGAAACTAAATAAATTGGTTTAATATCACGGTGATTTTTTTATATGACAATTAGCTACTTATTTCTAAACAATTTTTTTCCTTTCTGTTTTTGCAAAACCATCCATTGAATTTCACTAAACATGGACTAAACGGAAATATCAGCCACCATCCATCGTTTTTCAATTAATAATGTCACTCATAAGATTGTCAGTAAAATACGAGGTTATTTACCGATTCAATCATCTGATATTCAATAACTAGATGTCAGTAACTATTTCTAAGTGAATTTGCTTTTATTGTATATTACTTGTAATTTATAATAAAAATGAGGTTAAGTTTATTCGACCTTTCAACGTTTAAATTATATCTGGCAATTTTATAATTTTATTACATTTCCAAATTAAATTAAATTATTTTTTAATAATAAATAAAATTTATTACGACCTAGCAGCTCCCAGCATTTTGTTACTGTATTTGCTCCAACCAGTATGTTAATTGAAAACCTAGATGGAGCGTAGATTCACTTTACATAAACTAAAGAAATTGCGTAGTACGTTATACCTATCGTAATTTTACGTACTAAATAGGAATACATTGAAGAATAATAATATTAATTGAAAACATAAGGCTGAATATACTAAAAAAACTCGATTAACATTAATGAATATCCTCGATTAATGAACATTCTTGAAATTTCACACCTGAAAATATCGAATCTCGTTACCGTGCGTACCAAGTTAAATCATTGAAGAGAAACATGTTTATATATTGTCTCAATTATTTGAGCAGATAATTCGCTAAGTGTTCATACCACGTAGCCAACTGATAATACAAATCAAAAAGAAAACAGGCATAACTCCGTACACTTTTTAATACTTGTAAACATTTAAACGTATACAGTATTTTTGTTAAACGAACATTCCTTTTCACAACGTAATTATATTGCAATATGTTATACACCATATCTTTCACAGGCGTTAAAATGCAGTGCATGTTTAAAAATTATGAATGAGTTTTTGAATTTTAGGTATTGCGATATGTGCCTGCTAATATCTTTTATTACTGTTTTAAATTTAGAGTTTCTACGTTAAGTGGTTTCCGAGAAAAACTGTTGTGACATAGATATGCAGAGACACTTCGGTAAAGTTTAAGAGTTCCATTTTTCCTTATAAGGTATGGAGCTCTAAAAAAGGATGAGTTGACTCTTAAAATTCATGAAGTTTAGTTACATTTTTAAAACTACTATAGTGTAAAAAATTGTTATACAAAATTATTTATTTACTAAATAAAACTATGAAGGAAAAGATTAGTTGAAAGAAATTTTATTCATTCTAAGTCACATGTGAATATTTATTTTATAGAAAAAGGTTTTTTTGAATTATTATGTGAATAAAATATTTTAATTACAATGTTCGAAAATCTTCAAAATTATTTAAAATGGTCTAGATTGAACTGGGCCAGAAAGTTCGAAAATGTTTCCGAATTTATTATAAAGTCTCAAAAATTATCCCCACTACTCATACACCGTTCGTGACTATTCCAAATGTTGCCTTGTGACATGCATTATTTATGAACAGAAATCAATGCCCTTTTACCGAGTAATTTCTTTTTCTTTTATTTCATACACCATTTTATGTGGATAATTCTTTTGCATATAAGCGAAACGAAACCTAAACTAAATGGTGACCTAAAATAATAAGGCTACAATTATTTCTACTCCAAATCTCAACATATAGAACGATTCATGATCTTAGAAAGTATACTAACCAATAGTATTTTTACTTCTTAAGAATTAAACGATTGCAAAATCAGTTACTGATAATATTTATTAAAAATTATTCCCTATTAAGCTTTACAAGTGACCACCAAAGTTTTAAGAAAATTGACTTGTGACTATATTTTTCATCTCTAATACGAATATTTAGCCCCTATCATGTTCACGCATAAATATTTACATAAAATATGATTATGTTTGCTAAAGAAGGAAAATTGAGGCGAAAATAGGATATCGACAAAAGTATAATCCGTGTGTCAATGAAAATGTGCATATAGATAACTTAACCACATTAAGAGTCAATCATTAACTAGGTCTCCATGTTTATGGATAATTGAATTAAATATGTATACATTTGACATATTATGTCTATTTAAAAATATTGTTGACGATATTTTTAAAAGAGAAAAATACATAGTCAATAAAATATACAATATAAATTATTAAAATGTTTTACTAAGAAATAAACAATAACGTGTGACTTATGAAAAATAAAATACATTCAAAATGTCATTGTTCAATATATAGGGAAAACACTGCTAAAGAGACGATTTAAGAGGCGGTTAAATATTTGACAGAGGGAAATTAACAAGTATAAAACGTTTTTGAAATGTTTTAAACTTTTAATTTTTATTGCTATCTATATATTTCTTCACCTGTAGAATTTTCTCATACTTTGCGAATACCCATGGTATTTGTTATAGCTGTTATTTTGTACCAGTTTGGTCTTAGGATTGAACAAAGAACGATGTTTTTTCTCATGGGATCTTTGTGATCTGTGTGTGTTTTAATTTTTTTACTTTCATGGTACTCTTTGCATATGTCGAAATTTATAAACTGCAATATTTCGTAATTATTATTTTCGTGTGGGTATATATGCGTGCGTGCGTGCTTGTGTGCGTGTATGTGTGTGTATACTTTTAACGAAGCATCTGTGGTACAGATGATATATTAAACTACCTATTACTTTTTCAATGTTTTGTCAAAGGCTGTAGATAAAAGCATCTAAATAATAATGGACTCAAAGCAAATTATTTTATATAAAATCATTTCACTCTGAAAGATTCAGCATCGGCCAATTCCCTTTTTTTAAACACATAGCATGGAACGCATCTCGTATGATAGTGAAAGCATATATATATATATATATATATATATATATATATATATATATATATAAGTATTTATATGTATATATATATATATATATATACATTTTTACACAGACATTTTTCCTTTTGTAATAGTTTCATCACTCCGACGTTAATAAACATACAATTCATTTTCAAATGTATAGATAATATTACAGATACGTGTATGCATAGAACTTGTATCATTATATGTACCTACAGGAAAGTCGCACTAATTAGAAATCAGGGATAAATTACCTTAGCACTGCTTTAATTTAGGAAGTTGTTAATACTTATTTATTTTTCACGTTTGGTAATTTAATACATTTTTCAAAAACATTAATTGTATTTCGAAAATGTATTTATTAATATTCTAAATTGGAATTCCAAAATTCTATTATTGAAATTCAATCTGAATAGCGACATGAGTCCCCTTATATATCTAGAATATTAAAATGTGCATTAAAATTACTTTTCACTGGGTGGTTCACTGTACCTATAGCCAGAATATTCAAATGTGCATTCAATTAGTTTGGACTAGATAATATCAGGCAGTGACAGTTTTACTTCAGGAAGTTATCAATACATATTCATTCTTTATATTTTGTAATTTAGAAAACACTTGCAAAAACATTTCGTATTCTGACAAATTGAATTCAAGTACAAATTATGAGAGAAATTACATTAAGTAAAAATTCTGTTCTTGAAATGCAATGGTTCAATTTATCCTTCTGTTCTTGAAATGTATGTTCAATTTATCCATCATTAAAACAAAAACGTGCATTAAATAAGTTTGCACTGTATGATACAAACCAGTCTTTCATAGGGTTCCAATGAAAATCCTATTTTATTGGTTAATACACCATTTCATTGAACATTTGTTTTACCAATCTCTTTTCAAATTGTAATGCATACTTATAGACCCTTATTAAAAAAGCTTGACAATATAAATGCGACTTAAACAATTAGTAGATAATTCCCTCTATTTTTGTGTAAGATCAAAAAAAAACAAACATTAACATTTAAATGTTTTAAACAACGAGATACACAGCCTTTCTACATACAATAAAATAATGACTATATGATTTATTATTGAAAATTTGACTGTCGGTTGGAAACTTTAAAAATATAAAATAAAACACATTATGAGCAGGAAAAATTATAAATATAAAAGTAATGAAAATAAAAATAGTGCAAAAAGTATATAAAAGGTATATAAAAAATGAAAACGAAATAAGAAAAAAAGAAAAGAAAGAAAAAACACAAAATAGAATAAAAATGTGTAATGAAAAAGAATTAATAGTCTAAAAACGCATTGTGTCTAAAATACGTTTAAAAAGGAAATACAAAAATATTATTGATAAATTAAAACCAGCTACGATAGAATTAATGGAACATATGTGCTTTACACCCAGGAACATTTCGACAATTTTTTTAAAATCAGATGAAAATATACACATTAAAAATTATATATCAGGAAATAAATTCTGCAGCTGATGCTTATTTATTGTAAAAAAAACCATTTAAAAAAAAATACTCACCAGAAATATGTCGAAATATGTACATTACGTGGTTATTTCTCACTATATCACAATACATTTATCATTAGACACTACACATTTTACACAAACATAAAGTAATTAGAAATTAATTAAATTATATCGCTTAAAATACATTTTTAAATTTACGTTAAAACAATGTAATTTTTAACAGCCTTAAACGTCAAATAAGAAAAATGATCAATTCAACTTTTTTTTTAAATTTATGGCTACCAAGTTTTGCAATTGCTATTGCTATATACATATAATTATGGTTTTTAATTTATATATATATATATATATATATATATATATGTATATATATGTATATATATATATATATATATATATATATATATATATATATAAATATATATATTTATGTATACATATAAATGTAACTAAAATAATTACTGGCTGTGGCTAATGTATTAAATTAATGTAGTAAAATAAAAATCTAATGAATTAAAAGCAAAACTTAATTATAAATTATCATTTATAATAAATATAAATAAGTAAATTTAGTTATTTAATTAGAATGTTTTTTAACCTGTCATTTTCACCACTACATTTTCTTTTTGTACCAACATTCAGAAAACGATAAAGTCTATTTGTCTATGGTTTATATTTCGAATCACAACATCTTTACTTTTATTTTTGATTATATGGCGTTTGTTCTCTCTAGAAGGAACTTTTGCCAATATCAAGTGTGGAAAATAGGCTAAATAACACTGATTAAGCCATATTTCGTATATTTGTCATTGTTACTTGTTAACAAAAGAATGAACAATAAAATAAAAATTAAATAAGAAGTTGGCTACAATTAAACAAAAAGAAGAAAATTAAATTATAATATAAAGATAGTATATATTAAGTATATACAAATAAATATAAAAACAAAAATAAATAAGAATATAAATATGAAAATTTTTATTTTTTGATGTCGTTCTTTCTTATGAACCGAATAATTAATCCTAAAATGGGTTTGTTTGTTTAGCAGTTTATTTAAATTTCCTCCAGTTAGTCTAGTTCAAGCTCAGCTCAGTCCGCCGGCGGGCCAGGCTGGGCTGGGATTTTACTTATTATTTCAAAATATTTTTAATTATTATTTCATCAATCGTAACTATACGGAATTATTTCAAAATATTTATAATTTATTATTTCAAAATATTTTAATAGTTATAAATAATCGTATCTATACGCAATTATCTCAAAATATTTTTAATTATTATTTCATCAATCGTAACTATACGCAATTATTTCAAAATATTTGTAATTTATTATTTCAAAATATTTTAATAGTTATAAATAATCGTAACTATACGCAATTATTTCAAAATATTTTTAATTATTATTTCATCAATCGTAACTATACGCAATTATTTCAAAATATTTGTAATTTATTATTTCAAAATATTTTTAATAGTTATAAATAATCGTAACTATACGCAATTATTACAAAACATTTTTAATTTTTATTTCATCAATCGTAACTATACGCAATTATTTCAAAATATTTGTAATTTATTATTTCAAAATATTTTAATAGTTATAAATAATAGTAACTATACGCAATTATTTCAAAATATTTTTAATTATTATTTCATCAATCGTAACTATACGCAATTATTTCAAAATATTTGTAATTTATTATTTCAAAATATTTTTAATAGTTATAAATAATCGTAACTATACGCAATTATTACAAAACATTTTTAATATACTATACCATAAATCGTAACTATACGCAATTATTTCAAAATATTTTTAATTATTATTTCATCCATCGTAACTATACGAAATTATTTTCAAATATTTATTAATTATTATTTCAAAATATTTTTTTATAAGTTTTTTTTATACATTCGTTATGAAAATTATTTAATTTTTTAATACATCAGCCACGGCTAGAAATTATTTTAGTTACAGTTGGGTTGGGTTGTCTTAGTTTAAGTTATGTTAGGTTAGTGTTGTTTAGGTTAAGTCAGCCAAAAAGCCCAGCCCATTTAATTAATTTGGAATAATAAATTATAAATATTTTGAAATAATCGCGTATAGTTACGATTATTTATAACTATTAAAAATATTTTGAAATAATAAATTATAAATATACGCAATTATTTCAAAATATTTATAATTTATTATTTCAAAATTATATTTAATAAATTTTATTTTTAATTATACATTTGTTATGAAAATTATTTTTTAAACAATTTTTTCAAAAAATCAGCCACGGTTAAAAATTATTTTAGTTACAGTTGGGTTGGGTTGTATTAGTTTAAGTTATGTTAGGTTAGTGTTGTTTGGTTGGGTTAGGTTAAGTCAGCCAAACCCTGCCCAGCCCAGCCCACCCCAGCCAGGCTATATAATTATTTTAGTTACATTTATATGCATGTATAAATAAATATATATATGTATATATATTTATATATATATATATATACATATATATATATATATATATATATATATATATATGTATATATGTATATATATATATATATATATATATATATATATATATATATATATGTAAATAAATTAAAAACCCAAATTATATTTATATAGCAATGGCAATTGCAAAACTTTATAGCCATAAATAAAAAAAAATACATAAATTATAGATTGAAAGATATTAAAACCTATTAAGTTGGTATAACTGATAATTTTTCTTATTTGACGTTTAAGACTTAAAAATTACATTGTTTTAACGTAATTTTAAAAATGTATTTTAAACGATTTAATTTCATTAATTTCTAATTATTTTATGTTTGTGTCAAATGTGTAGTGTCTAATGGTAAATTTATTGTGAATATAGTGAGAAATAACCATGTAATGTACAAATTTCGACATATTTCTGGTGAGCATTTTTTTTTTGAAAATGATTTTTTTTATAATAAATAAGTATCCGCTGCAGAATTTCTTTCCTGATATTTGGTTTTTAATGTATATACTTTCATCTGATTTCAAAAGAATTGTCGACATGTTTCTGGTTGTATAGTGCATATGTTCCCAATTGTATATATTTAATAACACAAGTAACCCTTGAAAATGTATACATAAATATTCTAACCATTTTGTGCACACATAATTTAAGTTGTGGTATAGTTTTATACTCCCTTCTTTTTATTATACATCTACGTGGCTATAACATGTTTTATGAGCCTTTCAATAAATAAATAAATAAATTGTATTTTCATTATAAACGTGAACATTTGACTGTACTCACTCTTTCGTTATTATGTTCACTAGCATGATGTAGGTATCTGAGTATTTTTTTCATCTTCCCGTTTGCTCCGTTGATGCGTTTATTTTCAATTACATCTTTGTGAGAGATTAATATTTTCACTCTGTTTTCATTTAGTTTCTTTTTCTTGTATTCATTTTACTACTTTTATTAAACGCAATACTTCCAGCCGACACAAACTTTACTTACAAATGTCAGTAAATAATTCAATATGTCAATTAAAGATGTACCTGATATTAGCTGATTACGTTTTTTTAGCACTCTGAACTTCGTACGTTCTGAACTTCTGATTTTACTATTAATAAAACTTAATACCGGCCATTATATATAAAAATTTATTCTTAAGAAGTAAACTCCAAAGAACCATTTTTAAAATAAGATTAATTGCCGTATACATTTAAGGTATAGACCTTTTTCCTAGGTATCCACCTGATAAAGTGCACAACTCTAATTGTGATATATTCGATGAAAATAATATATAGAGGCTGACCTCGATGCACTCTATGTTTCAGGAAGGCAGGGTATTTGAAAAATCACATATGAGCATATGGACACAATTGTTCGATGAGAATTAGTGCGGAGTTATGCAACTTAATAAAAATGAATGGTCTTAATAAGTATTCTCTAATAATTATCAATATGTTAGTGAATTTTATATAGATTTTCATATAATACACATGGAATTGATTCGCGGCTCTGCTCACGTAAGAAAAGAAAAAAATGGTGATGTTATTAAAAAAAAGAGTTCTTGTGAAGATATCGGTTGTTAGTTTCAGAAACGGCTAAGCAGTAAATTGAAATGCACAGTATGAACTAAATGGCGTGAAAAGAAAGAGGTATGTGCCATGCAGTGGGTAGCTGTAGGCTGTCGTAGTGTGTATAATACGATCTTACTTATATTCATGACCTTGTCTCCGGCAGGGTATTTTTTAATTACCTACAATATTTCCATTTCGGAATAAAATGTCTCATATTTATTTCATTACATAGGCACAAGGAGAATGGTTCTGTTAAAATTAAATTTAATGGAGATCGATCGAGTAATTGACACGCGAATACGAGGCAAATAAATAGACTAAAAAGCTTACTGTTCCACTTATAATGATAATTAGGATTAATATTTTAAGTAGCCGTAATGGCTTACATCAAACAGGTTAAAGAAGGCATCTGGAATACTTTAATCCCTTCACTGAACATTAGAAGCGTTAGATGGGGTGGTTTCATGTTAATCAGAAACTTGTTTTTGTGCCTAATTTAAAAAAAAAACAAATAAAGCTTTTCTCATTTGTAAAATTATTACGAATACGTATTAAAATATGAGAATTTGTGGTTTAAATTAACCAATTATTACATTTTTAAAATATTAAACACGATTTACATAGCCATATAAAACGAAGGTAACTTTCGGAGAGGCGAGGTATGGACGGAGCTGCACACAATTAATAGATTAGTAATTATTTTGACTAACTATCAATATTTAAGCGAATGAAACCAATAAAGAAACATTCCTAGGTTATTTGTTGATTTCAAAATTTTCATTTTGGATAAAAAGATTGATATTTTTTACAGAAATTTTGTTGTCAATATTAATTCATTATCTTAATAAAAATATCAATCCTCTGAAAGTACTTATTGTACTTCTTAAAGTTATATAATATAATCATCATACGTATTTTTTAATTATATGAAAATATTTTTAGTGTCATGCTATATTTATTTATTTATTTAGACACACAAATTTATTGTTACATTATATGTAACCTATTGCTAACGATAAGAAATTAACTTGTTGGTTTAACAAAGTTTAAACTTTTAGATTAAATATGAACACAAATGACATGATAACTACAAAAGATAACGACAACATAATTCGGCAAATTTACTTTCACTCTTCATAAATAAATCATATTCCGGTGCGATCGCGATCAGGTGGTTGAGTAGTTAAACACAGTGGGAAACTGGAGATTTCCAGTATAGTTCGGTTCTAGAAGGTAGTATAACAAAGAAGTGATGATTATGTGAACGTAGGAAATTATCAGATACGAAGAATGATAATTTAGTCAATAATACGGGGCACAACATTTTTCCTTTTAATAGCTGGAAAATAAATTTCATCTGTGCAATATCTCTTTTGAGTCATAAAGAATGGAAACCTAGCATACACAAGAGGAAATCGGTAGGAAATAGAAAGAGGAAATAACCATACTGCCTCATGTACAGATATTGAAAGAACGTTTTTTGGACCCGTTCAATCATCAAGTTGTACTTGGCTTCGTGTGATAATTGATCCGGATTTTAATTGGATCTGCACCAATGAAGTGTACAGAAGACGAATTTTTGATGTGGATTTAAATATTTCAATTTACTTAACGCGAATCCAAGTTTCCGAAATTACTTTTTTGCCACATCCACCAAGTGCCCACGAAACGTCAATCTCGAAGCAAATCTGATTCCCAAATCAACAACCTGATACAAACGATGTAGTGGGATTCCGCTGATCGTATATTCGTATTTGATAGGAGCGTGTATTCGACTCGACTAGGACTCGACTATAACATTTGCTTGCGTTAAGCTGTAAGCCGCTTGTCCGCGAATTTCATGAATTTTAGAAAAGTTCTAAAAATACGTGTTGTACTTTTGTATAGAAATGCTATATAAATGACATTAAAATATGAGACTTTTATCTTAGAAATTTATTTTTATACACAATAATTCAAAATTCAAAATTGTTCTTGAATTGAAGCATTATAATATTAATAAAATTACTACCAAGGCAACAAACTTCCATTTGTTGACACTTTTACCTCATACATTTCATCGCCAGAACACTAGTTTTAAAGAAAGTTATCGAAAGCTCACAGACGCTGATAGCCGGTAGGTCTGAAAATTCTTCATATTTTTTATATTATCAAGTTATTAATCTTTATATTTGAGAAGATATCATATGTAGGGTTTTACACTAATAATTATTGATATTTATTAGCATTCTAAAAATTATTAACTATTTAAAATGAATTCAAATCATAATCTGAACTTTAAGCAATATCCTCGCTGAAAGTTCAATATAAATCAACCTAACGTTTTTACATGATGCTTCAATAAACAAACGGACAAACAGAAATCAGAGAGAGAGAGGGAGAGAGAGGCAGTCTTTTAAAAATATTCAGACGTTCCAGTAGTTTTTTGTGTAATAGTCGAATAAACAGACAGATTCAACATTTCTAAAATAGGTTCAGATAAATTTAAATAGCACACCCCATTTTTTTAGAAGTATCTTATATGTATAACTTAAGAAATAAATATCTTATATTTATATAGTTATTTCTTATGTTTACTTAGTTTTTGTCGCGATATATTTTTAAATTTTGCGGCTAAGTTTTCCTCACTTTCACCAAAGGAACAATTACTTATTTTTTTTAGCTTGGATGAGATCTTCATCTTAAAAGTACCCCTGGCAAGGGATGAAAGTATTTTATGTGTATATCGACATTCTTCATTAGTTTTAGAACTATGGGCGATCTGTGGGATAATAATTAAATTTTTACTTTCATAGAAAATATTTATTGAAATAATACTTTCGATTACAATCTGTACCTTAAGAATTATCCCAGCATAAATTTAATTTCAATCGATCTGAGGGAGACTACACGATTTTCAAATAGTCAAAAATTAACAGACAGCCAGAATTTTCATGGGATGTATTTTTCAAATAACGTTTTATCTGTTTTTTCTTTGAATATTGGCAAAAGATACGACAAAAGATTTCTAAATTCGTACTTTAACTCTGAAAACTATTCCAGTAAAAGTTTCATTCAAGTTGTATTTCATGTCTAGTAATTTTTATATGATACTAGAACAAACGGAGGTAGAAAGCAATTTTAAAAAATCTATTTTGTAGGCAAGTGGGATATTCTAATTACCAACACAACAAGTTTTAATGTTTTTTTCGAAGAATATTTGAGAAAATTCATACAAAATAAACATAATATGTAGTGTTGTATTCGTAATTTTATGACAAGATAAAATTTGACATCATACACGATAAGCTTGAAGGAATTTTTAAAAATTTTTCGATTTAAATCGTGAAATTAACCTTCAGGTTATATCTTTATCTTTGATTATATGGCGTTCGTTCAAAACTGAATTATTTACACTTTATGTCCATTAAATTTTGGCATCGAATAGTTTTCGAGTAAATTGCCTGTAATAGACGAACGAACACCGAATTGATTCCATTAGTGTTTCGTTTAGGAAATTTTGCACTGTGTTAATATAAATAAATTAACATAATTATTCATTTTGTAAATAAGATTATGGGGAAAGAGATTATCCATCCTGAAGGAAATAATTTTGCACCTACATATTTTATATGTCAAAACTTCTCACGTCGAAATATTAGTCTCTTGGAAAAAAATTAAAAGCCAAATTATCTGGTAGAAAGGGCTTGTGCGGCAAAGAATAATTAAATTATTTTAAACTTTTATTCTTTTTTATTTTCGGAAGTTTGCTACTTTCTATTTACTCTCTATATCAGGTAGTGTTTTTTTGTATTCGTCGAAGGTTCTAATATCAGAATTTCAATGTCGTATATATTCGGCAACCATCTTGCAATTTTGTTTAATTTTTAAGTATTTTTTTGTATTAATAAAATCACTTATTTCCTTTAATGGGATGAGAATCGATTACGGTGTCGCGTAAATAAATCGTATCCAGTTTTCTTATCTTTATTAACAATAAATAACATAAATTCAATACCTAATTCCACTTTTATCCGATTAGCACTAATTTTCTGGTCTAATATTTACTGAAAACTTTGGATTTTGGGTAAAAAATTTATCTTGTGACTAGGAATTTAACTTCGTCAATGAGAGATTTAAAGTGTTTTCTTTCCTTTAGCGAAATAGTAATGCGTTACTCTTTTCGACAGCTATTTCATGATTATTGGTTCTTCTTTTTAAATTTGCACTAACGTATTTTTCAGATAAATTTCTTAATAAAACTTGAGTCTCTACTAATATTTAAGTAGTAAGTGACAACAGTTTGGATAACAAATAATAGTGGTGATTCAAGTATTAGCAATAATATCCAATGGAATCTGCTGAAAAGTATCTATGTGTAATTTAATTTTGTAATAACTAGAAGTAAATGTTACCAGAAATTTACTTTCCATTTTGGGAGAACACAAAATCTTGTTTTTATATGATTTTCATTAATAATATCTAACAAAAACTAATTTAAATACTTGTTAGACATTATTAATGAAGATCAAATATTTAAACTTCGCCAGTGATAGTTCAATGTATCTTGCTGATTCAAAGCAAATTTAAATTATGCTGCCAATTGATTGGTTTATCACTATCTTTGTTTAGATTTGATTGCCAATGATCAATACATACATATTTTAAGTACGCGTTTAAAAGAGTATAGATAATTAAGTTTTTCTAGATATTTTTACACTATTGATAATTCAGTTCCAAAGAGTTTTTTACTGATTACATTTTGGTCAAAATATTACGAACATATTGACGGATGAATATATCAATTAACATCAGTCCCGAAATTAATTTAGAAAATTTAAATTCAATAGTCGATCGGTCGTAAAGATAAATCAAGCCATAGCCTCACATCTACTCGTACATTGACAAAACAATTTATTTTAAGAATTCATTAATTAAATATTGCAACACAAAAATGATTGCCGATAAGATGATATATAAATATATATATATATATATATATATATATATATATATATATATATATATATCATGAATATCAATCATGAACGTCATCAATGTTTATGATATTTAAACGTTTATTAAAAATAATCTCCTTTTTTTCATTTGCGTGCATATTATTATGTCGTATTCCTAAGTTTTCTTTATATATTAATATATCTTTAAATGCTATTCATATATACACATGTAGTCGAATTTCGTCTTCATGGAAAACTATATTACACTTAGATGATGAGATGGAAAGTATTATAAAATTATTTCATCATATCTCCCTTGCGTAATCGTTTTAATGGTTGCATGAATGTGTAGAAATGTACATGAAATTAAATGAAATCCCTTCAAAAGTTGTGTTTTTATTTAAAGTAAAACGTTATTTTGGGAAATGTGAAATTAATTGAACGTGTAATTGTTAGGAAGCTATTCCATCATATATTATAAATTATGAATAAAAAAACAGCTCAAATGATCGTTAAAAATTCGAGATTGGTCAGAATATTGAAAGATCAGAGATAAATCCCAATTTACAAGAAATATTAAAATTTTCGACCAACTTTGTATATAGTGACCATAATATAATTAAACTTTCTTAATAAAATGACTTCAAAGTTATTTTATACAGAAACGGGTTAATATTAGAAATAGAAAAAAAATTCGAATTCAACGTTTTGTGTTTAAAAATTATATTTATAGGATAAAGTGAAAAGGCAAATTGCCTGGCACGAGACAGCTGTGAGGCGAAGAAGTTCATTAATATATTTTAATCTTTAAATCAATAATATAATCATAAGTTTTTTCTAATTTCAGTTGTTCTTTAATTGTCGATGGTATTTTGTTTGATTCTTTTGTGTTCGTTGGAATATGTAAAATAAGAATTTCTAGTCAATCGTACTGTTTACTGCCATCGTAAAATGCTATTTAGTCCTATAGTGAAATATTGATCAAATTTCGCTAAAAGATTCAAAATTCTTAATTTGTATTAACAAGAAAAGACGAAAAATGGGGATACTCTATTTATATTAATTTTGTGAAATAAGCAAAATAATTTGCATTATTAAACCCAAAGGATTAAACGTTCCAATATTTTCTTGTTCTTTCTTCTCTGGCTGATTCGATAATTCCTCGCTCCTCTGGCGACAAATGTCAAAACTAAAATGGGATATAATTAAAATTTTTCACAAAATTGCACGAAATATCAATATTTGCATTTAGCTGATTATTTAATGATATCTAAATTTCACTTTTTTGTGCTTTCGGAACTATTCAATTTAAGTCATTATAGTCAAATTAGTCATTATAGTCAAATTGTATACATCAAATTTTGAAAACTGTGTATGGTAAACCATATAATTACACAATTTATACAATATGAATATTTTACCGGAACTGTTAATGTTGCAAGATTTCTGTTGATAAAATGAGGTTGGCCGTCTGTCTGCATACTTTTTGTTTTATTAGCTTTTTTCCTGCGACTTCGTCTGCGTAGAATTTGGGACACTATAAAAAAAGTTATTTATCCGACTTCGCTCTATAAGTTGTTGCTTTGGCCTATAAGTCATTTTTTATCACATCGGTGGTTCTTCTCTCGAAGGTTTTATTCACTCGAATGATATTGACAATAGGCTGCTGGACATATCAATTTATTGCTCAGTGGAGTTGAAATAAATGTATCATCCGCTGTCAATTTCTGCTAGAATATTTCTATTTACTTGCTTTGTTAGGAACGTCTCCTGTTATTAAATGTATGCTAAACATTTGAAAGTAGAATGATAGGTAAAAAGTAATAAATTTCCATCTGTTGGAGTGATAATAGTGATAGATGTATGAGACATTATCTCTTTTTTCATGTATATATATATATATATATATATATATATATATATATATATATGTTTGTGTGTGTGTGTGTGTGTGTTTATTGAAAGTTACATTCCTAAAAAATCATTTTATTTACAGTCGACCAATATTAAGAACTATAAATCATTTTACTACGATATTGGTTTTACAGAAGGCTACTTGACATTTGATGCGCAAAGTATGATCAGTTGGTCAGTAAGTGATCGTTTATCTGTTTTCCATCAAAAGATACAATTTGTTTTCAAACCGTCAACATTTTAAGTAATGGTTAATATTTTCTATCCGAATATCAAAATTTCGATTTGTTTGAACGATATGCTAAATGCATAACGTTTGAACGATTTTGAGTGTCAACTAACATACTATTTACGTATACGGCTGAAATGACTGTTACGCGCTACGTTAACAGTCAGTTTAGAATATAATCTATGTGCACGCATTTAAGTATAAATGTCTTCTTTATTTCATTATTTTTGTAGTTTTGCGCGGTGAAGGAAACCGGAAAGATTAATTTTATACTCGTATGTCCGTAATTACAAATTCAATATACGAGTATTTGCCTGGTCATATTACGTTTTATCGGTTTATTGTTGTAGTTTCATTTCACAAGGATTCAATTTTCTTGGCACATAATATGAGTGTCCAATCTTTATAGATGCAAATGTATTCAGGTATTATTAATAGCATTTACTTTGATATTAATGTTGATTATTGACATATATAGACATAGTCCAGCGTCATTGCTCTTTAAGAAAATGTTAGTACATGTTTTCTCTAGTTTATAAATTTGATCTATAACTTGCATATTTTAATAATGTGGGTAATATATTAATACCATAATACCTTACTTTTCTTTGCACCTTTTTATAGTATTGGTAACTGTTTTAAACATAGTATATGTGCCCAGAAACTTTCTTCTTTCTTTTGTATTTGCTTAGTTTATCATTAATAATAATAAAAAAAAATTAAAAAATATATTGATTTTCAAATAAGTCTTAGGTATGTTCCCTTGCTAAGATTATTAATTTTTTTTTTAAAAATTCACCTGTTTCCACCCATCTTCAATACTTTTACCGCACATATATTAATTGGTGGTAATCAAGTTCAATGTTAACTTGTAAAAAGTTAAATTTTTCAAACAGCATTACTTACAATTTTAAATAAAGAAAGACATAACAAGAAGCACTAATCGAAATGTAAGTAAACTAAATGGTATTATTTATTTTAAGAACAAAGTTATCTGATAACAGATTCACCGTTAAGAAGAAAACAAATTTATTCCTGAATATATTATATCTAAAACTTTTGCCCTCGGAAAATTCGGATTGCAAGAAAAGTGGAATGTCAAATTGTAGGAATGTAGTTTCAAAGCGGAGAAGATTATTCAAACGTTTAATCTATCAGTTTTTAATATTATTGGCATCATATGCCCTAACGTATATAAATTGTACAGTCTTATTCGATCGACATCGAATCGATTTTTCCAATGTACATCACCTATATAAGATTTAAGATCTTATTTGATTCTAACAAAGGTAACGCGAATCAACTAGTTTTTGAAAATCATAATGGTTTTCACCATTATGATTTTCAAAAACTAGTTAATAATATATTTATTAAAATACTTTCTATTTTATTAAAATACCGATCATACGTTCCACCTTCAACGAAATGTTTTGGTGGAAACCTTAATTATCATAAATTGGTATGATGTCAGGAGAAAGAAATTATTCTAAGAGTCAGTGAAAATTATCAGAAATGTCTTAGTATATAATCAGTCATTATCTGTGGCGAAGGCATTTCTTTAATATAGAAAACATTTCGTAAATATACAGAATCTTAAAGGTGAAAAAAAGTGTTAATTATTTATTTGCACAAGCACCGAGCGTATAAATAAATATATTTTCCAACATATTTTTGTATATCTAGAATATCCTAATCTAGTTTGATAAGTTAAAATAATTATTGTTTCGAAAATACGTACATATAAACGTGATATATTTTACCATATTAAAGTTTAATATTCCCATTTTTTTCAGAATTCATTTGATAAATTATTATAATAATTCGCTTTTTAGAATCCCCATTCATTTAATGAAAACATGATCAAATTGAAAATCTGTAGGCTTCATAAGAAAACAACAAGCTAAAATATAGATTAGTAGCAAGAGCAGTTGCGGGTGTTCTTAGCAGAAGCGCCAATGACACATTTAGAAAGCGCGCTGGCGTAAGATCAGATTTTTATAAACCCGATAGTTAATATGAAATAACTTGGTAGCAAATATTTCCAAAAAAATTACTTGATATTAGTAATTCTATTCTGCTGAGAAATGATTAAATTTGATCCATAGGATTTGCAATTTTTGCAATTAATTATCATTACCTCAGTGAATTCCATAATAAAGTATTCCTGAAATCTCTGATTATTAGCCTTTAAGATATGAAAATGTATTAGTGCAAGGTGAATTGCACCTGATTCGCTCATATTTTTAGTGGATACTTAAAGATGTTAACAGTTTTTCCACTCACGTTTTCCCTAACTCTCATAAATTAATGTAAAGATACTCAACGGTAAAAAATGTCAG
This sequence comes from Druceiella hillmani, assembly GCA_039881145.1. NCBI lineage: Eukaryota > Metazoa > Arthropoda > Insecta > Lepidoptera > Hepialidae > Druceiella > Druceiella hillmani. The sequence continues at coordinate 24,366,200 of JAYKKI010000005.1, forward strand.
AACATGCATAAAATATCTAAAAAACTATAAATACATATTAAATGTTTAGAAATATATCTATTTATAAATAAAATTAATTAAGAGAATTTGACAATAATTTATTGATAACCTATAATGTTTTTCTTAGTTTTTGTTCATTTTTTAAATGTGAGTGATTTTGCAGTACTAAATTCCACAACATTTGAATTTTTTCTTGGGTCTGCAAAATAATAGATTCTCCAGAAACCATAAAAGAAAACTGGTCGTAATTTACTCGACAAAGAATATTCGCTATGGTCTTGCCGTTTCGTGTGCTGCTTTATTCGTTTACATAGTAACATTGTGAAAATTATTCAGAAAGCTGGAATTCTTCGGTTTTCTATATCTTTATGTCATTATTTACTGTTTAAACCACATAAATCTCGTAATGACTTCATATGTTATGCTAAAAATTACATAAAATATTGTGCATTTAAATATTTTTAATTTTAAAATTGATTCTGGAAGCGAGAATTTTTCTTTGGTTGGTGATATCTTTATGTATAACGATATCTATTATACTAACGATTTACTTACAATATTGTAAACTAAAAATTTTTAATTTTAAAATTTATTCTTGAAGTGGGAATTCTTCTTCATTATGCGATATATTTATGTCATTATTTACTGTTTAAATTACATCAATACTCTAAGGAATATAGATGTTATACTAAGAATTTACATACAAAATGTTATACTTGAAACACTTTTAATTTCGAAATTGATTCTTGAAGCGGAAGTTCTTCTTAGGTTTGCGATCTTTACGTAATCATTTACAGTTTAATTAGATAAATACCGTAGTAACTACATCTGTCAAACTAAGAATTTACTTAAAATATTGCGTATTTAAACATTTTCATAGTAGGTTACATGTAATACGCAAATATGAATATTAAAAAACTGCAAGTTATTTACATGTAATTATTTACACAGTTTTTAAATTCCCCTTGATATGAACATTGCCATAGAGTGAATCCTATGCACTTATTTTTATCGTATATCATGGGCTTTATGGAACGTTTTCATACATGTTATGTGTTACTATCATATTGTTTTCCATAAAGCCATTAATTTGTTTTTCTTGCAAATCCGTCATCTTTATCAAATATATTCTATTTACAATTGTCTTCAAATTTAATTTGTATTTTATTCAATATTGTAGGCAGCATTACTTTAATTTGTTTATCGGCAGAATTATAGAAATACTGATCACATTATAAATAAATTAAAAAATTAACTTATTTTGAAAGTAAAGTTATGTAGAAATCAATTAATCATTATAAAAGAAATCCAAAATCAAATTTATAGAATATCTAATTTCCACTCATATAACCAGTATCAATTTTAAAACTAAATATAGAAACTTGATTATTTTTGATCAAACATTTACTATCTAACTCCCCAGGAATTTAGTTTCAACAAAAAAAGATTAAATAGGTTTACACTTACCTGGATTTTGGCAAAAATATAAAATATTTACAGACTCGATTAATTAATACTTAATAACTCGATAGACCGGCAGTGAAAATTTTCAATGAAATTTTCTTTGCTGAAAGCTCTTGCAATTTAATTTAAAAATATCAATATCACATTTAGTAAATATCGTGATACTCGAACGATGTTTGATGAGTGAGAATGTGCACGAATTTGTTTTCCATTTAAACTTCAAAAGAATTAAATTTTTTACTCTTCTTTATTTCATTTATTTACGTTGATTTTTAAATAATAATTAAACTTGTTTGTTTTAAATATATTTCACATATTGGCGTTCCCTTAGATGTTTTTAACGTACGTAAATTTAGTCAAATTTCCTTATTGCTACTTGCAGGAGAGAATTATGATAAATATTTATCCCGTTTTCTTTGTTAACCTGCTTTTTATCATTAACTTCAGTCTTTGGTTCATTTATAATCTAACGTTAAAAACGAGAAAATGCATTTATCTTGGTTCTAGTGACTTGCCTTGTAGCCCCATCACATTTCGAAAATTGCAGTAGTTATATTTAATGTGTAGAATTCTACATTAAACTAAATGAATATCCTTCAAAATTTATTTCATCAACTACAGTAAAAAGCATTTACTGAGCCCAAAGTAGTTGGGCTTATAATTATTAGAACACCATTACTTCGACAAAAAAATGTAAAAAATGGCTAAAGTGCAAAAATAGTAAAAGTCGTCATATGTTCGACAATTTAAAAGATCAAAAAGTTTTTCGAGCTTATCAAGCAAAGTTTGAAATGTTTTGTTCAAAGTGGCCCATTCATACTTGAAGGTGTCTATTAAAAAGACGTAGTGGAACTGCACGGTTGCTGACAGTGGTGGTGGTTCACTAATGAAAACTAAATATAAAGTTTTTGGATTATTTCATTTGGTCTTCATTAAATATGTGATGAGTTATTAATGAAAAGGATAACTATCATAAAAATAGCCTAAAAATTGTGTAAAGTTTTCGGCGAAGAAAAGGAAGTTGGCAGGAATTTTTAGAAATATATGGACACTGCAATCATCGGATATAAATTGCATTAAAGTTTTATGGAAGAGCTGGAAATAAAAGCTCATAACTATCTACAGTTCTCCCTTAAAGAAAAGGATGTGGAATATATTATGTAGTAGTTGGACATTTCATTAGAAACTACACAAAAATTCTTAGCAAGTCCATGTTTAAAGAAAAATAATTAAGGGCACAAGTAGATTTTGGATAAAAATGGATTATTTACTGATATGTATTATTGCTTAGTTTGTTTCATTTCTTAATTTAATTTATTTTGATAATTATAATTTACAACATTTATTAAAATGATCTCAATTTTTTATCGATTTTATATGAACTAGTCATAATAAAATTAAATTTCCATAATGAAATAATTTGAAGTAAAATTATATAGAGACAGATAAACCATTATAAAAAGAAATATATCTACATATATATATATATATATATATATATATATATATATATATACACTCACACACACACACACACACACACATATATATATATATATATATATATACATAAACATATGTATATATATTGGTAAATGTTTACCAATTAAATGATTAAGCTTAAATAATCGCTTCATAAGAAAAAATTAAAGGACGAATTTATGTGGCGCAAGACGGCCGTGGGCGAGGAACTTCATTAAAATATTTTAATATTTTAATCTTAATATTATCTCAATTTTTTTTGCTCTTTTCTACTCTTTTATTGTAGATGGTATTTTGATTAGTTTTTCGTGTTAGTCGGAGTATTCGACAAAAAATTTCTTGCCTACTGTACTTTTTATTACCATCATAAAAAGTTGTTCGGTTCTTTGACGAAAAGTGGCGAACAAAATCCTTAATTTGTATTAACAAGTAAAAAAGAAAAATAGAGGTATATTATTTACGACTATTCATAGTAGCTTAATAAAATTTAGTTTTGAAAAGCAGAGGATTACATATTGCCTATTTTCTTGCTCTGATTGATGTTATTGTTTTCCGCTGCTATAATTTTTCATTAAATTGCATAAAATATACGCACTTAAATTTAGGTCATTGTTTTCCCACATTTAGATTTATCTTTTTGGTGCTATCATACCTGGTAAATTTTGAAAGCTTTGTATTGTAAACAATATAATTACACGAATTATCTATACTATTAATAAAATTGTGAGATAGTGAGTTCTGTACATGGAAAGTATTACAAAGAGTGATTGATTTAGCATAAAGAATGATAATAGAAGTCAGAAAATCTGTTTTTAGATTATTTGTGTGTCTGTATGTATGTTTATTTGTTGGTCAATCATGTTACATCTATTGGACGGATTTTGATAGAATTTGGTATAGTAATAGTTATTATCGAAGAGCAACATATGCGGAAAAAAATTCTAATAACTTTTCTTATTCGGAATTTCAAGCAAATGAAATAGGCACCCAGGTAGTATTAAACATGTTTCTGTATTTAAGTTAAATAGAAATTCTTTCTCTTGTTTTACTACAATAAATACATACTTCATTAGAATAAAAATCGGTTTCGACGAAAATATGTAGTAATCAGAGAGTTTCGAAAACCACTTTCCTAAACTGGTAATGTCATGAGATTGCTGTGAGCAAAATGAGGCGTGCTATTTTTCTTCTTCTTTGTATTTTACTAGAATTTTCATTAAGAAGAATTTTAATTTACTAGAAACACTTATTTATTTGAGACTTCTTTTGCGGAGTAATAAAGATGGATGATTTTGAAAGAGGAGGTTATCTTGAGGGAGTAAATTTAATATAACTTTGTTATTGGTAAAATGTTTAAAAGAATTTATTAATACATTGTGAACTTTTATGCTTATTTTTTAATAGGTACAGAAAATGAACTAAATTGCAAGGACATATTTTTTAAACAGAGTTAATGTTAGAATCTATCTAAACAATTAAAGTTTGAACTTTTTTAGCTTTGAAAGCGGTATAAATGAAAATTTTACTCGAAATCCGTAAACTTGCATTAAAAAGATGTGGATATTTTGTCTTAGGGAACAATATGCAATAAAATGTTTTCACCTACCATTTATCCATTTCCTAATTTTTTGATGAAAAAGCTTAAAAAAATTTAAAAAACGTTAGGTTTTTTTTATTTCCTTCCCAACGTTGATGTACAGATTACTATAAGAATGATATAACGGTTTCTAACCAAGAACACTAAGCTATGCTTAATTTTTTTATTAAAAATTATATTTAAACATGCAGTCACATAAATTAAATTTGTTTAGTTCATGTAATCGATATGAACTAACACATTTAATTTTTATTGCTCTCATTTCCATAGTGGCTGATTACATTATAATAAGAACATTATCAATTTCATTTGTAAATATATCTACAAAATATTTTTGAAATAAATTGAAAAATATGATTTGGATTCGATTGATAATATCTGCCAATAGTTAATTTGGAGAACCTGTTATAAAAGTTACAAAGGAAACTAAAGAAATTGGTTTAATATCACAGTGATTTTTTATATGACAATCAATTATTTATTTCTGAACAACTTTTCTCTCTCTGGTTTTGCAAAATCATGTCTTGAATTTCAATAAATATGGACTAAATGAAAATATCAGCCACCATCCTTCATTTTTCAATTAATAATGTCACTCATAAAATTGTCAGTAAAATGCCAGATTATTAACTGATTCAATAATCTGATATTTAATAACCAGATGTCAGTAACTATTTCTAAATGGTTTTGCTTTTATTGTATATTACTTGTAATTTATAATAAAAACATGAGGTTAAGTTTATTTGACCTTTCAACGTTTAAATTATATCTGGCAATTTTATAATTTGATTACATGTCCAAAGTAAATTTAAATTATTTTCCAATGGTAAACGAAATTTATTGCGACTTAGCAGCTGCCAGCATTTTGTTGCTGTATTTGCTCCAGCCAGTATATTAATTCAAAACCTAGTTACAGGGGCGTAGATTCACTTTACATAGACTAAACAAATTACGTAGTACCGTTGTACTTATTGTAATTTTACATACTAAATAGGATTACATTGAATAACAATAATATCAATTTAAACCGCAAGGAAAAATAAACTAAAAAATCTGGATTAAAATTAACGGATATCCTCGATTAATGAACATTCTTGAATTTTATCACCTGAAAATATCGAATCTTGTTGCCGTGCGTAATACTAAGTTAAATCATCGAAGAGAAACATGTTACTATATTGTCTCAATTATTTGAACAGATAATTCACTCAGTGTCATAGAACGTAAAAAAATAAAACACAGGCAGAATCCGCGATACGTGTGTTCCCTACACATTTCAGTACTTGTAAACATTTAAACGTATACAGTATTTCTGTTATACTATTTGCAAACATTTTTTTTCACAATGATATTGCAATATGTTATACACTATATATTTCATAGGCGTAAAAATATGGTGCATATTAAAAATTATGAAATCTAGGATAACCGCTATAGCTTCCCAGTTAGCATCTAGTCAGATTTTACCAATTCTGTTTTTATGATTTTGGCTGCGTAGTAATAAGTGGATAAAGGAAATAAGTGGACAGTATGCTAAGTTTTTGGTATACTTTTTAGAATATATTTTTAATATCCAATTTAAAAGTGTGAAAATATTCTAAATTAGCTCTTTGAAACAACACCTCGCACTATTACGGAATTAAAAAAAATTAAGTGATTCCGAGAAAGATAGTTGTGACTTATATATGGAGAGACACATAGGTGATCTTTAAGAGTTCCGTTTTTCCTTTAGGGTGCGGAACTTTATAAAAGGACGAATTGTCTCTTAAAATTTATGAAGTTTAGTTACATTTTTAAAATACTATAATGTAAATAAATTGGCGTACGAAATTATTTATTAACTTAATAAAACTCTGACGGAAAAAAATTAGGTGAAAGAAATTTTATTTTAATTCAAATGCGAATATTTATTTTATAGAAAAATGTGACATATTTGACAGCGGGAGATTATTCAGTCTAAAGGGTTTTTTAAATGTTTTAATCTTTTAATTTTTGCTGTTATTTACGTATTTCTCCAACTGGAGAATGTCTTCATATTTTGCGATTACCCATATTATTTGTTATAGATGTTATTTTGGATCAATTTTTTTCTTAGGATTGAACAAAAATGATATTTTTTCTCATCTGATTTTTGTGATGTTAAAATATAGTTAAATGCTGAAATGAAAATTTGTAATGGTCTTGCTAATTGTCCTACCTTTTGTTATAGAATGACGTTAAAATTCATGTTTTAATATTTTACTTTCATTGCTATTACTCTTTGCAGATGTTGAAATTTATAAACTACAATATTTCATAATTATTACATGTGTGTGCTTGCCTGCTTGCATGCGCGCGTGCGCGCGTGCCTGCTTGCTTGGGGGCGTGTATGTGTGTGCATACTTTTTATGTAGCATATATCGTACAGATGATTTATTAAACATTCAATTACTTTTTCTATGTTTTGTAAGGACTGTAGATAAAAACATCTAAATAATAGTAGACTAAATATATATATATATATATATATATATATATATATATATATATATATATATATATATTGAAATGTTTTGAAAACTGTATTATTAGTGGCATTTTCCCTTTTGTAATAATTTCAACGTTCCTTTTAACGTTAATAAACACACAATTAATTTGCAAATGTATAGATAATATTACAGATACGTGTATCCATAGAATTTGTATCATTATAAGTACCTACAAGAAAGGCCACTAATTAGAAAGCAGGCTAAATTGGCTTAGTACTGTTTAATTTAAGAAGTCGCTAGTATTTATTTATTTTTCAAATTTGGTAATTTAATAAATTCTTACAAAAATATACGTTGTATTTCGTAAAGTTATTTATTAGAATTCTAAACTAGAATTCAAAAATTCTATTATTGAAATTCAATCTGACTAGCGATATGGTCCCTTTACTTATAGCTAGAATATTAAAATGTGTATTAAAATTAGTTTGCACTGGATGGTTCACTGTATCTATAGCCCGAATGTTAAAATATGCATCTAATTACTTTGGACTAGATAATATCAGCCAGTGATAGCTTTAATTCAGGAAGTTATCAATACATATTTAATCTTCATATTAGGTAATTTAACAAATACTTGCAAAGACATTTGTATTCTGACAAATTGAATTCAAGTACAAATGATGGCAGAAGCTACATTGATGCAATATATGGTTCAATTTGTCTACAACTAAAACAAAATTGGACTAGATAATACAAACCATTATTTCATAGGGTTTCAATATTATACTCTTATTTCATTGGTTAATACACCATTTCATTGAATATTTGTTTTACCAATCCTACTAAATTTTAATGCATACTTATAGATCATTATTAAAAAAGGTAGACAATGAAAATGAGACTTTAACAATTAGTAAATAATTCCCAGTATTTTTGTGTAAGATCAAAATTATAAACATTAACATTTCAATATTTTATACAATGTGCTACCCTGACATTCTGCACACAACAAAATAATGAATATGTGATTTAGTATCGAAAATGTTATGTTGTTAAATTTAAAATATATAAAATAAAACACAATATGAGTATAGTAATGAAAATAAACATAGTACAAAAAGTATATAAATAGGGTATATAAAAAATAAAAACGAAATAAAAAAACAATATTTAAAAACATAAAATAAAGTAAAAATGAACGTGTAAAAAAATTAATAATTAGATTATTATACTAATAATTAGATTATAAGGCATTTCATTTATTTTTCAATTTCCTCTCCGCAACTTCAGCACGAGCCTTCGCTTCTCAAGCTTGAAGATAAGGAAATTTTCTTGCGGATTTCATGGATCTCGTCGTCTTTTCATTGTCTCTGGTTCATTTCATACCTCGTGCAATTTTTTTAATCATTCCGTCTGAAGCAAATGACATTGGCTGAAAGTGAGCCGGATATCCGAAAACTGGCTGGTAGTGCTTTTCCTGCATATTGGTACATTCGTGTACACGTCCAACATAGTTTCATGTTGGAGTGAGGAAAATGTTCGGAAGATGTTATTGCGAGTCAGTACAGGGGTACTGACTCGCAATAACATCTTCCGTTGCCCTGGACAATGTTGGCGGAGTTTCCCCAGTTTCAGCAAAAACTACACTTCTATTCGTCGACTGTTGCTCAGACATATTGTAATAATATGTGATAATTGTGTTTAATTAATTCAATGTCTCTAACTAATTTATGGCTATCAGAAATTTACAAATTTTAAATCTCAACACATTTTCACATATCACTGGAAAGAAAATAAAACAAAGGTTCGATGGAAAGGACCTTAAATGAATTTTAAAATTTGTAATTTTTAAGGTGATTAAATTATAAACTACTTTCGTGTGTAATATTGCTTCTGCAGTATTAAGTATAAATTCGAAAGAAAATCAATTCAAATAAATCAATCTAAAAATATTCAGTGTCCCGTTACCATATTAATCAGTTTCTAAAATACACTATAAATAAAAGATAAATTGTACACTTAATTACCTCGATTATATTACACACGTTGTTTACCTCTTAATTACCTCGATTATATTACACACGTTGTATTGAATTGCTGGGCAAAGTCGTTTATTGGGACTTTCACAATTAGCCCTGGCACTATTGAGGAAACGACGGGGTCATTTTGGATGTCGCTAATCGCGTCCTCAATCGGTGGCCATCCGCTGCTGCCTTTCCTTTGCCAACTCTCTTCTCTGCTTTGCTTTTACATTAAGGCAAAGTCAGCACAGTTGACTTCTTTTTGCCTAAAGAAAAATCCATAAAACTTAATACCGGGCGCTATATATGAAAATCGATTCTTGAGAAATAAACTCCAAAAAACATTTTTAAAATAAGATTAATTGGCGTGTACATTAAAGTTGTAAACTTTTTCTAGATATTCACCTGATAAAGGGCACAATTCTAATTATGACATATTCGATGAAAATAATAGATAGAGGCTGACCACGATACACTCCATATTTTAGGAAGGCAGGGTTTTTGAAAGATCGCATATGGGCGGAGTTATGCAATTTAACAAAAATTAACCTGTATAGAAAAAAATAAATATTATACCCTTTATCATCATTTTTGAAAACTGATACAAGTGCTTTTTTATTTTTATTTTCGGGAAGTTAATGCGTCCACGTACTAGTCATGGAATTTCTGCCCTTTCTTAATGCATGATGCTTAGAATATTGTATTATTAATTGTTCGTCTTGACGTTCCCTGGGAAAAATAACAATGAAAGAATTTTATTTTAAATACATTTTTTGTGTAATAATAATTTGCGGTTAATTTATTAACGATATTCTCTGCGGTTTAGTTATGTATTTCGTGTTTTAGTTGAACATATAATTGTTCTCTTAAATGTCGTAATATGAAAATGCTTATAATAAACCATCAATAATATATAGCTACATACGTATCCCAGTATATTGTTATGTGGTCATAAGACTTTAGTTTTATGAGTACATAGTTAAATAGTTCATTTTTATTCAGTCAAAAATACTATTATATTCTTATTTTTTAACAGAAAACGGGTCTTAATAAGCATTGTCTAATAATGTAATTATTAGCATGCTAGTGAATTTTATTTAGATTTTCACATTGATTTTGACATTGATTTATAGCATTGATCCGCTGCTCTACTCACGAAGGAAATGAAAAAAAAACGGCGATGTAATTAAAAAAAAAAGTTCCTGTGAAGATATTGGTTGTTAGTTTCGGAAATGGCTAAGTAGTTTTGAAATGCAGAGTATGAATTAAATGTTCATACGTAAATGGAGTAATAAGAAAGAGGTATGTGCCAAGCAGTAGTTAGCTTTAGGCTGTCGTGGTGTGTATAATACATTTCTACTTATGGTCATGACTTTGTCTGTGACAGGATATTTTTTTAATTACCTACAATTTAATAATAAATTCCATTTCGGAATAAAGGGTCTCATATTCGTTTCCACGACATAGGCAAAAGGAGAATGGTTTTGTCAAATTGAAATTTAGTGAACATCGATCGAGTAATTGACACGTGAATACGAGACAAATAAATAGACTAACAAGCTTACTTTTCCACTTATAATGTTAAATAGGATTAATATTATAAGTAGCCGTAATGGCTCATATCAAACAGGTTGAAGAAGGCATCTGGATCACTTTACTTCCTTCACTTAATACTACAAGCTTTAGATTGTAGTTTCGTGATAATCAGAAAACTTATTTTTGTGCCTAAATTTAAAGAAACAAATAAACCTTCCTCTTTTTTAAAATGATTACGAATGCTTATTAAAATATGAAACCTTGTGGTTTAAATTAATTGATTAAAAAATGTAATTTTTAAATATTAAACACGATTTACATAGCTATATAACTCACAATTAAATGAAACTACGTAATGTAGTATTATTTCTACTTTCTTTAAGTTCTTTACCACGACCTAGGTTTCGTCGTATTATGTCGTATTTCGTTTTACTGTGTCGAAACCTAGGTCGTGGTAAAGAACATAAAGAAAGTAGAAATAATACTACATCACGTAGTTTCATTTAATTGTGAATAATGAATTTCCACAAAATTAACGCCAAATGTATTCAATAGCTACATAACACTAAGGTAACTTTCAGAGAGGCGAGTTATGGAGGGAGCTGCACATAATTAATATATTAGTAATTATTTTGACTAACTATCAATATTTAAGCGAATGAAACTAATAATGAAAGCATTCCTAGGTTATTTGTTGATTTAAAAATTTTATTTTGGATTAAAAGATTGTTATATTTTGACAGAAATTTTGTTGTCAATATTAATTCGGTATCTTCATCAAAATATCAATCCTCTGATAACATTTATTATACTTCTTAAAGTTATGTGATATAATACAGGGCGCAGAATTTTTCCTGTTAATAGCTCGAAAATAAATTTCATTAATGCAACATCTCTTCTGAGTTGCAAAGAATGGAAACCTAACATACCTAAAAGGAAATCGGTAGGAAATAGAGAGGGAAAGCAACCATACTGTCTCATATACACAAAAACAAAAATTCGATATTCGAAATTATTCTTGAATTGAAACAATATAATATCAATTAAATTATTACCAAAGCCACAAATTTCTATTTGTTGATACTTTATCTCATAAATTTCATGGTTAGAAAATGTGTTTTAATGAAAGTTATCGAAAGCTACAGATGATGATATCCGGTAGCTGCGAAAATTCTTCATCTATTTTACATTGTCAAGTTATTAATCATAGTTAATTCAGTTTTGTTCTATTTTATGCTAATGGTTGATATTTAGATAGATGGGTTTTATTAGCATTTTACTTAATTTCGTCCATTGATATTTTATTGCAAAAATTATTGATATGTCATTCCGTAGAAAAGTTATGTTTTGGAAGTAATATTACCGTTTTAAGTTCCAAATTTATTTTCGTTATGTTGATAAAAAAACATCTTGGGGAAAAAAAGAAAACATTTCAATGAAATGAGGAAATGAAAATTACTCGAAGATAACTTAAAGCAAACTATGACTAATGACTAGATATTTGCATGTTAGTGACTGCACTTTTGTCTAAACTACTTAATATGTAAGCTTCTTTACTAATTAGGTGAGAAATAGTATAGTGGGTAAGAAAATATGTTTCCATAATTACGTTGAACAAACTTTTTTCATCAATCAAATATTTGATCTTTGAATTTCGGTGACGAAAACTGAGTATTAGGTGGGTGTTTTTAATGTTGCAGTTATTAGGTTTAGGTGAGTTTTAGATGCTTTGTGCATCAAAATATTGAGCCATATTTGAGCTATTAGACAATTATCGATTCAAGACTCCCTTATAAGCTTTTCCAGCATGTGCTAAAATGATCTTTTTTAATGAAATCATTAAGTTAGAAGTATGTGGTAGAGTTATAAGAATGGTCAATTTATTTTGGCTATTTTTCCCTTTCGTAACTGCAATTGTGTTAAACTTAATATCTGTCCGCATATTTTTGCTTGCATTTCGATGACTTTGTTCAAGAAAAATTTCAACAAAATTGTAATATTCCTACCCGTTTCATAATTTGGGTAGTTCTGCCACAATGAAATTAGAGTAGTAGAGAGTTCTTTGTAATAACGCAGTAGAAGTGCGTGATTATTGTTATGAAATGTTTTATAAATGCACTGACTTTATCGAATCTCGCTCGAACTACGAGAAGTGAAATAAATATATAATAAAAAAATATTTTTACTATTTGAAATCGCATGGTATTCCGAATTATTTGTCATTAGTTTCGATCGTGTTGTTAGTTTATTCATTGTTTTATGTCTGTCTTTCATATTAAAAAGGGAAATTTAAATCGAATAATGTAAATATGTGAAAAGTATCTTCATTATAATATACATCTACGCAGCACCATCTAAATAAAAATCACGATGCGCAAAAAGAATGAATACTATTAATTCACATCTACTTTACCTTTTGGTATTACTACTACTTACCTTTGGAAAATGCCCTTTTTTGTACTCGTCGGCTGTTTTCTTTACATGATGTAAAAATAATGTTTCTAAATTTTTTACTTTTTTCAATATGTGTATGACAAAAACGCGCGATTGAAGACTGTGTTTTTCATTGATTTTAGTATTAGTTATAATAAACTAATGTAAACTTATTGCAATACTTAGACATATAAATACGAAAAAGGAATATTCAATATTAAAATAACCTTAAGGAAGAAATGCGGAATGTGTGCTTTTGGTTTTATCAACCATCTTTTATTTATACGGTTTGATTTTTCTCTGGTAGGTAATTTTTCCCCCAACGTTTCTTTTGAACTAAGGATAACAATTTGAAAACTGCTATCAGAGACTGGAGAGAGAGTGTGAGATGACTGGAGAGATAGAGGGGGGAGACAAGAAATCACATTTTCATGTCGTTTTCGTTGATGATAACATTTGCGATAATAATTGTGGCTTAGATAATAATGTAAACAAAATCTATTGTAATAATATTTCACCTGTCCTAATCAAATATAACCTAACCTGACTCATTCTAACCCAACGAAACCTAACCCAGCCTAATGTAACTTTACCTGATCTAACTTAACCCAACTTAACCCAAATTAACTGATAGTAACGCAAAATACCTCAACCTAACTTACCTCTTTCCATTGTAACTTAACCCAATATATCCTCAGTTGATTTGAGTTAATTTAACCCAACGTAGCACAATCCAAACTAATCCAACATTAAGGAATTGAACTCATCCTAATCCGACCTAAGTCAATCTAACCTTACCTAAACCAACTCATCTCAACCTAACACAAAACGACTCGATATAATCCAATTTAATCTGAACAAACATTATATAAACTAACCTATCTTCATCTAACACAAAATAACCTATTCTAAGCTGCTTTAATATAACCTGATATAATGCAACACAATCTAACAAAATATAAGCCAAATAAAGCAATCTAACTGAACATAACCCGCCTCATCACAATCTAACCTAACTCAACAAAACTTAACCCTACCTAATGTAACTCAATTCAATCTAATTTAAACGAATATAAGCCAACCTAACTCATCCCAATCAAACCACACCTAACCTAGCTCAACTTAACATAATTTATCCCAACCTAACTCACCATGCAAACCCGAATTCAGTTAGCATGTTTCTAAATTCAAAATCACATATCTTGAATAACATTGGCTTCTCAAATGTATGCTTGACCCAAACAAATTATTTTATATCGGTTTTAAATTTGCGCGCTTGATCTTATTACCAGAGTATCAGTGGAATCTTAAGATTCTTTGAAAATATTTGATAAAAAAATAATTTAAATCATAATCAGAACTTTAATATTGCATTGAAAGTTTAATTTAAATATATCTAACACTTTTTACTTGATGGTTCAATAAGCAGACAAACGGACGAACAAAAATTAGAGAGAGAGACAAAACGTATAGACAAACTTATTAAAAATGTTGAGACACGTGTAAAGACAAAAGTTTTTCTTTACATTGTAAGAAATATTTTTGTCAATAAACTATTTTTCTAAAAGTCTCTATTTAAGCAGTTTTATCAAAAAATGTTCGATTTGGAATGTTTCAGTGCTGATAATTTTCGTTCTATCCATACCTAATTCCCAATATTTACGATTTTTTCAGATTTTTGTGAGCAATATTTTGGCAATAAGGGCGGGGGACAACAAGCTTTGAAGCGTTTTTTGGAGAATGTTTGAGAAAATTTAAACAAAATAAACATAATATGTAGAGTTGTACTCTTGATTTATTTAGCTTTCATTTTACATCCTACACGATAAATTTGGAAGAATTTTTAAAAATTTTGATTTATCACCTGAAATTAACCTTCACACTTTATGGTTGTAATTTACAATTCTGGGCTTAGTTTAAAGTTTTGGTATCCAATAGTTTCCAACTAAATCCTGTGATAGACGGACGGACACCGAACTGAGTCCATTAGTGTTCCGTTTAGGCAATTTTGCAAAGCGAAACTAAAAACACTGATGATTATATAAATAAATTAATGTAATAATTCATCTTATACATAAGATTATGGGGAAAGAGATTGTCCATCATAAAGGAAGCAACTTAGCTCCTACATATTTTATATGTCGAAAATTTTCACGTCGAAACATTACCCTTTGGAAAAAAATTAAAAGTCAAATTATCTGGTAGAATGGAGGTGGAGCGAGGAATAATTAAATTATTTTAATGTTTTTTTTTATTTTCGGAAGTTTAGTACTTCCTATATACTCTCTGAATGAGGTGGTATTTTTTATATTCCTAGAAGGTTCAAATAACAGAATTTCAATGCCGTATACATTTGGCTAGCATCTTGAAATTTTGTGTCATTTTTAAGAAATTCTTTGTATGAACAAAACCATTTATTTCCTTTAATGGGATGTGAATCGATCACGGTGAATTGAATAAATAGATCATATCAAGTTTTCCTATATCCCTTAGCAATAAATAACATATATTCAATACCTAATTTCCATTTATCCGATTAGCGCTAATTTTTTGATCTAATATTTATTTAAAAAATTTACTTAGTTTTGGGTAAAAAATTTACTTCTGACTCCAGGAATTTAACTTAAAATGTTTTATTTCCCTTATCTTCTTCCTAAATTTGCACTAACGTATTTTTCAGATAAATTTGTTAATAACACTTAAGTCTCTACTAACATTTAAGTAGTAAGTGACAATAGTTTGAATAATAAATAAATGGTGATTCAAGTATTAACAATAATATCCAATGTATTTGAACCTGCTAGAAAAGTATCTATGTGTAATTAAATTTTGTAATAACTAGAAGTAAATGTTACAAGCAATTTACTTTCTATTTGGGAGAACACGAAATCTTGTTTTTAAATGATTTTCATTAACAATATCTAACAAGAACTAATTTAAATACTTGTTAGACATTATTAATGAAAATCAAATATTTAAACTTTGTCAGTGATAGTTCAATGTATCTTGCTGATTCAAAGCAAATTTAAATTATGCTGCCAATTGATTGTTTTATCACTATCTTTGTTTAGCTTGGATTGCCAATGATCAATACATACACACTTTAAGTACGCGTTTAAAACAGCATAGATAATTAAGTTTTCCTAGATATTTTTACATGGTTGACAATTCACTTCCAAAGAATTTTTTACTGATTACATTTTGGTCAAAATATTATGAACATGTTGACTGATGTATATATCAATTAAAATCAGTCCCTAAAGTGATTTAGAAAATTCGGTCGTGAAGATAAATCAAGTCATAACCTCACATCTACACGTATATTGACAAAAATTGAGTTTTACGGAACGTCAAATAAAATTTTGCTGTGAAAGTAATTTATTTTAAGTATTAACATTTATTGAAAGTAATTTAAAAGCAATTTATTTTAAGAATTCATTAATTAAATTTAGAACACAAATATTGTAACACAAAAACAATTACTGAGAAGATATCATGAATATTGATAATGTTCATGATATATATATATTATATATATATATATATATATATATATATATATATATATATATATATATATATATATATATATATATATATATATATATATATATATATATATATATGTATATATATCATGAACATTATCAATATTCATGATATTTAAACGTTCATTAAAAATAATTTCCTTTTTTTTTCGTTTTCTTCAGTTGCGTGGATATTATTATGCCGTATGCTTTAGTTTTCTTCATATATTAATATTTTTTTTAAATTTTATTCATATACACACATGTAGTCGAATTTCTTCTTCATGGAAAAAATATATTATATTTAGATGGTGACATGTCCCATCTCCCTTGTATAATCGTTTTAATGGTTGCATGAATATCTAGAAATATACTTGAAATTGAATGAAATCCCTTCAAAATTTGTGTTTTTATTTAAAGTAAAACGTTATTTTGCGAAATACCAAATTAGTTGAACGTGTAATTGTTAGAAAGCCACTCCACCATATATACCATACTCGAAACCGTTCGATTACAAAATATGAATAAAAAAAACATCTCAAATAATCGTTAAAAATCGAGATTGTTCAGAATATAGATATATCCCAATTTAGAAGAAACATTAAAATGATCTCAAAATTTTGGACCATAATATAATTAAATTTTCGTAATAAAATTACTTCAAAGTTAAGTTACGCAGAAATAGGTTAGTATTAGGAAAAGCAAAACAATTACGAATTAAACGTTTTGTGTTTAAAAATTGTCTTTATAGGATAAAGTGAAAAACCAAACTGTCTGGCGCGAGGCAGTGAGGCGAAGAAGTTCATTAAAATGTTTCAATCTTTTAATTTATAATATTGTCATAAATTTTTTTAACTTTTACCTATTCTCTAATCGTTGATGGTATTTTGATTGATTTTTTTGTGTCCGTCGGAATATTTAAAATAAGACTTCCTAGTCTACCGTACTTTTTACTGCCATCATTAAATGCTATTCAGTTCTATAGCGAAATGTTGATCAAATTTCGCTAAAAGATTCAAAATTCTTAATGTGTATCCTAAATAATCAGAAAATAAGAAAAATAGAGTTACACTATTTAGGGTTATTTATGTGAGTTTTGTGAAATAAGCAAAATAATTTTCCTTATTAAGTGCAGATGATTAAACGTTGCAATATTTTTTTGTTCTCTTCCTGGTTCAATTATTCTCCGCTCTTCTGGCGGCTAACATCAAAACTGAAATGGGATATTATATAATTACAATTTTTCATAAAATTGCATGAGATATAAATATTTGCATTTATCTAATTATTTAATGATATTTAAGTTTCACTTTTTTGTACTTTCAGAACTGTTCAATTTAAATAATTATAGTTGTATTAGGACATCAGATTTTAAAAACTTTTAATGGTAAATCATATAATTACACAATTTACACAAAATAAATATTTTGAGCGTGGTTGTAGATTCTAATTTCTGTATTTAATTTGAATAAAAAGTATTTCCCGTGAATCAATACAACAAATATATTCCGCAACAGAATAAAATAATTTCAATAAAAATATGTTTTAGTAGTAACTAAAAAGTTTCTAAAATAACTACTTGAACTGTTAACGTTGCAAGATTTCTGTTGGTAAAATGAGGTTTACCGTCTGTTTGCTTACTTTGTATTTTACTAGCTTTTTTCCTGCGACATCGCCTGCGTAGAATTTGGGATACTATAAAAAAGTTGTTTGATCACGCTTTGCTCTATAAGTTTTTGCTTTGGCCTACAAGTCTTTTTTATTACATCGGTGGTTCTTCTCTCGAAGGATTTATTCACTCGAATGATATGAAAATATGGTGCTGGACATATCAATTTATTGCTCAGTGAAGCTGATTTAAATGTATCATCCCCTGTCGTGAAATATTTCTATTTACTTGCATCTTTAATATTGTCTCCAGTTATTAAATGTATACTACATGTTTGAAAATAGAGCGATAGGTAAAAAGTCCAGTCCATCTGTTGGAATGAAAATAGTGATATATCTATGAGACACCATCTCTTTTTTAACATTCTACTCGTACATATTCACACACACACACACATATATATATATATATATATATATATATTTTTTTTTTTTCTTTTTGTTTTTTTTTTTAAAGTTATATTCCTAAAGAATTGTTTTATTCAGTCGGCCAATATCTACGGCCAATAACTACAAATCATTTTACTATGATTTTGGTTTACCGAAGGCAACTTGATGTTTGATGCACAAAACATGACTAGTTGGCCAGTAAGTCATCGTTTATCTGTTTTCCATAAAAGTGAACAATTTGTTTTCAAACATCAACATTTTAAATAATGGTTATTATTTTCAATTCAAATATCAATATTTTGATTTGTTCGAATGTTATGCTAAACAACGTTTGGACATTTTTAACGATTTTGAGTGTCAACTAACCGGGCCATATTAATAGTCTAACCGCGCTATCTTAACAGTCAGTTTAATACACAATCTCTGTGTATATATTTAAGTATAAATATCTTCTTTTGTTCTTTATTAAAAGAAATTGTCACCATTTCAAAAAAATAGGGTTCAAACATAAAAACTATTTTAACTATAATTTTGACAAATTAAAAGAAATAATAATTCGGGATCTGATATTCCCAATATAGTTTTACGTGATACGTATGTTGATTCATTCAGGAAAATGAAACCTATTTCATTTTCTTAAATTTTGCTTTTGACTAATTGTTTTTTATTTTACCATTTATAAATATAAGTCATAAATATAAAATATATATTTTCGCATAAATTATTATATATTATTTAATTCATAGATTATTTGGAAATTTTGAAGGAAACTGGAGAGATTTATTTAAAAAAAACCTAAAGGGTTTTGTGAACTATTTCAATTTATTACGATTCGCTTGTTACTTGGAATCGGTGTAGCATTATAATGTCATTTCACAAAGATTCAATTTTCATGGTACACAATATGAGAGTTCAACCTTATTATATTCAAATTATTCTGGTATTATGTATAGAATTTATTTAGATATTAGTATTACTGACTTATATAGATTTAATCCAGTGCCAGTGCTCTTTAAATAAAATGTTAGTACATATTTTCTCTAGTTTATAAATGTAACCTATAACTTTGCGTATTGTAATAATATGGGTAAAACATTAAGGCAATAATA
Source organism: Druceiella hillmani (assembly GCA_039881145.1). Taxonomy (NCBI): domain Eukaryota; kingdom Metazoa; phylum Arthropoda; class Insecta; order Lepidoptera; family Hepialidae; genus Druceiella; species Druceiella hillmani. The sequence continues at coordinate 24,385,895 of JAYKKI010000005.1, forward strand.
CCTTACACTTCTTTGCATCTTTTTGTAGTTTTGGTAAATGTTTTAAATGTTGTAAATGTGCCCGGAAACTTCCTTCTGCTTAGTTTACCAGTAATAATAAAAAAACACATTTAAAAAATATATTGATTTTCAAATAAGTCTTAGTTATGTTTCCTTGCTTATGATTATCACATTTTTGTAATAAATTCCTCTTGTTTCTATCCATCTTCAATACTTTTACCGCACATATATTAATTTGTCGTAATTAAGTTCAATGTTCATTTGTAAAAAGTGACAATTTTTTGAAAGAGCATTATTTAAATTTTAATTATAGGAAAATATAACAGAAGCACTAATCGATATGTAAGTAAACTAAATAGTATTTATTTTGAAAACAAAGTTAAAGAGTAACAAATTTAGCGTTAAGAAGAAAATAATGCTGATGAATATTTTATATATAAAAGCTTTATTGCCGGAAAATTCGCTTCGTAAGAAAAAGTGGAATGCCAAATTGTTTGGCAGAATGTAGTTCCGAAGTGGCGAAGGGTATTCAAACGTTTTAATCTATCAGCTTTTAATATTATCGGCAAGTTGGCTAGTCTCCATCTATTACCTGGTTGCAGTAGAATTCACCGCAGAATTTAACATCACGAATACAAATACTTTTAATTACCTCTTTAAAATTTTGCAAGTTTATTTAACGAGATGTGATTAATGAGATTTTTAGCTTGTTTAAACGAGTAAAGAAGGTTGATAATATCTTTGTGAAAAATGTAAGATGTCTGTCTTTCTGAAAAGTAAAGGTATAAATAAGGCTTTAGATTCTGGTTCTTACTGGTAACTATTTAATTTATTTTTCTTAATTGATGGCCAAATTAAAAATAATGTTATATTTCATTATTTTTTTTATGACAAAATGAAAAGAATACGAATTTCTTTAAAACAACTAATTTTTTTATTACTAGTGGTAACCCAGTGGTCGGAATTCGACCTTAATTTATTAAATTTTTAGGTTTGAACGTTAATAAGGTTCTTTTTTCAAAGAATATACCTCCATAACCACTGCATATAATTTTTTTATATTTTGTTTTACTACCTCAGCTGAGAACGTATGCAATCCTGTTAGTTAATCTGACATTTTAAAATTTTTAATTTCTCTGCTTTGTGCAACTGTTTGACTGCAGACTATTATGTGTTTGACATTGAAAGTGTGAACTTAAACAATTAATCTTTTTTGTTGAACGTAAACAATGAATCTTTTAATCAATTTGTAATATATAATATGAAGAATTTATTTATAATATTTTGTACTTAAACATTTTTAATTTTGAAATTGATTCTTGAAGTCCCGCTTCAAACAATATAAATAACGTAATCATTTACTGTCTAAACAATATAAATAACGTAATGGCTACAAATGTTGAACTAATATTTCACTTACAATATTGTGTACTTAAAAATATTCAATTTTAAAATTGATTTTTGAAGCGGGAATTCTTCTATAATTCTTAAATGCCGTAATGACTATAGATTTTATACTAAGAATTTACTTTTTATTTTATCCGTATTTAATAATTTTCAATTTTAAAATTAATCCTTGAAGCGGGAATTCTTCTTCGGTTCGCGATTACCTTATGTCGTTATTTACTATTTAAGTTACATAAATGCTTAATGACTGCATCTGTTATACCAAGAATTTACTTCCAATTTTATGCATGCTAAAATTTAAAAGCAACTTACACGTATTATTCACATATGAGTATTAGGAAATCAGAACTTATTTACATGTACTGAAGAAATCTTCTTTTGACAGAATATTTCTGAGAAGTATGCATGTATACTCTTTCTACAAACAAGTAAATCGATTTTTAGAGCAACTTAGGAAAATAAAAAAATAAAAATTGTGAAGCTCATTTACTTGTGCGTGAAGTTGTCTGTGTAATATAACTGCTTTAAAATTTGTAAAGTGCTTTAACTCAATTATACATCCACAATTAAATGAAACTACGTGATGTAGTATTATTGCTACTTTCTTTAAGTTCTTTACCATGACCTAGGTTTCGTTGTATTCCATCTTCTGGTGGGCTGTTAGCAAAGATTGACTCTTAGGAACATCCAACAGCATTTATATGTTTCAAAACAATAGCGGAATCCGGGTTTGTGTGGGTTTTCCCACTGCTAATGTTAGTGTATTTATTGCAGGGGAGCGGTATAGGTTTTATTATACTTCCGAGAGTTATACGATAAACCAGTATTTTAGTGAGGATAATAAATTAAATTGATGTTATTCTATGAGGTTTGTAATAAGATTAAATAGAAGTTATTCTCAGTAATATGTTTATACAATAGCAAGGGTTTCTGAACGTTAGAACAAGGTTTAACCAGTAATTCTACATATCTCCGGTTTTATTTATTCATTTATTTATTTATTTATTTTTCTTTCTTTTATTATTATAATTTTTTTCTTTTTTATTTATATATATATATATATATATATATATATATATATATATATATATACACGTAGTTTTATTTAATCGTGAATAATGAATTTCTATAAAATTAAAGCCAAATATATTCAATCAATTATATATAAAAAGTTAGTTCTCAAAGCTTTAAAACATTGGGAGCTAAATTAAGTACCCGAATAGTCTGTTTATTTCGATTTCGTATTTATTTATATACAATTTTAATTTACATAATTTTTTTTATTTACATTATTTTAACTTGCATAATTTTAATTTACAAAAATAGTATTCCCATCTCACGTTTCTGAAGCTACTGAACTCGAAAATAATACGCATCCTAAAGGTATTAGTCCTTAATATTTATAGAAAAAACTACATCGATGATTCAAAATGTCAGATGATATTTACGATTTTATCCAGACGAATTCTATATTATTGAATTTATTTGGCAATAATGAAGATAAAAGGATTACTTTTTATTCATCTACATCACTTAACTTAATCTGTAACTAAATTTCAAATAAAAGGTAAAATCGTTTCATTTATTAGCTTTCGCATTTTTTTTTTAATTTATCAACAAAAATATGTATATGTAGTAGATTAATGTGTTATTTAATAAGAAAAGAAAATTTAATCGTTCATTACCGTAACCGACTAAACGTACAACAGAAGATATGTTGCATATATTCTTTTTCTAATTCGTTAAATTATGTATTATTAATTTTGTGAGAACATCTACTTGTCATAATTTGTCAGTATTAAGAACGGTTATTAGTATGCAAAATTTAACAGAAAAGGGAGTGGCAAAGGTGTTATTTTTTGGAAATACAAGTACATCATTTAAGTGTATTTAACTGTACAAACTTCGAAAATAATAATGATTGCTATTGTTAATATCCATTTGCTTCGCTTAAATTGTTATATTAAAATTTAAATGTCAAGTTGTTTCTCGACGCGTAAATAAAATTTTACTTCGTTTGGTTCGCTGCTTTTTTATTTGTAAACAAGGCACAGTGCAAACCTCAAGCTTATTATCTGATAGTATCCAAAGATCTGCCAGCATCACAAAGTCATTTATCATAGCAACCAAAACCTGTCAAGAAAAAAACTTTCCATAAAATATTCGCAAATATTTTACCATAAAACTTCCAGTAATGAAAATTTGTTTTCACGGAATAGGTGGAATGCCGCAGTCTGTAGCAGCTGGGGGCTGTGAGTCGGAAAGATTCTTAAACAATATTAATCTTTAATCTTTAAGCGTTTATTATCGGATATTTTGACCGATCCAATTCACCCCGCAGTTAAGGGTATTATTTTGATTGACGGTTTTTCACGATCGGGCGCTTTTTGCCAGCGGCGATTAATGTGAAGTGATTAAGTAAAGAGGGATTTTGTTCATGTGTTGATATGTTTATATACTCGCTTACTGTCTAAATTAAATACAATGATAACCACGCATTTAATGCACTAAGATAAGTCTCTTAGCGTTGTTTTTCGTGATTTCGATTTCTAACAAAAACGTTAGGGTATTAGATCGAAGTAACTTTATTTTCAATCATATGCTGTGTAGCGTCGTCTACGGTCGTTTTATTAAAGTCAGAAATGACTTTCTTTTTAATTTTTAATATTAACTTCAACAATTGCAGTCCTAATTCTCCGTTTGTAAAGGTTTGATATTTTCTAGTGAAGATTTAAGGTTAAACTTTACAAAAATATGTTTGGTTTAAAAATATTTTACTGAAAATAAATATTACATTTTCTATTATCTGTGCTTTTTTAAATTAATAATATCAGTATTTATTTTCTTACATTTTTCTCACATTTTAGCATGTGTTTTGAAAATATTGAATTAAATAGGTTTGGATATAATATTTTGAACTAGATTAAAAAATTTGAAACAATATTCATAGAATTTTTTGTGAAATAAAAAAAATCAGAGCGAGTAGAATTTGCATTATAAAGGTTCAGTAGCTAACCTATATAAGAATTAAATATTTGATGGTAAATATTTTCTGTACTGAGATATATTATTTAATATTATTTTAACTATGTAAATATATTATCTAGGATGTCTTACGCATAAAAATATGGTATAATTATAAAACGTATAAGTTGAAACACATAGGCGAATAAAAAACTGTAGCTGAATATGCTTCTATTTTTAAAACTTTACAATCCAAAATATCATCCTGGATATATATTTATGTCAATTACAATTAAAAATTATTTTGACCTTAATATAAATATTGTATTATTATAATGACACTGTGGTTTTTTCCCATGATCCGTTTCAATTTTTATGCTAGTATGCATGAATATTAAAATGCGTTAACCGACTTTGGTTTAACGTTATTGTAGTATAAACAAGAATAAAATTGTACGAACCCATTTAAAACTTACACTATTTGCGTAATGAAAAGAAGTCTGAAATTCAGTTTATAAATTAAAGTTTTAAGTTCAGTTTTAGAAAATTAAAGTACGACACAATTTCTAAAAGCTGTTCGTGTTCATTTCCGAAATGTTTTTTTCTTTCTATCGTAATATATTTCTTCTTGATTTTGAAGGCATTTTGTTCCAAACGATTTTTATAGAGAAACTTTAAAAATTAGCAAATACTTCCTACAATTTAGCTGTCTGTTGACAAAATTTAAAAAATGTAAAATAAAATAGTATGAGCAAAAAAATGTATAAAAATAAAGATGGCATGAAAAGTATATAAATATGGCATACAAAAATGAAAACGAAATAAGAAAAAAAACAATATTTAAAAACTCACAATAGAATAAAAATGTATAAGTAAAAAAATTAATAACCTAAAAATAATAATGGAACTCGTTTTCTCTTCGTTGTCTCTGCTTCCATTTCATTTCTAATGCAAATTCTTTTTAATTCTTCCGTCTGAAGTAACTGACGTTGGCTAAAAGTGAACCGGATATGCTAATGCAAGCTTCTGGTGCGTTTCCTGCGTATTGGTATATTTGTGTCCACTTCCAATATGGTTACTTGTACCTCACCCCTAGGCTGACCCGCATGAACATCTTCAGTTGCCGGACGAAGTTGGCAAAGTTTCCGTAGCTTCAGCAAAATCTTCACTTCTACTCGTCGATTGTTGCTCAGACGGATCTATAGATTATTGACTCAATGTCTATAGATCCACATTACAAAATATTAATTACAACCTAATACTGCTTATTCAGTATTAAATATAAATTTGAATAAAATTCACTTCAAATAAATCAATCTAGGTGCTCCGTTTATACATTAATCAGTTTATAAAAAACACTATAAATAAAATATTAATTGTACACTTATTTATTTTCGATTATATTACATATGTTGTTTATCTCGATTGAATTGCTGAGCAAAGTCGTTTGATGGGACTTGCACAATTAGCCCTAACGGGATCAATTTGTATGTCACTTATTGCGTCTCCTCCGCCCGTTGCCATCCACTGCTGCCTTTCCTTTGTCAACTCTTTTCTCTGCTTGGCTTTTATATCGAGCCAAAGTCGGTACATGTTTCTTAAGCATATTATATAAAAAGAAATAAATTACATTCGAGCAAACAAATTAATTCTGCATTCATCAAACAAATTAATTTCGGCTTCATCTTAGACGAGAGAATATATCCTACGAAATCCAACTATAGGGATTTAATTTGTCATCACTAGCTGTAAGGATGCTGCGCTGAGCGATTATATTTGTATGAAATGATACATTCGCATGTTGATTGTCCCTATCTCCTCTCTCTACTCAACTTAAATACTCGACTCAGATCCTGTATACAATTACAGAGATTATTCGTACTACAAGCTTATAACAATAATATTTCTTTTTATAACCCTATAACTCGAATATGTCGATTGCATAACGATATTTTTTCTCAACATCCATACCTCGATATTTTTGAATCGAAATTATTAACATTTAAAAAGGAAATACAAAATATATTACTAATGAATTAAAACCAGCTACGGTAGAATTAATGTTTTGTTCAGTTCAGTTTCGCTTTTAATTGTGTAATAAGTGCTTAGTGGTAAAAAAGAAGTAAAGTAAGTGGAAAAAATAAAGTGTAAAACACATTACTCCGCAAACAAAATCCTTCGGTACAAAATTTTTCAATTTGTTTTTTTTTTATAATAAATAAACATCAGCTGCAGAATTTCTTTTCAAGTATGTAGTTTTTAATGTGTATACTTTGATGTGATATCAAAAAAAATACCGAAATGTTCCTGGTTGTATAGTGCATTTATACCCATTTTGTAATATATTTAATAGTAAAATCAGAAGTTCAGAGCGTTAAAAAAAGTATAATCAGCTAATTTCAGGCACAAGTAACCCTTAGAAATGTGTGCATAAATACTCTAACCATTTTGTGCACACATAATTAAAGTTATGGCATAGTTTTATACACTCTTCTTTTTATTAGACGTCTACGTGTCTATAACTTGTTTTGTGAGCCTTTCAATAAATAAATGAATAAATACATTCCATTTCCATTATAAACGTGAACATTTGATTTTACTTATTCTTTCATTATTATATCCACCAGCATTATATAGGTATCTAGACGCTTGCTCCGTCGATGCTTTATTTATATTTGATATTTCCAATTACATCTTTATGAGGGAGGAATATCTTCCCTCCGTTTCCATGTAGTTTCTTTTTCTTGCATACATTTTACTATTTTTATTAAACGCAATACTTCCAGCCAAAACAAAGTTCAATTATAACTGTCAGTAACTTTATTTTTTTCTTTCATTATATGGCGGTCGTTTTCTCCATTGACAACCTTTGCCAATGTCAAGTGTGGAACTGTCAGTAAATAATTCGATATTAGATATATCAATTAAAGTTGTGCCTGAAATTAGCTGATTATACTTTTTTTAACGCTCTGAACTTCTGATTTTACTATTCATAAACCTTAATATTGGACGCTATATACCATATGAACTCCAATAATAAATATTAATTTCATGTAGCTTTAAAAAAATTCCAGCACGAATGGAACTTGCACTACGATAATATTCCTACACACAACAACAGGGTGAACGGGTAGTAGATTGATTTATTTGCAAGTGTCAAAATATGCAATATACAGAACGGGAACGAAAATATATTGCTTTCCATATCTTTCACAGGCGCATATTTAAAAACAATTTTTTTAAACAATTTTTTAAATTAACGATTTTTGGATTTGTTTTTCTTTACTTGTGCTGTGATACCTTGCTCCTTGCTAAATTTCATGATTAGGTCAATGGGAAATACACTATAGGTTTTGATTTATTTGCGAGGGCCAAAATATGCGGATATTTAGTCACTTGGTTTTGATGTTATCTTAATTGCTGGCAGAAGAGAGTCGAAGAGAATATTCAAAGCTAGTAATCTCCATCTTTAAACTGATATCACAGAAAATTCACTTTATATTTTGATAGCCGTGTTGCAATATTACTTTACGGTACAATGCTATTGTAATATTTGTCGTTGAAAGCTGTTCAAAGTGGGTATTTGAATGCAATGTATTACTTACCGTTGTGTTACTTGTAACTTTGTAAGGTGTTTTTATTATTCTGATAAAATAGTCAGCTGTCATGTTGTTTAGTGAAAAAATGACAACGAACGAGAAATGACTTCAAGACTTTCTTCGAGTTTTATTTGTTTTCTCTATTTTCATTCAATCACTTGAATCTAAAGAAACTCATTCGTACACATTCACGTGCACGAAACGCGGAGAGGAGCAATGCCGGTTTAACATACCGTAATTACTAATGCGCGAGACATGTATACTAATTCCACCCGCTAAGGACGATTGTAGGCAAGAGTTGTGCTAGTAGGAACAAAATTACACCCGAAACAAACTAGAGCCGAAAGTATTTGAGAAGATAGACGAATTTCTTTCTGACATCAACTCTAGTGATTCTGCCTATATATAATACGTTCAATACTGCGACGACCGTCAGTGTAATTTAAGCAGAACACGAAGCACATTTACGTGAATACGTTTAATACGTGGATTGCATCGGTACGCAACTCTACCGTGGATTTACAGATTATACTCAAATTGTGTTCTTGTACCGCCTATCCTAGTTGTGTACATATACACCGCCTACTTGGGTACATTTACAAATCAAATTGCGGCATTATCCATTTAAATCGTAAGGTATTAAAAATTCGTGAATAAAATCTGGTGCATAACTACACGTACATGATGACCAAAGTTTGTCCCAAAATCCTCAAAGCGGTAGAAATGAGTATACTACTGCGACCCCGAAAGGGTCACCTTAAGAGTGACATAAGGCTCGCAAATCTACGATGGACGCAGAGGAATTGTTCGAGTATAGATCGTTCGCTACTGCTCCTATGATATCAGTGACGTTCACAAGTGGGAGACAGTCATTCATATACGTACCCGTCCCGTAACGATACGTCGACATTATCGATTGGACGAAATTTTTCGAGACCTATAAATATTGTGAGCATATTATAATGGAGGCGCGCAGAGTTCGAGACGAATATAGATATTGATGTCGTTATGCATGACATCGAGGCCCTGTGTAAATTAAACGAAGAGGTGACTGCCTTCGATCCACTTGAGATGAGCAGCGCTTGAACAATGATGACTTTGACGAGATAGCCTTTCCGACGTGCAGCTTTTTCAGACATGCAGGTAAATAATTCCATAAAATGGTATATGGATTCAGATGCATCAACACACATAACCATGTACAGGGAACGGTTAGAAAACGAGATTGCTCCAACTGTTCACAGTATACGGATTGCTGATAACAAAATATTACATGTTGAAAGTTGCGTCAATGTAATAGTTCAAGTACCCATGGATAATGGCGTCAGCAAAGCAATACAGGTGAGAAATGTTTGTACCAAATTTATATACTAATCTGTTATGTGTAAGCAAAATGACAAAAGCTAGCCGTAAGGTTGAATTTTATGTAAATGAATGTTCAATAGGTAAGAAGGTAGCTTCCAAGTAGGCAAGAAGGTGGCTTCAGCAAAACTTATTAATGATACTTATCAAATAAATGTTAGCAATAGTCAAACTCAAGCAATGACTGCGACAGCAGAGAAGGTATCTGACCTTTGGCATCCGCGCGTGGGGTACCTAAATTTTAATGATGTTAATAAAATACCAGACTGTACAACTGGCGTGAAATTGTCAGTACCGAATGAGAGTTGTGTCTGCATTTCATGTCTAGAGTGCAAGCAAACCAGGCAATATTTTTCAAGTATTGGCTCCCGGGCAACTGAATTGCTAGAGTTAATCTACACAAATGTGTGTGGCCCGATGCTAACTAAATCAATTGGAGGTGCAAAGTATTTATTGATGACCGTTCACGTAAGGTATTTGTGTATTTATTAGGAGTAAGGCAAATATAAATTTATCGAGTTTAAAAATCATGTAGAAACGAGTTAAATAAGAAAATTAAGGTGTTGCGGATTGACAACGGTACAGAATACATAAAAAAAAATTTCAGAATTATTTAAAGAGAAATGGGATATTAAATCAAACATAGAATCCATATACTCCAGAACAAAATGACTTAAGTGAGAGAATGAATCGTACGCTCATTGAACCTGCCAAATGTACGTCGTTTAACGCTGATTTACAGAGAAACTTCTGGGCAGAGGCGGTGGCAACAGCTGCTTATATTGTCAACCGCTCATCCACTCGAGTACTCTCCTACATTAACGCCGTAGAAGTATGGATGAGCCAGATTTAAGTCACATGAGAATATTTGAATGCAAAGCGATGGTGCATGTACCGAAAGAAAAATGATAAAACCGGATGCAAAATCAAGTGAGTTTATTTTTGTTAGTTATTCTGATTGTACAAAAGGATATCGCCTTATAGACCCAAAAAGTAGAAAGGTGGTCATGAGCAGAGATGTAGTATTCCTTGAAGCCAGTATAAAAAGAAAGATGATATCCATTTCTGCACCTGAAACAAAAGTTATTTAAAAGGTTTATTCAGAAATTCCCAAAAAAATCATGTAGATATATTAAGTATAAAGAAAAATGTGACTAACTTACCTGTAATAGAGAAACAGCCTGACTATGTTTATGAAGATGTACATTCTTCACGCAGAACTCCAATTATTAGTTTTTCAGAAAGTCCAGGATCCAGTTTACCTTATTACGACGAACATTTATACCTTATTATTATTATACAGACGAAACATTTATACCTGATGAGAACCTGGAATCTCCTCCGATGTTTCTGCTAAATCTCCGATCACGCCGAGAATCGCGATACAGAAAAAATGACCCTCTTACATCTGTGTAAATGTTGAATCCACGCTAAGCTTACTTAATATCGATCCACAAAATACAAATGAAGCTCTTTATTGTGACAAAGCGAATGAGTCAAAACAAGCCATGCAGGAAGAGTATGAATCATTAATGAAAAATAATACTTGGTCGTTGGTATGGAAAGAAAATAATACCACGTAAATGGGTGTATAAAACAAAAGTTAATGGAAATGAAGATGTCGAGCGCTACAAAGCTAGACTAGTTATTAAAGGATACCAACAAACGAAAGGAATTGATTATCATGAAATCTATGCACCTGTCGTCTGATACTCATCAATTAAGGTATTTCATTGGATTAGCTGTAAAATATCAATTAAAAATACATCAAATGGATGAGGTTCAGAGGAGAGGCATTTTTACAAGGAAATATTGAGGGAGAAATATATATGTCTCAACCGTATTCTTTTGAGAAAGAAGAAAAAGTGTGCCGCTTAAATAAAACTTTATACAAAGCTAGTAGGCAAGGGAAATTACAGATAATGCTTTATTAGAATTTGGAATATTTAGATCAATGGTGGACCCATGCGTTTATTACCGGATTATAAACAAGAATAATATTATGTTTCACAATTAAATGAAACTACGTGATGTAGTATTATTTCTACTTTCTTTAATTTCTTTAACACGACCTAGGTTTCGTTGTATTACAACATCTTCAGGTGGGATATTAGCAAATATCCGTCTGACTCCATCGAAGCAGACGCATTGACTGTCAAGGGAGGTACTGCAAATCTATCGATACGTATCGCGCCACGTAAAGTTTGTCATAATTGATGAAATCAGAATGTGTAGCTCATATCTCTTCAATGCGGTGAAGGTTCGCCTACAATCCAAGGCAGATATGTATAATTTTAATTTTGACAGTGTCGATTTGTTTGCTTTTGCGGTAATCTTAAGAAGCTTACACCGGTTAATGTTACACTCATATATCGAGCAACGCGGTGTTGGTTGAGTACGTACGATAGCAACGCGGAATACGCGCGAAAGGTAAAACGGTAGATCTATTCCTAAAAAGAGAACACAGTGTGCTCGCTTTGCTGCCGATGCCCACTCCGGGTACTGCTTGAATATTGAGAAGTGAGACGCGATCGATGGTTTCAGTGAGACTTGTAACTTGCCTTACAGTATTATGTTCGTAGAGGGCTACCCATATGTGCAGACGCTAAACGTGTTTTTTGAGGACGGTCTCGTAAATTGTGAGATCATCACGCTGCAACGTGTTGAACGCTGAGACTTGCAACCTGCCTTATAGTATTATGCTCGTGGAGGGCTACCCATATGTGCCGATGCTAAACGTGGATGTAATCGGCGTGAAGCAACGTTTTGAACACTGTTCTCCTGTGTACAGAAACAGCGATGAAGCGATGTGGATATGGCTCAAGTTTCATATTGACTATATCAGTTGTCTCACTGTATGATGTGCGACTAAAATACAGTCTGTACATGCGTAGCACGCCCGAGGAGCTTGACGAGCGATGGGTGTCGTTCGAGCATCGTTCGGCTAATGTCTGCCAAAATTAAATATCGCTAACTGCAGTTACCGCTACTATCTGCGTGCGTACTTACGACATACAAGACGCAGGAGGCATGTATGGAAAAATTATGTATCATTATCACAAACAACAGCTCGTTTATAATGCTCTGAGGAGAGTAATCTCATAAATCTTATGAGGAAAGTAATCTCATAAATCGAGTTATAAATCTTTATCTCACGAGTGACGACTTCATTTTCTATCATGAGCGCGGTTCGAACGCGCCATCAATGAGGAAAGTACAAGGAAAGTATCTGTAGTAGTTTCTAGTAGAATATTTATGTGTCTTGGTTGTAAATATATTTATATGGGGATCCGGGTCCTAGTCTAATAGTATCGATGCTACGATAGGTAAACATTGATGGGTTTAAAATATTTGAAAAAAACATTAATAATAAGAAAATAAATACCGCTATATAGCGGAGAAATATAAAATTGTCGTTTGCAATTAATTTCAAGTTGTAATCTGTTAATAAGTAAGTAGCAAGTAGAGAGAGTAATACTCTTAATTATTTCTATTGTATATTAATTAAACCTCTACAGTATAAAACTTAAAATTTAATTTAAATTTGTTCATCGGCTTTTGCTTGATATATTTGCAGACATCCATTTTATAAAGGCACATATTTTTTTTATTATTTTCCTGGTTAATACAATAGGTACAATTTTGTTTTGATTAAGAATTTTTTACTACACGATAATATTGGTTTTTAATAATACATTTATTAAACAGATTTTCATTATTTCTCAACTCCTGCCAGATAAAACAAACTTTTGAAAACTCGTAAAATATATAAGAACCACGTTACTATGAGTTACCTTTCTATGTTTATTTTTTTAGTCGGTTTAATATTTTTTAGTTTGTGGGTGACCCGCTTACATATGTTTACATATTGTGTTTCAAAAATTATTATTATTCATATTTACTAGAATATTTTTATTCAAAGGGGTTGTTTTGTTTATTATCTTAAGGTAACTCAGAGATTGTAGTTTAGGAGTTGCTGTTTAATATTTTAATAATTCGTCTGTTTAAATTGGAAACTGTCTATTTTTTCAGTCATGGAGTCGGAATATGACACAAGGTCTTAAAATAATTCTAAAATATATACTAACTAAAATAGAAAAATAGTAACTAAAATGTAATTAACTTAAGGAATTTATCTGTATATTATATCTATAGTTATAACGAAGCAACGTCAATTAAAGTAAATAATGTTTAACAAATTGACATTGGTAAATTTACCCCGAGGGACCAGTCCTAGTGAGATTTTTATTTACTGGGACCTTGTATAAATTAATTTCCTGACTACAGAGAATAACTTCAACATTTATTTTAGGATAAGTTTAAATTAATATGACCGTGATAAGAATTTTTACTCTCCAAATTTATTCATCTCGCAATGATTAACTCGATGTTATGTAAAAAACTCTAACTATGTCGAATTTATGTAAAAAACTTTTTTCCAATACCAGACCGGCATAGAACGCGTCGTCAAGTCTCATTAACGTTGTCTAATTTTTTAATTTTCTGATTCAACTTCCACCCGGGAATTTCCCAATTTCTTTAAAGGTAGAACTTTAGGCAATTGAAAATAATATTGTTTTATAGGACTATTTCATAAAATATCATAGAGGAGTGATTATAAAAAAAAGAACATAAAATTGCGTCAAATCATAAAATTTGAAGCAGAATGTTACATATGTTAAAAAGAGGTTGAAATTTTAAAGAAAGGAGTAGTGTGTTATTTATTATATATGTATTTATAAATTAGCTATAATGAGTAAATTAAATATGCAGGGAAACGGGATGCACTATATAATAGTCATTATCTTTTTACCTAACCAAGTTACTGCATAAACGTTACGACTACATAAACCAAGCAAATCAATTGTTCTTTAAGTTAATAAATGTTTACAGTGTTATCTATCCCTTTATATCTAAATCATATAATGAATCCCCACCTATCAGCCTAGCTACTATATAGCTACTATATATATCCATATCTCCATATAGTTGCTATATATACTACAGTGAGTACCTACTTGGAGAGTAACAAGAAGTTATGGATATGATCTTCTTCAGAATAAATTATCCCTATATTACAATAGTTTATTATATTAAACACTATTGAAATTGAATTATATCTATTAAGAATAAAATAATTTTATTATGCATCATTAAATCTGTGTTTTTAAAATAGCAAACACCTTCAAAACTATTTGCTAGTTAGCTCTACTTATTTTCAGATAATAAAATTAGAGTCTTAGTAATTATATTACCTTAATCGGGTCTAGTGTTAACAGTGATATGGTTTATCGGAACATAATATTTTTAGGGAAGTCATTACTCCCTTACATTTTCCGATTTTCCGAAATTACTGACAATTAAAAGTATAGAGCTTATTCAACTTAACCATTCATATCAAGTTGAATGTACGAACATCTTCAAAGCAAGTTTACGCACCAGTTAGTAACCAGTCCCTATTATCTGATAAACAAATTGAATTTGGAAAAATTAGGTTAGTCCTAAGTGATGTAAGCACATTAGAAACAAAAAGAAGAAGCTAATGCGAAGCGATAAACGTAGGTAAACAGGTTGTACTTTTTTGTTAGGGCCTTAGGCCGGGCCTAACTAGGCTGTGGTTGGGCGGGCGGACTCGGTGCCGCCCGTTGTGCCAAGCAAGAGTCTGGGTTTTTGCCACCTCTTCGCTGGCTGACGACTTGAAGGGGTGAATTTTTCCCAGACTGGGTTAAATCGTAAGACCAGAAGGTCAAATACCCGTTATGTGCTGTACACGGGCATTTTTTAAAATTTTTTTCTAAATTTTTTTTATTTTTTTTATTTTTTTTTTACAACCTGATACGCATGTTAAGACTTTGCCTCCTGACAACGAATTATCATCTCCTGGATATAATGGGTTTCGTTGTACGAATATACAATAATATGACTTTGTTGTAAATTACTTGCTCTATATTATTTATGTTACTGTATTATTTCGTGTCCATGAGTTTACTGTATTTACGCAGCTGTATTCTTCAAAATACGGCCACTAAAACTGAGTATGTAACACTATAACAAAAGAAATACTTTTTTAAATATGTTACATTGAAATTCTTCAATTTTTCACTATATTTAACTCAACACCTATCTTATTATAGTATTTTTTTAATTTGGTGTAATAAAAATATATTATATCACTGCAATTTGCAATAATGACAATATGTTATTATACTTGACCGTATATCTAACATTCGTAGATTGAATTAAAAATAAATAAGTTTAAAAAGTTTTAATTTACAAAAGAAAGTGAAACTAACTGATCCAAACATTACACACATTGCTGCATTATTTAGTTTATACAAAATTAATCTACGAAAAATTTTATAAAATTTGTATCACACTCGGAACCGTATATTTCAAAGTCCAGCACATAATTTTCTCTATGTCGAAATTTCTCAAACTTCTGAAAACTATTGCATAAATCTTTACCGACTATATATTAAATGGACTTAAAAATTTGAATTTATTGTAAAATCAAGCTTTTATTAATTTTTTTTACGTTTAAATACGGCGGAAAATTTGACATTTTTCTAGTAATTCCGAATGAGAATGTTGCTACAAGTGGCGACGCACTATACAAAATGGACGCCAATTTCTAATCTGTGTTAACTTGTATGTATTTTTCCGTGTAATTAAATATTAATCCTTACGCAAATATTGATTAAATTAAAGTAATTTAATATTTGAATTAATCTCGATTCCTTTTTAGCGATTCATTTAAATGATATATCCGCAAAGTTTGTATACAGAAGTATATTGACTAGTATTATGTGTGGTATTTTATTTAATGATTTAAATTCAGTTTTAGAAGTTTTTAATATAATAAACTAAAGCGTTTTCCTATAGATCGGGTTACGCATAAATACTTGATATTTGCAATGCGTTCATTTTTGTATTTTCTTCAAATGGTCGCTGTCACATTTTTATACAGTTGCTGAATTTTCTTCAATTACAATCTGCAAAATTTTCCGTGCATTTATACGTTTCAGCAATCATATTTCAGACACTACTTACGTCACTTCTACCGTCCATCTATCACAGTTGTACAGTTTCTATAATTTAAACAAAATTTTAAGATGTACATTTTTCTAAGAATTTAATGTTTCAGCTATAAAATTTTATATATACTTACGTCACTACTACCAAAAATTTTGTCACATTTACAAGATTTCTATAATTTAGACATATCTGCACGACGTACATTTTTCCGTCCACTTTGAGGTTTTAGCAGTCAAATTTCACACACTGTTTATAGCACTCCTACCCATCTTTCAACATATAAACATCGTAGGTAAAGATCATGCTTGGTGAGTTTAATTGTTTCTTAGAGGATGTCGCTTTAATAAATTTGTTTTATAAGATGACTGGAGATCCTATATAACGCATAATATTATAATATCTCTAAGATCTCCGTACACTCTTTATTACTTAACAAACAAAAAATTTACCCTCCAAAAGAGTTCAAAACTTTCGTTCATTAATTCTCTATTCCTCTTTCTTTAGGTATTTTATTAAAATTCAATTGAAAATGCCTAATAATATTTGACCGACACACGAGTGTCAACAGCGTGGTATATTGTAATACTTCCGCACGGTTACTTTTGACGACGTATTTAGATAATCTAAAAAGTCAAGATAACGGAATTTAATAAGCATATTAATGCAAAATTATGTCGACTATTATTAATTAATTAAAATATTCTAGCAACCACTTATTTTCCTTGTGCTGATATATGTGAAATATATATTACACTAGGTAATAATGAGATAGTAAACATAATGTTGTTATTTGTAACAGTTTTACGGAAATACTAGGAAACATTAGTTGTTGAACTTTTATATGTACCGAAGTGTATATGGAACCCACGCATGGTGAGTTTTATTCGTACGTAATAGGCGTATTTTTAGTTCACCATTACGTAATAGACTGTTGAAATTGCTTTGCTAAAACATTGAATCATTTTTTTATTTGAATTAAACTATTTAAAGAATAAGAAACCTTTTTGTCGTCAAAATTAATAAGCTTTCTAACTAAATGCCTCTAAGAATAATTTCATTGTATGAGTTTTTTTTGTCTTATTAAATATAATTACTCACGTTGTTGTGATGGAATAGATTTATGGATGGAGAGTTTAATCTCCCTCCCTTGTTCTTTATAGGTATTTATAAATTTTACGTCAGTTTAGAATACTGGGGATGAATTATATAAATTGAATACGAAACGTGAAATTTTAAGTAAACTTTTAACTTTAAAATCTTCTTAAAGTTATTTCACCATATGGCAATATGCCAACCAAGTTGGCGCAGGGACAGGTCTTGTATATTTACATGAATCATTTCAAGTCATATTTTCCACACCGTGTAGCTAGAGACATTAAATTGTAATAGTTTATTATTGTTCATACTGAAATTGTTCTCTTGAAGGTAATGCTTTTTGTTTCAGCATTTAAGAGATATGATGTCTGAAAATATCTTATTTTGAAATAACTCACTAGCTGGACTATTTGTTATAAACTGTACTTTACCCTCTTGTTGAGATAAAACTTTATTATTTGGCAAAGTTGTGGGTCTAGTATTGCCAATAAACGAAAAGTTTGAAAAGTGCAATTTATTCGCCGTATATCAAGTTTTAAATCATCTCAAATAAACTTGCATTTTAGTTATAAAAGTATTAGAGTAAAATGTTTTAAAAGTACTAACTATGCATTAAATACAATAGTTTCCACGTTTGATACGTGAAAAATCTTGTATTGAAAATTCTGGAAAAAATAATTTATACTTTATATAAAGTGACCAGTTAGAAACAAAATTTGTATCGAAGAATAGGTTTATGACGGATGTCGAAAAATAATTAAATGAACATAGAAATGTTATCGATAACATAAATTGCTGTGTTAACGTTACTCATTTGTTACGTTAATACATTAGGGACTTATTATATAAATTGAATAGGATATGTGTCCCAGGTAAATATGTCGAAAAATTAGTTACCTAGTAATTATTCAAGCAATGCAATGATATTTAAGGTGTTATTTTAATTGATAAATAACGCTGTCTAAATTTTGTCCAAGAATTTGGCAAAGTGAGTAATAAAGAAATTCCGATAACCCACCAAAAATATTAATGTGATAAAGAGGCAAAGTTCCAAGTTATGTTATACAGTTTGCTTCACCGATCGAAGAATTGTTCTTGAAAAGGTTACTTAGTTTTATTTTGATTTGGAAAAGCAAACTGACAGAAGCAAGTTTTATGCATTATTTCTGAAGATTGTTAGTCCTTTCGATATAATTTTCCTTTTCGTATTTTTAAATAAAGTAAATAATAATTTAGAGATTGTTAAATATTTTCATCTCAAGTGTATAACGAAGAAACTATACTAGATATTTATGTACATAAATGAAAAATATAATTTGCCAAATATACTTCTTACGGGTGAATTTCTTTTTCACGTATTTTCTTTTTTTTCAAAAATTAGGTGTCACTAATACGTCATGCCGTTTTTCATATTTGTCTTATTTTTATTCAATTTCTGTTGCTTTTAGATAGTTTGGACGTGAATCAGTTTTAAGTTAAATCTTTGCTTTGTTGTTACATACTTATTATATGTAAGGATAATTACAATAAATTTACTTTATAAACATGATATTCTAAGACTTTCACCATCGAAATTTTCCATATATAAAGAAACATTAAAGCTGAACCATCTGGTGTAGGAAGCTGTTTAGGTACTTAAACCACTTTTAATCTTTTAGCCATTAAACAGATTAATTTATTCATGTTTGTATGAAAAATAAAGCATTTCTGGACGTGTATGGACTATGATATATCCAAGTACCAGTTTTGCGGGTTTGTGTATGGACATAGCAATGAATAAATGCAATCTTGGCAGACATTTTATATTTTGTGTTTGTAGTTATTACTACTAAGTACTATAATATGATAGTTATAAACATTTTATTTCTGATGTGTTTAAAAACCGCGTGACAGCTAATTATTTTATAAAGTAATTTTCAAAACAAAGGAAAATGTTTTTATTTGGAATTAATATCGGTTATTGAATCAAGTGCAAGTTATAAAATATTTCTTATATAATAATATTTCTTTTATTATCACATTAACCAAATTAATTTCTTCACTTTTAGCATTAAGTTTATTTTTTCCGCAACATTCAAGTAAACTGTATCATACATTTTTACTTTAAAATTTTTGTATTTGTAAATTACAAATAATTGAAACTATGTAAATTTTGTGACAATAAGTGATGAGTGAAGGATTTTTTGTGAGAGACACAGAAGTTTTGGAATAAGTGGTGAGAGCATAAGTAGTGACAGTAGTCAGAGCATAACACAAATCCATAAGAAGACAAAATATTAAATAAATCTGCAAAATATTAACTCAAAGAGAAGCATGACGTGTAGTGACGTTGGCAGTGATCGTGGATCTTTAACCGTTAGAGACGTGACATATGTTGAGAAATAACATTATATTTACTGAGGCCGAAGAGTACCAGATGTATAGATTTTCAGTGTTCCAACTTATTTATGTATCCTTCATTGAGATCAGGATACCGCGCATCTCCACAGTCAATTGACCCCCAAAGACCAGATGAGTTTGCAGCTCATCAGCATAAAGATCATTATTGCGATCGATATGCTTGACAACACCATCAACAAAAACTGAGAACAGTAGATTAGAAAGAACTCCTTCTTGAAGCACACTATCGATTCAATCGGGATAAGTATATGAAGACCTAAAAGTCCATTGCTTAAGAATAAATTTAGTACAGTACTTTTTTCAAAACAAGTCCAGTGAAACATAATTTTGTGGAAAATTATGTTCAAAAGGGCAGAATTTGTGTTGGAACATATTTCCAATCTGAAATGTCAATAATTCTAAGGTTCGATATCAAGAATTTTCAAAACCATTTGTCTCTAGATCGGAATTTGTATACCGAAGGCCGTGGATTCATAAAGATAAAGTATTTTTTGCTAGTCTGCAGGAAAATTGTCGCGTAAAAAATTTGACTCGAAATGTATGTCAAAGACTTTTTAATTATTTAAATAGTTTATTAAAATTAGTTGAAATGATTAGTATAATGTTGAAATTCCAGTACGCCACGTACAAACTCCATTTGTTTTTATAAAATTTTGCCTTTTATTTTTAAAATCTAAATATATTCTTAATATATACTCTTAATATATTCGTTCATTATAAATTTTAGAATATATTTATTATGTATAAATTACCACTTTTTACTTATTATTAATACTCTAATTACATAGAAATTTGAATATTTTGGCGTTTTTCTATTAGTTTAACGATTTATTCATATATTTCTTTTTTTATATATACGTCAATTTTTTTTTAAAACTGTGTATCAGGTTCTTTTAACAAATGAAAATCGGTTAATCATTTGTATACGATAGTTCTCTAAATCACATCAAACTTTTCTCAATTGGTGATTAATAGTTTTTAATCAATATAATCAAATGTGACATTTTCATAAATTAAGACCACGATTTATAGTAGCTGACAGCTGTAGAAACAGCCGATGGAAATGTTAACATTTTAATCTGAGAAAATATTACTGGGAATTTGGCCAGTTAATTTAAAATAACATCTGTTGCTGGTAAAATTAAGAGGTATTATTAATATGCTGTGAACTTTTATGTTTATTTAATAGGCTCAGAAAACAAACTAAGATGCAAAGACACGTTTTTGAGACAGATTTAATGTTTAGAACCTATCATACAATTGAACGTTAGAACTTTTTTACTAAGTAGAAAGCTGTATAAATGAAAATTGTGCTCGAAATCCGTAGCTGCGTTAGAAAAAAATACAGATTTTTTGTCTTAGGGCCAGATAAGAACGATATGTAATAATATTTTATCACCTGTCCGTTTTTTATTTTTTTGATGACATACCTAAAAAACCTTACATTTTTTTCATTTTCTTGTCAAAATTAATGTAAAGGTTAATAAAAATGATGTTATAATGGGTTTCTAATACGAAGTACTAAGTTTTTTTGCTAAAAATTATTTCTAAATATATACTATATTTATAATCGACATGGACTAACAAATTTAATTGTAAATGCCGTCATTAGCTGCAGATTACATTATTAAATACATCCCTCATTTGTGTTTCATGTTGATCCACTGTTTGTAAAAATTGCTTAATTCTTTCGACTTTTTTCTTATTACTGTAATTTTTAATCTAATTAATGAGAAAGTATTATAGAAAATGTTTACAGAATCCATGAATAAAAACTGGATTTGGAATAATTCTTTCACGTAACAGCTAATAGATTATTGGTTAAAAATGTTAAATAAAAAAAAATTGAACCAACTCTTTTTTTGAAAGTGGCGCTGAAAAAGTTCATGTCTGTTATTAATCTGTAATTACATTTTCACTCTAGTTAATGGCGGATTTGGTTTCACACGACACTCAATAACTGCCAAAGTTGGAAGTCATATTCAAATATCAAGGGGTATAATGATCTTTGCAGTATGTTGTTGTTCGGTATTTTTGCTAGATTATCTTTTAAACATAAGAAAAAATCTCAAAATAAATTCGTTTGCCAAAAATTAACGCGGGAAGCATTTGAAAAAAGCTTATAAAGATATACAGATTTTTATTTCATTATGTCGATTCTTAATTAATGTACCTACATTCTAGTTGACATAATTTACTGTAACATAAATATGAACTTCTTAATATTAGGTCAAAGTTGACGAATTTTTACTGTATTCCACATGAACAATGCTTGAAATATATGAATACAAGCCTATTTTACGAAGTTCATCTTCCCGTTTTTTACAATTTATTTAACTGCCGTATTTAGCAGATGCTATAATGGGTTCAAAAGTAAGAACATTATAAATTTTATTTGTAAATATATCTACAAAATAAATTTGAATTAAATTGGAAAACATTATTTGAATTCGATTCATAACATCTTCCATGAGCTATTTTGGAGATAAAATTTTCAAGGCAAACTAGAGAAATTGATTTAATATTATTGTACTTGGTGATATGACATTAAATTATTACTTCTAAACAATTTTTTCCCTGGTTCTGCTTTCGCAAAGCCATCTCTTGGATTTCAATAAATATGGACTAAATGAAAATATCAGCCACCATCCATCATTTCTCAATTAATAATGTCACTCATAAGATTGTCAGAAAAATACAAGGTTATTTACCGATTCAATAATCTGATATTTAATAACTAGATGTCAGTAACTATTTCTAAATGGTTTTGTTCTTATTACATACTACTTGTAATTTATAATAAAAAGTTACGGTTAAGTTTATTTGACCTTTCAATATTTAAATGATATCTGACAACTTACTGAATTTATAATTTGATTAGATGTTCAAAGTAAATTTAAATTATTTTCAACTGCCAGTATTTTATTACTGCATTTTTTCCAGCCAGTATATTAATTCAAAACACAGTCAAAAGAGCGTACCTTACATAGACTAAATTTTGTATGTATTGTATTTTTTCCTACTAAACAGGAATTCATTAAATGGTAATAATATTAATTTAAACCATAAGGACGAATTAACTAAAAAAACTTGATAAATATTAATGAATGTTCTCGATGAATGAATCGAATCTCATTGCCATGCGTAATACCAAGTTAAATCATGGAAAAAAAACCGTATTAATATATTGTCTCATTTATTTGAACAGATGATTCGCTCAATTTTCATACCACGTAATTAACTGATAACAAAAATAAAAAAAAAACCACAAGACCACAAAATATGAAACTTATGTATATATATATAAACATAGAACAACTTATTAAAATTAATTTTGGTTGATTTAACTTGACGTTATTCATATTGTTCGGATAATATCAATATTGTCCACATTTAAACTCTGTCCATAATATTTATACATACTAATGTGGTTATGGAAAAATATTTATACTGCAGAAAGCATATACAATAACGAAAATAACTTAGTGTTTGTTACACTATCTTATCTTATGATATTTTTGTGTTGAATAGTAAATATACAACCATGAAACGCGAACTTTCAACATTAATGATATGATTCCGTAATCTTCATTGCTAGTAGCTTATGAACTTAAAAATCTAAAATACGTGTTAAAAGTAAATCAATACAAAGGTAACTAAAAAAATAAAAACAAAATATTAATTACTCAGAAATATAAGCGTATATGAGGTTCATGTCATAATAAGATACATATATATTTTTCCACATTTATTTAAAGTTACAAAAAGGTATTTATTAAAATTCGGGTATATCAGAATTTGCAGAAGAAATAAATTAAGTGAGAGTATTTCAAACACTTCTGTCACAACGCGTTATTTGTAATAGTACCGTTTTTATATTTTATTGCGTGGTTCAGATAACTTTTATACTATAGTAATTGTATTTAATGATGAAAGTTCCGTCATTTTAATGTAAAAATATACAACATTAGATTATTAAGCTTACTATCTTTGCATTGAATAGAATGCTAATAAAACGTACAAGCGATGTAAAGGAGAAAAACAATTGTCAGAATAATTTTCTTTTTATTTTACATAAGTAATTACTCCCGAGCACTAGGGATGTAAATTTAAAAATTCACTATAATTCATTAATTTATCTTTACTTCTTGTGTATATTTTACATTCGTCTGCGTTACTACATACAACTAGGCAGAAATTCCTTGCTGCAAAAATTGCTCATGTCCTTTAATGGAGATCGATTGTGTAATTGACACGCGAATACGAGACAAATAAATAGACTAATAAACTTTCTTTTGCATTTATAATGTTAATGAAAATTAATATTATATAATGGTTTATATAAAAAAGTTAAAGGAGGCAACTGGCACACTTTACTCCCTTCACTTGATACTGTAAGCTATGGATGGTGTAGTTTCATGTCAATCAGAAAACCTTTTTTTTGCCCAGCCTTAAAAATAAGTAAATGAATCTTCCTTTCGTGTAAAATTATTACATTTAGTTTTAAAAATATGAAAACTTGTTTTTAATTAATTATTATTAAACAATACTTACCTAGCCATATAATGTTAAGGTAACTTTCGGCGAGGTGAGAAATGGATGGAGCTGATTAATTCATTAGCAATTAACATTTCATTTACCTATCAATATTTAAGCGAAAAAATAATCCATAATATAATGAAGCTCTTCTCACCTTATTTGGTGATTTCAAAAATTTAATTTTGGATAAAAATATAATTATTTTGTCAATATTAATTCATTACTTCAATAAAAATATCAATCTTCTAGAAGTATTTATTATACTTATTAAAGATGTATAACATAATCATAATAAGTATTTTTTAATTATATAAAAACGTTTTTAATGTCGTGCTATATGAATTTTCAGAAAAAGTTCCAAAAATACGTGCTGTACTTTTTTATAGAAAAACTATACGAGAACCAATTCTGAATAAACTCTAAATGGTATTAAAACTTGAGACTTTTATCTTAGAAATTCATTTCCAAGCACAAGAATCCAAAATTCGAAGTTGTTCTTCAATTGAAATAATATAATATTAATTAAATTAGTACGAAGGCAACAAACTTCCATTTGTTGTTATCTTATCTCACAAATTTCATTGTCAGAACACTTGTTTTAATGAAAGTTATCGAGAACCACAAACGCTGATAGCCGGCAGCTGTGAAAAGAGGAAAATTCTTCAAGGCTATTAATCTTTGTCATTAAGAAGTTATCATGGGAAATTCGGGTTTGCATTATTTTATGTCTACCTTTGATGTTTATACGAATGATTTGTATTACCATTCTACAGAATATCGTCCATTGATATTTCTGATGACGTTTGTTTAGAACCTTCATTTCAAAGGTTTTAACGAAATTTCAGTTTTAGCTTCCAAACTTATTTCCATTGTGTTGATAAAGAGCAAGTCATCGTGCAATAAAATGAAAATATTTGAATGAAATGAAGAAATGAATATGATTCGAAGATAACTTTAAGCTAACTATGACCAATGAATAGACCTTTGCTTGTTAGAGACTGCACTTTTATCTACATTACTTAATATGTAAGCTTCTCTTTCGATCAGTTGGAAAAGCAGCACAGTGAATAAAATGTATGTATCCATAATGATATCGATCAAACTTTTTTTCAAAATCAAATAGATTTCGTTCTTGATTCCCAGTGCCAGGTAGATGTTTTGGATGTTGCATCCAACTGTTAGGCTTAGGTGGGTTGCAAATATTTTGAGCATCTAAATATGTTCTACCATATTTAAGCTATAAAAAGATAATTATCGACGCAAGACTCACTTGTGGAGCTTTTCCAGGACGGTGCAAAAACAACCTTTTTAAATGAAATCATCAAAACAGAAATATATCACAGAGTGACAAGAATGGTCAAATTATTTCGTCTATTTTTCCCTTCCACAACTGCCATCGTGTTGAATTTAGATTGTGTTAGGGTATTTTATTTTGTCAGGGTATTTTCACTTGTATTTCGATGACTTCCTTTAAGAAAAATCTCAACAAAATTTTGAAATTGATACCCATTTCACTTAGGCAGTTTTGTGTAAATGAAATTACAGTAGTATTAAGCTCTTGGGAATAATGCAGTAGAAGTGCATAATCACTATTATGAAATGATTTATAAATGTAATGATCGATTTTATTGAATCTCGCTCGAACTCTGAGAAATGTCAAAATAATTAAAAAAAAAATATTTTTATTATTTGAAGATGCATGGTATTTCGGATGACTTGTATTTAGACCGTCCATGTTGTTAGTTTATTTGTTATTTTATACCTGTATCTTATATAAAGAACGGGAAAATTGAACGGACAACAGATATATGTGAATAGTATCTCTGTTGTAAAGTACATCTACCTAAAACAATTTGAATAAAAATCGCAATCTATAAAAAGAAACATGACTCTTAATTCACATCTATTTTACATTTTGGGTTGACATAATTTATATCAAAAATGTTACGATCTGCTACATTATATGTAGTATAGTTTTATCGTGAGTATAAAATTCAATCTTTTGCAAACTGCCCTTTTTCGTATTCGTCGACTGTTTTCGCCCTCCGTATTGGATTTTCTTGTCCATTTTCTCTGCAGGACGTAGAAAGAACGTTTTTAAATTTTTAACTGTTTTTATTAGGTGCGTGATCAAAATGTGTGACCCATAATTCTGTTTTTCATTGATTTTTGTCAGATTTCTAGGTATACTTAATTAATGTAAATTTAGCGAATTACTTAGACATATAAAATGTGCTATACAAATTTTAATGTCGTTCTCGATGACAACAATATGTGCGATAAGAATACTTTGCTTCCATAATAATATAAACCGAACTTAATCTAATACTATCAGATCTGGCTTAACCAAATATAACCCAACCTAACACATTCTAACTGAATGGAATCTAACCCACCCAAACTTATCTTTATCTACCTAATTTAATCCAACCTGACCCAACTTATCTAAAACTAGTGCAACATACCAACCTAACTCATTCCAATGTAACTTAACCCAACATAATCTAATCTTTGGTCTGAGTTAACCTAACATAACCTAATCTAACTTAAGACAATCCATATTAATACAACATAAAGCAATCCAACTCATCCTAACTCGACCTAACCCACTCTAACCTAACCGAACTCATACTAAACTATCTCAGCCTAACTCAGTATAACCTAACATAATCCAACTTAACCTAGACAAGCATAACCCAACCTAATTAAGTCCAACCGAATATAACCCAATCTAACACAACATAACTTAACTAAATAAATTTAACGGAATGTAATCCACCTTAATATAACCTAACCTAATCCAATCCAACGTAACCCGATGTAGTCTAATTCAAACTAATATAAGACAATTTATCTCATTACAATCAAATCTATCCTAACCTATCTCAACCTAACATAATTTAAACTTACCTAACTCACTATGCATCCTCGAATTCAGACAGCATTTTTGTAAATCTAAAATGATATACCTATTAGCTTGAATAACGTTTGCTTCTGAAAAGTATGCTTGACCCAAATAAATTGTTTTACATCTTAGCTTGAAATTTAAGCTGAATCTCTATAATAGTTTTAATGAGTTCCGTTTATAAGTTTTAAACTTGCGCGTTGAATCTTATTGCCAGAGTATTACTTAAATTTTAAGATTTTAAATAATCATGTCATAATCTGAAAATTCATAGAAAATATTTGGTATAAAATAGTACGTTCGATTAAATCTGTGCCTTTAATTTTATCGCAATAAAATTATAGAGCATATATTCGCAGAGATATTTCAAAAATATTTGCAAAATAACCTGTTCTCTGTCTTTTCATCGAATATTAATAAAAAAGACAAAATATTTCCAAATTTGAACTTCAACTCTGAGAATTATTCCAGAGAGAGTTTCATTCAAATTGGTCCAGTAGTTTTTGCGTGATTCTCCAACAAACGGAGACAGATGGAAATTACAAAAAAAATCTATTTTATATATAAGTAGCATGTTTCACTTGTCAAACGTTTTCTTGCTTATTTTGCGGTAACATTTCCTTGCTTAGTTACATTAAATTGCTTTAGTTACATTAAATTATTTGTTATGTTAATTTTTTTGTATAGCGTCATTTTTTGTTTTTTTTTCTATTCATAAAATAATAATAAAAAAATCATTTAATTACAAGCCATACTTGCACAATTAGTGTTCTGTGTTTATGAAAATTAATGCACTCAGCCTCTGTACTTTAAAGGCGCTACCCATTGTCACCGCAATAATACCGTATAACATTACTTATGCGGGGAGCTGAAAAAGGAGCTTTTCGACTGAGCCGATTTAAATATTTTGTGTAACATACCACAATAACAATAAGGCTACAAGTTTTTTCTTACATCGTGAGAAATATTTGTGCCGATAATTTTTTTCCAAAATCAATAGCTTAGTAGTTCTAAGAAATAAAAATTAAATTGTTTTAAAAATTATTCGATCTGGAATTTTTCGTTCAATCTACACCTAATTCCCAATGTTCATTATTATTATATATATTCATATTTTTGTGAGCAACTCTTTTAGCGATAAGGGCGGGACCGCATTTTTACGCATGTGTCCTATGAATGTTTTAAGAAATTCATACAAAATAAACATAATGTGTAGTGATGTATTCGTGCTATAAAGAACTTTCATATGACACATTACACGATAATCTTGAAATAATTTTTTATTTTTTCAATCTGTCCCTCCTTAATTTAAAACTTAACCTCCATGGTTAAAACTGAACTATTTGCACTTCACTATTGTAATTTAAAATTCTGTGCTTAATTTAGATTTTTTACATCAAATAGTTTCCGAGTAAGTAATAATATCAAGTTTTGTTAATCTGTTAACAATAAATAACTTATATCCTTTACCTAATTTCCACTTATCTGACTAGCACTAATTTTCTAATCTAATATTAACTGAAATAATTGACTTCGTTTTGTTAAAAAGTCACCCTCTGTCTCCATAAATTTAGCTTCGAAAAAGACAGATTAAAAATGTTTTATTTTTCTTGGCGAACTCGCAATACATTACTCTTTTCGATAATCTTTTCACGTTTATTGGTTATTCTTATTACATTTACAAAATAATGCTTTTAGAATATAAAAGAAAGTTGTAATATTTCTAACGTTAATTAAAGTCCAAACAGTTTGTACATTTAATTCTCGTAACTATGGATTATGTTTTTGGTAATAAAATATACAACGAGCTTAAATAAAGTGCCATACTGATCATCAATATTATAATCTGTCATCTTGTCATCAGTTATATTACTTTTAATCACGGATCTATTTTCCAGGTTGTAGAATCATAAAATTATAAAGTAGACTTAGTAATCATATTAATTGTAAATACTCATCATTTAATCAAGGAACTTATTTGCATTGCAATGATCAAATTCCACCCCATTTTGACATTCAGTAATGAACTGTGTTCTCTATCAAATTTTGATTTAACATATTTTTGTTAAAGCTAATTTTGATACTGGCTACTTTTCAAAAGTCTCTCTAAGGTATTTCGTCAGTAATCGAGCAATTATCGATTGCTTGTAATATGTTTTTTTAAGTAGCTGGCATTATAATCTTCGTTTTCTTTAGAAGAGTTTTTTTTTTCCATGATTTCATCATGTCTAGCATCAATATATTTTGTAGAAAAAAGCTGCAGATGTGACAGTAGCCTGAGTTTTTTAAAAATATGTCTGTAATTCCTAGCTGTATTGCGCTATTTAAGCATAGTGTAATCTCGCTTGGGACACTTTCAAACTTCCCCGTTACATTTGGAACATCACTGGCAGTGGCCACAACTTTTTTTGAAATCCGATTTAAAACTTTAGTTTCGCATATCCTAGTCATATAAACCAGTCCTTCCGTTCAAACCATGAAGATAAAATTTAAGTATTCCCGATTTTGGATTCACCAAATGAAAGTCTTGAAGAGGCGGTAGTGTGCTAGACGCGATAAAATCTTTAAGAGTTAAAATCGTTTCTTCTTTATTCTCTTCATAGTAATATGATTTTCATGACTTTAGTTTTGGTCATAGCCATTCTGTTTTCTCTCTGCATAATACACTCACGAATGAGTTTGCTTTTTGTGATTGATTCTTAGTATAAGTCCATTCTCTGGCAGTAAGCGGGGGCTTATTTGAGATAACAATTTTTTGCAACATATCCTATTATTATAGTTTGCTTTTCTGTTTTAATTTTTTTCAATGAATTTTGCAAGATTTCCCAGGCTGTATGAATAATTTTGATTCTTTTGGCTGGTTGCAAAAATTTTGGACACTTTGAAAGTACTAAGGCCTATGATATAATTTTTTTTAGACAAAATAATGACTGTGGGGCTGATTTGTTTCTTTTTACATAATGTTTACATACTTATTCTGTCCATAATGTTTGCATACATATACATAATGTTTGCATACATTACATAATGTTTGCATACATTATAAATTATTTGATCTCTATTTAAGTTTGTTTTTATAACTTGTAGTAACGATAATCATAATCCTAAAAATTAATTTTACATCTTTAGTCTTTATTGAGCATCACTATCATATCAGATCATTTTAAAATAAAAAATCTCATCCAATGTAAACATCTGGCAAAATCTTTAGTGTTTGACTAAACTTACATGAGACATGTTTCATAATCCCAATACTCATATCTAAAATCTAATCCTGACTGACTGAATTGGCTGATACTAAGTATTTGAGAAAGACATTCGCCCTCACAGAGTCACAAATGCCACTGATCTCATACACAACCGTCCCAAAATAACAATATGGCGGTGGATGCATAGTGTTCTCGGTGATTTACGTACATAATAATATCAAGTAATTACTTGTTAAACTAACAGATGACTCTCAGAGACAGTGTGTGGGAAGCATGCGAAAATAAAGCTTATTAT
Source organism: Druceiella hillmani (assembly GCA_039881145.1). NCBI lineage: Eukaryota > Metazoa > Arthropoda > Insecta > Lepidoptera > Hepialidae > Druceiella > Druceiella hillmani. The sequence continues at coordinate 24,416,705 of JAYKKI010000005.1, forward strand.
GAACTATTGGAAATAAAATTATTACAATACGATTTTGATCAAAGCGTCTCGAGTCTCGATCCGAAAGTACCTGGACTCGAGACGATTAACTTTTAATAAAGTCCCGGGACTTAAACACACGAGACGTCCTGGAACCCAAACCTTAGTTTAGATTTTGTGTCAATATGTAGAAATTGATATGAAATTAAATGAAATCCTTGTATCTTTAATTACAGTTAATAGTTATTTATGACGCACCAAATTAGTTGAAGGTTTAATTGTTTGAAAACCACTCGACAATACGAAATACTTCGGTAACAAAATACAAAAAAGAACAGTTCAAGTGATCTTTCAAAAATCGAGACTGGTTGAAAAAAAGGGGACAAACAATTCATCGCGTAGATCAAAAGTGAGTTTAAATTTTTTTGTTCAAAATGGTTCGTTTATGTGCAAACCAATGCAGAAAAAAGACGTATTGGGACTGCATAGTGAAGCATGGCGGTGGTTCTTTATTATCTATGTTACTTCTTTATAAAAACCGCGAGTGGGTTAATAATAATTGATTGACTATGGTTAAACTGAATTGACAAAAATATTTTGAAAATATTTCATCTCTTGTTCATTAAATTAGAAATGGATTGGATGTAATGGTTGCATTATTAATAATCATTAGAATGACCATCATGAACATCGTTGTTTTCTCAAGGAAAAGCAAATTGACAGGATTTTTTAAAAATGTTATTGTGCTACCAAAATTGCCGGATATAAATAGCCTTAAAGTTTCATGGAGGAGTTTGATGTAAAAGCTTAGGACTGCTGTCCGTCATCAAAGAATATTCCCCAGAATATACACAAAAACTGTTAGTAAGGATGCATAGAATTAAAGGAAGTTATTGAGTGTAAAAAATGGATTTTTCAATAAAATGCGAGTTTAGCGTAGTTCTTTCTTAACGTAATTATATACATACGTATCTAATTTCTTGTTTTATTTTTTTTTCTATTTCACATTTCCTTTTAACACAGAAATAGAAGAATTAAAGGAAAAAAATATTTGTAATTTAAATTCTAATTTACAAGAATTATTTAAGTGATCTAAAAAATTTCTGCCAATTTTTGTATATACTGGCCACGATTTAATTAAATTTCCATTATAAAATGACTTCAAAAGAAAATTATGCAGAAACAGGTTTAATATTAGGATAAAAAAAAATGTACGAGTTTAACCTTTTGCGTTTAAAAATTCACTTTATAAGGTAAAGTGAAAACCCAAATTATCCGTCGCGAGACAGCTGTGAGGCGAGGAAGTTCATTTAAATATTTTAATCGTTTAATCTATAATATTTTCGTAAGTTTTTACACTCTTACCTGCTCTGATTGTGGATGGTATTTTGGTTGATTTTTTTGTCTTCGTCGGAATAAGTATTTCTAGGCTATCGTGTTTTTATTACTATCATAAAAGTTTGTTAGGTTCTTAAGCGAAATGTTGACCACATATCGCTAAAAGATTGATTCAAGATTCTTGATTTGTACTAACAAGAAAAGAAAAAGATAGAGTATTTAGGGTTATTTATATCAGTTTCTTGAAATGAGCAAAATATTTTTTTTTCTTAAGATAGATAATTAAATATTGGAATAATTTCTTGCTCTTCGCTGGCTTATACGATTGTTCTCCGTTCCTTTGACGGCAAATATCAAAACTGAAAAGTAACATTATACAATTACAATTTCTTATAAAATTCCATGAAAGACAAATATTGGTATTTAGCCGATTATTTACTCATATGTAATTAAAGTTGGATTAGGATATCCAATTTTGAAAATTTTACATGGTGAATAATACGATACGAATTACACAACATTAAAATGTTGAGCATGATTATAGATGTTTCTTTACTTGAGTTGAATAAAAAGTATTTCTCATGGATTAATACACAATTTACATATATCCCCAGCAGAAAACATATCAACTACGACAAAAATGTGCTTGAGTAGTGACTAAGAAGATTCGAAACAACGTTACCCAAACAGTTAATGTCACAATATTGCTCTGGGTAAAATGAGGTTTACCATTCGTCTTCTTACTTTGTGTTTTACTAGCTTTTTTCCGCGACTTTGCGTAGAATCTCGGACAATATAATAAAAGTTCTTTATCACCCTTCTCTCTCTACGCTTCTGATTTGGTCTACAGAATTTTTTTACCACATCGGTTGTTTTTCTCTTGAATGATATTTTCCTAGGCTGTTGGGCGTATCGATGTATGGCTCAGTGGAACTGAAATAATTGTATCTTCCGCTATCCTGGAATATCCATATATATATATATATATATATATATATATATATACACACACACACACACACATATTTATATATACACACACACACACAAACGCGCGCGCGCGCACGCACACACACATACAGACACACACACACACATTTACCAAGGGTTAATAATTTTACTACTATTTTTGTTTTACTGAAAGCTACTTAATGTTTGATACGCAAAGTATAACCACTTGGCCAGTAAGTTGTCGTTTATCTGTTGTCCATAAAAGTGAAAAAATTGTTTTCAAACAGTAAATATGTCAAATAACGGTCAATATTTTCAATTGAAACATCAATATTTCAATTTTTTCCAACGTTTTGAGTGTCAACTAACATATTATTTACGTATATCGCTGAAATCACTGTACATAAATAATGTGCCTTTAGGTTCACAGTCAGTTTAATAAACAATCTAAAAACTTATATTTAAGTATGCATGTCTTCTTTTAGTCTTTATTAAAGTAAAAAAGAATCAATTATAATTATGCTCGAAATTTGAGAGAAATTTCCAAAAATAGGGTCCAAATATAAGTACTATTTTAAATATATTTTTGAGACATTATAATAAATATTAATTCGGTACCTAATATTCCTAGTATAGCTTTATGTGATAACTATACTGATTTATTCAAGAAAATTGAAACTTCTTCATGTTTTAAATAAGCTATTTTCTATTTGATCTTTATCTATGTAAAATATAAAAAAATATAACAGTGTAAATTATTATTTATTATTTAATTCATATATTATTTCGAAAGTTTTGTGTGATGAAGGAAGTTGGAAACATTTATGTTAAAAAAACCATAAACGGGTTTTACGAACTGTTTTAATTTATTACGATTCTCTACTTCGTACACACTTAAGACTAGTATTTAATACTCGTATTTCCGTAACCGGTAGATCAAACGAATCAGAACTAAAAAAAACTACTAAAAATTCTAAATTTCATCCACTTGTCTAGTCATAGTATGTTTTATCGATATAGTGTAATAATATATCAAAGTGTAATTTCACAGGGATTCAATTTTCATGATCGGTCAATCTTTTTACATGCCAATTTTGATAGAATTTATTTAGAGATTGATGTTTGTAGATATTACTGACGTGCATAGATGTAGTCTAGTGTCATCGCTCTTTGGAGAAAATGTTGGTACGTATATTTTCTCGTTTATAAATTTAACCCATAACTTTGTGTATTCTAATAATGTGTGTAATATGTTAGGATAATATATTTCTTTCCTTTGCTTTCATAGATTTGGTAACTGGTTTAAACGTATTAAATGCCCCTGGAAATTTCTTCATTCTTTTGTATCTGCTTAGTTTACTAGTAATAACACAAAAAAAATTAAGAAAAAATGTATAGATTTTCAAATAAGTGTTATATATGTTTTCTTGCCTATGGTTATTACATTTTTGAAGACAAAAGGAATTTTCTTTTGCTTCCACCTCTCTCCAGTACTTTCACTATCCATATGTTAATTGGTTGTAATTAAGTTCAATGTTAAATAGTAAAAAGTTAAATTTTTCCTTTAAAATTGTAAACATATGAAAACGTAGCAATGGAAGTAAATTAAATGGTAATTATGAATAATTTTAAGAATAAAGGTATATAGAATTAGATTTACAGTTAAGAAAAAACATTGTCGGAAAATTGGCTTCGTAAGGAAAAGTGGAATGCCACATCGTCTGGCAGGATGTAGTTCCGAAGCGGAGAAGGCTATTTAAATATTTTAACCTATCAGTTTTTAATATTATCAGCAAGTTGGTTAACATCTATCTGTTACATGCTTGCGGTAGATTTTATTCTAGAATTTAACGTTACAAGTCCAAATACTTTTAATTACCGATTTATATATTGAATATATTTGGCGTTAATTTTGTAGAAATTCAATATTCACAATTAAATGAAACTACGTGATGTAGTATTATTTCTACTTTCTTTAATTTCTTTACCACGATCTAGGTTTCGTTGTATTACAACATCTTCAGGTGGGATATTAGCAAAGATTAACTCTTAGGAACAACCAATAGTATTTATATGTTTCAAACACAATAGCGGAAGCCTGGTTTGTGCGGATTTTTTCATTGTTTATGTTAGTGAGTTTATTACAGGGGCGCAGTGTAGGTTTTATTATGCCGATTTATAATTTGGATACCGATTTATAATTTGGCTAGGTTATTTATCGAGATGTGCTTAATGAGATTCTTGATTTGTTTAAATGAGTAAAGATAATCAATAATATTTTTGTGAAAAAGGTGGCTCTCTTTTTGAATGGCTCAATTTTTGGAAAATAAAGGTATAAATAAAGGTTTACATAGTTGTTCTTCACTATTTGATTTTTTTTCTTAATTGATTGCAAAAGTTAAAACATAATGTAATACTTTGTTATTTTTTTAATGATAAAATTATAAGGTCTACGAATAACTTGGAAAATTTTTATTTTTTATTACGTTGCCACTTTCTCTTTGTGATAGCACTAATCCTCACTGAAATTAATTTAAAATGATATTTATATTATATTGTGAGAGTTTTACATCCCCGCCAGTATATAATAAACCCTAGAAATTATGATGTAGGACACACTCTATTATTATGATTTTCAACTTTCAATCGACTTCAATTAAGAAAGAGTTCCAAAAAGACTGTATTTTTTATTTATATATTTACATTTTGATATTTATGCATATTTCCTATTTACATTTTGGTATAATTTAAATAACTATTTATTCAGAAGGATATAGCCAACTAGTAATATCACATAAATTTGGTAAATATCTGATGATAGACTCCACAGGTAAACAATTGGAACTTCTCAGCGGGCGATAATACATCATCCATAATGGAAAATATTTATATCCTTACACAAGTTTTGTCGACAAAACGATCAAAATGCCAGCGGAATCAAGGTCTGGTATATCGTCAATGTGCGATAGCAGTCACTTGGGATTAAAGCAATTTTTTTTAAAAGATTATCTTAATTTCGTATATCAAAGATAATACTATAGGCTTCAACTTCAAAATAAAAGTCCGTAAAAATATACCTGCTGAAAGCGAAACTGGCCGATTAAAATTGTAACCAAAATTCCTCTATTTTCTTGCTTTCTTCACTCATCACCCATGGAAGTATCTGGTGGATTATATTTTCTTGCATATTTTTTGATTCACCTTGGTTAGAGAAATATAACGCAACTTAATTTAGGCTACGAGATAAATTGAATCATTTTGGAAAGAAAAAAAAATTGTTTCTCAATATTTTATCCTAAATGTTGGCACGCCAGAAAATTTCCTTTTTGGCAATACTTAAAAGTTAATCACTTTCGCAGCAGGCGGTACTAGAAATAAAAACTCTTATCGAACCTTATAATAAAATTTGCTGCTTTCAAGGCTGTACAATCAGTAACTCATATCAATATTTTGACTAAAAATCTTAATTTTTTTAATATTAAAAATTTGGGTTAACAATGTGTTTGGTATCCTTCTTAAAAGAAGTGATAATAAAAAGTAGGTGAAAAATGTGAGGTTTCATGCCTGTTGTATAACAATTGCAACATTTTTTTCACTATTGGAATTGTTTATTGGTTTATGGCTTTTTATAGCTATATTCAGTTTAGTATCAGATATCATTTTAGTTTATTAATTATAAAAATACGTGCGTTAATATCTGTATATTTCATTTAAAGTTCTTACTGTTTATAAGAATGCAAGTGACGCACAGTGAGCAAGAAATTATTTTACTTACTCAAAATCGGTTAACTTGTATTCAAATAATTGTATCATATGTTATTGGATTAAAAATAATATGAAGTAAAATTAAATAAAAAATTAAACGAAAACTATTTAAAAACTTAATTCTTTTTCTTTTGTTTGCTTTCACTGCCAATAGTAAAATTTATGTTTAAAAATAAAAAATGAACCGTTTATCGATATCGTAGTTGTAATGCTCTTCAAACGGGACTTTTAAATGGTTTTTCATTTTAAAGAACCTTTTCAATACACCTCATCCTCAATACGACTTAAGATTTTGTTTGATAAGAACAAAAGTAACGTGAATCAAATGATTTTTTGAAAATCATTATCGTGAATGAAAATATATTTTTCTATTTTTTGAAATATCATTCCTACATTTAACGAAATGATTTGGTCGAAACCTCAATTGTCTTAGATTGGTATGCTGACAAAGGAAACAAATTATTCATCTTTTAAGATCCATTCTCGGTGAATCAGTTAGAGAGATTTTGCAATTTGGAAATTATTAGCAATGTCTTAATAAATAACTAGTCATTATCTGTGGCGACAGCACTTCTTTAGTGCAGAAAATATTTCGTAAATGTTTATAATGTTGAAGGTGCCAAACTTGTTAATTATTTATTTGCACAAGCACCAAGCATATAAATAAATATATTTTCCATCATATTTTCAAACGTCTGGAATATCGTAATCCAGTTTAGTAAGTTAAAAAAGTTGTTCTCTCGAAAATATATACATACATGTAATTGTAATATTGTTTACCATATTAAAGTTTAATGTTTCCATTTTTCAAAATTCAGGACAAAATAGGTGAATGATTCTTCAGTCCTAAATTTCGCAACGTTTGGGTTGTTTCTTGGGTATGCAAAATAATAGATTCCCCAGAAACCTTCGGACTAAATAGGAACCACGGGATCATAACAATTATTACTTTCCCCAAAAATGATAATTTTTATGATCCCACGGTTTTGCGTGTCTTATTTTTCATTTTCATTGTAAAATTATGAAATTGTTTCTGGAAGCGGAAATTCTTCTTCGATTTGCGATACCTTTATGTCATAATTTATTGGTTAAATGACATAAATGTCATAATGACTACAAATATTAAACTAAGAATTTACTTACTATTTTATAAAATTAAAAATTTTCAATTTTAATTTTCTTCTTGAAGTGGTAGTTTTTCTTCAGTTTACGATGACTTTATGTTATCATTTACTATTTAAATTACATAAAGGCCGCAATGACTATAGATGTTTTACTTTGAATTTACTCACAATATTGTGCATTTTAAAATATTTAATTTTAAAATTGATTCTTGAAGCGGGAATTCTCCTTCGCTTTGCAATATCTTTATGTCAACATTTACTATTTAAATTACATAAGTGCCGTAGTGACAATCGATGTTTTACTTTGAATTTACTTACAATATTGTGCATTTTAAAATATTTAATTTTAAAATTGATTCTTTAAGCGGGAATTCTTCTTCAGTTTGCAATATCTTTATGTCATCATTTACTGTTCAAATTACATTACTATATTTAGTACTACTTTTTATTAGGAATTTACTTTAGATATTGTGAAATGAAGCATTTATAATTTTAAAATTTATTCTTGAAACGGGAATTCTTCTTTGGTGTTCGACATTTTAATGTTATCATTTGCGGTCTGAATTACGTAAATGCCATAATGAGTGTAGATACCATATTAAGAATTTATTTGTAATATATTGTACTTTACTAAAAATTTGCTTACAATATTGTGTACTTATAAAAATTTCATAATGGATTACACGATTATTAATATACAAGTTTTATAAAATTGCAAATATTTACGCGTACTTAAGAAATATTCTTTTGATACTCTCTGTCTTCTCTTTAGAAACGGGTAAATTTATTTTTAGAATATCTAAATCCAGAATGATAAAAAAACGGAAATTTTATAAATGTACTCATTTATCTGTCTATTTGTCTATGAAAAAGCTTTTCTTAGAAATCATTCGATGTTGAAATTTTAAAATTAAAGCATTTTAACTTACTTATGTATTAAAAGTTAACACTCAAAGCTTGAAAACTTTGAGCGGTAAATTAAGTACCTAAATAAATTGTTTGTTTTGATTTCGTATGTCATATGTGGGATGGTTTCAATAACTATATTATGATGATGATGAAAATATTTTTGGATAATTTAATTTACAAAAATTACATTCCAGTCTCCCATTTTTGAAATTATTGAAGTCGACAATAACATGGATCCTGAAGGTCGCTTAAAATTGTTAGAAAAAGTTAGCTATGATTCACAATGTCAAATGATATCTATGATTACATTCAAACGAATCCTATATTACTGAAGTTATTTGCCAAGATGAAGAGGTTACTTTTTATTCATCTACGGTACTTAATCTAATATCTCACTGAAGTTTTAAATACATAAAAGAGAATTCTCTCACTTTATTCTTATTTGATCAATGAAAAATATGCAAGTTTTAATTTGAAACATATGTAGTAATTTAATAATATAACGAAATTTAATCATTCAAATTGTAATAATTCAACTAACATTCATTCTTGTTTTAATGAGTTAGGTGACAGTATGGGAATTTTTTTCATTTGATTTGCTTAAATTTTTACATAAAATTTCAAACACCAAGTTGTTCTCTAAGCGTAAATAAAATTTTACTTCATTGGTTGACTGCTTTTGTACTTGTAAACATGACACAATGGAAATATCAAACGTATTATTGGGTTGTGCCGAAAGAACGGCCAGTACCATAAAGTCATTTATCATAACAACGAATCCTGTCAAGAAAAAAAAACTTCCCTAAAATATTCGTAAATATTTTGCCATGAAACTTCCAGTAACCGAAAATTTGTTTTGTAGAATTAGATGGAAAGCCGCAATTTGTGGCAGCTTGGGGCTGTGACTCGGAAATATCTTTAAACGGTCTTTAATCTTAAGCGGTTATTACCAGATATTTCGACCGGTCCAATCCGCCCCGCACTTAAGGGCGGTATTTTGATTGATGGTTTTTCACGTTCGGGCGCTTTTTGCCAGCGACGATTTTAACACTTTCGATTGCGCTAAGATAGGTTCGAGTATCAGATCGAAGTAACTTTATTAAGTTACCTCTATCTGATTCTTGATATTTTATATCATGTGCTACAAAGAGTCGTCTACAGTCGTTAAGTTAAAGCCAGAAACAATTTTTTTTTATTTAAATTCTAACATCAAGAATTACAGACCTAACTGTCCCTTGGTTACGATTTGCTATTTTTCAATGACGATTTAAGATTAAACTTTTACAAAAATATTAATTTTTTAATTTAAAAATATTTTTTTGAAAATAAATATTAAGGACATTTGTTTCAATATTTTTTTTTTGAGTTTTTTTAAATTAATACTATCAGTATTTATTTCATTAAATTTTTCCCGAGTTTTAGCATATTTTTTTAAAACCTTGAATTTAGTAGTTTATAGTTATTATATTTACAAAATCAGATCAAAAAAATCTATGAAAATTTCTCATGAAATAAAAAAAATACTGCGAGTAGAATACTCAAAATAAAGTTTCTGCGCCTAAAATATATTAGAATCAAATATTTGATGGTATATGGTTTCTCTGCCGACATGTATTATTTAATCTTATCTTCATTTATTTTATCGAGTATGTCTTTCATATGCGTAAAAATATCGCATCCCCTCAAAATCAATATAATTTGATACATACAGGCGAATAAAACAACTATATATTTTTAAGTACCGATTTTAGGTTTTTATAGTCCTAAATATCATCATGGATATATATCATACTAAGGATAGTATGATGATAGTTGTAAATCAATTAAAGTTAAAAAAGTATGTTGACCTTAATATATGTTATCACAATGGCACTGTAGTTTTTTTTTTAAAAGGTATATAAAAGATTTTAATCTTAAAGTCTTTAAGTCAATGTTATCGAAAATTCCCCTCGTTATATCTACTGTGAGATTGCGTGATATATTTTAATGGATGATTTTTATGTGTATTGAAATGTTTGATATCGCAAAAAGAAAGTTGCTGTGCGTTTGAACTCCTTTTGAGGGATTAATACTGAGAGCAGTAGTAAAAGTAAAGGTATGAAATAAAATTCCAAACTTGTGTAAACGTTATTTACAGTGAATTAAAAAAATAGATTATTGAAAAAATTAACTGTCAAATGGTTAAAAAAATTAATAATTTTTAGTTAATTATATTATCAAGTAGTTAACTATAAGATTAAGCACAATTAAATGAAACTACGTGATATAGTATTATTTATACTTACTTTAAGTTCTTTACCATGACCTAGGTTTCGTTGTATTACAACATCTTCAGGTAGGCTATTAGCAAAGATTAGAAAGATCTTTGCTGATAGCCCACCTGCATATGTTGTAATACAACGAAACCTAGGAATTGGTAAAGAATTTAAAGAAAATAAAAATAATACTACATCACGTAACTTCATTTAATTGTGATTAATGCTATTTTTATTGATTTTGATACGAGTCTTCATCAAGTAATGCCTTCCATTCTGGATCTTCGAAAACCTTTCTCCCTTTTGCCGCTATACTGGTCTCCGACGTCAAAATGATCGTTTAGCATTTAAATCAAACACGACATATTTTCATACTAATGGCGGCCTCATCGTAAGTATTTGAAATCATTCGATGGGTCTTAACTGCAGATTTTTTGATATTGAGACAAAAAATTTAAACTTCCCACAAATAACGAGAATTTGGCTTGTACACTAACATTTTTAATCGAGAAAAATTGTATGATGCTGACATAAATCAATTAATATATCAATGAGATTATGTTGTAGAGTATGTATGTAGCTTATTATGTCTATGCTCTATTTACTTCAACCACCAATTACCGCTAAAGCCATCTCTGTAAGAAAACAGCGGAAGCAAAGTTTTATACCAGTCCGTACGAGCGGACAAACTTACTCACATACATACATACATAGCCTGTGAAATTCGTAATAATATTACCCTAGGAAGTTATCTAGATCAAGATGAATTTAAGTGCATCTCATTGGTTGAAATTCTTTTAGTAGTTTAGTTTCTACGTACGACCAATCTTACTCACATACATACTTACATACGAGTACATGGCCTATGAAATTCATAACCCTTCCTTTGCCGTAGTCGGATATAAAATGTTTGATAAAAAACAAGATCTCATAAATAGTCGTATACATCCAGAACAAAACTCTTTCGAACATATTTTGATAGAGCTACAACGGTTTATTTTTTTAATTAAAAAAAAAATTGCCGTTTCATTTTCTGCCCAACATTACACATATATCCTTGAACTTTTTATAGATTTCATGTTATTTTACATTATTATAATATAACTTTTGTGGCTAGCTATGTAGCTATAATAATAGCTACTATAGCTATAAGAATATCTATTTAGCTATAGTATTGTATATTATATTATTACAATGTAGCTATAGTGATTTAATTTATAAACCCATACGACGTTCTTCGACTTCTCATAATCAAATAGTTCTACTTATTAGCCACATATTCGTTATGAATATTCATTAGAAACATTCATTGTCTACCTTATGTTAATCTGTATATTATCGATTATAGGATGGTGAAATTTCCATTCTATAAAGTAAAGTAATGTTTCTTTCATACAAAATGATTATGTTTACTTATTAAAATATAAGAGGTCTTAGTTTTACCCCTTAATTAATTGTTGTTCACAATTTTCATCTTAGTTATACCCCTTAATTAATTGCTGTTCACAATTTCAGTATGAATCATTATTAACCTAGTTATAGAAAACTAAATTATCTTTCTTTGAAGTTATATTTATAGAGCTGCATATAATAATCTCATCAGCAAATAGTAAATAAATCTGTCAACGTTTAAGTAAAAAAAAATCCAAAAAGGGTAAAAGCATTTCTAACATGTTTATTCACTTTAAATCAATGAAAACAATACTGCCCTAAGTGAAAGGATTGGCACTTTTGCAGAGAAAATCTTTTGCCCACGTTAATTGTTCATCTTAATTAACAGTACCAACATTCAAAAAACGTTTATAGTGTGTTTATTATACTTTTTGAAATTTTGTAATAGAATAGTAGCATAGTTTATAATTATATAAAACACTTACAGTGTCACTCTATGTGGGTTCATTAGTATCGAACTCAGAGTTTCAATGGTACGTGCTGCTGAAAAAATGGCATAAGGACTTACTTTGAACAACCTCTCTAAATGACCTTAAACATAATGATTTTTATCTTAGAAACACATTCTCGAGTACAGAAATGCTAATATTTTATATTCACTGATTTACTACGAAGGTACCAAATTTTCATTTCTAGGTGTTGTGCCAAACTATTTCTTCATCAGTATATTAATTTTGTCACTGGTTATCATGTCATCTTAATTGCTTGCAGTAGCGAGTCGAAGGAAATTTTCAAAGCAAGTAATCTTCGTCTTTAAGCTATTTGCTTACACAGAAAATTCGGATTTGTCTTATTTTGGACTAGGGTGGATATTTTGACAGACGTGTAGCAATATTACTTCACGGGACAATGCTATTGTAATATTTGTCGTGGAAACCTGTTCAACGTGAGTATTTGAATGAATTATTTTGTTACTTACCGTCTGTGTTACTTGTAACTTAGCAAGTTATTTTTATTATTTTGTTAAAATAGCAGGTTTTCGTGGAAACAATGAAAACATAGTAGTGAAAAATGACAACGAACTAGAGATGACTTGAAAACTCTCTTCAAGCTTTGTTTGTTATCTATATTTTCTTGTAATTACTTGAATTTAATTTTCATGAAGAGCTACCATTTTCCTATCTATCTATATTGTGTGACATGCATGTGTCAGTGGAAAAGAAGGATGGATAAATATAAGCTTAAAATAGTCCGTTTTCCATGAAATCTAGTATAATTACCAGAGTTTTTTCTAGTCACTTTCTGTTAAATATATCTCATAATAAATCTGTGTATATGCAAAGATAAAATATGGATGTGCTTGTTTGTTTAACATTTAGACAGTATCTAATAAAAAAAACTCTTTCACAAATAATGTCCCTTCAAATATTTATCGGCTTTTAAAATTTGTTGACTTGGTTGATTGCAATTAATTAAAAAGAGGTTTGGAGCTCCCACCCTAATGTTATTACGGTCTCTTGATAGTCAAAGTGATAATTTAAAACAAACTTCGTCTAATTGGTAGTTTTAGTGTTGCTTTATGTTTTAAGTATTGATTAAATTTATGTAAAACAGTCAAGCATCTAACTAAGTGCAAAAATCGTCGTCGTCGTGGTGTGTTGGCAAATAAATGCCGTATGCCTTGTGATGTTGGCCTTTGACGATGCGACGCACCGCGGCGACCCGGGTTCGATTCCCGGCCGTTCGTCGAACGGGGCTGGACTGGTGTTGTGGTTGGTTGTAAGAGATTGCTCTTGTAGCAATAAGTACGCCATATGTATCAATTAGATACATTAAAGTAGATAAATATATAAATAAAATAAATAAAAATAGATATTTAAATTTCCGGATATTGATACTAATTCACTGATTAAATTATTATAAATCTGTAGGATACTTCCCACTCCATTAAAAAAATTGGGTAATTTTCTTCTTCAGTAACAGTAAAATTGTCTTTTTGATCCAAATATTTAAGACTTTGGTTTATCAGTCCAAAAAAAAATTTAAAATCTTAAGTTATTCAATTTTTAAATATTAAGTTATTCAATCACAATTTTATCAGTATAGTTTTTCAAGTACCATTTGTTAATCGTTATGATATACATAGGTTCTGATCGACATTTTTAGTATAGGCTCGAATTTCTTGAGTTATAATGCTCATGACAACGCTTGCTAATGACAAGAATGAAAATATTCTCGCTCGATGTTCTAATTCTTGGTCTTCCTGAACGTTGATGATAGTGACGTGGATGAATGCTAATCTGTTTATATCCGGTTATGTTGTAGTAATTAAACATTTTGCACAATTTAAATTGATAGGCAATAATATTTCTGTTTTTAATATCAAAACAATAATTTGAGATCGTGCTTTGGTGTTAATTTAGCGTAATTTTCTCGCTTGACTTAACTAAAGAAACAGGAAACTCAAGCTAAATAAGTAGTAAAATAAGTAACTTTAATTAAAACACACTAACTGAAGGGACGCCTCTATTCAAGCAATCAGACAACCGTTGACTTTGACTAATATTGAAGAAATAGAAAATAATTCAGTAGGAGAATCACGATATTATTAACTAAACTACTTTACTATTTATAGCATCGCGTTTATTGATTAATGTTTTGGAATAATGGTTAAATTGTATCCACAAACAAATCCAAAAAAATGCTGTGTTTTGATATTTATACTTATAAAAAAATATGTGACCATCTTTAGTTGATTGCCACTATGTTTATTGCCTTAAGGGATATTAAAAGTCCTTCAAGGGTCTTTCCAAATTTTGGCCGGTGGGAAAAAATTAATCAATCCTATACGATGTTACTAATGTCTACTGGCTGCCGTTAATATTGATGTCAACTTTACTGAAGAAATGCACTTATCCGAATTTATCGGTTTTTAAAATTAATTTTGATACGAACGTTACCATGGGCGTATATCATGGGCTTTACGGAATATTTTCTCATGTTTTATGTATTACTATTACATTGTTTTCCACAAAGCAATAAATTTTCTTTTGTTACAAACCTGTCATCTATGTCTAAGCATGTTCTGTTTATAATTCCCATCAAATTTAATCTTTATTGCGCTCAATTTTGTTAACAGTTTTACATTAGTTTGTCACAGGTAGAAAAACTATATATATATATATATATATATATATATATATATATATATATATATACACGTATAAACAGATTAATCATTATAAAGGAAATAGTTTCATTCTGAAATGTGTTACGGATAAGAATTTTCACATTCAAATATTTGCATTATGAGAAACAAATTGAGAGCTGTATTATCGCGCAGAAGGCTGCTGTGGGGCGAGGAAACATTAGAATATTTTAATCTTTTCTTCATTCTTATTCCAGCCACCCTAACCGGAGACTAAAGGAAGTTGTCCTTTAGTCTCCGGTTAGGGTGGCTGGTTCTATTGCCAGAATATATATATATAAATATATATATATATATATATATATATATATATATATATATATAGATATATATATATATATATACATATTTATATATATATATATATATATATATATATATATATATATATATATATATAATCTGGCAATATCAACAATATAACATTTATAATATTGCCAACTGTGATGTTGTTCAGGGTTTCATATACCTCGTATCCAAGAGAAAATATGCCATAACACGATCTACGGTTGAAAAGTTCAACAAGATTTGAAAGAGTATAAGAGCTAGCAACGTCACGAATAAGTCGATTTTAGGTCAGCTGGTTTTTTTATATTTCGTTCCTTATATAAGTTAGAAAGGGACAGAATAGGTCTGCAATTGCCAACATCGTGCCAATTTAAATAATTTAATAATCACGCAATTTAATAATTTAAAAAAAAAATAATTATCATTTTAGTACAGGTGTATTTTTCATATGTCGTAGTTTAATTATTAACAAATAAAATATTAATTTACCAGACAATAATTACGTTGCTAATTGGAAGCCAGACTGATTTATATCGCCATAGACTTAGGTGAGTTAGACGAGCGCGGCAACATTTCGTTGGGAGCGTGAGAGAGATATCTCTAATATAGAGTGTCAGCTGAAGAGAGGAAAATATTGAAATGTTTTTAAAGTTTTAATTGAAATATTTAAATATATAAAACAGAATTCCAATAAGTATATAATGAGACGGTAACAACTGTCAAGACATATTAATGGTAAAAAAAATAGAATTTTTATTTTAAATAGTATAAATTACAAATGATATATATATATATATATATATATATATATGTATGTATACATATATATATATATATATACATATATATATATATATATATATATATATATATATATATATATATATATATATATATATATATATAGTTGTGCACTTTATTGTAATTACATTCTTTAATCAAATTGCGTATCGCAAAAAAAAGAAGCATCTGGAATGTCATCATCGTCATCATCACTGCTATGGTTGTCATCGCTGTTCTTATCATTGGAATCGTCATCTTCGGCAGTTTCCATATTTTGTGGGGCTTCAAAATCTATAAAAATAAATTACAATTCGAGTGAGTTGTTATGTATTTGTTAAGAAATTTTTTTTTTTCATTTAACAAATATTTACTTTGAAGAATAATATCCGCAACTGATGATGGTAATTGGTCTCCCAAAAACCAAACAAGTTCATACTTGTTATTGTTGATAGTTCAACCAAAAGTTTCTGGAGACAATGATGTTGGATATTTTAAATACGCATTACTCCAAAGTTTGCTTATATAACGAACTCGTCATAAATGCTGCTGTAACTCAGCTTTACATGAAGGTAGGCTTGATGAGTCGAAATCTTTAATTTTTTTTTGAAAATTATCATACATTTTTTTATTACGGTAAGCAGTAGAAAATAATTGAAATCTTACAAAATTATCATCGCTGCTATTCTGTACACCATACATCTGACAAATAAATTTTTCCAATGTGGTAAATGTCTTTTCTAGTAATTTTTTAAACGGCCGGAGTTTGCTTTTACGAAAGAAAGCTGGCGTATAAAAACCCTGTCATTGCATGGAAGCCAGGTAGAGCTTTACATACATTTTTTCCTAGTATATTAATCAGGTCGATTATGTTTATATATCTTTGGTGATTACCGACACCGATGTTTAACCACAGTTTCAATGAAGCATTTAAATTGTGCATGTTTGCTAGTAATATTATTAAAATGTCAGTGTCTGAGCATCTAATGACAACTTCTGCGTCAAAATCAATTTGGCAAATATGAAAAACAATCCTCGAATCTGCTTCTTCATGTGCTTCGCTCGACAATGAATCCTCTTTGGTCATAATGACTTTGTTGTTCTCAACACGGTAGCAATAACATTCACTATAACTCAAATAAATAGTTTTGCTGCCTATAAATGGTGCCATATCATCAGTAGACCAGTGGTTGATAAAAAAATGAACTATTGCTTCTTTGAAATCAATGTTTTTTAGTTGAGCAGTGAAATTATGAGGTCGTATTTGGTTGGATCCAATTGAAACAGGGCTACTTAATTTATCTCGAAGTGTACGCTCACAATCCTTTATTGATGGAGTAAAATATTGATCGAAGATGATATCAATGCGATTTGCTTTAAATTGAATGATCATGCTGAGGAATTTTTTCGAAATTGAATCGTATGTTTGAGGAATTTCTTTCATTAAATATAACATGAAGAAGCCATCTATAACTACTATGTCGGAACTCAGTGAATGTGAATTATTATCAGTCAAGTGTTTTTTCAAATATTAACTGTGACTTATCTGTTTTGCACAAGGTTCTATGAGCATGACACATACATGTCGGTACAGGGGTAAGTGAAAAAGTCAATACTTTTTCAATGTGAACTTTGTGGTTCAAAGATACCCAACATTCTACCAAATAAATCTCTTTGCATCCTTAATTCAATCATTTTATTTCCAAGAACAATTTTTTTTAGGAGCAGCAGCGAAGTTCAACGCTTTTTTTTTTCTTTATAGGCTTGTCAAATCTATCTTCATCATTAGAACATTCGTTAATGAACTGTTGTCTTAAAATATCGCCATTTTCTTCAATATTTAATAAAAAATCAGCTACCTCAGAATTAACAGGCTTTCCAGTCGCAATGTTATACAAATTATTTTGCTCCAAAGTAGGATCAAATGGATTCAAATTCTTCTCAAATATTTTCACAAAATTGGAAACTTGTTGTTCATAAATTTTGATTCTATTAGGCTCTAAGTCCGCACTTACATCTTGAACTTCTTTCAATCCACAAACATTGAGGGTATGAGAAATCAGAGCAGCTCTAATTCTATGACTTTTTTCCCATCGTTGACCTGCTGCCAGAGAGTTAGTAAAATGAGAAATACCACTTAATCGTCTAGCTGCGTCCGCATTGATGGTTTGCTCAAGTGTCAAATCAATTGGTATCCTTGAGAAAGGTTTTTCAGTTCTTTTAATTCCAAAGAAACCTATCTTGAAATCATCTTTAAGTCCAGGATGTGTTTCATCAATATTATTTAAATTATCTGAGTATTTAACACACCACCGAGCATAGTTCTGTTGATTCACCATGAAAAATAAATTAGTTATTTTCGGAATTATGTATTTATACACGTCAAAATCACCCATACGTATACTTCTAGATAAAGTGATGTAATAATTTACTAATTGTATGTAAATCATGTAGTATTGTGCTGTCTTTCCATAATCACCCTATCGTGTACGATTGACATAATTTTCGTATGACGATAATAATTGAGATAAAGAATCATTAGGCAAAAGTTCCTCTGTAGTAGTTGAATGTGAAATTTTTGTGGTTTGGTACTGTAAAAGATCATTTTAAATCTGCTCCTTGACGAAATCATAGTCACTTTTTTATTTTTTAGAAATGCAATTTCTGTAAACCAAGTGGCATTAGAGGATGCAAACGTTTGCATCGATTGAAATGTTTTCCCTCAATAATTCCATTGACTGATCCACTAACTATAATGTTATGCCTATGTAAGAAACACAAGGTCAAGGGACGACTTTCATCGAATGTGCTATACTAAAACTCTTTTGCCATATATCCAAGAACGAGCATTTGATTGAAAGACTGGTGGTGCAGAGCCACGTAGAGGGCAAGAGTCTAGAGGCGATCACGTACTCTATGGACGGAACAAATTAAATCAGTAACGCAAACTACGGTGAGTGTATGTTCTCGCAGAGCAGCGAACCAGCAGAAATGGAGAAACATTGCTAAGGAGGCAGTCCAGACCAGGAATACCGAATGAAGAATAGACATGTACAAGCACGCTCAACCTAGCACCTAAGTCATCGGAGCAACCACGACCACTCCGTCAAGGTCAAGAGTGAACGACTGAGGAGAGGAATATATATATATATATATATATATATATATATATATATATATATATATATAAATATATGTATATATATATATATATATATATATGTATATATATATATATATATATATATATATATATATATATATATATATATATACTATACGCCTACAATATTTTGAAATTTAAATAATCCTTTATTTTTAAAATTAATTGCTCTTAATTAGTGGCAAACGAAAAATACAAATAAAATATTTCACTAATTAGTCTCTTAAAAATTTTAAAGTTAAGTTAATTGTAAAGAAATATATATGTTTTTATTTAGTCTCTTGCTTACTTATTAAATTATCATCCAGCAAAATGTTTCCTTGTAAACAACATTTCTGTGTATTTTACTTACAGAGTCAACATTTCAACTAGAATAAAAATTACAACTTGTATTGGCAGATATTAAATTACTTACATTTTCTTTTGTATTAATAGCTTTGAAATTTTCTTATCTCCGCCAATAATAAATAATATGGTCCAGTATCCAATTTCCACTTACTTAACCAGCGCCAATTTTTAAACCAAATATTTGATAAAAAACTTGACTTATAAATGGTCAAAAATTTACCATCCAAGTACGTATGAATTTTGTTTCAATAAGGAAGGAAGATTAAACATTTTTAAATACCTTAAGAGAAATGGTATTGGATCACTATATTCCAAATAATTCCACGTCTTGTCCTCAATCTCGCTTTGATGTATTTTTTGCGGACAAATTTTTTATTAAAACCTGGGTCCCATAAACATAACCACGTGAAACCAACTGTACTTTGGGTGTCAATAAACATTTAAATGATAACTTTCGAAAGTGGCGGTATTCAATATCCAAAATTTTCATGTCCGTTAAAAATTGTTTGTAATTTACCTATATTATTAGTAGAAAGAAATGTTTTAGTAATTTGTTTTCACGGTGGATAAACTTGGAATTTTGTCCCTATAACTTTAATAAATTGTAAGAATAATTAACTTAGAGTGCTACACAAAGTGTGTAAAACAAAACAGGTAACTATTGACAGATTATATATATATATATATATATATGTATATATATATATATATATATATATATATAAATATATATATATATATATATATATGTATATATATATATATATATATATATATATATATATATATATCTTATTACGGACATCATATTTGGTTTTTGGCAAGTATAGGATAAAAGAAAATATTGATTGACTTCAGTTATCTTAAGTAATTGCAAATTGCAAAAATTCAATTCGACTGTCTATATGGTATTTAGAGACTCAATTAAATAATACAGACTTAAGAACTCAACAAACTGGCAGTGAGAATTTTCAGTGGATTTTATCTTTACTGAAAGGTCTTGAAATTTACCTTAAGGATATTAATATTACATTTAATTAATATCGTGATACTCAAACGATACGCGATGAATGAGAACATGGATGAATTTATTTTCTATTTAAACTATGAAATTTTTACGATCATAAAAAAACAATGAAATTTTTTACACTTATTTTATATGTTTACTTTGATTTTAAAATAATAAATAACGTTATGTGTTTTAAACTTATTTTATATACTGATGCCCCTTTATATGCTTTTTTATATACTTAAATATCTAATCTCCTCATCACTACTTGCAGAAACCAATTATGGCATATATTTATCCCGTTTTTTCTTGTTAACGTGTTTTTTCTCATTAGCTTCAGTCTATAATTCTGTTACAAGCTAACATTAAAAACGACATACATAAGCTAACATTAAAAACGACATACATAAGCTAACATTAAAAACGACATACATAAGCTAACATTAAAAACGAATAATTTCATCCCGCCTGCCTTACAGCCCTATCATAATTTCTAAAATTCCATACGTTGTATCCAATGTGTAGAAATTCACATTAAATTAAATGGTGCACTTTCGAAATATATTTCATTAGCTATAGTAAAAATGCATTTATGGAGTGTTTGGATGTGTAATTGTTAGAAAACCATTACTTCGACGAAAAGATATGAAAAAGCTGCTAAAGTGCAAAAATAGCAAAATTGTGGTAAGTTCAAAAATTTAAAAATATAAAAAGGTTCTTGAGATAAAAAAGTATTTGGGGCTTGTCAAGCAAAGTTTAAAATAGTTTATTCAAAATGGCCCATTTACACTCGAACAACCCCATTAAAAGACGTAGTGGAACTGCACAGTGCTGACAGCGGAATATGGCGGTGGATGACTAATGAAAACTAAATGTAAAGAAATACTTTGCGACTATTTCATTGGGTTTTCATTAAATTAGTGATGAGTTAATAATACAAAAGGATAACTACTCTAAACATAGTCCAAAACTGTGTAGAGGTTTCGGTGGAATTTTTAGAAATATAAAGACGGCGGATAGTATTGGCGTTAACGTTTTATGGAGGAGCTAGATATAAAAGCTTATAACTATCAACAGTTCTTCTTCAAAGGTAAGGACGTGGAATATTACCGAGTAGCTAGAAAAATATTTCGTCAGAAACTACACAAAATTCTTTTAAAGAATGTCCATGTTCAAATAAATGGCTGAGTGCAAAAGTCGACTTTGGATAACAATGGATTATATACTGGTATGTAATTATATACTGGTATGTATTATTCCCTAGTTTACTTTATTTCTTAATTTGTTTTATTTAACATAATAGTACTATGTGATTTTTTCAATAAGTGTAGTAGATTAGAATTTAAATTAAATTAACAAAAGTTTAATTTAAATTCTTATTTACAAGAATTATCGAAACTATCTCAAATTTTGGTCGATTTTTTATGTACTAGTAATAATATATTTAAATTTTCATAATGAAATGCTTTAAAGTAAAGTTATATGGAGACGGATTAAGTAATAGAAAAGGAAAAAATTATATTCGTAAATGTTTACGAATTAAACGACTGAGTTTAAATATTCGCTCCATAAGAAAAAGTGAAAAGACGAATTTGTCTGGCGCGAGACGGCTGTGAGGCGAGGAACTTCATTAAAATATTTTAATCTTTTAATCTAAATATTATAGCAATTTTTTCAGTCTCATCTGCTCTTTTATTGCAGATGGCATTTTTGATTAGTTTTTTTGTGTTAGTCGGTATATTCAACAAAATAATTTCTAGGCTACTGTACTTTCTACTACCATCATAAAAGATTGCTCGGTTCTTTGGCGAAAGTGGTGAACAAAATTTTTGATTCATATTAACAAGTAAAGAAGAAAAATAGGGGTATATTAATTACGGTTACTCAATTAGTTTTGTGAATTTTTTATTATTAAAAGCAGTTATTGAAAGCAGAGGATTAATTATAATACTATTTTCTTGCTCTGATTGATGCTATTGTTTTCCGTTATTATAATTTTCATAAAATTGTGTGAAATATATATTACATTAGGTTATTATTTACCGATATTTAGATTTCACATTTTGGTGTTTTGAAATCTGTTGAATATTGAAAACTAATTGTTGTAATTATCTATTACAACATATTCAGGTGCGTTATTAACAAAGATAACGAAAAACCCTCATCGTAAATAACCCTACAGTAATAACGAAATTTAGCGCCTTCAAAGCTGTACGATCAGTAACTCAAATTAACATTTTAATTAAAATAATTTAGTTTTTTTAATATCACTACATCGTGTTTCATTCTTAAAAGAAATAATAGTAAAAAATAAGTGTTTCGTCAGAACTGAGAATCTTCTTATAAGTTACTAATGATTTTTTTACTGTTTAATAGCTTTTCGTAGTACAAACGTAATTCAAATTTAATAGTATTTTATTAGTGGCAAAATAAGAGCGTTAATATCATGGCTTTTGTTTATAGTGTTTACTATTAATGAGAATGAAAATCAAGCATAACGAGCAATAAATTATTTTTATGTACTCAAAATCGATCAACTTCTGTATCCAAATAATTACATATTTCATTTTATCGAACATTTTCTGAGGTAAGGAATCATCTACATAAAATAGTCATAAATAAAATTGTTTTCTTCTCAACGATAAATATGACTATATTCATAAAATAAATACTACCACTTAATTTACTTACATTGCGATAAGTGCTTCTTGTTATGTTTTTATATATTTAATTTTTTTTTGTTATTAACATTCAGTTAACGGGACTTCTAAATTTAAAATGTTAAATGGAATCTATTTTTTATTTTAAAGAACCTTTTGAATACACCTTATCCTACATTAGATTTAAGATTTTGTTTGATCCTATTCATGGATCATCGATCTCTTTTATTAAAATACCAATTTCATTTCCTATATTTGGTCGAAATCTCAGTCTTAAATTGATATGCAGGTAATAGGAAGAAATTATTCATCTTCTAAGATCTATTGTCCGGGAATCAGTTAGAGCAACTATGTAATTTGGAAATTATTAAAAATATCTTGGTAAATAACCTTAGTAATAAATAAATTAATTGCAATAACTTTAAGTAATTACGAAAATTCCATTACAACATTAGTTGCGGATGCCCTTAGTCGAAACCATAATGACATATTTAGGAAACACGCTGGCCTAAGATTAAATTTGTATAAACCATATCGTTAACATTGATATGAGTAATTCTATTCTTCTAAGACATAATTAAATTCGATCCATAGGATTTTTAATTATTATCACTGCTTCATTGAGTTCGATAATAATGTATTCTCTAAATCTCTGATTTTCAGCGTCCAAGATATTAAAATGTATTAGTACAAGGTCAATGCTATCCGATTCACTAGTTTTGTAGTACAGAGGAAATTAACTGATTTTCCACTCACGTTTTTCCTAACTCTTATGAATATTAGTAATTCTATTCCGCTAAAGGTAAAAAATATTAGGATATGCACGAGATAACTAAAAAATGACACGTACATATTAAAAGTTTAAAAATATTTCTATTAACTAAAAAAAATTAAGTTAGAATAATTGGGCTATGATTTATAGTGGTAACCTATAATGTGATCATTGGTTTTTGTTAGATGTTTTAAATGTGAGTGATAATACAATACTAGATTTTACGAGTTTGCATTCTTTCTCGGTCTTCAACGTAACATAATAGAAATCGTAGAATAAAATTGGCCGTGATTTACTCGACAAAGAATATTTTCTATGGCCTCGTGCTTTTGGGCGTCGCTTTGTTCATTTACATTATAAAATTATGAAGTTGATTAAGGAAGCGGAAATTCTACTTCGGTTTGCGATGTCTTTACGTCATTATTTACTGTTTAAACCACATAAATGCCGTAATGCCTACATGTGTTATATATATGTGTTATATATATAGTAGATATTTCGATACAATGAGATTATAAGTTTGATGTTTTCTTTTGTGTAAAAATATAAAACAGTCAACCACATGAAAGTAAATTTTATTTGCGCTTCAAAAATAACTTGAAATTTGAATTTTAATGTAACAATTTGAGCAAACCAAATGAAAGGACAAATTAATAAATAGCAATCTTTAACATTTTCGATAGTTGTACGGTTGAATACATATAAATGATATACTTTTATTTCCATAAAACAACACGTTTTGCTTCTCTCTTATCTGTTAAATTTTGTGAACTGTAACATTTATGTAATGTGAACAGAAAATAATGACTTAAAGATATCGCAAACCAAAGAAAAATTCCTGCTTTAAGAATTTAATTTCAATATTGTGTACTTAAAAACTTTCGATTTTAAAATTTATTCTTAAAGCAGGAATTTTTCTTTGGTTTGCGATATCTTTAAGTCATTATTTTCTGTTCACATTACATAAATGTTACAGTTCACAAAATTTAACAGATAAGAGAGAAGCAAAACGTGTTGTTTTATGGAAATAAAAGTATATCATTTATATGTATTCAACCGTACAACTATCGAAAATGTTAAAGATTGCTATTTATTAATTTGTCCTTTCATTTGGTTTGCTCAAATTGTTACATTAAAATTCAAATTTCAAGTTATTTTTGAAGCGCAAATAAAATTTACTTTCATGTGGTTGACTGTTTTATATTTTTACACAAAAGAAAACATCAAACTTATAATCTCATTGTATCGAAATATCTACTAGCATCACAAAGTCATTTATCATAGCAACCGAAACCTGTCAAAAAAAAACTTCCCATAAAATTTCGCAAATATTTTACCATAAAACTTCCAGTCAAAGAAAATTTATTTTGTCGGAATAGGTGGAATACCGCTGCCTGTAGCAGCTGGGGGCTGTGAGTCGGAAATATTTTAAAACAATATTAATCTTTAATCTTTAAGCGTTTATTATCGGATATTTCGACCGATCTGATTCACCCCGCAGTTAAGGGTGGTATTTTGATTGACGGTTTTATACATTCGATGGTTTTTTGCTATTAAAGTGAAGTGATTACGTAAAGAGGGATTTAATTCATGTATTGACATGTTTATGTCCTCAGTTACTATCAAGATTAATTACAATAATAACCATACAGTTAATGTACTATGATAATCACTCTTAGCATTGTTTTTCTTAGTTTCGTTTCTAACAAAAAAGTTCGGGGATCAGATCGAATTATCTTTATTAAGTTATCTCTATTTGATCTTTGACATTTATTATCATATGCCATGTAGTGTCGTCTACAGTAGTTAGGTTAAAGTCAGAAATCACTTTCTTTTTATTTTTATTACTAACTCAACAATTGTAGAGCTAACTCTCTGTTTGTAACGGTTTAATATTTTTCAATAAAGATGTAAGGTCAAATTTTACAAAAATATAATTTTGGATTCATTGCTTAATTTAAAAAATATTTTGTTGAAAACAAATATTATAACATTTTTCGCATTGTATTCTTCTGTGCAATATTAGTATTTATTTTATAACATTTATCTCACATTTTAGCATATTTTTCGAAAATATTGAATTTAGTAGATTTGGATATAATATTTTAAAAATTTTTAAGATTAAAACATCTGAGACAATATTCATAGAAAGTCTTCAAGAAATAAAAAAAAATTATAAAGGTTCCGCACCTAAAATATATAAGAATCAGATGTTTGGTGATAAAATTCCCTATTAAAAGATATTAATATTATCTTTACAATGTAAATATATTATTAATTATGTCTTTTATATGCATAAAAATATCGTACACCTACAAAACGTATAAGTTGAAACATACAAGGCAATAAAAAACTCTAGTTTAAAAAATATTTTGATCATAGACATATATATATGTATATATATATATATATATATATATATATATAAATACATATATATATATATATATATATATATATATATATATATATATATAATCAAAACGTTTTAAAACCTATCAAAACGCGTTAAACGAGTCCAGACTAAGGTCATTTTGGTAAGACCGAGAATATTATTGTACGCACTCACTTAAAATTTACACTATCTGATTAATGAAATGAAGTCTTGAATTTAGTTTTTTAGAATAAAGTTTTAAATTTACTTTTAAAACAATGAAATATCCTAAAAAAATGTCTCACAAACCAAGTATTCCAAAAACTGTTCATGTATGTTTCCAAAATGTGTATTTCTTTTTATTGTAACCATAATTTATTTCTTTTTGGTTTTGAAGGTATCTTGTCCCATGAGATTTTTATAGAGAAATTGATATTAATACGTTTCTTTAGCTGCAGTCTTACAACTTAACGTAACCTGTCTCAAATGTTTGAAACCCACAGCCATCCTATTAATAGTGTCTGCAGTACAAAGTTCATCTCGCAACGGAACCTGCGGTTGAGTGTATCGTGACTCTGCAACGACTTTGGTTCAAGTTGGCTCGTTGACATGCACAGAAGGTAACGGTCGTTAATTACGTGTATTAAGAGAAAAATTTTGATATATAAATGGGACTGTTTACAATGCGATACATACACGCCTATACAAATACGCTTGTGTGCTTTTATTATACAATGAAATATGAAATATATAGACAATGACAGAAATACAGTGCACTTGGTCTCGCATTGTCCTTTAAATTTCATAAATATTAAAAACAATGGAACATTACGCCTTACGAGGTTTTACCCTTATTTTCATCTTCGTGTCATTCTCGGTTGACTTAACTTTTTTCGTTGTCTAAGATGTAATTTGTTTTGTATAGAATAAAATGAGATTAACGAAATATTAGCAGTTGAAAAATCCGGTAAAAAAACATCCGTTTATAATTTACCTTTACCATAAGTAGAAAGGAATGTTTCTAGTAATATGCTTTCCTGTTGGATAAACTTGGAAGTTTCACCTCATAGATATTATATTATTTAATAGCATCTAACAAGAACTACTTTAGGGTACTACTGTCTACCCTTTGCCAGTGTTAGTTGAAAATATTTCATGCCAATTGTATTTCACAGTGAAGACTATTTGTATTTCAAACTGATTATTTTAGCTTAATTCATTCCTTTTATTACATTCATTTTAAAATAATAATTACTCTTCTATGTTTTAGATTTGTTTTACATATTGATATTGTCCCTTTAGATGTTATTTAGAGGTAAATATAACCGAATGTCGTCATCACTACTTGCATTAGAAAATTATGGTTAAGGTTTTTCGCATTTTTCTTGTTAACTTATTTTTTGTATTTTTTCTCATTAACTTCAACCTATGATTTTATTAAAACCTTATTTTAAATACGAACGAAATATTTTATACTAATTTCATCCCGCCTGCCTTGTAGCTCCTCCGTAGTTTCGAAAGTTGCATTAGTTGTATAGAAGGTATAGAAATTCACATTAAATTAAATGGAACTCCCTGGAAATTTATTTCATTAACTACGATAAAAATTAATTTATAGTGCGTTAATGTAGTTGGACTTAAAATTGTTAGAAAATCATTACAATTGACAAAAAATAACTTGAGTAGAAAAATAACAAGAATCGTGATAAGTCAGTAGATTAAAAAGGTCTGAAAACATAAATAAGCTCTAGCTTAGAAATATACGGCCACTTCAATCACAGAATATAAATTGCATTACAGTTTTATGGAGGAGTTAGATATAATAGCTCATGGCTACCTACAGTTCTCCGTCAAAGAGGAGAAGAACTGCCAAGAAATTCTTGATAAGGATGTCTATGCTTAAAGAAAAGTGATTGAGTGAAAAGGTCGATTTTTCGATAAAAATGAAGAACAGCGTAGTATTTTCTTTATGTAATTATAAACTAATATGTGTAATTCCTTAGTTTGTTTCATTTATTTATTTTATTTTAGTGTAGTAATACTACGAGATTTTTTGAGTAAATATTGTAAATTTGAATTTAAATTCCAATTTACAAGTATTCCTGAAATGATTCCAAATTTTGGTCAGTTTTGTATGTAATAACCATAATATAATTAAACTTCCATAATTATATACTTTAAAGTTATACAAAGGCAGATTAGTCATTAGAAAAAGAAAGAAATATATTCGTAAATGTTTTACGAATTAAACAGTTGCGTTTAAAAATTCGTTTTATACGAAATAATTGAATTTGCGCGTGAACGGAGACGGCTGTGAGGCGAGGAACTTCATTCAAATATTTTAGTCTAAATATTATCGTATTTTTTTTTATTATTATCTGCTCTTGTGTTGTAGATGGCACTTTCATTGTTTTTTTGTGTTAGCTGGAGTATTCAAAATAAGAATTTCCCGGCTACTATACTTTTTACTACCATCACAAAAGGTTAATATATTTTTTAGCGAAAAGTGGTTTGCATTGCATTAAAAATTAAATGAGAAAAAACGAGGATATTATTTATTATAACTTACATTAGTTTTGCGAAATTTTTGCCATTAAAAGCACAGGATTAAATTTTCACTATTTTCTTATTCTGATTGATGCTATTTTTTATGCTATTATAATTATTCATAAAATTTCATGAAACATATGTGTATTTATAGTTTTAGGTTACAATATGTCGATATATTGATTACATTTTTGGTTCTTTCGTATGTGTTCGATTTCGAATATTATGTGGTAAACAATATAATTACACGAATTATGTAATTTAAATATAGTGAGCGTGATTAAATGTGTTTCGGTATTTAAATTAAACAGAAAGT
This sequence comes from Druceiella hillmani, assembly GCA_039881145.1. Lineage (NCBI taxonomy): Eukaryota > Metazoa > Arthropoda > Insecta > Lepidoptera > Hepialidae > Druceiella > Druceiella hillmani. The sequence goes on from JAYKKI010000005.1 coordinate 24,445,883, forward strand.
ATTTCTCACTGATTAATACAACAAATACATCATTCAGCTTCGATCGATGCTTTCGATCAGTTTCATCGGTTTCGATGAAAATGTATTTAAGTAGTAACTAAGAAGTTTCGAAATCCTACTTAACCAAAATTGGTAATGAATACCGCTTGTCTGCTTACTTAGTTTTACTATTTCTTTCCCGTGACTTTGTCTGCGTAGAATTCAGGATAATATAATAAAATATATTTTATCCCCCGGTATACATGTCTTTCTTGTAATTGAATATCGTGTTTTACTTATTACTTGTTTTACTGAAATATTGTGTTTTACTAAGTAATATATTCACGTGATGAAGAAATTATTAAAATTTAAAAATAGTTTCATTACTCAAGAGAAAAACTATATACTATTGAATACTTAAGCTTACATATAACCATCCAAGTACGAGATGTACTATGAAAAACTATGTAGTATGAAATACCATGCAAATATGTGTTTTACTTACATTTAAGTTTTCTTTCTACTTTATTGTAATCTCCTCTGGATATTGTTTTACATTTGCTCCTTCTGGTGAATGTTACGTTCAAAACTATTAAATTCTAAACTGAAAAAATAAGCTAAAATACAAAAAAAATGTAATAAAATTGTTATAGTTTTTTCTAAAAATATTATTGACATCAAAACGTGGAATTGAATATATTAGGACGGCTACTAAGTTTTTAACCACAACATTGGGACTTTTCTAGAAAGATTTTCGAAACTTCTAGAAGGATTTACTATAGAAGTACAAATAGGCCAAAATTCAGTCAGTTGAAAACAGTTAGCGTCGAAGCTTTAAGTGAATTACATAAAAGGTAATGGATTTAAATCGATATCAAATACGGATTCTATTACTTTACGAACATCATCTGGGTCACGATGTAAAGGCTGTCACAAATAATATATGTCATGCGGTGGGCGACTCGCCCATGGTGGTTTTCGCAACGACAAAGATTTGGTTCAGAAAGTTCAGGCAGGATTTGGTTCAGGAATGAGGACTACGATCTTGAGGATGAACCCCGTACCGGAGGTCCTGTTGAATTCGACGTTCAACGATTACGACGCTTAATTAAGGAGGACCTGCGACTGACGACTTGTCAATTGGTAGATGTTACACTGCAGTCATGGCACCATAGAAACACATTTGCACGAATTGAGAAAGTGTTAAAATACGGTGTGTGGATACCCCATGAATTGTCTTCATACTACCTTCGGTTCTGAGTTGATACTTGTGAACATTTATTGACATTGGAACATAAATTGGACTGGCTGAATCAGTTAGTAACTTGTGATGAGAAGTGGGTTATATACGTTAACCAAATACGCAAACATCAATGGCTAGGTATCGGAGAAACAGGAGTTTCAGTATCTTAACCTGGAATAAGTGCCAAAAAGGTGAGGCACAGCTACTGGTGGGATGTCAAGGGCATTATTCATTGGGAGTTACTTTCAGACGGATCTGCAATTAATGCACATATTTACTGTGAAAATTGGACCGATTAGCTAACAAATTGAGCAGTCAACAGGATCGAGTTTATTTTCTATATAATGATGCTAGAGTACATATTGAAAAACGTACTCCTGATAAATTAGAGGAGCTCGGCTGGGTTCTATTCACTCATCTACCCTATTTGTGCTCTTTGATTACCATTTATACAAGGCGTTAAAGAGGATCTCCAAAACGACCTCGGACAGTTTTTTTTTAATAAAACTCACTGGAATTTGACAAGAAAGGAAGAAGAGGTAATTTAGTAAATTTGATTCGATGTAATTTTCTTATATTTATGTTAAAAATCGAAATCTAGCATAAATCAATGTTAAGAGTAATTTACTTAGTATACTGAATACATGCTTATTACAGCGTTTAATACGGATAATAACTGAAGACATAAAAATATTATGAGACGAAGAAGAGCCCTCTTTGCGTAATCGCCTCGCATTAATTATTGCTGTCAAAAAGCGCCTGAACGTGAAAAAAAGTCAATCGAAATACTGGGGTGGATTGGGTCGGTCGTAATACCCGATAATAACCTCTTAAAGACTGAAATATTAATAATGTTGAAGGACCGTTCCAATTCACAACCGCTGGCTGCCACAATCTGCGGTTTTCTACCTATTCCAATGAAATTTCCTATATTGGAAATTCGTGGTGAAATATCTAAAAATATTTTATCGGAAATTTTTTCTTTTTTTGATCGATTTAATTGTCATGCTATAATTTATCATATGGATTTCATCTATTTTTTTCTACCCTGTTGGTTTTTTTTTCTTTCCCAAAAAAAATCAAACAAATGTAGGTTTATTAGTAAATAATGTTCAGGGTTACATACACTAATTGTAAAAAATAAGTTTTCACTTCTGCAAGAGTTATTAAATAAATTGAGACTTGTCAAAGCTTCCATTGATGTTTCTATTTATTAAGACCTTAGATTAATTAAATTCCTATAACACAGAAACTATTTGGTTTATTTTGCGATAATTTTAAATTAATTATTTAGCCATATGTTTTATTCCCCCATTAAAATTTAAACTGAAATTAGAAACATTTTTTATTCCAGTTTGTAAACAATTTCGTTTTTAAACAATTTCCTAAACTGTAAATAAATATTTCATTAAAAAAAGAGTATGGTGGAGGATATTTCACATATTCTCATTGCCATGGTTCTCAGGGAAAATATGTAAGCACTTCAAGGGTTTTTCGGTAATTTGGGATGTGTAAAAAAAAAACAAATGACGTAGCTTTTTGTGTCAGTCGTAATTGAGGGTAATTTAATGAGTATGGTGTTGTATTTTACAGTTCTCTTATTCTCCTTATCTTCTCCAGTAATTCCAGTTTTGTGGTTTGATCGGATTAGAACTAGAATGAAGGTATTATTTATGCATCCAATTATACAATTTACATAGAATAAATATTAATTAAGGAAATTCCACAAATTTATATTCACAAGTAACAGCTATAGCCTAGTTATTTGAAAATTTACCCATGAGCACACTGTTTATAATAAAATGCGAAGCTCGAAAACATATTCACCACTTTTTCCCAATAACTAATTCAAAGTTGAAATAAAGAAATCTTCTCGGCAATAGAATAAAGTTTTTACAGCTTTTATAATAGATCTAGCTTAGATATATCTTTGTAGAGAAGTATGTAAACACTACCTTAACGAATAAAGTTAGAATAAGAATTTTAATAATAAAGCTGGATCTTAATTATTTGAATAAAGGAGCTTACGGATCATAAGTTAGTAAGTACAGTTGAGTTCAATATGATATGGATAGATGAGATATTATGCAAATATACATTTGATAAGATATGTAAATAATATTTGGTTTTTTATTTCGATTACATATTTCATGAGCATTTCATTTTTCGTGTAATTTATTATAATTTTTTTGTTCCACATGGGATACTCAAAAAAGTTTTAGTCTTAAAGCCTCAGTTAAAACAACCTACGAGTATCGTGAATTCAAAAATCTTATAATACTGGTTCTGCCCTTTTTCTTTATTTTTTTCGAATGTAACTTTTTACTCTTTATAATATATCAGAAATAAGTGATCGTTTAATAAAATATTTCTGTCGTGTTTACCTTTCAAAGTCACAAAGTTTATGAAAAGACAATACGGTCCTTTACAGGCGTTAAAAGGTGCGTCGAAGAGCAAAGTTTGGAATTAAAATAAACGGGTAGCGAGTTATTTATGTTGTTGTATACGTCACATTGGTTAAAGAATCTTGAGTTTGTAATTTTAACGTAAAGGTTGCCTTATGAAATTTTGGAACGTAAATTTTGACTACTGTTTAATCGTAGTATCTTTTTCGCATTATGAATTGAAGTCCCTTTGGTCATTTTTGAAACTTAATTTGTGAACTGTAAGGTTTCAAAGGGATTAGTAATATGGCGCCGTAAGAACTTTGTTCTGTTGCAATTCAAAATCTAGAGAAAGGCGTCAGAAAGGCTTCTTGAGAAAGCTTCTTAAATTTTTACCGACGATGTTGAAGATGTAATTTTTTTAATGGAATAAATACGGATCCCATATAGGTGTGTGATATTACTATTGTTATGCTGACATAATACCTACTTACATTCTTCATTCCTTCCTGTTCTTTCTGAGATATGATTCCTTAAAATATTTTGTATTATTATCTCTCACTCCCGACGGGTTATTTTATAAAGACGTATGTCAGCAATCTAAATTAATCAAGATAACGACATTTATTGTGTCAATGGAAAATTATTTCGGCCACTTTTTAATAACACATTGAAATATCTGGGCAACTATTTATTTTCCCTAAACTTGTGAAATATATGTCAAATTATTATTAATATTAATCTTTGTAATATTTTAATAAAAATATATGGAAACCTAAAAATGTTCAAAGTTATCTAAGTACATAAGCGTATACGGAACTCTTGGAGTGCCAATTTCCTTCGTAATTGAAAGGTTTATTCATAGTTCGCTATTACGTTATTGAGTGAAAATTACTTTACTGTAAACACTGAAACATCTTTAATGCGTGAATTACTTTACCATTAACACTCAAATATATTTTATGGAAGAACGCCCGCGAAGAATATTAAACGCCTTTTCAATATAATTTACGCGTTCACTGGTCTATATGGCACAAAATTAAAGTTTACGTGTTGTGTTGCCAGAACTTGCTTATCATGCCGACGGGTACAGTGAAAACATGTGATAGGGAATCTTGGAGCATTTCTATGCTGTGGGGCTCTCAAATTATTAAAAAATACGCTTCAGTGATGCATTATTATTGGGATATTTTAGGGTCATTTGGTATTGAATGCATTATTTTATATGTTGCAGTCCAGACGCATATAAATACCTATTTTTTTATTTTTATTAACCTTCTAAAAAGTCTTAACTTCTATAGGATTCATGGAACTACAGCGCTTAGAAATCGTTCGGAATCTTATTCTATAAAAGTTTAAAAAGAAATAAAGGGTCTGCCACCATTGCAAAATATGTCAAAAAACCAACAAAAACAGGTTCTGGAAGCATAAATATTTTCTTTATATATGACAGGAAATACTAATGATAGGTAAAACGTATATTCGGCTTTATCGATTTCATGTTGTGAATTTGTAAATCCTTTAATTTGAAGTAAAAAGGTTAAATTTACAGAATGATACGTAATATCGTCGTTCTCACTGCTCATCTCAAAAATCAGACTAAAATAACTATTGTATGAAGTAGTTGATACGGCATTAATTTCGTGGTCCTAAAATTCAAGTTATCTATATAATATATATATATATATATATATATATATATATATATATATATATATATATATATATATATATATATATATATATATATATATATAATCTACAGACTTTCATTTGATATATTGATTGTAGGATAGAAATTGAACGAAGTGGTTTAAATATAAGAAAGAACATGTTATTTATAAGCTTCGTAGTTTGTAACTAATTAAATATTATGCATTAGTTGTCCATTTCGGCTTGGCCTGTTGTAATTTAAACCATTATTCTTTTATAGCTCGTATCTCTTTGTACTAAAGTAGATAGATGTAAAATTAAAAGACAAAAGTATATTCTTGGATGAAAATGATATTCTGGTCTTCTATGATACAGTTCGGCATGCTTGGAAATATCACTGAGAAAATACCGAGACTAAAATAGTTGAGGCGAGAAGTAATAAAAGTATTTTTGTATTTATAATATCATTAGGATTATAATGTTGATATATTGAGATGTTTAGATATTATGATTATCTTACTAGGATAGGAGCGTAACGACCTCCTTTCAAGGGAGTGTTTTGGCATTTACATTAATAGCGGGCAATAATATTGCTGAATGTAATGCTACTCACCTTAATCGGTATTTGAATACTACTAAGCGCGGAGATACGTTGTATTATGTCACTCGATTTTGAGTTCTTCACTTATTTATAGAACTGTAAATTTCCAAATTCTCGATTTAAAAGAACCTGTAAAGTTCGAGTCGTACTCACCATACTTGAATATTCTATAATATGGGTAATTAATTAACCAAAATAATTTTGCGGCCCCAACAGCCTCGTCCATAATTATTTATGACGACTAAAAATCTTTGGATGGCTATTTTTTAAACGTTAATCATTTTAAATATTTTTGTTCTCCGACCTAGGAGATAAAAGGTTGGGTAATATTATTTTTTGCATGTATTTTTGATAACGTATGAAAATTGTGTTAACCACGATCAAAATAAGAATCGTTTTCGGATCTCAATTTTTTCCAGGTTCTATTTTTAATCCCCAAAAAAAAGGAAAACATAGTTTGGCGATTTTGAAACCAGTTCTGGTTGATTTTACCTGGTGTCTATTTATATAACTATTCCAATTTTCAAACAGACAAACAGAACAAATTCTTAAAACTAAGACTCATAACAATAGTAGATCGGCCATCGACTGAATCTATCGATAGTGAGCGACTGAATCGATATCAATAATTTGAAAAGCTTTTTATAAGTTGGCCATCCAGAAGAAGGGATCCTCATTTCTGTAGAGTTGAGATAAAACGTACATAAATTTTTGTTTTTTTTTAATATTTGTGTAATTTAGTGTGAATGTAGATTTATATAACAGAAATTTAATTTATGCATTATATAAAATAATATACAAGTGCATACATATGTATATGAAGTTAAGTGGCGAAAAAGCTCTGCTTTATCACAGTTGTGGACAGTGTCATAATTAAGTGTGCTGTTTGTACATTGTCTAGGAAGTCTATATGTTATGGTTTAAAAATTACAACTAGGCATTTTATACTCTGTGCAAATACGTTTACATTAAAGGTGGGGAAAGCAACACACAATATTTATGCAATGATGGATAAAGGTATATTCTCTTATATCTCGGCCAAGCAATTCGAGTCTTTGGAACCGATGTCCCAAAGACTCGAATAAGAAAATTTTTCATCTCTCAGGTAATCCTGATTTTAGGCGACCTCTTATAGTAAATTTAGAAAATAAGTGGAAGTATTCTCTTAAGCATGAGCTGAACTAGGATGGTGCTTTCATTTAATTGCCAACCTAATAGTTAAAGTCGTCATATTGTCAATGACCGTTATCAAAATGTTACCTAACAAGATAAGTTTTGTATATTTTTTACTTGGCGTTGTTATTAACAATTAGTGTTATCCAGTATTTTTTTTGTATTGTTAAGTACAGAAAAAATTATTTAAAATTTCTAGAATTTTTTGTACCCGAGTTTCATAAACTAAACGTTTATATTTACTGAAATAAATAAAAATAATACGTGCTAAATATTGTTTTCATAATAAGAAAAAAATGTTTGAGAAAAAGTGATTAATTTTACATATTTATTAACAAATATATATTTCTAGATCTGTAGTATTACTTAATATTTCCCTGTATGAATATAACCGTGCTGATTTGCAGAGCGAGCTCATATTTCGAAACCTAAGATGTGTTACTCAAAGTGCGACCTGTTCCAAGCAAATACTGATCGAGCAAATATCTACTTTCGAATATCTTCACAAAGATGACGATATTTATATGAAAAACAAATCGTCTCTGAACATCTTTGCACTATGACAACCCAAGTCCCAACTAACTTGCGAGTTTGAATAACGATCTACAAATACAATCTTCACAGATTGTAGTCGGAGTTCTTGTTTATTGTAAAACTATAAACCATGTAATGTCTAGTTATTTTTTAATTAATTTTTCGAAGGGAAATTTTTGTATTTGAATTTCTTAACATGAATTATTAAATGAAGTGCAAATTATAAAAAAAAACATTTCTATTTTTTGTGCAATTAAAAATGTTTTCTTCATTTCAAGATAAATGAAACTAAATAAATTTCCAAATTAATGTTAATGCCGAAAATTTAACATGCCTATGAAAATTAAAAAAATAATATTTTTCTAGTTGGTATAATTCAATGTTATAATTGAGAATAAAAAATAATATTTTGGTAATAGCGTAAAAATAATAAGGATCATCTTTTTGTTTCAGAAATATTATTAAATAAAGTTTCAATAATTCTAAGGTTCCAAGACTTTCAAATCATCACTCGTTTCTATATATCTGCCAGATTACGATAATTTATAACTTTTTAATTTTGATAATTTTTGCGTTTTTCGGTTATTTCAAAAACTTTCCGTAAAATTGAAAATAGTACCTTGGCATTATTTATTATGAATAAATATCGGTTTGATTTTGTACTCTCTTTTAGCGATAAACTGCTCAGTTGGTTCTTAAATGTTTAATAATAAAAAATAATTTATAATCTGCATTGCTTGAAGTTCATTTTCTTTAGTAGTTGACAGCTGTAAATTGAATATGGTTTTAATATTTTAGTCTAAGAGGAAGCGGAAATACGGTCAGACCTCTTTGATTGTGTTCGATATTTTCAATTATGTTGATTAATTAATTTATTTATCAATGCCAAAGTGCCAAAAACTAAAGATTTTAACCATACACAGTTTTTAACCAAATTTACTAAAGTGTCTGTAATAAAACGATTTGTAATAAAATTAATATAGCAAATGAGCTCAGCTTTAAACCAAGTTGGAAAATAAGATCGCTCGTTTACACTAATCCACCTTTCAGTGGGAACCCAATCGATCCAAATACTGAAAAATCCAAAATACTGAAACATAACAAAAATCACAGTTTTTTCTGGGTCGTTAATCTTATAAAGATTATCCCATGTAAAGTGTTCAATTTCGTACATAATTGAAAAAAGTCCGTCTTATGAAAATTCCACTCGCTACTAGCTGTCGTCTGATGCTTTAACCCGCTTCGTGAGATAATATTTTGGGTAAGATAGAAAAGTAATAGAACACTGAATAGAACTAGAATTTTTGTCTCTTTGTCTATGTATTTAAACACGCATTACGTATAAATTACTGAACCAATTAAGAAGCAGTTTTTTTTTAAATAAATTGATTGCTTCAATGTAGAAACATGCGAATTTCTTATTTCCAAAAATAAATTTTTATTGTAACGACGAATGAGTGTCTAGTTACTCAAAGCGTAATTATTACACAAATGTGTAGTGTATATATGTATCCCAATAGAAGGCATTATATCATGTCATGAAATTTTCAATCCGGAATATATTGGCAAAACGGGTGTGGCCAGATGTGTGAAGTGTGAAACGGTGCGGTAGGGGTACATGCTTAAGTAAGTAATCTGAAAGCGGGCAGACTTATGAGGCAGACGTAACATGATCTAACATAACTAAGTATAACCGATCATAACCCAACCCAATAAAATTTAACATAACATGACCAAACCCTACGTTATCCGATATAATCTAATTAAACATAACTCAATCCAATCCAACATAAACAAATCCAAAATAACTCAGCCCAACCTAACAAATTTCTTATTATTACTATATTTCAATCAGTCTGTACATGCACTCGAAGTAATCTGCCCAAAAGACTCAGCGAAGAGTCCAGAAAAATATAATTATGACAATTTCGTGTACTGTAATTTTCCAAATTTAGAAAATATTAAAGGAAATATAAAAAAAAAACGACGAAACTTAATGAACTTCCTTGAATAATCAATAAAAATCGAGTTTCTAGGACGTAAAAGTATCGAGTCTCAATGTCGTTCCCAATATCAAGTTAAATTACTTAATCATACATTGAAATATTATCCTCAATTATTTCAATAGATAAGTAACTCAATGTATATACTATGAAATTAAAATTGTGGCTATGGTTATAAAAATAAAATTAATTCCTACCGTTTAATAATTTTTAAAATATGAATGAATTTGCCATAAATAGATTATCCTGTGATAGTTTATTATGATAGATTATCCTGTGATAGTTAGTGTGAAATTATTTTAATTACTAATTATGGATTAAAATTAGAAAATATTTGTTGAAATGAAAAAAATGTTCGTTTCTTATTCATATTAGAATATTTACATTATAAAAAAAACGAAATATTTGAGTATTCACAAACTGAGATTGTGTGGTATGCACAGCCTTTAAAACATATTAATCTTGTAATTTTTCTGCTAATGGGAATTTAAATGTTTTCTACTTACTTTGCGACAGTGGATGGTATTTCAATTATATTTTCTGTATTGCACAAATTGATGTAAATATTACATGATTAGCTTTAGGGGTTTTCTGAGAATTTATTCAAAAATAATTATTTTTCTCGTGGGAATAATATATTTTAAATGATATTTTTAAAATGTAGTTTAATACCAAAATTGTAGTTTGTAATAATATTAATTTTGATAAAAAATTACGTTGAAATTCATGTGTTAATAGTTTCTTACTTTCATTGTCAATACGCTTTGGATGACAAAATTTATAAATATTAATGCCTTATGTGCATCATATTTAACTATTGACGCAGATATTGTACAACTGATTTATTAAAATTTCTATTACTTTTTCTACATTTTTATAATTGTTCGATTTTTCAAAGGCAATAGATAAACAGATTTTAATAATTATTAGGTCTTAAATAAAAGTGTCACATTTTAAATGGGACAATTTACAAATTGTATCAAATAAACGAAAAATTTCCAGGATAGCAACAAAATTAATCAAAGATAAAGTAAGAGTTAATTCTAAAGTTCATAAATGTCGCTAGATGTTTCAATTTTTTCCAAAAGCTCATACCTATTCGCAGATAATTTAAAATATAGGCTTATAGATATTTGCAAAATTCTTTCTATTTGTTTTTAATATACATCCAATACACAAAAAGCAAATAATATTATTCATAGATATGTTATTCTAAAAGTTTTATCAGCAAATAACTTTTTAAAGTATCAAAAATGAAATACTCAAGAACAGAGCAATAGGAAGTTACAAAAAAAGTGGGTCTATCAAAAGTTTTAATCTTGCAAGTCTTTACATAGATATTTACTGAAAGCTCGCCTCGGTTATATCTATTCCATGATTGCGTGTAATATTTTGATGAACGATTTTTACTTTCTTTTACTTTCATTGAAAGTCAAAGGTAAAGTGTGTTTTGATCCCTTAGCAGAATCACGTGATTATTATTTGCAAGGGACAATTCATGAAATAAACGTTATGAGATCAAGTTTGCCATATTCGTTTATATAGATTATTGAAAAAGAACAAATTATTTAAGTAAAATTTAATTCAAGGTATACGTTCAAGCTGTATATTTCTTCTAGCTGCCCACGAGATAAAATACAAATAAAATAGATTTTAATTATAAGACATTTGATAAAAATAATAACAAAGTCTGGTCTCGTTGGGTGCCATATTGTAGGATCTTTCAAACCGTGCCTGTTTGGAAGATCCCATTAGGCTATAGTAGCATAGTTGTTCGATGAGAATTAGTGTGAAAATATAAAACTTGACAAATGTTCAATTGTCTGCAACAAAATTAAACGTTTTACCGTTTATTAACCTTTTTAAAACTAATCCAAACTGCTGTTTTATTTTTAAAGTGGTGCAATACACGGACGCTTTATTTTCTATCATTCATGAGTGCATGATTCAAAGAATATTTTAGCGCTAGTCTTCTAATCCGGTAATATAAAAACGCTTAAAACAAATAAATTATAGCTGTTTGGTTTTTTTGGTGATGTAGTTATAAAAGTTCAATTGATTTCGCTTAAAAATACTTCAATGGTCCAGTTTTGTGACAAAAGAGGTGTAATAATAAGTATTCTCCAATAACTACCAGTGAATGTTATAAATATTTTCATAGTGCCTTCATTGCATTGATTCGTAGTTTCACTGATGGGGAAAAGAAAAGAAAATAGTCATATAATATCAAAATAGAGTTCTTGTAAAAATTTTGGATTTTAGCATTGAAGATGGCTAAGTATTTTGAAGTACACAGTATGAAAAAATGGCGTGAAAAGAAAGAGGTCTGTGCCATGTAGTAGTAGGTTATAGGCTGTTATAATATACTTATATTCTTATTTATGTTCATGATTTTATCTCTGAGAGGATATTTTTAATTACAATAAAAATACCGGCATTAATCGGAACTTTTGAGATGAAATATCATTTCTGAACATGAAAAAAATTGCGAAATTCTGATGATTGTACAAATGTCTGATAAAAATAAATATGAGCTTTCATATCGAACTTTTCCGGTAAAATGTCGTTTCCAAAGATGAAAACATTTGCAAACTGCTGTTAATGTTAAAGATTTTTGTTTAAAAAAGTACAAGGATTTAGTTGAAACTTTTGACTTAAAATATTGTTTCTGAATATAAATAAAATTGTTAAATATCGCTACGATTAAAAGTTTTTGGAGTCGGCGTTACATGCATCCTCGGATTTATATAATATGTTTCTTTACCAAACTTTTGCATCTCTAGGGCACCTTGATTCGGATAAATTATCTTATATTTTAACCGAAACTTTAAGCTGAACTGCCGTAATAGTTTCAAAAATGTCTATTTATGAGTTTCAATCCTATGGCTTTGATCTGATTGATTGAGCTATATTTAAATTTTAAGTTTGTTGGAAAATGTTTCGTAAGATGGATAATTTGGATAACAATCTGAATCTTAAGCAAAATATCGCCAAAAGTTTAAAATGTACCTGATGCTTGAACATATAGATACGCAGAATAAAAGATAAACAAAAAACAGTCCAGTGAAAGTTTAATTTAAATCGGGCCAGTGATTTTTGCGTGATACTCGAACAAAGCGAATACTAAAATTATAAAAGCTTAATTTTGGGTTTTGAACACAAAAACCCTATGCAGTATGTTCTCCTGTTTGAAAAATATTTTCAATATATTGACATAGTTCTATTACAATTTCATAAGAGTATTGATTGATATATACATATATTTAACAAATAACCAATTTTTAGTGTTCCATTGCTAATAAACTAGGTACCCTCACTGTTTTACTACGTGTCTGTCTGTTCATATGTATACCACAATAGTTTTATTCGCAGACTACATAAAAACTTGACAGACTACATAAAATTTGACTTACATAAAAATTTTAAATTTGGCTTTGTACATTATCATTTCACTTTACATATTCATAACTTCTAAAAATTTATAAAACAAAATGTTTTAAAGTAAACGTTTTTAAGTTACTTCCCCTGTTTATGAAAAGGGATTGATTTTTAACGTACCCTATTGTGTAGAATATTGTTAAATAGGTTTTCCAAAAGTATTGGGCTTATGTCACGAATACTTATTTGAAAGTGTTTGTGAAAATTTCATAGAAACTACATAAGACTTAAGCAACTGCAGTGTGCCTTAAATGTTTAAAAGTGCCTAAATATGTAAGCAACCCTAGTTGTGTGAGCTTTTTCACATTTGAAGTTAATGTGTTTATGCTAATATTTTTTTGCACAACATGAAGGAAACAATGTGTGCGTACGTGCGCCCGTACTTGCGAATTTCAATGTGATCCTGACTGAGTCGATGTATTTCTATATATCTTCCAATTTATCTATATTGCATTGAAGTTCAAAAGATCTTTTAAATTAAAATAAAATAATAAAATATAATACAAGGATAAGATAAACAAATATCGAAACATCAGAGCATTATCACCTCATATAATATAGAAAGGTATAGTTTGTAAGTTTGAATGTAGGAGGTATTTTCCGAAACAGCTCATTCAATTTAAAAAATTCTTTCACCAATATTTAGAACGGATCTTCAGGGTGGACATAGGTTGACATTATCCCATTAAACGGAAATTTTCGTTGACGCCAATGTTACAAAGTAAGTCAACGAAAAAACGGTAGAGCGAATGTGTTTCTTAAGAATGCTTCCTTAATGGTAAAATATACATGAATGCATTCTGTAGAAAAATTATTACCTGTATGTTTAGTTTAATCCAGAAATTAATAAAATATAACAAACAGATATATTTAAAATTAATTTTAGTCTGTCAGGATTAAAGTCGAATTCTTATGAAAATAAATTTGCTTATTGTCAGAGAAATATTATATAGATAAAAGTTGCCTTTCAAAACTTTATTTAAACGAGCAGTTTAAATTTTATGATAGTATTTATGAGAAAACAAAATAAAATAAACAGGTTATTTGCCTGTTTGTCCCTTACAATAATTCTTATAGTCACAAACAGAATTTCACGCGGGCGAAGCGGCGGGCGCAGCAAGTAATATTATAAAATTGGAGAATTTTTTTTTAGGCAAATTCTATGTTTTTAATCTTGACCTTTGCATCGCCTATGATGAATGTATCGGTTATTATACAATCCGATCACCTAATCAACAATTATAAGTACATTACTGAAAAATGTCGGAAAAAGAAAATGACAATAAACATTTTATTACCACTTTTACTTGTACTGATTTTGTTTATGAATTCTTAAGATCATAAAATGATAACATTTGAATGCACTTCTGTACAATGTTATTATTTTACTTTTACTGGTAGAAAAGATAAAAGTCATGGATTTTTACATCACACAAGATGGTATTTTGAAGTATTCGTGTAAAATAAAAAAACAGTCAAATAAAACAACTGACAAAATACGTTACTGGTAATAAATTCAAATTGGTCAGTACAGAATGAAGTTGAGATAATTAACCCATTTTGATTTTCAATCGTTAGATTCAAACGTTATTTATATTCTATAATAATTAAGAAAAAAGTAATGAAATAAATCACACCATGACAAGGTTACTTCGATGTTCGTATACATATGGCCACGTGACTGACGACGTAATTTCGTTTAATTGCAATAGATGGCGCACATGAACGGCCACCGTAGTTTCCATTTGGCTAAATATTTTTTTGGCCGTATTCTGATATTTAGATAAATTTAATGTTGAAAACAAATTAATCCAAAAACCGAATATTCTGGATGCATCTGATTTTTAGATTTATATTTATGATTTCAAGAGAAAAAATGTTTCTAACAGAAAAAACACCTCAGAACAGAAAAAATTATCTTCATAACAGAAAAAAATGTTTCTGTATGAGAATTAACAATGCTTTCTGAAGTATATAAGATAGCTATTATTCCATAATAATACGAATATTTTCACTAAGCTAGTTGGTTGCTTGTTTCACATTTTTGTACTTTCATAACTATTTGTTTTTCGTAATTTAATTCGTGTTAAACAACGAATAGCTAAACGATATATAGTTAAAATATTATTACGCCTGCAAGTTACAGAATTAATACATAAATTGTAATAAGATTTTTTTACTTCCGTCAAAAATAAATATTCTGATATGTAATTTTCACTCATTTAACTATTACTAATTTTCTAGTGACATATTTATTGAATAAGTTGACTTATTTTTCGATAAAAATTTACAATAAGATTCTACAAATTTAGCTTCAATAATGTAAGATTAAAAACGTTTTATTTTTCTTAATTTAATCCAAATGTATTGTATTTTTTCGAAAATATTTCGATGATGGCTTCATCATCAACATACTTTCTTCAGACAAACTTATAGGTAAAACTCAACACACTTAACGAAAAAAATTAGCGAAACCAATTTTAGTTTGAGCACCTATACAATTTTAAATGGTAAACTGATAACAGTTTGTGTAGTAAATATAGTAGCGACACAAATAGTAACAATAATATTAAAATTTTTGAGCTTGTTAAATAAATATTAGGTACTATTAATGTATTTTGACTTCGGATAAATGAAGAATTTGCAAAAATAATATCTAGCAGGAACTAATTTAAAGTATTTTTATTAGCCTTTTGTATTAGTTTAAAGTATATACTAAGTTACTATATTAAGCTTTAGTTTGATTCAAAGTAAACTTCAATTATGTCTCCAAATAATTATTTTAGAATTATCTTATTTAGATTGGATAAGCAATAGTCAATACATACCTATTGCAGGTACCCGTTTAAAACAGGCAAGTCTTGATGTTTTTGCACAATTCATAATAACCCACTTCTAAAGAATTTCTTTTTATACTCGCTCTTACATTTCGGGAAATATAAGAAATAAGAAAATGTCGATTATTATTAGTTACTTTATGTAACTGTGAAAATTTTAATCCGACTATACATGAATCATCTTACGATGGTGTATTGTATAAGGTGATTTACTATGGGCCTAGATTTTTGATTTTGTCAAAAATCTAGACAATTTAAAGACTGAATTAATAAATATTTAATAACTCTATTCGAAGGGTAGGTGTTATCTATGAACCGCTATATAATGAAATAGTGGAATTATGAAAACAAATAATATTAGGTTTAGCACTCCATACATGTAACTGAAGGATGAAAAAAATCCAATGCATATAGGCGTGTGTAGAGGTTCTAAAATATATTTTGATTTAAGAGAATAGTCGGTGAGATATGCAATATATATATATATATATATATATATATATATATATATATGTATATATTTCTTAGCTTATTTCGTTTTAATAAAAACATGTAGGAATTAAAAACATTTCCCAAGAGTTTCAATCATAATTTAAAATATCAACAGAGATCTTAAACTGTTGGTCGGTTTTATATATACTAGTCATAATATAATTAAATTTCTATAATAAAATAAATTCAAAGTAAAGTTATGCAGGCACACATTAGCGACATGGAAAAAACATTCGTAAGTATGGAGTGAAATAAACGTTGGTTTTTTGCAAATGCGCTTTATGAGTAAAAATGAACAGCTGAATTGGTTGGCACGAGGAATCCGTGAAGTGAGGAAGTTCGTTAAAATATTTTTAACTTTCAGTTTATGACATTATTTTCAGTTTTTCCATAAGTGGCTGCTCACTGGTTGTGGATAGTATTTTTATAGATTTTTTGGGTTCATTAAAATATTCAAAACAATCAATTTCTAGTCTACCATGCTTCTTACTACCATCATAAAAGTATGATCGGTTCTTTATTGAGACGTAGTTAACAAAACACTTGGTTCCTAAAAAATATACAAAATGATTTTCAACTTTAAAAGCAGAGAATTAAATTTTGCATTACTTCTTGCTTTGCTCTGATTTATTCGATTGTTCTACTCTCCTCTGGTGGTAAAGATCAGAACTGAAACGTAAAATTTGATCATTGTTTACTGGCGTTTGAATTTAATTTATTGGTATTTTCATAATTTTTAAATTTAAGAATTAAAATTGCATTAAAACATGACATTTTGAAAACTTTATGTAACAAACAATATAATTACAAGAATTATTTAATACCAATATTATCACCCTGATACAGAATCAGAGTATTTAACTTGGAAAACATTTTTTTATTAAAACATCCTTCGGATTAATAGATCATATATGTACTCTAGCTAAATAAGAAACAACATCTTCTGATAATATCATCTTCTGATAATAGCATCTTCGGAATATCAAAATAAGCTTTGGATCATGTATGACTCAGAGGAGCTGTAGATTCGAAATAACTGTAGGTACATTTTGCTTTCGTGTGATATTTGGATTTACACTTTCTCAATAGTGTTACTTATTATATATATATATATATATATATATATATATATATATATATATATATATATACTAATAAATTATTGATTTTTTTGTAGTTTTTAGGCTTCCGTATCTCAAAAGCAAAAAAAAGAAACCCTTGATGAATCATTTCCTGGTCCCAAATTATACAACTCTGGCTGCGCCCCATGGTTTCACTTGCGTGAAATTCGGAATGAGAAAATGTTTTTCTCTCATTATTATTATACAACATATCATAAAAATCCGTCCAGTAGATTTTGCATGAATGAAGCACAAAATAACATGTAGACAGACAAAAATCCTAAAAAAACCTACTTCTAAGGCGTTGATACATAGCTAGTTTGCTATAGATGGTCCATACATGAGTTTGCAATGTTTTTTGACAGAAAAGTAATTAATTATATTTGTTGATGTAAATTATGATTTGAGATATTTTTATAATTTCTATTGTTAATTGATTCCAGATTCAACAACAAACTTTGCATAATAAGTTTCTTAGAACTTGTAGAATCCGTAGTGTCTATATGAACATAAATGTTATAATTTTCCAAAGCCAGCTAAACATTTCGAAACCTAGTATGTGTTACCGAAAACTGCGACTAAAAGAATTAAAAAGTGAGCTTAAAAGTTAATACCCCTCAAGCAAATGTCTACTTTCGATTAACTTCGTAAGTCAGAATAATCGCAGATTGCATTTGTAGTCACCACCGCTAAATAAATAACGTATTATACGTTGATTAACAATGTCTGTTTACGATAAATATAGAAACGCGTACCATCTAATTATTTTATAAATTAATATTCAAAGAAAAATATTTTTGTTTCAATTTGTTAAAATCAATCATTGAACCAAATGTAAATCATTAAAATATAAATTCATTGTCTATATAACTAAAAAAATGGCTTTCTTTCTTTTCAAGTTTATATTTCTCTGCTTTGAAACACAATTTTGTATTAATTTTCAATTTATAATTTTTGTATTTGTAATTTACAAATAATCAAAACTAAACTAAACTAAAAACTAAAGGGTAATTTATGAATCAAAGTAGACGTCGAAATATTCTTTACAAAATACTATTTTTTGAAATATACATTTTTATAGTTTTATACAAATTTTTTCGTCAGTCAGTTAACGGCATGGTGATTAACGAAACATTGTATAACGAGTAGTAATTATTCAATATAGATATTCGCAATTTGCAATTTGAAAATTTTGCAAATTGTGAAGTTTTGAACTTCACAATAAAATTTTATTTTCTTCTTTCAAGCTCGGTAAAATTTGTTTCAAATTTTAATTTTTTAGAAAACGTATTTCTTGCACGTGTAAGTAGTTACAGTTCACAAAGGACGGCACCCAGAATATTCAACTACTGTTTATCTTAATAAGTAAGGAACGTAAATGTTACGCTTCAGTTGATTAATGATTATAATATTTTAACGTACCTTGATTAATGATTACAATATTTCAATATTTTAATAATACAGAACGTTGTCTACTTTAAAAACTATATTTATTAAAATAGTTTGAATTACATTCAACATTGCTACCGAAATAGCAAAACTGGATTTTTATGTCTAGCGTATTTTTTGTGGTTAAATCTCTTTTTAGGCTAATATCTTAAAATAAATTTGATACCGATCTATTATACTTTCCAAACCAAGGTCAGTGAAATGTGTTCTAATTATATGCAGAATTGTATTTGAAAATGTAGCGTGAACAATGTTCGAGAACATTATAGTAAATTATTACGGAATCTGTGAATAAAACTGGGTATGAAATAAAGCGTTTAAAAATTGATAAAGAAAATGGTGGGCTAATACCTTTTCAATGAAAAATAGAATTAACTCTTTTTTTGTAAGCGGTGCTCAAAAAAGTTTCTGTTAGTTCTTATTAATCAAATAAAGATATTATTGAGAAATATTGCCAATGGTATAATATATTACAACCCTAGGTTTACACAAATACAAACATATCATATGAAGTTGATACTTTTGTTTTGGTATGCTTTTATTCGTTTCACTTTTATATCCGTAATTACACATGTAAATCTAGCAGGTGGATTTTTACCCATTTCCAATTGCCATATTGAAATTAATCTTTGCAATTTTCATGATGATATAATAATAACTGATATGATGTTGGAGGAGGGAATTGGTTATAGGAACTACTTAATGCTTAACGGTAAACCAGTCGAGTTGAGTTTTTTGACTTATCTCAATTAGTGTTTTAGCCAGATTTACCAAGTTAGCTCGAATTAAATTGAGCAAAATTATTTGAATTCGGCTGATAGCATCTACGTGCTATTGTGTGATATAAAACCTTGTTATTGTGTGGTACAAAACCTTCAAAGAAAATTATGTAAAATTTTAGATGCCTTTAAGTTTAATAAAGGTCCCTGCGATAAGTAAATAGTTTAATATAACCGCGATTTGTTTACCCGACACAGCGTTACTTGCTTTAAACGAACATAATTTTTCCCTGTTTTTGTTAAAACTTTTCCTAAATTTCAATTTCCAATAAATAAATAAGAACATTAATCAGCATCCATCATATTTCAAGCTATAAAGTCATACGTAAAATTATTAGCAAAATACTAAGTTATTTCCTAACTATATTTAATAACTCGATGGCTGTAAACATTTGAAACAAAATGAATTACAATTTATGATAAAAAATTAAAGTTAAATTTACTTGGCCTTTTGAAGCTTAAACGATTCTCAGCAACTCAATGTGTTCATATATTTATTCTGTATCCAAAGTAAATTATGTTCTAACAGTAAATACATTTATTACTTACTATATGTAGCTGCTAGTATTGTATTCTATTTGTGTCAACCGGTGCATTTATTCGAATTGTAGCCCAAGGGGCGCACCTTTACAAATATTTAAGATAATAAAAATACTATTATTACCTTCTCATACGTTACAAATTTTCGTATTTAATATTGACACATAAAAAATATAATATCAAATTAAAACTTACAGTTAAGTACAATACAAAAACTCGGTGAACATTAATTACTATCTTTAATTAATTAATATTCTTGAACCTAAACTCTTGACTTTTCTTAACGCCGGAAGTTGACGAGAGGAATTCCTTAACTGCAAGAAGTAGAATCACCTAGTTTCAATACGTTGGACGGTTTAAAGTTCCTTGTCTTAATGGGTCATTTCGTAAGAAGTGTTGGCCCGGTTCTGATAATGGAGCTGGAAGTTTGTAATAGGAACTTCTCAGTAGTGAGGAGCAGGGTCATCGACTTGAGCTAGTTTGAATTATCTGACAAGTCCTTTATCTACGAATGATGGGCGAAGTCTGATGATGGAACCGAAAATTGGTGACAGGAACGTCTCCGTGGCAAGTTATAAACTGATCGAGTTTGGACTCCTTTTACGCGCGTTGATATAAGAAAGAAAGTAATGAAGTGAATTGATAAGTAAGCACGTACAGCTGCACTACTATGCAACTACATAAAGCAACTGAGATATTACTTGGTAGGTAGGTATGTAAATATATTCAGGTATGTGCAAAAGTACGAAACAACTATGATATTAATATATAGGTATGTAGGCAGGTAAGTATGTAAAGGTACATAGAAAAGCATACGACCAGGATATTAGTAGGCAGGTGGGCAAGTATGTACAAATATATAAATCCGTAAATGAACTAGAATATTAATTAGTAAGTAGCAAGTATATGAAGTTATTTAAAACAACTAGAATATAAGTAGGTAGGTAGATAAGTATGCACACGTTTATAATAATATGTGAAGCATTGGATTCATTAAAGTCCGCAAACACTTGTTTAGACTTCAATAAATGGTGTATGCTTGAATTTTTCGTGAGGTTAAAACGTTCTTACACTATAAGTTATTATATAAATCTAGCAATAGAAACATAAAACCAAAAAAAGGTGTACTAACTTCAAATAACTGCTTAATAAGAAACACACTGAAAAGAAAAAAAAAATAGTAATTATACAAGAATGCAGTTAGAACTTTCACAGCATAATATTTTGAGTATTTCCGAACTCTTAGTGATTTTTGGAGTCGGTGCCAAGTTTAATGTGGTGTTTAGGTAATTATGTGTAGGTGAGAATGTACGTGATAGAAACAAAAAAGAGAGAGATAGAGTGATAATTAAAGGGGGGGGAGCATAAATTTGATTATAACAGTAGCAGTATTTTTTTAAATTTATTTACTTTCAAATAATATTGTCCCATAAAAGTACGAATTAAGTTCTTGTAAATTTGTTGTTTACTTTTTGGTGCATTTGTTATCCAGTAGTTACTGGAAGTCGGTCCATTTTTCATTGTTAAAATTTTAATAATTTGTTTTAATTCTATAGACAATTTATATCGATTCTATTTGCTTCATTAGTTACGGATGATATTTTAATTAATTTTTGCATTGAACAAATTAATGTAAAAACTACAAGACCTCAATTTGAAGACAAATAAATAAAACTATCCTCTCTATAAACTCATAAAGATTACTTGTAAAAAGTGGGATGTATTACTTGTTGTTTCAATTAATTAATTATTACATTTTTGAAAAATGGACCACTAATTATCTGGCATTTATCAACATTAAGGTATTCAATGAGGTATATGAGGTATACGAGGGAGATATAGACGGACCTGTATAATTAATAATAATTATAATTATTTCATTCCGAATTAAATGCTATCAATATTTAATTGAAGAAAAAAAATTAAATGCCCCGAAATAATCTCTGGCCTATTCACTAATTTCAAAACAGCAGAAATAATTCGTTTTTTGGTAAAAAGATTGCTGTTTTATAATGGAGATTATGCTGTTAACATTAATTCACTGCCTGAATAAAAAAAACAATTTTCTAAAAATATTTATTGCGTATTTATTATACTTAAGTTTTTCAACAGAATAATAACAGATGTTATCTAATAAAAACAGGTTGAGTGTCGCGCCATATGAGTTTTCAGAAAATATTTCCAAGAATACGTGCTACACTTTTGTACAGAATATTTACAGGAAAATGAATTTTGAAAATTTATCTTAGTGGTATTAGCATATATCCTTTTTATGTTAAAAATTTATCTTTAAACGCAGAAATTTAAAATTTTTAATTAATATTATAAATTAATAATTCCTCAATACATATATATATATATATAAATTTTCCTAATTTATTTTTTTAAATAGCGGTGCACCCAATGCCCTAGCTATATACAAGCTTTGTCCGAGCTCGAATAACGTTTCCATCTCAAAATTATCTTTAACCGTGTTAAATTATTTTACATCTTAGCTTGACATTTAACCAAGTCTCAACGACTTCTGTATCTTGTGCGGTCGATTTTACTGCCTAACTATTATTTAAATATCTGAGAAAATATTTGATATTCTAAGCAAAGATGTTCTGGGATCGTAAGCATTATCTCACAGAAAGATTAATTTTAATACATCTAATACTTTTTACAGATAACAAAGTGTAAGACCGAGAGGCAAAATATTCTTATAATAATGCTTTTGTCTTTAAATTATTATTAATTGAAATGAAAATAATTGATAGCAAGGATAAGATCGGCATCTTAAAAATACCCTCGATAAGGGATGTAATTATTTTAAACATCATCATTTTTCAACGGATTTAAGCACGCGCGCGCTTAATATTATTATCGGAGGGCTAATAACCGAACACCTAGTTTTAAGGAAATATTTGATAAAAAATCTTAAACATTATCTCAGTAAGCATTTAATTAAAATAGGTCCAGTGGAGTTTATGTGACTGTTTAAAACAGTCAAATAGATAAACACAAAACATAAAAAACATTTCTTGGAAAATATTTGAACGAGAGAAAAGAAGATGTCTAAATATGAATTTACATTCTGGGAATTTTTCCAGTGAAAATTTCAATCAAATCGGTCCAGAAGTTTTGTTTGATGCAAATGGACGAATCTGCCTCCGTTTGTTTTTTCTCAAAAATTTTGTTTCAAGATTCTAAAAAAAATGTATTTCGGGTTCAAAGGAACCTAAGTAGCATATTTCACTACTTTTTTCAAAAATATCTTCAATGTACACATATCTGTTTTAGTTCTATGAAAATACTGATAGATATCTAAAAATGTCAAGCAATTTTTCATCATTTTCACCACAGACGTCAACAATAATGATCATATTCGACTTTGTCTGTTCTTAAATTTTTTTTTCACATTCACATAGACGTCGTCTAGACTTTTGAAATTATTTCAGTCGTACGTCGAGATTTATCAAACATATTCTTGTTTAGTGTGTGTTACTATTACATTGTTTTCTTTATAATTCAGTTATTATCAAAATACCTCCTCTTTGCAAACATATTCAAAACGAATTTGTGTTATGCCCAATTTTATATAATTTTTCGTTTTTTTTTCATCAAAAAATAATAATACAAAATATTGTTCATAATGTTATTAAATTAATATGATAACTTATTTTGAAAAGTTATGGCAATATAGATTAAACTTGATGAAGGAGACAATTTTGTTTCCAAATATTTTTTATATCAATATTTTAACGTCTAACATTCGCTTCATGGACATGCATTAAATTAATTCAATCTTTTATTCTTTTTTGATTATCAATGTTGACTACTTCTTATTTACTCTCTGAACGTGGTAGTATTTTTTGTATCCATCAAAGGTTCTAATATTGGAATTTAGAAGTTGCTAGCGACAACCACTATTTTTTTTAATATTCAGGTAATTTTAGTATTAAATTATGGGGAATCGATTATGGCGAGTGAATAAATGTATTTAGTATTTATTATGTCTGTTAACAATAAATAGTACAATATTTAAATTATTTCATTCGTTTAACTAGCACGAATTTTCTGAGGAAGTATTTATTGTAAAGCTTCGTTTATTGTTTGTATAGAATTCACACTCTGACTCTATGAATTTAGTTTTAACAGCAAATTTTAAAGCAAAATTTAAAAGCAAATTATTAAAAATGTTTTATTTCCCGTAGCGAAATTGTAATGCGTTATTCTTTTCGAAAATATTTCCATGATTAGTTCTCATTCTTAACTTTGCACAAACGTATTTTATCAGACAAATTTCTTAATAAAACTTGACCCGTATAATAATAAAACTCAGCGAAGTTGATTTTATTTTTTAGCGTCTATTAAAATCTAAATAGTAACTGACAACAGTTTGGGCCGTAAACAGCAGTAATAATTTAAGTAATAGGTACAATAACCACAGTTTTAAACCTTTTAAGAAGGTATCTATCTATATGTAATAACTCGAAATAAACTTTATCAGCAATTTATTTTTATGCCGGATAAACAAGAAATCTTGTTCGTATTTAACCTTTATTAATAAAATCTAATAAGAACTTATTTATTACTGTCTACCGTTTGCTAGTGATATTTTAAAGAATCTCGCCGATATAAAGTAAATTTTGATTGTCTCTCTAATTTATTATTTTAATATTATCCTCATTTTGATTAGTTTAGTAATAATCAATATGTACATAATTTAAGTACGCGTTCAAAACAGTGTAACTAATTTAGTCTTAAGTATTTACAAGTTTCATATAACATTATTGTTTTCATTCTTGCATAAAGTAAATTTAAAATGAACGAAAATATGGATTATAATCAGTTATCTCAAGTTATTTTGAAAATTTTAATTCGACTGTCAGTCGACCGCTCAAGATCAATAAAGCTATAGCTTTAGACTCATGTGTACATTGACAAAAGTCGAGGTTATTTACAGAGCCAATTAGTTAATTATTAACAAAAAATTTCGTTAAGACTGTGCTTTGCTAAATGTAATTTATTTTAACAATTTTGTATGGTACATTAATTAAATATTGTGATACAGAAATGATGTCTTATGAGTGAGAATTACTTTTTACTTAAGTTTAATAAATAATTTAAAATTTTTTATTTCTTTTTTGTCTTCTATTAATTTATGTAGTTTTAATCAAATGCCTCCATTTTATACATGGAGATTTTAGATTTTTTTTAGATATGGATGTCATTTTAGATCTAGTATTAGTAAATGTGGTCTTGTCATCACCATTTTTATGAGAAAGTTATGGTAAATATTTTTTTTCGTTAACATCGGTTTAATACTTTGTTATTGACTGAGGTGAAGAAACAAAAAAAATGTAGTTTCGTTAGTGGCCTGAGAAGTATTTTAAAATGATTTCATCCCTTTTCAACTTATCGTAGTTTCGATAGTTGTGTGAATAATGTATACGAATTTAAATGAAATAATTTCAAACTTGTTTCTTTAGCAACAGTAAAAAGTTATTTATACAGCGTCAAAATGGTAAGAAAAGTACTTTTTTAACTACAAAATATGAAAAAAGGCAGCCCAAATGATTTACAAAAAAAATCATGAAGATAGTTCTCGGGGCCGGCCAATCCAAGTTTCGAATGTTTTGTTCGAAATAGCTCGTTAGGGAGAGAAAAGGCGGAGCAGAACTGCATATTACTGACAGCGGAGCATGATGGTGGTTCTTTATTATTAATAATAAAACAGTATATAGTAATAAAACATCGTATTATAGTTTTATGGAGGAGGTCGATAGAAAAGCTCAGGAATACTATCTCTTATCAAATTATATTTTTCCAGAAACTATGATAGATGTCTAGAATTAAAGAAAAACGATTAAGTGCTGAGATGAATTTTTTTAATAAGATAGATTTCAGCTTAGCGCTTTATTAATATAATTATGTATAGGGTATGTTATTTATTATTCTATTTAATTTCATATTTTGTTTTAATACAAAAATAGAAGAATTACAAAAGATGTTTTGTGATTTCTATTCTAATTTACAAGAATTATTAAAGCCGTCTCATAATTGTTTTCCTGTCTTACAAAGACAGGATGTAATAAAATGAAATTTTTATAATATAATGATTACGAAGTGAAATTGTGCTAAAATTTATTAATATTAGAAAAAGAAAGAAAAAATAATTAATAAAAGCCATTATTTTCACAAGTGCTCTCTGAACTTTTCTTCGTGTTCGTTGCGTTTTCAATATCAGAATTCCTAGGCTACCGTATTTTTCCCACGTCTTAATTATGACATGAAAGAGAAGCTAATAGCTTCTCTTTTATGTGATAATTATTTCAAACATCATAATTATTTTAAATGATTTTATTTTAAGATTAGAAAAATAAAAAGTTGAGTTTGAAAAACTAAGAAACCCGTTTTTTTAATAATATGAACTAAAAATAAAAAATAATCTTCAAATATAAAGATTTAAATTAGGAGCGAAATAATGTTTTGCGACACGAAGATAAGCTTAAAATAAAAAAAAGTGATTAACAAATTTTGTATGATGGTAGTAATAAAATTATAGTTTAAAAGAACAAAAAAACACGTTTTTAACAATTTGAATTAAAAAATAATAAAAATTCTTTAATATTAAAATTTTGGTCAGGAGTGAAAGGATTACTCATAACTAGGTATAATCTAATTTTTTTAATAAATTAAAGGATGACGATTGATAGAAAAATCAGCTTTAATATAAAAAAGTGTGGTCAGAAAAGGTAAGGTAGAGTCATTATGAAAATGTAAGTCGTGAGCACACCACGTTTTTTTTACATTGAATTAATTTCTTTGTCAATCACTTTATTCTTATTTTAAGCTTATTCGAAAATATTAAGTTATTCGAGTTGTGATCCATTCTTTCACTTGGCATCCTTTCACTGTTGGCCAACATTTTTAAATTTAAATATAAGTGCTAAGTTTTTGGTGCATATTGCCACAAAAGCGTGTATTTATATATTTTTTTTACAATAATTTTATTACTACCTTTATAAAAGTTTGCTCGGATCTTTAGCGAAATGTTGACCACATTTCGCTACAGGACCGATTCAAATTTTAAATTAACAAGTAAAAAGGCAACAGCGGTACATTTTTAAAGCTGTTAACGTGAGTTTTGCTAATTAAGAAAAATCATTTTCACTCTTAAATTGAGAATTAAATATTGTAATACTTTCTTGCTCACCTCCAGCTGATTCGATTGTTCTCCATTAATTTGATGGTTAATGTCAAAACTGCGAAGTGACATTCCATAATTACAGTTTTTTATAAAATTATATGAAAAACAAATATTTACATTTAGCTGATTATTTACTGATATTTAGGTTTGACATTTTTTTTGCTTTCATTGCTGTTCAATTTAAGTAATTAGAGTTGTATTAAGCTATCAAATTATGAAAATTTACGTGATAAACAATATAATTACGCGAATTACATAATATAAATATTTGAGCATGATATAGATGTTCCTACATTTAAGTTGAATTAAAAGTATCTCTCTTGCATTAATAAGCGAATTTTTTCCTTAGCAGAACAAAAACTAACTTCGGCCATAACATATTCAAGTGGTAACTAAGAAAATTGGAAAACAACTTTACCTGAATTGTTAATGGTTTAAGAGAGCTGTGGGTAAAATGAGGTTTACTGTTTATCTCTTTGCTTTGTATTTTACTGCCTTTTTTCCCGCGACTTCGTATGCGTAGAATTTGAGACAATATAATAAAAGCTGTTCTATCACACTTCTCTCTATAAGCTTCTGCTTTGGCGTACAAGCGTTTTTTATTTTATCACTACGGTTGTTATTCTCTTGAATGATTTATCTCTCGAGCAATATGTTACTAGGTTGCTGTATATACGAGAATCAGTATAAGGTTCAGTGGAGCTAAAATTGTATCTTCTACTATACTGGATTATTTTGATTTACTTGCATTTGAAATAATGTCTCCAGTTATTAAATGTAAATTATATATTTGAAAGTAGAACGACAAAAATAGGAATTTTCCGTTTATTTCGATGGGAACGAGGATGCAAATATGTGAGGTCATTTCCTTTTTAAATCTGAGAATTGGTTCACGTATATATGACTCAAGGAACAATCGCATAAAATCGTCTTATTTACAATCGACCAATATTAATAGCTTTAAATTATTTTACTAAAATTTTGGTTTTGCTGAAGGTTACTTTGTATTTGATAAGAAAAGTATGACGAATTGACAAGAATATGATCACGAAACCGTTTTCCGTTAAAGTGAACGATGTTTTCCATGAAAATGTATATTTTCAATGTAAATAGTTCAGTTTGTTCTCATGAGAATCAACTAACAGAGTATTTATAAGTATTTCTAAATTCACATTACTCTTATCGTGATTTCTACACAATCTGATACATATATGTAAGTACAAATATCTCCTTTTGGTGTACATTTACAAAAAAAATAAATGTTTACGTTTATTAAAAGTATATCTGATATTTGAGTGACATATAACCAACGCACAGGGTTTAAATATTGACAACTCTATTTTGGAAAAATTCAAAAAAATAATAATATGGAATATGATACAAATGTTCCTTTCATTAAATTTTGCTTTTGACTATTTTTTTTCATGTGAATTTATCTAAGAATACTCTGAGATAAAGCAAAAATATTCATTTAATACTATGTGATATTTGATTCATGTATTATTTTGGAAGTCGCGCATCGTGAAAAAAATTTGAAATTGACAAAGTTGGTGTTAAACAAAAACCAAAAGCGCATTTGCGAAATATTTAAATTTTCCGCAATTTGTTAATGGGTACGGCTATTATTTAATAAAACCATTATATATAATCGGTAGATCAACCGAACCAGAAGTTATTGAACATTCCAAATTATATCTAATTGTTTTATCATAATAGGTTAATCGATGTAGAGTATAATACATCACAGGATCATCTTGAAACGACTCGGCTTTTGTGGCACACAATATGAAAGTTCAATCGTTTTTATATGCAAACTTATTCAGGTCCTATTGATTAAATTTATTCAGATATTAATGCTTGTGGATATTACTCATAAAAATAGATGTAGTCCAGTATATGTAATCCACTCTTTGAAGAAAATTTTAGCACATACTTGTCTAGTTTCTAAATTTGACTTAAAATTTGCGTGTTTTAATGATATGGATTGTTTCACACCATTTCATAATTTAAACATATTTATATGGTACAGAAACTTCATTCAATATTTTGTATCTCTTTGATATATTGATTTAAGAATTTAATGAAGAAATATATTTATATCGAAATGCGTCTTGGGCATATATCCTTGCTTAGGATTATTATATTTTTTAAATAATTCTCTTATGTTTTTCATCTATCTACAGTACTTTCATAACACATATCATATTAATTGTTCGTAATTAAGTTCAATGTAGACTCGTAAAAGTTCAATTTTTCAGTGTTATTTAAAATTTTAAATATATGAAAATATAATAGGAAACACTCATATAAATAAATTAATGAATTTAAGTAAATTAAATGGCATTATTTATTTTCAGGGTTACTTTATATAGAAATATATTTAGTTGAAAATTGCTTTGTAAGAAAAAGTGGAATACCAAAACGTCTGGCAGGTATAGTTCTGAGGTGGAAAATATTATGTAAATGTTTTAATCTATCAGTTTTTAATAATGTCGGTAAGTGGGCTAACATCTATCTATTACCTGCTTACTGCAGAATTTAAAGCCGAAAATAACATCGTAAATTTAAGGACATTTAATTACCGCTTTACAAATTAACTAGGTTGTTTAACGGTTAATATGATTCTTTATTTGCATAAACGAGCGAAGAATCAGTGAAATTTTTGTGAAATATGTAAGATGGCTATTTTTTTTGGATAGTAATGGTTTATAAAATGTTTTATCTCCTTGTACTTCTCTATTTCATTTGCTCTTTCTTATCGGATGGTAAAAGTTAAATGTAATATTATATTTCATTTTATAAATGATAAGATTAAAGAAATGTTAACAGCTCAATAAATTCATATTTATGGTTATATTTGCCATTTTCTCTTTCGGTTAGAATCACTTCTTATTAAGTTAATTTAAAATGATGTTTATATTCTGGTGTGAGAATTTTAAATATTTTATATATTCTGTTGTAAGAATATAAAGAATAACACTTCGGTTTCTGATTCAAAAATATATAACAAACTTTCGAAATTATGATACATTATAAAATCGAATATTATGACTTTCACCTTTCAATCAACTTGTGCTAAAGAGTAGTTCCAAAAAATACTGTATTTATAATGTAAGTTAAGGTCTATCTCCGACACTTATAAACTGATTTGATTAGAAGGGGTAAGCGGCTGTTTATTTAGAAGGGGTATAACTGACTAGTAGTTCCATATAAATTTGGTCAATTTCTTATGATACACTCCAAGGTTAACAATGGAACTCCTCAACGGACGATAGTATATAATCACTAGGTGAAGGTATTTGTACCCTTACGCATATTTTGTTGGGAAAATAATCACAATGTTAGCGGCAGTGAGGTCTGCTAATGATACATGGGCTTCCGTCGATGAAGCTCATCAACGGATGACAGCGATTTACTTGTGATTAAAGCAATTCTTTAAAGGATTGACATACTTTTGAATATTGAATATATTTGGCGTTAATTTTGTAGAAATTCATTATTCACAATTAAATGAAACTACGTGATGTAGTATTATTTCTACTTTATTTAATTTCTTTAACCACGACCTAGGTTTCGTTGTATTATAACATCTTCAGGTGGGATATTAGCAAAGATCTATCTTTGCTAATATCCCACCTGAAGATGTGTAATACAACGAAATCTAGGTCGTGGTTAAAGAAATTAAAGAAAGTAGAAATAATACTACATCACGTAGATTCAATTAATTGTGGATACTTTTGCATATTAAATATGATACTTTCGTCTCCAATTTCAGAATAAAAGTCCCAAAAATTAAAAAAAAAATCGCCTTAAAGGGCGCTTGGTTGATTAAAATCGAAACTAATATTCTTTTATTTCCTTGCTTATTACAAATATCACCGATTATCTTGTCGGATGGATTATATTTTCTTGCACTTTTTGATTTACCTTATTGTAAAAATTTATAGAGAATTATAACGTAACTTAATTTAGGCTACAAGATAAATGGAAGTATTTTAGGAAAGGGATCAAACAGGTTTATAAATATTTTACTTAAAATGTTCGCTCGAAATGTTCGCTCGTAAGGAAATTTTCTTTTTGCCAATACCTAAAAGCCAATCACTCTCACAGCAGGCTGCTTTAGAACAAGAAACACTTATTGAACCTTCTAATAAGATTTACTGCCTTCAAGGTTGTATAATCCGTAACTAAGATTAATATTTTGACTAAATTACCTTAATATTTTAATTTAAGTCTGCAGTGCGTTTGGCTTCCTTTTTAAAAGAAGTGATATTAAAAAATAGATGAAAAATGTGGAGTTTTATGCCTTTGAGTTATAAATTCAAAATTTCTTGTAGATTATTTACGAACTTTTCATTGTTGTATGGCTTTTTATAATGCAAATGTAAAATATTATTACATGTAGGCTTCGTCACTTCAGTTTCAGATTCAATTGTATTTTATTAGTTGCAAAATACGAGCTTTAATATCTTGGATTTTATTTCTAGTTCTTACTGTTTATGAAAACGCTAGTCATTCGTAGCTTGCACTAAATTATTTTTACTCATGTAATTCGATGAATTTTAGTATCCGAATAGTCATATAAATTGTAATGTGATTAAAAATGTATTGAGATGTATGTAAATAAAATAATTAAATGCAAAAATTAAGCAAACCTATTTAAAAATATAATTTTTCTCTTTTATTTGATTTCAGTTATAATAGTAATAATTATGTCTAAAAACATCTGTCTATGTTGTTGGAACTTAATGAGCATATTTAATATAATGTCTATGTATAATTATACACATACATATATATATATATATATATATATATATATATATGTGTGTATATATATACGCACACATATAAAGGTTATTATGACACCAGAAGGGTAAAAAAAGCTTCTCAAATGTAATAAGTATAGATACGGTTATAATTGGTTATACGACTTACTTTGAATTTAATTAAAACATACATAATGGTGAGGGGGAAATTAAACAACTAACCAATCACATAAAGCGTAGGTGGATATTTAGTCATGTGAAAGTTTTTGAATGCGCGTTATGAAAAAAATTATCAGAGTAAAATTATACGAATTGCGCATGCGCACACACGACGCAACAAAAATCGGCAGGATGAGGTTAGTTACGCTACGCGCGCACGATCAACACCTACTGCTTAACAGGCTGGAGTGCATAGGTCACAAAAAGACTGTGTTACCCAAATGATGTCATCCATGTATTGAGACATCAGCGCCGCGAGTGGTTAATTTCGAAACCAATAACAAATATCAACATAGCGCATGTTTCGTTCCCCTTCTTTTAATACTTTAATTTATTTTAAAGTTTTAAAATTGTTAATAACTGCCGTTTTCCGAACTGTAAAACTAATTACGTCGGTTATGGTACGTACACAGTTTTCTTTTTCCTAAAAAATGAAGAATTGAAGAAGAAATGGGCTTACGCAATTCACAGCCAACATTTCCAACCAAGCAAATATTTAAACATTTACTTATATTAATGTTATTTTGATGATAATTTTAAGCATATCACATAAATGATGACATGTTTTAATTTTATTATAGGTGTGCGAACTACATTTTGCAGGAAAGGACATCCACCGTACCAGTTAGAAGGCAAAACTGGCAAAATATGGTTGAGAATTTTTTGAAGTTCAGTATTTCCAAACATTTAAGAGAAAGTGTGGAACAGAAACGTTTGCGTATTGACAATAAAACATTATGATTAGTTTTTAGATGTATAAAACATTAGGGTTAGTCCTTAGATAACATTCAGTCACAAAACGAATATAAGAAAATATATATGTTTAACTGTTTTGGCGAATTTCTAACGTACTTATTTAACTATGAGGTGAGTAAGGATTGGATTGTTGTAAAGAAAGTTGATGTAGTAATATTTGTTATAATTTTTTTGTCAAAAGCTCCTGAAATATAAATTTTAGCAACCTTTAGTCGTATATTAGAGTTAAAATTTTATCAAAACTCCATTGAAATAAAGAAATTTTGCATTGAAAATTTTCCAAAGAAGATTGTAATATTAAAAAAATTTTCGCAGTATTCGATATCTTTAAAAATAAAAATATTAGTAAGCAATTTTTTGATGACATTTATTCTAATATTGTCCATATATTAAAATAGGATTTTATAAATTTAGATGATGACGTCAAATGTAAAAATGTAGGTTCTTTGTGTGAATAGATTTTTTTTTCTTTGTGTGATTTTATTAACCAAAAAAGAAATACTTAAATATTTTAAAACAAACTTTTAATTTATTTTGGTCTAGTATATTCTATTTCACTTCATGCTTACCCAAAACATCCCAAAACTATTCAAAATATTTGTTAAAAATATAGTTGCAATTCAAACGATGAACAGTCTAATTACAGTTTTTTTTAAATATATTAAGCAAATGTTCAGCCTTTTAAACAATCACTTTGTCAAGTTAGTGATAATTGAAGTTTATCTGAAGCCATGCTTTGATTACAAAGCAGGCAATATCGCAGGTACGTCTTATATTAACCCACAGGCTGCAACTACAGCATATGTTTTTATGATGCAAAGTCTTCTGAGCTCATTTAAATAAGTTGTCTATATTTTAACTGTAAAAAATATTAATGGTGATGATTCTTACCAATATATTAATAAAGTCGTAACGGGCTTACATGCGTTAATGTTACAAGTGTAGTTAGTGACATTTACTCTATTAATAAAAAAACTATGTCATATTTCTAGTTACCACCTAAATTTGATATAGTATATCGACATCCTACCGATGATAAGTAAATCATTATTTTTTTAAAATTTTTGATGTATATATTTTAAAATGGATACGGAATAATTGGCTTGACCGAAAGAATCAGACATTTATTTATTTTTTTGTGGGAAATTTTGATGTCTTACTCGATACATTTAATAACATTGCCTCGTTTGCTAACATCAAATCTTTACATGACTTAGAAAATTACGATTTAGTCAAGTATACTCACACTTTAAATCTGAATCTTTGAATTCTAGTAACTTCGAGAATCAGAATATAAAATTAGTATAATTGTATTTAATGAAGATGTTTACAATGGTTTATTAGTAAGTGGTAGGCAATATTAACTACAAAATTATAAAACTACTGCAAAACTTAGGGAATATTATTTTAAAATGGTGGAATATTGTTAATGTTAAAACATTGGTTAATGATAAGAGATTACTGAACTCTTTAATGAAGCCACTCGCCCCTAACGAAGAAAATCACAAGTATTTAACGCAATTTTAGCATAGTTAGATAATTTGGAAAATTTAAAATATATTAATAACTAATTAATTAAAGAAACACATTTAGCATCACTCTATTTATGCTGTTCTATAATAAACTGACTGTTGTTACAATGAATTAAGTTTTAAATTTGTATTACCTGGAAGAATTCAAACTGATGTCGTTTTGATAAATATAGGATACGATTTTTCAGTCAAGGAATAACATCTTTCTTTGTTCGACACTTATTCCCGGACACAGTGTATGTATCCAGATAAGAATTATCCTATATGTTGCTCGTGGATATTAACTATAATCTTATATAATTTTATGAAATCCGTCCATAAATTTTCGCGTGATTGAAGAAAAAATTAACGGACAGGCAGAAAAAATTCTAAAAGCAGATTTTCTGGCTTCTATTATCGTTCTTTACGATAAATCAATGGCTCTTTTTGAAACATTGTACAGAATTCTTGTAGATCCGCTCCGTTAACGTTCTATTGTATGTATAGATAAAGAGGAAAATCATTTATTATAAAGCTATCTGCAAATATAATTTTTTATATGTATATTTGTAAACAAATATAGTGCAAACATCAAACTTATTATCCAATTTCATCGAAATATCAGCCAGCATCATAAATTCATATATCATAATAAGGTAACCTCTTAGAAAAAGAAGTTTCGATAAAATATTTGCAATTATTTTGCTATACAATTTGCAGTATCGAAAATTGATTTTATTGGAAAGGGTCGAAAGATGCAGTCTGCCCCAATTGGTGAGGGCTCTGAATCGGAATGGTCCTTAAACAGTATCACACTTTTAGTCTTCTAACCATTATCGGATATTTTAACCAGTCCAATCCGGTCAAAGTTACTTTTTCGGATACTTTTTGTCTACGATAATTAATCCGAGATGATTACGTAAATAGGGATTCTCTTCATCTTTTGACATGTTTTCGTCCTCATTTACTCTCTAGATTTAAAGGAGTAATGACTATGCAGATAATGCGATATGGAAATCACATTTAGTACTCTTTAACATAAGTTTCGATTTCTGACAAAAAAGTACGGAGTCGGACCGAGATAACTATTAAGTTAATTTTGTCTGATAATTGATAAAGGTAACTTGTTATATCATATGCTATATAGCATTGGTTGTTAGACTGAAGTCCGAAATCACTTTCGTCTTAGTTTTAATATTAACTTGGTAACAGTTCGTAACAGCTTGATAGTTATCAATTACTATTTAAGATTCTATATTAACGATAGCTCTAACAGCGGTGTTCAAAAATTTAAAAAAAATTGTTTAACGTGATCGCAGCGCTGCCTATCGGATCAAGTTGTGAATGTAAACCTTTCTTGAATCAATTTAATCACATACACAAAATTTTACAACAATCAGTCTAGTCGTTTAAGAGTTCAGGACATACACACGGACAAAAGAAATATATATAAATATACGTTTTTAATATTTACTTCACAACCTAAGTATGTCATCCAGTACGTATTTCAGAAGCCTAAAATACCGTATATCTACAAAATGTATAAGTTGAAACTTAGAGGCGAATAGAAAACTCTAGCTATAAAAGTTCCTTTTTCTTACTTTTCCTCTTAATTCAAAGATCTTAGTTTTTTGCAGTTCCAAATAAGATTACGGATATATCTTCATGTCCATTAAAGTGTAAAAAGCTTTTCCACCTTAATATATGTTAACATCGTGGCACTGTAGCTTTACTCCCATAGTGTTGGAAACGATGAAGTTTCATACCTAGAAAAAGTTTTATACCTAAATCATACATGAATATTAACTTCCACTTTGTACAGGAGTTTATTAATATTTATTATGACTTATCTTCATATTTTTATAACTGTGTTCATATTCGTATATGCATTTGATGAAATTAACTAATTATATTTGATTATTAGCTGGTAAAATAAAAATACGCATTATTTAACTAAACAAAATGTATTGAGGGTAAACTAGTGTTAATTCTCACATTAATCTTTGTTAAAAAATCTATTGAGCTTTTACATAAACTCACGCAGATTCAAACATGAATGAATGTCGTTTTTAGTGTAATATCGTATACTTAAAAATGTTATTAGTTATTTTTAATAAATATCCATTATATTAAAAGCAAACAATTTTACAAATTCATAACGCTGAAAGTTCTATCAGCGGGAGTATCTAATGTGAAAAGTCGAACAGCAAAGCAATAGATAGTTACAAAAAAAACGAAGGTCTACCAAAGGTTTTAATCTTAAAGTCGTGCGTGTAATTATTTATAATTGTCATTTATGGATAATTTTTACGTTTGTTGAAAGACGTTGGAAAATTAGTGCGTTTTCGGATCCCTTTACGTGATCAATAGTGAAGGAAGATTGGTGAAAGAAAGCGTATGGAATAAAATGTCCATACTTGCAAAAATATGATTCATAGAGGATTGAAAACGAATAGATTTACTACCGAATGCATACCAGATTCATTTATTTTTAGCTAACTAACTGGACCTCTATAGCTAGGTTTAGTTACATTAAAATAATGTTGTAAAGAGTTGTATACAATAATGAAATTATTGTATACAACTCTTTAGAACATTATTTTAATGTAACTAGACCGTTTATTTTGTTTCACTTAATATACTTCTATGGTTCGGAATTGCGCCTGAGCACGTGTCATAACTGACTATCTTTAATATATATATATATATATATGTATATATATATATATATATATATATATATATATATATGTTTGTGTGTGTGTGTATATATATGTCCTTTTTCATACTTTTTCATGTTATCCTTATAATTTTCTCTACGTTATCGTATTTAGCCATAATTTGCCCATGGAGCTAAGGATCCCCGTCTAAAGGAGAAGTCAAAGGATTTTCATAGTGGGGATTTTTTATAATTTTTCTTTATGAAATATAGATATTTTGAAATTTAAATTATTATTTTATCTCTTATTCACGCATGTATTAATATAACAACAGAGAGGAAGCAGTCGATTATCTCTTCCGTTTCCAATAAACTTTACCTCCTCTTTAATTTCTCTCCTCTTGTAGCACACATATAAACTATTATCGATAACGTCTCCATTAAGCACGCTGTAGGCCGGCGCGACGGTCGTGTATCTATGACTGTTTAACTTAGAAATATAGAAGGCACACTTCGGTTCCCTTCAATTTTATAGTTACTGCTTATTATAAAATAAAAATATTAATATTTTTATAAATTTTTATAAAAATATTATTATTTTATATTTTACTGAAATGATACTGACTGAGCTGCATGTAATTATCTCATTAGTAATTTATTAATAAAATTCCAAAACTGTGCCGAAAATATTACAAAATCCTTTCTAACTTTTTTATTCACATTAAACTATATGAAAAGTTACCATTCTAAAGGGATTAGAATTTTGGTAAAGAGTATATTTTTCAAATATTAATTTTTGTCAGAATCAATAATATCAATATTAGGAAAAAAATGCTACTTAACGCATGTTAATTATAATTATTAAGCTTATTTAATATAATAGCATAAGTTATTTTATAATTATGTCAAAATATTTTAAGTATCACACTATGTGGATTCTTTAGGATCAGAATTCAGTGTCAGTAACGTGCCGCACTTCTATAGAGATAATTTTCTGTATTATTTATTTTGAATAACATTTATTTTGAATAATTTCTTATGACATAGAAATAAAAATCTTTTATCGCAGAAATAAATTTTCGTGTACTCAAATAATAAAATCTAAATTGTTCTTTCATCGAGGTAATATAACATTAACTGAATTACTGTTAAGGTAAAAACTTCCATTTGTAGACATTTTATTTCATAATTTTGTCACAAGTACATTTATTTTAATGAAAACTCTCGAGAGACACAATTTCTGCTAGTTAGCTGGCAGTAGCGAGTCGAAGGAAATTAATCTCAGCGTTGAAAGGAATCACAAAATTCGGATTTGTCCTTTTTAAACGTAGTTAAACTACAACGTCTACTACGTTGTATTTTGTTTATATTCTGATTGATGTTTTTTGTTATAATTCAACATAATTTCTTTTGTTCGTAACCCAAATTCTGTATTTGGTATTCCGTTTAAGAGGTTGTTAGCTAGAGAAAATGTTGTAGCAATGCTTTATGGGAGCTATATTATTATTACATTTGCCTTTGAAAGTTATTTAAAATGAGTATTTAACTGAAGTTGTATGTTAACTACCAAACTATTATTATTTTGATAAAATAGCAAGACATCATGCAAATAGTGGAAATATTTTAGTAAGGAACTAACAATTAACTAGAATTGAGTTAAGGCGAGCTATTTTCATGCAATTATTTTAATATTTCATGGAAATCTACTTGCTCTATGTTTGTGTAAAATACTTGATACATAACTTTTCTCATTTATTATGTAGAAAAATGACAGTAAATAATAAACAACGTTTTCAAAACAGCTTACTCCGTTTCGGTGGAAGTGAACCATAGATAAATATAATCTTGTAACCATCCATTTTTATGAAAAGGGTTTTTTACTTACTTCTTTATTATATTTATATTTAATAAATTTCTTTCATATATATCTAATATTAAAATTCTTTGGATGTAAAACGATTTTATCGGGCTTATCTGTTAAAAAATATAAACCGTAATTAATGAAAAAATATGCGACAGACAGTCGTTACGTGTCTATAATTGGTCGGCTTTTCGAAATTGCATCAATTTGGAAAATTAATTAATTGAAAATAATTTTGTGTCCACCGCGCTTTTGTTATTACGACCTCCCAAAACTCAAGTGAACCGTCTCCACAATTGATAGTATCTGTATTAGCTTTATATGTTAAGTATGCAATAAATGCATTTAAAGAAATTAATGTTCTAACTTTGGTACAATGAAAATATATTTAAATGGCA
This sequence comes from Druceiella hillmani, assembly GCA_039881145.1. Taxonomy (NCBI): domain Eukaryota; kingdom Metazoa; phylum Arthropoda; class Insecta; order Lepidoptera; family Hepialidae; genus Druceiella; species Druceiella hillmani. The sequence continues at coordinate 24,485,477 of JAYKKI010000005.1, forward strand.
CCTATATTGAACTAGCTCACAAACGCCGACTCTCAGACTAGCTCACATAATCTTATAAGGTATTTTTCGTTGAAGGTGGAATTTAAAAATATGGCACAAAAAATGTATCGTACACAGAACATTACATTATTGTGGTCTAATAGCACAGGTAAGGAAAAAAAGCGTATCGATTTCCGAAAAAACATTTATTACGTCATGAATATAAAAAAAAATAAAAAATTACGAGAAAGTAATTTTTTGGTTTTAGTTTTTTTTATATTCGTGATGTATCCACTAAGTATGATTTACGACATTATAATATTGTTGTAGGAAACTCACAGGGTGTGAATCCTCCCTGAACTTTATTCACAATATATATATATATATATATATATATATATATATATACATATATATATATATGTATATATGTATATATGTATATATGTATATATATATATATATATATATATATATATATATATATACATTTATACACACACAACCCGTTTCTACAGTTTTTTTATGAGATAAGGACTGACCTTAAATCGATCCACGATGGTTGTTCCTACTTCTTTATTTTAAGAGCAATGACGCTTCCACTGGACACTGGAACTGCTTGAAAGTCAGTGTCAACAAAATAAAACATACCGATATAAAGAAAAATGTCTTGGATTTTTTAATTAATTTTATATAAAGGAAGTACTCCAAACTTTTTTGAAAATGTCGATGCAAATTAACTAAAATAATTTTGATTAAAAATTTATAATAAAATGCTATTTAAAACTTAGTGACTTTTTAAACCTGTGGTTAAGAGGGTGGATTAGAGGATGGAGGATATTTGTACATCATTTGGAGCTTAATATTTCATGATATTCTAAATGGGGTATAAAAATAAAAAAAATTAGAAGAAACTGTCATTTTAATTTAATAAAACCTACGTGTGCTAATTATTATTTTTCTTCTTTTTATTGTTTTACAGTTCCTCGTTTTTTTACTGAATCATAAAAAAACGTTAAATTAATTTGTTTGCTTTTCATTACTTTTTTTACTTATCTCACGTACGTGCAATCAATTTATGAATTCCGTCTCGTGCGACACCTATCGCGGACATTTCTGCCTAACTATTTTGACAATAACCTTTCTTTTTAGTTTTTTTTGCTTTCCTAATATCCGCTACATATTTACCATATCTACATAGAACCGTGATAGCATTAAATATTATATAATATCATAAGCTTTTTTTTTGCATTTAACTTTTCCATAATATTATCAATTTGAACCACCACAATACCACTGCCAAGATTGACAGCTGATATCATAAATTATTATTAATTTTAAAGAACTTTTTTAAAACCTTCAATCATTCAATCGCTATGCGTAAGGATCCATCGCAATATTTTTTTTTATTTTCCTACCCCAATCATATAATCATATGTGAATTGGAAAGGTCCTTAAACAAGATTAATGTTTTAATGTTTAAGCCATTATAATTGGATATTTTCACCGATTTAGTCCATCCTGGTACTTTGATTGACGTTTTTTTATCTTCAGGCTCTTTTTGCAAGCGGTAATTAATGCGAAGTGATTAGATACAGAGTTTTTCTTTGTGCTATGACATGTGTGTTAATATCATCTTTTACTATTATATTATATGCTGTAATAAACCTGTGTTTATACATAAATAGGGATTAAATCAAAGTAATTTTATTAAATTACCTCACCCTTACTTGCTGGGAAATGACATAGGCTACTTTTCGTGCCAGAAAATTTTGTTCCTACTAATATTATAATTCTAAGTAATATTATAAATGCAAAAGTGTTCTTCTTTCACGTCAATTTTGTCCTTCTTTTTGACAAATTTGTCCTTCTTTCACGTCGCAATGGAGTTATGGATTGACGTGATTTGATTGACTGATTCAATCAACAATAAAATCAAAAGTCGATAGTTGATGGACCAGGAAATGATGTAGGTTACTTTCTAACCCAGGAAATTTTATCCTAATATTACAATCCCAACTAATATTAAAAATATGAAAGCGTATTTCTTTGTTTTTCTTACATGAATTATTTTTTGCACGGAGTTGGTTGGCGGGCCGGGCAATGACATATGCTATCTTCCGACCCTGTAAATCCCTTCGTAACTAATATTACAATTCCAACGAATATTATCAATGCAAAAGTGTATTTTTTTGTCTTTCTTTCACGCCACAGCGGAACGAGGAATTGACTTGATTTTTGGAATATAAGTAGTCGGAAAATTTCACAATCCATTTTCCTCACGGGAAACCTAATCCAAATCTAATCTAATCTAATCAAAAGTTAAAACCCAATCCAAACTAATATTTTATATGCCGGAGCCATTTGTTCTTATTTCACATCGTAAGGAGGCAATGGATCGACATGATTTTTTACACAGAGATAGTTGGTGGGCCGAGAAATTACATAGGTTGTTTTCATCCTGAAAAATCCCAAACCTACCTATATTATAACCCTAATAATATACTCATAATTATTATTAATTTTAAATGCAAAAATGTGTTTCTTTGTTCTGCCTTCACGTCGCAAGCAGAAACGATCCGTGGTTCAAAATGGTTTTTATGGTAGCGCACCACCTATGGTCACAACATTGATTAAACTATGTAAGTTAATTCCATGTAAAACTCTGAATGTCAAGCTTTAGACTCGTTGCGTGATGTAAAAAACGAAAATAATAAAACAATTTTATTAGTTGTTTTCGTCATTAGCTTGTATGCAAAAATGGGCACCAAACAAGAGTCATTTTTTCTCTAATTTTTTTTAACCACTTTTCATCGTTTTTAATATTATAAACTAAATTCATCAATTAATATTTTGATAAATGGCAGCAGCATGTATACAAACTCTAACAAAGAATGTGCCTATTATATATACAAGTGATTCTCTGCATTAAACTGAGTAGAAAATGTTACGGCACCTAGGGAAAATTATCAACTCTTTCTGGAAAAAATTACTGCCAAAGTGTTAATTTCAACGAAAAAAAATTCTACTTTTGACTCAAACGTACTCATTTGTACTCATTAATTAAATAAACTTGGACATATAATAAAACAAAAGAAAGACGTCAAAAATGACAAAATCTTTTCAAAATTAATAAATATTATGGCAAAATCGTCGACGCTATAGTGTCTTCCCTAAACAATTGACTTTGGCAGCGTGCCTTTGATATTATTACCGTTAAGTTACAATTTTTTTTAGGAGCCGTAGTTTATTTTAAGGCACTAAGGTGTGAACGTATAAGTTTGTTCTCATGTTTAAATGACTTACGCAATATTTATTATTGTAAAAATCATTACTTTTATCCACAATTAAATGAAACTACGTGATGTAGTATTATTTCTATTTTCTATAATTTCTTTACCACGACCTAGGTGTCGTTGTATTACAACATCTTCAGATGGGATATTAGCAAAGATAGAATAATATTATATCACGTAGTTTCATTTAATTGTGAATAAAGAATTTCTACAAAATTAACGCCAAATATATTCAACATTACTTTTATCTTGAATATAATAGTCATATCTCCTATCTATAATATTTATATATTATTTTTTGTTTGGTTGTATGTGTTTTTTATATTTGTTGATTTTTTTACGTTTTGTAGTAATTTTATTCAATCTATCTAATTACGCATTTCATTTTCATTCTCACAATCAGTTTGGAAGATCTTTACGTAGCCTCATAGAAAAAAAATCTCTTTTCGTTAAATCTGGAAGTAGCAGGCCACGGGCGTGGTGCATATCGATTAATCCACCGACCATCAAATTCTGCTTAGATATCTTCACGTACGGCAGCCGAGGAGTGTTCACACCAGCATCAAGCATCGACATTAAGTCGTTTAAAATAACTACAAACATAACAGTTTCAGTATTAAATGCGGATAGCGACGAAAACAATTTGCTCGTGTTTTCATCTGAGCACTCCAATATTTATTTATACTAATATTTTTGTATTTTGTACATGCTCACAACACAGTAGTCAACTTGTTTGTGTGTTTATTTCTCAATTATTTTCTCTCAAGCGTGGCGGAATTCAAAATGCGCGCACCTAAGAGTGTCGGCATGCATTTTGAATTTTTCAAGGGTTTTCGGTAACATTAAAATTTTCATACGGTTCTTCAAATTTTTCACTCAGGTTACATTCAGTTTGATGCAGAGTATCGCCTGTATGAATAATAGACATGTTCTTTGGTACAACTTATATATTATTATATGGGAACGCGAGTCATGCTGGAGAAAGCGAGATATATTGCATTCTTTGTTTGAGTCGCGTCGACTGAACACGCGTTTAGAAATTGTCATCGCTTAAATGTATGCTCGGAATAGTTCCGTAATTTTTCATTTAATCATTTAAAGTTATATTGATTTGCGTAAGATAATTACACTCGGAAACATTTAGTAATGTAAATAAATGATGATATTAAAATAATACCTTTTAAACAGAAAAAGTACACTCGAAAACTATCTCTTTTACGTACATCTAATTCATTTCATTTTGCATTCAAATGTACAAGGGCTGTGCCACAGCACGATGTACAAATCGAAAATTTAGCTGTTCATCAATTATATTATTTTTTTATTATTTTATACGGAGGGCCTGGAGCAATATCAAATCCAATAAGGCTTGGAACAATATCAATATTAATATCAAGTGTGCTACAGAATCGAGAATGACATATGTAAGTATATAAGATACCTACATATACGGCACGCTGTTCGTTGCGTAACTTGTTATTTTTACAACGTTTGTATTAGTTTTTAATACGAATTTTTGGTCGATTTAATTTTATTACATAGACTAAAAACTAAAATTTTTTCTTACGTTTTTCCGTTATGTTATTATTTCCAAAATTCATCCGTCATACTGAATCTTTGGATTTTGATTCAAAATTCGTAACTTTTGACTTTCAAAATCCCCAGATGACACACAGATAGTCACAGCGGAGTTTTAAAATTCTGAATTTTAGTCATAACTTCGTGGTTTGTAAAATTCATAATCCCAAATATAAATTTTTAGTCGAGTCGGATCACAATAGTCAAAATTCGTCCAAATTTACTAACCCGATACCGATATTCGAACTAAAAATGACAATAATTGTTAAAAGCTTTTACTGCCCCAAAGCTCTCAAGATAAAACCTCCACTGGTTGCAAGTTACCAAGAGATCGACGTGATTTTTTATATAAAGTCAGTTGGTGGGCCGGGATGTGATATGGGCTTTTATATAGGAAATTCCATTCCTCCGGGAACTTTCTTAATTGAAGTAAAAAGTTATACGATGGAAATAACGAAACAACGTCATAACGGAATCATAGATACATGTTACTTTTTTGAAACGTTACATGCGTAATATAAGATTGTAATAGAATCACTCCCTTTAATCCCTAATTAATAGGGAAATATTTTCATTTCCATTGTTATTTGTACGATAAAGTCCTGAAAATAAAAGATGAGCATTTAATTTCCTTTAACCATTCTAGACGGGGCTTAATAATATAATTTCAGACTATACGTTTTAAGTTATAACCTCTTGAGCGAAATCGCGGGTAAAAGTTAATATTTATAGATAAAATGGATTCCTGTTTTAGACATTTTTAGAAAATTATAAATAAATTAGTATTATTCTGGAATGTTAGTTAAAAACGTTATAAAAGAACAGGACTTTTGATATTTTACTCATTTGCATATATTCAAAATTCAAATCAAAATTAAGAAATGAACGGAATTAATAACTGAAATATTTCTTAATAGTTTATTTACTAAAATAATTATTCCTTATAAGCGAAATGCATTAAATAGTCGAACAAATGTAATGAAATCAGAACTAATAATAATAAGGTTGAGCGATGATTAATTTGAGTATGGATATAATGCTAGAATGGCTAGGGCAGAGAAACTTTAAAATTATAACATATACACGCATTTACATAAATATATAAAAAACTTGTTACAGACGAGCAGTACCCGCACTATAAGGACTTCGCACACATTTAGGCATTTATAAACAATTAAGGGTACATAGTATTTTTATTAAACTATTAGCAAATATTAATGTTTTATGACTTAAATGTATTCAGTACTTTCGGAAATAAGAGGAGAAGCTAAAATCTGGCATATTTTTGGAACATACTTATCAAAATATAATTTTAAATATGTACATGTGACTCAGAAACAAATAATACCCCTAATATATAAAACATTAAAAAAATTAAGGCTTTTATTTACCCAGTTTTTAAATTTTATATTTAAAATTAAAAAAAGTTAGTAAAAACATATAGGTTAATGAGATGCATTACACTATCAATTTTAAACTTCTACGTCAAGTGGTTTCTGAGATAATCAATTGAATATACAGAGAAACATGAATATATAGCCTAACGTTCATAAGCGTAAAGTTACTGATGTATATTTAAAAAAATTATGATACCTAGAATCATTGCTAGAGTTTTCCCACAGCCCTTGCGTGGGCTTCTAAGAACCTCTATTTTTGATAATATCTCTAAACCTATGTTTCCTACATTTATTAAGAAAAATTTACCCTTGTAAAATAGTCGTTTCAAATGGTACTCCATGCTATATTCGGAATTTAAAAAAAATCGAGATGCTATCCCTTCCCGATATGTATATATATATATATATATATATATATATATATATATATATATATATTTAGTTCATAACCTAAGTTCATACCATTATTCAACTGTTAAGTATACATTTTAAAGTAATAGACATTATGAAACGAAGTATTACAATTAGATAAATTGATTTGAATAAATGTTTTTCTATTTATCTTATGATGCGTCAATCTAAATTGTTCTGAAAATAACAAGTTGAAGCAACGAAAGGAAAAACAATCGTAATTCATAATATACATATTGTTACTAATAAGTTGTTAAACTTGAAAGAAGCCGTGGCGGATTGCTGTTAAAAAGGTAATAAAACTTTAACAGAGAGAATATTTACGAATAAAATTATTTACTTTTAATGTGTTGGATATTTATCACAAGTAAGGAACAAGAATTTTATGGACCAATATGGGCATATACTTCAAGTCGTAGTATGACTTTTTAGTATGTATTAAAATATCTTGCGAGAATTATGATCTTTACAATTAACTTTAGTTGCTTTAGCATTACACTTGATAGATCATGTTTAATTAATAGGATGCTTATATAAGTTGTTCCACGCTATGAATGGCCGTTTTATTTGGCTAACTGTATCATGGAGACATTTTTACCTATATATATATATATATATATATATATATCTATATATATAGATAAATATATAGATTTTGTACGCTTCTACGCAATATAGATAAATATATTTCGTACGAAGGTGTCAGTTGCGCTGCGATCAGAGCTTGTTCAAACGTGTTTTGCTGCGCTCAAAGAGTATTTACGTATCGTAGATATCAAAATTCTATTCTAAAATAGTTGTTCTTGAAAAACATAATAATCAATAATGTCTAGAAGCCAGTGTGATTATTGTAAAATATGGCGAAAAATAAATAGGGATTTCCGTATCTCTTCTGATAGAAAAATTATATCGATACCAAGAAGTTCTAAAAACTGTGATCTGCAAAGTGATTCTAAGTTGTATTTTAAATATAGATCATATGCGTTTCGTGTGGCTCGGGTTCAAAATACTTCTATTTTATCTTCCGTAGTGAAAACAAGAGTTCTTGCTTTAACAAGTAATAGCGACGACACCACGAAGAAACCAAATGTACATTTATCAATACCTCGTTGTCACAATTCTCATACATGTTGTATGATACGTAAGTGTAAGAACTATCTCGTGACTGTACCAAAAGCAGCTCGAACTCAAGCTTTTATAGAAACTGGAATCTATATTTCTTTGGGTAAACGGTGCTGTAAAACTCATATTACCGGATCGGTATTCAACGAATTAACTCTGTAAGATTTACGCCCTGTAAGTGATAATATATCTCATAGGTACAACGAAAACGGATTCTAACTGTATTTTTGAATAAGTAAGGCCCAAAATTCGGTCCTCGAAAGTGAGGTCGTCGCATACTTGCTAGGTAAATATTGCTTATTAAACTTAGAACTAGTCTTTCTAATAGTGTTCTGTCTACATTAGACAAAATGAAAAAAAAAGATTAATATCATCTTTTGTGCAATGTTTACGTAAGGTTCTGATGGAGAACTTTGTGCCACATCTTGGGATAGAACACGCAACGAGAACATATGCTATTGCAAAATATACGAGACCTTCAGCAATAAGGTGCAGTGATGATGGCACGTACATTTACATATAGAAGAGCGTGAGCTAATATTTTCAGGAACGATATTTTATCTTACACAAAGGAAGATCTTTGGTTAAAATGATGATTCTGGACACTAATTCCGGTTACATTTATTTGGCAGATTCAATGAACAATGGCGCCAACATACTCACACTTATATTAGGAAAAGATAGACACAATATCAAAGAGTGGCCAAGGCCAAAAGATGTAATTATTGTTGACAGATACTTCCATGACTGTTTGGAACTTCTTGAAGCAATGGGTCTCGTACATGAAATGCCTAGATTCCTAAATAAGTAGCAACAGTTTTCAATAGCTGACAAGACTCTTTTGTGACCAAGTCAGGTAAGTCGCTGAAGGGTTTGATGTTCAGCTGAAAAACTGGAGAGAATTGGATGAAGTAATACAAAACACGTAAATGCCCTCTATATTGGTGACTATGCGCCAATTATATGTGCTATTCTCAATGCATTTTTTCCTATAAAGATCAAAAACACCGAAGATGATGAAATAATCGCTCAAAAAATGCTTAAACCTTAATTACTTACAACAGACAGTAGAAGAGAAACGATGATCGAGAAAAAGGTAATCTGACCTAAGCTAACTGATGCAGATCTTCAAAATGTTTTATGCTCAACCTGGGATGAGCTATAACAGTTAACTGGTGGTATATATCAACAAAAAAACAAAGTCAATTAAACAAAGTCAATCTTACATTCAACAACACTTAAACGAAGAAGATCTTTACTCACTTTACATGCATAGTGAAGATGATTCTATTCTTCAAGTTCAGCTACGATCACGGCATACAAGTTCCAAAAAATTTAATATTTGGATAAAAACAGATCGACACAATATTGCACACATACAATAGTACTCTCAATGTAAAGTAGGCACAAGAGTCGTAGGGTATTGTGGGTACGTTCCTTCCGTATTATGGTTTCTAGATTTCTGGTGCCATAATTAAACCGAAGTCTTAAAACCAAGTCTGGCTAATAGATGGCCCAGTAGCGATTCAGATGAAAAAAGCAAGTAGAGTTAAAAAAAATATTGCACAGTGCCTGTTTCTAATTATTTTCGGTTAGTGATTATTTCCCATATCTTATATATTGAAATAATATTAATAATAAACTTTTTTCATCTTCATCTTGCATTTAGTATCCTAATTACAATTGACTTCGGTTGCATATTGAATATATTTGGCATTAATTTTGAAGAAATTCATTATTTACCATTAAATGAAACTACTTGATGTAGAATTATTTCTACTTTCTTTAAGTTCTTTACCAAGACCTAGGTTTCGTTGTATTACAACATCTTCAGGTAGGCTATTAGCAAAGATCAATTTTTGCTAATACCTGAAGATCTTGTAATACAACGAACCCTAGGTCGTGGTAAAGAACTTAAATAAAGAAGAAATAATACTACATCACGTAGTTTCATTTAATTGTGATTGATTTCGGTGTTAAAATGAACGACAATAGTCCGTTTATAATAATAAATGTTCACGATATCTACGTAATTGCGTATTTTATTTATCCCATCAGTTACATAACTTTCATTTCAAATTGTTTCGTAATTATCATGAGGTATACTATTAAATAAAATATACACATCATGTAAGAAAATAGCCCTTATCAACCCACCTCCTTTCATTTTATGTCTAAATATCACAAATAGTTTCTTAAAATTTCTATTACCTTTCCTATATTCTAATAACTGTTCGATTTCCGTAATTGAACTAGATAAAAACGTCTCCATACAGTTGGCCAAATAAAACAGCCATTCATATCGTGGAACAACTTATATAAGTATTCTATTAATTAAACATGATCTATCAAGTGTAATGTTAAAGTAACTAAAGTTAATTGTAAAGGTCATAATTCTTGAAAGACATTTTAATACATACTAAAAAGTCATACTGAAATATACACGACTTGAAGTATATGCCCATATTGTGTCCGTAAAATTCTGGTTTCTTACTTGTGATAAACATCCAATACATTAAAAGTAAATAATTTTTTTCGAAAATATTCTCTCTGTGAAAGTTTTATTAACAGCGAATTACCTTTTTAACTGCAATTCGCCACGGCTTCTTTCGAGTGCGATTTATTATGTTCAGCCGTTTTTAAATTTGTATCAACTGCTATTGAATTTCTCTATATACAACGTTGATTTTTTTTCCGGAGACAATACGAACAGGTTGTTCTTGAGGTTATGTGTGAAAGGGTTACGTATAGTTATCTATGTGAAAAGTACTCAATCATTAAATATATTCCTGCGACACTCACTGTTTGCCTTGTGCTTTGTTGATAATTATAGGAAATAACAGCCTTACTGAGAACTGCATGTGTTTAAATGAAAATTCAATGGAAATATGGGAATTGGTGGTATTAACACAATTTCTTCAGTTCCATAGGCCGTCAAAATTTTCCATTCAATTAAAATGACTTTTAAGAACTTGATTTATAAACTTGATCCACTATATAGCTTATGAGGATTAAGATTTCTTAATAATATAATGACGTTACTTTTAATATCAGTTTGTGTGGAAAGAGTCGAAGAGGTTGCAAGGAATTTAAAAATTCTGATGGGATGTTGGAAAACATTAAGTCATCGATTTTTCCTATTTGCTCTTTAGTAGGTAGGTTATAAAATTGTCCTCCTCTTGAATCAAGCAAGTAATTTAATATTTATATCATCAATTTCTGGGTAAACTTTATGGACTAACCCTTGAAGGTTATTTACCAAAACATACAGATTATGAGTTATTGGGAAATAATATGAGGTAGTCATAAATGTGACCAAATGATTCCGCCCCTATTTTCCTTACACAAAATGTCACTACTTAGAATTTGATACCTGGCTATGTATTTCCGGTTGTATTCTTGATGTCTTCTTTCAAGAATAATCTAAAAAAATTATGACATTCATATATGTTTCATAATTTTGGCAGTTATGTATCAATGAAATTGCTAAGGTTAACGAGAGTTTTAAAAAATGTAGTAGAAATATGTGTTCTCTTTCATGAAATGCTTTATAAACAGAGTTAAAGATTTCATTATATAACGCGGTAACTGCTGGAAGTATCATACAAATTAAAGAAGAAATTTTTACAAATCAAAGACGATTAGTGTTCCGAATTACTTATCTTTAATATCGATTACGTAATTTGCATCACAAATGTCAGAATCCATGTTCTCTATTACCGCAGTGTGAATTCTTGGGTCAAAAATTCGATATTATGCTTATTTCCCTGAACTCCATTTTTTCATACTAAGCAATTATTTCCGGTCTTCGTTTTTCATTCGCGGATTTTCTTTTGCCCTCTTCGGTGCTTCCTGTTCTGTTTTTATATTTTTTATTAATTATGTGATTAAGTCGCCGCTGATGGCCATGTCCTTTTATCGATTTTGTATTATTATTAGTTATAATTAAATGGTGTAAACTTATCGCATGTCTTAGATATATAAATATAGGAAACGAATATTCAATATTAAAATAATGTTAAAAAAAGATCACGAGGAACTTTTGGTGTTATCAGTGATAATTATTTATGCGGTAGAATTTTCTCAGGTCTAAAAGGTATTTTTTTGAAAATATTTATAACTTACGAGCCACGGCTTTGCGCACGTATAATTTTAAATTTTGATTTGGAGTTTTTCTTCAGCAATAACTTTTTAACTGTTTCAACTTTAATACCTTCCGCAGATCAAAATTATCTTTTTGACGATTGATGAAAGTATTTTAATTCTGAGTTTGAACTTTTAACCGAATTGCTGTCACAATAGCTATAATTTATATTATTCGGTTTAAAGCTCACGCACTTGACGTAAATATCTGAGGGTTTAAAATTGAATTTCTAATTCCTTAAGAAACATACAATAAAACCGTTAATTAGGTTTTAGTTCATCACTGACGTCAATATTAATGAAAGGATACGGATTTGTCTATTTTTAATATTAATTTTTATATAAACATGGATTTCCTTTGGACTTTAATATCTTTCAAGCATACGAGCATGTCGTGACATTTATCTCATTATACGTTATTTTTCCTTAGCGTACGTTATTTTAACATTAATTTTTATAAGTCTTTTAAATTCAAATACCCTGTATTTATAATTCATTCTAATATCAATGTGTGTTAAGCTCAGTTTTGGATTGTTTTGGTTTTTTATGTATAAAATGATAGTAGAAAATACTAATCATAATATGTATGAACCGAAACAATGACTTATTTTGAAAATAAAGTTATGGAGACGCTGATAAACCATTATTAAGGAAATAATTTTTATTCTTAAAGATGTAATCTGTAAAATTTTCCCCATCAAAATATGAGAAAGGAAAGAGGCATTATGAGGCGAGGAGTCATTAAAATGTCTTATACTTTTTTGACGTAAAGCGTTTTTAAAATCACGCCGAAACAAACTGGTACCAGAACGGAAAAATGTACCTTAACGAAAAGTTCCATATCGTCTTGCCTTAATAATTCCCTAACTATTAGTCTTAGAGACATGCGGCGGTATTATTAAATATATATATATATATATATATATATATATATATATATATATATATGTATATATATATATATATATATATATATATGTATATATATATATATATATATATATATATATTTATATGTATACGTCAGCTTGCTGATACGAGCTTGAGTTTGCTTTGCTGGCGGGCGGGTTTACGCAGGGTTTGCGTTTTGGGAAGGGAAGCGCGCAGATAGGTCAAAACCGGCGCTTTCGCTTCTTTCTGTTCAGCGTAGCTCGCGACTCAGATGTAATAGCGCGGTTCGTATATATGTATAAAGAGTTTATTTAGATTGATCGACTTGAGCAAAAAATACTGTACATTGGAAAATATTTATCTGTTAAAATATAATCTAGGCCTTTAAAAAAGTATTAAAACAAAATATGTCAGCCTCAGTTCGTGCAAGAGTCAACCGACAATATAAATCACGCCTATCGTTGAAAGGAAGATGCTATGGGTCACAAATGTTTGGCGCCGAGCAAGCGAGATAGTTTCGAGAGCGTAGTAATACTGTCACGGTACGCTCGGTGAACAACGCCGACTCCGCAAGTACCTCTACCGCTGTTGTACCTGTACCGATGGATATATCGAGTGAAGATAGCATTCATACATGTATCTAGGAATTCTCTGAAATAACGGATATGAGCTTCTGCCAAAATGAAGTGGTACAGTACCATTGGCATGCAGTGGACGAACGCTTCAAAACGATATTGGCAACCAACCAATGTGCTCCATTTTGCAGCGTTTTTAATCGCCTATGGTTGGATGGAGATATAAAGATTCCCCGGTAAAATATAGCAGAATTTTGTTTATGTATTTTAATCCTAACGCTGTTGCGCCCGGACTTAGAGACTCTGATCGTTCTGTGTGGCGACTTCATGAAGGATGAATTCGGCCTCAACTTCGTGTTCACAGAACCGACAACATGACCCAATACCACTATTTATTGTACAATCATCAGGCACACTAATGTTGATTTTATGCTCTATGTATCTTATTTTTAATATCACAAGCCAACGTCAAAAAAAATTGTCATCGAATATTAAACGCAACAAATGATTATATACCATTCAGTGTCCGTTTTGTAATGAAACTTTTAGTATGCAGTCAATGTCTCGATTTCATTTCAATCTATTACGCACTAAAAGCAACTTACTGACATAGACATTTCCCGTTAAATCAACATAACCCCACCCGGTTTTTCTTTTTGATTAGAGCAAAATATTATATAGTAAACAGCATTATTACGTCTGTAAATCATAGATTCAGTGTTATAAATAGGATACAAATTACTATTTGTATTTATTTTATATTTGAATCGAAATCAATTTTCCGTATTAATAAAATAAATTACGTCCATTAACTTGAGGAAAATCATAGCTACGTTTTATATCTCCATCATCAATTAATAATATGGAACGATACTTAATTTCCACTGGCGTAAATAGCACTAATTATCTACTTGTACTGTATTTTGCCAATAAGTCACCCTCGAACTCCACAAATTTACCTTCGAAAATGAAAGATTAAGTGTTTAATTTTTCCGTATTGAAACCTTAATGCGTAACTTTTCATGAAAATATTTCAGCGATTGCTTCTTCATCTCACCTTTGTACTATTGCATTTTTTCAGAGAAATTTTTAATGAAACACAACAGGAGTAGAGATAATATCCATCGAAGCCAACTTTAATTTCAGTCTCAATTAAAAATTAAATTGCAAGCTTACACAAATTTGAGTAGTAAATAACAGTAAGGACCCAAGTGGTAGTAATAATATAGGTAGTTTTGAGCCCGTTAGGAAAGGTTTCTTTACGTAATTTATCTGTGTTATAACTTTGAATAAATGTTAACTGTAATTTGTTTTCACTTTTAATTGAGAGAATTTCAATTCGACTCTCAGTATCATTGTAAAAACGATTTCATGCTATATTCTCATATAGACATGCACATTGGCAAACATCAAGGTTATCTACGAAATTACTTAATTAATACTTAATAACTCGTCGAAGCTGCAGCGAAAAAGTTCATTAAACTTTTTTTATTCTGAAAGCTGTTTTAATTTGTTTTTAGAATTTTAATATTATATTCCAATTACCGATGAGTGAGAATGTTAGTTATGAACTTATTTTTTATTTAAAGTTAAAAATTGTGTTGATTTTTTTCCGTTTTCTTTATTTATATAGATATTGATTAATGGCTTCCATCTTGCATGTTTTAGATTCCTTTTATTTGCTATTGAAATACGTATATATTGTCGAATCTTGTCATCGAAGATCAAGGGAAATTTAGGTTTATAATTTTGTTATAAAATCTAGGAAAAATATTGACTATAATTTTATTTATTTGTGTACTTTAATACAGTTGAAGGATGTGGCGAACTTATTATGGGAAGCCACTAGAATAGCAGTCCAGTCCCGCTCGACGAGCGGCCAGGAATCGAACCTGAATCTCCGGGGTGCGCCGCACCGTCAAAGGTCGTTGTCTTGTGATCCAACACTCCACAGCGATGATGACGAGTTTTATTGACGTAAGAACTATTTAAAAATTAATTTCAAAAAATGTTTATTTAATTGCACTAAAAGGTTATTTACGGAGCTCCACAAAAAGAAACATCTTAGGTGATATTTAAAAGTCGTCATTGGCCAGAAGATTAAAGAAAAAAATGTTTCGGGTGGATATAAAATAGTGTAAAATATTTGGCCCAAAATGTTCGTTTATGTTCAAAGAGGTACAGAAAAAAGGGGAGTGAGACTGTATAGCGCTGACATTTAAACATAGCGGTAGTTCTGTTATTGTTTGTGGTTCCTCCTTTATCAAAGTCATAGGAGATTTAATAAAAATTTATAGACAAATAAAATCATTTGCTTCTATTTGGTGACAGCGTAGTAACGTTTTAATATTGCCATAAAATAAAAAATCCTAAAAACAGTTCAAAATTATGTAAATGTTTCTTTGAGGAAAAGCAATTGGTAAAAATTATAAAAAATATATATATACGGTCACCATAAACGCCGGATATACCGGGATAACTAGCTCTTTTTGAATGAAAAGCTTAAAAAGTTTAAGGAAAACATATAGGTAGTTAGTTTGCCAAAAAATATAATTATTGCTAGAGCTCAAAAGTATTTGGTCTCCAAGAAAAAATGGATTTTATACAACATTATAAAAAATGAAACTACTTTATGGTCAATTATTTATTATTGGACACAACAAATATTATAAAATTTTAGACTAATCAATGTGCCCTATCTTGTTTCTTATGACGGCGTCACAAATCTTAGCAAATCCATCAACTAATTTTCTAAAATGTTTTGGTAATATATGGAATGCAACATATAAGTTTGGGCTGTATATACACACACACACCAACACCCATACATACATATAAATACAAAGCTGAATATGATCATGTTATGTTTCAAGAAGATTTTCAAGCATCTTCTTTTTAGCCATTTCATTCTAATTTATACCTTTATAATAACAAAGTTATATTAAAATATTGTGATCAATTGTTTTAAAATTGTATACTAGATGATACTTGAAGTTCAAAAACAATATCCCATTTTAATCTCTGCAAAATGTTAACATTTAAACGTGACATTTTTAAGTTATAATTTTTAATAAAATTAAATGTATAATAAATTTTTTTCAAAAACATACATCATGGTACGAACAAGTTCTTCAAATGAAAATAAAATTAGGAATTATAAAATCAGCTGTTGACATTGCTAGACCTAGAATTCGTTCAGTTCATCAGGAAATCGGTTTTTTCCTTCGAGTGACCACATGTTGATAGATGTTAATAATTAAATATCAAAGTTTTTATCATACTTTTTCTGAAGGGTAAAAACACAAGAAAATTATCAAGTACACAAAACTTAATGTACTTCCCTCAGCTATGCTATGTCTGCCGTTCGCCTACGATATGTTTCATCGTCACTTCAGATTTGGTTGACTTTTTTATTTATATTACACCAAAAACTTGAATCACTAAAAATAATAGGTGAGATGTAACAGTTCAGGATTCTGTGAAGCAAAATTATATGAAACATCTGCTCTTTTTACAGACACAATAGATATCCAGCAAAATACATTTTTATTGTCCGTTCTTGTATAATAATGCAGATTTTAATAGTAATACTCTGTATGGAAAAGGAACTTTTCATAATATATAGTATATATTCTGATGGAACCCATCAGAATATATACTCCAGCAACACGCATATTACCTTAAGAACCTCTAAAACGTTGGAGCGAAATTCCAGATGAAGCTAAGATTGCTGTAAAAGGAAAAGTTTCATTATTGCCGTATAATTATTCATTTCAAGAACGATAAAAAAAATTAAATTCAGATTTCTGATGGTACATTTAATTTAAATCCCACAATTATAACAAAATTAATAAAATAGGAATATTTACGAAACACAAAAACGACAAATTTCTTGGCTTTAATGGTTTATGGAATCTATTACCGATAAAAAATTAAACGGCTATAATTTTTTCCATTTATAAATGCACCATCTACTGATTAAAATAAAATTTATACTGCTTTAGTTTATTACTCCGAAAAAGTACTTAAGCTTCGTATGAAAAGTTATTTGGTTACTTGCCGCCAACTTATAAATATAAAGACTCAAAACTGTTACCATTATACCTGTCTAAACTTGTTTCGTTGATAAGGAAAATTCCACATGTTGCTATCTCACTTGGAAAGGATTGGTTATATAACGGGAAGTAGCTGTATCAAACAGAGGTATTAACTTTGATATATGGCCAAAAAAACATGTCGATAGGATATTAACCGCCCACGCTCGTGCGATGCGAGTACATACGATTTTACAATTAATGTTATCGCACATCATTTTTTACATTTTAAAAATACAGATGAAGAATTTGTAGCAGCATTGGAAAATGATTTACATTTGTTTGTAAAATATTATAAACTAAAAATAAAATTCATAGACTTTGAGTAATGACTTAATAAAATTTACAAAATTATTTGAAAGAAAATTAATAGAATTAAAAGATATAAGTAAGACTTTAAAATAATTGATTAAATATTTCGATATAATATCAGTTTTATGAAATTGTATTGCCGCAGTGCGAATTGGAAATAATGGGAAACTTACATTTATATTCAGTTGAAATGACAATTCCATTTTATCAAGTAGCATGGCATTTTTGAAATGCCAATTCCTCACAGATTTATAAAACCAATACATCCAGCGGAATAAAACAATTCACAGTCGATGTGTATTTTACAGTTGGACGCACTAATACCTTTTTACTTTTTACTGATAAAACTATTGAGAAGACTCTTGTAAAATAAATGAGTGATGAAGATCGCCCTTTTAGATATGATGCTATAGATATTATGGTTCACCAATGGATTAATAATATTTCATCTAAAAAAGATATCATCAAAGGTATTGAGTTGTTTTGTAATATATTTTTTTAGAAAGATATCAACATGCTGATGTCACCGATACTAGAATTACATGAGATGATTTAGATGTTAAGCAATTGGTGGAATGGTTAAAGTCTCAAAATGCACATATTACTGGCGGTGATAAAACAAATTGCTACAAAGCTTTTGAAAAAGGTATTGAATGCATGCAACAAATAAACGATAAACATTTTATATAAATTAAATTAAAGACTTCGACTAAAGTTATACTATTGCATGCTGCCATGACTAAACTCAAATAAATAATTAAAGCGTCCTATTTATCTTCTTCTACTTGTTCCACTTATGAGTGTGTTAAAAAACACACAATTGAAATGCAGGATATCTTTGCATAATGATGAAGAAATGAGAAAAATACAAAAGTCAATATTTCATAAATCTTTCCAAGAATTTCCAAACTATTTATGAATTTAATACTTTTACATACATTATCGATGGTGTTAGGCCTTAAAGGTAAAATTAATGCCAAATTTTAATAAATATTTGAAAGTTATGACATAATAATTGTATTTTTTTAATTATTGTATCTGATAGATACGAAACGAAAATTACTTTAATAGTGGAAAAAAAACGCAGAGCTTCAAACAATTTTCTAATTACTTATTCTTTTCCAGAAATTATGTTATTGAAAGTTGCTTAAAAGAAATAAAATAGAAAATTTTTAATTGGGCCTCTACCTAGGTTGCCATTTTTATCTATAGATCAATACTAAAAAAGTAGATATGATTTAAAGAGTCCGCGCTTTCATGAAAATTAACAAAATATACGTATATTCACATTTACCTCTATATTATACAAATACAGATTTATTTGAAAACATATTATGCATTTCGTCAAATTACTAATAAATATTTAGACAAACAGTCCTATAATATGAAGAGATAATTAAATATTAGAAAACTGTACTAAAAATAACATAGTACACCATAAACATAAGCGCAACGAAGTGTCATCCCTTGCTATCGTCTATCGATGTATAAACTTTCAGTATAAATAAATCTATCATAAAGCATTTGAGTTGTTTAATCTATACAAATTAAAAAATAAACGCGAGTCTGTATATTTAATAATTTTATGTAAATATAAGTGCTATTTACTAAAGACACGCTAGTAAGCCTAAAGCAATAGTTATTAGATTTTTTTACTATTTGTTAGTTTGTTGGTTTCTCTAGTTGTCTGCTTGTCTGTACCCACTTTCGTTGTGCACGCAAATTTCAGCAACGGCTGAACCAAATTGAATGCAATTTTTGCAATGTATTAGATTAGCTTGGGCTAACATTTAGGCTTCGTCTCATTTCAGTAAAAAGATACGTCAATCTTTAGTTTACGTTTATTTTGCACGCTAATATCGGAACCGATGGAACTGATTTGATTGCCAACGTCATTTATTGGCGTTTTAGTAAACTTTTTGCTCATAGAGCTCTAATGGAAAATAGAAAATAAAAACACAAAAAAATTTCTTAAGCTTTACTTACCTCGAATTCCACGCCAACGAAGTCGTGAGCTAGGTAATGATACAATTATTATATTTTAGATACAAAAAGTTTCATCTTCTTAATATAAGCGTTAGTAAAAGAACAACACCACAAATTTATGATGTTGAGAAGGTAATGTTTGTTTAAGTAAGAATACTTTGTCGCTCTAAATAAAAATTGAGGCAACAATATATTTAACCATTTTACTATCACAACTTTAAACAATAGACTTAATCATTTCACTGTTATGTTTTATTTGTACAGGCTTAAATAAGAGATTGCAAAAATTCAAATGCAAACGAACGCTCGTTGTCATTGATAGTAATAACAATTGTCAAAATAATTCTGTCACAAGGTGTTATGACTTTGTAACGAAACCGTTATTTTATTGCGTAGTTCAGATAACTTTTATACTGTAATAACAGTTTTATAACTATAAAAAATTACATCATTTTAATATAAAAATATATAATAGAATATTCCGTTTACTTTGCACCTAACAGAACTTTAAAATATTAATACATGCAAACGACTTAAAAATTGCCAAAATAGTCCTTTTTATTTTACAACAATTAAAAATATGCAATAATTTGTTATTTATTTTTAGTTTTTTCGTACTTATTTTTAACTCGGGTAAGTACTAGGTGCCTAGGTGTCTGTCTAAGACATGGGCCGTTCTTACAAGTGAAAATAATATAGTTCAATAATATCAAATAATATAGTCAATTTCGAAGTATTGCTTAATCATATAAATAATCAAATAATAAGTGAGGACGTAGATACTGATGCGGATAGATTAATTGTTACTACAGCACTTGATTCTTCATCTTCCAATGTTTTTATAGTAGCCGAGGATATTGACGTTTTGGTTATATTAATTGCTTTAACATAGGACACAGGAAAAGGAAATTTATTTTTTGAAAACCACCCAAAGTTCAAACACCACGAAAAACCTTTTCGTTAGACAAAACATCAAAATGTAAAAAGCACGTGCTGTTTTTATATTCTTTTGTCATTTGTTATACAACATCATAATTTTAAAATAAAAGACAAAAATTAATTTGCTAAAAGATTTAAAGAACAAGAAAACTTGCAGAATATTGCTGAATTATTCAAGATACCAATTTGTGATTCGTACGATATTTATTAAACTCGTATAAAACGTATTTTATCTTTGCACAATGCCCATAAACCTGTGGTTGATTTATTTTTATTCAGATATAATTATTTCACAAAATCAATAGTAAAAGATCGTAATTGGTCAATTTACACCGTGAATAGCATATTCACGATTGAATGCCTAAAAAAATCTTAATAACAAATTCAATCACGGCTAGGTAATTATTTGTTACCGTAAATGGGGATAGAAGTTTCAAAATTGTTTGATACCCTATTTTGGAGATATCTGCAGATGCAAGTTCAGCTGCACTGGGAATTGTGCAACTAGACTGCTTTCTACGCATCCTTTCATGGAATGCAATTAAAATACTAATAATTGTTTATCACTATCAATAATCACAAGTGATGATGAAATAGAAGAAGATATTGCAGAGAACAATGAAAATATATTTAATATGAGTTTTTAATAAACTTATATTAAAAACTAATTTGTATAGTCACAGAGTTATCTTTTTAATGAATTAACTACTTGCATTTTTTTAGCTTAAAACTCAACATCTTCATTTTCGAAAACTATTTAATACAGCTCATAAATTTTAGAAAAATATTTTGTTTTTGGTTTGATTTTTCAATAGGAATATTGAGAAAAAAGAACTTAATTGTAAAAATATAAATTTTGTAGTTCTGACAAATTTTTAATTAGTTTAAATTTTTAATCTAAAAGTGTTCAAGTATTTTAAATTATCGACTTGAAAAGAAATAACAAAACTGGAGTAGTTTTGACCGGTTTCGAGATAACGTACTTTTTAATTAAAGCTTTTCACTGTTACGGCATGCATTTACATTTTGAATACCAGCCAATGTACTATTTATAAATATTGCTAAAACCACACTACGTTACTCATCACATTAACATAAAATCTGTACACATATACTAATTTTGTAAGTATAAATGTCTTGTTTTGGTCTGTGTCTTATTAAATGTCTTATTAAAAACAAATATTTTTAATTGTCACTTTGCTCGTCATTTATGGACATATTACCAAAAAATATAATTAATGTATGAAAAAGTATTTCAAGTATATATTTAAGTTGACAAAAAAACAATCACAGTAAGGGACCCGATAACTTTAAACCATAATTATATCTATTTACAATACCTTTTTAATTTTTCTAAAACATTCTTCAAATTTTGCCATGAATATCTTAAAAATAAAGCAAATAGATTAGCTTAAATTATTAAATAATATTTTATATATACATTACTTTGGAATGTTAAAGATAGAGAAGAAACCCCGAAATATGGATGTTGAATAAAAACTGTAATGGTTTTTGTGAACACTTTCAACCTATTACGATTCTCAAATTTATACGTACTAAGACCAATATTTAATACTCCTGTTTCCGAAAACGGTAGATTAACCGAACTAGTTTCATCGATATAGTGTTATATATTATTGTGTAATCTCCTAAGTAAACTTTCATGACATTCAACATGGAAGGTCAACCTTTTTCATATGGAAATTCATTTAGGTATTATTTATAAAATTCATTTAGATATTAACATTTGTAGATATTAGGTTAATATAGATGTAATCCATTTTCATCGCCCTTCGTACAAAAAAATATTAGTAGAGGTTTTTATCGTCAATTTTCAAAATTTAACCCATAATTTTGCCTGTTTTAATGATGCGGATGATATATTACATTTATTTAACCTTGTTTTCCTCTCATCTTCTTGTAATTTTCTTAGTGTTTTTATTTTAAATGTAATAATGGTGTACAGGTATTTATTTAATTCTTTTAAATCTGCTTGATCGATTAGTAAAAAATAAAATAATTTAACAAAAATAAATTGATTTTAGTATAAGTCTTCGCCATGTTTCTTTGCTCATGATTATTACATTTTTTAAATAAACTAATTTTTTCTTATCTAACTTCAATAAAACAAATACATCCAAATATTCGAAATTGAGTTCAATGTTAAAATATATATAAAAGTCCAATTTTTCAAATAGCACTAACAATTTCAAATATATACAAATATTTTAAGTAAAATTGACTGATGTAAATAAATTAGTATTAAGGCATTATTCATTTTCAGGATAAATTTAGGTAGAGGCAGATTTACCGTTAAGAAGAAAATAATTTTACTCACAAATATTTTATATCTAAAACTTTTCATGTCGGAAAATTCGTTTCATAACAAAAATTGGAATGCCGAACGATCTAGCGTAAGGCAGCTGTGAAATGGAAAAAGATATTAAAATATTTTAATATATTAGTTTTTAATATTATCAAGTTGGGTAGCTCCCATCTGCTCTAGTTGCGATGGTATTTTTTATTCATAGTATTTTGTTTTTGGTTCAAATACTTTTAACTACGGCTTTACAGTTTTGTGATATTATTTGATGAGATTCTTAATGTGTTTGAACGAGTGGAGAGACTTAATGACTTCTAATGAAGTACGTAAAATACCTGTTGTCTTTGAAAGTGATTATTTAAACATTGCTTTATTTTCTTGTTTTTCACTGGTTGACTCGATTATTCCTAACGGCAGCAAAACAAATCATAACATGACATTTAATTTTTTTTTAAGAAAATTAATGGGAATACGAATTTTATTAATAAATGATGATTAATAAGATATTCGGTACTTTTTAGAGAGAGATAGAAAAAGCGTCAAAGATTAAATATCAACTTTAAAAAATTATATTACAAATATTAATAAATTTACTTTGGACAGGGAATATTTCAAATCGAATGAATATGTCTGCATGCATTCCAACTGGATTAAATGAATATTTTCCAATAAATTTAATTACTCGATTTTTGTAAATGGATGAAAGTTGGCTACGGCAAAATGGTCTTCCAATAATAGTGAAAATGGTTCGAAAATAATTGTATTGCTATTTATATTTTAATATAATCTTTTGAAAATTAATTTGCATTGTTGCTTACGTCTTCTCGTATAGTATTAAAATTATTTAAAATTATTTTTATGTTCTATTGTTATAACTTTGATTTCGATGTAAAATATGAATTTATAACAGTCCCTCCAAATTAATGCGTAGAACTAAATTGATTTCGATGATTTTCAACTTTTAATTGATTTCATAAATTTCAATCAAAATCTGTTTCTATTTAAATTTATTCCAAAAAATTAAATATCCCTTAGACTGTGCTTTTATATACATTAAAATATATCTACGATATTTATAAACCGATTTAAGTAATATTTTTTTAGGAGGTTTAGACCATTAACTTGAAGCCCCTTTTTCGAGAAAAACCCACTTCAAAAATGAATTTTCTTAAGCACAAACATTAAAAATGTCATGATCATATTTTCATGCCATTGATCATATACTCTAACAATATATATATATATATATATATATATATATATATATATATATATATATATATATATGTAATAGCCATTAAAATCTTATAAGCATGTAATAATAATTTTCACTTTTATCGTCGATATCAACGAAAAATTAACAGAAAAAAAAAATTAAAGGATTCTTACGATGGATTTTGTTGTTATATTTGTTCATTTTTTTTAGAAATGTCATCGGCTTCAAAAAAAAGAACGAAGTTATTAGCATTTACTTAGGAGATATTCATTTAGGAAATATGACAGGACTAAGGGTAAACAATAATTGTTATTATCTTTATAGTCCTTCATAATAAAATATAATTTTTGAGAAATGTGTTTCTTTTTTTATTCGAAATTATTTCGGACAATAAATAAAAATACGGTCATCTAATTATATTTGTTAAGTTTGTGAAATACGTTTTTACTGAGCGCTATTAAGACTGTAATAAATTTATTGAAATAATAGGAATCCATAAATTTCCTGGTGAATGATTGGGGATGAGTGATTGCTAGGAATTTTGCATGCATGTTTTACTCATATTTTATAGTAGTGGAATGTTAAAATTACTTTACTACACGCAATGAAACATCTTTAATAATTTCAAATAAACCATCTAAAGAGTTGATTACGATTATCTTTGACAAAATTAATGAGCTAACTAAACGCCTTAAATAACTGTTTTATTATATTCCTTTTTGTCCTATTAAAACTAGTTATTGACTCTACGGTTGTGTGTGAATAGATTTACAGGTGGTGACTTTCATCTAAATGTTTTTTATGTTACATTGGAACATTGAGGATGAATTATAGAAGTTTATTGTGCCAACCGACTTCACGCAAAATGTCTTTGATATTAACGCGAATCATTTCAATTTTTATTTTCTACATTTACATTTTTTTTCTACTACATTCTTTGTTTGTATGGAGCTAGAATTTATATAGTTTAAGTTTAAAACAAAAACTGTACAGTTGAAAATGCTCATTCAGACATTTAAAATATATAAAACCTTGTAATATCTTCTCCAAAATTATGTTATTTTGAAATAACATATTGGCTATTTCACCTATCAAAATCCATACACTACTTCCGGTGAGATAGAGCCTATTATCGATAAAATTACTAACAAAAAATATGAGAAATACAATTTTCTTATCGCATTCTATGTTATTAATCATCTCAAGTATCTCGCGCAACTTACCTATTTGTATTATACATGGTTTTGGTATTCCGACATTAAAATTCTTGAATAAACAATAATACGTTATATAAAAATGATTATTTAGAAACTAAATTGTTATGTAAGGATAGGTACGTAAGTGGTGTCGAAAAAACGATGTCTCAAATGCTTCACCGTCGCAAGCGTGAATCGGTGTGGCGCAAGCATGGCTCTCGTATAGTACAAACATGTGGTACAAATTTTTGGGGTTAGTACGATCGCATTGACCATATTCATATATATTTAAGAGTAACTGGTTTATTAAAACCGATTAAATTAACTGTAAATATGGCACACTTAAATTTACTTATTTAAGGTGTTAATATATTACATCAAGAATTCATGAGAAAAATATTATACGCATCTTTAATAGAACTCATGCTTTCGTGTATAGTGCGAAAGTGGAATTTATGTGGGGCACGGGTCACGCAATCTTACCAAGGCGGGGGAGACACGAGGGGACTTAGCAGTGAGACACGAACGGCAATCGCGCTTATAAATGCGAGTGCTATCATGCTGTGCAGTCGGATCTTGAATTGTACAAAATGTGCCTAAATATGCCTTATTATTGAAAAATAATTGTTTTATAATATTGAATTAATTTATGCTATTTTCTAAATATACACACATCTAATAGTTTTTATATATTTATTTATGTCTTGTTGTACCGTTTAGACTTGCAAAATCTAGTAATGAACAAAAAAGTGTTAAAGAGGGTAAGGATTGGGAATGGACTATGTATTCCAATGTTTTAGATATTCCAGAAAATTAAAAATAAGAGTAGATCAAAACGGATGAAGTACAACTAAAATAGCATAAATTAAAATAAAGGTTTATATTTAGGAACATTACAAAAATGTATGTTACGAAAAATATCAAAATGAAAATGGAGCCAAATTCCAAGTTATACTGTATTAGTTAGTTTTCTAAAGAATTGTGATCGAAAGGTTTATTCCATTCATATCTGAAGCAAAATTAATTGTAACAAAATAAGTTTGTTTATGGTTTATGTATTTTTGGTACTCACTGTCATCTGTTAATTTTCCAAATTATTAAAATATAAAATTCAATTGCCCATCAACATAAGATCACTTTTATTTATTGCCAACAAACCCATTTTAGGATTAATCATTCAGTTCATAAGAAAGAACGACATCAAAATATAGAAATTTTTATACTTATGTTCATGTTTATTTTTTTAAGTTTGTATATACTTATTTTGTACTTTCTGTATATTATAATGTCGTTTTCTTCTTTTAGTTTAATTGTAGCCAACTTCTTATTTAGTTTTTGTTTTATTGTATAGTTTATTCTTTTGTTATCAAGCAACAATGACAAATATCCGAAATTTGATTTAATCAGTGTTGCCATAGCCTTTTTTCCACACTTGACATTGGCAAAGGTTCTCTATGGAGAGAACGAACGCTATATAATCAAAGATAAAGATAAATTATAATTGGTTAAATTATTTTTTGTGTACCTCACGTTCCTAAACTAAAAATTTATGTAAATAAGTAAAAATATATTTGTCTAAAAATTGTCTCTACGTGTAAATTTATTTGGATGCATTTTATTTTCTCAAAACTAAGGTGATACAATATTTTCTTGTCCATATTTTTCCTGATTTTATCCCATTTTCCATTATTTTAGGTAATTACGATGTAAATATATTTTAAGTTCCATTCCATACACTGTTTTTTCACACTAATTGTATGTTTGAATATTGGCAATAAGTTTATTTAAAGTCAATACCGCTCGAGCAAATGTCTTCTTTCGAATATCTTCACCAATGTTACGACGTTGTATTAAAAAAATTTCTGGACGTGCTTGCACTATGACATCCCAAGTACCACGGTATTTTATTAGTTGTATGCAAGGACTTCAACGGTCGACAAATGCAATTTTTGCAGATCCGTAGGATATGCATCCCCATAATGCAGGTACACCTGTATATGAGAATCGTTCTATCAAATAGAAATTTCATGGATATCAATTGAGCAACTGAAATGTTAATTCGAAGCCGATAAATATAATAATGAGCTTATTTCTGCATTAATAATGTTAAGATTAAAATTTCACTAATTATAATGGGTTTTAAATTCCAAACTTATTTTTATGTCGTGAAAAAAATATAGATGTGAAAATTACACACAGATAATACAAGGCGAGTTGTAACATGTCTGCACGCAAATAAGCGCACGTTTGTCTAAACTACTTAATATGTAAGCATCTCTATTTATCTCCTAGGAAAATAGTATAGTAAATGAAAAATGATATTTCCATAGCTACTGATCAAAATATTTTTTGCTTCCTTACTTTCCGTAAGCTGGGTGCTTTAGATGATGTTTAGTAGCGAGTAGCAAAATATATCAGCCATCTAAATATATATTAATCAATTCGGCTGTTAGATAGTTATTGATACAACATTTCCTAAATTAGCTTTTCCAGCTATTACTAAAATGGTCTTTATTTAGTAAAATCACAGAAATTGATCGCGACATCTCCAAACTATTATTTAGTAATATATGGTATAGAAACAAAAGAGTTATTCCGCCAGTATATTCCTCAGTATCTTTAAAAAAGTATCTTTAGAAAAATCTAAATAAAATTATTATATTTTTGCCCGTTTCAAAACTTAGGCATTTTGTCTCAAATTATAAAGATAGTGAACTTGCTGGAACAATGTTATAGAAATGTGTAAACATTATTGTGAATTTTTTGATACATGTAATAGATTTCATTGTATCTCGCTGAAACTATAAGAAATGTAAAAATAAATGAAAAAGGGATATTTCTGCTACTCGAAAACATATGGTGTTGATGGTTTTGAACGTGTATAATTTGTGTTAGATATATCACGATTTAGCTACCATAGTAGCTTGTAGTAGTTGCCAGATGTCATCTGCAACGGCCCTTGCAGAAGCCCTTGGCAGATAGCGGAGTATAGGGTCAGTACGAGTTTAAGGTTTTGTATTCTATGATATTTGTTAAATCTATTTTGTTCATTGTAAATGTAATTATGGATTTCTTTTGCCAAAAAGCTACTTCTCTGTCAGTCTATTGCATCATAATTTCTTTTAGCTACGTCTCATAATAAAATCTTTCTTCAACGTCGCATTTTTTATTTCTGAAGGTCATGTCCGTTCTCGGTCATATTTGTCTGTCCTCGACTTTTCTAATAGTAGATGTAATTGGGAGGCTTGTGAGCGTAGTGACCTAATCATTCCATCGGGTAGAAAATCTATCGCAGGGTTGTTTCTCATTCACTTTCCCGATTACTCTCTAGAATCTACAATTAATGTAGATATTTACTGTGAACAATTGGACTGATTAGTTAATAAATTGAGTAGTCAACAGGATCGCGTTTATTTTCTACATAATAATGCTAGAATACATGTTGCAAAACGTACTCCTGATAAAACGTACTACTGATAAGGACATCGACTGGGTTCCACTCACTCATTCACCATATTCGCCGAATATTCTGCCATTATAATTTATTCACGGTTTTAAGTAACCATTTACGTGAAAAAAATTCGACGTTAAAGAAGACCTCCAAAACGACCTTGCACAATTTTTTCAATCGAAGTCCCCGGAATTTTTCAAGAAAGGCATATTGTCACTGCCAACTAAATGGCGACAAGTAGTAAATAATAATGGTGCAAACGTAAATTAAATTTAGTGTAACAAATAAATTTTTTAATAAAAATTGTTGACAGCAACTCGGGGTTAAAAACTTATTAGCTAACCCAATGCATAACAGTATTATCTCAAAAGGACACGACTTTCGCGGCACACAATATTAAAGGTTAATCTGTTTTATATGCTATACATTCAGGTTCTATTGATCAAATTTCGTTACGTATTAACGTTTAAATTTATTGTTGTTATATGCTCTTTTGAAACAATTTAAATGCATATTTTTTTCTGGTTGTCGTATTCAACTTATAACTTTGTCTGTTCGAATAATGTGGGTAACAATTTAAAATTATTTTACATTACTTTCCTCGTCAACCTTTCGCAGTTTTGGTAGCCGTTTTAAATACATTAAAATGCACAAAAAGTTCTTTCATTCTTTAATAATTACTGGATATTCTAGTCAAATAATAAAACAATTTAACAAAAAATATACTGATTTTCGAATAGGTCTTTTAGGTATGTATTACATGATATATTAAACGTTCCTTTACTTACTATTATCATATTTTTATGAAAATTCCTTTTTCTTCCATCTTTCTTTAATACTTACTCTAGATTTAGTTTTTTGTCGTCGCCGTGGTGTGTTGGGTTAATTACAAGGCATACGGCCTTTGACGACGCGGCGCACCGTGGGGACCCGGGTTCGATTTCGGGCCGTTCGTCGAACGTGGCTGGACTGGTGTTCTGGTTGGTTGTAAGAGATTGCTCTTGGAGCAATAAATCCGTCATATGTGTCAATTAGATACATTAAAGTATATAAATAGATTTACGGTACTTGTACGCAATAATTTTTTTCATATAGTGGTTATATTCTTAAATACATAAAAATTATTTTGTATTCATAGCAGAATTTAACATTACAACTACTAAAGTATTACCTATATACTAATGAAATTATGTTTATGTTCTGTTGTGTTTCCTTCAAATTCCTATAAATTATGGATATAAGATAAACCCTCCAAGTTAGGATAGAACACTCAGCTGGTTTCGAATCGATTTGAACGATACTTTTTACTTAGTTCAGGTATAATTAACTAGTAATATTTGATCAAAATCTGATGATCTAGAAGAAGATAAGGGGCCTCCTTAATGGATAGTAGTACATTTTCCAAATTTTCTACGTAAAAAACAACAGATATAATTAGAAAATTTATTCAACATGCGTAACCGGTGTCAGAGTTATAAGGAGGTGACAAAAGCTTCATAATATTAACGTACTTATTCAAATATGATCTTTAATGTAACCATAGTGCTATAGTATTAAGCTACAATTTAAACCATAAATACGTATAATTTATTTCAATATTGATAATTGGAGAGATATGTTTATCATATATTACGTTCGTGCACAGGTCTACTTTTTTATGATCATAAGTCATACGCCCCTTGTAAATAGTTTAAATAATTTGGCATTAGTTTTATTGCCTCCATTATGTATTACATTTTTTGTATATAGATATTACATTTTTACATATGTCCTGTTCCACTAAAAACTTATTATTTATTGAACTTTATATATTTTGATGAATTCTCTATTTTTCGTCCAAATGTGTTATCTTGTGTCGGAATATTTGTTTGTAACAGATTTAATTAAGAAAATAATATGATTGTTGAAAATATCCTAACTGAATGGTTGGTAAATCAAACTAACAGTAAATTTTTGTTAATATATGCTTTTAAAATATTATTACAAATGTGTTGTTTGATTTTTCTAATTTTATCCGATCTACTTTATTTTAATTAATTTGTCATGTTAAGAGAGTTTCCATAAATTGCTAATATAAACCACATTTTTTAATGTGATATAATCCTCTGATACTTGAGCAATTATAATCTTCAAGTAAATATAGTCTTTCTCCAGTATGACTATAGTTCGTCCGCTAATTCAAAACTTATGATAGATTCAACATGTCTCTCGCATTTTGTTTTAGTTGACAGGGATTTCATCACAAATCCAGCGATATGTGTTGTAGACTACATTGCAAATTTTGATAAAACTAGCAAATTTTTACTAAAATATTTCATCTTCGTCCATATTATAATCACTTTCACCATGTTTCGACAGGCGACTCGTTGTTGTATAGATATTTTTGATATACGATGAGTAGGAGGAGGATATATGTAATATAAATATTTTCTAGCCCTTGTAGTATTGCCGGTGTTGCTATCCACTTTGTTGAGTCCACATTTTTCTTTATTATTCACTTTAATTATCGGATTATTATTTGGACCCGCGCGTAATGGATCTAACCCTTAAATCTCCTGACTTACTTTATAGAAAAGAAAGTAAATTAGTTTTTCGGTCCTGAGCAAATTTTTATGTATACATGCATGCCACGGAGACAAAAACTGTTTCATTTTTCGGATTCTAATATGTATTATTTTATAGTTTTGTCTCGCAATTCAAAACATTTTTTTATGTTAATTTGTATAATTTCCACAAAACACAAGTCACAAAATATACGTTTCACCATGTTAATAAGTCGAAAAATTTCATTTTATTTCTGACATTTGGACGCCTTTTATAGATTTTTTTAAAAAATATTTCATAAAAGAATTAAATACCTAGAGTAAGTTACTAATAAGTTCTATGAATTCTACAGCTATAGTGGCTTTTAAATTTGACCGGTTTTAAATCTGGTTATCAAAACAATAGTATTATAAAACCGTACTTAAAATACTGTAAATGTTTGCTGGTGCCCGGGCTCATATAAACTAATCGATTATGAGATATTAGTAATAGCATCACTAATATCAAATCTTCTTAGGAAAGTTTATAAAATTGCCGTACCGAGAGATGGATACCATAATACTCTTATTAATACTCTTATATAGTATTCAATTGAAAATATCACTAAAATATAAATAACAAAAAAAAACACATCTATAAAGAATAAGGAAATTTTCTTAGTAGTAAACTGTTATAAAAAATTTATTGAACTATTTTTTAAAATACGATAATTTAATTAAATATTATTTATTTTAAGAAAATACTAAACACTTTTCTTAAATAATAATTACAAACACTTTCTCATAAAAATTTTAAATAAAATAATTAAGACTGAGCTGGAACGATTACTTACATGAACTGGTATTACGGGTTTATAAGATTAGAAATACTGATGCAACTAGGAATGTTATTTACTGAGGCATTATGGCTGGCAAGTATAACAGCTCCCCTGTTAATGACTAAACTGACACTTTTGTGTAAGTTTGTATCATAGACGTCCTAATCTTAAGGAGAATAGAATTTATCAGAATCAAAAATATGTTCAGGATGTATATTACTTTAGCTTGGAAAGAATTTGACTAGGTATCTACCAACATATTTACATTTATATATTTTATAGCACGTATAAAACTTAATACAATACTTAATACTTTACATATAATATTATATAAATATAAATGACTGTATTCTAAAATATAAGGTTTGTTTACAACTGAATTTACATTATGAGCTTTTTCTTCGAAATTCTATCGCTATTCTTAAGGAAATCGAAATTAATTTTTATCAGTTTCACAAGAGGACTATCGAATTTAAAATTTTTGAATTTCAGAAAATCACATGTATCGTTCGGGTTGACAGTATTGTAAACAATATATTAGCGAGTCATATTAAATATACCTATTTCCATTATCTTAGTTTTGCAGGACATTCCATTGAAATTTTTGATATTTGAAATAATATAATAATTATAACATAATTACATCTACTATTATATAATTGTTACCAAAATGTGGAATCTAGTCTCAAATTGTTTCGGAATAGAAGTAATTAGTTTGGAAATTAGCTCACTATTACAAGTTGGGTTAACAAAGCTAGAGTAAATATTTCTTGTATCATACAAATAGAACTGAGTATTGATAGTTTAATTCTCAATGAAATATTTCAGCGTTTTGAATTTGATTCAGTAATTCTAAATACGTTCATATATCAAAATTGGGGTAAATTAATGTGATTATTTTTTTGTGTATTTCGCCCCATACCTCTGGCAGTTGTACAATAGATTTGTGCGACTCTTTTTTCATTTAAAAGGGTAAACCCCTAGTGTCATTCCATGATATAGTTAGAATTTGTTCCTGAACTTTGAAGGCATACCATAGAACTCCCAAACAATGAACATTACTGGTGCTATGATCTGAGTTTGTATGATATAGGTCTAATAGTAATCTAATAATAAAGACCCTAAGGTTTGGAAATTACTGAGATCGGCGCACATATCCTCTTAGTGAAATCGGGGTATAATGATTGTATATCAAAATTGCCGGAATATGGTGGCAGGAACTTTTCAATGACAAGGAGAGAACGAGTTTGGTTTCATCGGACTTGTCTTCACATAAGCAAAAAAGTAACAAAATTAATAGGTAGGCGAGTTTATATAAGAACATTAAAAGGTATTAAACGACTTTTTAGTAAATACGCGTTGATTGGGTTTTTATGATATAGGCCTAAAGACACACTAATACCTATACTTATTAACATTCAATTCTTTATTATCTTGAAAGTCTGGAATCTGCTCTTTACCAAAATAAGGATAGGATAATCTGATGAAGCCGGAACTTGGCGAGAGAGACTCTTCAGTGATGAGGGTTAAACTCGTCAAGTTTGGAGTCGTTTGACTTGTCTTGTCGAAATTAACAAAGTAAAAAATTAGATAAATGTTTACAGATGCGAAACAGCTAAGACATTAGTAGATAGGTAGGTGAGTAATTACAGGTATAAAAATGTATTTATTTTTATTTATTCATTTATTTACTTTAATATATCTAATTGATACATATGGCGGAGTTATTGCCATGAGAGCAATCTTTTACAGCGAACCAGAACACCAGTCTCACCCTGCTCGGCAAGCGGCCGGGAATCGAGTCCAGGTCACCGCAGTTCGCCGCGTTGCCAAAGGCCGTATGCCTTGCAATCAACCCAACACACTGCGGCGACGATACGAATTACTGAAACATTAGTGATACTGAATATACTGAATATACTGAAACATTAGTGGGCAAGGAGGTAGGTACATAAGTATACACAATTATTTACAAAGCCATAAAGCGACTAAAATATTACTAGACAGGTAAGTAAGCATGTACAAATATGCACGAAGGCATAAAGTATTTAAGATATTAGTAGATAGGTCGGTAGTATGCATAGTATGCACAGCGCACTGAAAATTATATAATAATTAAAATAACTTGTTGGAACTTGCTGGTATAATTGAAACTTTTACGATACGATATTTTTTCCAAACATAATTAAATTTGCAAAATACTGCCTCTGACAGAAATTCTTGGAATCAGTGCCAAATGAAATGTAGTACTCATTTGTTTGTGTGGGTATGCATATACGCAAGAGAAAATGAGAATCGTTAACTTGGTACTGATTCCAAATATTTATAGCAGCAGCATTTTGTAAATTTATTTATTTTTGGAAGCGATATTCTACCGCAAAAGTTCCAGTGATATATTCATATTTTTCTCATTTATCCTTTTCAGTGCACTTCTTATTTGGTGGTTAGTTGGAGTCGGTTTGAATTTTTTTATTAAATACTTTATAACAAAATAAATTATTTTCCAACAAATAATATTGTGATATTAATAGAGGTAAAATTGTTTTCAAATCTTTCATTATTGTTTAATAATAATATATTTTATCAGTTTATGCAAAATCATATTCTATTAATTTCAAAAACTATTTTTAATTATTTTGATATTCTGGCACATATTTTTATTCGAATCAAAATATTGCTATCTCGACCTGTGCTTATTGACGTTCAAAATATAACGTTTTTCCAGTTGGTACTTTATGTACAATTGCTCCTTTTAATTCTGTTTGCGTACAAAGAAAAACATACATATATATATATATATATATATATATATATATATATATATGTGTGTGTGTGTGTGTGTGTGTGTGTGTGTGTGTATTCAGTTACATAAGATATTTATTGTAACTTTGCCTTGAAGAATGACAGCCTTCTTATGTACTAGATAAAAATATCACTAACCCTCTTTACTCGCTGAAATGGATAAATATACTGTAAACCACATCTCACTAAATGACAGCAACATTTCAAAATTCTGTTAAAAGTATTTCAAATTGTAATGTTAAATTCTACGATGAATACAAAATAGTTTTATGTATTTAGGAATATAATAAACACTATCTAAAAAAATTAACTATGTGCAAGTGCCATAAATCTAGAGTAAGTATTGAAGAAAAATAGGATACAAAAAAATTATACAAACAAATGTAATAATAGTAAACAAAGACACATTTAAAGTATCATATATCACAACCTATTCGAAATTCAATATATTTTTTATTAAAGGTTTATTATTTTGCCAGCACATCAAGCAGGTATTAATTAATAAAAGTAATTTTAAATACCTTTAATAGCAAAATACGCACACAGGTTGAATTTCACACATAGAAAAAATATGTACTATAATTTCAATATATATATATATATATATATATATATATATACATATCAAAAAGGAGATATCCAATATATATGTAATTATTTCTACTTTTGTAACTATATAGTTATACTTGCATATCTAGAGACAGAATTGAGAATCGAAATATTCCACAATAGAAAAAGAGATAAATATTCAGTTCGACTGAGTCGGCAGTTGATATGGTCAGCAACTTTATAAGATTTCATTCAAAAGAAGAAAAACTGTATATAAAGAAATCCTGTAGACCAAAGCAGGCGCTTCGATAGCGAAGTATGATAAAAAAGCGTTCAATATATTATTCCTAGTTCTACACCGACGAAGTAGTAAGAAGGTCAGGAAAACACGAAGCAAACTGGCAGACGTTAAGCCTCAATTTACCAATACTTTTACTTAGTACTTTTACTCTTGAATTATTGAATATATTTGGCGTTAATTTTGTAGAAATTCATTATTCACAATTAAATGAAACAACGTGACGTAGTATTATTTCTACTTTCTTTAAGTTCTTTACCACAAACTAGGTTTCGTTGTATTACAACATCTTCAGGTGGGCTATTAGCAAAGATCTTTGCTAATAGCTCACCTGAAGATGTTTTAATAAAACGAAACCTAGGTCGTGGTAAAAAACTTAAAGAAAGTAGAAATAGTACTACATCAATAATAATAATACTACATAGTTACTTTATTCTACTTAAATGCATAACCATGTTAAATCATGCTTAAAATATTTACATCATGTAATCTATATAATTATATTATTTATCACATAACATTTTCAAACTTCGATATCTT
Organism: Druceiella hillmani; assembly: GCA_039881145.1. Taxonomy (NCBI): domain Eukaryota; kingdom Metazoa; phylum Arthropoda; class Insecta; order Lepidoptera; family Hepialidae; genus Druceiella; species Druceiella hillmani. The sequence continues at coordinate 24,521,936 of JAYKKI010000005.1, forward strand.
AATGTAACTTTAAATGTCAATTCAATATTTATGAAGTTATAAAAAACAATGAACCGAATATCATCAAACAATTGGGTCAAAGAAAATATTAATATTCCACAAAATTTCACAAATAAATTTAATTGTAAATCTTCACGTTTCAAATTCAAATCTTTCATAGGTGAGACAGAAACTAATGCGATATTTAATCCTCTGCCTTTAAGAATGGGAACCATTTTGTTTAATTCACAAAATGTATAAAAGGCGTAAATAATTTACTAATATTTTACATATTTACTTGTTAACACAAATAAAAAACTTCATTGACCATATTTCGCTAAAAACCGAGTTAATTTTATGATGATAAAAAAAAATAGAGTAGTCTAGAAAATGAATATGATCAATATTCCGAGGAACACAAACCTTTCAATATATTATCCACAACTATAAAGCAAGTTAGAGTGAAAATATTATAGATTAAAAGATTATAATGAACCTCCTTTCCTCACAGCTGTTTCGTGCCAAACAATTTAGCTTTTCACTTTTTCTTGTAAAAGGCATTTGAAAAAGTGGAACGTTTAATCCCTAAGAGATTTATGGAAATAAATTTTTTCTTTAACTAAGTGTTAATCTATTTCTTCATAACATCACTTTGAAGTCATTTTAATATGGATATTTAATTAAATTGTAACTAGTATATACGGAGCAGGCCAAAAGTTTGAGATCTTATTTGATCCTTTAATGACGGACATTAATCTTGGGTTTTTATATCTAACTGATCCATAAAACTTTAATGCGATTTATATCAGGTGATTACGTTTGTCGCAAAATATTTTTAAAAATTCCTACAAAATTGCTTCACGTCAGAAACATCTGCATAATTTTACAATATGTTTAGAAAATTAATTATTAACTTATCTCTAATTTAATGAAGACCAGAAGAAATCATTTCAAAATATTCCTGTACATTTTCTCATAAGTAAATTAGTTTTTAGGAGCTACCGACATGCTCCATTGTCAGCACTGTACAGTTCTGTCAGTAATTTTCTGCACGTCTTTGGACGTAATCGAGTCATTTTGAACAAAACATTTTTAAGTTGGAATTATCAGTTTCGAGAATTTTTAAGAAAGTTCGGGCCAATCATGATTTTTTAAATACTGCATAACCTCTTTTTCTCATACTTTGTAGTCCAAGTAACCATTTTCTAATACATATCCAGCTAACTCGGGTATCAGTGAATACCTTTTTACTGTATTTAAAAATAAGTTTTCAAGGCATTTCATTTAATTTCTTGTGCATGTCTACATCTGGAATTTGTTTGACACAACTATTGAAACTACGATGGAATTATAAATGAGACGAGGTGAAACTATTTTAAAATACTTCTTGCGTCACTGGAACCATAACCAAGTTACAGAGAATAGTAAGAAAAAAAATTCAGCATACATTTTTTTTAATAAATAGTGATTAAAAATTTGATTATATTTACATATGTTAATAGCATCTAAGAGGATATAAATATCTAAATTAGACCTAAAACATGCATGATGGAGTTCATCAATTAATATCGACGTAAATGAAGAAAATGAATGAAAATGAAAAAATGAATATAATTTTTTTTAACTTTACATAGAAAGAGACTCATGAAGAGTTTCAGTTACCAGCTGTCATTTGAGTATCATGTTATTTTATTATTGTAATATTAAAATTTTTCAACGAAATTACAACAGCTTTCATCAAAGCGAAATGTTAATTAAAATTGTCGTTGTCGCTCCATCCAGTCATTAGGAATTAATTAATTGTCTGTAATCCGTAAATAACTTGAATTTTAGCCAGTGTATTGACTGGGTGCCAACTACAGAGTGGGAGTATTGAAATCGACCGCAGAACTCGTAGCAGAAATGGAAAAATCAAAAGCTCCTCTTAAATATTTTCATATGTAATATAATTTACTTACATGTATTATAATGTTCACTTTTAGAACCAATACGGTTCAGCAAAAAAGGGAATTTCACTGATTTTTTAAAGTATTTTAAAAGAAATATGTCTGAGTTGTAATTATTTTATTGTGATAAACTGAATGTATGACGAAGTTACGCACTATAATATCTTCATTTTTGTATTGCAAAGTTTTTTTCACTATTTTCATTTTAAATTTATCATTAGATAATACATATTTAAAAAACATATAATTATGCACGGTGATAATAAAAAAACAGTTAAATAAGGAATTAGTAAAAATTTACAAAAGGTTAAAAAGGTGACGTCTATATCACTTGACTAAAACAAAAACTTATGTTCTACCGATCTTAAAAATATATAATTATCTTTGTATTTTATAATTTTTTAAATTATATATTAATAAATAGGAACAAATGCATTTTAACAACAATGAAAATTTCATTAACCGATGATACATGAAATTTAAAGTAAGTAAAGAGGATCCACGAATATGAGTTGTATTATTGATTATAGTACTCATTTTGTTGAGCTGAAAATAAAAGGATATTATATATTCTGAGTACGGACTACTAAAATCTTGTTATGATTCGTTAATAAAAGCATCTATTTAGATACTTTACAATAAATAATAAGACAAACAATTTTATTTAGCTTAATTATAGTTTTATCGAAAATTCGAATAATCCTTAGTTTTCTCCGACAAAAACAACAAAGGGACAATTTATAGGGAGTTAGGAACACAATATAAAGAAAAAAATGTACGTAATATAAGTCGCAGTTGATGTTCTTCGTTATTTTTATATTATTCACGTAAACATTTACGAGAGTTGTTCATTTGAAGCGTACAAAAGTTGCGGATTTGTGTAATATAAGTCGCAGTAGATGTTTCTCGTTTTTTTGTATTATTCACGTAAACATTTACCAGAGTTGTTCATTTGAAGCGTACAAAAGTTGCGGATGTGCGTAATACAAGTCGCATTTGATGTTTTTCGCTACTTTTTGCTATTCACGTAAACATTTACCAGAGTTGTTCATTTGAAGCGTACAAAAGTTGCGGATGTGCGTAATATAAGTTGCAGTTGATGTTTTTTGTTCTTTTTATATTATTCATGCAAACATTCACCAGAGTTGTTCATTTGAAGCGTACGTTGAGGATGCTAGGCGGCACTGATGTCACGCGCTCAGTTAATAGGTAAATGTTGAATTATAGATTGAATGATATTTATGATCATATCGAGGGTCAAATTGAAATTTTCATATTTAATTAGGATAACTGGTATTTAACTATGTTTTATTTATCTTATACTTATCAAAAGGCAAGAGTAATTTATTAATAGATTTTCTCGAAATAAATTATGACTTGTGTAAAAATATCACGTCCAACTTATTACTTATACTATTTTAAATGCGTGTTTTAAATATGTATATATCGATTACAGTTAATCAAATCAGAATTGTGCAATGCAAATTAGTTCTTGTTAAATAATGTGATGTCTTTAAAGACAATCAAATAAGGATAACATTCCCAGTTTACCCAAAGTGAAAACAACTGATAATATATATTTCCAGTTATTATGTCACTAAATAACAAGCATGTATCTTTTCAACAGGCTTAAACATTTTGCACATTCCTGCTAGTACTAGTACTATTACTTATTTCCCAAAATTTTATAGTTTATTGTATAAATTACTATAGACACTCAAAGTAAATTTCACTTCGCTGAGTTTTATATTGAAATACTTTGAGTTTTATTGAGAAATATGTCTGTAAAAGTACATCTCTGCAAAATTGAAAGAAACAATTATGTTTTAAGTATAATACTAAGGGAAATGAAATATTTTTAATCTTTATGAAACTCAACGCATCTAAAAATAAGAAAACCCTGATACGATCTATTTTCATTCCGTTAAAGGACATTATTTAATTCTTCAATGAAAAAAATTGCTTGTTCATTTTGTTGTAATTAAATTACTACTGAGAGACACAACGATACTCTTTTCTATGTAATATATTAACTGGTAGGTGTTTTAATATGTCTTTAGTTATGAAAACCTGACAGTTATGAATGTACAAAAATGTGAAAGTAGCAAGTAACCGGCTCGGTGATAGCGCAATAAATTCTCATGATAAACGATTTTTTACATCTTAAAAAACTTTCGAAAACGTCATTAATTCCCATAATTACAATTGTTTTCCATTGTCTCAATAAAAAAAATAAATGTACTCTATAAATATACAGCAGCCTTGATATTCCGATATTAGAATCTTCGATGATTATAAAAATACCACTTGAGTCAGAGAACAAAGAAATGGTAGCCTACTTTTGGTAAGCAAAAAAAATAAAAGATTATAACATTTTAATGATCGCTTGTCCCAGAACTGTCTACCATCAGATAATCCGGTTTTTAATTTTTTCTCATATTTCAACATGAAAAGTTTGATGCATAAAATGTTTAGGAATAAAATTGTTTCCTTCATCAGAATGAATGGTTAACCTATATCCCTGTAACTTTCGGAGATCAATGAATTCATGGACACTTTCAAAATAATTTATAATGTTAACTTGTTTTGACTTGTTTTTCGTGTTATCTTTTTATATATGAAAAATATCGCTGACAGCAAAACTAAAAATCATCATTTTAATATCGGGCATCATTTAAATGTAAAAGTGTCGAGTAAACATAACTCATTACACGTTAGATTTCTTAAATTAAAAAAAAATAGCAAGGAGAATATATCTTGATCGTAGCAAATGACTGACTTCATTAAATCTTTGTGCCAATTGTGTGTATTATGGAAGAATCGAGCTTCCATCGCATCGGCTTGCGCTTGCGACTGAGTTATTCAGACATATGAAGTATTATTTATCCAATTTTTAGCCAACTTTCGATCAATATAGTAACGTACCGTTGAGTTATGACATAACAGTGAAGTCGAAAGAATGATGACTTTGCTAGTATTCATGGTTAAGACGACGAATATTTATTAAATTTTGACTAGCTATGTTTCTTTAAATTATCATTTGAATTGTTAAAAGATTTTAATAGCGAAAATGTAATGGTTGCAAACCTCTTATTTAATCAAAATTTGCCTAATTTATGTGGTTTTGTAATATGTCTCCAGTTACTGTCAAATTTTTTGCAGAACACTACATTATATTCTGTAAAATCATATTTTTACACATGTGGGCGTTTATTACGAGACCGTTCTAAAAAAAATTGTTTGAAAGAATTCTGATGAATAAACCGACAATGTAGTATTTTGGTAAAAAATAATCTTTCATTATATGTTTCTCTGTGTTTCAAGTAATAAAATGGAATTAAAAATTATCACGGAATGCTAAATATCTTATATTCGTACAGTACTTTGTTTCTCACAAGGGCATCACTTAGAACAAATTTTCGTAGCACGGTATGTAAGCTTGCCGCATGTATTCACACAGATTGATAAATAAAGTGATTTTTAAATAAATACATTATTTTCCTAGTGCAAAAATTAATATAAGATCAAATTGTTGACCCCATATAACATAGGACAGCACATACTAAAGCAGCCTATATCTTTATATTTTTAATGGAAATTATACATTTAAAAAATAAAAAGGATGGATGAATTTATAGCTATGTTTTAAATCAGATAGCGTTGCGTAAATATATATAAAAACAAAGGCATTATATCTCGTTCATTTTTCACACAGATTTGCTATTTTTAAGAATGTCTCTTTTTAATATGTAACTAAAAACGTGAGAAATACTAATGATAGTAATGAAGAAGATATGTGTTTTCGAGTAGGAAAAATAGTCCTTTTTGTGTTATTTTAAAATTTTCAGAATTTCAACAAGATCCAATAAAATCTGTCATTACATTTATAAACAATTTCATGATGAAAGTTATACGTTTCTATTAGATTGTTCAACCAAGTCCTATATAGTATTACGTTTTGAGACACAAATGCTGAAGTTATAGGATGGACGTAAATATCGCAATTGTACACAGTTTTTATTGAAGGAAATCATCAAGAATGTGAGCGGAAATACGTCAACAGTTATTAAATCGGAGGTAGTTTAGTAGAAGGAGAAAGAGGCGCATTGATTTGACCATTCATGTGACCACATATTACTCAATAACAATTTGGAGTGGTCAGGATTAAATTGTGCGATTTCAGTGAAGATTTTGCGATTTCACTACTATTCTCGTAACAGTTGAAAAAGGTAATTTAAGAAATGTTGTATCGACAATTCATCTAATAACTGTATCTGTCGGTATATATTTAGATGGCTGATACATTTTGAGACTCGCTACTCAATAGCATCTAGAACACCTAACTAAAATCCGCATAAGTCATGACTTATTTTATTTCAAACAAAAATAGCCTTTCCGATTACAATTTTTTGGTCGGTGCAGCAAACTAATATAGTAAAACTTGGAACTTGGCTTCTTTTCAGCTTAGTATTTTTGGTAAGATATTATTTATTTTTGTAGTCTCTAAACCTAAACCTTTCTTTTTTAGTTAATTTCGTTTTAATACGCATCCGCCTTGAGCTACTCTTATTGTTCATTTATTTTAATTTTCTGAAATATTTAAAATATTGGAGTGCACAGTCCAATTTCAACCTTTGTCCTTTTTAACACTTTTCGGTTTATCCCTAAAATTTATGAGTCTAAATATAACAACAGAACATAAATGTACAAAAACTACTACTGCACAAAAACTATTACTATTCTAAACTGCGTGTTTAAAATACAGCCTAAAAATAAATAAAATGAGTGCATTCGATATCAAATAACAGTTACATTTTGCAATGGTAACGCATGTTTAGGCACATTTTTTATAACTCGAGATCCGACCGCACAGTATGGTAGCGCTCGCATTTATAAGCGCAATTGCCGTTCGTTTTGCCCTGCTGCTAAGACTTCCTCCTCACGTGTCTCTCCCGCACCGCCGTTACGCTTGGAAAGATTCCGTGACAAGCGCCTTATATAAACTCCGCTTTTGTACCACGTAGACCCACGAACACGTGAGTTCTATTGAGGATGCGTTTAGTATCTTTCTTAGGGATTATGGTGTTATGTATTAACATCTTAGGTAAGTAAATTTAAGTTTTTAAATGTTTACGGTAGTTTTAATAAAGAAGTCACTCTCAAGTATATAAGAATATTGCAAGGAGAATATAGCTTAATCGTAGAAAATGACTGACCTCATTAAATCTTTGTGCCAATTGTGTGTATCATGAAAGAATCGTGCTTGCATCGCACTGGGTTGCGCTTGCGACTGAGTTTTTCAGACATGTGAAGTATTCTTTATTATTAACCTTGCCGTAGTATAGGGTACAATTCAGCAAGCGTTATTTATTAGTTGCTGTTATAACTAAAATATAATTGCATTTCTTAAATAGCTATATGATCAAATAATTTTCCAACGTATTTTAAACAATATATTTCCTAACTTAATGCAACACTTTATGTTATAGACAACTTTTCCATATTCACGAAATGGTTTTTTCGACATCCTTTACATACCTTCTCTTAAATACAAGTTTTGTTTCTAACTGATCATTTTGTATAACGTCTTAATTATTGTACTAGAATTTTAATATCGTCATGCCAAATATATACTATTTGGTGCAAAGTTACTGCTTCCACAAATTTTACTTTAACGCTTTATTAGGGTCTTACAAATACGAAAGTTTTATGTGAAATCTGGGATCATTAATATCATAAACTGCGGTGACAAAATTGCATTTCTCAGATTTTTTCCTTTATTTGCATTACAAGCAAATTTTTCCAAATTTCTATATTTTTATTTTAACGGGTGTAGTTTGTAAATTTTGATAGGTGAAATATCCAGTAAATTATTGCAAAATGTCATAATTTCGAAGAAAGTACCTTTTTAAGGTCTCAAGCTAAAGGTGCGAGCATTTTTAACTGAACAGTTTTAGTATTAAATTTAACAAATTATATATACTATAGCTCAATGCAAAAAAATGTTATGGATGTAGAAACTATAATTTGAAATGATTCATGTTAATATAAAAGACGAAAATTTGTGTGAAGTTAGTTGGCGTACTGCCATATATCATAGTAACCTTTCCACGGTTTTGATGTTAAAAATTTCACAAGATTGAAAAATCTCACGTTTCATGTTACATTTCCATACATCGTCTCGAATGTTCTACGGTAACGTGCAATGCGTTTGAATTAAAGTTTCCATCTATAAATCTATTCAAACTCAACCGTAGTGTAAAGATGTTTAATTAGACAACAAACGGTTATAACGAAACTTTTTCTTATTTCGAGGCATTTAGTTAGAAAACAGATTAGTGATTGTCAAGGATAAATGTATCCAATTCTTTAGATAGTTTAGATATTACTTTTAGATAGTATCTTAGGTATTTTAAATTATTAAAAATGTTTCATTCATTAAATTATTAAAAATGTTTCATCATCGATTACTATTAAACACGAATAAAACGTACATGCAAAACTACGCATACACGTAGGTAGTTTAAATATTTAGGAAATTTAAGGGTTCTTATTATTTCAACAAAACTGTAACAAATATTAACATCATTTTTCACTATCCTAGTATCGTTCAGTAAAACATGTATTTCATAAGCTTAACAAATATTATTGATCGCCTGTCCCTTTGATTCATAATATCTGGTATCCAAAATAATTAAGAAAAAAAGGAAACACTCATCCCAAAGACGATATTTTATTATGAAGGTATAAAAATTATTATTATTTACCCTAACTTAATTCTGTCACAACAATCAAAATTAATACCTCCAAAGCACGTGCTAATAACTTCTTTCTTTTTTTTTGAAGTCGATGGCAATTTTAAACAAAAATGAACGGGTACAATAACGAGACTCATTGTAAGAGTCCTTTAATTTTAATTTATTTTTTCTATAACTATTCGTAAACACAGACAATAAAAAAGTGATAATAATCAGTACATAATTATCAAATGTTAATGGCTATTATAATACTTATATTGTTAAAGTATGTTATCATATTATTAATTTTTATTCTTGAGAAAATTAATTTTTGAAGTAGGCGTTTCTTTCTTAAAAATTTAATTTACTTTACAATCGTTAATATATTATGGGAAACGTAAATATAAATATGCAAATATGTCTAGTATAAGAACCAGTATTATAATGATTCGGACTGAAAAAGAGGGCTTAAACAAATATGATTTCAGGTAATGAACCATCTGATCTTGCAACACGAAAGTTTGACTAGCCAGTAAAAAATTGCTTTAATCTCCGGAGAGTTGTTGTTAGTCGTTCATTTACAGAAGCATATACGTCATATAGGCCTCGGTCCTGCTGGCAACCTGATTGCTTGGTCAATAAAAACATTCATAACGAAACATAGTATTACCAGCTCCAGAGTACATATTCAGATGAAGCCAAAATTTAAAAGGGACTGCTAGTTAATTAACTACTAGCTGGTTATACCCCTAGGTAAAAAAGAATCATTCAAATCGGTTATAAATCTCAGAGATGTGCTTTAACATATATAAAAACAAAGTTTAATTGAAAACTAATTTTTTTGTCAAATTATCATCGACATTAATTATTAACATTAATTATCATCGAAACCAATTGAGTATTGCATATTAATTTGGAGGGACTAATATGATATATTTTGCAGGGAACCAAAAGTATGAAAATAGAATATAAAAATACTTTTCAATATTTTTTTTAATACTATGCGAGAAAACATTGTCAACGGCATGAATTATTTTAATAATATATATATATATATTTATATATATATATATATATATATACATATATATATATATATATATATATATATATTTTTTTTTTTTTTCTTCTTTTTTTTGTAAGGTTATGCTTAGAAAAAAAACATCGGCTATTCGAAACACTGATGTTAAATAAAAACTACAAGAGTTTTCATGAACAATTTCAATCTATTACGCTTCACTAATTTGTACACATTAAGTGCAATATTTAATACTCATATTTCCGAAAACGGTAGATTAACCGAATTAGTTTCATTGATACAATATAATATATTATTGTGTCATCTCCTAAGATCTCGACTTAGGTGACACTCGACATGGAAGGACAACCTTTTTTATATGCAAATTCATTCAGGTATTACGGGTAAAATTCACTTCAATATTAACATTTGTAAATGTTTCTATTAAATGTAGTTGTAGTCTATTGTCATTTTTCCCTAAAGAAAATATTTGTAGATGTTTTTCCATTTCCAAATTCAACCTAGAATTTTGCCTCTTTTAATAATGTGGATAATAAATTATAGTAATATTACTTTGTTTTTTTTGTCATCTTTTCTTAATCTCGAAGTTGCTTTAAAGATTATTAATGGTGCACAAATAATTTTTTTAATTTTTTTATATTTATTTGATTTGTTAGTCAAAAAATAAAACAATTTAATAAAAAAATATATTGATTTTTGTACAAGTCTCCGACATGTTTCTTTGTTTATGATTATTACATTTTTAAATAAAACACTTTTTCCTTACCTAATTTCAATATAACACATATATTCAAATATTCGAAATTAAGTTCAATATCAATTCGAATAAAAGTCCAATTTTTCAAATAGCATTAAAAATTTCAAATATATACAGATGTTTTAAGTAACATTGACTGATGTAAATAAATTATCATTAATCCATTATTCATTTCCAGGATAAATTTAGGTAGAAGCAGATTTACCCTTAAGAAGAAAATAATTTTATTCACAAATATTTTGTCTAAAACTTTTCATGTCGGAAAATTCGCTTCATAATAAAAATTGGAATGCCGAACGATCTAGCAGAAGGCAGCTGCAAAATGGAAAAAGTTATTAAAATGTTTTAATCTATTAGTCTTTAATATTATCGCCAAGTTGGGTGTAGCTCCCATCTGCTCTCCGGTTATGATGGGATTTTGTATTTTCCGTAAATTTTCGAATACTTTAATTAGGACTTTACAGCTTTGTGACATTATTTAACGAGATATGATTAATGAGAATCTTGATGTTTTTAAACGAGTAAAGAGAGTTATTGACTTTTAGTGAAATACGTATAATGGCTTACGTTGTTAAAAGTAATGGTTTAAATATTGCTTTATTTCCATGTTTTTCACTGCCAATTTGATTATTCTTAATTGATGACATTTAATTATTGATATTTAGTTATTTTTCTCTGAGAAAATTAAAAAGAATACGAATATTGTTAATAAACCGGTGATTAATAATATTTGGATTTTTTTAGAGATATATACAGAAAAACAGTAAAAATAGCAAAATAGTCCTTAAGTAATAGCCAAGAAGGTGCGAAAACAATTTTATTGCTGTTAACATTTTCGTATTATTTTTTGCAAAATAATTCATGCCGTTGACAATGTTTTCTCGCATAGTATTAAAAAAAATATTGAAAAGTATTTTTATATTCTATTTTGATACTTTTGGTTCCCTGCAAAATATATCATATTAGTCCCTCCAAATTAATGTGCAATACTCAATTGGTTTCGATGATAATTAATGTTAATAATTAATGTCGATGATAATTTGACAAAAAAATTAGTTTTCAATTAAACTTTGTTTTTATATATGTTAAAGCACATCTCTGAGATTTATAAACGATTTGAATGATTCTTTTTTACCTAGGGGTATAACCAGCTAGTAGTTAATTAACTAGCAGTCCCTTTTAAATTTTGGCTTCATCTGAATATGTACTCTGGAGCGGGTAATACTATGTTTCGTTATGAATGTTTTATTGACAAAGCAATCAGGTTGCCAGCAGGACCGAGGCCTATATGACGTATATGCTTCTGTAAATGAACGACTAACAACAACTCTCCGGAGATTAAAGCAATTTTTTACTGGCTAGTCAAACTTTCGTGTTGCAAGATCAGATGGTTCATTACTTGAAATCATATTTGTTTAAGTTCTTATTTGTGAAAGCCCATATATACTGCTTAGTATCCTCTTTTGAACCATTCTTAAAATGTCTTTCCCTATTGTTTTCAAATCGCCCTCTTTTTCAGTCCGAATCATTATAATACCGGTTCTTACACTAGACATATTTGCATATTTATATTTACGTTTCCCATAATATATTAACGATTGCAAAGTAAATTAAATTTTTAAGAAAGAAACGCCTACTTCAAAAATTAATTTTCTCAAGAATAAAAATTAATAATAACATACTTTAACAATATAAGTATTATAATAGCCATTAACATTTGATAATTATGTACTGATTATTATCACTTTTTTATTGTCTGTGTTTACGAATAGTTATAGAAAAAATAAATTAAAATTAAAGGACTCTTACAATGGATCTCGTTATTGTACCCGTTCATTTTTGTTTAAAATTGCCATCGACTTCAAAAAAAAAGAAAGAAGTTATTAGCACGTGCTTTGGAGGTATTAATTTTGATTGTTGTGACAGAATTAAGTTAGGGTAAATAATAATAATTTTTATACCTTCATAATAAAATATCGTCTTTGGGATGAGTGTTTCCTTTTTTTCTTAATTATTTTGGATACCAGATATTATGAATCAAAGGGACAGGCGATCAATAATATTTGTTAAGCTTATGAAATACATGTTTTACTGAACGATACTAGGATAGTGAAAAATGATGTTAATTTTTGTTACAGTTTTGTTGAAATAATAAGAACCCTTAAATTTCCTAAATATTTAAACTACCTACGTGTATGCGTAGTTTTGCATGTACGTTTTATTCGTGTTTAATAGTAATCGATGATGAAACATTTTTAATAATTTAATGAATGAAACATTTTTAATAATTTAAAATACCTAAGATACTATCTAAAAGTAATATCTAAACTATCTAAAGAATTGGATACATTTATCCTTGACAATCACTAATCTGTTTTCTAACTAAATGCCTCGAAATAAGAAAAAGTTTCGTTATAACCGTTTGTTGTCTAATTAAACATCTTTACACTACGGTTGAGTTTGAATAGATTTATAGATGGAAACTTTAATTCAAACGCATTGCACGTTACCGTAGAACATTGGAGACGATGTATGGAAATGTAACATGAAACGTGAGATTTTTCAATCTTGTGAAATTTTTAACATCAAAACCGTGGAAAGGTTACTATGATATATGGCAGTACGCCAACTAACTTCACACAAATTTTCGTCTTTTATATTAACATGAATCATTTCAAATTATAGTTTCTACATCCATAACATTTTTTTGCATTGAGCTATAGTATATATAATTTGTTAAATTTAATACTAAAACTGTTCAGTTAAAAATGCTCGCACCTTTAGCTTGAGACCTTATATATATATATATATATATATATATATATATATATATATATATATATATATATACATATATAGATTGTATAACATATAATAAATATATTTAGGATATTCATGGGCAAAGGTAACATGGAAAAAAATTGGTCAATAAACAATAAAATTTTACGACGGATTGAAGAAAATTGAAAAAGTTACTATTGTTTTAGTAATATGTATGTGAATAACAACTATAGTGATAAGTGAAAGATTAGTTTTTTTTAATAATACCAAAGGAAGGCTTTTATAATTACAAAATTAATATATATATATATATATATATACAGATTGCGTTTTAACTGCTAAGAAACGTAGCATGATTTTAGCAATATCCATTAGTTATCATTCACGATTACTCCGATTTTGACGTTTATTTTTAAATTTCGGCAACATAAAATGGGAGAATTTAAATTTTTAGGAAATTTATCAGAACGACAAAAAATCAACATTTATACAAAACTAATTTTTTTCCAAAATTTCTATCAAAAAATCACACTAAAAATAAAATATATTTGAAAAGTGTATGTATTGTATTGACAGCAGTCATTAAACATGAATATAATGAGTTTTATGCTGAAAAAATGCAGCTGGTTAATTCATTTATAAAGAAAAAACTGTACATCAATTCGTTACTAATGTTAGTTCGTTAAAAAAACACATATTAAATATATTTCTAATTATTCTCTGCAATGTCTTCCTCTTCTATTTCATTATTGTCTGTGATCATTGATGACGGTCAACAATTAGCACAAGTATTGCCATTGCATTCTATGTAAGCTTACATGTAGGACAATCTGGTTGTAAAATTCCCGCTGCAGTCAGATTTGTATTTGCAGAACATTATTTTTATTACCTGCTCCGAAGCAAGTGGCTAGTTTATTGGGTTGGGTATTAAGACATTTTGAGACTTCCATCCCTATTAAGTTGGTGACAAATCATAACTCAGCCATGATTGAAATTGTAAATAAACTTGTTTTAGATATTCCACCGCCATATCAACTGTGCCCGTTAAATTGGCCAATTGTGTGCAAGCATCTTTCATCACACATACAATTTTACATCATCTTGGTTGACTGCCATTTTATTTGTAAACAAAAAATAGTACAACCTCAAACGTATTATCGAAAGATCTGTCAGCATCATGAAGATTTATTTATTATGACAACGAAACCTTAGCTGCCAAGATGAAAACAAATAGTCGGTAAAGTATTCTCAAATATATAAAAATGGTAACAACCATAAAACTTCCATTATCGAATATTTTGTTTTGTTGGAACAGAATACCGCAGACCGTGGTAGCAGTCCGTATGAATCGGAAAGGTCCATAAACAGAATTAATATTTTAGTCTTCGAGCGGTTATCATCGAACATTTCGACAGGTTTAATTCACACCGAAGTTAAGGGTGGTATTTTGATTGACATTTTTTCCACGTTTGGGCGCTTTTTGTCAGCAATGATTAATGCGAAGCGCTTACGAAACGAGGGTTTCTCTTCATCCCCTGACATGTTTTATTTTTAACCTGCTATCTTAATTAAACGCTGTAATGACCATGCATATAATACTTAGCATTGCGTTTTATTTACTTCAACTTCCAACAAAAAAAACGAGGATGGAATCGAAGTAACTTTGTTAAGTTGTCTCTATCTGATTTTCCTTGTTTTATTTAACCTTATAGTTAGGTTAAATTGCGAAAACTCTGTCTTTTAATATAAATCTCTATGTTTTATTTTTATCACTACTAACTTCAACAATTGTGTTTACTTATTCCGTAATAGCATTACATTTTTCAATCATGATTTAAATTAAATTTTATACAAAAATATATTTTGAACACATTTGACTTTAATTTTGTAGAAATTCATTATACACAATAAAATGAAACTACGTGGTGTAATATTATTTCTATTCTATTTAAATTCTTTACCATGGTCTCCGTTTCGTTATATGACATCTTCAGGTGGGCAATTAGCAAAGATCTTAGCTAATGAAAATAACTTTGTTAATTGCCCACTTGAAGATGTCATGCAACGAAACCTAGCTCGTGGTAAAGAATTTAAACAGAGTCGAAAAAATATTTTGTTAAAAATAATATTAATGACTTTCATTTAATTATTTGACCCTGAGTTTTTAAGCTTTTTTAATAATTTACTTGAGTAGTTTTGGATGTAATATTAATCCGCCCAAACAAACATGAGACAACATTCGTGGGTGGTTCTTATGAACTAAAAAAACCTGAGTGCGAGTGGAACTACGACTATGATGATAGTTCCGTATTTATGAACATATGAATTTAAATATTTGGAGGTATATCATATGTTTAAAAATATTTCATATTTACAAAACGCATGAGACAGTGCATGTAAATGCATAAAAAAATCTAGCTGGGAAAGTTTCGATTTAGCCTTTTCATAGTCCCAAATGTCTTTACTAAAAATGTAGCGTTTAAAATCAAATTTTAAACTTAGTTTGAATAGTTTAATGTATCATATAAAGTAAAACAAAAACGTTTATTTCTGTTTGTTGTAGTCAAAATGTAACTATTCAGTTTGCATGGTATTTTGTTTCACAAGATTATTACTGATAAAATGAGATTAATACGTTTCTTTAGTTGCAGTCTTCAAACATAACGTGATATTTCCCGAAAGTTTGAAAGGGACAGCCAAATTATTAATATTGTGCACTCGGTGCATTATATGGTTTATCTCACAACAGAGCCTGCAGCTAAGTGCATCTTTACTCTGCGATAACCATTTCTGTGAATGGTATGCTACCACGCAGAGCAAGTAACGGTCGTTAGGCTTTTATTAAGACAATAATTTAGGTATGTAAATGACTTTGCTCACAACGCGATCAATATAGGCAAGTGCACGTCTGTGTGCGTGTGTGTATATTTGTTGCACAATGAAAAACAAATTACATATTTAAAAACAAAAATTCTGTGATTTTTATATACTTCCGTCACCACTGTTAAGAAAGCACTATAAAGGTCGTTATAACGTTGTCCAATAGTCGGGGTATATACCCTTATGCTATATTCATTTAACAAAAGAAATTAATTGCTGGGAAATTTTTATTTCCAATTATTTTTTTCGGGAATCACAATGGGAAAGCCCATTATCTTAAAAACAGTTATTCTATAGAATTCTAAATGGAAAGGGAGAAAGAGAATAGCAAAATTTCAGTTGCAGCTATTTGTATGCCTCATTCATTATTGTTAGTTTTAAACAAGTCTTAACTTTTAATGAACGCTTAAAAATTTCATGAACCCTGTGTATATTTGACGTTTATCATTTCTTTATTATAGCGAAAAAGAGTTATAAATAATCATAAATTTATCTGCAGCTGAATTTGCAAGATATGTTTAAAAAAACATTGGACAAAATAGTTTTCAAGACCAAAAAGCACCACACATATGTAATTAGAAAGCTATTTCAATATATTATGACAGTTATTATAGCGGCTTGTTTCCAATCGCCGTGAGAAAAAAGTTAACGCTATGTTACATAGGTTTGGTCAATTCTTGTGGCATATTATAGGAAAAAAAAAGCAAGTAGGTTGAGTAAAGATATCGTAATCATTAATTTTATTCTATTTTACATACCGTCATTTACAATTACGTCCATTACATTAGCTGCAGGGGCCCTGAAAATTTTCTGCCTGCCAAATCTCCAGTATCACACTACAGTTACTATGTGTGTAGTGGTGGGTATAGTTGCCTACTCTGCTTGGCCTGTAAAACAACTGTAGTTATACTGACATATTGTATTCGTGCTTTTTCGATTGTTGTCAAATAAAATATAGCTGTAGAAAGTTCATGCTCTTACATGTCTCGACTGCAAACGTACTCTTTATGACCATATAATTTTCGGTATATGAGGATGAACTAAATTCAATAAGTATAAACCATCAAAGTCAGCAAAGTTTGAAATAAAAAAAGGTGAAACAGTAGTAAAAGATTTAGTCATATAATATAAAGTATCCGGAAGAAATATTTTTATGGATATTTTTTTACCAGTCCATCTTTAGCGAAGTATTTTTTGTCATGGAGCATGGCAAGTTTAGGAACATAAAAAAAATTATATTCCAGTGAAGATGCAAGGATCTAAATATCATAAAGAATTTTCCATTTATTTCGATTTCACAAGAAAATGACAATATGTTCCAAAAAAAGCAGTTATGATATTATTTATTATGCACTTAAATACAACGGTCTCCAAAGACAGAAAGAAAAAACCAGAAATTGTTTGGTATTATAATTAAACGAATATTATAGTCGATACAATGGATTAAATGTTAGGAAGTTACATAACCCATAGGCGGACTAACCAACGGCTTCTTGCTATTTTTTAATATTTTAAATTTCGCCAGTCTCATAAGTTATATAATTTTTTATCAAAATAAAAAAAATGTTAATAAATACAAACAAGCGCCGATTAATTTTTTAACAATTAAGTAAAGAATATGTAGTATGTGTAGTCTGTGAAGAATGTGTTAACGATTGAAGATTGAGCATAATATGTTTATATCATGAAACATTTCATAGCTATAACAACTCCTTCACGACATAGGTAACAGATATTATGAACAGTCCATATGAATTGGCAATTTGTTCGCTATTAGTACTAAGTGACTAGACTAGAAATCAACTTAATTTTATCTGCATCTAGTGCACTAGTAGAACTAGTGGACAAAATTATAAATATATTATGAAACGATGTAAATAAACGCTAGAAAAAAAATAAAACCAAAAAACAAGACAATGCCTGTAACTATACGAAAAGATATTATATAAAGACCACAGAATCAAAGAAATGCTGACTAATAAAAACTAATAAAACACAGTATACTGCAATAATGGTTTATGTACATAAATTACATAAACTATATATGCTTTAAAAACAATATGATCAGAATAAACGAATACGTGAGAAAACAAAATCCAAACAAATCCAATTCGTTTTAAATACACTAAACACATAATATATAGGTAAAACATTTTGTAGTAGAGGTTAACCACATACAAAACTTTGTTATCAACAAAAAGTACTATATAAGCAAACATTTTCGAGAAAATTACATAATGAGAACATCAATGGAGGTCGTTACAATTGCTCATAATATTATAGAAATAAATACAGATATTAATAAAAAAACACTGAACATCTAAAACTCACACGAGAATAATATTTAGAAAAATAAATATGCTAAAGCCTTGTATAAAAATGACAATATACGTACAGACATGTGTGCGCGCGCGTGTGCGCGTTTTGTGTGTGTGTGTGCGCTAACCATATTTCAGTTAGAGAGTGGCGGACTAAGTGTGTGTGTGTGTGTGTGTGCATGCGCGCGTGCGTGCGTGTGTGTGTGTGTGTATGTGTGTTAGTTAGTTGATCTGGTACGATATGTGAATGATCTGTTATTGGATACAAGCGACCAGGAACTAAATTCCTTGAATCTTGGAAATTTGGCACAAAATAAAAATTTGTGTATTATTTCTGTCTTATAAAATAGTTATTTATATTATTTTTGGATTTTATTATCATCTAGCTATTTGTTCATTGTATAACAGTCTTCTCAGGAAACGAATGAGTTCAAAACGTTAAGAGTTAAAGGCAGTTTTATAAAAAAATAATACAATTGAATGCAACGGAAAATCTAACCCGTCTGGTAATGTCATGTTACGACTATATCTATACTATTCGCTGGTTTTTTATCTTCTTGCTGTTATTATGACATAATATTTTTCGCAATTCATAATATTTTTTAAAATAAACCGCACTGGCTAACTGTAAGGGAAGAAAGATACTTACAGTCATATGTTCTTCGAATATATTGTATTATAAATACAAATATTTGATAATACAAGTAATAAATATGCAACGTTGATAATTTGTTAGTATATAAGTTATAAAACTAAAATAAAAGTGAATGGTAACTGAAACTTGGGCTCAAAAAAAGGCCAAGACGAAGTAACACAAATAGAGAGATAGGTTCGAGATTGATGGAATAGTTTCTTATTGGTATAATCTTCAGCATACTACGAAAATCTCGTGTTACGATAAAACAGTTTAATATGGAACCAAACATTCGATATAATGAAATTTGTGCAATTTTAAAAGGCTATGATAAATTGAATTTTCCAATAAATTTTGTTGACTAATCCAATTGAAAGAAAACATTAAATTATTTAACGTTATTTTTAAAATTCACTCACTTGTATTAATAAAGCTCTATAACTCGATCTTCTTTCCTAATCTAAAATTGTAATGTCTGTCACAACAATATTCTTATGAAATATCTACCTCACGTCACTCAGGCATAGTTTTTAAATCAAATTGATTATTTTCACTTTATGATTCATTTAAATTTTCTATTTATTGTTCCATGTTTTCATAAATACAACTTGAGCATTGTATAAATTTAATATTAAATTATGGTCCCATTAATCTGACGTGAACAAAATTATTTTGCCTCGTTATTAATTCCAACAGCCTGTTGACATTTTCTTAAAGGGTTCTTAGTCCGCCACTCTCTAACTGGAATATGGTTAGATCACACAAAATGTTATTTATTTATGAAGGTTACAAATGTTCTCTCGCATATGAAGTTTAACTTACATTTCGTGAGATGAATATCAAGTGTAGATGTATCAAGAGGATAATAACATATTTATATACAGTTATGAATAGTTATTTACTATTATAGTATCGTCATGTATATTAGTATTTGTTTTATATTACAAATGGTTAAATCTTGGAATGTATATTAGTATTTGTTTCCATTTGGAGTATAATTTTCCATAAATGCATTTAGAATATTAACGCAAAATTACTATGGGGTTCGATATAGCTTAGCATTCCAAGATTTAACCATTTGCAAAATAAAGTTTAATCTTTTGCAAAATAAAGATTATTTACATCAAATATATTCACTGTATAAATATATAATCTAGATATGCCTTACAAAACATTCTGAAAGTATAGCTTGAATCTTCATAACTTTCTCAACCAGGTGCTACCTCACACAACGTATAAATTTAAAAAATATATTCGTTCTAAAATTTGAATATAAATATTAGTATAAACGCATTAATTTTTGATTAACTTGCCAAATATAAGCTTTCCACTTCAAAATGTTTTTGAGAAAAACGGCGTGGATATTTTCAACATGGTCTCAAGAATTACCTTCCATAAAATTTGGATTTTATTCTTTTTCTTTAAAAAAATTGTACATATATTTTTGGGTATTAACCATTGGGATATATTCGGTTCGATATGATTTATCAATATGGCTTCTGAGAAAAACAACCATTCCCCACGGCTAGATGGACGTATACGTAAACGAACGAGGATTGCATTTAATTTCCTTCTGAGGTATGGAACCTAAAATATAAGGTTATTGTTTCGAATTGGTAAGAATTCGTTTATTATTGATACTTGTATTGATTTCCAATTTATAACTCATTACTTATAGTATTGGGAAATATCGAAGTGCTGTTTTTACAGACATATATAAGTTTATATATTACGCTTGATTGTCTCTTAAAAGAACTTTAAATTATTTATCAGTTTCAAAATTCACGAATAAGTAATTCAAAACTAACATCTAATAGATTTTTTTTATATTTCTAACTGACAGTAGATTACACAAATGTTTAGATTGAAGAATATTTAAAACGTTTGTGAATATGAGTTATGATAGGAATAAGCTCCCTTGCTCTCACGCAAAGGTAGAATTAATGTCTGTATTTAACTACTACATTCAGGTTTGGGGATCTCTGCAATACGCATATATTATAAACGAATGATAGATTAACAAACCAGTGATAGATTATAGAAAATATATGAGATTAAACAATTACTAAATTGTTCTAATTTATAGAAATAAATTGTGTAAATAATGAGATAAATAAAGGTGTGTAAAATAAATAGAGACTACATGTAATAATAAAAAAATATTACGATATAATACACAGCTGATGAGATATATTTATTGTAATCGAATACTTAAACTTTTTTATATACTTTCGCATAAAAATTAAATCAAAAAATTTCGACAAGAGTCTGAAAGAGATAATGAGATTGAAAAGAGGAAAACCTGGTGAGTAAACTCAAATTCTATATCAAAATTACTTTAAAATCAAAGTTTTTATTTTTAGTTTGCAATCTACGTTTCTCTATGAATGTAATAAAATAATCAGTAAAACATAATTTTATCTTTCAATTACAAGATATCCAATAAACCATAACAGGCTACCAATTGTACTTAAAAAAATTATATTTCACAAAATTATAGGTAAAATACATCAAGCTTTGTTACTAATACAGTTTTAAAATTACTATTAATCAACCACGTTATCTTTAGGCAAATTAGTACTCCTCTCAACCACACCCCATTCAAAACCATTAACATTTTTTAAGTGAATTATATTCCTTCTATTTTTTTTCCCGGCGAATTATTTCTTATGTTTATATCGCATCCGTTCACATTTGTTATCGTGTGGGTAATAGGATTAAAATATTATGCGAAGTTGTTTTCTTTACACATATTTTTTTCATACACTTTCCTACTTATTATATATGTTATGGTTTAGAGCTTTTCTTTTCTATTTCAGTATTCCTTTCTTTTCATCTTGTTTCGCTATCTGTATTCCAAACCTCTAAGTCTTTTGTCCTGCCTGTATTTGACATCGGATACAACGGATACATACAAATGGAGTTTTGCCCGTCACTGTCTGAGAGACAAAAGTATTGTATGTATTATTGTCACTGTCTGAGACTAAAGGATTGCATAATGTAGAGTAATGGCCTATTCTCCACAAAGGTCTTTAAATATATCTCCGATAAACATATTTCCATTATCGCATGTTAGTCTTGCTGGACGGATTAATCTAAATAAAGTTTCCTTTACAATGTCAACTTTTTGAACCACTTAATTTTAATTTCCTTATTAAGACTACAATAATCAAGCAAGATAAAAAAATAATCATTGGAAATCTGTTTCTATATACACCGATAGCTCTGCCTTGAGGTTTCTTTGCTTCAATGTTTGTGAACTCGGAGCTGATACAATGTATCCTTAATATCACTTCATCATATTTTCAGTGTCGATCAATCCACGGCTACCAAACCTTGCTCAAAATCGAGCATTGATGGCAACTATTCCAGGTTACCCTTGGTTTGCAAATCGAACAGTTGCCATCAAAATCGAGCATTGATGGCAACTATTCCAGGTTACCCTTCCATCATATTTTAACGCAAATTTCTCGGAATATTAATTTTACTTCCTCGTAAAACTATGTCTCCATAATCCAGAACCCTGATTGGAATGTTTTATAGTTTTTTACTAGCTCATTCTAATTATTCTCGTATATAGCCTTCTTCCCATAGATTCTACTTTCGTTGGTTGTGGAAATTACATGAATGCGTACAGCACGAATGCTTCAGATTTTATAGTAGACCGTTATTTGTTTATTTTACCATTATTTGGTAATTTATATGATTTTGATATTAAATTTAATAAGAATAGTTGGCTCTTGCTTAGAGTCGTATGGAACACTAGTAAATTAAATAATGCGTGTTAAGTAATGGGACATAATAATATAAACTTAACACACATTTTTATACCTGTAATATTCTTTTATGGTTCACGCGTGTCGTCTCCATTTTATCTTTTCTTTTATTTTTAATTGTGCAATGATATACTCTAGGCAGTTACGTTCTCCTCATTACCACTTATTTACCTATTTATTTATTTATTTATTTCATACGAAGAAAAACGGATATCTTGTATTGGGATGACGAACTACCAAAAATATCGAAAGAATGGAACAGCTCGTCGCAATCATCACAAAGTTTGCATAGTGGCCCGCGGCTACCGACATTAATATGACCTGTGGAAAGATGAAGGAGCACAGAGCTGTGGATCGATCTCCCGGGCACACGAAACTGCAGTTGGCTTACAATGTCTGAACAATTGTATCGATCAGGACAGATATTGTATGATACTATTGCTCCCAATTTAAGTGTAGAGTGTCTAAGCAGCAAAATTGGCTTAGCATAGACAATTTCTGGCGAGTTAAAGCGGTATTGCAATATGCGTATATATCGCCTTTGTACTCGTTCAATCGTATCAGAATAGGTAGCGTAATAACGATTATACCATTAAAAGAAAGTTACTTCCATAAGATGAGGTGATAAAGCTTATCAAAGGCTTTTTCGAAATCTGCATGTACGGAATCAACCTGTATTCTGAATTGATTTGAAAAGATATTGTGAATATGCAAGGAAATTACTTAATGTTGATCAACTCCGAACAGAATGGATTTGCCATGTTGTTCCTTTAAAATACGCTGGTGCAAAACCGAATATATTTTACCATGAACTATTTTTTTTTAAACCTTTCTTATTGCCGATAAAATCGGTATTGGTTATAGTTTTCTACAAATTGTTTATTACCGGACTTATGTATCGGCGTAACGTGTGCAATTTTCCAGCGCGTGGGAAAGGTGTCGTACTTTATACACATATTAAACAACATTTTTAGGATAACGAATATAGTTTCATAAGTATTTTTAAAAAAAGATTGGTTCTTTGTTATCTGGCCCCGTTTCTTTATTTGTATCAACTTTTTTAAGCGCACTAACTATTTCATCTCTGGCAAAGCAGATGTTCGTTTGTGTATATAATGTTGAGTTTATGATACATATGTTACTCGGATTAAAAGGTAAGCTCTACTCAAAGGTCGGTTGAAAAAAATCGAAGAATATTTGGCACATTGTTTGTGTCATTTGATTCAATTTTTTTTAAATTCATTGGCAATGGATATCCATTCGTATTTTTTAACAATGATACTTATGACCAAAAAACTTTTGTGTGGCTATTGATTAGTCTTTCAGTGTTACAAACGTAGCTATTGAAACAATACCGACACACTTTCTTAAACCAAATTTTAATTTAGAGAAATCTGTGTAATTTGACAAGTTACCGTAAATCTTTCACTTAATCTGACAGATATTTTCAGTTGTTTTTTATTTTATCGGCACAAATTTATTATTAATATTAAACAGGATGCTGCAAAATTTGTCTACGATACGGCAAAGAAGATTGAACTCGATCATCAATGAATTTATTGTCGTGTATACTTGAATGAAATCACGATTCAACTAGTATAATTATTTCATAATCATTGACTTGTATATTCATGCATTGTTCGCTAGTTTTCGTCTTGATCCTGCCACAATTCTATAACATACTGACAAATTAGTTAACTTGTTCATGTCGCGTTAGAGAAATATTTCAATTGAAAAGAACGAACTTGTGGCTTCCTGTTAAAAGAGCTAAAACAAATTAGTCCAAACATATGCAACTGATAGCTAACGTACATATTATATTTGTAATGCAAAATACGAGAAAAAAAATTAATGGTTGTGGTATCTTGACAATTGACACCATTTTAAAAGGAGAATTTAAAAGTAAAACCAACAAGTGTTTAGTAATAATATGGTATTTAGATATATGGGTTCATTTGGTTAAACCATATTAATTCAAAATATTTTTATTGTTGCACCTTATTATATTGTGACTGAGAATAACTATGAAATGTTAAAATTTTCTCCACAGTGTAAAAGCAAAGAACAGAGTAAATTATGTTGCTACTGTACATGATATTGTGGTAATAAGTATAAAGTAAATAGAAAGTCATATTTTCAGAGTATCACTTTCACATTTGATGATAAGATATTTTAACTCTTACTTTCTTACGTATATTTTGCATTACGGATCCACCCACTGTTTACATAACCTTTCGTTTCTTTACGGCACGTACTTTTGCATAAAGTTACTTCTTATTTAGCCTGAAATGTTCATTCACGTAAATCCTTTGCGTGGGCATCAAGAGCTGGCTGGCTTAGATACTTTTTTCAATTTTTAGTGGTAAACAGTCGTTCGAAGTAGTTATTAGTTTTGATTTATGAAATTTAAAAGTCTTTTAACTTTTGAATATTAATTAAAAGTAAAATAAAATTAAATAACCTTTAGATACTCGTACTAAAGCAAATATACAAGTCATCTTATCAACCCAATATATTCTATAAAATTAACCTTTTATCTTATTATGACTTGATCCTCTGATAAAATAACTGTTTTTGTCTAATAGAAAGCGATGTTGAAAAAGGCGAAAAATTTAGCTAAATATATTTATTTTGACGTATTTTCTTATTGAATAATTCTGACATACTAAAAGTCCTTCTCGGTGTATTGCAGCTAATTGTATAAACATCTGCACAATGATATATAATGTTCTCCGTCAATATGCACCTTAAAATGTCTCAAAATATTCTATTTTCTGCAGTTTTGCTGGGTTAAATTTATGTTTTGTTAATTTATTAGTTTTCATATTGTTAATATCCACATTTTTAATAAACTAAATTGCTTTACTTTGACTAAATTGAAGATCTGTTAACATCAAGTTCACAGTATATATTAATGTGATAAATAATGAGTACAGAGTGCATATACTGGTATAGAGGTTTTATGAAATGGGATGAAGTTCAATAATTTTCTGTAATAGCCAAAGTATGACAATAATATATTACTCTTTTAGAGAAATGTATTTGAGTTTCATATTCAACCTAGTGAAAAATGATATCGATGCCGATGTTTCCTCAGTAAAATCACCAATATTTGTGTTCTTCATAAATAAATAAGTAACCGCAATATAAGTAACCGCAAAAGTTAGTCGACGAAAACAGAAGCAATTTAAGTAACTGTCTATCAAAGCATTAGTGTAAAACGTGCTTTCAGTTTCAGCTTTAAAATATAACCACTTAACTGTCGTTAATTCAATAGCTATCTTATTTCATATCTGTTCGTTATTATGCTTGCTTTCTATCTTGATTATTACAAGGTAATGAATTGTTAGATAAAGATAAAAAAAAATAATTTTTTTCAAGTTTAAAATCAAGGTATATTAATATAATCTTGCTTGAGTTAAAGGATACATTTTTTAACTCGAGTCGCTCCCCATCAGACTGAAAAGTGTTACAGTAGAAAGTGAGCCATTTTTCAAAGATATGGTACGTGTTCAGATTTAACATAGAGTCTAGCCTATAGAAAGAAAATTTTAGTAGGAAATAGTCCATCTTACGTATTATGTTTTATAGAAAAGCCTTCGTAAAATTCATGTTTTTAATATCGTTACAAAAGTGAAATATAGTACACAATCATTCCTAAATATTCATTAATAAAATAAAGTGCTTCATGTTCTTTGAAAATATCATTTTCGAATTTTATATAACAATGTTTTCAAACCCGCTTTCAATGCTTTTTGATAAATAACATTTTTCCATAAAAACAAGTTTATCATAAAGTAAAAGGATCATATTAAATTTACTGACCTTTGTTTCCCATATAATTTTCTCCTAAAATCTTACACCACTATTATCGCTGAGCTATCAACCACACTAAAGTGAGTAAAGACTGTAACTTTACTATGATTACCATTACCACAATAATATAATATATTGCACGTAACTCTAAAATACTACAACCATCGTCCTATTAATGCACCCAATGTTAGCTAAAAATACACATCAATAATTAATTACCTCCATTTTTCTCGCGCACAACACTCGTCATCCCAGCACGTCCCCGCGAAGTAGCTTTATTTTCTCTACATTTACAAAATAGTAACTCAATAGCAATGGCCGAAATTATATTGCTGTTCAAATACATATTTATGTATTTTTGTTTACGGGAGTTATAAATTGCAATATGGATGAATCATATTAAGTATTTCCTTAATATGATTCACCAACTAAATAGTATAAATAGTATGGAATTTTCTGTAATATTACGTTTAGAAACTAGCAACATTTGATTGCAAATTTCAATTTAAATCCGAGAGAAGCTAATTTAAATAGGTTTTTGTATAAAGTAGGAAATCATTGAAGGAGCACTTTTTTAAACATCGTGTATTTTTGTCAAAAAGAAGAAACATTCATATTAGTTTCCATGATTTATATGATAAAAACTCATTGTAAATATGATTGAATATCCATCTTCCACCAATTTAACCTGCTTTATAGATAAATTTTGAAAGAATAGAGAATATTGTACTGAAACTATATTAAAAATAAATTTGGTTCACAGTTTTTCACAACAACAGCTCTACTAATTGCAATACTATTACAATTTTTTTTTACTGACAATATCATCCATCTGTACATTCTTCACAAAACTTTTAAGCAAAAATTAAATAAATTAAAAAGTAATAATATTATAAAAACGATAACCATTTTATTGATCGAGTGATCGCCAAAGACGTCAGTTTTTGCCAAAAGTTTAGATAGATCTGTGAAAATTTTCAAGTTTTTGGCTGTAAATCTGTAATTTGGTAAAAAATAAAATGAATTTTTTTTTAAATAACTTTAACATTTAAATTTTAATATTCTAGAATCTACATTAGTTTTAAGTCGGTTTCTAACTATACTGACAAGTTTAAAGGCAACAAAATCCTACGATGGCTTATGTAGTATATTATAAAGGCTAATGTTTGCACGCGATAATACCGTGTTTATGTTGTTTTTTTTTTTAATTTTATTGCTTTTAGGTTTGTATGACGAAATGAATACAAGAACAGAGGAAAAAAGAGAGAAAAAGCAGAAAATTCAAGGACTGAAAGGTATGTAATTATTTATAATTCCCCAAACAATTGACCGGGAGTTATGACTTTATAAGGAATAACGTGTTACCGTTACCAGCAAAATAAAGAGAAGAATTATAGCATCAAGAAAACTCTTCATGTGGCAATCTTTTCAACATCTGTAGAAAGACGTGTTAGAGAATTTTGGCTTAAAGGATGTGCAGCAATTATAAAATATTTATTATTGCCTATCAAAAAAAAACTTGTCCAGCACAAGTAAAACTCGCACCACGTGGTTTCCGTACACATTTCAGCATTTATAAATATTTAAGCGTACATTATTAAATTTTTTACAAATATTAATTTCTCATAACATAAATATATTGCAACATATTATATGCTAAATGAAAAATATCCTGTAATTCTCTTATAATCTTCTAAACAGATTTTACCAACTCTGTTTTTTCATGATGTTTGGTTCCACAATTTTGGAAATACGGAGGCGGTATCGTACGTTTTTGCATATCGTTTATTTCTTTTTAAATGTGCTCTTTAACGTTGGGAAAAACAAATATTTTTATACCTCATGATAAGCCTTTCCAAGTAATAAACCATATCATATATAAAATAATAAAAATAAGACATTTAATTTCTTCCTTCTTAATTTTTATAAGAATATCTAAAAAAAATTAGCGATATAAAATATGTGCTAAATATTTAGGTTAATATAATATATCTTGTATTACTATATCAACTTTCAAGTTTCTACATCGCATGGTTTTTTGAGAAAATCGACTTCGAATGTAGAAAATTGTTAAATACTTCCTATTGCACGTTTAGAAGCCGCAAAAGCATGGGGAATATTCCAAAAATTATGACATCTAGAATCATCGTCATAGCTTTTCTGCAACTTTTGGGTGGCAACCATATTTTTTATGCATATTTATTTTTTCATAATTTTAGGTGGAGTAATTTTGAAAGCAAGGGAGTGAACATATTTTTCTTGCATTTTCAGCATATTTTTGAAGATTTTATACTTAAAAAAACTTTTGATAATATATTTTAAACGACACGGCGCACTACATTCGGAGAACAAAAAAAAATTTAAATTGAAATAAATTTTCCCTCTCTAAAATTGTCAAAATAATATTTTTGAGTTTTGCGATATGTCCAGGTTAACAGATTTTATTACAGTGTCAAACTTTAAGTTTCTACGTCAAACAGGGAAAAACAACTGTGACGGACATACGGATAAATAGTTAAGTGATCTTATACGGGTTGGGTCTGAATTCTCTAATAAAACAAGTCAAAATAAAATGAACAATAACAATTTTGCGACACTGTATAAAGCCCGCATTCGTACTAAAAATTTGAAAAGGTTGAAATTTTAATATTCTATACTGCTCTTTCCTACCTTGAATAAATGTATACGCCATTATATATATTTCAACATTACAACCCGAATATCAGACACAAATGCTAAAATTATGGTTATTATTCAAAAAGTAAGACCCATTCTGAGATAATTTGCTTTTAGGTATAACATAGCATAAATGATTAGCTCTAATGTTTGGTAACGTTTTAATTTTTCTTTACCTACCGGAAAGTATAATTATATTTTAATTAATTAATTATATATAATATACATTTAATGAATAATATTCATGCATATTAATTGAATATTAAACATTAAAAATAATTACTTCTGGAAAAATTTGAAATACGTATTTCGCTATTTTACTAATCGCAATTCTATTACAATTTTTTTTATTTTTGACAGTATCATATATCTGTACTTTCTATAAAAAAATTTTAAGCGAAAATAAAATAAATTAGAAATTAATAACATAATAGAACCGATAATTATTTTATTAGATTGATCGTCAAAGACCGGTAGTTTTGCCAAAAGTCTAGACAAATCTGTGAAAGTTTACAAGTTTGTGGCTGTAATTAGTTTAAAAAAAATACAATAAAATGTTATGGAAATAAGACTACATTATTTTTAAATCGGTTTCTAACTTTAATGACAAGTTTAAAGCCAACAAAATCTTAAGATGGCTTATATAGTATATAATAAAATGCTATACAAAATTTGTAAAAACATATATAGCCTACAAAAATTTAAACATATATTTCCCGGTTTTAAATGTAATTATTAAAAAAACTAAATTTTTATTTATAATGATCGCATTAACCAAGTTTGCAAAAGCACTTAAAAAACATTTCCTCCTTTTATATTACCCATCTTTAATTTCTTTTCTTTGTAATTTTTTTAGTATTATTTTTCGTTGTATTTCTAGAACTTATTAGAAAATAAATTTTTGAGTAATTTTTTTTCCAAAATAGAAATATAAGTATAGACATTTTACAGAAAGAAAACCAATTGAAAAACAAAGACCTTAAAAATTTATGATTAAAATAATGAAATGACAATTTACAACTAATTGAAATTTTAAGATTCGAAGAATACTATCTAATAATAATATAATATCTCACAATTAAATGCAACTACGTGATGTAGTATTATTTCTACTTTCTTTAAGTTTCATTTAATTGTGAATAATAAATTTCTACAAAATTAACGCCAAATATATTGAATATAATATCTGTAATATAAATAATACATTCTTATACGATGTAAAGTACTTTAATGTATCCAATAAACTTATTTGCGCTTTCTGTCTAACAAATATACTCCTTTTTATCTTCAGACTCATGCATCCATGAGATGAAGAGGACCTGAACTATTCATCTTCACCCACGTGGACGTATAATGGTATCTAGCGAATAAATATGGTAATATTATTAATCGATGTATAATCCACTTGGATCCAATGGACCACTTCTCTTTACACGTGGATGCATAATGGTACCTAGCAAATAAATATGAAAATATCATTAATCAATATTTAATTGAACAGAGTCTGAAAAATTTCTCTTCACCCATGGACGCATAATGGTATTCAGTGAATAAACATGATAATGTTATTAATCGATATTTAAATCAAAAGAACTTGAACCACTTCTCTTTACCCATATGCGCATATTGGTATCTAGCGAATAAACATGGTAATATCATTAATCAATATTTAAATGAAGAGAATCTGAACCATTTCTCTTCACCTATTGACGCACGATGGTATCTAGAGAATAAATATGGTAATGTTATTAATCGATATTGAAATCCAGAGAACCTTCTCTTCATCTATGGACGCATAATGGTATGGTGGAAGCGAATCTGAACCATTTCTGTTCGCCCATGGATGCATAATGGTATCTACAGAATAAATATTGAAATGTTATCTATTGATATTGAAAGTCAGAGAACCTGTACCAATTTTCTTTACCTTTGGACGCATAATCGTATCTAGCGAATAAATATGGTAGTATTATTAGTCAACATTTAAATCAAGAGAACCTGAACCACTTCTCTTCACCTATGGATGCATAATGGTATCTAGCAAATAAATATGGTAATATTATTAATTGACATTTAAATGCTTTTGGGAGTATCTGATTTTATGCTATTTATTTTCTTTTGAGTAACACTTCAATACACTCATTTATTAATTCTTATTCAACCAACGAACCCGAAATTGGTATTGTCATGGTTACTTTCAGGTGAAAATTGGTTTGAAAAATCCTGTTTCAAATTTGCAAAAGAAACATATTATTATATTAGTTAATTATACGTCATCTGGTAATTAATCGAATTATTAAAGTCAAATTTTGATCTACGACTTTACTTAAGATTGCTGCACTAATCGTCGCTTAAAAATTCAAATTCATTAACCAATAAGTATAATAAGTCACCATAAAAAAGCGTTTGTTCAAAAGTGTCTCTAAATAATTACTTATGTAATTTATGATAATTTTAGTTTTCTATATATTACCAAAACTAAGTACAAGCATCACATTTCTGTTAGCAGGCGTATTGAAAAAGACGTTGTCATTAAAACAATTATTATCTGTCGAGAGAAAAAGGTTCGATAAAATGTACGAAAAAAATTTATTGCAATACTTCAAGTATAGCAAAATTTGTTGAAAAGGTGAAAGGTCGCAAACTGTGGTAGCCGGGGACCAATGACTCTAAGCCTGGGAGGTTTTTAGAAGATAAGTAATATTTAAACAGGTGCAATCGAATATTTCAACTGGACGAAGTGGGACGCACCGTAGTTGAATTATTTTTCGCTTTTCGTTACATCTTTGTTTCTTGCGAACAATGTTTAACGTGAGGTAATAATCTGTTATCACGATTATGGTACAACAGGAAGCTACGTAAGGGAACACATCATGAGGCCACAATAGAAATACGTTACCATATATACAAATGTGCAAAATTTTTTTGTCTACCTTAAATTCTGTCAACCTGTGATAATAACATTTTAAAACCTTAGTTTCATTTTCACGTTTTAATTGCCGGTAAAATGTTAACAAAAACCTACTTCTCCAAAAATAACAACAGTAAAAAATGCATAAAATTTATATGATGCATGACACTAGGTTAGTTGATATTTTACTACTATTATGTGTGGTATTTTAATAATATATAACTATTAATAAACAGCTAAGTTAATACGCTAAATAATCACTCTCAATTTAATTATTTCCTTTTTAGTCGTCAGCAAAAAAGTTAACAAAAAGCTTCTTTTTCGAAAGTAATAAGTTTAGAGGCTACATATAAATTAAATTTGAAAAGTTTAGATGTAGAACAGTATAAAATAGTAGATGCAGAAAAATATAAAACTAAAATATATAAATTAACTTATAAGTTCTTATAAATTACCAAGATAAGCTCCAGTTACCTTTAGTCCCGCTTAAAAATTTGAGATAACGTAAGATCTTAATCGTTGCTAATATTCCACCTGAAGATGTTGTAATACAACGAAACCTAAGTCGTGGTAAAGAAAGTAGAAATAACACTACGTCACGTAGTTTCTTTTAATTGTGAATAACGTAAGAGATAATATGCAGTCTGACGCAAAGAAAACGAATGCCCTTAGAATTATTTCCTAAATATATGTAGAAAAGAAGAAAAAAAATTAATTTTTTTCCTATTTATATTTAGGTTTATAACCTAAGTGACACTGTTATATTTAGAACCAACTAAATAGTCTCAAGGCATTGAAACACGACGTCATTCAACAGTAATTTATTGCCGCAAAATTATTAAGAAGCGATTTTAATGACTCGCTGTATTTTGAGTCAACCAAAAAATTTTGCATATACTTAGGATAGTAATGAGTTTCATGTTGAAACCCCTTGCCGTAGCTTTATTAATAATTGATTTGATTAATGTTGTAGCGCCTGTGTTTACATCGGCGACGATAATTGAAACAGATGCCATGCAACATAAATAGAATAATTAATCATACATATCGCTCTACAGTTCTGATTTCAGAAAGAATTTTTATTTTATTTCCGAAAATCAGCGACAAAACTTTTCATTTCATTTGGAAAAGACGTCCAAAGAAAAGTAAATTCAGTGCTTTACTTAGTTATTCAAAGCATAACGAATCTAAAAATTGTCAATGTTTCATGTTAGAGTGTGTCTAATTTCGAACAATTGTAGTAGTAATCACCGTTCCGAATTGTAATAAAAGGTAATCTAAAATAAATTTTAACTAATGAATTAAAGTAAATTATAACTTGTTCTTATAAATCCAATACTCCACTTCTCGATATCTGTTCTAGTTGGAATAAATTATCTTTTTCAAAATTTTCATTTTAAGTATCACATCATTTCATTTTTACATGAAAGTAACAAGAAAAATGAGTAGTTTGAGAGCCAGCGATCATTTTAAGTTAGTTATTTGAGGAAATGTAGCGTTTCGTAGAGTGATGTATATATATATATATATATATATATATATACATATATATATATATATATATATATATATGTATATATATATATATATATATATATACATATATATATATATATATATATATATATATATATATATATATATATATGTATATATACTTCGCTCTATTACTTCTGCATTTTATTACAGTTTAGAATTGAGTTTGCTACTAATGAAACGCAAAAATGAGATAATATCAGCAGTCTGTAGGATCTAAGCCCTAAGCTTGAAATTGTCTAAATCGATGACATTGAGTATTCAAACCTTTGCGCTATATGGGTGGAAAGATTAGTAAATAAGACTTTTATACCCTCGATGAGAGATAAATCAGAATTTTGTACTCCCGATAAGAGTCTGTTTCTAGGAAAAGTCCTCAATTTTGACGGATCATATTTTAGAAATGCAAATATTATTTTACACACATTATAAAAATCTAACATAATCATGTTCAAATCAAAGATATTTCGTTTTCTAATTGATAACAAATATACTTATTTTTTATTCTTTCATACATTCAAAAAAATAACAAAAGTACGCTAGCATCGAAGAAGGAGAGGGTCAATCAAAATAAAGGAAAGAAGGTGTTTTTAGACGATATTAGTAGAAATATTAGTAGAAAAGTACGAATCACATCACAAACTGTGTTTCAATGTATGCTTTCAGAGTCTTATAAAATATAAAGGAACATTCGATTAATATTGTAATTTTTTTATGAACGCACTAAGCGGAACTAAAAATGTGATGAGCTCTCGAGTTCCAAATTCCGTTATGCTCTTGATCTATGGTACCGATATATTTAATTTATGTGACTATTGTTAGTTTTTATTAAAGCCTGTGCAATCGTTTTGGAGAACTAGCCACAAAACAATTTTTTTTGTACACCCAAAAGTCAGTTGTAGGTCACGAGTCAAGTTGACGACTGTCGAAAAAAATGCGGTGACTCCGCTGACCCATGTTTGATGGACTAACTTTTTCTGATGCGACTTAACCCTACAGGATGAGAGCTTTTATACTTGAAGTGCGAGATTACGATAAGAGAAATCGGATCTCTGAATCGATAAGGATTCCACTATGAAAGCAGATTGTTGAAATAAAACATTGTAGACGGGTATTAAATTTAGCTATTACTCCACATAACTGTGACATTCAAACAATTAAATAAAAGTTTATTTTATAATGTCTCTCGTCCATTTTTCCTGAGTTCTGTTTTACTGAATTTTTATTTTGTGGATTACATGATTGAAGTATGCATATGCGCGAAAGTTTAAAAAACAGTAATGTCAACTACAATCCCGTCCATTGATGGAAGGATAACTGAACGACACCAACCGAGCGAAGCCAATTGTGTACAAAGGTTCACTCGTGGCTAAACAAACCTAGAAAATTTAGGTCCTTGTCCTGAAGAGGACGTTCATCTATATCACCAAACAATAAAATAAACATTTCCTTTTAAAGATAAATCTCCTTTATTAAAATTAAAAGAAAATTCTGGTACATTAACAATGAAAACACCTTTTCAACAACTACTCGGACTCCAAATTTTGCAATTGTTAATTCTAAATAACAACGCAAAGCTTTTTTTTTCACATTGGCCAATGGAACACTAAAGTTTTGTATTATCCTCTTAAAGATAAGGTTAAAAAGATTCGAGAAAATAAAAAAAAACGAAGAAGCTGAAAATGACTGATAGTAC
Organism: Druceiella hillmani; assembly: GCA_039881145.1. Taxonomy (NCBI): domain Eukaryota; kingdom Metazoa; phylum Arthropoda; class Insecta; order Lepidoptera; family Hepialidae; genus Druceiella; species Druceiella hillmani. Next base: position 24,557,418 of record JAYKKI010000005.1, read on the forward strand.
GACGAAAAAGGCTTAAAATCAGTTAAAAAATTCAAACCTAGTCAAAGGAAAGATAATCAGCAAGAATATCAGAAAGAAAGCAAAGAGTAAGATATAGGTACTATCAAGGTTGCTACACAGAACGCACAGAATGCCAAGTTTGTAATACTGAAGAATGTTTGGGTTTCACGAGAGAAGACGGAAATTTTATGTATCCAAAGAATGAATTTAGGCGGAAAATAATTCGATGATTTATGGGATAAAAATAAATGTCGGTTTTCCCTTAGTATATTTTAATTTTTATGTTGATTCTTCTTTTAAGGCAAAATATCCGATTTAGTTTCTTCATTACCAAAATTTGTTTAAATATTTTTCTAATACTCTGAATAACGCACACGGCAAATCGTGATTAAAAATGAATAACCGATTCTAATTAGTTTCTTAGCGTAGTTGCTACATATTAGCCATTAAACATAAAATAAGTTTCGTTTTCGTTTTATGATACTTGTTTATATTATTGCAATTTTCCGTTTTAATAGACCTAACAAGTCCAAAACCTATTTTTTTCTAAATTATATTCTAAGAATTGGAATTTAAATTTAAACTAAAACTTCTAAATGATTATTTGGCGGATAACAATTACGAACTTTAGTTTTTCTTTATACAAATAGTTGTGTGATAGATCTCGTTAGATAAAACGGTCGTAACAAGGCCGGCAATTGAAGTTTGTAATAAGAAAATGCAATAAAATATCAAACATTTTTTTTAATATTAAAACCATAAAAACCAATGTCTTCCATACTGATGGTAGTTTTTTATTATTACGCAATTCCCTGATTATACAAATATTTTGCAAAAAATGATCATGTTGGGCGATTGTATCTTATTTAAAAAAATATTTGATATACAACACTACTTCTTAATGACTGTCTTATACTTATAGATAGGTATATATTTTTAATAACACTATATTGATGATACAACAAGGCCGTTTCATTCCATACATGACTGTGAATAAATAAACAGTATGACTCAAATATATAAAGAAAGAACTCATTAAGTATACACGTACCACTACGTGGACAGCTCTTAAGATTGTTTAAAAAAGGATATTTCTGTTTGAATAATTTCTTTTCGAAACGTACTTACATAAACGTCTTGCGATACATACTCGATAATTGCTAACTATGGTCCTATATACCTTTTGAAACAGACTGTACCGAAGAACGCCAGGTGCGCTCCTCCTACCTTACACTAGCCAAATCTACTATCATATCTTTTCTGGCGTTTATCTGCCTTTTAATGCAATTTTGCTGAGAATAAGCGACAGACTAGGAAGGAAGCGTTAAAGGAAACGGAGACTCCTTGTTGGCAGATATTAGAATGCAAAAGGGTATATTGTTTAAAAGTTTAAATATTTTTGGTAGATGGAAATCGATGGATACTCTTAAGTAGCGTTTTGTTACAGATGTAGAAGAATGGACCTCGGTTACAGTGTTAATTGTATTGGATGAAATAATATGTAATATTTTAAGAAAATCTAAAATAATCATTTTAGATAATGAAAGTTTGGTTGTTAGCCAAAAAGCATAATACTATTTTTATATTGTAAAGTTTAAAAGTTCACATCACTGTACCAGCTCATCATCAGAACATGCAAGGATGTAGAAATAAAAATAAACATTAATAGAGCACAAAAATGCATTAAAATATTATTAGAAAAATAATTACCCATTTTATATTTTAATTTAATTTTCTTAATATATAGTAATAATGTTCAAAACGTCACTAAGTATTCATTAAATGAATTTAATTTCGATATTGTAAATAAAATACAAATTAATGGCAAAAGTTATAATTCTTAGCTAATGTCTGTAAATAATTTTCTTATGATAGCATGAAATAAAATTTATGATAACGTTTAAATAAGTTTAAACCCAAGAGTCAAGTATTGAAAATTAGATACAAAATGTACATAAGTACATTTAAAACACCATGGACAAGTCTATACAAAATGTTTAGATTATTATAACCTAACTTATCTAGTAAAATATCAAAGCAAAAAAGAAAATGGGAGAAAACACAATTAAATTAAATTGTAACTGCAAATAATTCATCACCAACCATTGTCTTCTATAAGCGAAGAGAAAATTTATACGAATAACCGATATAAATTAATCATCGGTACACTAAACTTATAAGATCATAAAGCACAACTTACTGTTCCTAAAAATAGAATATGCAACGAAAAGCTTAGGCAACAAGAGCAAAAAATATTCAGCAAAACAGCAGAAAACTACACAATTATAATAAATATCTGTCTAACATGTCAATCGAACAGACTAAACTTTGAGTTCAACCGTGGCATGTATTGTATTATAAGAAGGAAAAGGAATATTTATTCGCATTTCATTTTACCAAAAAAAAGGAAATCTGCTTAGAGGTCAATAAAATATAGATATTCGGACTTTAGGATATTTTCTATCCCTCTATTGTAGTATATACCTCTAGATATAGATTAACATCTAACAGATTATATAAAAAGGTTTCTAATAATGTGTTGCTATCAATAACTTTTGATATATTAATCTCTAAAATTAAATATTATGAGAAATGATGGTAAATTTATTGGTAATACCAACTCCTCTAGAAAATAATTCCAAAAGAAAAAATAATTCGTTTGCACTTACAATTTATTTTCTCCTTACAAATTCGTTAGAATAAATGATCAGATAAATGAGACATATTATATAAATCATCAATAACACTTGCAATTGGAAAAACAACTAATAACTTGGAAAAAACTTAAACTAACAAATGATATGGAAAAACCTGAAACAATATATTAGCTACCATATTCATATGACTGTCAGAATGTGTGCTATATAATAACACAAAATTTTATACCCACAAAATTGGACTTATAGTTTAAACCAGTGTACTAGACATTATTTACCTAGATAATAAAGTGTAATAAACGATTGGAATAACATTAAAACTGCTATTAAAGGGAATTTTATGATTTTTATGATAAAAACATGATTGAAGATATTCGAGACATTAATCAAAAACAGATATAATTTGAAGAAAACTTCGAAAGGAATCAGAAGGGGATCTAAATAATAAAGCGATAACTGGGAAAATTGTCAACATTTACATTGGGTATAAAACACAATATAACCAATGTCATCATATTTTATTATCATTTTTTGTGTCATTTCTACTCTTCGATATTCCCCTAAATTCAAATTTCAAAATACCAAAATCAGGCGTGGATGAGCCAATAAGATCACCATAAAAGAATTCCGATGACTCAACTATTCCCATGCCTTCTATGCCTCATAAAACATATGACAATCTTTAGATCCAAAGATCTAAAGACTATATGTAATCTTGGATTTAAAGATTATCATAAATGATTCAAGATTACCATAACAGAGCTGCAAGTTGCCTAAGCACCCAAGTTGAAATGGCTAACTCCACGCTGGATGAATTTTTTATAAGCATGTATTTTTGTCACGTGAGGTTCAAATACTGACCATAAGCCCATAGCTTTATCATACGCACGCTTAAATCTAACCAAAAGTTCCACGACAACAAATAATCAAATCTCCAATTCACCTTCCTCTAATATGTTTTCCTGTTGTAAATTATTTTTCAAGATCAAATTCAACAGCAATTTTCAAGATGTTTATAATTCTCGATTTGAGTGATCTAAAATCTGAGACTGGTATCGAACGGGGGTGAAAATTATGATCAAAGAAGGTAAACACCATCTTAAAAATTCTTATTTCATTGTTCTACTGAAATATTAACACTACGCATATTTTTTAGCCTGAATTGGGTTTGTACCTGCGATATCTTGGATGTAGTTAATATATATATATATATATATATATATATATATATATATACACACACACATATATATATATATATATATATAGACGACTAGTATAAGGTGACTATACATATGTTACGACTAGAAGAGGACGTCTACATACATGTGTCACCACGGACTGCTTAGGTTTTTCAGCTAACACACTTGCATATAAATATTATTCAGTTTTTTTTCGCTTCCAATGAATATTTTTTGAGTGACAACCAGGAGTAAAGAATGCATTGCATCCCACCGATAAAAAACTTCATTTCAACACTCTTCTTATTAATATTATTATATATTTATTTATCTGTAGTCACACGACAAAACAAAACCTGGTGTCACATGACAAAAAGAAAACAAAACGGTCTTTTTGCAAATTTATTCTATTGTAAGCAGCAAAAAAAGTTTTTCAGGCAAAATTTAATTTTTACCGTTTGTGATATTTTTGGTTTTATAGGATAATTGACAGATTGATTAAAATTACAGATGTTTTTCAGTTGTTTATTAAAAATTTAACGAGATTATTCCAAAACATCGAGATCAATAATAGTTACCGTATTAATCGTATATTCTTAACGTATAATATCCATATCTTCATCTCGTAATAGGGCTAGGGGCTGACTACAGCCGCTCGTTTCGTCAATAATGCCCTTAGCTGCAGAAAGCACGTGCCCATTTATCAAAAGTAGAGATGGTCGAGCACGTGTGTTAAAAAATTCATATAAATATTGAAACTGTGGTATTTTATCTCAATGCATAAATATAACCTCTCTGTCTTTTTATACGTTCTCTAACACACGAACCATCGGAAGGGTTATCTTATACAACATCTTTATATTATATGTAATACAATTTTATGTGGTCATGTTACATCTGCATATTATGGGTTTATTATCTGGTAATATTTTCTTATTCATTTCATTAAAACTAATACAATTACTTCAAAGTTATCAAGATGTTTTCATGAAATAGTGTTTAAATTTTCGTCAATTAGATATTTTTCATATTTATAATTTCAACAATGAGTGAAAAACTATTATTTATTTGCAAGTGAATGGATTTCTTCTATCTCTATCTACATTTGAAGTGCATCTGAAGATGGTACATGAAATCTCATTTGATTACTCCAATGGATTTAACTTTAAAGTATTTAAAATACACAGTTTTCTTTCAAACTTTAAGAGCCGTCGATTTTTCATTGATATTTTTGGAATTGCGCGTTTGGATGGTAGTTAAAACGTTCTTATAGCACGACGGGTCTTGCTATTTGATCAACGTCGTATCTTGTCGACTCTTTCCGAATTAATTTGGCCAGCTTCGTATTTTGTCGGTTTTTTCCGACTTAACGCTTTCTTTTACACTACATTAAACACACGTTACTTAATGCGTGTGTCAGTGTATCAGTGTACTTGCAACTTTACTCGTATATATCGATGTACTGCATTGAACTATCTTAAAAAGTTAAAAGCGTTTATTAATTTAGAATATAGGTTACAGTCATAGTAAAAGTAAAAGTGAAAAAAAATTGGCGTTTCACATCTGTCAAGTATCCCATGACGGCCAGAATACACTTATATAGCTATATAAGTGTATTTTCAATATGCAGTAATAAGTTTGATAAATGGAGCCTCACTTAAGTCTAGCCAATCTGAATCTACTAAATAGTTTAAATCCTATCTATTTAAGAATTTTTGGTGCGACGGGATTGCTCCAACGGGATATTTTATTAAAATTATATTGCAAGATTTTTTATATTTGTCTACTACTTTTAATATTATCAGGCTCCACTCAATTTTAGTTAACATTAAAGCAGAAACAAATGAAGCATCGTTGTTAAAATGGATTTAACAAACAAGAAGATAAAAATGTTATTTAACACACACATTTGTAATTTATTGTTTGGTTTCAAACATAAAATTTTATAAGCATCTCATATCACTCTCATTTTATTGCCTGAATTGAATCACTTTTAGAAGAGTTACTGTTGCTAATGTAAGAAATTACGGATTTATTACCGACGCTTTTCCTTACGTATCCATTACTTTTCAAGGTCATATTATACACAATTTTTTTAATAGGACAACATTGTTTACTTGCTTACAACCATATGAGAAGTGTTTTGGTTTGAAAATGCCTTTTAAAATCTGTATACGTGATATATTATATAGAAATAGGCTAAGTTTATTTATCTTTTAATAATGGAAAAGCCCGTGAACATTTAAAATGACTGGTATTCATTATACCATTTTAATTTAAATGTGAAAAAATAGAATACTTATCACATTCTGTATTTTTTTTATAAATGGAAGTTTTTATAAAATTCTATGTACAATAAAAAAGAAATATTAAATACTACGATAAAAATTGGGATAGTTTATCCTGTCATACAAAAATGTAGCTTTATAGCGATTTATAATTTAAAAGAAGTAAAAGGAACCATTATCAAAAGACAGGACCTTTTATATTGTTAGTTTTTATTATTACATATTTAGTAGTTATAGTTGTTAAGTGTATGTATATATATATATATATATATATATATATATATATATACGCATGAATTTTACATAAAGGAAAAGTCTGGGTACCCGTAAGAGTATACTTCTTTGATTAAATGTATTACCTTTGAATCTATTTAGTCAGTTAAATTAATTGCCATAATAACTTTGTTTTTGAATTCTTCAGTAACATTAGTTAGATATCGGCGTGGTGTATCTAAAAAGTATATAGTGGAAGAAACAAATCGATGGCCATGTCTACACAGTATACCAGGAATGAAAACATTGAAATGTCTACAAAACATTTGCCATATATCGCAATAATATACATTGGTATGTTATTGCAATATCTGGCAACTTTTTGTGGTCATACGAATAAACTTACAACAATAATACCTTTTTAATATAGGCTAATATAAAAGAGAGAGATACATTCATTAGATGAATGAATGTCAAAATGTTTATTTAATTTGATTCCACGTAAAGTTATGAATAGAAATGCATAAAGTTTATTAAGACTATGAGGCGGTTTTTATATATTCATCTCGTATTTTAAAAATAATATATTATTTTGAAGTTTCTTCATTATAATTTATATTTCGCAAAACTTTCGTAAAATAAGATCTTATCTAAAACAGCATAAATGATATAGTCGATAAACATTTTATTTAACGTTAAACATCGCGCCCTTCAAAGCTCTGCAAACTCGCTAAGGCTTCAGATGCTTTGGTAAATGTTTATATTAAATAAAGTGTAATAATATTTTAAATTACATCTCAGCAGCCTCTTAGACGGTAAAAATATAATTTGACATTTCGTTTAATAATTTTATGTTAATTATGAAAACTTCATTAAAAGATTTGAAACAAAATTTATGTTAAAGAAAAGTTATCGATACTTAGTTGGAAAATTAATTATAATATATTTAATTGTTGAAACGAAAGTGTACAGATTGCTGAATAAATTATTAAGCAAGAAGAGAAAAAGTAAAACGAGAAGTGCTTCATTGAGCACGATATGCGGTGTTTTACGCGAAAATTACTTATGTACATAAAATGTATTAACGAAAAAATGGAGTATTTCAAGAAACACTATGATATTTTATTTATTATGGTTTATATTTTTAGACTTACGTAATAAAATAAATGAAACATTTGGTTAAAAACTTGATCTGAAACATCACTCATCACATACAACAAGTACATAAAAAACACCAACAAGGAAAATTATGGTTATGCAAACGCAGGAAAGTATCGTAAGTGAATATTCATCAAAGTTCATTAAAAACAAGAGTGTAAGGAAACCATTTTAATTATACTGTATTCTTTTATATTCTTATCTATTTTTTTATTAATAAATTAATTTTTGTTCATGTTATGTGTCATTTTGCTCATGTTTATACGTTTCATTCCAAAACTTCCTTCCCTAAAAATATACTTTTCTCTCATCTGCCCTATCGTAGTCAAAGAATGTATATGTTTACTGTGTATATATACAAATGAAACAGCAATAACTTGAAATGGTGTTAATTTTAATTGATTTTCATGTAAAATAGGTGCTTATAAAATTATAAATAAGTCGTAATAGTCAACAACTCTAAAATTATACCTTTGTAAAAATTCGTCAAATGTGGTCTTTAGAAAAATTTTACTTTCAAAGGAAAACAAAACATTTTAATTTTTTAAGGTACTGTACCTTGATAGAAAGAAACGAAGCCCTTATAAGATCGCTGTCGCGTTCATCATCAGTCTGTGGGGCACAGTTCTTTTTTTCTTAGAAAAGCAGAAAGCATGTTAACATATGCATCTAATTAACATGCAAAAACATATATATGAAAATTGTTGAGGTGGAAAATGAGAGGGGAATAATTTTTATTTTCAATTTCATGTATTTTATGGCATGTTAATTGAAAGAAAGAATAATAAAGATTAAAAAAAAACAAGATTACTAAAAGTTAATCCAAAATTTACAGTAAAATGGTAGCGGTGTCTCTAAATCTCCTAATTTTTGAAAAAATTATGGCATTTATATGGCCGTGAAAAAAATATATTAGGCAATGTACATTGTGAAATATATTATATGTCAATTGTTTGATAAAAATACTTCATATCCTTGAATATTTATATATACCTAAGAACATAGCACGAGTTCAGTCATACTTGGCAGATTTTTTATTATATATATTCCCCTTTTTTAAAATTCTGTTTTCCTGCTCACTTTTCCATCTAAAGTAATTCCTTTGAATATGGGTTCTCTGTAGAAGGGCGTGAGTAGAAATTTGAGGCAAATAATCACAAATATAATTAAGACAGTTTCTGCAGTTTAGAAACTTGATTCTGAGATAAATTTTCACATGCATCACGAGTTTGGTGTATTTTTAAGACGCAGACGTACGATGAGAAAGTATATACTGACGCTAAAATTAAAATTTGGATAAACAAATTATAATCATAATTTCTGAGAATTGATTTTACTGATTAAGTTTATGATAGCAGAGTTTATAATACCTTCCTTTCAATGATTTTTCTATAATCCTTTTTGCCTGATGTATTATGGAAATCATTCTATTGTAAATCTCAGATAAAATAGCTTTACAAAAGTATTTAATTGCCACTAAATACAACAAACGTTGGTTAAATATAATACATATGTATCGTTAAACAATTCCTAAGTCATTAAAAAATATGTTGATGCGATAATTACAAATCCTATGACAACCCGGGGGAAAATGAGAAAATTCCCCGGTGAGGCGGAAAGCGGAAATACCGAATACGGGTCAGGATGGCGCGGCCGCAGGGCAGCGTCACGATATTGTTTGCAGTATAATGTCCCCGCTCCAGGCTTTCGTTGTGTCATTTTCTCTAATTTATATTGTATAGTATATTATGTAATATATGAAAACACAATGGTTTCTGGTAAATTGTGATGTAGTCGTCTGTCGTGAAGTTTGTTAGCTATTAATAATTTGATACGAAAAAAACTTACAGTATGATCAAATTTTATTTTTTCTTATAATTTGATGAAAAGCATGTATTATTAATTTCACGGTTTATTACTTTATAAGTAAGTTTTGTTGCTATAGGGTTCCAGTCCTAAAAATTTTAAAAATTGAACCTTTAAAAGGTCACATGATTTATTGTCCGTCCGTTCATCTTTCTGGCAAACCCCTTTTTTTCAGAAACTGCTCGACATGTTAAGTTGAAATTAATATCGAATAATAAAGCCTATAATCAAACATTGCTGTAAAAAAATTAAGTTTCGTGTTTCCTCTAACGTAAACTAATGCAACAAGAAAATATGACCATTTAAAACAATTGTTTTTCATGCAATAGCCTTATCACTGATCATCCAACCCTATAGGTTATTTACTATCGACCTACAATATTAAAAGTGGGAAATGTTATGACATAAGTAAAGAAAACCAATGATTCCTCGTTTCATGTGAAATTAAACACTTTTACAATAAGTTTATTTTACGCCTGTGGAAAACACAGTAGGCAATATGTTTACATTATGGAAAAACAATATTGTAAATAGTTTAGTTAGAAATACTATGTGACCTTAAATGTCTAAATGTGAACGAAACTTCCTACGAGGCCTTCTTTTGTACCAAACTTCTACTCCTGTATTTTATTTTTTTAATGTGGTAATATGCACACACACACACACATACATATATATATATATATATATATATATATATATATATATATATTTTTTTTTTTTTGACAGAGTCATATCCATCTTTTGTAATAGGTACTTACACAATAAAATTATTTAATGATATAACAAGGAATATTTTGAATGCACAGATAATGTAAAATATAGAGAGTAAGTGTTTTTAAGGTCACTTATAAGGTAGAGTATGTGTTTCAAAACTGATTTTGCAATTTTACACGGCAGGAATGTGTACCTACTTAAAAAAACATTTATTCAGCATTTTCACGAAGTCTGATAAAATAATTAGAAATCACTTATATTTATTTAAAGGTTCAAATTTAGCAGTCGCTGCATAACGTGCGTGTTATTGCAACTAAGTACCTATTTTTATCGTTTTCCCTATTTTATTTTTCTTTTATATACGACTTCAACATTTTCCTTGTCACTATGTCACTCATTAGGGTCAATTTTTTATTTTGTTTACAGAGGTAGGTACACACTTTTTGAGTTCCAGAAATATGCATACCTGTTTGGACCTTCAATTAAAAAAAAAACACTACCTATTCAAATAAACAAACAATCATCAAAATTGATTGATTCATGCTGAATGTTATTAGTTTATGCCTTTGTACGTACCTGCATATAGTTACCTGTATATTTACTTTGTTACTCCCTTGCTTAGATCAAAAAAAGTCAAACGAATTTTTACTCAGAGGATTTACCCCTCATATCCAAAGATTTCGCCTTACCACTTTCCGATTCCTTCATAATACCTTGATTTTGCTAAAGAATAAATTTATTTCACCCTTATTCATGACCTATTAGATTATTTTTGGACTTCTATAAATCAAACTTAATCACGGCATCTGTGCTAATCAATATTGAGGGATTATGGTGTACTTTCAACTTCTATTGTCAAGATCTAAACAAATTAATGGAAATACACTGGGAGCATACTCTTCAAAATAAAAAAGACCTGCTAAGCATTGATGGAACTCGCACTACTAATATTTAATGGTTTTTAATGATCGTATTAAACTATTTACAAAATTTTACTTACTTGAAACAAAAATATATATGCCTACTGTATCAATCACAAGCGCGTATTTAAAAAAAAAAATTATGTGGTATAACAAATCAAGGATTTTTGGACAAATATGGATTTTTTTTCGTTACTTTTGCTATGAGACCTTGCTTCTTGCCATATTTCATGATTCTAGATCAACGGGAATTTCCATTTAATTTTGATTTATTTCCCACTATTAAAATTATGCGACATAAATGGCCGTATTTTTTATTGCGATGACTTAGAAGCTTAATTTAAAAGGGACCATGGACCTAAGTATTTTATATTAATTTCAACTTGATACACCCACGCGCTCCAGTCAAAAAGTGTCTCGACCGACAGACAAATAAACAACGATATGATCCTGTAAGGGTTTCTTTTTTTCCTTTTGAGGTATGGAATCTTGAAAAGAATCAATTAAATTTGTTTGTAAACGCCGGAGTTATGAAGAAATTACACAAAAAAATGCAGTCGAATTGAGAACGTTCTCCGTTTTTCAAGTCTGTTAAAAATTATTTTTATACAATATATAAAATTCATTTAACGAAACTCATATATTAGAACAGTTTGGCAAGGTACGTTCTCACGCCTGTTTATGGAAGTATCGGATCTTTGGCCTAAGACGTAACGTTGTATACGATACTGTATTCTAATTTTAAAACGTCGTTTTCAGAAGTCTCTAAAAAAATTAAGTACTAATTTTTATGAATAAAACATATGTGATACCAGAATAATATAGTAATCTCACTGTGTTTTATACTCAACGCACGTAACTTAATGAAAAATTAAACTATTTTCTTCCAGCTGCGTACAATCACCTAGTATTCCAACGTTATATCCTTCGTAAATAAATAACATCGCTTGCGCAGTAATCGCTACGTAATAAGATAGTATCCACACAAGGTATTAAGATCTTTTTAAGAAACTCGCAACAGGGGAAATATAAAGTTTGCTCGCAACACTTCAAGTTAATTATTTCATAATTTCATGTTTAGTATACTAGTTTCGCAAGATAATAACAGTAGGAGATATAGCATATAATTTTTGGTATGTTTTTTTCATACCCTCGATAATCCAGCCGGCCTACAGCCAGCATCTGTTGATTTATATATGTGTGTATATATACCTATATATTCAACAAGTAATCCAGATTTTATTGTAGATTCTGATGTATATGGTCAGCTCTGAAATCGAAGCAAGAAAAAATTGTGTCATGTAACAAAGTAAATACTTAACAAAAGAATGATAATTTTAGGTTCTTTTCCCCAATTTTGTATCTATTATATTGACCAATATGTAATAATTTATTTCAATTACTAAATAAACAACTGTTGTTTTTAGCACACTCCGATGTTGATAATGAATGCAAATGACTGCACCGACGAACCGACGGAAAAAGGGGTGTTTTTGTTTAATATAATTTTGTAGTATTTTTGACATAACGAGCTGGACTACATTCAATTGTCTCATTCTTTTACGACTAGGAATTCTTATCGGTATTGCAGTGGATTGAATTTATTTTATTTTTGGAGTTTTGTTTATATTTATGTAACGCAGTAATTTTTGAGAGAAGTGTACGAAAAGATTGTAATCAAAGTTTCTAATAAATATTACTTAAGCCAGAAAAATATTTTCTGGTTTATACTTTTTTAATTTTAAAATCTTGTTGTAATGAAAAATATAAATCTACCCATTATTTGATCAAACAATTTATTATTGTTTATTTTATTTTGAAATTAATTTACGTAGATTCGATTTAGATTTTGAAGTTCCCTCAAATTTAGTGAAATCGCGTAATATTAAAAAAGAAAAAAGGTTTTGAAAGGTTGATTTAGTGTCACCGCGAAAGCATGCTCATATTTTTGAAAAAATGGTATCCCTGTTAAGCTGTTGTAGGGTTAGCCGTGTTGAAATTTTGATAGTTTTTAAATACATATATATATATATATATATATATATATATATATATATGTATATATAAATATTCGTTCTATGAGCTGTGGATTACAGATCAATCAACAACTACAATCAACGGATGGCTAGGGTTGTACTTGATTACAATATATTACATATATGTTGCTATTAATAAACTTGTTTAATCTTTAAATTAGATAAAGTATCGTAACACAGATTAAAAGTAGTGTCATATTTTCCTTTTACTTTTCACTACTTTCTGTTTGAAATACCAAAAAATATATTCATTTTCACGAATAAATTTGAAGTAATAATTTATGTTAGATTTAAAGCCGAATTTGGAAGAAGAATCTATCTGTCATTTCTATTTATTCGTCATGATTATTATTGTACACTAGTTTTATTTGTTTACTGTGAATAACACAATAATATAACTTTATAAATATGCGCACGCTAATGCATAGCAAAAAATGACACCAGATATGAAAAGTATAATGGGCGAACCTGATTTACGTTTTATTGCTGTTTTGTCTTTCGTAATGAAACAGAGAAGCCTCATAATTACGTTAAGTCCGTCCGTCCATCTAACACCGTCTTATAGTTTCCACAGTTTTATAACTATATGTATGAAATTGCAAGTGTATTCATTTGAAGATCTCCAATAACAGGTGCAAAAAACATTGTGCGTGTCAGCTCCGAAGCGTCGCTTGAGTTTTCTCCTTAATTACGAGTGTCTTGGAATGTATAAAACAGGTAGCACTGTATATAAATATCATCTATCAATATATCTCTTACGTTAAGGCAGCGTTCATAAGAAATGCATTCGCTTGACGGTTTTTTCATTGTCTTATATTGCAAAACTGATCTCCATGAATTTTTTTAACGAGATAATATACAGCGTGTGTTCATCCTGAAAGTACTTTCTAAATATTGGTGAAAGTATTTTTAAATCGGATGAATAGTGTCTGAGACTACTTCCTACATCCAAAATTAAATTATTTAACTTTTTTATAACATATGAAAATTTTATTAACGGGATAATATATATATATATATATATATATATATATATATATATATATATATATATATATATATGTGTGTGTGTGTGTGTGTGTGTGTGTGTTTATACAAAAGCAGGAAGACAACCTTGAGCGCATTCTTCTAATAGTTCCTTGTTTAAGCATTGATGTATTAAACGAGGTCTATGACTCAGCAGATTCACCACTTGGTGATAAAAAACACTGTAATGATTTTACCGCAGTTCAGTTTACTCATTCCATAGTCGGTGTCGATTTAGACTGAGACAATTTTCAGTGAAATGATCAATTAAACGGTAATGCTTAGAACTATGTCGACGTTAAGCTCTCTTAATACATTAATTCCTTGGAAGAAAAGGTTCAGATTCGTTAATTTTCCACAAATGAGATTCATTGTGTTCAAAAGTTCCACAAATAATACTTTAAATTACGTACTGCCTTTTTGTTAGGTCGAATTATTCTTCCACCATCGTTTTGTAAGGACCAATACTTTTTTAAGCGATTCGCATTTTTTTCGGCTCTAACATGACGAAACAGAAAAGGAAATCAATTTTTAATTAAAAAACAAATAAAGCAATTAGTGAACAAAAACTGTAAGTGTTTCATCAAAAATACTTTAAATAATTGAACAGTATTAGTAACAAATATTGTTCCAATCCCATTCAATTTTCAATTTTCCGTTTCTCAGATACAAATTTCGTAACATACAAGTCAATTAATAGTAATTAAATCGTAAGACTCGATAAAATTCTCGGTTTGGGTTGCTGTTATGTATTTCCTACTAAATGTGATCATAGCAAGATTCAGGAAATGATTAGTAGATTTATCGCTGAGTAGAATTGCTTAATCTGATAAATAATATATTTTATCCAAACACGGTGAAGCCAAAAAATGGAAAAGTTATTGATATGTCCAGTTGTGTGTATTTACGTAACAAGTATGTACGTAACTAGATATACATGAACATATTCATTTTGATTAACAGCCGCAAATGCCTTTTGCGATTCCCATAAATGAAATAATATTAAATTTTTGTGAGTTCGTAATATTCCAGCAAACATAACATAATATAAGTATTGACTCGTAATCGACTTTAGTGGGGTAAATTTTTTTTAGCAAACATTAAACCGACTTCAAATAACTACTGAACAAGAAATACACCGAAGTGTAAAATATTGAAAATACGAGTATCCATTTAAACTTTTATAATAAAATATCGTTTTTGAATTGGTGCGAACTACATGTGGTGATGTTAACGTCGATTTTGTATTAAACAAATATTTCGAAATATTATTATAAAACAAAATTAATTTTTATGGTTCCGTCCCTCAAAATGAAAAAAAAACGAATCAAGTGGAAAAAAACACTGATCCATCCGTCGTCTGTCCGTCAAAGTCCTTTTTCTCAAAAAATGCTTAATTGTTAAGTTGAAGAGACTCAGTATTATATTGTATACTGAGGCCTATAGGGTTATATTCGTGTTAAAATTTCAAGTTTTGGGCCTACATCAAAAAATTACATGGCCCGTTAAAGTGTACTATTTTTATTCATGCAGTAGTCTTATTGACCGATCATCAAAACCTATAAGGTACTTCCGGTCGACTTACTATCTTGAAATAATGGGATATCTTATAGTAGCATAGCATAATGGGATATCTTATAGTATAAGTAAAGGAAAAAATCCAAAAACTTGTGATTTATAATTCTATGCGGAATTATACATTTTTATGAATAGTTTGTTTATACGTCTGTGAAAATGTGGAAGACGATATATTACGTTGTGAAAAATTAATATTTTTAAATAGTGTCAGTAGAAATATTTTGTAAATATTTATAAGTTCCTAAATGTGTATAGAACATTCGTGGGTCTACTTACGACATTATCACAAACATCTTTCATATTTAATTATAATATACTTACAAGACTGTGTGAATAAAATTATCGTCACAAAATTTTACTAACAAGAAGATTGATTTTTTTGCATGGTATAAAACTGGAGGCAAAAAATGAAGTCACAAAGGTAAATTGTATACGCGTCATTGTTACTATCTGGTATAGAACTAGGGTGTTGCCTAAAAAGTCCATTATAGTTAAAATCAATTATATATATAAATATGTCAAAATTTAAATACGAAGCAGATCATTGTCTACTCTTAGAATAATACTGCCTTACATCTCATTGAAAATATAAATGTGGAAATGAAGTAAGTTCTTTTTAAATCATTATATTGGGTGGCAAAAATTTTCAAATGGAAATAACCGCAAATCTACAAATACTATATTTATGTAGGGGAGCGAGGGGATTTTTGGAACAATTTTCAGAAAAATTAATATATTTTGAGATCTATCGGTTTAATTATCAAAAATAAAACATAGATTGATACTTTAAGTTTTAATTTATTAAATCAAGCAAAAAAAAATCCAAAACTTTAAGTAAATACTTCACAATTAACATTTTTTTTAAAAGCGCTATGTTACAACTTACCCTCTAGTTACGGTTAGTTGTAACGTCTATTGGGGCAAATAATAACAATAATAAAAGAAGAAAATATGACATCTTCAATAATTTTTTATTTGTAAGGAACAAAAAAACTCTTTCTGTAATATTATGTAATTTTTAGCAAATAATTAACTGAAATATACTTTTTAAACTAATTAACATAAAAAACAAGTTTTTACTATTTATCTCACTTTATTAGACAATACTTATAATAAAAATTGCACTTTAAAACAACAGTAAATTAAATTATGTACCTTTCTTAAGTCTCGTAATTATCTCTTTCTCATACCTTACATCGTACAAAGTCAAATAAATAATCAGCCTTTCGATGTGAAATATATTTTTCGCGGTGCTAATGTCAATTTATACAATAATCAGCCTTTCGATGTGAAATATACTTTTCGTGGTGTTAATGTCCATTACAGGAGCAGAATCTAATAGTTCGGGATTTTCGAGATCAAACGTTAAATTTTTAGGTTCATTTAAAATGTTTTCTGTTTCTTTAGTAGGATCTAGACGGTCAGTGATATAAAATGGCGCAAAGTGACTGTCTTGAAAAATAACAGTATTCAAAGGCAATATACCAAAAATGTTAAACCCACTCATAATATTTGTAGGGTTTAAGGTGAGCAGTAATGACTCCTTCGCTATATCTGGTATGTCATATACAGATATCATTTTTCCGGGATTATTGTGCACCCATGTTTTCTGTGCTCTTCTGCTACGTCTAAATATTGCAAATTATAGGAGCAGTGGGAAGGAAAGGATAACGTGATTTGGTTTTTACCACAACTTCAATATTCGCATGTTATGATTGTCGAGAAGAAAAACAACTGGCTCTTCCTTGGTGGGCTTAGCGTGTTTGATGAATTGGTCCCTAAAAACTACAAATTCTTTTTCTGTCATCCATCCTCAAGAATTGCCAGCTCTAATGCAACGATAAATAGCACGTATAAACATTTTAGAATATTTGAGAAAAATGAACATCGGTTTAATAAAATTACCCGCAGTGTTAAAGGCACAAAGCAGTGTTACAAGGGTTTTTCTCTCAGCCGATGTGATGGCACCAACTTGCCAAGAGTTGTTTTTTTGGCCTCGAGTAGCTACTATTTTCTTAGTTTTTTGAACTGTCGCCTTTGTGACCCCGGTTTCATCAATGATCCATATTCGAGAAGCATTAAATTAATATTTTTAAAGAAGGTTTATGTAGGAAAATGTTGCTCGACTTAGTGACATCTCTTCTGGTGTCTTTAAAGATATATTACGATTTCTGCGCATAAAATTTTAGGACCAGTCAAGACAAGCCACGTTATTTTGATGCCAAGAAAATTAAGCACATATACACATCCACTCACTGCACCGTCTGGCGGGATACTGGCTATGATGACACAATGCGACGTAATATAAAAGTAATATTGAATAAAAAAAAAGACGTTAATAAATTTTAAGTTCCTGGTGAAAAACCTCTGTTACCAGTTATCTCCAAGTCCGTCGCTTCCCTATATCAATTTTTAAATTTCTAAGTGGACTGGTAGTTAGCGAGAGGTATTGATGACGAGTGAGTCAATTAGTTCCAAAACTAGTTTAAAAAACTATTTTTGCAAGTGCGATTTCAGATTGTATCTCAGGAAATGGACAAGTTATATTTGTCAAACTTAAAGTGCAATATAGTTTTTGTCATCTCCTTGTATAAGTTTTAACTTGGTAAATAGACCCTTTTAAATAGACCCTGAATTAGAGGAGTATCAAAATATTCCTTAATATTAAATTATTAATATAAATTGACATATTATATGTGAATGACTGTCACCAACATACTTGGCGTTACCGCATGCTTTGTTAGCTAATATGTATCTAAATGCAAAATATTTTCTATGTTTTCACTGTCGTTCAAGTCGGGGGTTTCATATTTTTTGAGTCTTTATTTTAGGGTTTACGATGGAAAAATGAACTTTTAAAAAACGAGAAATTTTTTTTCAAAAAGCTTGTTTTATTTTTCAGTTTTATAGGTTGGAACTTAATACCCACAATCATTTTCGTAAACAGCGCCAAAAGACTATGGTTGACACTTAATTAAATAAATTATTTCATTCAAATTATATTACGCAATTTATAATATTTAATTAAATTTATCTGGTACACGTCTTGGGAAACCGTTTGAAGGGAGCAGCACGAGACTGTTCTTTTTCGTAGCCGTAGACGTCTTCCGGCTGATGAAAATGAATTAAAAGTGTGTTTAATCAGCTCGATCCTTATTAAATTATACCGCGGGTAAATAAAAAGGCTAACAGATAATTGTTTTCCTATTAATAGTGCTTTGAAGAGATCACAGGTAGGAAATAATTATTCCATGATTTTTGCGAAGAATTTCAGAGTACAATTTCAGATTACACAACAGCCACATCTACGCAGTAGTGAGGTTAAAGCTCTAAATAGCTCGGAAAAGCTATAAAAGTTTTGTCAACTTAACCATAAAGATCGACCAATATGAATTTTCTTTCTTTTCTCCCTGATATGCTTTGCGTTATGTTCCAATGACCGTTACGCGATTAATGAGCACTCCGTCATCGCTTAACAAAATTTAGTAATAAATTATTGTGAATTATAACGTAAAAATAAGTTCACTATTAAATTTTGAATGAGAAATTATTATTTGTTTTCCCTAAACCATTAGTCTAGCGTTATCCTTTGATTCTGAGTACCATTTTCTTTTTATTTTTTTAAATTGTTAAACACACCTGAAGATGTTGTCATACAACGACACCTAGGTCGTGGTGAATAATTTTAATAAGGTAGAAATAATACTACATCACGTAGTTCCATTTAATTGTGGATAATGAATTTCTACAAAATTAACGCTACATATATTCAATATGTCATATTTTATATTAGATTTTAAACTAAACTGATTAGAAACAATTGTGACTAAAATATTTAAAAAATGCAACGAAATTTTACTACATTCAGGGAAAATCGTTTGGACGTTATTTTATTGTGTTGATTTTTAATTTGATTTATGACTATTCAACGCCTTGTTAGAGTGATGATGCATAAATGAATATAATTGGTAAATTATATGGATTTTTATATTATAAGTTAAAAAAATGATCGTAAATCAACATGGTCATATACGACCTTTTTTCTTCGAAATGACAAATTGAAAAAAAATTATTCATATAATTTTTAAAACACTATTCGTAGTAACAACAACTAATATAAACAATATATAAGTTAAATTTAAATACTTATACCTTGCTATTTTCATATCTGAATTGTTATCTTACTGTACACGATTAACAACCCTTACGTGTGCATGGCAGCGTGTTAACTGCAGCTAAGGTAATTACAGAGTCGAGATGTATTCGGCAGTAGACCCGTTTGTGAGATGGAAATTTAATGTTAATAATAAAATAATTAAAGATTATTTTTTATTAAATATCTAATAACTTTTGAATAAGCTTGCTTTATATGGTAAAAAACAAATTAAGATTGAGATAGATTATTAAAGAATTGTTTACTGGAAATCAAAACTTTGGAAGATCGATGCTAAAAGTATCATTTATATCTTAGTATATTTACCGTATTATATATTATCATAGTATATTTACCGTATAGTCATTACAGCATTTAATATAGGCAGTAAATGAGAACACGAACATATCTCGAGATAAAGAAGATTCTTATTTAATTACCGTCCGTAAAGAATAGCCAAACTTAAAAGAATCTCAATCAAAACACCTCCGATAATTGAGGAGTGTATTGGATCGGTCGAAATGTTCCATAATATTTGCTTAAAGATTAAAAGATTAAAACCGTTTAAGAATATTTCCGATCAACAGCCACCGGCTGCCACAAAGTGCGGCTTTCCACCTTTTCCAATAAAGCAAATTTTCCGATACTGGAAGTCTTAGGGTGAAATATTTACAAATATTTTATCGGAAGTTTGCTTGCTTCTTATCAGAAAAGGTTTTGTTGTTTTATTAAACGGCTTTGTGATGGTGGCAGATATTTCATTGCAATAAGATAATAAGTATGACGCTTGTGCTATATTTGTTTTGTCCATAAACGCAACGTTAGTTAATCAAGATTAAATAAAATTTCGTTCACAGATAGCTTCGAATACAACTTGGTTGAACTTTATTTTAGATTTTTATACGACGGTTTGAGCAAATCAAATGAATGATGTCCTTGATCAACAGAAATGTAGATGTATGTACACTTTTATTACATGACAAAAATAGCTTTTGAACTCACGCTTTTATTTGAATAGTGATAAACATCTTTAACAGCAATGCGCAAATATTCAAATTGTAAATACATTGCCTAACGTATTGGAGCAAGTATGGATGTAACATTTGTCTCTTAAATCAGTTATGTCAATACAAACTTTTGAGCTTTTGGACTTACGATTTTATTTCAATATTGATAGACATATTTAATAGCATGAGCAAAAGTTCAAATTGTAAGTACATCACCTAACATATTGGAGTAAGTATGGATGTAACACCTGTCTCTTAAATCAGTTATGACAATACAAACTTTTGAGACTGTCTATTACGTTTTTCATAAAACAATGTTAAATTTCATCATACTTATAGCTTTTGAATTTAATATTTTATTTGAATACTGATAAACACTTTTAATAGCAATGTGCATATGTTCAAATTGTAAGTACATCACCTAACGTATTTGGGCAAGTATGGATGTAACACTTGACTCTTAAACCAGTTATGTCAATACAAACTTTTGAGAGTGTGTGTTACATTTTTCATAAAACAATGTTAAATTTTCATATACTTACAGCAAATGTACAATTATTCGGTTAATTTAAAAAAAAAGTAAGAATCTGTGAAAAAGTGAAACCAAAAAAAATCAATAACTTTCTTCTATAGGTATCGTATAAGATTAGCAAAAGATCAATTATTTAATACGTAGCCATGTGCAAATATAAGAAGTTGAATGTTGAGTAACATTTCAAGTTTTCTTTTTAATGTATTAATGCGCATGTGGATATTCCACATGGAGAATTAGTGCAATGTTTTCTAGGAAAAAAACACATTTGCGAGATGTAAATGGTGGTAATTGTTGTGTTATTTAGTTAAATGGACATAACAGTGGGTATATCGTTAAAATATTCTGAGATCGATCAAAAGAACATATTTCTTAAATACACCTAATAACTATTTATTAATACATTTACATTATCAATACGTGTAAGCCACCATAAACATTTTAAGTATATAATATCGAAAGTAAATTTTTACCGGTACAGCTACATAGTCACTACAATCTTTATTTATAAGGTTAATTTATCGATGACATATACAAATAACAATCTGAAGAAAAGCCATATTTAAATTTCCTATATTTGAAATTTCTAATTTACAATGTAAAGGGAAATACCACTAGGGTCTAAAGTGGAAATACAACTGCAGTCCATGCAAAATTGTTACAAAAATTTGTCAAAACAATGGAAATTTGTTCAGTAAAAGGTATAAGGACGTGTAGTCACTAAAAGTGTATCAGCGGGCAAAATTTCAATTTCATTTAATGCACAAATTTTGGGAAATCGAAACTTAAAAAAAACCTTAAACTAATTGACCAATTTTCATGATATTTATATAATTATAAATATAAATAGAAATGAAGAAAAATTATGATATATTGGGAAGAAATCATACAAAATAATTACTTTAATTAAAAAAAATGTTATACTCGTATTTCCTATTAAGCGCACCCATAGTTTGTTTTTATTTGTTGTATCTTACGTATATTTTGGCGGAGTAGATTTTGGGTTAAACAGATTAAAAAGTTTGGATATTTACACTGTCCGCCCAAATATATTAAGTAAAACATGATTATTAACGATTAGAACATATCGCATTGGAAACAAAGTATTTCTTTCTATTATGTATACATCCAATTTTGGTCGCCATTTCCATGGATAACAATGCCAATAAATTCTTTTTTCACGATTTTTTTTTGCGAACATATTGCAGCACAGTATGTTAGTGTTCACATGTATTATTCTGACATATTTTACGGATAAACCGGACTTGTGAAAATTAACCGCTTAGAGCCACAAGCTTCTTCTATATTGTAATTCAAAATAATATTTATAGTTGTTACTAATTTGCACAAAATACAATAAACATTTATGAAATACCTTTTCCATCGAGATGACAAACGATTAACCCAAAAGAATACACTGGTGAAATATGTGTACCTATATTTGTATATATACCATACGTGTATGTGTGTATATATATATATATGTGTGTATATATATATACAGAAATTTGCTTTTCCCAAAAGTTATACATATCATTGTTAAGTTAAAATTTTCCGGAGTAGCACCGAAAATAAAGGTCGATAAAAAAAAATGTGCAAGGGATTTGGGCCAAAGATATTTAGATGTTTTCACCAAATCAGCCTTATATACTTTTTAATATAGTCCTTTATGGGTTGTTTGTCCTGAATAATAAAAATATTTGGACAATAAATAACTAATGTAATATTTTAAAACAATATGTTATTTGTACTATGCATCCGTCGAAGGAATATATGAACTTGATTTTTCAAAACGTAACCTAAATTTAAGAACATAACATTAGTTATGTTATGATTTATTGTAATATTTTTACCATTCATTAGTTATGATTTATTGTAATATTTTTACCATTCCTGCTGCTGGTACAATTATATTTTTGTGATTCGACTTAATGATACATATTCTATGTCGCCTTAATACGCAATTGCTATTTACAAATTTGGAAAAGCAGGACAAGATAATAAAAACCAGGATATTTTTGTTTCAAAATAGGATGAACGATAAAAGTATAGGTTCAGTAAAGGATCAATAAGTCAAGTATATTTGAATCACAATTTTTTTACACATTTCAAATCTTTATTCGTAACAGTGTTCTGAAAAAACACATATAAGATTAAAGAATGTTCAACGATGCTCTTTTCATTCAAGTGATTTGCTGTGGTAATATATAAAAGTTATAATATGTGACAATAAATCCAGTCGATAATTTTTAGGCTAGTTAATGATTCAATCCACAAAAGTAAATAATTTTTTACTTCTTCATAGAAAACATTGATTTTCATTGAGATTTTTAAGAAATTTTTTCATCTTCCTAAATTTTCTTTAACATTGTTCGTACATCCAGTTGTCAACATTATTATTTACTAGCGCTCTGAGTAATGAAAAAAGTCATAATTTATTTTCTAGAGATCATGTTTTCTGTTTGAATTATTGATATTATCGAATAAAAAAGAAATACGTAAACCTCACTATAATCGTTATTGAAAATGAGTAAAATATATAGCGGATATTTATTTATACTTGGAAAGAAAACTATTAACACTTCATAATATAAGCAGTTTTTCTATAATTAGAAGAAAGGTCAACCGATATATCTTTAACTGAGATAAGCTGAGTGTATTCTGTTTCGACTTTATCCTAAAACTTTTTCCAGAATGCCATAAACTGCTTCAATAGCGTATAAAGAAAAATACGTACAAATGTTAGCAACTTCTGCAAGAAGAATGTCAAATACATGATGAATTGCATTACTTAAAACATTGACTGTAAGGTAGACACTGATAATTGCAATACCTTAATTTTTTTTAATTTAAAAAAAATATCGTTTGTTCCGACTTTTACTTTTACTAAAAATTGTATAGTAATTATCACCGGACAATGTTACATATCTTTCTAATATATTGTGTTTTCGAAGCTAGTAATTTATTCACCGTGATTTCAGAAGTTTAATTGGGGATAGTTCCAATGACCAAAATTTTGCAACTTGTGCCATCAATACGATAATCTAAATAATTAAATAATGCTTGTTTTATGTTCTGTTAATTAATGCAAATATTAATTTAGTAGCTCATGATTACTAGTATCACAATACGTTAACATTAGTTTGTTACAATGTTTCCGGCGTAAAGTGTTCTCCCGTGTTAATTTCTAATATTAGATTACTAGATACTATGATATATGCACATGCACATTTATAAAAATTTATGATTACATATCTTTTATTGATAACGAAGAAATGGAATGGAAGGTTTCTAGGTTACTCTAAAAATTAAAAACCAGTAGACGAATTACGAAAGTTGAACTAATGTATCAAATTCATTTCATATGATACATATACTCGTCATTAAAGATTATTATAGTATAAGAATAATTTATAGATTCTTCTAAATCTCTTACAAGTAAATTGTTAAATAAATTTTATAATAATAGGGACACTAAATTTTAATACAGAGAAATGCTAAACACTACGTAATTGTTTATATGGTTTTGTAAAAATGCGAGAATGTTTAACATTATAAAGTTTTCTCATGACGTTTTTAATTATTATATTATATGATGTGATTTTTGCTACAGTCATATTTCAGATATGTGAAAATGTAACTAAAACTATTGACATTACAAATATTCAAAATACGATCATGATGTTTTTTCCTCCCAACACATTACAAAATATTTTCCTTCCCGAAAAAATACTGCCATAACATTTATTAAGTAGCAGTAATCATTTCCAAATGGCTAAGTCGCGTCAGTTGATTTTGGATCGATTTTTGGAACCGGAATTTGAAAAGTTAACGAAACAAATTGTCGCAATCGCGATTTAGGACACTTCATTTAATTCAGGCGGTTGATATCAAGGCGGTCGATGCGCACTTGTTATATTGATATTTTTCACGAGTGTTAAGATATTTAAAAAATTTAATTAACTATAAACGATATTTTGATGGATAAGTTCATCGTAAAATAATACTGTATATGACTTTTTCTACATTATGGCTATGAAGTAAGTTGAAGAGTTAACTTTTTTATTAAAACAATAAAATTATTTGTCATTTAAAAAAAATTTTCTATTCTCTTTTTAATGAAGATACCTAAATTATAATTATACCACTTTATGTTGTTATTTTATTATTATTAGCGCAATTGTATTTTATTGTTGTGTTTTATTATTATTAGCTGATTAACTTTAATTTTGATTTAAGATTGATTAACTTCACTAAACTCATTCTTATAGTTCCCCCGATGATAAGAGCTACTTACGTTGGTTAGTACAGTTACAATGATCACTACAACCAAAGTCATTGCAATTCTGAGACGCCTTCAGTCACGCAAACATATTCCTATGCATACTATATCAGTTGTGAATGACACGTTAATTAACATTTTTTTATGTACCTCCATATAAATTATTTGCAATGTTATTATCTGATCAGTAAACTATTTTAACTTTAACGGGATACAAAATTATATTAAACATAAAAAAAACTATTGTTAATAGAACTGAAATCACATATTTCTCTATTAACACTTTCTAATATCATTTAAAGAAGTTTCATACGATATATCCAATGCAATGCCCTAATTTAGAAATCTTGTATATGACTGAGGTGAATACCCACCAATGGTTTGCTACATGTGTTAGACACTTAACTTCTATTTCACTGCAAGTTCAGCTGTTGTAAGCAAGTTTTAATAATTTCGAAACTGAGTTGAATAACTAGTTACATTGTATCTACACTATTTATACTGGTTAAGATTTATTATTTAACGTTAGTATCAGTTGCGCCAATCTTCTTATCTTCAAACTAAAAAAGGTTGACTGATGTAAGCGTATCTCAGAAAACTTTTAATTAATACATTAGGCAAATTCATTAACAAGTTGACATTGAGATGAAATGCGTAATTGGATGCTAAATTTGTTAATGTTAAATATTTAAAATATATTTATTACTCACTGCACAAAACTTGGACTCTCGTAACAGAAAAAAGTTCCAGACAATTTTTCCAGGTAACCTTAGATTCAACGTAGAAAAGATATAGTAAAATCGCTTCGGAATGCAAAAGCCAAGATTAAAAATAATTTTTATATTTATGTGCCTTTGTAAATTTTCCCAAACTAATTATTTTTAATGTGTATTCAATTAAAATACATGAAATATTTTATTCATATGATATATTATGCTAACATAGGTATATTTTTTTGACATTCTAGCGATTATATTTTATAGTTTTGTTAGAATATTAATACCAGAATTCGATCTCTTAATGTGAATATGTTAATTGAGACAGTTATTAAGTAAGAGTGTAATATTAATATATTATTATGTGATTATATAACATTATTATATAATTCATATGCGTATAACATTTCCATACAAATGTGTTTATTCTCATTCAAATTAAACTTGAATTTCGGGTAAACATTCTTTTTCTAGTAAATAATATAAGCTTTTTTCATTCGCTTAAAAAAATTATTCGTATTTGAGTGAGAAACCAAATATATTACTAATTACATTTCGTGTTGTAATTATTAACATTATAAAAGTTAAATCCCAATTACTTTTATGTTTGATATTACTAAAGATGATTATTCCGCTCCAATTGTTACGGAGAAATTCAAATCTCTTTAACAATAAGTGTGCCAAGTCGCAGATCTTTATTATTCAGTCAAAAGTATTCATAAATAATTACACACATAATTTTATATAAATTATATTTCTCTTTACAAACAAAACGAAGCATAAGCAACAAACTTCCGTTATTAAAAAAACACGCCGTCTTTAAAACAAACATAGATAATGTTGTTAAGAGACAAACAAACTTAGATAATGTATTCGCAAATAATTTATTTTAAAATTTCCAGCATTGGAAAAGTTAAATAATCTTTTAGTATTTAAACGGATATAACAGAATATTTCAACAAGTCAAAGTAGGTAATATCACAGTTAATTTTGGTATTTTTATTAATTTGTTTATGAATAGTGTTTAACGTCAGATCATAACGAAAAGAGTAACGGTGGTTATGTCTTAAAACGCAGACATACTCTTTGGATATTAAAATTTGTTAGTCTGTGGTAACTATTGTCGCTAAAATAGTTAGCAATTGGCTACTTTTTTGAAAATAATAATGATAAAAGCAATTACTAAAATAGATTTAATGCTCGGAACCACATGTTTTATATATAGTCAAGAGAGACAATGAATACTTTTAATATACGAAATACTACTAAATAATCATGATGGTTTAATAATAATAAATAAAGTTCATGTGCCATATAATCATTGTTATTTTCAATTTTAATTGTTTTGGTTACTGCCAAAGAAGTTACTATAAAAGGAGATATAATTTAAATATGAAAACATAGGTATAGACGAGGTTTTTCTTGATATACAATATAATCGTATACGCTTTTATAAAATACCAAGATTAGATTAACCTCCTTTTGGCGTAAAAATCAGATTTTACTTGCATAATAATATGAAGACTAATATAAAGATATAAAAATAAAGATATATAAAAAAAATAAAAAAAAGAAAATTAAAAAATAATAAAAGATATAAAAAAAGAGCAAAGAAATAATTAAAGTACTCTTTGTTTACTTTAAAACCCAAGTGATAATAAAATATTTGGAGCTAATCACTTAGTCTCAAAGCATTAAAACACAATATCATTTAACAATAAGTTTAAAGCCAAAAAATCATCAAATAGTGATTTTCATAACTTTCACTGTGGTCACATAAAATCAAGAAAGTTAGCACGGATTTAGAATATCAGCGAGACTAGTAATGAAGCCCCGTGTCTTGGCTAATATAAAGATATAAAAATAAAGATATATAAAAAAAATAAAAAAAGAAAATTAAAAAATAATAAAAGATATAAAAAAAAGAGCAAAGAAATAATTAAAGTACTCTTTGTTTACTTTAAAACCCAAGTGATAATAA
Source organism: Druceiella hillmani (assembly GCA_039881145.1). Classification (NCBI taxonomy): domain Eukaryota; kingdom Metazoa; phylum Arthropoda; class Insecta; order Lepidoptera; family Hepialidae; genus Druceiella; species Druceiella hillmani. The sequence continues at coordinate 24,585,729 of JAYKKI010000005.1, forward strand.
AATATTTGGAGCTAATCACTTAGTCTCAAAGCATTAAAACACAATATCATTTAACAATAAGTTTAAAGCCAAAAAATCATCAAATAGTGATTTTCATAACTTTCACTGTGGTCACATAAAATCAAGAAAGTTAGCACGGATTTAGAATATCAGCGAGACTAGTAATGAAGCCCCGTGTCTTGGCATTATTTACAATTGATTCAATGAAATATAACGCGGCCATGTTCACTTCGGCGGCGATATTTGAAAAATATATCATGCAACAATAGCGATCGAATACAACATCAAAATGGTAAGCAGATAGAAAAACTAACTGTATGCCTATTACGATCGTACCACACCGCACCGTACATTACACCCTTAATGTCACAAATAGAATTTTTATTTATTTTCAAATGTCGATGATACACATAACTTTCCGTTTTATGGGTGTAAATGAGGACGCGGGTTTCTTTACAAAGAAATGGAGGAGACGAGATTGAAACTAATTCATTACTTTATTCAGTTGTTTCAGTGAATACCAAAGCGTATCAGTTTAGTTAAGATGCTTTAAAAATAATAGAATAGTAAATATTTGATTTTATTTTCACGAATTTAAAAATTTTCAAAGTCTCTCTTATATTGAAATGTTTGTATAATCTCAGGAAACTTTGGTAGTAAACCCAAGTCTGAGATGTAATAAAAGGCAATATAAAATCGTACTTAAATAATTTATTGAAGTAAAATATAAATTCCTCTTGTAAATTTTATATTCTGTTTCTCAATATCTATTTTACTCGGACTTAATTTAAAACTTGTCTCCAGATTTTAATTTAAACTATGAAAACTTTGAACATTCGTTCATTTTTGCTTGAAATTATACGCCAATAATTTAAAATTAGCTTAAAAAGAAAAAAAAAAGCATCCAACAACAGGCGACAATTTTAGGTAGGTATTCGGAGCACTGTGGTATTTACATTCCACTTGAATTAGAAACCAAAGACCTGATGAGGGATGGTGTTTATTTACGCACCCTTAGATATTTTAAGTTGCAAAATCATTATCTACAAAATTAATATTGAAGCACCGATAAATAAATAATATTTAACTCTGTATTGAAATACCACTGATTTTACAATTTGAACTATTGTAAAATAGTGTCGAGCTACTTTGCAATTATACTGTAACATTACACAAAATAAGCAATTAAGGCAAGTTCATTCTTACACAATCGGTTAATTACATCTGAAAAACATGATAGTTAACGAAGAACAAGACACAAGACAGTTAACGAAGAATGTTGGGTTTGAACGCAAGTCAAAAACATCATATCTCTCTGCAAATAAGTAAGTTGCTTATTGTAAATGTTAAAGTAGCATTTATAGTTTTGATATATAATATTTACGGATATATTATTTAATAGTAATAATTGTAAATTTAAGTACGAAGCAGGTGATCTCAGATTTCCAATTAACATAATTTACTGCCTCAAATTATATAATTATTGGTATAGCAAATAATATTTCGCTTTATAAAACTGAGTATTTTCAATTATTAATAATTGAATTATTTAAAATATTTTAGTCATAATAATTCTCTGTACTACAGGTATTAAATTTCCTGATAGACCTGTCCTCACTTCATATATAAATTTACCTGACCATTACTATTTTTAAACGATTTCATTCAACTTAATTCTTCTATAATAATGGTTAAAATATTGCTATCATATTTTCACCTACTTCTAGATTTATTGTTGATACGATATCATGGTATCAGGGAGCTAATTCGAGGATTCGAAAGATGGTCATAGAAACTTTCATTGTTATTAAACAGAACAACCTTCTTTTGGTTCATTTTAATTGTCTTAATAAGCATTATTATAGCTAGGAGTAAGCACGATCTGACGATGTATTCGGAAGACGACTAACGGAACTCTATGGTTTCTTATAGCAATAACTATGATTGGTTTATTTTAATTGCCTCATTGATCGCTATCATAAAGTGTAGTATTCAGATTATTATAATGCTGTCGTAGGCGCTTAAAACTACTACTACTCCCGGGCTTATGTTAAAAATATATCAATGGGTTATACTATAGCAACCAAGTCTAATTTAGTAGCTTATTTAAGATTGTGTGACACTCGGCTGATTAAAAATAACGTGTCGCAAACATTGCATCACCCAAGCCAAAGTAAATAGTCCAACGAGGATTATGTGCTACTAGAGTGGTAAAAAATGTTGTATCGTGAGCATTATACCGTTTAAGTTATGATAAATAGAACACGAAGGGCTGACACTTGAGTAGGAATTGTGTCGCTAACATTGCATACACCACCCAAGTCAAATAAACAGCACACCAAAATCTGTGTGGCACTAAGCTGATTAAAAATATTGTGTCGTGAGCGTTACACCGAGATCTGTGCGGCACTAGAGAAGTTAAAATACTGTATCGCGAATATTACACAACCCAAGTTATTGAATAACTCACCTAGGACTAAATGGCACATAGGCGTTTAAAAATGTTGTGTCGCGACACACCAACCAAGCCAAAGTAAATGACTCACTTAAGATTGTGTGGCACTAAGCCGATTAAAAAATTGTTATACCACCCAAGCTAAAGTAAATAATCTGCTGAGGACTATGTGGTACTAGACTTGTAAAAAATTTGTTAAATCACCCAAACAAAAGTAAATAACTCGCCGAAGACTTTGTGGCACTAGGTCAAAAATATTTTGGCGCGAGGGTTACATCACCTAAGTCAAGTAAATAGTGTACTGTGGTCCGAATGGCACTAGGGTGGTTAAAAATATTATTTAGCGAGCTTTATACAACCCAAGTAAAAGTAAATGGCTCAACTAGGTCTAAATGGCACTTGATGTTTAAAAATATTTTATCGCGAACGATACATCAACCAAGTGAATAACCCGCTGAGGATTGTGTGGCACTAGGCTGATTGTGCTTTATTGAGAAGACATAATAAAATAACCCGATAGTGCATACTTCGGACTTAAAATGTCGCTTAAAAAATATAATCAGACATAATTTCATGAAATTGGTCAAAAAATATGACGATAAGAACAGGTATGAACAAATTATAGAAAATAATGTGAAATATATTTAATTAAATAAGTAAAACTAAATATGACCCAACGCAGACAAGAACAAGAATGATGTCAAAAAATAATATATTATTTAAAAAGTTTTTTTTTAATTCTTTATTCTTATGTAGCACTCCCCTGAATTAAAAATAAAATTAAAAATATATCCTTTTAAATGTTGCTAAATAATTTCGCAAAAAAAATTACTAGTAATTCATTAATATTATTCGATAATTCAACTATCGGCTAAAAAATAATTTAAAAGAAAATGCTTATTTCAATTATGTATTTTTACAAATAATTTGTGCGTTATTCCGTAAATATTCAGTTTTAAAAATATTATTTTTTGTAAAAACTCATTATTACTAAAAAAATTACCCTAAAATATCAAGTTAATATTTTCTGTGGCTGCACTAAAATAATATGTCAAAATGTCAGCGTGAAAAAAACTATTTATTCTCATTAGTTCTGCATTTTGTGAATTTCGCTCTATTATTTTATATTCTAGGTTACCTAAAAATCACTTTTAGATTACCAATAATGTCGGTGTCGATATCAACCTCACCGTGTATACTTGTCAGCCAGTCGCCCGGTACAGAAATGGCGGGTACGATGTCCAAAGTGTTTTTCGTTCGCACCAAAATGATTGTCACTTCTTCGTCATAATTATTGAAAATTAGTTACCTTAAGTATTATATAGTAGCTTTGATGAAGATGTTGAATCATCAATCATGGACAAACAATTAAAATAATTTTTTTGCATCTTCAAGTGTTTTAATAAGAAGTCAAATTTCTAATCTCACATGAAAATTTGTAAAACTTTTTCTAAAAGCAACAAATTTTTTCAAATGAATATGGTATATGCCTTCTAAGTATCTCACTCATAATATTATCTTTCTTTAATGTTTTGTGTTTTCCATCTGGAAAATAAAAGGAAAGGAAATTTAATTTATGTGCAACCGACCTTTTTATTAAAGTGAAACACAAGGTTCTAGAGCACACGTTTCCAATATACGATCATGTCGACTGGGAAATATTCCGTATCGTGTCCGCGCCGTATTAGAGTTCTATATTATTCACATCCTCTTAGATGTAGTGTCGAATATGGATATGTATCATACGTATCAACATATATCCCAAGTTTTTTTGTGCCCTATGTTTTCTAAATTACTTATTTGAATCATGCCTGAGTAGTTGGCTATTGGTAATCATTTTTCATCAATTATATTTTAAGATTAATTATGACTACTACTACTTATACATAATTGTTGTGAAGTATCGATGAAAAATATTGCTAGATTTTGTGTTTATGGCATCATCTTTAACTATATTAAATAGTTTCTTTTGTCTCCGCTTTGGGGCTAAATCTTCCATATAAAGTGAACATTTCACTTTTCAAAATTTATTAAAAATATTAAAATAAAAATTAGTCATTATATGGAACTGCGTAAAGAAATTTTATCATCCAAAAGAGGACCAAAATATCGCCACATACAAAAAAATATTGAATGTAGGGGTATTAAAAATATGTTGCTAGAATTAAAATATTGTTATTGCTTCTAAAACGATACATGTAAGGATACATACTATTTCGATTAAATTATTATTAAATATTAATTTTTCACAATTTTAATATTTCAACTATATCTTTCACAAGCTCTAAACATAGTATATATTTCAACAATTACAAGATCTAGGATAACCGCTAAATTTTTCCTGTAACATCTTAGTCAAATTTTACCAAAGTTGTTCTTGGCATTATTTTTAGTTAAGTTTCTGTGTTTTGGAAGGTGAGGAGGGAGAATGCTATGTTTTGGCATATTTCTTGGAATATCTTTTTAAATTTCAAAATTCATATAATTTCAAAATTATAAAAAATGATATTTATCGATTCTTATAATAATTCTTCTGGAATAGTATCCCACATGGTATAAAAATGAAAAAAAAGTTAAGACCTTTATTTACTCACTATTTAATCCATATATGAACATTTTTATAAAAGTTCAGAAGTGTAGGTTTAATTATTAGGCCAAATTTTGAGTCTCTACTTTTTATGAGAAAGTCGCCTGTGAACATAGAGAAAATTAGATATATTGCTTATTATATTTCTCGACGATGTAAAATCACGATGAATGTTTAAAGTTTATGACATTTGGAATCATTGCTATAGTTTTCTTACAATATTTTCCTGGGTATAAAACCTATATTTTTTCGTAATTTTAAGATAAGTAGTTTCGAAAATGAGGAGGAGGGATATATTTTTTATGATATTTTTCCATATATTCCTGGAGACATAACACAAACAATTACGAAACAATTTTTTAGGTCCTTACAACTAGCGCTTTCAAATATTTTCCCACACAAATAGAAAAAGATATTCGAGTGTTTAATATGCGTCTAAATTTCCAAATAAACATTTTTGTATTTTAGCTTTTAGATATATGCGGGTTAACATGTTTCATTATTTGCGTTTTAAGTTTCTACATCAAACCGGTTATGAGAAAATCAGCTTTGATTAAGGCTCCCATTACGCAATTAGATAATTTTGCATTCACTTAATTACGGACTGATTTTAAACTTTTTATAAATCCGTAACTCAAAGATAAAATTCATGATCATGGAAGTATGTATTTTGAATTATATAATAAAAATAAAACACCGATCGAGTACCAATGTTGGTTGTAATGTAACATTTTCGAAAATAACAGGCAGCACTGTCAATCCATACTAACTAGTTGCCTTGCGGAAATTCTTCGTGATTAATTTTGGACTTGGATCGCTCACGTACAATACGATGAATATTGAACAAGGATTAGTCCCTTCAAATAAAGAATACAGTTCAATATTTTCTAATAACCTAACTTGGGGGAACCACTGCATAATAGGATGCAGTGTGAGCAAGTTTTTTGGAGAAGTCCTTGAGTACTGTTTTACAAATGAGAAGAAAGTTTTATACATTCCTTGATTGTCACTCATCCAGTTCACATTGACTCGGTCAACTTGCTCTAGTCTAGTTAAGGATTATCTTTTAATGTGTGTTGTGATTTGTGAATGTGGACTAATTGGCCATTGTCGCGAAATTATTAATAGATTATAAATTGATGGACTACATCTTTGACTCCTTATTTGAATGATACGTTATGCTCGTATATCTTACTAATATTATAAATGTGAAAGAACATATATTTGTTTGTTTGTTAGTTTGTTTGATTGGAAGTTTTACCATCAATCACACAAAAAATATTGCATTAATTTTTGCATGCTGATAGACAATGGCCTAGAATAGGGCATAGGTTACGTAAATAAGATCAACCGTTAAAAAAATCAACTCTTAAATATAAACCTTAAAATGGGGGATGAAAATTGGTATGCAAGTTTATGTAATTTATTTATAATAAATAAGTAAATTACTTTTTACTCAAAGTATTTAATTTAAGTGCAACTTATATATTTAAAGCACCCATATAAATACAATGCTCTAAACTATTGTTGGTAAAAGTATGATTTAACGAAAATAACGAAAAAGTCTTTTAGGAAAGCAAAATTCGTCAGTGAAGGGAAGTCAATGCCCGCTGTGCGTATTTTATAATACATGCATACACACACACACACACACACACACACACACACACACATATATATAAATATATATATATATATATATACACATATATAATATAATTTTTTTCTGTTCATGTGTAAATGACTTTCTTGTTTCACATTTATGACTCAATTACATAATCGATTTCCATGAAATTTGGCATTAAATTATACTTTTCAAAGAGATATATATATAAAATACCTTTTATTATAAGTAATGCTAATACCACGCGAGCGACTAGCGTATGATAGAGTACTAGAGTAGCCCTTTATTTTGTCTCTACATGAATGCAATTGATATGTTTCTCCAACTATATCTGAATTCATTCTGTACTCAAAGCTTTATTCCTTATTTCAATACACTGAATTTACATTTATACAGGAATTCAAATAAAGAGTATTTCAGATTGACAGACTTAACATTACTCTAACCATTATTACACTTGATAACACTGCTTAACTATAAACAATTGTGTTTGACTTGGACGTTTCAATCCCTACTTTTATTAATGCCTGTTATATTCTAGGCGAGGCTTTTGTGAATATATCTGCATCTAGTATTTTACAAAGTTTTCCGTTACAAATTTATATATATATATATATATATATATATATAATTGTTTCTGTGTGGGTGCGTGTGTGTGTATGTGTGTGTGTGTGTGTGTATCAATATGTTTTCTGATACTCTCAGCCGAGTAGAAACAATAACGAGCTCATCGGCGTTCGATTTCTCAAAATAGCCGAGGCACAGGTAACGGACCCAGTGGTATAGTAGCAAGTCAAACAACGTAACTTATCGTTCAAACAAGTTAACCTACCCAACATAAAGTGCAAATTATTTTATAAAGAGTCGACACACTGGATATTCTCGTCCATATCCGAGAAATATCAATGCGCCGCCTTGAAATCCGTGCACAATATATGACACCCCAGTATCCGAACAACGCGCAACGCGGTGGCACAAAAAGTTCTTTTGCTGTTTATTAACAAAGACGTCGCAAAATGGAACAAGGTGTATATTTTCTGCCAAAAAGTTAATTACTTCGCCACATGACAAGTGCTATTACGAGTTTCTCACCAACCGAACGATTTCAATCCATCCATATCAATATTTTCGGGCTACTACGTACTACATCAGATGGCGATCGATATCTCGTTACTACTAACAACCGAGCTACAAGATGTTCGATGCGGTTCCTACGGACAATATTACCATCGAATCTGTAATTTAGATTAGGATGCCTCATGAAGATAACCAACCAACTTTCGAACTGTTTAGGTATCGAAGACTCTTACTACTCTATTTCAAATATATTGCTGAATAAATTTCGTCACATAGTGCAACGAAATCATCGTGCATTCGCACCGTTCACTGAAAACTGCACTATTGCCTTGCTCGTGTAGCTAAAGATTGTAGACGTACGACGTACTTACCGTAGTTCTCGATTTGTGAGCCACATTACGCACGGACGGCGGAGTGGGCGCCATCGAATTAATAAACGGATATAGTCCTAAACTACTAGGCGATTTCTATATATGATGGCTCTTGCTGTGTTAAAAAGATATGGCAAAAAATTCACTCTGCAACTACTGGATGGAAGAGGAACGATCTCAATCGACCGCCTTAAAAGCGTCTACATACTTAGTAAGGAGAACGAACACATATCACCGCACATTTATCACAACTCACCACACAAATTAAAATGCAATTACCGGACACATTATTTGCTGCTTTGCTCTTATCAGCGCTAAAGATAACACGCTCTGGGCGTATAATCCGACCACCGGTACGCTTCACTTGAGAGGGAGCCCTGAAACTGCACTCACCTTAAATATTGAACGGCCGTGGCCATATATTGGTAAAGTGCCAAAGAAAATTTAAAATAATAAAACAAGACAAATTCCAAATAATAAAAATCGAACACAAAGACAGTACCCAGTAAAGGATGGCTTCAGCCTCGCGCATCGCTATGCTTCGGTTCGAGCGGTGCAACCAATATCCTGTGCGGTGCGCAAAGTGCTCTGCATGCTCCCGTGGTCAAATCAAAGCGCGCCAGGGGTGGGATTTTTTTCTGGTGATCTGTTTGTTCAAGAATTCTATTTGTTTCGAAACGTTAACTTTAATTGCATATTATAAAAGTTACGCAAATAGAATTTATTTCTTTCTCTACTCGTATAACAAAACATTACTAATGTCTTATCAAACCCGACTTGATTTTATCGAACAAATGTTACATCGTTGTTATAACGAATTCAACAAACAAGAACATAAAAGTATTATTTTACAGGCATATAAATTTCAATTTGGTCTCAAATAAAGATTCTTATAAGCATCCCATGTCTTTTTCATTATATTGCCTGAATTGAATTACTTCCGGAAAAATTACCGTTGACAAGGTAGGAAATTATGCCTTTATTACCGAAGCTTTTCCTTATATGTTAATTGCTATTCAAGATCATTTTTATACGCATATTTTGGTACGGCTAAATTATTTACCTATTACTAACCATTCACAATATATATATATATATACATATATACATATACATATATATATATATATATATATATATAAATATATATATATATATATATATATATATATATATATATTTATATGTCAATTCGAAGATGCTTATAAAGTTTTCTATCTCCTTGTGATATACTTTGGAAAAATAGGCTAAGTTTCATTGACCTTTTAATTGCAGAAAAATCCTTAAATATTTAAAGCGGTTGCTATTTCTTATACTACAGTTTCATTTCAATGCTGAAAAATAGGAAGCTTAAAATATTCTCTATTTATTTATTAAAAGAGAAAGAGTTCAATAGAAGGTCATGAATTTTCATGTTAGCATAATATAGGTAATTCCATATAGATTTTCCAATTAAATTTCCAGAGTCCACTACTGCTATGAAAATTTAATTTGCAATATAATATGTTTAGAATACCACATATTATCCTTAGAAATTTAAAGCAGGCTACTAGTAGATAAAACCGTCTTCCCGATTGTGAATAAAAATTCAGAAACTCATTAAGAATCAAAGAACATAAATTTCTCTGTTATAAAATTACCGATCACAAATATATTGCAGCTTCTTATTATATATTTTGCTATCTAATTTTTGCACACAATCTTTTTTATTTTTTTTATTTGTATACTTTTGGTGACGACCTATAACTATTGAGATTTAATTTTTTATAGTTTTCCCATGTAATTATGACAAATTTGTACGGTGTCATAGAACTTTCTTCAATGTTTTTTTTTATCGTGGTGCCTTTGTTTGAATAGATTGAATAATACTGACGAATGTTTATTATTTACTATTTTTGTTATTACAATAATTTTGGAAGCTTAGTGTTTTGTCTGAAATTATAAATTCATACGACGAGATTATAGAATACTTAGTTTGTCATATATCATTTAGTCATTATTTATTATTTCTCCCATTCTGCCTTGCAATCAATTCTTATATTATTACGTGTCTTTGGAATCATCTAAACGATGTCTTTATTATATATATATATATATATATATATATATATATATATATATATATATGTGTGTGTGTGTGTGTGTGTGTGTGTGTGTGTGTGTGTATATATAGACATAATATTACTAGCCATATATTGACTTTGCTGTAAGATATTATATTTTGTGTTCAGAAAAAATATAGCTATTTTAAAGGTACCTACTTACCATAATTGATCGAGCTGTTTACTCGCTATGAGAAATTTAAAAAACTGTTATTTTGCGTGTATAAATTCCGAAAACCTAACACTAATTTTTGCGCAGTTGCGCAGAAAAAATTCTGGTGAAAATGATTTTTGTGTATCCCATCAAGTTGGATATCATTGCATAAGTTTTATAATATCCGCTTTTATCATATTTACTATGTTTTTCGTCTTCTGTTTGCCAAGTAGCCCCTTTAATTTATCAACAATGGAACGCTGTCTTATATCGTACTCGACAAGCGCTTAGCTTCCCTTTAATTTTTATTTTGATAAATTAACTAAATACTAATAATAAATTACTAAAATCTTGACAAAAAAATCACGAGAAAAGGTTTATATTTTTATTATTAATTATTTTTTTCATTAGAATTACAATGCGGCAAATTGTAAAATAACGATAATTGAATAGGTTTAAAGGAATTGAATAGGTTTAAACTTTGCTCTCTTTTTGAGAGTAAGTTTGTGATTGTGAAATATGGATTTCACCTCTCTTCCGATAGATCAGGTAGCCATCCGATAATCACATTTTGAGTTTCATAACCTAAATGTGATTATTAATAGGGTAACTATTCATCAATCGAAACTTTAAAATAATTCCAGGCGAATAAATAATATTAGGGAATTTTGAAATTTATAGGTCCACAATTTAAGAATAGAATGCTCTACATGTACTAACCAAGAAATAACTTTTTCGACCAATCTAATAAACTTATCATAATTAGTGTCTGCTATTCCGTTAAAAAAACAGTATTTGGTCGACAATACCAAAATTTGTGTTTACAAAATAACGATGTGGCGTGTTTAAAATGAATTTTGTTTGAAAGCTTGGGGTATCTGCCATAATTTGAAATTAAAATTACGTAATAAAATAGGTACTATAAGTTATATTTTGATGTCCAGAGAAGGTAAAATTAAATAAATGACGTAAAAAGATCGATTTTATACAGCAAGTATGTGTATTTACCTAAAAAGTATTTACTCAATATTTTTACAAAGCCTGATCAGGCTAATAAAAATCATTTATATTTTTTCCTGAGTAATCAGATTCTTACCTTACATCTAAGTACCTATTTTGTCTCGATATTCTTATTTTATTTTTCCTTCTATACTATATTCATAAATTCCACGTCAATATGCTTCCCATTAATCTGAACCTTTTTGTATTATCAGTAAATGAAAGTACACAGTTATTGAGATCAAGAAACATGAATAATTATTTGGATCTCCAACTTTGTATGTAGCTCATAATACACTGGGAGTGTACCATTTCAAACAGTCATCAAAATTGGTCCATAAATACCGGAGATCCGATCTAACATAAAAAATACAGTCGAATTGAGAACGCCTTCCGTTTTTGTAGTCAGTTAACGATTATTTTCTTTCTCCAAATTATATATGAAATGCATTTAACGAAAAAAAGCATTTTAGAGTTTTTTTGCTCTAAAGCTTTTTAGAGAAAATTACCGCATCTTTACAATTGTCAGCACTTATTTGAAAAATATAAAAATATTCAAGATTTATTTTTTTTTCAACTTGTACATAAGTAAAAGATTGATAGGCAATATATTTTCAATGCCAAAAAAAATATTGTTATTTTTAATAAAAATAATACCATGCATCCTTAAATATTAATAAGTTTGGCACTTTGTTATTTTTATGTATAAGGTACATCAGTTACTGATTAATTTAACTGTTTACAAATAACACCTCACTGTTAAATCGCATATTGTTCAGATTTAATAAAGTTAGTTTTGATGCCATATGGTGCATCATTATTATTACGCTCGTAGAGATGTTCTCTCGTGGTGTACCTCGGTTGAACTGAGTGCCAGCCGGATCGTCTACTAACCTTTATGAGCGTCGCTTTCTTGCTGTCCTAGCATAAGGCTACAGTAATACTGCCAGCGGCAGTTGATAGTTGTCCAACTTGATGTGTTTAGCCGTTCTAAACAAAAAACAAATTACTTTGCCATTTTTAAATGACGAGTTCCAACAAAAATGAAAAAAAAACTGTCTTCATTCGTACCAATAAGCACATAAGCATTTCTTTATAATACACAACGTATTAACATTATTATATAATTCCTAATAATTTTATTTCAAATATTGATAATTTACAGATATTTGTTTAGACAAATATCCAAATATGTGAAAAAATACCAGACAGAGATGATCGTTACTTTTAATGTTCATTATTCCAAGTGGCTTTAGAATTTCTAATTGCATAAATTTCAAATATAAACATTTGCAGAAAAAATACGACTTTAGCTGCTAAAGTAAACTCTATTGCTGCCTTACATTACAATTAAAAATCGGAAAAAGGCTTGTAATAATATAAACTTAATATAATATAGTTCGACAAGTGTCCATTGAACTAATGTAAATTTTGGTCTTATAAATGCTTATTAAGAGTTTCGTACAAATATTATTGAATATCGTCTATTATCTCAAAACAAATTTAAAAGCTTCAATTCACATATTTTTTCTATTTTATCAGTACATTTGATACATTTAAATATATTAACCTCTCCGGTATATGTACTCTTATAATACAAACATCTATTCCTTTGAAATATGTTTTCATCGAATCGAATCATGCAGTTCATCAAATTATTAACAAATCTTAAAATATAAGCAGTCACTTTATATTATAAATAAGGGATATTGCAATAGTAAATAATATAAATAATAGAGTACACAATAAATGCAAGCGCGACGAAGTGTTATCTGTTGCAGTCATCTGTCAGTGTATTAATGTTCAGTGTAAATAATTAACATCATAATACATTTGCGTTGTGCAATGATAAATGTATTGTAATTATTATCTTTTAGACACAAGAAATTGCACATTCTTAATAAAAAAATTAGTAAAAATACAAAACAAAATAAAAACATTTTCCAACAACAAATAACAAATGCAATATTAATATATTAATGACATTGAAAAAGTAACTCTTGTTTAAACAAGAATAACTTAATGCTTTGGCCACGATATTTTAAATCTATTACTTTTATAGCTTTAAACAATGAACTTAATCATTTCAGTGTTACTTTTTACTTTTACAGTCTTAAATGAGAGAATGCAAGCATAATCGCTGTCAGTTTTCAATTTAATCAACTTACAAACCAATTTTATTCACCGTGGTTATGATTTTATAATATTGTTTTGTTATTGTATTGCGTGATACAATAAGAAAACAGAAAGACCACTTTTGTTTTATAATAATTGTTTAACTATAAAATATTATATCAGTTTAATTTAAAAATATACAACGTTCGATTATTCAGTTTACTTTCTGCGCGTTGAAGGAACATCAAATTAATATAATGTGCAAGCAATATGAAAAGATAAAATAATCGACAAAACTAATAAAATAAAATAAAATAATCGTAAAAATAATTACTTCCGAGCACTACATATGTAAAAAATACACCATAATTCGTTAATTTGTTTCTAGTTTTTTCGTACTTATTTTAAAACTGTGGTCATTACTAAATAACTGGAAGAAATTGACCATCTCGTTTCTTATTAGAAACCATAGTTCTTTATTGTGTAGATTTTTAATAATTTATTATCACACAGTTCTTTCGGTATTTATATTTGATCTCTGTTCTCATATTGAAATTTCATTGTTTTTTCTGAGTATTTCTAATATCTTTCTGAGTATTTCTGCTAGTAAGTGGGATGTGTAAATTTGAAGAAGTATGTACTTATTTCTTAAAAATCCTTAGATAAGTATAATATGTCCTTCACAGGGGAACTTTCCCAGTCAATAGGTTTTATTTATGTTCACAAATGTGACTATTTAGTTGTCTTCATAACATAATTTAGGTTAAATACTTTTTTAAAACACATAAGAAACAAACGAAAAAATGATTGAGATTGTTCTCGTCATAATCACATTACCAAATCTGATAAAGCAAAAACAAGGAAACTAAATGTATAAAACAATTTATTTACTTAAAAAAATAATCGATTTTTTTCAATCTTCTATCCAATGGTATCACTAACGTACAAATATATTTATGTAATAAATAACATATCTTTCAAAAAGTAATAAAAGCATATCTTTCAAAAAGTAAAAAAATATGAAGAAATCGCATTACGCAATTAGTGCGGCATTTGCCTTAGAAAGGCCGCAGCGCTTTGCGACTCGTGTTTTTAGTACTCTCCGACGTTAGTAATGAATGGAAATGACTGCTTAAGTCCTTTACGAACCGACAGAGGGAGGATGTTTTTATTTAATTTCATTTTGTAGCATATTTAACATCACGAGTCGTCCCTTGGTTATATCTGGCGTTGTCGCATCTATGGTGACGTTCGCGTCGCTTGGACTTTATTCAATTATCTGATTCTTTTATGAGTTCAGCTTCTTCTCTCTATTGTAGTAGGTTGGGTGAAGAGTTTAAGGGGATGCTGGAGTTTTGTTTATTACTATTTATATATTAAAGCATTTTTTTTAGTAGTAAATAAAAAATCAATAACGCTGTAACGAAATATTAGGAGCATTCACAATTGAACCAAGCGTATGCGGTTTCTAATACCGCTTGGAATTAGAAACCGTATAGTCTTGGTCGTATACGTTTGGCTAGAGCGTGAATGCTTGCATTCGCACTCTAAGCAAGCGTATGCCGGTGTCTAATACCGCTTGGTATTAAAAACCGTATAGTCTTGGTTGTGAAAATATTATCGAATTGAAAAGAAAATCTAATTAAAAAACAATAAAATATAAAAAGATATCATTAACGTAAAACTGAAGCTCCATTTACCATTTAGCTAGCCAAGCCACTTTAACGAAATATCATGATTCAAAATTTTATAATCTCTTTTATGTTCTCATATTGAAATTTCATTGTTTTTTCTGAGTATTTCTAATATCTTTCTGAGTATTTCTGCTAGTAAGTGGAATGTGTAATTTTGAAGAAGTATGTACTTATTTCTTAAAAATCCTTAGATAAGTATAATATGTCTTTCACAGGGGAACTTTCCCAGTCAATAGGTTTTATTTATGTTCACAAATGTAACTATTTAGTTGTCATAACATAATTTAAATTAAAGACTTTTTAAAAGATCCATTAGAAAGAAACCAAAAAGTGAATGGGATTGTTCAGTTCATAACCACATTACCAAATTTGAAAGTGAAACAACAAAAGAACTTAATTTATGAAACAAGTTATTTACTTAAAAAATAGTTTATGAGTAATAGGTTATTTTCAGTTTTCTGTCCAATGGTATCGTTAATGTACAAATACGTATACGTTATAATTAACATATCTTTCAAAAAGTAAAAAAATATAAAGAAATCGCATTCCGCAATTAGTGCGACATTTCCCTTAGAAAGGCCGCAGCGTTTTGCGAGTCGTGTTTTTAGTACTCTCCGACGTTCGTAATGAATGGAAATGACTGCTTAAGTCCTTTATGAACCGGCAGAGAGAGAATGTTTTTATTTAATATCATTTTGTAGCATATTTAACATCACGAGCCGTCCTTTGATTATGTCTGGCGTTGTCGCATCTATGGTGACGTTCGCGTCGCTTGGACTTTATTCAATTTTCTGATTCTTTTATGAGTTCAGCTTCTTCTCTCTATTGTAGTAGGTTGGGTGAAGAGTTTAAGGGGATGCTGGAGTTTTGTTTATTACTATTTATATATTAAAGCAGTTTTTTTAGTAGTAAATAAAAAAATCAATAACGCTGTAACGAAATATTAGGAGCATTCACAATTGAACCAAGCGTATGCGGTTTCTAATACCGCTTGGTATTAGAAGCCGTATAGTCTTGGTTGCAAAAGTATTATCGAATTGAATAAAAAATCAAATTAAAAAAAAACAATAAAATGTAAAAAGATTCGCTGTAAAGGATATGTAAAAATTATCTGATCTTTTCATAATTTAAAACTTCAAAGTAATATTTAATAAAAAATATAAATCTATCCATTATTTGATAGACATTTAAATGATCATAGAATGGTGTTTGAATACTATGCAGTGATACATTGAAATTCAATGTATCACTGCACAGTATTCAAATAAGAACTATATTCAAAAACATTTGTCATTTCTAATTTGTATTCCAACTAAGCTTTTGTATAATTGATATTTTAGTAGTTTTATTGGATCTATATAACTATTAGCATTATAATCTATCAATAAACAATAACCATGAATGGATTACAAATCAATAAACAATAACCATGAATGGATGACGGAGACGTTCGTAAGAATGACCGAGTTCACAATTAAATGAAACTACGTGATGTAGTATTATTTCTACTTTCTTGAAGTTCTTTACTACCGTTTCCGCTATTGTACTTGAAACATATAAATGCTGTTGGATGTTCCTAAGAGTTAATCTTTACTAATAGCCCACCTGAATATGTTGTAATATAACGAAACCTAGGTCGTGGTAAAGAACTTAAAGAAAGTAGAAATAATACTACATAACGTAGTTTCATTTAATTGCGAATAATGAATTTATACAAAATTAATGCCAAATATATTCAATAAATGACCGAGTTCGTAATAATATACATAAACATTGAAAAATTTGATGCAGAAACATGATGCATTTTGCAAACGTGGCTACTCGATAAATTGCAGATAACATCCTAGTAAAATTTGGAAGTAATTGTAGAAGCTACGTGTTTTAATTTCGTCATGTAGAAATTAATCACTCAAAAAACATATGATGTTGTTTTATTACCTGCACACTTTATGCTTGAGAGAAAGTGTTAAAATACCAAAAAATATTTTAATTTGCATTAAACAATTTAAAATTATTATGGTGATTTGAAAGTTGTCTTTGGATAAAATCATTAAGAAGAAGAATACTTCCGATTTATTTTTATTATTCTTTTGTACTTGTTTCATTTTATTCAATATGAATGCGCGTACAAAAATATATGCTTACTAACACATATAGGAAAAATTACATGACATAATAGGTATATTTTGCCAATCCGATTCATCTTTTAAATCTTTTAGGCTTTCGTAGTGAAACAAAGAACCCTAATAACTACGTCATTCCCCCCCCCCCCTTCCGTCCATCCACCTATCACGGCATCACAATTCTCATAGTTTTACCGCTATATGCATGAAATTGCAAGTACATTACTCATAAGGAAATCTCCTTTAATAAGAAGTAAACAATTTAAAAGAAAAATTGAACGCAGTGAAAGGGGTAATTTGTTGTGCATCCCATCGAACGGAATATCATTAACGTAAAATTGAAATACCATTTTCAAGCCACTTTGGGGAAATATTATGCTTTAAAATGATAAACAGTGCCTCCTCCTCTCTTTAATTTTTCAACTATTGCTTTAAAAAATCTCGAAAATTTCTAGATAATTTTTAATTAGAACTTTCAAGTAAAATTATTGTGATAAACCTCCATGTTCTAATATGATTTTGTGTGATTTTTAGGATAGAATATGGGAAAAACAGAATATTTTTAGTTTCGACATACCCGTCCAATCTATCTATCACTTTTTGTAAACGTTTTTTTATAGATTCCTTAATCGATACCTTAAAATTATAAAATCTTAACAGAGACATTTTTACCTTTTCGTGCATGAAAATATTCTTTTTCTTATTCTTTTACAGATTTGCATTTTATCATTTATTCATTTAAATCGTTACACCACTTATAGCTTACTCACAATACGTTAAGCAAGTTATTGTGGTACACAAACCATTACATATCAGACAATTAGACAAAACAACGGTCAACATACAATGAATAAATAACCAATTAAATACTGAGCCGGGCGTAATCCACTTAAATATTTCACGTTCTTGATTCTTAAGACGCGAATTCAATTGGAGAGGAAAACAATATAGAGGAAACATAATAGAGGAAAACAATATGAGATGGATCAATGCCTATAAGATAGCGTTAAGTAAATTAAGAGCGCGGATCGTAAACGGACGTCGGTACGGCTATGAGGAATATGAAATGATGGATATTTTCATACTCGTGCATAAGAGTTCATGATAAAAAACGATAGCATTTTACCTGTTAACGTTTTGAACAAACGCAAGGCTAGGTACATCTCTTTTCTTACGTGCAAAGAGTTATAGCTAACCATTGCGGAAAGGAAAACACGAGGTACATATGAGGATGGTAGCCATAATTTTTTAAAATAAATATATTTTCTTCAATATAATTATGTAAATTTTCTTATATGGAGACAAAATAACTGAATTTCTAATTTACTATGGACAAGAGTACCAAACGAAACCTTAAAGTTATATTAAAATTAAATTAAAATTCTACTGACAGTTTTTTTTCATTTTTAAGTGCTGCTTAAAAAATTTAGCACCCTTCTTTTATGTTCAACAATGGATTTGAAATATCTGAAATAATTCTAAATATAAATAATTAGAAATTTCAAATTATTCCGTTATCTTGCATTAACAGTTTTAAAAGATGTAGACAACTATGGAAATCTATTTGACATCTCTCAACGCGTGCTTGGCCGATATATTTATACAAGGCAAATTATGTAAATAATATGCATTAATACAGTAATACATTTTTTAATAGCTCGTATGACACACTCTTAGGATTAGTCCTTTCTCTAAAATTAGAATGATACTTTCATTATTGTTTGTAAACTTATAATTTTTTACATCTCGCTTATTGTAAACACATTAAAATAGGAGATATTTGAATATATTGATGAGTACACGAGAAACAATTTGTAACTCAATAAAAATCAATAGATAGTTAGCAGATTTTGGTTTTAAATTATTCGGAAATGTATACATTATTGTGGAAATTATAATTCATATATTTCTATTATTATGTCTTTTTTATTAGATGCAACTTATTGAATGCAATCAACAATTAAACGGTCGATCACCTGTATGCATATATTATATATTTTAAACTGTAAAATCTCGATTACGTTTAACGCTAGCGATTGTTGACCTTTGCGTTGGGGCGAATGAACGTGCATTCTAACCTTGATCAACAAAGGTGTCGTCGACTGCATTTGACTGAAGAACATAAATTTGAACCTGTTTTCCTTATACGATTTAGATGCAAAATATAGTATGTCGTAGATATTATATTTATATGGGGTCAGTTTTATGAACTTTTATTGTAAATAAAATCTCTATCGTTAATTAAATATAATTGACACATTTAGTTATCCTTATTCACTGTTTAATTTGTATCATCTCGGAGATTTATTACGATCAACGTTAAAAGAATATCCAAAATATTTAGTACATTTGGTTTGGATTAAGGTATGTTTTTCGTGAATAGTACTTTAACATGATTTGTTTCAATATTACATATCCAGTAGCAGCGAACTTGACTCGTTATCAAAGTCGTTTAACGATAATGTCTTCAACTTACAGCAGAGTAATGTACACACTTGTACCCATTATTTATCTTATTTCAAACCCATTATAAAATGATACCGCTTAGTAAAATTGAAAAACCAAACTGAAATTAGTCTTCTTCATAAATGGTATGAATTTTGAGCAGAAACTATGGGAAAATGGCTCGCTTGTTATAATATAAAATTATATTTAATATGAAAATACACTCAAAAGACCGTGGCAGTAAAGTTTTCATTACATGATTTGATTACTAATCATTTTTAAACGGGATGCATTATTTTTCATTAAAATAAATACTATTGTGAATTATTGTACATAAATATTTCACGTCAATAATTTTCACGTCAAACATCAACATGTTAGTTGAGTGACTTATAAGCACTCATTTGTTTGAAATATTAAATATTGTTTAAATTACACATAGTTATTATATAAGAGTTAAGATTTAGGAATTTTTATATTTAAGAATGAAGATTAGAGGCATATGAAAAATATGAGACCATATATGTCATAGTAAATAATCGTTATGAATCCAGAGTGTTACTAAACAAAGATAAAAATTAGTTCATTAAAGTTAAAACCAAGGATCAGGAAATGAATATGTGTGTGTGTAGGTGTGTGCGTGTGCATGTATGTATGCGTGTACGTGTACGCATACGTATGAACGTGTGCGCATAACTATGCACATGTTCGCGTACGTGTGCACGTGCACTTGTATCTTTGCGTATGCGTGTGCATATGTGTGTGTGTGTGTATGCATTTATGCTAAGATCGAAATACAAACAATTCATAACGTGTATGAGCACCTTTTAAATTTAAATTTAAAAGGTGCTCATAAACGTTATGAAGTGTTTAATATAAGTTTATATTTGAACTCCGCAAGTTTTTAAAAACAAATAAAACATATTACAGAAACAAAAACTTGTCAATAAAATTTTGAGTAGCAGTGCTTTGAAACGACTAACGTTAAATCATTTTTTCGTAACCTGTCATTGAAATTATTTTCTGTAACATCTAATATTGAATGAAAATAACCTGGTAAAGTCGCGGGAAGCCAATGGGTGCAGTGGATCCACGGGTGAGACCTATGTTCAACAGTGGACGTCTTGCGACGTCCACTAATGATGATGAGTTGGAATTGATATTTAATCGGCTTGACCGTTTTAAAATTATATTGCAGATATATGAAAAACGGAAATAAAATTATTTCCCTATCCTATCCTATCCCTATGTCCGGTAATCGTCACAGATACGCGACAGTGAGCACAGAGTACTAACAAAGCTCGGAAAAATCGTAAGTCCTGCCAAGTTCGTTACAAAGGATTAGCTAATATAACTTCTCTTCTTTTCTCCCCAATGTGCGTTGTGTCGTGATCAAATGACATTTGGGCAATGAATTAACTTATGTCACCGCTTACCAATATGTTGAAATCACTGGTTGTGCATTACAATGCAGAAACAAGATTCGGTATGATAACTTTTGAATGAGGAATAAGTATTTTTGCCGTAAACCATTAGCAGTACCTTGTACTTTCATTTGAAATATCAATTTTTTTTATTTCTCTTCTACTAAATATAGTTCAGTACAACTAATTTTTCTCTCGAAACTTCGTATGCCGCATTAAATTATAAATTATACTATGCACGGTATTATTTCTAATTAAATTTCACTGCGGTATGAAACAAAATTAATCGCAGTCAAGCCTCTAAACTCTAATTAAGGTAATTTTATATACTCTAAAATTGGATCGCCATATAAGCTAGAATAGAGCAATATAATAAAAATAGTAAATATAATAAAAAACAAATTTAAAATATATTACGTTTGTCAAACCAGTACCAGTAACATTATGCTTGCTAAACTGCTTTAGTTAAAATATTATAATGCTATTAACTGCACTTAATTTTTAACTCAGTATTTGTTTAATTTTCGATTTTTTATTGCAAAAGAATTCTTGTCTTTATAGCAGAACATTTCAATTGCCTATTAATTTTAAAAAGTTTTTATGAGCTTGGTTTTTCCCATATTCCTCCGAAGTAAAACATTGGTAACTATATTAATGTCAATTAAAAATAGGTCTTATTCTTATCTCTAATTCTCAATAATATTTCATAACGGAACACATCTCTTCTCACTTTATGAGTGTACGTGGTGCAATATTATTAAACATAATTATAATAAACAATTTGAAAGTAAACTTTAATAAATCTGAAATATTGTATTTATAAGTCGTATTTATGAAACACAATAGAACGTAGGGTAATTTATACTTTATAATTACTTTACATATTTCTATCTTGGTGATATAAAATAAACCCGGATTTATTACAGTTTCATTATGAAGTTTCTTAATATATCGTCGCTGTGGTGTGTTGGGTTGATCAGAATGCATACGGCCTTTAGCGGAGCGGCGCACCGCGGGGACACAGGTTCAATTCCCGACCGCTCGTCGGGCTTGACTGGATTGGTGTTCTGGTTGACTGTAAGAGATTGCTCTCGTAGCAATAAGTCCGTATCAAGAAGATATATCAACGTCAACAAATACAAATAGATGGTAAAATGATAACCATAAAGACACATTGCATGTGTTTTCAATAATAGACCAATACACACAGTCGCAAAGATAATTTCAATACCTTTACAAAAAGAATAGAATTACTATGTTAATAGTAATCTAAAAAAATAGTAAAAAATAGTGATCGAAATGAATATGGAACCATGCTGACATTTGGTCAAAAAAACAACAACTAATAAAAATATATTGACTGCCTCAAAAGTAACAAATTAAAAAGTCGGAAGCTTTTATGTATAATATCAATATCATTTTTCTATCTAAATTTTTCTCTCAATACATGCGGAATTACAGCCGTTACTTACAATGCGTGGCAGCGCGTCAACTGCAAGCAATGTTATCGCAAAGTTAAGATACATTAAGTCGCTGGCCCTATTGTGTGGTAAATTATATAAAGCACTGGGTGGACGCTATTAATAGGATGTCTGCGCGTCTTAATTATAAGTTTTTTCAAACCTGTTTCAAGTTGATAGTAAACATACGTAGATGATTACAAATCCCACAGTTTTTATGTTATTTAGGATATTTTATTCCAGTAAAAGATTTACATGGTAATAAAAGGATAAATTATATAAATGAGCAGCTTAACAAATGCAAATGATGCAATATAGTACATAGAACAAAAATAATTTCAGATTGATGTAAATTATTAAAGTACTGGAAATTGAGGTCTAAGATGAACGTTGCGAAGAGTAATTATATTAGTGTTCCAAACGAATGGTTGTTAGAGTATTAACAAAGATGGTAAACGGGGGCATAACCTAAAAAAGAAAATCTTCTAACACGAATTGTAAAAAAAAAATCGGAACATAAAACAGTTCGCAAAACACACCCGAACGTGAAAAAAGTCAATCAAAATACCATCCAACTACGGGGTAGATTGAATGAGTCTAAATATCCGATAATATTCTCTTGAAGACTAAAATATTAAAGTTATTCAAAAAGCATTCCGACTAATCGCCTGTCACAGACTGCAGCTTTTCACCTTTTTCAATAAAGTAAATTTTCCAATACTGAAAGTTTTATGGTTAATTATTGGCAAATACTTTATCGAAAGTTTGTTTGCTTCTTTGCAGACAAGATTTTGTTGTCATAATAAACGGCTTTGTAATGTTAGTAGATATTTCAATGCAATTAGGTAATAAGTTTGACTTGTGCTTGTTTGCTTTGTTGACAAAAATAATGAAGTCGATGTGAAATTTAATTGATGGACGGCTATGAAGACAACATGGCTAAACTTGATTTGGATTTTATTCAACAATTTGGGTCAAATAAATGAATAGTTAAATGTTATATGCGAATTTAGATATATATGCCCTTTCATTACAAGCAAAAAGAATATTTTGATCTCGTCTTTTTGTGCCAAATTTGTACGCTAAAGAAGAATCTTAATAGAATAAAGTCATGAAATTAAAATATTAAAATATTACATATTTCATATGACTCAATAGAACAAGTATGGATGTAACATTTGCACCTTAAATCAATTACATCGATACAAACGCCTGACAGTGTCTATTACATTTTTCATAATACAATTTTAAATTTCCATTAAATTACAGCAAATGTAAAATTTTATTTCACTCGATTGATTTAATAATAAGAAAATAAGAAAACTGACAAAAATAAAAAATATTCTTCAATATATAAAAATTGTTATATATATTTAAAAAAGTTAGCAAGAGATAAAAACATTAGAAGGTGCTCGTGTATAAATATGAGAATTTCAATGAGAAGTAGCATAACGTCGTTTTTGTTATTTAACTCGAATAATGCAGGATCAGATCAGGAAAAGTCAATATAAAAAAAAAGTACAATAGTTTCTAGGAAGGAAATACTTACATTTCCACCCATTGTGATATTTATTCAAGTTTGCATAATACTGAGTGATATTTTCTGTTGACAGGTTATCGACAAGTATGATATTAAAAGAAAATATTTCTTGAATACACATTATAAATCACATTTCTTAATGTATATAAATTATTAATACACGTAAACAACTACAAAAGTTTCGAAATACACAATAGTAAAAGTAAATTCTTAAGGCAATAGCTACACAACCAACGCAATAATTATTTATAAAATTTAGTAAATTATGACAAATTTACTAAATTTAACTATTGTCACTAAATGGAAATTAGGTAAAGGTTTTCCATGGTACAGACTCTTCCGATTTTTTAAATTTATTTACCTTGACTTTAGGTACCAATGGGGAAAATTTCAGTGCCTAGATTTCGAGAGCAAAATTAAAACCCACATTTCTAAAAAAAGTCGCACAAAGTGTTTAACCACTTGTTATGATATTTGCATCGATAATAAAGATATACAAGATGAACTGTAAGAAAAAAAATATAGCGATATATTGAAAAAAAATATTTTCTTTGTGTAGAGCATCCTACTATGTTCTATAGTATATTTTTTGACGTGAAACGTCTTTTCTTTCATTAAGTACCCCTTACTTATAAAATCATATGCGAAACATGTTGCTTCGATGATGACTATAGCTCCGTGACCGCGTGCCAGAACTGATTCATATATCATTGAAAATATTCATATATCATTTATATATCATTGAAAAGAGTAAAGTAGCTATTACTCATAACCTACTAGATAGCACCAGTGCGGCGTGACACATATCGCAATTTGGGCTAAAAATTGATGCTTGGAAGGCGGTCGTTTGCTTGTAACTCATCAGTACGTGTATGGATTAAGACGAAGGTTAACGTGTTCATTACGATTAGTTGCCCTCTAAACACGTACAAAATAATTGATGCACACCAAAACTAATAGCGTATTAAAGATGAATTTTATGGAAAATTCCAGACTAATTCGATTATGGCGTCTCCTAGATGTACAGTTACGCGTCGAAAACAAAGAAGTGGCCAAACAAAGAGAAGACGCGGCCACTACCAGTCGCCTCGACTGGACGGTCTCAAAACTGAGATAAGTGCAGGAGTCGCATCCGTACCTCCATATTGCTGGACAAAGCAGATTGGCCAAATGGCCCAGATTTTAGCCAACCAAGTTGTCTATATTCCCAATGTAGGCAGACGAGAGCTCCAGTCAATCAGTGGAGAATCAGGTGGGTAATTAGTATAGGTCCCACTGTCCGAATACGTCACCTCAACCGGAGCAATTTGGATGTTCGCCGGATAACTCTAGGTGATGGAAGTTGGCTTCGGAATGATTTAATATTGTCTTTATGAACGCGATTGATTGTAGTTCTTAAACGACTTGGAGGCCGTGACTGCATACATTGACGGCAAGTTTTAAAGATGTGAACATTTCTCACAGGGTGACTGCTCAAATACTGTAACGCGATAAAATTCATCGGGCTAGGGGGCGAGCTCCATGTACCGGTCGTTTTTGGAGATTTCAGCCCGTCGCCTATAGACTGAGAGCAGCTACGCGAGTACTTACGCCAACACTTTAGACTAGAGTTGACCGTAGACACGCACCATTGGACAATGCTTAGCGGCTTATGTCTAGATTTGATATTGGCCCGTGGCACGAACACCGTCTACATATTCTACTTCTCACACCACTACCCGATCTTCAATCTGCTAAGCATGCGAAATTCCGCCGATAGAGCACTGCCGCTGACCACGCTAGCCACCGACCACCTACGCAGCTCAAGGATGACTAAACTAGCTTAAGCTGTCCGCCTATTCATACAATAATTGGACTTATTTGTATATATATATATATTATATATATATATATATATATATATATATATATATATATATATATATGTATATATATAATATTATATATATATATATATATATATATATATATATATATATATATATTCCACTTGATTTTATTCATTTAACCTGTATATCGCTCTGCCATAGACATAATTGAGCCGCGCGTAAGTTTAATACGCAGTCAATGTTTCGTTTTCATTTGAATCGATTACAATGAAAGCGATTCGCTGATATAAACGTTTCACGTTATACTGTTGGTATCCCGACGTATGTCCCGACACAGCCCTACCTGTTTTTTATTACGGAGTAGATTTTACAACATAGTCAAAGAATTAAGTTATTAAAGAGTACACATATGGCTTAATTACTTATTATAAAATACTAAATATTTCTTTTGTTATATAATTCTTATAATTATCTTCATATATCAAAATTCAAATTAATTATTTGTTGAAAAGCATGTTACACATTAACAGATGCGGAATTTTGGACAGAAACTTCCGTAACGACGTAATGAACCGACTGTAGTTCGTAAACAATTCCTTTTATTTATTTACTACCTACGCAGAATTCCCATGGCGTTATTTGCAAACACCGCGTTCAAATATTAGGGCGCATTTACATTATTCTGTAGGCTTTTAAGACTAAACCGGATAAATGTATATTAAGTCTCCGGCTATGGCTTGTCGTGTGGCGTAATATTGTTTGTAATTCGTACTCTTATTTACTAAATATAATGAACATTTATTTAATAGTGACTTTGCTTTACACACACAACATGAAGAAGGCACGCATACAAGCACGCCCGCACGTACGAACGCACTCACGCACGCACGCACTTACGTACGCGCGCACGCACGCACGCACACACAAAGGCGCGCGCACATACACGCATACACTAGAACATTTCTCAATTCTCATTTCATTCAACATTTATAACTTTTCTCAAAATCTATGCCATTTTAATGTTGAAATTTCTTACATTAATACTAAAGATATCATCGTCACCATTATACATGTATGAATTAATACATGTATTAATTTAAACGCCCCATGACTACTATTACCACAAAATCTCTTGTATATGCACAATACCAAGTTAATAATTAAAAACGTGTGAAGAAAGCAAAACCTTTCAACTCAAACTCTTTACCAACCATACGTAAAAAACAGTCTTCACGCACTATAAATATGCCTCTAGGCACTGCCCACATTAAAAGCAAAATACAAAAAATAACCCAAGTAAAGTATGCGCAAATAATAAATTGAAACGATATAGCAAACAATGTACATGTTACGAATTTATTTTGAGGAAGCCTCAATTGAATTGCGGGATAGTATAAAATGGCTTGTTTTCTAAAGTATAGGATGTAACCAGGATACCTTGAGAACTCAAAATGCTTACGAAAATTTATCCAGGGCAACCCAGATAACCCTAAAAAATTGGACGTATCCTAAGAAAATAGGATGGTTGGCGATCATATCTCAATGGGACAGGTATCATCCACGTTGCTTCACGATACTCATCGATTTGGTGCATTATCTATCGCTGGTCTACAAGTCTGACGATATTCTTCAATTCCCCAACATAATCCACAGCAGGGTTTGCCTCATACCGTTCAGTGGCCTCTTCTCTTAAGGGTTAAATTCGTATACTTATCAATAGAAATCCTGTTGATATACACGAGTTTATGGCTAAAAGTAATTGGTTCGTTTGCGACGGTAAGGACTCTTATTTTGTGCTAAATCCGAAATTCAATAAATCGTTTTAGTAAACCTTCGTAACATATTACCTAGGGTCAAGATATTCAGAGAATATATGAGGCAGCGATTGACGGTAATTTCGAGTTGTTTCGAAATGCCTTTTACTACCTTCCTTGTCTCACGCTTAATATCATAAATTTGGTTCTCAGTGTCATTTTCCACGCTTGACGCAGACACTGGGTTTTGTTGAAACAAATAAAAAAAAAACAAAAAACAAGAAGACAAGTTAAAGTACAAATGATCATGTATATTTCTAAAGAAAGTATAATAAAAAAATTTATCAATTTTCTCAAGAGAAATCTTAAGGAATTTTAATCTTTGGGAGTCTTAAGGGAATTTTGTTTTGAAAAGTTATATTTATATTCTTGTTGTGTGTAATATAAAAAAAAATAAGTTTAGTAGTATAGAAGATCACTAAAACTTTATTCTGAACTATTTCAAAAAGGAGTCCATTAAAACTATTGGCAAACTTATAAAGGTATCATTATGTTATAGTGCATTTTTTTTTAGAAAAAGTGACATTTTGAAATTTATGTGATTACAATTTTTTTTATTTAGCTTTTACATATTTTAACATTCACTAATGTTAGTCGCCCTTACAATAATTCATAAGAATTGGAATTAGTGCCTGTAGGAAATTTTGTTAAGTTTTGTAGCCACCCAATAAAGAAATGAACGTCAATGAAATCGGATACCTTCAACTATGTACTATAATTTATTACATTAACATTTTTAAATCATAAATATTAATATATATACATATATATATATATATATATATATATATATATATATATTAAATATATATATATATATATATATATATATATATTTATTTATTTCCTAACTTCAATTAATTTATATTGCAATTTTTTACAAATTTCCTTACGGCTATAAATCAATGTAAAACAGATCCCGAAAGAAAAAGTAAAAATGAATTAAATGCGCATTTCGAAACACTTTCGTTTCAAAATAATGCCATTTTCTAAAGCGTTAGAGGTAACAAGGCTTCGACTACTTTCAATTAGAATTTTTGGTCGTTCACACAGGTTTTAATTAAATAATAATAAATTGTTGCAAAAATAACATGTGACCTTACACGCATATTCGACAACCAAGCAATAAAGTACTGTTCCAAGAGTAACAATTAAGTGTTGACACGCACTAAGCGATACCTGTTTCCTAGACGTCTAGCCCAAACAACACTTCAGCATTCAGTGCTCGGACGCGGAAGTTCGGGATATCTAACCCTCTAGGCGATTGGCGGTGGAAAAAAGTGAACGCGTTCGGCGTGCGTCTATTTATAGACACGCTCCACACGGCGTCCGTACTGCCTTCTACTATCTCATGTGTCCTTAATCATACATCTGTCTCTGTCCGCATCTTTTGTCCCGTTTTTATGTATTGCCATGTTTATTTTGGTTCAAACTGTTTGAGTACAAAAGAGCACGTCGTGACAGAAAAAATCATTTAGTTATTCGACTTCTATACATCAAATCTTATTTTTAATTAACCGAGCTAGTGTCAAGTACTCGCGTCGGTAAATCATTGCATGTGCCTATCTATACCTGTGAATGGTATAGATGAAGTATAATTAAATAAATAGTGCGTGAGCTAGAATGTATTTGGCCGTGTATCAATCACATTTCTGCGCAACATACAACGCCACAAACATTGCTCACGCATAGGCATTTGGTGCATGTGTAAAGAGGTTTCACTGAGGTCATCATGTTGGTTGTTGTGAATAATTTTAAAGCCGTCGCGTTTTTTTAGTCACCTTTCATGTAATATTATTATTTATTCAATAGTTTTCTTAGTTTATTGCCAAAAGTGAAAATTTAAGTTTTATCGGGATGAGAAAAAAACAAGAACGTACTTTTACAAATTCAATAATATTATAAATTATTAACGAACATAAAGCGTCAAAGTAGTTTCACTTCATATACGAGCGTATGTGAGTAAGGCTCAACCCCTTTTTAGCCTAAAAAAGTTCCGAAAAACAACCTTAATCTTTATCATATTGCCGCCTCCACTTTCCGTCGCTTTTTTCAGTATTTTAGGTTCATTTCCGCTTTTAAAAGATTCCATGCATTTAGTTTGCGATCTAATGAATTGAGATATTTTGTATATATTCGTATTTCATAGAAAACTCTAACCTTGCTAACTTTTGTTCTATTTCCAGTAATAGAACTTTACGAGCAATTGTTATAAACAGCTTTGTCTGTACGAATTGTAATCGGATGATGATTAAATCACCTAATGATAAGTCGGATGATCCTTGATGAAAAACCGACAATTGGTTTTGGTCACAAACAAAAAGTAATTAAACAAAAAGAGCGCTAAGGGAATTCTATTTGCAACATATGCCTTCCCGCTAAGGTTACTCACTCGCTGCTCTGACCTTCCGCCTCACCATGTATTCTCACCGCGTATGCCTCTCTGCCACCATGTATACGCCTCTGGATTTGGGCACGAGCTGATCGATATTTACTGGTGAACGCTTCTTATTTATTGTTATTATTACAAATATTATGGAGCTTATTTTTTTACTATGTATCATTTTTCTTCTTCTTTCCTACAATAAATAACTATTTTATTATGTAATTATGGAATCTCCTAATGATGATCCCTAAATGAGGTATTGAAGGTAATAATATACTGAATATGTTTTGATGAATAGATATGTTTCTTTTTACGTATAACGAATTTAAATATTACGGGTTCCATTTTTAATTTGTGATTAAGTCGTGTTCTACCAGATAATATAGCTACTATAACGGTACTTTAGTGATTCAAATTGATTTAACCCATTCTACATATAAGACAAAAATTAATTCTGTCAGTCAAAAGTAAGAAAATAACGCATATTTAAACCTTTATTTTCAAAAATGAGAACTAGATAATGCTTTTCAATTCACAGCTGCCAGAGAAATCGGCATTTAATTTTTTTTTATTATGAACCATATTTCCAACGTGAAAAGTTTTAAACATAAAAAAATTACTTATAAAATTGTTTCTCCCTTAAAATTTAATTTGTTTCTTCATAACTTTTTTCTAATAATAATTAAGTGAATTATGCTATTATAAGTATTCATCAGGTATCGTTTGAATATCAAATGTCAAGTACACTCGCTCATTAGGTATCGTTTGAATATCAAACAGCAACTCATCAGATATCGTTTGAAAAACACACATCAAGTACACTTACTCATCAGATAACGTTTGAGTATCAAATATCAAGTACACTCACTTATCACATATAGTTTGAATATCAACGCATCAAGTACACTCACTCATCAAGGATCGTGTGAATGTCAAACTTGACATATACTCATTCACCAAGTATCGTTTGAAGATTAAGCATCAACTACTCTCACTCATTGGGCATCGTTCGAAAATTATTGACATCTAGCAAATTGAATTTTTTATGGAAATTGTTACCACTAACCTGTACTATATTTAAAATAAATCTATTATTGGAATGAATATAATAATAACTTGACATTGTATGCATATAGTTGAGAGTATAGTAGTAATAGTTCCAACCAAAGTTACTTAATCTACGAACGAATTAGAATTTTTACAATTACTTAAAAAAATTAGTACCGAATATTCTTTTGCACAAGAATTGTGTCGACGATGAGAATCACGTCAGCGATCTTTAGAGCTGGGCCGCGGTAGCGGGGCTTCCGCTGGTGCTATAGTTCGTGCCATCGGGAAGGTATTTCTTGAGCCACTTTGGTTGTGAGTGAGGCGGCAAGTTCCAGGTTTATGGCGTGTGTTGTTAAACATGTAATCATTGCTATATATATTTCATTTGGCATTCAGTTTTGAAAATTAAATATTTTTTCAAATAGAACATGTGTCGACACTGAACTACCGCTTCACAATTCAGTGAAGATTACCTTTCAGTGGAATTAGGCATACTAACTTGTTTTTCTACTATGTTTTTTTTATATCGGGTTCAGATTTTTTTATAGCTTTGTTTATATTGTTTCAGATCAACCCAGTGTTCTACGTCATTTGCAATCACAACTCACCTACACTGCAAGAGTATGCAACAGCTATATGCAGCAGCATGTTCAACATATCATATTTGTTCAGCTTTACCATATTTGTTTTGTTACAACTGCGCATGTTTACAAGAAAATGTCTTTTTTATTCTTAAACCTTCTTTTAGAAAATAAGCTTTTAGTGTACTATATTACGTTTTCTGTATTTGTAGATAATTTTCTTTTTATAATTTTTTTTGTTAATACTTTTCATTACAATAGACGCACGATGCCTCATAGAGAAATAAATATGCCTATCCCGTGACACGGAGTCTAACTATTGTGGTTGTTGTATTTTATTATGTATATTTATAAATATATAATTAAATAAAGACATGATAACTAAAAATCCACCATATCAAAGAGACAATTCTTCAAGTTTTGCTGAGTTAGAGACATGTGTATCCTGCAGCCTAGTGATAAAATATTTTGTAAAATTGGTACAGTAAGCTAGCATTCTATGGATTTCTGAGTATATTAGGCAATTATAATCAATAACCGTATAAATAAAAATCGATTTTACTAGTAACTCAATGTCTTTTATATTCTAACCATATTAGTTTAATAATACATAATTATATTTGTAATATATTGCGCATATAAAATACTCCGCATCACAAAACAGTTAATGTTCATATTTACATTGTATGACAATCGCAAAGTAACGTGTTATCTATACTATGAGGGAATATATAACAGCAACTTTTCAATCTCCTAAGTGGAGCATCGAAGTTAAACATCTACCGGACTAACGTAAGACATATTGTGACTTACTCATGCGAAATCTGAGCTTTAACCTAGAAAGATGAATAAAACATGCCATTTTGACAAAGGTACTCAGAAAAATCTTTTGGCCAACGAGAGATACGGATGACACATATCATATACGAATGAACCATGAACTGGAAGTACTGACGGAGCAAGAAACCATTGTTACGTTTTGTAAGTTACATCATTTAAGATGAGTGGGTCATCTGGAAATAAAACGCCGGATAATGTGGTTGCAAAAATTATAACCAGATGGATGCCGCAACAAAAGAGACCAAGAGGCAGGCCCATGATACGATGAATCGATTCTGTTGAAGAAGACCTCAGGAAGATGGGAAAGTTCACCAACTAGAAAAAAGAGGCGAATAATCAAGGCAGGTGGGTAGTAACTATGGACGAGGCCAAGATTTACAAAGGGCCCCTGGAAGAAGAAAGAACATTACTCCAACATGCCATATTTTACCAACGTATCGTCATTTTCATTATTTTGCTAAATAATTCTGCTGAAAACTAGACTTCTCGGATTATATAATCCGAGAAGTTTTCAATTACGTTTTACTTTTCTTTTACCCAGTTTGTAGCTTAAAATTTAGACAAAACGGCAATTGAATTGTTGAATATGTTAAAATTATTAAAATTATTTTAGTCCAACGCATCAAAGTACACCACTGTAGGCCATAGCAAAAACTTAGTCAAGGAGCATGTTAAGAGCAATAGATATTTTGTTAATAGGTATTTTTTCCTTAATCTTAAACACAGATAGATATTGAATAATGATTAAAATATTAACGTTATGTCAATCGAGTTATAGTGTTTTCCGCCCATTAAGTTTTAAAATATCAAATGAAACATAAATTATGAAAAAAGAACATTAAAAATGTAAAACATAAATTTCACGAAGTTATCAGCTAAACGCAAATATTCAAAATTACCTTTGCAAGCTCTATGTAAATGTTCATTTACAAATTAAAATAATAATAATAATAAAAGTTCATATTTAGATGACGTTGCATAATTACCACCAAATCAGTCAAGAGTACATAAATGTTCATTTACAAATTAAAATAATAATAATAATAAAAGTGCATATTTAGATGACGTTGCATAATTACCACCAAATCAGTCAAGAGTACGTAAATGTTCATTTACAAATTAAAATAATAATAATAATAATAATAAAACTGCATATTTAGATGACGTTGCATAATTACCACCAAATCAGTCAAGAGTATGTAAATATTCATTTACAAATTAAAATAATAATAATAATAATAAAAGTGCATATTTAGATGACGTCTTATAATTACCACCAAATCAGTCAAGAGTTAGGAAGAAAGTAGTATAAAATATTACTTTTATTTTTTAAAATAAAAGGTTTAAAATTAAAAAAATATATTTCTTCTTTATTCGCTTATATTATAATTCATCTCGCATAACAACCGAGTAAAATAATATGATGTCAGTAAATAAGAAATTGAAATTTTAATTTCGGAAATTCCGACACGTAAATAAACCTCGCAATTCGAGGTCAATATGATACTAATAACGAGTACTTCGCATCTTGAGTATGAGTACTTCGCACCTCGGTACGAATAAAATAAGTAGCTTGAGGATTCCATACATGCTTAAGTATATATAAACATTAAAATATTTAAGTAAGCATGATGTCCCTATTAAACAACTTGCAAATTTTCTTATTTTCGATTATGAAAATATATTACCTAGCACATCTTTCGCAGGCGTAAAAATACCGTGAATTTCTTAAAAAATATTTCTATCTTGTTACTAATAACCTTCTTAATATTTCGTATTTTTATTTTCTCTCTTTAGTGTTATTTTTTTAAATACAGGGTATGAAAATATTGGAACGGAATACTTTAGTTTTATTACTCTGGCTTTATTAATATATATTATTTTTTTCCCATAACGACTAATTATTTAAATATAGGAAGTCAGAAATATTAGAGCTGATATATTTAAATTTTCGAGCTTCCTATATAATAAATTTTCTTATAATAACCCAATCGTCATTTTTCGGCAAAGAGAAAATTAAAAAACTGATTTATTCTCTACTCAAATAGGCCTTTTTAACGATATCCCACATATTCATGCAGAAAAGAAATTATTTTTTCAGCGTCCATTAGCATATTTGATAGCAACTTAAAACACAATTGTAAGTAATTTTAAATAACATATATGAATATTATATTTCTGTCTTATTTCTTTTAAAAGTCAAAATATTTAACTCACGAAATATTTACGAAAAAAATGTTTTTCGCTTTGTAATGCCTAATCTTTTTCTGATTAACTTTACTTTAAAGAGAAGTCATTTCATTATGGAAATGTAGTTACATTGTAGCTGATGCATATATTGCTGGTTAAAGGTTTGCGATTATTTTAATGATTCTGGTAAATTAGTATTAAAACTACAAAATATGTTTTTAATTCATGTATTAAATTAAGCTACGAAATAAATTATAAAAAAGAAAAGTAATGAAAATAAATTAAAAGTAATTTTAATAATCGTGATAAATTAGTTTTGTAATACAAAATATATTTTTAATTCTTCTATTTTTTATTAAATTAAAATACAGAATTATCAGAAAAAATATTAAACAAGCAATACATCTATAAAAAATTAAATAAAACAGTAATACAATAAGCGTCCATTTTGTGGAGAATTCAACTTTTACACTCAAACACTTGTTTAATAATGCTGGGTATTATTATTACGAGGTTTTGTGAAGTTCTTGATGATATATTAAATTCGCTATTCTGTAACGTATTTCCAACTCTCCTTACGATGACAGACAGCAATTCTGAGCATTTTTAGCTAAACTCCTTGTTTAAAACTTCTATGTGATTTAAATCCGATAATTATGATAGGAATATCAAAGTTCTTAAAATTCCTGCCATTTATTTTTCCTCAAAAAGAAACGACATCATTTTTAACTCTGCTTAAGATGATTATCCTAATGAATTATGAATCCATCATTAATTAAGTAAAGGCAATGTACAGAAGTAAAATCAAATAGTTTGATTTTAGTTCTGTGCATTTTTTTCTTCTCTATTAAATTTATTTTTACTAAATGAACCATTTTGATCAAAACACTACGAAATTGGATTAAGCAGTCCAAAAAGCTTTTTTTTAATTTCCTCCCCATTTCAGTTTGTTTAAAGATCACTTTAGATGTTTTTGTTTTTTTGTATTTTGTAACCGAAGTATTTATTTACGATTAGCCACCTGCCCGAATAATTTGGTCAGTAATAATAGAGCGGCATAGATTGAAATTATTTTAAAATATTTCTCAATCCGTTAGAACTAGTAAGGCTGACATTGGGAACAAGACAAAATGTTAACCACAATTTTCTACTGAAAGCAATATTAATGAAATTTGACTACATTTCCATAAACCAATGACATTGGATATACTGATTGAAACTTGACTACATTTTCATAGTCAATGACAGATATCAATATCTAAAGTAAATTATGTCATCATAAGATATGGAGTCCACTAAAGATTATCGAGTAAATAAAGGAAACAAAGAAATATTAAATATTGAACATTATGCCTATTTTAAGGTCAAATTTAGATACAAATCATGAACATTCTTACTCATGGAGAATCATCAAAATATTATCAAAATATTAAATTAATATAACAACATATTTCTTAAAATAAATTACATCAGCCTCCAGCAAAGAGAAATCTTAATGGAAATTGTCACTGCTACATCGTCGAGCTACTAAGTGTTAATTGACTGAGCTGTAAATAATGTGTCTTTTGCCAATGTGCTAGTAAATGTGAAATATAGGTTAAGGTATGGTTTCCACGGTTGAATTCACATTTTTATGATTGTTTGAATTAACTGATGTATATCGGTATTTTTGCTTATTTATAATTATTGATAGGAAATAGTTAATAATGCTAATATATTTAGTTGTATTTAAATGTATATATAAAATATTTTTTCATTAACTATTGCGAATTCAGTACAAACAAGGTTAGTAGTAAAATAATTAATTCGAAATCTTTACTTTAATAAACTTAAAATTAGCGAAATACTTGAAAATAACGCTTGAATTCAAAGGGATATAAATAACAAGAAATAGTTAATCTGTAAGATCCTTACTGCAATACAATTATTAAGTTACTGTATGGCGTTTGCTTTGAGAGTTTAGTAATCGATACTCTAAATTACAGTAGTGTGCAGTATATTATATCCACTAAAATATATCTTATATTTGCGTTCCCATTGTTAAAATTTTTAATTAGATGACTGATGTGGTATTTTATAGTTAAATTGTTACTTATGGGTCTATGGCGAATAAAATTAAAAGAAATTTTTAAAAAAACATAAACTTTTAGTAAATTTCAAACATTTAATCAAGTAAGAAACAATTTTTATTTAATAATAGTACTATTTACAGAAAAACCAATATTATGTGTGATTCCCTTTTGCAGCGATAAGAGCTGCTATTATTTTGTATCTGCACAACTTTTGGCCACTTCTTGAAGATGTACATTGCGATTCCAAACTTTTATTAGTTTCTTTATGAGCTAAATTTTGGTAGTAATTGGCGTTTTACTGGCCTCCCTTTCATTAACTCCCATAAATTTTCTATTGGGATCATGTGTAATAAACTGCAAAGTCAGTCCAATACAATTTTTTTGGTATCAGCTTAAAACTTGCCAACTGCATTTGCTTTATGGCATAGAGCTCCATCGTGCATAAACATTTGTTATTTGCCATCACCGAACCATTTAGAGAGCTGAAGCAAGAGGCGCTCTTCTAAAATTGTTTTGTATTGGTGTTGCTTCATAGTCTCATGTAAAATTTGAAGATAACCAACACCTTTAAAATTACTTACAGACTACGTAATGATGGACGTAGGATGTTCCACAGTTGGAATTATACAGTCAGATTTTTCTTTTTACCGGGCCTTATTTTTATAAATTGTGATTTATCAGTCATGACCTGGAAAATTGACTCACCAGAAAAGCAAACCTGTTCAATAAGAGAAAGTTCTTAATAACTAGTATTTTCATAGCATGTATAGAAAAGAAGTATGAACACTGTTGATATTTATCTTTTTCCAATCTTCAAATTTTTATACTTTCGAGCCCAGTTCAATCGTTTTTTAATCATAGCTTGAGTAAGCTTAGGTTTGTTAGCGGATTTTATCGCTATTAATCCAAATACTGTAAATCGACGTTACACGGTATGCTGAAATCTTGAATACTCTTGTGGTATATAAGTTGCGTCAACATATTCTTTGGTATTTCACGATTTTCTAAATACGTGATATATATCACATATTTTTCTGTCGGTTCTCGTAGTTCTTATTAATTTTCTCCCGTAGTTGCTTTCACGCTAGCTGTATAAATTGCTGCCAGAATCAATTTTCTTTTTAAATATTTGTTACTGAACTGATTGGTACTCCCACTATATTAGCTACTGCATAATGTGACAACCTATTTGTCTTAATCAACCCTGATATTTCGTTAATTTTCCTAGCTGGCAAATGGAACCTTCCCAATATTAATGAAGCACAACAGACAGAACTGCAGAATTAGGTTGAAACCCGCGGTCAGTATTAAATTTAAGGTAGCACAATCACACCATCCTGAATTTTCTGCCAAAATTATGAGATAAACAACAACACCACTATTTCAATGAATATCATAACCAAAAATTTATTGCAATGTAGTTTTTAATACTTAAAACTAAGTGACCTATTCCAAGACCTTTCATTGTCATTCTTATATAAGAAATATATTTCACAAAATAGACACACGATTCTGAATTTTCTCCCAAAAACTGAGATAAAAAAACAACACCGCTCCTTCAAATAATACCATAATTAAAAATTCATTATTATTCTAATACCATAATTAAAAATTCATTATCATTCCAACAACTTTCACTGTCATTCTTATACCAGACACATGTAAACTTATTGATCTACCTATCGAGATAGGTCAAAGGAACATTTAGCCAATTAGTAACGACTCCAGCTTATGTGCGCCATCTATTACAATTCAACGAAACTACGTCATTAGTCACATGGGCGTTTGGATACGACCGTAGATGAAGCTTTGTCCTGGCGTATGTCTTATTTTAATAATTTTTCAACCAAATTATCAAAAAGTTGTTCTCATTTCCTTTTTTTGATTATAAATATATTGATACGACGATGATTATATTATTTAGAATTTGTGTAAAATTTAAAAAAAAATGTAATTTTGAAGTTGACATTTAATAGCAAAAGACAATTAAAAAAATAATATGTAGTTAAAATGGTATTATAATGTAGATGCATTACTAACGATTCAAAATACGTAATTCGGGTAGTTTAAAGGTTTCAACTTTTATTCTCCAATCAGTTTGAGTTTATGCCCTGTATCGGATGGTTGTCTTTTTATTAATTTTTTTGACTGTCCTTTGTTTTACACAAACACTCCAAAATATAATCTTGCGTGATGTGCATATGTTTGACGTGATGTTATATGATTATCGTAGGAATAATAATAAATATATTTTACCTCGCAACAAGGTTACTTAATATTTATAATAATCGATAAAATTACAACCGGGAAAAAGGTTTATTTTTTTAGATTTTCCCGACTCCATTTTTATAACGTGCTTATAGTTGTAGGGCTGGTAAAGTGATTATGCAATAACTTATATATACATAATAAAAAGATCGAGATTTAAAATATAAAATTTATCGTAACAGAAATATTAAAAATGTTGTAATATGATAATATTTTCTGTAATATATATATAT
This sequence comes from Druceiella hillmani, assembly GCA_039881145.1. NCBI lineage: Eukaryota > Metazoa > Arthropoda > Insecta > Lepidoptera > Hepialidae > Druceiella > Druceiella hillmani. Next base: position 24,625,162 of record JAYKKI010000005.1, read on the forward strand.
ATATATATATATATATATATATATATATAAATATATATGTATATATATATATATATGTATATATATACACATACATTACATATATGTATTCACAAGGCACCACGTAGTGTTCGTAGATGAGCGTGTAGTTGGACAACGAGAGATAGATAAGTAAACCAACTCAATTCTAAAAAAGAGCAACGTAAATATTTGTTAGAAAACTTTCATGTAAATATGTAAAACTGGGTTTTCAAATTTTCCACATATTACAATCTAGAGGAAAATAGCATAGTGGTTTCAAATAAGCGACTATTGGATGTTTTCATTAAATAAGAATAATTGAAAACATCATATAAACTCTATAAAATAAATGAAACTTACACAAAAATGTATTTAACAGTTAAATCGGTATTGTATTCTAGTAAACATATGTTTATATGATTACAATTTGAATTTTTTTTATTTATTTCTTTGTGATTTATTTATCTACTTCTATCTTTATTTTTTTAAACTCCATGCATAAGTTACAGATTTCAACAAAGTACTGGACATGTGAATGCAAATTAGTGCAAATAGTTATAAAATAATAATGAATAAGCATACATTATTAACAAAAACATACAAAACTGAAACACATATAAATTTGAATAAATATCATTTAGTGATTAAATGTGAACTACGAAACGATCACGTAACCCTATTTCTGAAGCGGTCAATGGAGCAGAAAAGAATATCTAGACTGGGTGCATCTCGCAATACTGGGTTGAATAATGTAAGTGCGCGAAAGATAGGTGAATTCTATAGAATATTACTACTAGGCACGTGAAATAAATTATGACATCGTTACCTCATGTAGCAGCCAGGAGCATAAAGCCCTACTAAATTCAATATCAAGAGGTTATCAACGTAATGAGTTAGTAATTGAAAAAAAAGTATGTCAAAATTAATTTTCATCATAGTTGAAGGAGTTGCATCCGACCATACCCCTGTAACTTTAAAGAGGAAGAAATAAGGATTACGTTAGTACATTTTATAATGTAAAAATCAAAATTTTCTTCATCAAAAGGATACAAGTAGATTCATATGGAGACTAGTTTTTAAAATTTTCTTCAACAAAAGGATATAAGTTGATTCATACGGAGACCAGATATCTGCATTCGTTTCAGGAATGATACGACCGAAAGAGTTAAGCAAAACAACGATACACTCGATATCATGAAAATGGGAATGGCATATGACTAACCTTAGTACCTTGTAGGCTTTCTGACAGGGTTTGATGATGTAAGCGTGAAATGTAAAATTATTCATAATTATACCAAGATCCGTTACGTTTGTAAACACACGTAAAACAATACATTCGAGATTCGAGAGTAAAACCGTTACGTTTTATAAACACGCGTAAAGCAATACATTCGAGATTCGAGAGTAAAACCGTTACGTTTTATAAACACACGTAAAGCAATACATTCGAGATGCGAGAGTAGAACCGTTACTTTTTATAAACACACGTTATGTAATACATTCGATGTTCCAAAACTTGGTTCGATGTTAAATTGATGATGTTAAATTGATGTTTGTTGTTTTCATCGTGAAATGGACAGTTTTCATTTTATTTGTACGCGAATTACACAATTTAGAATTATATTTAAGAGACTACAAAATTTTGCAGGCGTTAAAAGGATAAAATAAGAAAGCCTCGGTAGATGATAAAATTATTATAAATAAAAAAGTAAAGTTGAAGAGACAAAAAAGGAAATACGGGTGGAATTATAAAACAAAAGGTTTTTAGAGACTGTATTTAATTTATATTTTAACGATAAATGTTTGCCGTCGGCACATAAATTATTTTATTACGCGATAACGTATGAGTAAAAAAAAGATGTGTTTTTTTAAATAAATAGCATTCGTACATATTCTGAACAAAAATTAAGGCTGTAAATCGATATAGACATAAATCTAGATAGGAAACTTATTTAAGTGAATTAGATATCAATTGTGTGAAATATTTAAAAGCTAATTAATCATATTTAATTTAATTCAAAGAATAAAATGAGACTAACAAAATGTCGTACATCAGACGTCATATAACTAAACAAAATTGAAATTATCAAAAATTATAACTTTCCTAAACCAAGTTACTTGAAAAAATGATTTTTAAAATAAATATGATTCGGGTACTCAGAATTAATACGTAGAACGTAAAAATTGTTTTGTACAACTGAAAAAAATGTTTTTCCTTTAATATTCATCGCGATTAGTAAAAACCCATTACTTAAAGTATCTTTAAAAAGTAGTATTTTAATCAAAGTCATTTAAATACGATTGAACGCTATCGATTTTCGTCCTATTTAGGACATAATTCAGTTTATTAACTTGAAAAATTTTATAATTTGAAACACAAGTAATAATGTTTACTTTATTTATAATTTTCTTCAATAACTCGTGTGACAGTACTGTATACTTTATTTCACCATTTGATATTTTACTGCAACTTAAATAATGAAAATTGAAAAATTACGAAAGTATGTGACGATATAAAAATAATAATGTGAAAAGTAAATAGCGAAACGTTCATGAATAAACAATATGTTTCATAAAATCCCCTTTTTGACAATTTATGGATAATACAACATCAAGTTTTTAATCTTTAGTAAAAGTCAATTGAATTTAAAAATAATACACCATTTAAATATCTACATTCAAAAATAATAGTAATAAACCTACTTCACAAAACGGCATTAACTACCAAGATCAAAGCATCTCTTCTCCGTCGTTTATATGTATGAACAATGCCATTAATCATGTCTAAAGTACAGCAGCCTTGAAATTCCGGTATTAGAATATTGGAAAAAATCAATTGAAATACCAATCTCAATTCGAAAACAACTGGGAGTGAGCCAACTTTCGATAATATTAAAGAATAAAATATTAAGATATTTTAATAAATTTCCTGTCCCCACAACTACCTCCAGGAAGACAATTTGGCTTTTTATTGTTTCTTATGAAGCGAACGTGAAAATTTTTAGCCATAAAATATTCAGAAATAAAATTGTTTCATAATGGTGAACCTCTTTCATCGCGATTTTACATTTAAAATAAGTTGCTTTATTTATGGTATGAAAATAAAGCAAAGCTGTTTGAACTATAGAATAACACAAATTAACTTGAAAAGTAATTACTTGACTTGGAGTCGAGCTCTGTACCCGCCGAATCCGTTATTAACTGAACAGCAGATCGAACGTGGCCCTCTCTCTATAATTTACTAGAGATATTCGAGAAACGTTTATAAATCTCTAGGAATCGATTGAAAAAATGATTGAACGATTGAAAATTCAAACGATTGAAAATTGTTTTAGTTGCCAAACTAATAGTTTATTTACGTCTATAATAAGTGAAAATCTATGCCAATGACAAGCAATTCGGAGCACTTCAGATCTTTAAGTGGCGGAAAGTAACAAACGGGTAAACATTCGTTGTTTACGTTTGATTTGTGGAGCTAACTGACCTTTACACTTGGAATTAACATAGCCTATTTAAATAACAAGTTATTACAAAAGTCGAGATATAATAACATGTAAGGCTTGAAATTTAGAATTCAGCATTATAACGATAATTAGATACTTTAATTAATTTCGAGAAATGAACTCAAAATAAAATTTTGAAATTTTGAGTTATTTTTTTCCCTAAATACAATGCAATTTTTTTGTACATTATAGTTGCGAGTAACTTAGTAATTGCGAGATGCTGTGGTAGAATTTCGACATTAAAATATCTTTAAACTTGGTTCCGACTGTTGAAAAGCCAAATGTCGCGCCCTAACGAATGACAGTTTCTCTTAATATAATTTCAAACTGCAATAAACCATGTCACATAAACATTAAATTGAAACATGAGAAAATGAACACAAACACACACACACACACACACACACAAACATATATATATATATATATATATATATATATATATATATATATATATACAATTCATCGTCGTATATCGTCGTTAGAAACTTTACTACGTAACGTAAGTTTTCATGAAAACATTATTAAAGGAATTTGACATTAAAAGATTTAAATTAATATTAAGTGCAGCGTACATCGATAATTTTAACGTTCATAAGGTTCGGAAAGCTGGAGGTATGAATATCACATAGGCAAAACATAAATTAATTATTTCCTTAAAGTAAAATAATAAAATTAAATTAATATCTGATATTTATAGTTTTTTTATATTGTTTTTTTTTTTATTTTCAATTAGTTCAAATAAAAACGATTTATTTTTTGTTTCATATCTGCCAGGCGTTCCATGATGGCTCACAATTTCTTTTTCGTTTTTTACATAAACCCTCTTAAAGAAATAATCCTGACTAATTTTTTTACACTAATAGAGCACATTACGGATTTACGGAGAAGTGCCACGCCGTTTATAAATAGCGACGGGTCCTTATTATTGTTACTTATAACACACAACTTATTTTGTTAGTCTTTACAGAATTGAGTATTTCCCATCATTCCGGAAAAATACACCATCCTTAAGTAATAACAAAACACCGCACTTAAGGCGCGAGATAGTGCCGTACTGTTTTGCTAATGTAAACAATTTCTTATAATACTAGCGTGACCCGTGCAAAGTCTTCGCATTATTTATTCCATTATGAAGCTCAGATGACAGATCAAACAAATATTTTACTAAAATTGACATATAGAGGCGCAAGTATCAAAAGCATTGAGCTAAAGCGCCACTTTATTTATACGTGAGTGGATTTGAAATTAAACAAACATTTTACCGACCGTCAATCATATTGACGTTGAGCCGTTAGATGGCAGCATTGCTGTTTTGTGTATATAATTTTAATAATTAATTAATTTGCAAAAACAATAGCAATAATAAATTTTTTAGTTGTGGATGCCGGTAGAGCAAGCAATTATCTATAAAATGATATATAATTTATGTGGATTAGTTGTGAGGTTTTTTCTAAAAAGGGAGAGTAACATTTTAACCTTAGCGTATTAATATATATGATGATGATGATGATGATGATGATGATGATGATGATTCATATTTTTAATCAAATTTGAACATAAATAAATTTTATAGGATATATGTGGTGGCGCATATCAAATAAAAAATATATAATTTTCCAGAAAATTGTTGACGCTTATTTGCTATTAATTTAGATGGCCACTAATATTATTACCGAGGGAAAACTCTTACTACTAGATTTTATTCTCTTAAATGAGTTAGTAAATTATCCTGTAGTAAGATATGAGAATGTGTTACCAACGTATAGAATAATAGAAATTAAATACCATATTAGAAATGGAAACTACGGTAAATGAACGTGACAAAGTTTACACTACTTTTATTCTTTCTCGGACTTTTTTATTTCGAATTTTGTGCTTCAGACACTCCAAGTAAAGTTTTCCCTATAGCTTGTCAAAATTAAACATTAAAAAAAATTGCGCTTTGATATTACATTTCGATACTTTCACATAATATCCATGTTATGTAGTTATAAAACATAGTAATTGTTCTTTATTTTTTTTAAATAAAAACATTTTATTTAAAGGTATTCTTGGTTTTAATTTAAACCTTTATTTTACAAATCATTAATGTTGAATATATAAATTATATTTACCCACATTGTTAATTCAGTTTCTGTATTATGAATCTATTTAATGAAAATTATACTCCATATATATATAGATAAATATATTAAAAATAATACTAGATATCAATATTAAAAAGACCTTTTCAAGGATATTCATAAAACAAATATTGGTATTTATTATGATATTATAATAGTATACACCAATTTATGATGATACTCTAATACCAAATATTGCAAATACGTTATGTTTCTTGTAATATATTTACACTTGACGTTCTTTGTACGAAATCTAATTTAAATTTAATATACGAGAGACCACTTGCATTCATTTTGTTTGGTCTACTCTAATTCCAGTTAGAGAGTGGCGAACTTAGAATCCTTTAAGAAAATGTCAACATGTTACTAGAATTAATGTTGCTAGAATTAATTAATTTTGTTCACATATATCAATATTTAATTTATACTATGCTCGAGTAACACTTTAATTATAAAAGACCAGGTATGGAAAGGTCAAATAAAATATAAAGTGACGTCATTAATTTTAATGAAAACTAGGCACGAGTGGTATTAAGCAAATATTTCATACGAATGTTGTTTTGTGGAATATAAATATTTTTAAAGGAAAATAAGATCGAGTAATAGAACTTTATCAATAAAGTGGGTGGTTTTAAAAATAGCATCAGGTCACTTAATATTTCGTTCTGATTTTGTTAGTCTACAAGCTGCTGAGTTCAATTAGTCGTTGTTATTTACTCTATTATAGAGGTTTAAATTACATGAGGTATATTATTTGGTTTCATAAGAAATTGATTTACCGTAACATGACGATTTCCCTGTAAACTGAAGATTATATTAACAAAAAATTACTTCGCCTATCTGGAGTGTTTCTTTCTATTCATCTAACTTCGGTTTAGCGCATATTTGCTTAGTTTAATTTCTCCACATCCGGGAAATGTCAACAAATAATATTATGTTGCTATTCACAAATATTTTGCTTTCATATCAATTATTCAAGGCAGCATATCAATTATTTATTTATTTAAAATGTATAATTTACAAATGCATCGTTTGCGACGAATGTACGGCTATTAGTATCTTTCTTATCTTAAAATTAGCTGATGCCCCATATTTTAAAAGATTTTACAAAATATAAAAATCAATAGATTAGAAGTAATGGAGGATGAATAAGATGACTGTAAAATGCCTGTTCCGACATGCAATAAACTAGGGTTCTGAAGTTTCTGTCTCTTGAAATTGTCTATACACGTTAATTAAAGTGATGTAATATTATTTCTACTTTATTTAAATTCTTTACCACGACCTAGGTTTCATTCTATGACAACATCTTCAGGCAGTGGGCAATTACCAAGGATTATCATACAACGAAACCTAGGTCGTGGTAAAGAATTTAAATAAACTAGAAATAATACTACATCACGTAGTTTCATTTAGTTGTTAATAATGAATTTCTATCAAATTAACGCCAAATATATTCAATATTAGATTTACTTGCCAATTGTAATAAAATATTACGATTTAGAATTTTTCGTTTTCCGTTTCATGGTAGAGGCATTAGGGGAGTTTCGCAAGTGTGACTTCAAATGAAAAATATTTGATTAAACCTCTATTTAATTTTAAAACGTCTATGTAATTTTGATATTACTCGATAATATCAATATCATGGAATGTGCGAAAAAAATTATGTTTCACTTCCGTTTTCGATTTATGGAGAAATAAAATAAATCAGTTTATAATATTTTGCACCCTAATTAAAATCTCCACATGAAGCATCTACTCGGAAAAATTCACATTGGTCTAAGCTGCGGAAGGTTTGAGGCTATTACAGAGATTTTATTGGTGATGAAATTCTGAAGGTCCCTTTTTTATTGCCAAACTTCCATAAATAATTAAAAATTATAACAATTCACTAGTCTCCGAACTAACGAAAACGAAATATTATACATGCGCTACCCCATAATTGTAACGAATTGAACATTGGAAAGACTTGCTTTCACAAACTTTTAATGATCAAAACTGGAGACAAGACCTAGTTTCTACAATACGATCTTGGAATTAAAATTCTATCATTTGAATGAAGGCCACTGAAAGAAGGAAATCCCAAAAATGCCATAAAATTTCAAAAATGTTCTTAATCATCTGAGGGAAATGGCATATTTCTGATTATTGATAAATATTTCTCCAAGTTTCTAATCTTGTACTGAAAATCTGCCAGCGCCAAGGAAGTGTGGAGTTCCTTTAAAGAAATCGCCTCTCGTTATTCTCTTCTTTACAGTTCCCGTTAGCTCAGTAAGTTTTAAGTCATTGATCTTAAAAGTATGCAATTTTTAAGGCAACTTAGAACCTTTAGTACATGAACAATAAATAAGAAAAACAAAATGTACTAACATTAAATTTACGAGACATGTAATTTACCAGATTAAATTTTTAACTCAATTCTCAAATTAAAAATTAATGATTCCTAAATGAAATGTAACGACATTTACGTCAGTGATATTCCTAATTCATTTGTTCGAAGGGTGGATTGTCTCAGTAGGTCTCAGTAGTCTGTGGCCTATGTAAATAAGATTTTATATAATAGATAGACAAAGAATAGACAATAAGGAATCAATAAGGAATTTCCATAATTAGTTACGTTACCATGAATATTATATTATCGTTATTTTTCCTTAATATCGCATTGTAGGGAATGTGCCGTTCGAAAATAATTTTATTGTGCCAAATGTGAATTTAAAATTAAATTTTATTTCGTGAATTTGTGATATTTTGTCCCACATAAATAATTTCGAAAACGATTTATATGTTTACGTCAAAACAAACATTGCTTAATTTATTTACTATTGTGATTTTTACATTATAAAATACGAGTGGAACTCGTTCTACAGGATTTCCATAAACACTTAGATCATATTAACATTTCAATGTATGTAGTTTTCTTTCAAACCCTTTACAAATATTAATATTATTTTCCCCCAATAGTTTAGAAATATTAATATTATTATTAACCGTCTAAATATATTGCCTAGAATAACTTTCGAGGCGTAACTCAAAAACTATGAAAATTAGAATCATTACTATAATGTTCCAATAAACTTTTAAAGTAAACTTCTAGTTATATGTTTTTTTCGTAATTATGTATTTAGCAGTATCAGAGGTGGGGATAGTGAGGTTTGATGGACTTTTTGAACAATATCTCTGGAATAATTTTAGAAAAAAATTGAAGAAAAATACTTCGGGATTCATATAAATTTCTCAGAAAATGAAGAAACTTGATTTGCTTACTATGAAATTACTACATATGAACATTTGTGAACTTTAAATTCTGAATAATATGCTTTATTACTGTGCCAAATTTTGAAGGTCTACCTCAAAACAGTTTCTAAAGAAAACAATGTTGAGATTTTCGAGAATATTTCTAGCACAACCTTCTATAAAATTCTAACTATATTTTCGTGCTTTTCCAGATTTCTATTCAAACTTTTTCAAGTATTAACCATTGAAACACATGCGGGTTAAAATATTTTACCAATACGTCAATTCAAAGTTCCTACATCAAACGATGTCTAAAAAAATGGCTGTGACAAACGGGTATAGGGACGGATACATGAGTGATGTTGTAAGGATTCCGTTTTTTCCCTTTTTATGTGTGGAATTATAAAATTAGATTATTGTATCGACTTGTTTATTACATTATTACTTTACTATAGATATTGATATTATCTTCCCTCGTTTTTAGAGATTTACTTATGTCAATATGCAAAATATGCCAGTAAAACTTACATAAACATATTATTCTTAATTTTTTTTCATATTGAAGGGAAGTCATACATTCTAAAAGCTTCCTCATTGCATGACACCAAACTTTAGATTAAGCTGCACTTTTACGGTTGAAGTATACCGTTATTACGCACTATCAAATGTCTTAAAAATTATATTATCCCCATTTGCTTGTCATACTTTCCTCCTTTCTTATTAGTTAAGGACTTTGTTAAAAACTACCATATACGATACTCAGAAGAAACCTCAAAAACTTACCTGATTAATTGCAATATTTTTCCAGGTGAGCATTGCTTTTTGCATTATCTTAGATTATCTATATTTAAGCATTAGCCAATTTTGACGCCAGTCATGTATTATGTGAGGAAACTCCTATTTTTTGCTAATTTTTCAGTTTCAAAAATTGTTTATCACTATTTATAAAATAACTTAAATTGTCTTATTTTACTCAATAAAAGACTTATTGAATCAAATTCACAGAATAAATTAAAACAACAAATCAGTAATCAATATAGAGTGCATACCCAGGCATGTGGTCCACTGTTTTACGAAGTGAAGGTAAGGTCGTTCATTTTCTTTAATAATCAGGTATACGCGATGCTATATCCGCTTGGTAAATAATCTATGACTGACTGAGACATGTTACCCTTTTAGAGAAATATATTTACGCTTTACATTCAACACGCAAAACGGAGTATATAATGACAGCAATTTCACTGTGTCCTTATGAAATCACCTCGCATCTCTGAGAATATTTGTATCCTTCATAAATAAATAACGTCACGTCTCAAGTAACCGCAAGGTTATACGAAAGAAGGTCGACGAAACCAAGAATCCTTTAAGATACTGTCAACAAAACGGTAGTGTGAAACGTGCTTCTAATTCTAGCTTCGTAATATAACCACTTAACTCACGTTGAATGAATATTTTCATCATTTCACTATTATGTGCTTGTTCCTCTGTCTCGTAATTCAAAGACCATTAATAAAATTTAACTGGCATTTGAAGATAAAATGAAACCATTTTTTTAAACTTTTAATATAATACAATTTTTTTTGAACCAGAATATACATATTTCTGCGCTATACCATTTTTTCACACTCCCCATCAAACTGATTACTGTAAGAAATAAGAAATATTTACGTAGTTTTATTACGTAAATGGTACCGTTTATGTAAATAAACATATTTACGTAAATGGTTGATGTTAAAATTAAGCAAAATCTAGCTAATAGAAGTCCTAGAAAGGAATAGTCGTCCCTCACATTATATCTCTAAAAGTGCCTGTGCCAAATTTATACTTTCAGTATCATCACGTAAATGCAATGTAGCACACCATTATTCTTAATGTAAGTAAATATTCATAAATATGAAGAATACTTTTTATTTTTTGATAATTTTACTTTTGAAATTTATGTAACAATATAACTTAAAACTCGTTTGCGATGTTATTAGATAAATAACATTTTCAAAGCAAAATTTCTGTACTAATGGTAACAAAAATTATATTTTTAATGACCTTTATTTTCAATTCAATTTCCCCATAAAATCGTGCACAAGCGTTATCGAGTACTAACAGTTATAGTCTTTATTATGCTTATTATTACCACAATAAATCAATGACTCGTAGATAACCCTAACGAATTACACTGCCATCTTATGAAAGCATCCAATGTTTGCTGAAGGCATATATTAACAATAAATTACTCCCATTTGTCTCACGCATATCACTCCTCATCTTAGTACCCGCCCGTAGAGTTACTTTCTTTTTCCACTCGGAAAATAGCAACCACGGGGTAAATTGGTGATATTATGTCGCTATTCAAGTATATACGTATACCCTTTTCGGGAAGTTCTGAATTGTGTAAATGGTGAATTGTATTAAACATTTTCTTTAATGTAATATAGAATTTTCTATGACGTTACGTTTGAAGAGAACAAACTCTTAAATGCAAAGTAAACTTTCAGCTAAATCCGATAGGAGATGATGGAGACTGCAAGTCGCGAACACATTTATATTCACTTGTGCGAATTTAAATAAATCTTTTATAAAGTTCAAAACTTTATAGTAGCATTATTTTTAAACATCATATGTCGTTAAAAAAACGAAAATTTTGAGTTTTTTGCCATGATCTATTTACTAAAAACATTTAATTCTAGAAAATTCTAGAAAGACTATAATACTATATATGTGCATAAATTTTGCTATAAATAAATTCAGCTTTTTAGTTCTACTGTGGTATTACTGACGGCATTATTACGATTTGTTTTTTGTTTACTTGTAACAATATCATTATATGAAGACCATAAAAAAGTTATAATATTCAAAGTTCTTCATCGCAAACAATTATAGTGAAAAATGATGAGATAAAACATCTGATAACTATTTTGTCAGATTTATGCTGGATGGCTTTGTTGCAGAATATAACGAAGGGAAGTATGTATAGGCCAAAGGTTTGCATACGTTGGTAAAAATTAAAAAAATTATGGCTATAAATTTATGACTTGCTTAAGCCCTACAATTCAACTTTATGGAAATAATCATAATATTTTAAATGTCGACATTCTAGAACCTACATTACTATTGAAATCGGTTTCAAAATTTGACGACAAGTTTAAAGCAAACAAAACCCTAAGACAACTTGAGTAGGGTGATGGGAAAACTCATATTTACATACCATAATCAAATCTGTGTGTTATTAATCTTTGTGTTATTGTTTAAGTTTTATTGCTTTTATAATGAATTGTTTGTATGATGAGAAGAAGTTAATATGGAATTTTCAGAATGGTGTTCGTGAATAATTTTGAGGGAAATTAATTGCAACTGAGAATTTAAAGGGTAAAAAAGTTGTTTTCATTTATTTTAAAGAAATAAATTTTTTTTTCAGAATCTTTACTTTCATGCTAACTCAAAATGATAAGAGGGCATTGTATAGAAAAGTAAGTACAAAGTTAAAGTAGTGAAAGGTATAGAAACAACAATGTATTTCCCAAGATTCCTCTGGCTCACCAAAAGCATTCTCGATAGTATAGAATGAGATTTACTGACTTGATAATAGAATAAACATACACACAAGACAACACACAAATAAACACAAGACTCATAGCGTCAATAAACTACTTAATAAACCAACATACAATATCTAACAACTGTGGAAAGGTATGTAAGAGATGTCGGTTTAAAAGGGTGCGTATCAATTAGAAGGCTTTTGTTACGGCGTATAAATCAAAACATCTTCATTGAATTTATCATGTTATATTCGAATGATGCAACTGGCAAGAAACAAATTAAATTTAAAATAAATATTGCACCAGTAAGTAAAGTTTACCGTGCAAAATTAACTAATGAATGAAAGTAAAATATAAATTCTTCTCGAAAATCTACTCTAGTAGTATTTAAAATTTTCTCTCTTCAGATTTCGTTTAAAATATTACAAACCTAAACATTATTTCGTTTTTAATTGGAATTATCTGAAGAAGATTTGAAATGAAAATTTAAAGAAAAACGAGTAAATTCGAGAGCCGACATTGATTTTAGGATAGATATTTGAGGGATTCTTCTTATTCTGTTATATAATTTTATTTACCGAAATAATCCTATATTTTACCATAATGCGGCCGTCGTCGTTTGATTATTGAGGAGAACGCTGTAGCTACAGCGTTCTCCTCAATCGAAGCGTACCGGCAGTCGGATTTTAAGCACAGAGGGCGTTGTTTTGAATGCTAAGAGAAGTAGGGTAATAGATAATGTATCCAATGGTTGATATTTTAATTTGTGCGGTGAGTCCTGGTGAGTATACGGTGATTGTTGTTCGTCATCGTTACTAAGTGTGCAAATAGATTTCTAGTGGTAAATTAAGATGGTACTTGTCTGTCTGTTAGGTGGACTGTGAATGCTTTACTGTCTCGTTTTAGCACTTGATGAGGGCATTTATATGGTGGCTCTAAGGGTCTCTTAACTGCGTCGTTGCGTACTAATCTCGGTTTGCTAGTCGAGCTATCTTGATTGCATTGAGCACATCCTGAGTGCGGTTAATTTGAGTTGTGGATGACTTCATTTTGGTGTGGATAACTTGAGTCGCTGATCGCGTTACGTTGTTTCTCCACGTAGTTATTATCTAAGTACACTTGTTTATTGATAGCTTCAGTAAGGAATTCACCTGGTATTATAGCTGTAAGTTAGTTCCGTTAGTTTGGTGCTTACCACGCTTCACATATATAAGGTGGCTCGTGAAACGAGGATTATGGTAGTTAGTTCGGCTGTTCATGATGTTTGGCAATTCAAGCGTATTATCTCATCTTATTTATTAGTTTGTTTAGAGTTACTCGTACATCATTCTTAATGGCTAATAACATGACAACCTGATATTCATTTAATTATGATTTACCTTCCACAAAATTTTATTGGTTGCGTAAAACCGATTATTAAAACCGTTTACTCGGTTTTATTCGGTATTCACCTTTCTCAGGAATCCAACGATATGAGATCAAGACACTGGGTCACCCTATTGGTAGTATCTTGTGGATGTATAATACTTTTATCTCCATCTGATAACAGTACTAGCAGTAATGATCTCAGATGCTGTTTGCACGTGGCCATTTATCACATATGCAGTTAGCACGTGACCATTTATTAAACGGTGGTTGAGTGCGCATGTTAAAAAATTAATTTTATTGTTGAAACTGTGGTAGTTTAAAATAAATTTTATAATTTTTAAAATAAATTTTTTAACTCTACGCATAAATATGGTCTCTCTGTCTTTTTTCGCGTTCTCTAATATACGGTCCAGTTTATTCTATATACAATTATATATAGTCTTATTATCGTGTCATATATTTCTATTTATTTCATTAAATCAATAAAATTACTTCAAAGTTATTGAGATATTTTTATGATAGGATATTAATATTTAAATTGTTTAGAAACTTTACATCTATACAATTAAAATTTTTATTCGAAAATTAAAAAAAAAACTATTGTTTATTTAAAAGTGAATGGATTTTCTTTAACTGAGTTCTAATATTTCAATGAAATTTTTGGTTCTGCATTTTTTTAAACTAAATTTCAGTAATAAAACTGATTGATATTTCTTAAAATTATAGTAATGTTTTAAATTTAAATTAGTAACATTTTTTGTATTCTGAATTGTTTATTTTTATATATTTTTTATTCCACATTTAAATGTTTGAACTCTTTTAAAATAGAACGACTTCAGACGTTTCTAAAATGTAATATGCAATATAAAATATAGAAATAAAATGTTCAACGTTACTAAAAATTATCAATATCATTTATAATTTACAATTAGTAAAAAGAACCATTGTCGAAAGCAAAGAACTTTCATATTTTATTTTCTATTATTTCATATTTAATAAATAAAGTTGTTAATTATTAAAATTATCACAAAATCCTATATATTTGTAAGGCGTATTAGATTAAATATATTAATTTAGTATATTGATTAGAAATGAAATGGAGCTCTGCTTCTGTTTCCGCTAATGCGAAAATTCCGTGACAATTGTCATATCCGCTTCTGGTTCTGCTTCTGCATATTTTACAACAGACGTAAAACGGAAGGACAGCACAATCAATTTTACTTTTTTTATGATGCGTGAGGTCACGAGATTTTGACTTGTTGAGTAATTTGTTTCGAATTAGTGTACATGAGATCAAAACCAAAGTGAACGAACGTTTTTTTGTTTCATTTTAGTCATTGGGTACGTAATAAATGCCCGTTGGGTAATGTGTTCTTTATTGGATTTCCGTGCTTTATAATTTTTATATTGTTTCACGTCTGCTGTTACGCTACTACAATAATTATTCCGTACTCTGTTTTATATAATACGTGATAGAGTTTTAAATATGGTTAAAGCATTACAGTTTATCTGATAGATATTGAAGATTTTTATTGCGCCATTCACGATATTCATTGCTGCATTAAAATTTGTACTCAGACAGAAGAATGGCTGGAGTAACTTATCATTAATTAAAAGAGTTGCAACTCATCTCAACTATTTCCTGACGACACAAGAAAAAAATCAAAAATTATAAACGGACAAGTGCTGTACAAGACTGTTCAACTGGGTAAGTACCCCGGATATCCATATTTCATTTTACACAACTATAATAATTATATCTATTTTTTTCATTTTATATTCATATCTCATGTATTTTCTTTCACGTATTTTAACTGACTTCAAAAAAGGGGGAAGTTATAAGTGCGACAAATATTTTTTTGGATGAATGTATACTTATTCCTTTGAGATTTCTGGACCAATTAGCCTGATTCTTTTTTGTTTGAAATTATATATCAATAATGTGATCTCATATACAGTGATTATCTAATGATGGGTCCCGAAATGAAGAACGGGAGTCCCTAAAAGATGGTAGTAAATCAACTCTGTTTCAAGATATTTACCACTGATAGTTATTACTTCGCAAAGTAACTACAACATTGACCAGGTTATGGTATGAAGATAAGTTCCGGAGGTGAATAATGGAACTCCTTAACGGATGTTATCAAATAAACCGTGATTCAAGGTATTTGCCACTGGTAGTTACTTTTCAAAGAATAATTGCACTATTGACAAGATCAAGGTCTGATGATGAGTTCTGGAGATGAACAATGGAGTTTGTCAACGGTTGGTGGTAACTCGACCGTTATGCAAGTTATTTGCTATATTGGTAATTGTTAATTTGACAAATAACTACACCATCGACCAGGTTATGGCATGAAGATGAGTTTTAGAGATGAATAATGGAACTCCTTAATTGATGTTATCAAATCAACCGTGATTCAAGATATTTGCTAATGGTAGTTATTACTTTGCAGAAAATAACTTCACTATTGGTCAGATCAACGTCTAATAATGAGTTCTGGAAATAAACAATGGAGGTTGTCAATGGTTGGTGGTAACTCAACCGTTATTTAAATTATTTTCCATATTGTTAGTTGTTACTTTGCCAAATAACTACAGCATCGACCAGGTCAGTGTCTGATAATGAGTTCCGCAAATGGAACTCCTTAATGGAAGGTAATAAATCGACCATGATTAAAGATATTTGCTGCTGATAGTTATTACTTTTAAAAAATGTTCACACCATCGACCAGGTTAGATTCCCATGATGAATTCTGGGTATGAACAATGGAAATCTTCGAGTACAGCAACCGTGATTCAAGATATTTGCTATTGGTAGTTGTTATTTCGCAAGACCTGATGTTGATCTTTGGATATAAAGAATAAAACTCTTCAGCTGAGAGCTAAACATTCGCAGCACTATCGTTTTGCACACATATGTTGTTGATAACTAAATTTAGATAAAGAGGAAGTTATCTCCTTACTAGCTTTTGCCCGCAACTTTTAATAAGAATACAGTATTCTAAGAAAGAAAATAGCTGAATATTAGGTATATCGTAATAATTAATACCATTATTAACCAGTAAAAACTATAAAACAAAATACTTTTCAACAAGAAATAACCGACTTCAAAAAAAGTAGGAAATAAAAAGAAAAAAAATAAGTCCAACTAGATGACAATCACAATAAATAACTAAGTTATATATTTTTAAATTTGTGCCAGCACTGTCGACCAACTAAAACATTTTTTGATTAAATTTTTTTTTAAATTATTAATATGCCCTCTATTAAAATATGTTGTGCTGTACTGACAGTACAACGTATTTTTATAGAGGGCGTATTAGTAATTTAAAAAAAAATTTAATTAAAAAATGTTTTAGTTGGTCGACAGTGCTGGCACCAATTTAAACAATAGAAGTTTCGGTATTAAATTTAAATTACAAAATAAATAAAAGTATAAACTTTAAGATCTCCGGTAACTAGTCATTTAATAGATAAACAGTTAACAATGCATTATGACTATTATTTATTCGAGGTGTAACAGCACATTTTATATAATGAAGCGTTTTTGAACAATTAAAGTTTCCATTGAAACCTCAGTAAAGAAACAATTATGACACTTGCTCCGATGGATTGGTTAAATGTTGAAAAATACGTCTATATAATGAGGCATTTTGAAGAAGTCAAAAGGGAATTAAGCAGTTCTCAAATTTCAATTTCGTCCGTCATACCACTTATACAAATTATTATGAGTACTTTGCTAATGGAGGAATCTAAAATTTACTGAGAAAATGCCTTTAAGAGTATTTAAAAATTTATGAACGAAATGAACGCCAGATCTAGTGATTTGGGCAACAATTTTTACATGTCATTTTTATATATTTAGGTCCACGATACATAACAAAAATTTTTGTAAATATTACCTAATACGAAGTTGAAACAGAATGAATTACAATTTTATATATAAAAGAAAAGGACATTTTATATGATTGTCCTCAGTCTAAGAGATAGAAAGAAAAGCATACTGTCGAAGCGCTCAAAAACCTTACTTAGCCTTCGACGATTAATATTAACCAATATTTAGAATTGTTGGAATCTATGTTAATTTCAGATAGTGAAGAAGATATTGGTGACGACCTGGTAGTAGAATATACTGATTATAAAACAAGTGTTGCAGAATTTCAACAAAAACAAAGACTTTAATTAAAGGAAAATTCTTTGACATGGTGGCAAATGAACGCTCAAAAATATTCAATTTTATTACCATTAGCCCTCATATTTTCATCAGCTCTACCTAGCAATATTGCAAATGTACAAATGTTCAGCGGAGCAGCTTATTTATGATAAAAAAAGGAGCAGAAGGTTCCAGAACTTTTATTTTTAACGGTACAATTTGCCATTCATAAGTTTTAGATATTAATATTTATTATCGCATTTATTACATAAATACTTACCCATACACTCACTGTTTATGTAAGACTTCTTTTAGTTTTTAAATAAACAATGTAAAAATAAATTCCTTTTTAGTATGTACTAAGTGACTTCTGTTTCGGTTTCCGTTTCTGCTCTACTTCCGTTATTACTTTCACTAAATATCTGTTTCCGTTTCTGCTTCCGTTACGCCACTTTTTTTACATTTCTTATATTGATCCCAAGATCCTTATCCGGTTAAGTTAATTGGCGTTTATAGTAACACGAGTTACATATAAACGTGCTGCATCTAAATTCACACTATACTAAATATTATAATTGCGGATATCGAAGTGTTTTACAAAACAGTTCACAAATAATAAAATCATTTACAACTGTTGTAAGAATATACCTACAACAATAAGGTATTTCCGTACTAGTTAATATCAAAGATAAACATATTACACGCTAGTTAAATAACGGTCAAAACATTAATTTAATTTGATTTTGCTTAATATTATACATACAGGTACATAAATGACACCAAGAAGAAGAAAATATTTCTATAAATTCATCTCATATTTTGAAATAAAATATTATTTTGTGGGCTTACTACATACTTATTATTACAGTTCACTTTACACTTCGTAAAACTTTCATTCACAAGATCTTATTTAAACAGCATAGATTACACGCGCGCACCTTCATCTTTCAAAGCTCAGCAAAGTCACTAAAGGGTCAGGTGCTTTTGAAAAAGTCTATATAAAGTACGACAATATTTTCGACTACATCCCAAAAGCCTTTAATGTCACTTTTAGCCATTTGGGTGACAAAGATGTGACTTGTATACTTCATTTAATAATTAATAATTTTTGAGGACAGGAGTATCAATTTTTTGTGAAAAAAATTATTTCGAAAAATCACTCAAGTTAATTGTAAGTTAAAAGCATAATTTTAAAATTTGGAAAAGGTTAGTAAAAAAATAAAGAAAACAACGGCCATTTAAATGCAGGAACATTGTTGTAAGTGAATTTGAGGAATTAACTATCCAAAATCAAAAAAGAGAATTCTGTAGTCGTTAAGCTAACGTCAGTGAATTACTCTAAGGTAATTGCAAAGTTAAAAATAGTGACCATTTAATACAATCATCTATTGCAAAACAAAATCCTGTTGACAAATAGTCCAACAATAATATTTCCTAGAATTAAGATTTACCTTCACAATTCTTAAATGAAAAGAGCGATTCAAGATGTTCATCAATATGAATGCGCAGTAGACACTTACTGTCCAACATTTATTATATGTTATTAAATAGATCTTCTAAAATCCAGTTACCGTTTTATTTTATTTTTGTCACAAATAGTCTGCCATCTGATTTTTCAAATATATCGAAAATCCGAAAAAGTTGCTACTTAAAAATGTTTTATTAAAACTTTTTAAGTAAACCGTTTCGATTAAAATGTATCAACAATTTTAAAAGATATAAACAACCACGATTCCGTACTTTGCCTAATAATGATATGTTATTAAAAATTATGCAGATGATAAAAGATCAAAACAACTCAATAAAATTGAGTCCAAAATAAAAGTCCCTGGAAACTAATAATGACTTCCCTACGAATTATGGAATAGGATGCCATTGGATTGCTACAGCACCAACATAAGCTGCAAGCAATCCTATACACAGAAAACATTGACATATGTCTTATATCAGAAATGCATTTTACTAAAGAGTCCTTTATTAGATTCAAAAGCTACTCAACCTATTATTCAAATCATCGTGCTAACATGGCTCGCGGATGTAGTGCTGTTATTATTAAAAACTAAATCAAACACTTTGAAGAAGAAAAATATGTGACTTGCGTTATCCAAGCCACAATTGTAACGGTTGAGACAACTAAACAAAAACTCAGGGTAAGTGCAATCTATTGCCCACCTAGATATAATATTTATGCAGATGAATATATCACACTTTTTAAAAAATTAATTGTCGCTTCATCATTGGAGGTCAATGCTAAACACACCCACTGGGGCTCAAGACTAATCGATATAAAGGGGCGAGAATTATACAGGCTGCTGTCAGTTATGGATGCAAATTCATGTCAAATGGTAAACCAACATATTGGCCTATATATCTTAATAAAACTCCAGACCTAATAGACTTTTTGGTTGTTAAAAATTTGTCAGCAAATTATATTAAAATTGAAGAGGGACTTGGCATGAACTCTGAACATTCTCCAATTTACCTAATGGTTAGTGACAAAATCATTTTGAAAGAACAAACATTAACTCTCAGTAATAAACAAACAGATTGGATTTATTTTAATTACTTATTAGAAAATGATATCAACTTGATGGTGCCGATAAAGACTGTTGATCAATTGGAAAAAAGAATTAAATGCTTTTACCGCAGCTATTCAAGGAGCTACCTCTAAAGGGCTTAATTATCCGAAAGAAAATAGAGTCCTAATATCAGAAAAAAGAAAACTTAGAAGAAAGTAACATCAGTCAAGAAGCCCACATGATAAAACTCTGGTTAAAAGAGCTACTAGACAACTAACTACATAAATAAAAATACATCAAACAATTATCAATCAAAAAAATTTTCGCGGAACTTACTGCAGATAGCAAAACTTAATACTCACTATGGAAAGCTACAAAATATCTTAAACGACCGTTAGCTCAAAAAATTAAAAACAACCTCAATGTGAAGAAAGCACCTGGATTTGATCTAATTACAGGTGACATACTTAAACAATTTCAAAGAGAAGCTCTGGTTAAATTAACTACTCTGATCATTGCCTGTATTTGACTAAACTATGTCACAGATGCGTGGAAAACAGCTGAAGGTATTATGATACCAATACCTGGCAAAAATCTAAATGAAATTTAATCATACCGACCCGCCTCACTCTTACCAATCATGTCAAAACTATTTGAGAAACTAATTTTAAAGCGTCTCAAACCTTTCAGAAACAACCACTCGACAATCGATCAAGTACATCGTATTACTGATGCTATTGAAAAAGCGATAGAAAACAAAAATGTATGTTCTACTGTCTTCTTGGATGTAGCACAGGCATTTGATAGAGTTTGGCACGAAGGTCTACAACACAAATTAATATTACTTCTTCCCGATGGTAGAAGTGCTACCAACTATTAAAATCCTATCTGACTAATCGACACTTTCGGGTTAAATACGAAGACTCGTATTCAGACTTGAAGCTGATTAAGGCTGGGGTCACTCAGGTTAGTGTTCTAGGCTCAGTTTTGTATTTGCTATGCCTTAATGATGTTCCAACAACGTTATATAGTACAATAGCCACTTTTGCAGATGATAGAAACGAGACAATATAAGAATATATTAAGAAGAAACGCGACGAACTTAACATCAAGTTCAGAAAAATGTTATGGGTTGCTTGGTCGTAATTCTGAGCTTTCAACATACAACAAACTTATTTTGTACAAGTAAGTCCTACGCCCAATTTGGAGTTATGGAATATAGTTGTGGGGCTGCGCCAGTAAGTCTAATATCCAAGTAATACAAAGATTCCAAAATAAAGTGCTTAAGTGTATAGTTAACGCGCCTTGGTATGTCCGTAACTGTGATCTCCATGGGGATCTTGAGATTGAGATGGTAGACGATACTATTAATACATTTGCTAGTTCTCACCAAAAGAGATTTCAAAACCACATTAATCCAGAAGTGTCCAGACTCTCAAATGTGCAAAATACTTTTAGAAGACTCAAAAGAATAAAACCTTTTGAGCTTGTTAGACATTAGAACGCTAAGTGATTCAAAGGAAAATCTTAGTTTAGTCAGCACATGGTATATTAATTCATTTCTTTTTGTTTTACCTTCTGTGTCACCTTTATTGTAATAAATAAAAAAATACAAAAATATTTACTAACTAAACAGCGAGAAAAGTTATTGTTTTTTATTTAATTAAGAAGATTTTATCAACGATTTTATTCAAAACATGTTCCACCTTTTTCCACGTAAAGTGACATTTAGTGTTAATAACACCTTAAAAGACAAAATAATAGTAGACATTAATTAGTAGTCACGAGTTATTGTTGCCTTGATAAAGCCGCATCAGGAAGATGAAATCATTGTAAAGAGTCATTTTGGTTAGCTAGTATCGTCAACAGATAAAATACAAACTAAAACTTGAAAAATATTTGTCATTATTATGTCGACGTATTTTCAATGTTAAAAAATAAATAAAATTGGTAACTAATACATATCAAACCCATATTTTTATTTTAGCTACAATATGGTGTAAGCGTTCAAGATACGGCGAATGGACTTTTAAATTTTGCACACCAACAAGCGGTGTCGCTATGTGTGTATTAGTAACCTTAGGTCTAGTAAATATTCGTTATATAACTGTCGTATCGTGTAAATATATTCTTAAGAAGTAATTATTCAGCACTTTCACAAAACCTGAACATGAAAAGAATAGTCAAATATTTTTTTTTGAGTGATCAAATGTTTGATTTTTGTGAGACATGCATGTTACGGCATCTAAGTACCTATTTTTAATTATTAACTTCCGTTATTTTTCTTTCTATACAAATTTGCTCTCTTTCCAGTCACTATGTCTCTCATCAGCCTGAATTTCATTATCTCGTTAGTAGAAGACACACAGTCTGAGTTTCAATCATACACGTACTTCTTTAGATCTACAACCTTATATATACCTGATACTACACTGATATTACTTCACGTATACCTGATATGCCCCTTCAAATAATAAAAAATTTTATAAATATTTGTTGATTAATGCCGGATATATAATTTAACATACACAAAAAAGTGCTTTCATGCCTTTGTATCTACCTACACATACTTACCTATCTATTTACTTTGTAATATTCTAGATACATCTATAGACATCAAACGAGTCCAAATTTGAAATAAAAATCGGGTAAATTCATCCTTCATCTTCAAAGACTTACCGCTTCCCGTCTCTATCATAGCAGTTTGATTATGCTAAAGGGTAAATTCATTTAATCCTTAATCGTATTTTCTTAGATTGTCATTGGACCCATATCGTCCAAACTAGTTTTTTTTACACACATATCAAAAAAATTATGTAAATTTGGTTAGAATTTTACCATGGAATTGAAGGTTCAATATAGATACACCAATAAAAACTTCGAAGTTGTCGAAAGGTATACCGGTAGTATATTTTTCAAAATAAAGAAAAATATTATCCCAGTTGGTTCATGAACACCCAATATATAAGTAACCTACAAGAAAACATGCAATCAAATTGAGAACGTTCACCATTTTCAAGGTCGGTTACAAACCATTTTCTTTCCCAGTAAAAATAGTTAAAATTTCACCATGTCCGCCGCCTATCCGTCAATATGTCATAATATTGAAACGAGTACTAAGGCAGTACTTGCGAGATGTAGAAGTCGATGAAACGTAACAGAAGTCCACGTAGCGAATACTGCATGAATTCGGTCTGCAATATGCACTTTTATATACTATCAACACAACCCCAAGAGAGAGAGAGAGAGAGAGAGCGATATATGAAAGTCAAGACAGAGCGCTGCGACAGAGACGGATGATCGCCGGGCGAAATAGCGCATACTCCACAAGCCCCGAGCCCCGTACTTCAGAGTTGACAAAACGCCCCCACGCTGGCTTATTTCACAGTTCACCGTCGATCATCGTGGGATGCAGAGAAAGAACTATTCAGGATACGCTGGCTGAAGGCTTAACACTTCACCGCCGAAGGTGCCACGTAGGGCGATGATTCCAATGTGCGATCCGAGGAGTTGCGATGCGCGGGCTGCAGCCATTGTTTGCTGCGTACTGGCTATTTTTTGGCATTGTCTTAAGCAATTTAATTATTTAAATTCGCCTTCCACGCTTAATAATATGTCGTCGTTAGGTAGTTAAGTCGTCGTTAAGTGCAGCTATAGTATTATAGCTTTTAATCAATAAGTTTTATAAAAACAATCAAAAATGTTTAGTTATGTTTTTGGATGAAATGTGGCCTTTGTAAAATATCCAAAGCGTTTTTTCTTCAAAGAATTTTATTCTTCAAAAATTATGGTCTATAAATTGTTTTGAAGCATGATCCCAGCCACCGCTGACTTTTTAAATACGTGTGTTAAAATTCTAAAAATATCCAAGATAACGTCCTTTAGTAATTCAGTGTCAAGGTTTTCCTTTCGGTCAATTTTTACAATCAAATTTCATTTGATAAGTAGGCGATACATTTCTAGAAAAGTATATTAACATTTTTATTAGTTTAATAGAAATACTAAGCACACTTAAATATTTAAACATTTTAGATTTTCTTATTTTCTGGGCATTATATATTAGTTATTGATTAATTTAAATGTGTGTTTGTGTTAATTGTACACTTCCATTTACACATGTGTAATTTCCTAAATATATATAAAGAATTAAAAAAACCTAAACTTTTACCTGATAAGTGCAAGTACTTATAAAATTAATTATAAACTTTTTTGTCATTCACGAACACATATCGTATGGTCGGACGTAGTGACTTAAACTTAGTTTTTATTATTGTATCACAAAATATATAACATAATGAATATAGAAAAAAAAATGTCTTGCTCTGAATATGTAATAATATATTGCCGGACGGTGTACTACGCGTCTTTAAATCAAAGTATGCAATGATTTGCGTACCTTGAAATGAAAACACGTAGTACATAATTGTTAGATATTTAAAACACAAAGTAAACAAAAACAATTTGCAATAAAGACAGATTATATACACATATATATATATATATATATATATATATATATATATATATATATATATATATACATTTTTTTTCTATGCTAATTGTTTTCATTAACTAAAGCAACAACATTTTTATTGCATATACTCATTTAAAAACCTCTGCCCGCCGTCGACTGCTACTTGCTGTCCGGCACCAGACGATGGACTAGATAGCGTAAATGTTTATTATATACGATACCGGACCCAGGGACAGCCTACGGATTAAATTCTTTCAAAATAGGTCTACTAACCTCGTAGCCTATTTATTAAGATTGAGTTGATGGAAATATATGGGAGATTCTTGAGATATTCCTTGGCTAGGATCTGGATAAATATCCACCACAATTCTTGATAATACGGGCAAAAAATGAAAATACGTTGACCGAATTACGATTTTTATACCCTCCAGTAATATACATAAATATAAAAAGAAACATTCGCGTACTTATAAGTTTGCAACTAGCCTGTCACCACTTACAAGGCACTACCTGTACTAAAAATCAGTGAATAATAGAAAGATAGTCTAAATTAGCACAGAGTATGCGCAAATAATCAGTTGAATAGATTTTGTATACAACGCATATTTGATACACAACGCATACATAACTGCTTTGTTTTCAAAAAGCATCACTTAAGTTGCAGTGTGAGTGCCTATAAAAATGGATTGTTTTTTAGAACACAGTATGTAACTAGAACTACTTAAAACTCAGGAAGCTTCTTAAAATCTATTCAGGACAACCAAGGATAAAATAAAAGTCATGACATTTCTCAGAAAAAAGGATGGTTGGCAACCATACTTTAACAGGACAGAAGTTATCTACGTTGCTTCACCATATTGACTGATCCTTTGATTTATATATCACTACTCTCTTCAAAGTCTCAACGGTGCTCTTCAATTCCGCCAACGCTATCCACCGCCTGGTCTGTCTCATACGGCTACATTTCCTCTTCTCTTGAAAGTTAAATTCATATCCTGTTAAATTAATTCTTTTGATATGGAGGAGAGAAGAATTCTTCTGAGAGGAATCTTTATGGTTAATCGTATAGTTCCTTTTATGACGTCTTACTTTGGGTTAAATCTTAAATTAATTTCGTCGTTCTAGCAAGTCTTTATAAGATATTATCTAACGACAAGACATTTGGAGAATTTCTATATCTAAGGGATTAACAATGCCTTCGACTCGCTTCGTGAGACCTTTTGTTGCCTTATATGTCTCGCCCGCATACAGCAATACTCCTCTCACTGTGTCAGTTTACATAATTGTCACACGGTTGTTACTGTGCGAAGATATATTATAAATGCTTCTAAAGCAATTATAACAAATAATTTGTTAATAATTTAATCAAGTGAAATGTTATACTTGAGAACTAATTTAAAAAATATGTTTCTTCTTAAGGGAAGTAATTGTATTTCATCTTAAGGTAAGTAATTTTTTGTATTATACTTTACAAAGGTACTTACACGTACATGATGTGAAAAAAAGTGGTGGTTTGTGCGGTCATAAAAAATCACTCTGAAATATTTGAAAAAACATTGTGTCTATATTTAAGTACACCCGCTTGAAATTTATACATTTTTGGCACGATTCAAGACTAACTTTATTTAGTATGAAAATAATTAATGGAAATGAAATAATAAAAAAACTGGAATAATATTATAAATACGGTTAGTGACAACAAAATTTAAAAAAATTATTAAATTTTCCAATTTAAAATTAATTTGACAGGTGAGTGGTTATTTTTCTGATGGCTTTCAATTGTAAGCCAATAATCTACCAGACCGTTTCCAAATTATCGCGCTTCAACTTTATTATTTTCTCCTACAGAGGAGGAAAAAATTTGATCTTATTTTGAAATGAAGTTTAAATTTAAGTTAATTTTAAAATTATTTTTTTAAATAAAAATTTAAATGAATACTCGGCATTCAATTTAACATAAACGCTCGTACATAATTAATTGTTTTATATCATATGAATAGTGTAGCTGTCTAATAAAAAAATGAACGAAAAATCGGCTGCCGTTCGCCCTGTACTAATATCTATTACAATAGCATTTATAGGTCTTAGACATTGATATTTTGAGATTATGAGCACAATATTAGTCTTGAGTTTAATGAAGTATTGATTATTAATACTAACAGAAAGTAAAATCTTTATGGAAATATTTGCTGCTAACGAGCTGTATAACATTAACGATCAGATTTGTGAACAACCTGATTTTGTGCCAGTGTGCTTTCTAAGTGGTCATTAGAGGTTGAGCCACGGTTAAGGGTATACGCAACTTCTGTTAAAGTGGAATTTTCTTAATTGCTTGAAGTAATTGGTGCCAACAGATGTTAGATATTAGATATTGTACGTGTTCTTGGCTTTATGGTTTGCAATGTTAACATTAGTTCATTTTAATGATTATTACACTAAATTATTTTAATACTCATTTCTCGAATTACGTTACTGGATTCTGTAATGTATCTATATATACGTATTACTAATAATTCAAGATTGCATGCATATCATTGATAATCAAGAAACGGAAGTTACAATTATTTAACCCTAGTAAAATTTTAGGATTGCCTAAAAATTAACAACCTGTTGACGAAGCGCATATATTCGATTAAAGCACTTATAAGCTGAAATTTTAAATCAGCATGAAAAATAAATCCGCATGAAAATAAGGAAAGTCATTTTAAAAGTTATGATTTTTCAATTAAATTTTACAAAAAATGACTCAATTTTTTTTAGACAAGTCGTTTTAAGAAAACAAATTCTAAGAAGCAAGTATTTTTATAATAAACGATTAAATTGGGGCACAAACTATAATAAAGAAAAAATAGTGAGAACAACGAATTTTTTTTAAGTTCCTTTCTAACTTAGTACTAAGGGATTACGATAGAAAGTACTTTTTCAAATGGCCTTTGAAAACATTTATTGACCACGAATCCCTACTATCCGGATCCAGTAGATTCTAACGTTTTACACAGCGAAAGATTTTTCATAAGAGGGGATTGTATATTTGGAAAGAAATGGACTATGCTGGTTTTCAGACCAAAGATATGTCGGATAAATTTGTACGTTATTATGGTTGCAATAATTTCTTACTATTTTTTGAACCGTTAAACTATAAGATGCAATCGTCGCTATAATTTTATGTTCCAGATATGATTAAAATATACTTGGCACATAAGTAAATAAAAAATACGTGCACTCCCACATACTTACGACATATTTTCCTCACTAAAGAAATGATACGATAAACGTCATCGATTGGCCATTCTCTAAGACATCGTTAACCATTTTTAAATTACTGAATCGCGTCAATTAATTTGGAACGGTTTTTCAGAACGTGGATTTAAAACATAGAAAAATGTCTTTCTGTTACTGAAACACAAAGGTTT
This sequence comes from Druceiella hillmani, assembly GCA_039881145.1. Taxonomy (NCBI): domain Eukaryota; kingdom Metazoa; phylum Arthropoda; class Insecta; order Lepidoptera; family Hepialidae; genus Druceiella; species Druceiella hillmani. Next base: position 24,653,488 of record JAYKKI010000005.1, read on the forward strand.
TCTCCACACGTCTAATTTAGATGAGACATTCTTTTTCGCATGCCCATAAAGCGATGTATCACTGAGTAGGCCCTTTAAAACAAATAAAACCTGTTAAGTATCGTTTCGTACATATTTAGGCATGGATAAATATTTAAGAGCATATGATATTTTCATTAAACTATTTACAAATATTAATATTACGTTCATTACGTTAATATATTGTCTGGTATATCTGCTGTGGTCATAAAAAATAATGACAACTTTATGTCACTTTCGGTAAACTTTAGGTTAAGTTTTATTAATGCCGTTTTTCTTCCATAAAGATGTGGGCGCATATTTTATGGGCATTTTTAATATTATCTCTGTAAATGTTTTAAATAAAGCTCTGAAAATATGGATATTGTTGAGTATTAAATAGTGAGGTATGTGCAGATTAATATCAATTTCAAGTCTGCGTAAAACGGTCTTTTAAAAAAACGTGCGTCAGAGATGAAAAAACCGGCGGATTTATTAGTGATTGTATAACGGTTTAGTTTTTTTTTCTTTTCGCCAGCCGCAGCCATTTAATTTTTGTAATCGTCAGTGTGAAAAATTGAATACATAGGTACAAGAATTTCATTCACATTTTCGAGTTAAATTATTTGAGTTAATTTGCACCAATAACTTTAAAATACGCAGACAATTACAGAATCCAAATTTAGGCATTTTCCGATTCGCAATTGAGTGATTATGTATATATTCTTCGCTAGGTATTAAGATATTATTATTTCGTTTCAATGATTAAGTTTTTCCTAAAATAATGCCGTATAAAGCTTTTTATAGACATATATATTTTATAAATATGAAGTAAGTTGAAGAATTCACTTCCTTATGGTAACTTTTTCTTATCGTTTCAATAAAGATACTTATTAAATTGTAATTAGAAAATCTACTCGTTTTTTCTTTTTTGTTTTACCAAAACATAACTTTTCAAATATACTGCAATATTTAGCTAACATTTTTCTGGTCTTTGTACCACAATTAGTTTAACAATACTTTTTATCAATCTCTTTGAAGTCATCACAAGTTTTGCGCAATTTCTAGAATAAAATCAACCTACTCTAAAAACGTCATTGCCATTTGAAATCTAAAATATTTCAAATTGATTTTTTTATAATAAATAATACACAAATAAATACAATTAAGTGAAACTACGTGATGTAGTATTATTTCTACTTTCTTTAATTTCTTTACCACGATCTAGGTTTCGTTGTATTACAACATCTTCAGGTAGGATATTAGCAAAGATCTTTGCTTTGTATTACAACATCTTCAGGTGGGATATTAGCAAAGATCTTTGCTAACATCCCACCTGAAGATGTTGTAATACAACGAAACCTAGGTCGTGGTAAATAAATTAAAGAAAGTAGAAATAATACTACATCACGTAGTTTCATTTAATTGTGAATAATAAATTTCTACAAAATTAACGCCAAATATATTCAACAAATAATAGTCAGCTACAGAATTTGTTTGTTGTTAATGTGATGGTGTCAAAAAAATTGTCAAAAAGTTCCTGGTTTTAAATTTCATTTATACCATTAATAATTTTTTAGTCGTCTATATTATACTAATCAAAAATCTTGTAAATCACATATCGCTAAACCACCGAATAAAATATGAGATTGCAGTAAAAAGTTTGTTCTTTTCAACAAATATTCTTAATACAATGCCTTTGAATTCCTGGCTAAATACTTAAGTGTGTGCGGAGTACAAACATTTTGACATTAGAGGGTACATAGTATTTACGAGTATGTTATACGAGTTTAAGAAAATATATGGACTAGAATGTCATTCACAAGCGTAAAAATGTCATAAATTTCGCAAAAACACTTTTGTTACCCATAACCTTTCTAATATTTTCTATTTTTATTTTTCTCTCTTAAGTGTTATTAGATTAGATATAGTTATGATAAAAGTTAGAGCCAAATTAAAGCTTCTTACGTAATAGGGTTTTTGAGACAGTCCACAAAGTCGTTATTTTACAGTGAAAAAAATGATGAAACTAGTTTGCACTATACTCGAAGAGTTCTTTTCAATGGTATTGATTTGAGATACATACAGAAAAAAAAATGTTTTTTCAGGCTTCGTTTATTTGTCCGAAAACACGCTCAAAATATATTTTAAGTAGTTTTAAAGTTTCAAATTTACAGTCATTTCTTTTAGAGATCAGAAGTTTTTTAAAAATAAATGGATGGACGGACAGACAGACCTGTAACAATAAAATAAGTTTCCGTTTGAATCTTTAAGCCACAGAACCATAAAAATCAATTACAGTATCATACGCAGTCAGAAGATAAGAGCAAAAAAAATCCCGGTACTGATAAAGCTGTGACTATTTATCGTATTTTAAAAATACTAAAATTAATTTTCGCTCCTAACAGCTACCAGCCGATTCGGCTTTCCATTTTTTCTCATAAAGCAAAATATTAAAAGTGACTATTACTTGTGACTACTAATCATTTGCGAACAAATTGTTCTTTTGCTTCTTAATGGTTAATATGTTTCTATATAAACTCACCTTGTAAGGAGTCATTGAATTACTACCTGCAAAAAGTTTGTGGTCATTTTAATAATTCTTATAAATTAGGCTTTAAACTATAAAGCATTGTTTTCAATTTTCCTATTTTTTATCAAATCACTATTTGAAATAAACTAAATAGTGAAATAAATTAAAAAGCAATGTATCGGCATACAATTAAGATAAACGCAATAATAGTATAAAATTTCTTTTTTTTCGAAAATTCATTCTTTAATGCTCAAATACTTTTTTTAATAAATCTGGGCAATCTTATTACGATTTTTTTACTTTTTAGTTAAATTGTTTACTCAATACTCTGTAACATGTTTCGCATTTCTAACTTCCATAATGGACGATAGTCTTAAGCATTTCTATTAAAACGTAAATGCGATTTAAATCCCGTGAATATGATGGCAATATTAAAATTTTCAAAATTCCTACCGTTTGCTTTTTAAGTTAGTATGTTTGTTTCTCTTTTTTTATTAAATCGTTCATGCTTCCATTAAAGAAGCTACCAGAAACCATAAGAATACCGCTGCCTTGCTTTGTTGTTAGCGTTATGTAGTTTCGCTACGTTTTTTTTCGCATTCCCTTGAACAAAAATTAACCATTTTGTACCAAACTCTGCAAACTTGGATCAATCGCTCCAAAGAATTTTTCTAAATTCTTCTAACTATTCAGGATTTCATAAAGATCACTTGAGCATTTTTTAAATTTTTAAGCCAGACCAGTAGTTTCTGAATAGAAGCACCTTCCACTAAATTGACGCTTCGTAAATTACTTTTTCTCTAGTTACAGACACAGGTTTTAGCAGATTTCATTAAATTTTGTGCAGATTTCTGCAACTTTATTAAGTTTCAAGTAACCTGTGAAACTATGGAGAAGCAGGAAAGAGAATTAAAATTATTCTAAAACATTTCTCACGTAACTGTAATTAGTAAAGGTATAGACTGACATCAGAAACGAGAAAAAATATTTAACAGATTTTTTCAAAGGCTATTATAAAATATGTATGTTATTATAATATATAACAAGACTCATATAAATGAGTCTTGTTATATATTATAATAACAAGACTCATTTTTGTATACTCAAGATTTATAAATATTTAAAGGTAACTCGAAGATATATAATATAGAGTTAAATAATATAAACAAATATTAAGTTAATGAAGGCAATGAAGGAAAATCAAATATAGATAATTATATAATTTTCAAATTGAAATGAAATTCATGAACATTTCACTCACTGGAAACCCTTTGGAGTACCAGAATATTACGTGAATTTAATATAAACTTTTATAAATAAAATTCATGAAGGTCGTCACTATGCTTATGCAATATGTTCATAGGTGTGAGACCATGTAATGAGTCATGGTAACGAGCGTTTCCATTGTCTAATTAAAATTTTTAGTTACTTGAATTAATTGATATATATATATATATATATATATATATATATATATATATATATACATACATATATACATATATATATATATATATATATATATATATATATATGCATACATATATACATATATATATATATATATATATATATATATTTATATATATATATATATACATATATTGTATTTATGGAAACACAAGAGTGAATTCATAGAGAATTTTCATCATGTAGGAATATTAAGAATAAATTAGTTACCCATATTTAAATATACATTTAAAATAAATATTCGTTAATTACTGAGAATTCTATCGAAACAAGGTAGTGGTAAAATAATTAATTCGAGATAGTTTACTTTAAATTAGTGAGGTACTTCAAACTAACCCATATATTAAAAAGGACAGAATAACAAAAATATAGTTAATTTCTAAGACTCTTATTAATGCAAAATTATTCATTTGTTTATATGCCCTTTGCTTTAAAAATTTAATAATATTCTAAATAAGTTCTTAACAAATGTTTAAAGAGATGCAGACAAGGTTCAGGTTCTTTTAAAATCGTCACCGTGTCTTGACGGATCCACTTCGAGGTTAATACCTCGCTCAACAGGTAATTGATAGAAGCGTAATGTTCAATTACATCCATACCCTGCAAACATGTCGCTTATTTCAATTAAATCGGTATTAATACGGAATAAAAAGTAATACAACAATAAAACTTTGCACAGTAATAACTAAAGACTTAATGAATATTACGAGATTAATACAACTACAATGATAATTATTTCTGTGCGAGGCCGTGAACCTTTCAATCCATCCTCGTAGATATAGATTGTGTAGATAGTGGAAAAATTCGATCTTTCCTGCAGTTGTTAATAATTATTTTTACACATGAAAGATGCTAGTTACCGCATGAAGGTAATTAGCCATTGTGCCATGTATCTGCCATTTATATTAGCCACTGTGCCATGTAACGGAAACAATCAGCGTGATTTCATTGAATAAAATGATATTATTGATATAAACTCTTAATGGGACAATCTCGCGCTGGTATTCATGGGGCTAGAAGCAGTGTATGATATATTTGAGTTAAGAATTATTTTCGCAACCGACCACTCAATAGCACTCAAGACGTCCATCTGGAATGTCACCAAAAATATGGTTGCAGAATTATAAAATAAAACAAAAATAAAATAAGTTTGACAAAACATTGATTCGGATGTGGCTGGTTAGGGAAATAACTCTTATATTGATGGCTTTAGACAAACTGCATGTGATTAATTTTCTTTTGAGATGGAATTAAAATTATCATAAGAAAATGAGTACGTTTAAATGCATATTATATAGATGTGTAATTTATAATATTTTTATGTATTCGAGACATGTAAATATTCGTCTCAACCAATAATTAAATCGTTAAACCATTAAGATTGCCATATATTTATATATTTTGTAACGGTGTAGACAATTTTCATTCCAAGGTAAATCTCATTTAAGAATTATAAGTGAAACTTAACGAACTGCATAGATAAAGAAACATTCTTGATGTTATCGTGATATCGGTGCGTTTTATGTCTTTTTTTTAATATTTCAGTCCCTTTAATATACTCGAAACATGATTGTTTTACTCAATATTCGTTTTCTTCTGATAAATGTGTGTAAAGGTTAAAGGTTGTGTTATATGTGTAAAGGTTGTGTTATAATTACTATTCATTTAATTATTTCATGCACTATTTTTTTTCTCTCTTTATGTTTATATTTGTGAAAATTTCCGCAAACATATATAGAATTGAGGGTGTTGTGTTTTTTACGCATAATGCTAAATCTATAAAAGAAATGTTTATTTTAATGCAGGATTTCTTGTAATATTGGTGCACTATCTTTATCATTTCATTTTTATGGAGAAACATTAATATAATGCTTTTATAAAACTCGATACATTTTTTAGATAAATATGTGCATGTTTGTTGTTTTCACCGTGCAATAAATGGTTTTAAAATCGCTGGATGTGAATTTTACAGTTTAGAATGAGGTTTACATAGTTTAAAATACCGCAATAGGGGAAAAAACCTTGCAAGTGTTAAAAAGATAAAATAACAAAACTTCACTGGGCGATAAAAGCAATTATATAAATATAGAAAATATGGAAAGGAAATGGGGATGAAATTGGAAGACTTAAGACTTTTGGAAAATATATTTTAATTCATGATTTATAACAAACTCTTGCCATCGTGGACATATAAATGATAAAAAAATACAACAAAAAGAGGTTCGAATTTTGAAAATAAAGTGCGGAACTGAAAATATACGTATTTAAGTGAGTTAAAACATATAAGATTCAGGTGTTCAAAATTATCACAATAGATGTAAACTTTCGAAATAATTTTGTCTGTAACAACGTGGAGTGAGATCACCGAAATATTTTGTAATATGATTTAAAAATTAAATAATATTTAAGGCAGAATTAAAAATTAACTCTATTTTTTAAAACTTTTCTTCGTTTTTTTAGGTAACGCCTGTCCGTGGTCCTTCGACCATTTGACGCCGAGCCTCCCAGTAGCGTTCGACAGCTTTTTCCCCCTCCAACAGCTTTTTCAATGCACATAAAAATGAAACTTAAAAATGCAGTTTGGAATATTATAGGGTAATTGACTATATTTTTTATTCACTAAAATCGAATAAGTAATAATATTAAAAGCGATAAAACCAAATATATTGTACCTAGGACTTTTCATTACAAAGCTATACCGACTTAAATACTGACGAACTGCGATTCCCGCGGAAACGCCCCATACAAAACATAACTGGCTTATGACGTCACTGGCCTGTTAGCATTCACTATAAGGGAGTTTATTAAATATATTTAGTATCTCGTGAAATATTGCGCTTAAGTTATATTTTGCATATTATAATTTTATCATTTGTGTGGGAACTGAATTCATAATAAATTTTTCAATTTAATGAACAAGAAAATTGACACTTTTTCCTGTTTAGATTAATTGTTTGTTATATGTTTTATTTTTTGATCGATTTTCGTCCTGTTAAAAATATGATTCCATTTATGTTGAAAAATAAGTAGTGTTATTTGTTCTATTTATAATTTGCTTTAATAACTCCTATGATAGTACTGTTTTACTATATTTTATCAGTTACCTTTTTATACTATTTAAATAATAAAAATAAAAAACCATGAAAGTAAAAGTCAGGAAACTTTTGTAAGTAAAAAATCTACTTTATGAGACCACTCATATTTTTAGTTATAAATAATATTAAATAAAATGTCACAATTCAGTTAAAACATAAACAAATAAGAGTAAATCGGGCCGAAAATTAATTTAAATGAGGAATAGGTGCCTTATCACAAAACATGGAAGTTTTGTAGAACGTCCGAAATTACATAATTTCGTATTCTTCACTGATACGTATCCTTAATCACTTTCACTAACAGTTTATTTAAATTACATGTTAATAGTCAAAAGTGCAGTAATATTGAAATTCAGTTATTCGATAATCAAAATAACACTCTCAGTCAGAAAGCAAATTGGTGTGAGTTAACTTCCGATAATATTAAAGAATAAAATATAAAGATATTTTAATGACCTTCCATGCCTCATAGCTGCCTCCAGGCAGAAAATTCGGTTTTTCATTTTTTTCTTTTGAAGCAAACTTTTCGATATGAAAAGTTTTAGATATTCAATGTTTAGGAATAAAATTGTTTCTTTCATGATGGTTAACCTGTTCCTTCCTGACTTTACTTTCAAAATTAATTTATTTATTTACATTATGTTCAGTATCTCATATTAATATTTTCAGCTTGAAAAAACTTGAACAACGCTGTTTAAAATATGGCATAACAGATTAATTTTGAACATTATTATAAACGAGAATATTTTGATGTAGATCATATGTTAATTTGTTGGTTGAAACCAAGGAAATTAATTTGAACTATGAAAAACAACATAATCGTGCCACGTGGCAGGCAAGGAAATATTTGGTCAATCTCGTTATATATTGATGGATTGATCAGAGAGTCTAGACCACATCTATCATATTAACATTGAAAGGAAATTTGAAAATTTATGAACACGACTCAATTCATTAATACTGGCGTCAATGAAGGATATGAAGAGAAATAATCATATCAAGAAAAACCTATATAAATAAAGAAATTTACATTTGAAAATAAAATAATGATAATAAAATAAGTACATCAATGTGAGAGGTACCATGGAGATAAAAATAGTAAAGAATATTTAAATAAATTAAAAAATAATTGATTTGAAGGTTACTGAATAACTTATATTACTCTCAATCAATAACCAATGGCGAGTAACATTTGTCCATTCGTAATCGCATTGAGTACTTAACTAATATTCTTTTTTGCTAGACATTCAACATCACTACAAACTTTTAAATTAAGGTATCATAGGTAATATAAGATTAAGACGCATTTCGTTTTTTTTAACGGTTTCATCGACCTCATCAGTCATGAAAAAGGACAGTGATAAAGTTTCTAAGTTGTTTATCATTGCTTTTATTGCTTATTTATTTTATTCAGTTCAATATTTTTTAACAGATATTTGATTTCTTAACCCTTATATTAATACCTGCTTATGGGTACCCACCCAAGTACCCTTTTGTATGTTGTTACTTAGATTTATCATGTATTTAACGAAATATCATTAAATCGTTTCAGATCTCCGTATTTAAGTCAATTGACGTGGATTCATATAGGTTATGATATTTAAATATGCAAAAAAAAAATAAACATAAGAGCTAAAGTCGAATACCCACTTAATCAATACACGGGGTGCCTGGGTATTGACATATAATACACATAAAGAATTGGATAGAAATAAACAATATTAAACTAATCTCGACGGCTAGAAAATAATATTCTATACACAAATAAAGGTAGGCATTTACCATATCGAATTTGATCTTGAACAGGTGCGTCGCATTTTGTTATTACTCTTAAATGTTCATCATAAACCGGTCTAGTACAATCTTAAATGATTTTGGAGTTTTCATCTGCTTTTTTCTAGATACCTTGGTAACATAGATAATATAATTCTACAACAACTTTTAATCCAATGGGTTCTGTCTGTTGAGCAGTCTCAGTTGATGTTGTCGCTCTGCATGTAGAATTCGTTGGTTTTCTATAAATGTTTTCGATCCAAATTTTAGTAGTGAAATTGTTCATGATTTTAATATTTTGAATGTTTTGAATCGTCGGTATACCCAATTCTTCACATAAATGTTACAGAAATAATCGGCGGTCATGTGTTTTTTTTTAACATTTTATTATTTTTATAATAAGTTATGTAATTTGGCGAAATTATATAACATTTTATTATTTTTATAATAAATTATGTAACTTAAGACTGGCGCCATCCAAAAATATTATAAAAAGAATGAGGCATCTGTCAGTTTGCCTGTGGATTATGTAACATCCTAACATATAAACTATTTCGTCCGGAAAAGTTCTGGTTTTTTCTTTCTGTCTTCGCAAATTGTTTTATCTGAGAGAATCGTAGATAATAATATGACAGCTATTTTTTGGAACATAAGAGCATATTGTCCTTTTCTCGTGAAATCTAAATAAAGATTTAGTGGTTTTACAAATGGTGAGAGAAATTTTTGTAAATATTTTCAGCAATATCTCTAGAGTTATGTTACACAAGATTCTGACAAAAATAGTTTGGAATGTTTATAACTTTCTCACCCAATTGCTACACACGATATAGGAAATTAAAAAAAAATCCATTTGCTTACTATTTCATTTGTGTATACATATTTTTGAATCTTAACTCCTGAATAATATGCTTTATTGCTGTGTCAAATTTTTAGTATTTAACTCAAAATTATGTCTGGAACAAACGACGGAAAAAACGGGAGTAAAATTTAAGTCGGGGAACTGATTGCACGGAACACTAATTGTGCAAGTATAGGTTGTAATGCATTAATCTTTCGATCAAATAAATGATCAATATCGGAAAGATATACATAATTTAGTTAAATCATTCCACTACAATTTATGCAAATCAGTTCATAAAAACAATAAACTGAATAAAAGTATGTAGATAGAATAAATTCTGTAAGTAAAATTTATAAAAAAAAAATTGCAATGTAGTACACAGTTAAAGAAAAATGTTCATCAAAATGGAGCAGGAGTACTGAAATTGTTCAGGAACTGTTAAAAAGAAAAGAATTGTAGACCTGAGTCTTCCTTTCGCTGTCAGTAAACTGAAGGAAAACAAAAATTAATTTTTAAATTAACGATGTGTTTACAAACTTTTGCAATAAAATCGATCATAAATCGACTTTGATAACAATATGTGTTTAAATGAACGATGTGTTTACAAACTTTTGCAATAAAATCGAACACAAATCTATTTTGATAACAATATGTAAGATATAAGAATTAGCTTGAGATGACGGATACAAAGTCATTAATGGCGAATTCCATTTACATGGACGTAGTTTTTGGATCCATATCTACAGAGAAGATATCAAAAAAATAGGTTTTTTGTGTACGATCTATGTTTTTTTCTTGATATAATGTAGATACACACGGGCTTGCAAAACTTAATCACTTGAAAAATTTTTGAATGGGCTCAATTTATTTATTTTAAAAAGCTTTGAGAACAGGTTTACAAATATCCAAGTATTTTTACCACGTAATAATTTATGAAAAATAAGTTTGAAATTTTGCGTGTTTTAATGAGAAAAATTTACTTTATAATTAAATAATCGTTTAAAATTATATTATTTATCATCGAAATATAAAACCTATTTTTAGTTTCAATGTGAAAGTTATTTCCATTCGAAATCATAACTGCAAGTTAAATGCAAGAAGGTTAACGAGACCAAAAACCTTTAAGAAACTGTCACTAAAGCGCTAGTGGAAAATATGCTTCCAGCTATGGTTCCGAAATATAACCGCTTAACTCAGATTAATTTAGTAGTTGTATTGTTTCCTATTTATTCGTTGCCATGCTTGCTTTCCAACTTGTTTAATTAAAGATCGTTGGTCAGATGTCACTCGCAGATATGGATAAAATGAAAACAACGTTTACAAACTTTAAACTTGAAGTTTATTAATATAATTTTACGAGTACTTGAGACAGATTACACATATCCACTAATTATTTTGTAGACACTCTGAGTACACGATATTGACCGATTACTGTTACAGTAGATAGTCAGACAAATTTCGTTGAATTAATTGAATATCTTTACATACGAGCAATTTAGCACACCATTATTCTTGATATAAATAAATATTTTTATACATGAAGAATAATTTTTATTTTTTGGAAACATTTTTTTTAATTTACATAATAATGTAATTTCAAACCCGCCTGTGGCGCAATCTGCTAAATAATACTTACCCATAAAAAATGTTTGTCGTAAGGGTAAGGGAAAATCGTATTATTTTCATTTAGATTTATTTTCAATTCAATATATCCCTGAACATTTTCCCGAGTGTTCGCATCCTGTTATCAACAATTTTTATTGTTCTTACTACACCCACAATAATCTAATGTAATGTACATAATTTTTGTCATCCTATGAAATTATCCTATGCTCACTGAAGATCACATCAAAAATAAATTACTCCATTTGTCCTGCGTAAATCACTCGCCGATTTATTTTCTCAGCATTCGGAAAATAGCAATTGGGGAGTAAATTGGCAATATTAGGTCGCTATTTAAGTACGTATGTATGCCAGTTTCCAGAAGTTAAAAGCTGTGTAGAGGATGAATTTTACTAAGGATTTTCTTTATAGTAAAGTAGGATTTTTATGATGTGACGTTTGAAACATTTCAAATTTTAATTTCAAAGAAAACTTTCGATTAAAGTCTAATAAGCCGATAAAGAATTTTAAATTGTGAAAGTGTTTATATCTTTTAAAAAACTGAAAAAATAAACCGAGCATTTTTCTAAAAATCTTGTATTTTTGTTAAAACAAAGCAAAAATTATGTTCGTTTCCATGATCTCTTTAATGAAAACTTGCTATGAACAGAATTAAATATCTATCCTCCTTCTTCTTAAGTTATTTTACTGGTATATTCTTGTAAAATAGGGGATGTGAACCCCATTCTGATGGCGGAACCAAAACGAATTTTAGAGTAAGCAACACAGGTAATACTTTTATCATTTCGCTGTACAAAATATATATAAAAGGAAATACAAGTAATCTTTGTCTGCGTCTTTCTCTCATTAACTCATCTACAAAAAGAATTAGGTAATTTCGCCTCATTTTCGACTACTTACACGTACTCGGTACATACATATAAATTATTGTCAATGGCATTTCCCTTAAGCCCGTCATGCGCCAATTAAACCAATGTAGCTTTTTGGGAATACTATACACGTACTGAAATTTTAGTCTATATAAATTTATTTTTTAGTTTTCAAACCACAGCGTTACCGGTAGCCATATTATTACTATAATTTTTTTGTTATACCATTACTGTCTATCTGTAGATCCTTGAAAAGTTGTAAGATTCAAGTTTGTTAATTGTAAATGATTATACTAAAAGTTTATGAGATATTGGATCAAATAGTTATTTTATTAGATTTGTTATTGTCATCTTTATTGTAAAAGATATTGTTCAGATAATATATACAAGCCAAATTTTAGATATGTGAACATTTACAAACTTGTCGGTTTTAAACTTTAATAACAATCAAATCCCTAAGTAAGTTTAATTAGTGTAACGGAAAAACTCATATTTGCGTGCTATAATGAGTTTTATTGTTTTTACAATTGACCGTTTGTGCGATGAAATGTAGTTAATATTAAACTTTCAAAAAGCATGCATTTTTAAAATTAAGAAATTGACATTTTTTAGAAAGTAGTATTGTAGTATTATACTGACTCAATATCACAAAAATAAATTAACAAAGCACAAAATATTAGAAAAAAGTATTTAAAACTATACAAAAAATAAAGTATTGCCGAATTCACTGTAGTACACCAAAACCGTTATGACAAAAGATCGACCAATGTTACGACTTGACAAGAGAATGAGCATACTACCGTTGACAACAAAATAAATAGGAGACCCCCGGTATCAACAAAACCATTTATAAACATAGGGTATAAGAGTTGTTGGTCCAAAAGGCTATGCAGGAGTTAGAAAACTTTTACTACGGTCTACCGATAAAAAATTCTTCAATGGATTTTACACCAATGTCAATAAAAAAGTTCCGCAATAAAAAAGTTCTTTAATGGATTTTACGAGATTCAGAATAAAAATTGCGCCAAAGTGCACAAATCCCATAGTATTTGTAAGAAAAGTTAAATGACCTGAATATTTTGTTATATATTATCATAATCTGAATATTTTGTTTCCCCTTGAATAAATATAAATGCCATATGTGGTTCATCATCACCACTCAAATATCTTATAGTACTGGTGAAACTACGGTGATTATTTAACAAGTAATGTTCATTCTGCATTAACTTTCTTTTTGACATAATATGGCAAACATAATTTACTCTGATGTTTGCTAACAGTATTCGTAATATTTTTTAAATCCGCAATGATAATATATAATTACCAATAAAAAAATTCCTATATACACATATATATATATACACACACACACACACATGATTTATGATGATAGCAGAGAGCGTTCTTTATTTATGTGACATTTCTACGTTTTAAATAATCATAATACCTAAGCTACAGTAAATAAACATTAAAAAAAATGATAATATTTCACTATATTTGACTAACCTTCATACCTCTATACATTTATAATATTTCAAGGGATTTAAAGATTCAGTGAGAACATCAACTGGCATAGCAGTTGTTGGCAAATATTCAAAGTTTATAATTTTATTGTTAACTACATCCTTGCCAAAATTTTATCTAATGTCAATATGTTTACTTTTTTCATGATGCACACAATTGGACACTAATATCTATGCACATTGGCTACCATTAAGCAAACGCATAGTATGTGAATTACCAGTCAGTTAACAATAAAGCTCTTAAATATATAGCTTCTTTCTTTTATCTTAAATATAAGCCTCAGCTATTGATATGTACTCAGCTTCCATACTTGAAACCAGTATAATTTTTACTGTTCTTACTACGGCCACAATAATATAACGTAATGTACATAACTCTAGAGCGTACTATGAAGACTCTTTCAAGCAACTGTTTTTTATGTACATTAGCATCATCTTCTGTCTTCATAATAGAGTACTAAGAAGTATATGACGCTAAGGTACATAACAAACAATTGGTTGAAAGAGCAACTGTTCGTTGTTTTATTCTCTCCCACGTACCTAATATCGGATCCTAACATTACAAAGCAATAGCCTGTACAGTATTACTTGCCCAATAGGCGTCAACATAACCGAAAAGTTCAGTGATATCACTTTTATATTTTAAACTATTCTTTATTCTTAGCTTCTCTAAGATACCTATGTATTCTTTTGGCATTATTCCATTCAACGTCTGTATGATATTTATTAAATTGACTAAGAAAACTAACACAAAAAGATATATCCAGTCTGGTAAGAAAAGATAAATGCATTAAACTTTCAATCAACTCTTGATGTGGAAGATTTAAATCACCAGTTTCAGGTTTCTTAATAAATAAGTAATATTCCATAGGAGTACTTGCATTTATAGAATTTAACATATTAATTTCTCCAGTAAATGTTCTACATATTATTTCTGATCCAAAGTAACAACATTAAACTTTTTATCAATTTTAAATCTCATCTCTAAACATTGCTGAACATATTCTAATTTTTTTATCTTAAAGCAAAAACGATCAACAATGGTTCAATTAATATGTTCGCTCAATTCATTCTATTCTGGAGTATAAGAATTGGTCTTTTGGTCAACAACGCCAATATCCTTCAAATAATTCTCGAATTCATTGCTACAGTACCATAGTACAGTATCCATTACCTCATCTGAATATTTTTATTTTTTTGTTTATTTAGTTTTCAGCCTTTACTTTGACTTGTTTAAAATACTATTGTGATATATAATACTATTATGAAAATGTCTACTTTTTTTTGAGAAAAAAACAGCAAAATCCATACGGGTACAACCGTCAACAAATATAAGGAAATACCTTGCTCTGCCAATTGAAATTGATACCATAGATTCATGCACATCAGCATGCACAATAAATAGTGGCTCAAGGCTCCTTGTTCCTAAAGACCAAACGGTAAGCGTGGCAGTTTTCCTTGACAGTATACCTGGCATATATTCTTATTTATAACTGACTTATCACTCTATGATATTCCTGTGAGTGCTCCATCCTTCATTTTATTCTGGTCATTCATATTATAATGACCCAATCTCATATGTCAAATTTCACTGTTAGCCACTTAAGAAGGAGATGTAAACAAGCATTGTTTATCTTTTATGACCAAACACCGTCTATCTGATTGGAAATAGTAACTAAACTATTTTCTCTATTATAAAATCTGCAGCATTTTTCTTTAAACTCCACTCTATTGCCATTCTTGATGATCTGACTTATTGATATCAAGTTTGTCGCGAGGTTGGGTAAACATAATACGTTCTTCAAAAGAACTTCATACTTGCAACTTAGTGTGACGGTCACGATATCTACATCTTCTGAGCACAACCCTGCAATAAAATTTTCGTTTCTTGCCATTTTCTCCTTGATGTTTAGTGTAAAAAGTGTATTCATTATCATGTTTATATCATCGCCATATGAACATTAATTAGCGCTGCAATCCGAATAAAAGTTTTGTTTACTGTATTTTATACTCAAGAAAGCTACGGAAAATGCATATACCTTCTTTACATGCTGCTGATTATTTTGTTTACACTAAGATTTGTAATAATCAAACTGCTTGCAACGATAACACTTTATATTTGTTTTATCCGATTCGTTTATATGTGAGCTAGTCGCAGACGAATTGCCGCCATGATGACTGGAGTTGTCATTCTTCTTGCTGTGGCTACCAACTTTAGAATATGGTAGACTTTGTTTCCCTCTGCTCAAGAATGTTGATTCTACTGCTATCTATGACCTTATATATTGACCTTCTACTTTCCAGTTTCTGAATCGTTTTTTGCTATATCAATAAATTTTGTCTACACTACACTAGAAATAATGGCGATCCCAGAATGTTCTATCGGCATTATCATAAGAAAGTAGGAAACCCGCGAGCATCAAACAGAAAACCCATTCGTCATTTGGTCAGGAATGAGTTTGACGCTATTTCTTATTAGTTACACTCTGAAAAATTAAACTTTTTATTTTTATAACTGCGATGTTTATTACCTAGGCTAGTTATAACGCAGACACTAATTTTGACAAGTTTTTTTTTATGACTACAGGGCATACTGGATCCATAACCTAATGAAACGATATAATTATTTGCGATACAAAAATGCGGTCCTTTTATTCTTAGTTCTGAATCTAGAATATTCATAGACTAAAAAGTAAAGAATCATAGAGTACAATGAAGACAGCAGATGGCGCTATTATTTTATTTAATATTACCAGATTTTATATAAACATGACAGCAAATAATAAAAACGTTCTTTATTTTGAAGTCACTCCTCTTTTGAATTCTCGTTTTTGTAGTATGTTCAGTACTTTTATAATTTATTAAAAAATATTTGCAAATTTTAAATTTGGAGAAATACTTATAATATTTCTGATCTATCAGATTGCATTTTTTCTATACACAGGCCTGCAGTAAATTTTCTGTTAAAATTTCTATTTCAAAATACGACATCCTTATGCGATATAATGCGTTTCAACGTATACAATAAACTTGTCACACGTTTAGGCTAACAGATTTGCACCTTTTTTCTAAACTCATAATCGAAGAGGATCTGGACAGTGCGTACAGTTATGGGATAAAGACGAGCGGCATAGTTTCTCTTCATCCCATGAATGCCTAATGGTATCTAGCAACGGAATAGAGTAACATTATTTCCCACCAGGAGTTTGTTATCCAATTTGATACTATACCACTACTTCTTTGCGTAAACATCTTGTGTTTAATAGTCTATAAATATTCGAATGTATATGTGTGTATTCCTCGTAATGACTTAATGATTGAACTTGAACTACAAATAAAAAAAATTAAAGAAAATGATTATAAGTTTATACAATTAGCGGACGTGCCAGTACTTTAAACTTAGGTGCATTGTAACTTCCAATGACTGAGAGATAACAAATAATATACACATGTGGGAAAATAATTCACTTTTTCTTCATTCACATCATAATGAGAAGTGAGATTGTTAAAATGTATTAAAACAAATTAAATAAATATGGTTACGATCTTAGTTCAGTTATTTCCTTAGAAATTAGATAAAATTTTGTGACTGAGTCGAAATAATTTTCGTAATTATATTTTGGTAAGTCATAAATAAGCCTGTGATCAACCCAAACCATCGTGGTATGTTGAGTTGATCATGGGCTTAAAGCTTTTGAGGGCTTGGCATACCATAGACTTTTAGTTTCTATTCCAGGCTATTAGTAGAGAGCCGTATAGAGTTGGAAAGATGTTACAAACGTCACGAAAATAAAGGCCACGAAGCAGTAACGGGTTGCAAGGCCCTCGGTGTGAGAGGCTACGCATTGTGATTACTATGTCTAACGTGACGCTTACAGCCTTTGACGACATATCTGTAATAATTCGTGAACTGTAAGAAACCTACGTTCAGCATTGGACGGAGATAGGCTATTGGTCAAGTATATTTTATATACTTTGATACGGTTTATTAGCAACTTTCCTTTAATAAATTAGATAAATTATAAAAGTTGATACAAAAACAATTAACTTCTTAAATTTGCATAATTGCACGTTGATAGTATAAAAATAAAATTATAGTTCATTTATTCCACAAGATATAAAATGGAATTATTTGATCTAATTTCTGTTATTTATCACAAAATTTAATTGCGATTTTAGCAAAGGCGAGCAAAAATATTAATTAGGAATATTCTATCGATTAAAACACAACACATTTTAGAATTATATTTTATTTTCTTACAATTCTCATAAATAAATAAAAATCGTTTTGAGTAAACCTACTCTTTACATAGGCAAAAGACAATGTGTAGTTATGAGCGCAAGTTTCATATTTTATGTTACTAAATATGATTATGCTGATTAAATCCATACATCATTGTTATGCACTCAAAATTATCTGGAAATAATTTGTTACATATTTTGGGATGATTTTTACTTTTTACAACAAATAACAAGTATCAAAATTTGATACCTATCGTATTGAAAAACACGCTACCGTTAAAACAAACATTAACTGTCAAGAGGCAGGCACACTTTGATAATTCGCAAATAATTTATTATAAAGCTTCCAGAATTGGAAAATTTTTTGCAAAAGGTGAAAGTTGGAAAGTGTTGCAATCCGCATCTGTGAGACAGGAAATTTTTGAAAGGTAAACAATCATTTAGTCCTTAAGCAGATATAATAGAATATTTAAACGAACAGAGTAAGAAGTACCGTAGATAAGTACAGTAATTTGAACGTTTCTCTTAAATTTTCGTTACGTTTTCGTTAGTGTTTAACGGGAGGTGATAATAGAAAAAGCATACATCGTGATGTATTGGCGACATACAAATATACTGTACGTCTAGGTTAAATGAAATTAGCCTGTGGTTACACCATATATTGACAGTTCCATTTTTTCTATAATTTAGTTGCCAATAAAAATATGAGAATGAAAATTCAAGGAAGCTTCTCTGAACCAGTCGAAATGGCAAATGCCGTTAGACAGGGCCATGCATTAGTGTGTCTTCTTTTTAACATTGCTCTTGAAAAGTTCATTAGAGATTCAAAAATCGACACAAGAAATACGATCTTCTCTAAATCTGTACAAATTATTGCATACGCTGATAACATTGACATTATTGCTAGAACTCAAAAAGACCTGAAACCGTGCTAGAAATGCCTTCTAGCACTAGAAAGAGAGACGAAAAATGTACGTCTCAATAAACTAGACCAATTTGTGACCAACTCTAGCTACTCCATGCATTTTAAAATCTAATATAAATAAATTTGAAAGGGTTAATTCCTTCATTTATCTTCGATCTGAAATCAATACCGACAACGATTTGGCTCCAGAACTGAGGAGACGAACAACTGCAGCCAAAAGATGCTTTCATGGAGTAAGAATGATATCGGAAGAGAGACTAAATTACTGTTATATAAAAGCTTAATCAGATCAGTACTTACATATACATCTGAAACGTGGACATTGTCCCAAACTAGTGAAAACACCTTTGCAATTCTCAAACAAAAAATCTTTAGATTCAATTTTTTTGGGTTCTTTGCCAATAAATTTTAGAGAAGGAGAACTAATACCCGAACTTTACCGCTTATTTAAATAATCAGATACAATAAAATTTATAAAAATTCAAAGTATGAAGTGGGCCAGCCATGTAATTACAATAAAGGAAGATAGAAGGAAAAAACATTTTTTCTGGTCAAATCAACTGGTTTAAGAGGAAGAGGAAGAGCCAAAGTGAGATGGGCGGACTGCCTATAAAGTGTTTTCTATGCTCTCAATATGATAAACTGGAAAAACTTGGCCACCAGAAAGAAGGCTTCGGACAGTATCCTTGAGAAGGCCAAGGTCCACCGAGGTCTGTCGAGCTATTGATGATGATAATGATGTAAAGAAGATGAAGAAGGGTTTTTTTTTAATAATAAAGACAATTGAAACCACGTGTACGTTAGAAGTGAAAAGCATGGGTATAAATATTTCCGTTTAATACAAAAAGATGTAATTTACGTTTATACGCTCTTCTAAATTATCATGTTAACACCTCCAATTCTTAAAAATCTGGTATCACACCCATAATAATATGAATACTAAGGTAAAGGAGATAACTGGCTTTGGAATTATTTTCTAAATAAATATAGACGAAAAGCGATAAATAATAAAAATAGCTTCCTTTTTATTTTAATACTAAATGATACTGAAATATGTTGAACTCAGTCAACTAAAAGAGTTAGGATAGACTTAGAATACTTACTCACTACGAGTTTGATAATAAAACACCTCGTCACGGTACTATTGGCGACTGATGCAATTAATTCTGTCACCATATTCGCCTCAGTGACGTTATTTAAAAAACATTTATTGTAACAATAGTGACCGAATATAATATAGAAATTGTATTGTATAAATAACTATCTGTATACAAATAATATTCGCGCTACCAAAATGCACTTTACATTTGTAATATAAAAAATATTGTTTTTATTTATTATGGAAAATCATCGATAAACCTCGAGTTTTTCATTTTGTGGATATAATTAAGAAAGAAGCTGCTTTACAAATAGAAAGATAAAGGAATCGTTCAAAGAAAAATGAGTTCATTACTTTATTAAGTTATTCCAATGGATATAAAAACGTATCGACTTTAGATAAGGCTTCTTTAAAAATAATGGAATAATTATCCATTTATATTCCGATTTATTTTCACGAACTTGAAAACTTTCAGTTCCTCTCGTATGAAACGTTTGTATAATCTTATAAAATAATAATAATCAAAAAATTTAAATTTAAGTAACGGGCAGTATAAATAAAAAAATACTATTATAATGAAATGAAATATATTCTTCTTATCAATCTAACAATGGCACGCGGTGACTAATAAGCAATTACATACCCTGAAAACATAACAGATATATTTATACACATTACATATTTATGAATGGTCAAAATACATTTAATTTATGGTATTCAAGCAAAGTTCGCAATTTACATGCTCCATGATATGTGATCTATAGTCAGAATGCGCAAATTGAAAGCTACCAGACCGTGCAATTTTAAATGAAATGTACAAACTTCATTAATAAAGATACTTACCCTCGCGGTATAAATTGTATGCTTGAAATAACATATCCAAGCAGCCGATTTGTACGTGACGTTTAGCTCCAGAGCAAGCTGGATCCGGATAACTTATGGCTATATTCAGAATGAAACAAATTCCAAGTGAAACATAAAATGACAATTGTTTTGACATTCACTGATTAACTGTCATTCAATGTAAAAAAATAATAAACATAGTAAAAGTAGTTTGTTTTCCATTTAAAAAAGATCTATCATATTTGTAAGTGAATTTAATACATTATATTAATTATTGTTTCTTGTTTCAATTTATTTTATTTTTTCGTTATTGTGTATGGCATTTTCGTAATAATGGGAAGGTTTGTTGCCCTGTAGACTGTCATTCAAATGGGATTTTTCAATTTACATTTTATTAAAACAAATACGATACGTGGGTATGATAGACAAAGTTGTACGTCATTTTCATCTGCGATAAGTGTTTACTCTTAGCCTGCAGTCGTATTTTGAATAAAATGTTGTGCTGGCTTTGGTGATAATTTCTCTTTCTGTAAATGAAAGAAAATTCATAAATGACAAGGTAATTAATAAAAATGTTTTGGTATTGATAATCTTAACATAAAAAATCGATTGAAAAGTGTTTTTTGCATCAAAAAAGGTCTGTCAAACATGCAATTTATAACTTGCATAAGGAGTATGCAATCACTCTCACCTATTTATATATATATATATATATATATATATATATTATAATGGTTTTTTTCTTTACAAATTCGTATTTGTATTTGTTTATTCAGTATTTAGGTTCATTAAGAATGACACTTAAGTTGAAAAAATTTTAATAAGCGATTTATTGCCAAAAACGCGGTTTGTAATGGAAATATTTTAATAAATAATTTTTCTATCGTAAAATAATGGCAAACGAGAATTATTTTAGCCAATGGTATCATTTTTATCATTTATTGTTTCATTTAATATTCAAAAAACAGTGAAGTTTCAAAACTACATTTGTCCCAATTCAAGTAATTTCACAAATTCCGATAAATAGCATAAAAGTAGGATATTTCGATAAATAGTTGATATCGTGTTAACACGAATTGAGCAATCTTCAAAATAGTCGTTTGGTTCACAATTTGTATTAAAATATGTAATTATACGGCTTTATTTTTGTCCATCGCTTATCGTACCGTAAACGAATAATTAAAGAGGAATAGAATCAAAAAGCATGAAATTGGCGATTAAATTGATAAGAACTTTGATAAGGAGACTTTTGGTAACAATAAAATAGAAATATACATGCATTTGTATATGTACATTTTTTGTATTATTTTCCTTAGTAGCTTGCTCTACTCCAAAAATACTGCACGTAACCGCAATCTAACACTTTTGATATTGCTTCGCATTATTTATTTTTCTCTGTACAGGTTTTACTTTCAAGTATCGCGAACCCAAAAATTATTTCTTTTTGCATCGAATTATTCGACGATGATTTAAAATTAATTTAAAAAAAAGAGTGTAATCCATTCTAATCCATTGACCATTTTAATATAGGTATTTCAAACATTTGAGGTACTTTGGTATTTATATTTCACTTGTATTAATAATAAAAGACCATTCTAAGGAGTAAAGGCTATTTACGCACCCTTAGTGTTAGTAAAAATTGTTTTTTTTTTATTTTGCCAAATTATTAGTAAAAATTATTTTTGAATCATTTTAGAAGCATTGAAACATTGTAAATAATGTGTAATTCATTTTAAAAAGTGCCAAGCAATTTGAACGCTTATAAATTGTGGACAAATACTTTAAATGTATGGTAACATTAAGCAAAGTATGCACTTTAGACAAGTTCAAATTTATATGTATATATATATATATATATATATATATATATATATATACATATATATATATATATATATATATATATATATATATATATACATATATATATATATATATATATATATATATATATATATATATATGTAGATATAAAATATCCTAAAAATAGGATTTAGGGTAAGTATGTATTAGATCCATGTATCTGTTTTTGATATACGACTTGATGAATCTTACGTTCGAGCACAAGGCATAAACATGCTACCTTGGTGCAAATAAGTAACTTCGTTATTATAACTGTTTATCAAAGAGTTAAAATTTTTAGACAAGTTCACATTTATATATATATATATATATATATATATATATATATATATATATATAATATCCTATAAATAGGATTTTGGGTAAGTATGTATTAGATCCATGTATCTGTTTTTGATATACAACTTGATGAATCTTACGTTCGAGCACAAGGCATAAACATGCTACCTTGCTGCAAATAAGTAACTTTGTTATTATAAATGTTTATCAAAGAGTTTAACATTTTTATATTTAGTATTTAACAATATATTAGGTTTTCTTACATTAAAGCGAAAAAGGGAAACCTTATAAATCATTAGTCTATCCAATCCCGAAATTGGAATTTATCATAATAATACAGCTTGTTATCCCCTATATTTTGTTTCAGCAATTTTTTTTAATATTCATATAAAAATGAAAGTAAGGCAAAATAAAGTATTCAAAAAATGTTTTTTTTTCAATTTATGCAAAATCAAGAAGTAAATAATTTGAAATAGTTTAATACGAAAAATACAAAAATTGGACACGTGAAAAAGGTATACAAAAATAAACAAAAATAAACATGCACCTCATTATTCTTAAAATTGCTGAATAAAAAATAAATAAAAAAGAGGGTTGGTAAAATCTGACTAGAAGGTAAAAGGAAAATTATAACGATTGTTGAGAAATTTATAGTAGGCAATATGTTAACTTTGAGAAAAATTAATATTCGCAAATAGTTTGTACCCTTAAATATTTACGCGTGCACAAATGTGTATGGAATGCCCGTAAGGAAAATTTTAGTCATATTATACAGATTTTTATATAAAAAAATTATTTCTGGATAAGTTCATGTGAAAAATGAGTACAGAGAATTCCAAATTTCCAATTTTCAGAATTAAATTCCTCGAATTAAACAATCATTGCTGTAAAAAATAATAACTTGCGATGTAAAAAATATAAAACTAACTATATTTAATTAAAAACAATTAATTGAAATACACATAATGTTTCACTTAATAAAAAAAAAATTATATGTCTAATATCACCTCCCCTGTTAAAAAGTAAATATTACGAAATGATGACTGTATTACCTTCAATAACTGTTAAACAATCTTATTGCATTTTTTCGTTCAAAATTCGTGAAAATAAACAACCTTATATATGAAGCTAATACTTGTTACGGAAGTGCATATTGGAATTCGTGAGAATTCAAAGATAAGATTACTGCAACGACTTATTTTTATGTAAATTATATTTTCTTTGTCATTTCTATTGTATTACACCCTTCGTGGCCAAAAATTAAAAGATTGAAACGTGTTCCTAGTCCTGATTATCTAGGAAGTTAACTAAATTAAAAAGGCCTCCTAAAATTATATTATTAAATACCCGTGACTTCATATAAATAGGGATGAAGCTGATCTTTCTGGGTAGCTCACATACCAGAAGCTATTTCAGAAACGTTTTAGTTCTTTCTAAATGTTAATATTCAAATTATATCTAGTAAGTAAAATGTGTGTACTATTCTTACAAAAATAACTAGTAGAGCTAATGATATTATATCTAAGATATCACACAGCACACACAAATTGAAATACAAATGTAATAAAATTAAAACGCGAGGGTGGAAACTAAAGACATTTAAATTTAGATAAGATGACTAATTGTTTAATTTAATATTAGAAAGAAAAAAATTATGTTTCTTATTGAGAATAAATTAATAAAAAAATTAAATGTTACTATAAATATAAAATTAAAAATTATATTAAAAACATTATTTAACAAAGATGTAATAAAAAGAAATAACAACTAATGTCTTAAAATAAATATATAATAATGTTGATATCAAATTCTAGTCGACTTAAGAGCTACTAAATCATCTGCTACTCTGTCAGTAAGGGACAATTATTTTCAAGACCGATATAGTGTAAGATATGTTATCAAAAAGAAAAATATAAAATTATGAAGAAAAATAAGTATTTAAACATATCACGGGAAAAACGTACGTTACGAATTTGATGTTCGGATTCTAATGAATATTCAATACTAGTAAAAAAAATATAAAATTTTGTTTTATATATAATAAAAACAAAAAAAAATTAAAAGAAATAAATAAATAAATATATGAATACACAAAACCGGAGATATGTAGAATTAGTGTATTATCTTATCCTTACTTTCAAATACCCTGGCTTTTGTATAAATATATTACCGATAATAAGATATATAGAATTAGTATATTACCTTGGCCTTACTTTCAAATACCCTTGCCTTTATACAAATATATTACCGACAATAACTTCCATTTAATTTTATTACATACACCCTAAAGCTTGCATTGTATAACTTCACATAATAACAACAATTGAATGTATTACCCCAACTAGAATACTGGTATATTGTATAACTCTCTGTAATATAATAAAACCTAGTCTGCACCCCTGCAATAAACTCACTAACATAAACAATGGAAAAATCCGCACAAAGCAGTCTTCCGCTTTTGTGTTTGAAACATATAAATGCTGTTGGTTGTTCCTAAGAGTTAATCTTTGCTAATATCCCACCTGAAGATGTTGTAATACAACGAAACCTAGGTCGTGGTAAAGAAATTAAAGATAGTAGAAATAATACTACATCACGTAGTTTCATTTAATTGTGAATAATGAATTTCTACAAAATTAACGCCAAATATATTCAAAATATAAAATTATTAGAGATCAACAGAATGAAGCAATTATAAATTGAATTAGACTGGTTTAATAATAAATTAAATATGGAAAATAATACACTAAGTTAATAATATAGGAAAGATAATATAATATATTAAATGGGCAGCAGTATGCTTGCATTCGTTCCTTTCAAAATATTACAAAATCATCGTGTAACATACATATCTGTGATTCTGAAAGTTATAAAAGGGGTCTAACAAAATAATATAACAGCATTTCAGACTTAAAATGTCAGTTAATCAAAAATAGTAATTAGAAATCTTTATATGAAATAATATATGAAATTCATTAAAGGATAATATGGTAATAATAGGCTGGGAATAGAGAAATTTATCGAATATATTTTACGTTAATTTTGTAGAAATTCATTATTCATAATTAAATGAAACTACGTGATCTAATATTATTTCTACTTTATTTAAATTCTTTACAAAATCTTCAGTTAGCAATTAACAAAGATTAACTCTTAGGAATTTTCAACAGCATTTATATATTACACAAAACAATAGCGGAAGCCGGGTTGGCGTGGGTTTTTCCACTACTTTCGCTAGTGAGTTTACTTTAGGGAAGCGGTGTAGTTTTTTCGAAAGTTATACAATATACAAGTATTTTAGCGAGGGTAATAAATTAAATTGATCTTATTCTATGAGGTTACACAATGTAAAAAATCCAAAGTAATAAAATTAAATGGATATTACTCTCAGTAATATATTTATGCAATAGCAAGGATATCTGATGGTTGGAACAAGGTTATACAACTAATTATACATGTCACCCATTTTTTATTTTATTTCGTGATGGGTCTCCTTCTAAAGACTTCTGTAAACGTCCATTCACGAAATTTAAACTTTTAGATTGAGACTGAACGGTAGTGGAAATGGGTTAAAGAATGTGAACGAGTTGTCAAAGAATGTGAACAAGATTTTAATTTCATTGCTACACTGAAATATTATCATCGCATGTATATTTTCTTGCCAGGACGAGTTTTAACTAACTTATTTAACACAATTTAATTACATATACCACTTGAATAAGGCAACTGTACATGGGTTTATTCAGGATAGCTCAGGTTTTCCAGTTAGTACGATTGAAAATAAATACATATTTATTAGATTTTTTCGGGTTTTAATAACGTTATTATACGAGCCAACAAGAAATAAATAAAAACCTTCATGCACGAGTAGAACTCTATGATGGTTTCGTACACTTTTAGGTAGTTTTAAACATTTAATTGTATACAATATTCCGATAAATTTATTTACAAAATTTTAATTTATTATAATTAATATATATTACCTGCAATATCTTTCACAGGCGCATATTCATAATAATTTTTTTAATGTGATATAACTACAAATTAATGATTTTTGAATTTTTGCTTGCGCTGTGAGAACAGGGTTGACAGATACGGGCTTATAAATTCCTGAATATTTCTGGGTATTTCGCCAGAAAAATATACTGAAGTATATTTGTGTTAAAAAGGAGGCATAAATGGCCGTATTTTTTTATTGTGTTGATCTAGAAGCTTGATATTTTTAGAACTTCAGAAGACTGTAAACCTAAGAATTTAATATTGATACCTCCAGGCGTTCCTGAGCAAAAGGAGATCTTGATGAACAGGCAAACAAATGGACAACGAAGTAGTTCTATAAAGGTTCGTTTTTATTCTTTGAGGTACGGAACTCTAAAAATTATCTGACGCGCTACCGACGTTACATATTTTAATTTTCTGTCATCACACGATCTTAAAAGATATTATGAAAACGCTGCAAAGAGTATTGTAATCATAAATTATTTTCTACAGTTGACCGACAAAAAAGAAGTTGAAATATGTTCATGCTTAAAAACTTGAAGAGACATTTCCAAAACAATATCATACAGAGTCACCCTACTGATATTATCTTCTTGATTCCGTAATACAGTCAGCATATAAGTGCATCTCGTGAGTCAGCAATGACCTCCGCTGCAGTTAGCAAGTCGCCATTTATATAAGTAGCGGTGGACAAGCACGCATGTGAACATATTAATTTGAATGTTGAAATGGTGACGATTTAATTCTATGCATAAATATGTCCTTTTTCGTTGGAATATTTACATTTTTATGATATGAATCTATTATTTATTTGTGAGTAAACAGATTTTTAACACGTTTCTAGCAATTTAATTAACTTGCACCAATTTTTAGCAGTGATGTATATTCTGTAAATAAGGAATGCTAAAAATGTGATATAAATGCTCCAAATGAGGAGCAAGAAACTTTCAATGGTCACTAGTTTTGCCCACGTTATAATTTAGGTAAATGTATCTGTCGTTATTTACGTTTAGTGTCTACTAATAATGTCGTTATTTACGTTTAGTGTCTACCATTAAAAAGTTTCGCTCGTGTGAAAAATTGTCTTCCACAGACTTGAGTCTATGAATGAAACCAATGGCCGTGACTTATCGTCTATATATATATATATATATATATATATATGTATATATATATATATGTATGTATATATATATATATATATGTATGTATATATATATATATATATATATATATATATATATGTAAAATCTTTGTTACATATTTGATGTAATACACATACAATAATTAAGACTTTAAATTTAAATTAATATCAATGGCATAACTGCGCTAATTGAATAAATGTCGAAATGTTAATTTAACTTGATTCCACTTAATTTAATGAATACAAATACATAAAGTTCATCAAGAATATGAGACGATGTTTAATAAATTCATCTCATATTTTTAAGTAAAATATTATTTTGTGGGTTATAAAATACAGTTCGCTTTACACCTCACAATCTTCCATACAGTAATATCTTACCTAAAACAGCATAAATGATGTTGCCGATAAACATTTTACACGCTACGCCATTCAAGGCTCAGCAAACTCGCTAAAGCGTCAGATACTTTGGCAAAAGTCAATATTAATTAAAGTACGATAATATTCTGAACTACATCTCAGCAGAATTTATTGTTATTTTCGATAACAAAGATTTAATTTAGATACCATATTTAATAATTTTATGTTAATTATGAGAGCAGGTGTTTAAATTTCATTGAAATGTCCGAGTAAAGTTTGAATGAAATCTGTACTAAAGAAGATTTGTCGACACTTAGTATGATAATATATTGTAAAATGTGCAATAGTAACAACGAATATAAACAGGTCGTTGATTAATTTGTATATTTTATAAGATATATTTATTAAAAGGGTTCAGTAAGATAATATATTGTAAAATATGCAATAGTAACAACGAATATAAACAGGTCGTTGATTAATTTGTATATTAAGGATATATTTATTAAAAGGGTTCTTAAAAATATAAGATAAAAATAATCACTGATACTTTTTATTTAAGCTTTTATCGCTGAGAAATTATAGATTTTTGAGGAAAAACATTTTCTAAGACATAATTAAATGCAATGAATATGTGCGGTGTGCTGAAGTAAATTCAACCTCTCATTAGCTTTAAAGTAAAATATTTCAACAAATACAAGAAAATTTTGTTCATTATAATATTATATTATACCCATACGTCAGAAAAGAAATGAAACATTTGGGGGAAAACCTGTTACAAAATACAATTAAAGTAAATTAAAATTTGAGAGCAGAATTTTAAAAGTAAAAACATATGAAGAGAATCACGGATAATCAAATGCAGCAAAGAGTGACTAGTTATCGGAATATTCAACAAAACCCCAACAATTGTTATATATTCAACAACCTAAAAAGAACCATTTTAATTAAGACTGAATATTATTTTGAGTTATAACTTATAATTTTTTTAATAAGTTGATTTTGGACCCTCTTGCCAGTTTTTTTAACAATTGTTATATTTAATGTATACGTGTTGATATGTTTAATTCCTAAACTCCCATTGTACTTAAAAATATATCATTCTTACCTCTATCCTATCTCACGTGAAAATTTAGGTGTCTATCAAACATCTATTTAAGTGATAAAAACATCGATTTCAAGTAAAATATGCAAAACTTAAATTTGTCGTTCGTAATAATTCAAGAAATTATATTTTTGTGAATTTGTTAACTGTGATCGTCAATATTCCAATCAGTAAAACTTCATATTCAGAAGAAAGCAATTATAATGATCATCACTTTTTTAGTGTTCCGTACACTCATCACTAACTTGTCCGTATGTCGATCACATACGTTTTTCTCGTTATTTTTTGAAGAAGAAACTTAAAATTTCTTATAGATATGAATAAAATTAAGCCGGATATATTTCAAGTAACATTCAAAATTGTTAATAAGAAAATTTCCTGGGTCGAATCATTAGAAATAACAAACTAAAAATTACGGAAAAATGTTTGGTATGTGCTTTTGACCACCGTATATTTTTCCGTATGAAGCGGAAATTTTTTATTTTAATATATATATATATATATATATATATATATATATATATGTGTGTGTGTTATAGTAACTTTCGCGTACTATATTAAAATATTAATAAAAACCATGGTGACAGCTAAGATTTGAACCATGGATCAGTATAGCGCTATCTATCGAAAAACATTACCAAGAATACTTTTAAAACTAGACATACCCATATATATGAACCGCCCTTTGGTTTAGAAGTATGATTTTTGCCATGGGTGCATGAAATTATGGATTCAAATTCTGGCAGAAACCGACTATATTTATATAAAGTTTTTATCGTTTTAAGGCATAATTCAATGCAATATAACCATATAAACGAGCTCGTCGAATCAACTTGGAAATAGCCAACAAGATGCGAAACTGGCCGAATTAACCCAGAAAGAGCCAACAATTCAACGAAGCTGACCAAATGGTAAATTAGTCAGAAAATATTATTAAAAAATTGAACGGGATTAGTTGGAAAATGTTATTTAAAAATAGAACGTCGTTCCTGAAAGGATGCACTACGTGTTAAATAGTCAACTCATTCGGCCGATGCCAAAAGGAGCCAAGTTTATACGATTCAGCGTCACCGACTCGAGCGAATGCCTCAGCTTTGTTCACTGCTGAGAACAAGTTTTCAATTCAAAATGAAATGCTGCAGTGCACCTAAAAAGTATTCAGTTAAAAAATAAAATAACGTGATTAGAAGTTTGCTTCAAATTTATCGAAAAGCGCAACATCTAGGTCAGTAAAAAAAAGGGTACTAAATATGAATTATTATTTATAAATGGTATAACAAAATTATTAAATATATATTCAACTTTTAAAAAAAATCTTCATACGTACTCGCATTTCGATCTAAAGTAATTCCTTTAAATATAAGCTCTACATAAAAAAGAATACCTACCAATTACAAAAAACATGTCAAGCCTGAGTGGAAGTCGGGCTACGAGGATCCCGGAGACATTAAGGAATTTATAAACCTTTAACGGTACATAAAATGCCTATTAAACTATTTATAAAATTTTAATTTTTAGAATGAAAATACGTTGCTTTTTTTCTTTCACAGGCGCTATTTTTTATGTGATATAACTACAAATTAACGATTTTCGGATTTGTTCTTTTCCTGGTGTTCTTTCACCTTTTTGGTCTTCTTGGCTTCTTGCCAAATTGTATGATTATAGTTTCACGGGAATTACCCTATAGCTTTTTATTTATTTGCGAATGTCAAAATACGGGGCATTTATTATTTTTAAGGTTTTCTTGTTTGCGTTGACTTTGAAGCTTTATTTTAAGGGACCGTAGATCTAAATAGTTGGTATTAATTTCAACTTGAAACCTCAACGCGTTCCTGACGAAAAAAGGTTTGACAGACTGACAGACAGACAACGAAGTGATCCTATAAGGGTTCCCTTTTTCCTTTTAAGGTACGGAACCCTAAAAGTAACCTTAAATATCTGATATATTAAGTGCCACACTTTCTATTCTTTAGAAACTTGAATGATGGGATAAATTTGTTCATATATTGCGAAAAATATATTAAGCTTTGATGTTTTTTACCTCTTTTTCCTGGCACACTTTGCAAATCACTGTATTATAAATCACAAAAAACGTAAGTATTAACGAAATATTATAATATACTAGCATTAAACGTAATAAATATATAATTTAATATGCATCGTTACAACAATTTATAAGTTACTAAAAATATGTTAAACACGGTAATTGTAAATCATATGAAAACTCTGGGGAGACAGAGAAAAATTCAACGGTAAAGCGAAAACCGGAAGCATAGAATACGGTTCAGGATACCGCGCCATAAGCGCAAGGCAGCGTCGCGGTATTATTTGCCGTAAAATGTTCGCGATTCGGACTCACACTTTGTCATGTTCTCTAATAAATACATATGTTTTATTATATTTTGGGTAATATATAAAAACATAATGGCTTCAGGTAATTTATAGTATCGTTGTTTGTCATAATATTTGACAAATGATTTTTTTATAATATGTAAACACTTGCGTTTAACAATGTAGTTAGATAGTTATAAAAAAGTATCGAACATTTAAAAAAACAAGATTACCAAGTGAGTGATGAGGTTCATATCATATTAGCGTAAAACGTACTAACCAAGTTTTTTATAAATGTACAAAAAAATAAAAAATCAAACCACCAAAAAACTTTTTTTTTCACGTAATACTTCTGCATAGATTTATGAATTTGTGATTTTCCTTTGCGATATGAGACCTTCCTTTATACACAATTTCAATATTTTTACTAACAGAAATTATAGTTAGTAGATTTGATGGTTGAGATCAAAGAACGTGATATTTGAAAAACCGTATTTTTTTATTGCATTGAGTTAGAAGTGTTATCAGGCCATAGATTAGCATTTGATATTAATTTGAACTTGATACCTTTGGCTGTGCTTTACATAAATGGTCTTAACACATATATACACAGAGAGATGATTAATAATATGATCCCATAGCGTTGTGTTTCTACATCCCGAGGTACAAAATCCTAAAAGTTGGATTTTGGATTTACTTATCGTATGTGTATTTTTCTTCATTGACATTTTAAAAATTCATTATTGAAGTTGCGTAATAAAAAAGACCTTTATAATTTTGTCATATTTATCAGATTTTCCGTCAGTAAGGTCACAGCAGCCATATAGTTTCTGCAATTTTGGACCTATGTATATAAAATTTGACAAGGTTCATTATTATTTTTTATCAAAATAAATTTTTTTTGCATTATTTTAGCAACGAATGACCTATCATTCCTATTATTTTATGTTTTATGAATTTCCTTTACAAAGTAAAGATATAAATTAGGACAAAGCTTGTACGGTGTCAGAATTAGAAATATACATAAACATAAATAGATTCCTTATGCGGTTAAATCACTACAGTTTTTTTTTATCATGGAGCTCATATATGGTTTTGTTCCATTAAAAGTCTATATCTTCTTTTTATTACAAGTTCCTACACAATCAACTACCCAAATTCACTACCAATCTCGAAGTCAATTGGTTATTCTAAGGAGTAAATTAATAAGAATTTTATGCAATCATCTCTCCAAAATCACTAAAGTAAAACTCGACTCCTGTTAACGAGTAGCTAAAGTTATAATAAGATGTCTTAGAATTAATATTTACGTCCAAAATTCTGATATGTGAAGAGAACTTATAGACGTTCGTCGCAACCTATAGGTATTTACTAGCAAGTGTTTGTTGTTTATTATTATTATACAATAATTTTTAAAGGTTTGTACTATAGCTACAGGTTATAGTACAAATTTGTAAACTATAGGTTTAAAAAATCTGGTTACAATCAATTTTAACATTTTACTAACATTTCCAATTAAAATTTTTGCTTCATTTGCATCAACAATTTTAAAAGATATATATCACTACGGAAACTTAATTTTAGCGTGATCCTACAAGTACTTAGCCGGAATTTTATTTCTTTTTATTTTATCTCCTCCATTATCTTTATTTTAATAAATAAAAAATAGAACCAAAGTCTTTACGAACAAAATTGCAAGCAAAGATTTTTTTTTTTCACTTTGTGAGATTTGGCGTGTTGTCAAACAGTTATCTTACTCATATTAGATTTTAAATTTTATCCCTTTTTCATAATAATATCATATTAAAATAAAACAAATAACGCTATTTTAAAATTCCCTCTCCTTCAATGGTTCTAGCAGTCATTCGCTAATCAAATTGTTAGTTTTATATACTAAATGTAATTGAACAGATAACACTCCAATGAGTAATAGTAGGATATTTGGAAATTTATGGGTCCACAATTTAAGAACTGAACGATCGACATCCTCAATCTATAGTCTTTTTCGACTAATCTAATGAGTGCATTATAACTTAAATGTCTACTATATCGTTTCAGATAAAAGAATTAACTTTCTCCGGTTCTACTAAAAAAATCATGTAATATTTGCTTAAAGAGAAATCTGTTTTTATGAAATGTGATATGATGTGTTAAAAATCGAATTATTTTTTGTTTTTCAAACAGTCAATCATAATTTAAATAAAAGTATATAATAAAACATGTACTATAAACATATTTTTGAAGAAAGAAAATGTATACCGATACATTTTGTACTTGATTCAGGAATTGTATAGGAGGAGAATATTTATCTACTTAAGAAGAAGTGTTGAGCATTTTTACAAAGCCTGATGAGATAATTCAAATCTTTCAAGTTTGATTGAGTGATCAAATTCTTAGTTTCCATATGATATGAATGTTATTGCCTAAATTTTCTTTTTCTTTTTATACAACTTCAATCTATACTTTGGCGCTAAATTTATAAATATTTTACCTCATTAGTAGATGAAGGTTTATAGTTGCTTAGTTCCACTGATATGCGCATTTTCTTGGTCTTTAAATTTTATCGAGAAAAAAAATTCTCATTGACAAATATTTCGACGTTAATTACGGTTAAAATATATTTTTGGTTTATATTTTCATTAATGTGCTAGTTAAAATTTGTTAATATAATAAATTGTTAGGTACGACGATACATAAAATATTTAATGTCTACTTGATAATTCTATGTACAATACGTGGGTGTGTATATACGAACAGGTGCTGGCTGTGAACAGGACTATGTCCGTGATGATTATATTTTTTCTTTTCTTTAAATCTAATGATAAAACTATAATTCATAATTGAGTATTGGATATATTCTAATATTGCTTGAAAATAATATTTAATGAAATTTTGACATAATCAGTCCGTTTGTACCTTACCATTTTGTGTTAATCTAATATGAATCTATTCCTGACAATCAAAATAAATTAAAATGCACTGCCTTTCAAATTAATATTTATTCCTTTATTAGTTTAATAGCCACGAGATTGAAGTGGATGTATGGGAAATTAATTTAATCAGGGTCTGTATTTGTTCCCTGAAATAGACATTTCCAAAAATTAAAATATATAAAATACATTTTATATATTTTAATGGAAGAGGAGTCAATATACAAATTCTTATTAATTTGATATAAGTAATACTAGAACAATACACGCAACTTACTATACTCTGTACTCAACGCACAAAACATAGTGAAAAAACGAAACCGTTTTGTGCTGACTGATACGTAGAACCACCTAGCCTCTCCGACTACTAGCCTTCGAAAATAAATAGCATCAATTTCAAAGTGACCGTAAGATAATAAGGGTGTAAAAGGAAACAAAACTCTTCAAGAAATCGATAATAGGGAAGTATATAACTTGCACCTAGCACTTCAGAGTAATTATTTGATAGTTTGGCATTTCGTGTAAACCAAGTTCACGAGTTAACAAGGTTATTGTATACAAAGGGATAAAGTTTCGTCATTTATTTATATACGTATAAAAATATAATATTGAAGTTGGATCAGCTAGTACATAAACTGAATTAATATTAGAACATTTTCCAGACAGGTGGATTGATCCGGTTATTAATTTTTGTTGTTTACTTGATTTTATATGTAAAAACCATTATTTTATTTCAAGTTACTTAGTAAACCGAAAGTATTTGTTCAACACAACTCGATCCTCCTAGCTGCATTGGGATCCTATCTCACTAATAACAAGAATTTATTTCAGGTCCTCAATAATTTTTACTTTAGAATGAAAAGTGACATGTTTCGCTTTTTTCCTTTACCGTATATTTTCTGATATGAAGTAATGGAGCCAGATGAAATTTTATAATTAATTTTTAGTAAAATTTTTCTCATTTAAAAAAAACATTTTCTCATTTTTTTAACATTTTATATTTCACAACGCTTAATTGTGAAGTTAGTAGTTTTATAAATAAGGAAAAGAATTTTTTTATTCAAGTTCTAAAAATATTTTTTTGGTAAAATACTTTTATTTCCAGTAAGAAATCTTTACTCAATAATACTACTTTTATTATGATAACACTACTTTAATGTTCGTAGAAAAAATTATATCGTTTCCCTAAAACTTTTCCCAGGATAATGATATTTTCCGGGGAGACTGGAATTTTTCCAAAAATTTATTTAAACTTAAATAACTTATAAACTAAGAAGTTTCGGCGAACATTTATGGTGATCAAATCGATGCGTATACGGGTCTTTATCAGCCTGCACCGGCTGGTCCATCCTCAATGATACTACATATATACATATATATATATATATATATATATATATATATATATATATATATATATATATATATATATGTGTGTGTGTGTGTGTGTATGTATATGAATTTAAATAAAAACAAACTTTCTGAAGTTGAAACTGTATAAGATGAATTAATTCATCCATTGAAACTAAATAAAAAGGTTTTATGCTTCACATTACAAGACAGCCGCAACTTAAAGATTGCGACACCTAGTATTTAAATTAGTTAGTAACTAATTTGGAAAATGACAAAACTAGTGTCAAAATTAGTAAGTAACTTATTTCAAGCTTAGACATAGGCAAATACACATACAATCAAGTATAAACATAAAATTAATTCAATGCTCCAACTATATTTTACATAACCAACAATTTTAAATTTGCCTGCTTCGAATAAAAGACTTTTAAATAAATAAGTATTTTATCTCTTACATGTTCAAATTTAAGAGGCGTTCCTTATTAACAAAACCGAATTTAACAGTAATGTGTTTTGTCTTCTTGTGGTAAACTAGATTATTTATTAGTTCAATAGTAGTCTAATTAAACATACATAGAGTGGAGTCATTTTTTCTAATATCAATTGTGTTTAAAAACTGTCTTGATCATAAAACTGTCTGGACCAAAAATTCTGCCTCAGTTGTTGATAAGGCAATGCAATATTGTTTTGACTAGCCCAAGATATAAGAATAAAATTTAATACAAAAATATAAACACTAGTTGATTTTCTTATATGTGTACCCATTTTCATAAAATATGTAAAACAGTCGTATTGTTACAGTTAATAATACTTGATATACATTATTAGATAAAAAGACATAATGGTGGACAAAATGCGGAAAAAATATATTTATAAAAGTTTATATTTCCTGGAAATCTAAAGTTTAGATTTAAGTTTAAATTGTTTTTGCAGCCAATCGTTTCCACTCAGTGTGTTATATTATTGTTAACGAAGGTGATATTTTAATTGTCTTTAGTTTATTAATTAAAGGTTTTATTTTCGAGACATATAAAAAGTAAATCCAGAATCAATCGAAATTATACCATAGTTGAGGATGTCCAGTGTTCTATCCGTGTTTGTATCTAATATATAAAAAATAACAGTCATTTCAATACCTAAATATACATGAAAAAAAAACGTATTCCACCTGTTGTGCGATAAGTCTTTATCGTCACAGAGGTGGCAGCGTTTAGTGACTAGTGTTCTTGATGCACTCCGCCTAGACCTAGGTCCCAGACTTCGGGCCGAGGTCTGCAATGAATGGAAATGAGTGCTTAAGTTTTCTACGAACCAGCTGGTAGAGGCTTGTTTTTGTTTAATATTATTTTGTGGCATATTTAATATCAGGAGCAGTATCTTGATTGTGTCAGCCATTGTCGCGTCTGTTGATGCATGCGTGGCTTGAACTTTATTCAGTTATCTCATTCTTTTACGAGCGGAGCTTCTCCTCATTATTGCAGTTGATCGATTGAAAGGTTCACGAAAACGTTGGAGTTATATTTATTTATGTATATATATTCGGTATATTTAGGTATAAAATATACCTAAAATTACTTAAAGCTAATGATCTGAAACTTAGAAAATCTACTTTATCCACTCTCAATGCTCACTTCACTGGTTTACTTGTATTTGGGC
The DNA here is from genome assembly GCA_039881145.1 of Druceiella hillmani. Classification (NCBI taxonomy): domain Eukaryota; kingdom Metazoa; phylum Arthropoda; class Insecta; order Lepidoptera; family Hepialidae; genus Druceiella; species Druceiella hillmani. The sequence continues at coordinate 24,691,338 of JAYKKI010000005.1, forward strand.
ATTCATTGCACTTAGGCATATATTTTAAAATAATAGAATATATTTACATATATCGATGGGTATAAAAGTTTGTAAAGGAACTAAAAGTCAATCGTTCAAATTATTTCATGTTCATGTTATTACTATAAAAAAGTAATGTTTAATATAATAAGTGGTACTTAAATAATAAAATAACATTTCATATAATTTAAAAATTGAGAAAAGATTCCTAAAAAAATTATTACCAGACTTTTTTTTATTAAAACTGTACTTAAACGGAACATAAACATATTAATTCATGAAAAGGTTATATGGAAATGTAAATATTGTTATGGAAATTACAAACCTTATATCCCTGTTATTACGCGTTTTTCATTCGATGCAACTTATTAAATGCCATCAACAATTATGAGGTCGGTCACCTATCTGCATACATTATCCTTTTTTATTCACAAGATCTCGACTGAGGAAGATACTTTTGCCAGCAGTTGTTGATCCTTGCGCTAGGGTGAATGAACTTGCATTCTAACTTTTAATAAATAAGATGTCGTAACTGAAGAAATTCAAATTAAACCGGTTTTCTTGCCACGATTCAAATATTAAACGAGGTGTCGCTTAGAAATAACATTATATGTAGTTTTGTCGCGATCAAAAGTTTTAAGGTTTAGAAAATTTTACAATGACAATTAGCTTGTTTTTGTTCATTGCTTAACTTGTATTTTCTTCGATACTTCATCTTCGAGAATAAATCTTGAAAAATCATCTAAAATATTTAGTTTGTTAGCTTGGATTAAAGTATGTTTTTCAAGAATAGTACTTTAGTCTAATTTGCTTCAATATTCAATATCAGAGGAATTGACAAGTTATTGAAATCCTCTTATCACATATTTGCAGCGAACGACAATTGTATTAAATATTTACTTATGGTTTATCTTACTTCAAGCTCGTCATATAGTGATGAAAGGATCGAAAAGATAATTCAACTTTAATTACGAGCCGTGACAAAATGGTTAATTTGTAATATGAAAATATTTTTTATTTAAAAATTATTTTCTCTAAACTAAATTTCAACTGAATTTACACGAAAAAAAAAATAGCTGTAAAATAATATTCGACAAAAGGGGATATGATATATAATTTTGTTAAGTGAGAATATGTTTTTAATTTTGGTTATTCAATGAAGTAACTAAGTAATTTAATAATTTCAAAATTATTACTGAATTTAAAATACAAATAAATAATAAAAAAAAGGTTACAAAACTTTCCTTGGAGTACAAAGAACATCAAAACTGTAATTATAAAATAACGGAAAACTGTATTCAAGACGTTGGACAACCATCAAATATACCATAATCATATCCTTGGGCTCAAATTTTGTCAATCGAGAGGAAGAAATAAATTTGAAGTAAAACTTCTTTGATGCTGATAGGTACAACGCTAACTGAGTAATTTCAGAGCATTTTGACACTGTCCTAACGTCATCTATTTGGTCGCTTTATGTGCGTATTCCTATGTTGCTAAATTTCATGATTTGAAATTTAAATGAAATTTAAACTGGAAACTATAGATTAGGGTATTAATTTATTTTCTAACTTAAAAAATATGTCGAAATATTATTTTGAAGCAATATTAATTTCTTCAATATTTGTTTTAAATCATTTTCGTATTTTACAAGACGGTGTGAGTAAAATTTTCATCACACTGTTTTATTATTTATAATTTTTTGTATAGTTGGGAACGAGATATATTAGGTGTATTTAAACTATATACTATTTTTTTATTGTTAATTATTTTAAATAAATAGTTCACAGTAAAGAGTTCCACTTCAAATGTATTGATTTTAATGCCCCCATTTTCTTCCGCTAAACAGCGAAATTTGATTGAATGATCATGTGTGTCACACTAACAATCAGTTATGGGTTTAGAGTGCTGATAAAGTTAGATAAAAATGTCATTAAAGTTTCATTAAACATTTAAAGTTTAAACAAATGAACAAGAAATCAATATGTCAAAATAGAACTAGAAAGATGTTCATTACTACTGTTGTTACTTTTAAACTCAACCTGTCAAACACGAGTAGAACTCGTAAAACTCACGCATTTATGGAATTTAAAAAATTATTCGTTTTTTATGTACAAAGTTTACTTTCCCTAAAATTCCCAAAATGAATATTTTTGATTTTTAATTATTGCAATAAATTCGGGTTAATATATATATTATTGCCATGCCCAATTTCAAGTTTCCACATCAAGCAATTTCTAAGAAAAATAACTGTGACGCATATAAAAACCGACACCTTAATAATTTTATGAGGATTTCATTGTTCCTTTTAAGGTGTATAACCAGAAAAATAAGCTAAAAGTACATCTCGTCAAAAATATGTACAATCAGAAATCTACAATCAATAATCTGAATAATTTCAAATAAAGATAACCGTCAAGTTCTATACAGTTTATTTATGTCTTATCAGCTTAAAATTTAAATTTAAAAAGTAATAAGTACCATATACGTGGGTATTTAGCATAATTTTAAATTTGAACTCGACAAATTTTTAAAACAAGTAAGACAAGTCCCAGGAACAAAAATTTTCCAATAGATGTTCTAGTAGCCGGGACTTGAAATGGATAGCACTAGAATTTTTTCAAGAACGTATAGCCAATAGTGTGATTTCATTTCAAGTACAAAAAATGATGGAATATTGGCAAATGCACAGCACAAGAAATTCCAGTATTTATTAGTTAAAATATTTAAGACAGAAACTAGAAGTAAGCATAACGTAGCGTAAGCATAATCTCTGTCTGTAAACCCAAATAAAAATTATTCACATTCGGTCATTGATAAAGTAAAATCACAATCCTACTAATTTTGTTAAAGAATGGTTAAATAAAATTGAAGTTAATTTCCAGTTCTACTTGATCGACAACTTGACCAATTTTCATTAAAACTAAATTGTTTGGGAGGAAAATTGTAGTTGAGAAAAAAAATGAATAATTGCTTAAAAAAATATTTGACCCATTTTGTTACTTTTTCTTTCGTAAAAGGTACCAAATTTTAAACCGCTATTTTACTGTCTTACTAGTAGTAAGGTAGAGGCTTTCATGAAGTGCCTGAAATATTTCGCGCAAATATATATAAAAGCCCTAACAGCTGTCGAGAACTTGCTTGCATCCTTTGAATTTCATGCTTATAATATTAATTTATACGTAATTTATTTTTTAGAATGATAAACTGTCCTTTTTGCTGGGTTGTTTAAAAACATTTTCTAGTTCTGTATATTATATTCAGTGACCATAAGAGAAAAGTTTTCCAAAAACTTTGATTCGCTTTAAAATTTTAATTCTGTAAATTTCATGTTTAATATTTTTATAACAAATTTAAAAATATCTTAAATTTAATATTATCTAGTGTAGTGTTTCATTTAAATTATATTTTGTCATTTCTAATGTTTAGTTACAACTTATGTGTAATCGGCTTAACCGTTTTTAAATCATATACCAAGAAGGCAAAAAGAAAATTATTTCCTTTTTATTATATCATTAAAGGCGTTACAATTATAACGTAATTATTCTATGACTTAGGCGAAGAATTTTAGAATACGATAACTGTACAACTGCCATAGCTATGCGATAACGATCAAGAAGTACTAACTCAACTTGGAAAAGTTGACAACTTCGTAAAAAAGGATTAGCTAATATAACTTTTCTTTTTTTTCTCCATAATGTGCGTTGTTTTGAATAACCGTTGCAGAATGAATAAACTGTTTGTCACCGCTTAATAAAATGTAGTAATTATTGATTTTGGATTATAACGTAGAAATAAAATTCCGAGAGATAACTTTTGAATGAAAAATCAATATTTATTGTAGAAATAGCCTTCTTTTGATACCTTTTACTTTCATTTCGAGCGTAAAGTGTTCTTTTAATTATTTTATTTTCTTTTTCAAAATTTTATCAAGGTAATTAATTGAGAAAAAATATAAAAATATAGTTTTACTTAATTTTCGATTTTTAAAGGTCTGTAACAGAATTCGAAAATTACCAACAGAGTCAAATTTAAATTTCGCTGCATCAGAAAGAAAGAAATTCCCATCAAAACTGAAAACTCGTAATATAAATAATTTTATTTGTATAAAAATACAATTATGCTGCAAGTGGGGTAAGGTGAAAAAGTAGTATAATAAAAATAGTACATGCAGTAAAAAATTGTGCAAAGCTACATTTGTTAAATCGGTACCAGTAAAATTTTGCTTGGTAAACTGATTTAATTGAAATATTTTACTATTATTTTATACAACTGAATTTAGTTTTTGATATAGTATTTATTAAACAGACGAAATTATGTTCAATATACTAAAAATAAAATCATATTAAGTTAAAGACATTTTATTTCTAAACTGTATTTATCACACAGGTACCCGCAGGTAAAATTGAGACCTTTTAAACTACGTAAAAACTTTGTTCCTAGTAATAACCAAATCAGTGGTATTTTTTATGATTCATCTACAGCTAATAACATGTATAATATGAAATAGAAATAGAATTTAACCGGAAAATTGATTATATAAAAATTATAACTACAAATGCAAACGAATATTCTGCTGGTTATGAGTTATGAACAAGTGTATGTAGTCGCAAATAGTCTTGCAGATAATTTTAATACTTATAACTTCTCAAAAATATAAGAAATGTATTTTGAGAAATACATTTAGACGTCGCTTTTATTTTTTTCCTTTTCATTATAACTGCTCAATCTTTTTTTGGCGTGAAAACATGTACAGGAAAATTATTGATAAACTATATTCATCACCATGGAGACAGTTATTTCAATCGACGGGAAATAAACGTGGCAACATACGGACATTCCCCTTTATACATTAAAAGAAAGAAGGTGCCTGTTTAATAACATTTAATAATATTATTAAACAAGCATCTTTCTTAAGATATTTTTATAACGCAATTTGTAAAAACTATTAACAATTAGATACTTATGGTTCAAATAAGTCGCAAATAAGCCATACACTTATGTGTGACTCCAATATCATTTTCATGTGGGAGTATTCATTTAATATACGCGAATAACGACCGTTACCTGCTGTGCATAGCAGCGCGCCAAAGGAAGCCAAGGTTATTATTGAGTCAAGATGCACTCGGTCGCTGACTCCATTATGAGAGCAATTGTGTAATGCATTGAGTGGGCTTTATTAATAGGGTGTGTGCGTCTTAATTAGGTTTCACAAAAATCTCAGGTTTTACAAAAAATATTTTCTACTTTTAACTTAATTGTAAACTTATAACGATGATAATAGATTTCATAGTTCTAGAGTTACTCTTTATTTTACGTCTACAAAAGATTTACAAGGCCAAAAATAATATAAATATTTGTAAAGGTCTTAGCAGAAAATTTACGTATTCTCTACCTATTATCCTTTTATATGTAACTAAGCTTGTACGAAATTCTCGTAGCACGAGTTCTATTCATATTTAATTGATTAAAACTAACAGTACATAAAATGTGTATTCCATACCGAAATAGCGTTTAGGTTCGTAATTGTTGAAGTTAGTATTAAGGAAAAAAGATAAATTTCGTACCTTGACTTGAAAACGGCAGAAACGTTTAACATATATTATACAAAAATTCAGATTGAGGTAAATCAGTAAAGTAATATATTACTTGAAATTCAAATATAGATCAAACGATGCTAAGAGCAATTAAGTAGGCATATCAATTACAGGGTTATTATAGCGCTTAACACAGATAGTATATGAATACACGAACATGTCAGAGAAGATCCCCCTTTACGTGATCGCGTTGCCTTAATCACCGCTGCTAAAAACATAATAGGAAAAACATCCATCAGAATACTACCCTTAACTGTGAGGTTGATTTGACTGATCGAAATATCCGATAATATTCGCCTAAAGACTAGAAGCTTAAAACATTAAGAAACTTTCCGACTAATAACCGCCGGCTGCCACGGACTGTAGCTTTCCACCTTTTCCAATAAAGCGAATTTTCCGACACCCTAGGTTTTATGGTAAATCATTTGTGAATAATTTATCGAAAGTTTGTTTACTTCTTGTCAGACAAGGTTTCGTTGTTATAATAAACAGTTTTGCGATGTTGGCAGATATTCCAATGCAATTATAAAATAAGTTTAACCCTCCTGCTATTTTTGTTTTGTTAACTGCTACAATGGAAACCCATCAAGATTACGTAAAATTTTGTTTATAGATAGCTTAACTTGTCCAAGCTTTATTTCGATTTATATATGATGATTTAATAGAAGCAAGTGGTTGTGTACGTATACTTATTTGCAAGAATGACGTATATTTTAAACTCACATTTTATGCTGAATATTATATATTGGCAAACACTCCTAATAGTCCAAGAATCATGACATACAAATGTTATTAATGTAAGATTGCACCTGAAATAGGTTATATATATTATTTCAAAGGTTCGACAATGTATATTACATTTTTGATAATATGATGTTAAATTTCCACATAACTACAGCAAATGTAAAATTTTAATTATTCAATCGATTTAACAACCAAAAACTGATGAAAGTGACAAAACAGAAGAATAAAATAATCAACGATTTTCTTCTGTATTTTAAAACATTCATAATTTTTTTTTTTTAATTTACATTTCCAACAATTTTTCTTCTGACAGTTGTTTAACAAATTACCATACAATATCAAAACTATGTCTATAGTTTAGTCGCATACTTTGATTTGTTACACTGTTTCTACCTTTTAATATAACAAAGCAAACAGTTTGAAGTCGTGTTATTTCAGTTTGAAGTCGTGTTATTTCATGCTAAATGACCTAACAGTTTATAATGATCTATTATACTATTCCATGATGACCTCGTGTATATGTCGCGCGCAATTACGAAGCTCGAAAGACTTTTACTGAGATGTGCGTATAATTGGATAAAGTGAGGTGGATAACTCAACTCTTAACAAGAGCCCAGGCCAATTTTCCTATCAAGTTTAAAACAATTTTAAATTTCCTATAAAAACATTCCACAGGAAAACAGCAGGCTGATTTCAATTATCGTAATTAACCGAATATTTTTAGTAAATAGGATTATTTACTGAAAAGAATAAAAACTTAGAAGATCAATTATTTTCAAAACAATTCGCCAAAGTCAAAGAAATTCTGTAAAATAAATTAAATTTACACGCAAACGTATCTGTCAGTCAATAATTTAATTTGTATTGGACGGAAGTAACCATATTATATTTCCGAACATGGCTTTTAGTAACATCGTATGTATTTGTTTTCCATTATGAACTTTATAAATTTTATATTGTAAGGTATCTTTTTAAGCAAGATACTTGTAGTACTGCAATTAGTGCCCTTCAACGTAAGTTAAGTTTATAACAGTCTTAAGGAAATACATTCGTTGTTCTGGTAACCTTAAAATTTTACTTTTTTATTATTTCAGCCAGTGCCCCTAGAAAAATATTCGAGAGTATGACTGTTTTATACAACCGCCGCTCCTTTCTGATTTACATGTGTGAAGACATGTAAATCATACACTCTTTTGCATAAATTATTACACTAATATTATATACACTCTTTTGCATAAATATACACTCTTTTGCATAAAAAACGGGCGGTTTCAATTTTGTCATATTATTAACAAAATATGATTTATTGAGAGGTTGTATTAATTGTAATTGTTACTGGCAGGTATAGTATATTCTGACACATAAAAAGGAACGTTCTAAATTTGAAATTTATTCTCTTTAAATGAAAATTCTCTTTCACTGACAAAAACGTATTTTTTGGCGGTAAATGAAATCCAACTCTTATTAATTTATCTTTTTCATTTGTTACGTTTTTTATTTTAACGAATAAATTTTAATTAAATTTCTGCTATTTGCTGCATTACTTCACTTCTGTTTGCTGTTCTGAGTATGGTTGAAAAAACGATAAAAGCTAGTAAAATTATTGTGATGCTTGAAGAAGACTGTAGCCAATGTTACGTGTCTCAGCAGTATAGTGTGAGCCGTTCCACCATCCAAATGACCTGATAACGATACCAAGGAATGGGCTCCGTCAGTAGAAGCCCCGGTTCTGGAAGCAAACGGTGCACTGAGCGACGGGACAACCGCTTCATAGTCAGTCCAGCGCTACGCAATCGTCAAGTGCCGTAGGTGGATCTCAAACAGAACCACGAGGACGTCAGAGGTACACGAGTAAGCCTAGTAAGACAGTCAGAAGGAGACTTCAGGCCCTCAATATATGTATCTATCGCCCAGCTCGGGGCCCTACATTGCTCCGTGAGCATCGAGTTGTCAGATTGAGATTCGCTCAAAATTTTTCGTCATGGACTCAACAAGACTGGAATAGTGTTTTATTCTCCGATGAAGTTTGTATATCGATTAGTGGTGAGGATCGCCGTCTTACAAAGATTTGGAGAACGCTTCGCAGAAGTGTGCTTTGAGGAAATCACCTCTTACGGTGGAGGCTCCGTAATTTTTTGGGCTGGTATTAACTCAGACGACCGTGCCGAGTTAGTTTTTATTGAAAATGGCACACTTAATGCGCAAAGGTACATAACAGAGATTCTTATTCCTTATGCCAACCCGAATTAACAGCAATTGGAGGCGAGTCCATTTTTTTGGACGACAACGCTCGCGCGCACCGCTCTAGAGACGTTGATGCGTATATGCAGGAGGCCGGAATTCGTCGGTTAGACTGGCCAGCTAGAAGTCCCGACCTCAATCCGATAGAACACATATGTGATAAATATCTCAAATGATGCGTCAGAGCCGTAAAACCAGCTCCTTAAAACATTCAGGCCCTTAAAAATGTGATCGTCGCTGAATGGGAACATTTTCGTCAGGAAATGATAAAACAAGGCCGTCGAAAGCATGCCTAGCAAATTAAGCGCATTGATTTTAGCTAGAGGAGGCCATACTCAGTACTAAATTTTCAAATTTTACGTTAAATTAATAAAAAATATTCAAAAATAAACTTTAGCCATTTTTAATATACCAGTATGAAAACGCTCGTTTGTGGACTTTACATCGTTTTTTTTATTTATTTGTATTTTTAATGACTGAAGTAGGTAAAAACGATATATCAATAATAAATAACAATATTCTCATCATATTGCCGTATAAAATGCATCAAATAATAATATAATAATTCTGATATGGTTTATTCCTATAAGTGCCCGTTTTTTTTGCAAAAGACTTTATTATTTGTCGAGACTCGTTTTATGCTTGTACTTAGGAAAATTGTTGGGAATTAATATGGCATGACTTTTTTCGCATAATACTAAGTAGAAATATTTGTTTCAATGTACCCTATTCTTGCAATATTAGTAATATATATATATATATATATATAAATATATATATATATATATATATATATATATATATATATATATATATATGTATATATATTGTTTTCATCGCGAGACGAACGGTTTTGGTTTGTAGGATATACATTTTATAGCCGAGAATTTGCTTCACACAAATTTACGCTAATCACACTAGACAATAATAAAGTCATAAAGGAAGAAAAGTATGGTAAAGTAGAAGAGACAAAAAAGAAAATGCGGTTGAAATGAAAAAAAATATAAAATTTTTACAAATTATATTTAAATTTAATGTATATTTTGTAACAAATTCTTGCAGTCGGAACATAAATTATTATATTATGTGATAGCGTAGAATTTAAAAAAGATGGCTTAAAACAGGTTCTACTTTTGAAAGAGCATTTGTAGATAGTCTGAATGAAAGCAAAGACTACTAATATAAGTAGATATTGCAATATTCAACATTTAATTGAATCGTTTGCTGATATTATATTACAATAAAATACCTTTCTATCAAGACCCGAATATAAATTGTGACTAGCTAAATAATTGAGGAAGAAACAAGAAATCAAACTATTTTTGAGAATATAAGATATTATTACACCTGTGAAAGATGTACTAGTTCATGTAGTAAAAAATAAAATTAATATTTTTTAGTAATTTAATTAAAACAGTATAAACCTTAAATCTTTCAATACTTATATTTCCTTAAATGCATACAGAAAGCTTGCACTATGATTTTATCACGTTTTGTAAGGTTTAGATATATTCTTTAAAGTTCTCATAAATTTTAAAATGTCAGAAATTAGTCACTAACACGAGATTTTTGTTTTCAGAATAATTTCCTTGACCGTTAGTTTCATTTCTTTAGGATACCCACTGCGTTAATTTGGACCACAGTCTTACCTCTGCTACTGAATTAGGTTTCAATTGTTCTAATTATAGAAAGTACGAATAAATACATTCAATTTAACTCAAATAATAAAATGAGATTAACAAAAGTAATACTAAAGGACGTTATTATACTAATAAAAATTAGATTGCGAAAACCATAGTATAGTATCATAAAATGTTTGCAAAGATGGTTTTTAAATATGCGTGGTTCGGGACTCAGAATTAACATAACACACTATAAACGTTATTCCGCACAACTGAATTTTTTTTTCACATTCATCGAGATTAATAGTGTATAATTTCCAGAAAAATTATTTTGAAGAAATAACATTATAATGACAGTGATATTTTTAATCTCCCTAATTTATGTTTTAATTTCTATTATCCATAATCTATTTTTGTTTCGGTTTGACTTGTTATCTTAAAAAAAATCTTGCAATTTTATACAAAAATAGTTTTCATCATATTTATAATTTGCTTTAATAACTTTTACGATAGTATATCCCAATATATTTCACCAGCTGATGTTTTAATGCGCCTTGAATAATGAAAGTTGACCAATCATTAAAGTACCTAAGTGAAATATACCAGTGTGAAATATAAATAACGGAAATTCATAAGCAAAACAACGAGCATTGTGAAAAACCCATTTTCCTTATAATTTATAAATACATAATTCAAATTAAACTTTAACAGCTAATAAAGATGAATGCAATCTAAAATAAAGGCATTATTTAAATAAATACATTAAAAATAATAGCCATCTTGTGTAAACAGTTTGCAAAATATCATTAATTTCCAGGTTGAAACAAATTCTTCTCCGTCGTTTATAGACATCAACAATTTCATTAATCATACCTAGTTAGACAATTAAGCAAAATTAAAATGTAATAGTTAAACGTATTACAATGAAATTCTGCTATAAGAATATTCGATAAATATAAAAAAAATAGATCAAAACACCACCCTCAGTCAGAAAGTAATGGAAGATAGGAGTAAGCCAATAATAATAAAGAATAAAATATTAAAATTAATTGAATGACCTTTTTCGCCTTGAAGCTTCCTCCGCGCAGACAATACAGCCTTTCAAGTTTTCTTATGAAGCAAATTTGTCGATGTAAAAAGTTTTAGAGATAAAATATTTAAGAATAAAATGGTTTCTTTCATAACGATTAATTTGTTTTTCTAAAACTTGCAAAATGAGATAATTTATTTATATTATAAAAAGTATTTCATGCTAAAATTGTCGGCATGAAAAAACTGAAGCAAAGCTATTTGTAATTTAGAGTAATATGGATTAACTCCGCATGTAATTACAATCAAGTATTTTTTTATTTAATATGGAATATAAGAGGTCAATTTAAAATGGAATGGAACAAAAGGATATGCATTGGTATATATCGCCTGGCATATCTTTTTTCGATGTAAAAAAAATTTGTCGATGTAAAAAGTTTTAGAGATAAAATATTTAAGAATAAAATGGTTTCTTTCATAACGATTAATTTGTTTTTCTAAAACTTGCAAAATGAGATAATTTATTTATATTATAAAAAGTATTTCATGCTAAAATTGTCGGCATGAAAAAACTGAAGCAAAGCTATTTGTAATTTAGAGTAATATGGATTAACTCCGCATGTAATTACAATCAAGTATTTTTTTATTTAATATGGAATATAAGAGGTCAATTTAAAATGGAATGGAACAAAAGGATATGCATTGGTATATATCGCCTGGCATATCTTTCATGTATGTAAAAATTACATGAATAGGTCAAAAATACGTTGTTTTTTAATTTTGCATTTTCTTTTCTTCAATATGGGATATTAGAAATATTAGAGCCAAATTACAGTTTCCGATGTAATAGCTTTTTCGAAATAGCCCACTAAATTATTGTATTAAAAAGAACTGATTTGTCCTTTACTAAAAGAACTGATTTGTCCTCTACTCAAAACGTTTTTTCAACTATATCCCATATATTTATGCAAAAAAGAAATTATATACTTTATATACTTGTTCCCTTTACACGCCTTAAATTATTTTTCCAGGGTACACCCGGAAACATAATTTTAAGTAACTTTAATTACTATATACAATTTTTAATTTGCTATCTTGTTTCTTTTAGAAGTTAGAAACTTCTGACAGACGAACGAATGGGTAGATTATAAACTTTCTTTATGCCGAAAATTCCATCTTTGACACGGGATACTTCTACGATTTGTGTATAATTTCTATTGAAATATTGTACCCTCTGCTCTGTAATATATTTCAGAACCCTTTCCTCGATGATGGATAACAATGCTGAACCTTTCTGTTTAACTTTTATGAAACTTCAATGCGATTAAAACCTTGTGGTGGTTGTGTTTAAAAATTGTGGAGGTAATATCAAAATTTTAAAAATTCCTGCCATCTGTTTTTCCTCTAAAAGTACTCTACATGATTTTTAACTGCATTTAGGATGATTATCCTATTGAATTCTAAACAGATCTCTAACTAACTGAAGGCCAGATTAAATAATCCGAAAATATTTCTGTAAATTTTTTTCTTCTCAAATAAATAGAGGTTTATCAAATCGCCTTTTCCTTCTTTAAAAAAACATATTTAGGAATAAAATTTCTTTTTAACGATTAATCTAGTTTTCTACAAATAATCATTCAAAATAATTTAATTCATTTACATTATGAACCGTATTTCATATTAACATTGTATGTGTGAAAGAACTGAAACAACGCTATTTACAATATTGTGTAATACATATTAACTTTGAACATAGTTATAAACAACAAATGTTTTGATATAGAAAAGAAATAAATTAGACAATGAAAATTATAAAATTATATAACACTAATACATAGCAAATAAGAAAATCTTTGTTAAATCTCATTATATACGTTTGAATAGATACGAGACTACCAATGTCATCTAGTTAATAACAAAAGGAAATAAAAGTAGTCAGTTCCTTAATATTGGCAACAATGAATAATGTGCAAAAAATGATTGTATAAACATTTTTAGGAATAAACAATTATACATTTGAAAATAAAAGATAATTTTAAGAATAATTTAGAGACGACACTACAAAGGACACCAGATATGAGATGTAGTATGGCAATAAAAATAGGTAGGGATATATCAATTAATTCAAATTTATTTGATATACCGACAAGTTCTAATTGCTCTCAGTGAAGAACACTTGAAGAATACAATTACTTTACTTGTAATCATATTGAATAAGTAATACATTTTTTTACTTTTTTGTTTATTATTTAATTTCTCTAATAAACTTTCGGTTAAAGTACTGATCGTAATATTGAATTAACCTCATTGGTCATAAAGACATAAGAATAAAAATGCTCCTAATTCATAAAATTTTTTAAATAAATGTATTTTTAGCGTTGTTTGCCTCCATGCGTAATGTAGATGCGTAAAGTGGTGCATTGAGATCATACTTATTCCAAAACATTAAACATTTATGTAATAAATGAATGTCAGAAGCAAGTACTTAGGCTTACCTCTTAGGTTATTTAATGAAACCACACAAGAAAAATTTGTAATAAAAATTGTAAAATCAAATGACGTTCAATTAAAAACTAGTCTATTTCAAGTCAACCCTAGGTCGTTTTCATTTTTTAATTCATCCCAATATTCCAATTTTTTCGGAAAGGTGACATAAAATATTTTAAAGCACAGTAAGCATGTCACTAATGTCAATAGAAATCAAGGTTGCATACAGCTCATTACTTGAGGTCGTTTTTCATTAGCGTTTTTGTTTTATTAATTTGAATAAGCAGTTCTCAACTTAACATAGGACAAATGACTAAAACGTTAATAAGACGCTTAATAAATTTACCAAAAATTATTATATAAAAAAGTGATTTAAATAAAATACACTCATGGTTTATTTTCGCCTAGGTAAATCCGAGATGGCTCTAAATTCGACCCTAAATCCGAGATATCTCTTTTAAATTATATTTTGTTATATAGGAGTTATTTTAATTAATTTTTTTTTGTAATTATGATTCACTTCGCACTTTTTCTGGTAGAAAATGTTTATATATTGCAGGTAAATTAACTGTATAAATCTGTCCATTTTTGGTAACACATGAGTCATATTTTTACTTTATTATTTTTTATGAGAACGTTTATTTCATAACAATTCTTTCCCTAATCTTCCCTATCCAATAATCCCAAATTTACGCAAAGGGATCTAAACGCATTGGTTTAGGCTTTCGGTGTCAGATACTTCAATGAGCATAAAAATCATTTATCAAAATATTACAGGCAAACTCGGAGTAGATAAAACTGGACGAACTTTTAACAGCATCTGCGCAAAAACTAAGATTAAAACATTTGAAAGACATTTTTTAACCCTCTATTGTCGTGCTGTTTGGTCGATGGTAGAACTAAGTAATAATAAATAATAGTGTTGCTTTTTAACATCTTTGTTGTTTGTTAAATATAAACTGTAACTATTTTATACACACACATACATATATATATATATATACATATATATATATATATATATATATAAATATATATATGCGTATGTATGTGCGTGTGCATGTGCGTGTCCGCGTGTGTGTGCGTGGCTGTGTGTGCGTGTACGTGTCTCTGTGTGTGTGTGTGTGTGTGTACATATTCGTTAATGATATTTCGATTTTATCCCCCAATGCTTGATTTTGTGGAATTAAAATAGTTTTCACGTAATTCAGTGCTTTAATTTAGTATTTAGAGCGGCTTTTAGACTCATTTTTATGTATTGAATTAAAAATATTCGATATTAATTAATGTACATATTTCAATATTTTTTTCTTTACTTTAACCTTGTGTTTTAATTTATCACTGCATTTTTTTTAATACACTCGCATTAAATATGAAAAACTACAACGTGACAAACTACGATTATGATATGTTTCTAGTCTAAGTATAGTGTAAATTCGCTTCTTTGTTCAATATTTCACAATCTTCTGCTTAAAATGCTAGATTAATGTTGTTTCATTCATAAATGTAACACATATTTTTTAAGTACATAGTCGTTGGGAGTATCGAGAAATTAGTAACATTCTGTCGCGGTGTTTTGACTTCAAAATGTCACAATAGGTATCTGGTGTGTAAAGTCAATCGCGCCCAAATGTCGCCCCAATAGTAACAGTTGCTGTAGATATCATTTAAAACTACAATATTTCGACTATAAATAGATGCAGTGCTGCCCTCTTAGCCTTATTTCGAAGAGGATGAAAGTTTGTGCCAGTTTCAGTTCTACGCCCTTCGATATTTAGAGACGCCGGACGTCACGAAATGCGCACACGCAAAGTGAATCCAAATTTTTGTCAATGCAGATTCAACTTATGTCAATAAAGAAATCCGAGTGGACCGAGTGTTGTTTTAAGAGGACGAAGTTTTTTGGCGAGGATTGTATATGTTGTAACTTATCTTAAACTCCAAGTGTGTATTCCACAAACTCAGAAAGATACGAGGATGTAGATAGGGAGTTTGAAAATTTGCCAATTTAATTAAAGTATCACGATATGCGAGAGAAAAGTACAGCCATAATCATAAAAAATGCATAGACCACTAAATTCCAAAGAGAATGCTAACATAAATACCAGATTTGCAGTAAAAACAAAAATTGAATCAAATTTCAACGTCTACACCAAAATAACGGCGGTTGTGTCCGACAATACAGTTTCTTCTTTTACAGAACTTCTTATTTCCAACATTGCAACAGACACCATTCAAACAACTGATTAACGATTTCAGCATACTTGACAAAAATAACCGAGCAGTCTATTTTTCCGAATTACTTTATTTTTACGGTCACAACTCGGCCTTTCTTCACAATACATATAAGACACCCATCGTAAATCACGATACGCGTCGTGTAACAATTACCGCTTTTATTTGTTTTTTTTTTGTCACAAATAAATCACATTACCTACAAAGGAAAAGAGTATATAACATTTATGTTGCGTAATTGCGATATGCGATATTTGTTAAAGCTTTTGTTAAGTCTTATTACGTATTTCCTTAAGTCTTATTACGTTTCGTTATAAATACTTTACGATTTTTATCTAATTTTCAGCTTCATATTTACTTTATGTATCTTGGCTTTATTAAATTAGTAAATCAATTGAGTTTTTTTATGTTTCCTTTTACCCATTACAACAGATTTGGAAGAGAGTGCCTTTATATTTTGGTCATAATATATTAAAAAAATTCACATGAAATAACTTGAGTCGCCCAAGAATGCTAATAAATTGAACCATTCCACAACATCAAAATGAACAATTATTTCAGCTCAACCAGGTCTCAAGTCCATATGGATATTATCATAACTAGGAGCCCAGTAATAAATAACTACCATATCTAGCAGCCCAGTAATATATAACTACTATATCTATATGCACAAACATTTCTAGCAACCCAGTAATATATAACTACCATATCTATATGCACTACCATATCTAGCAGCCCATAATATATAACTAATATATCTATATGCACTACCATTTCTAGCAGCCCAGTAATATAGAACTACCATATCTATATCAGGCACTCTATATCAAGCAGACCATTAATATATAACTACCATATTTATATGTATCAAGTAGACCAGTAATACGTAACTGCCATATTTATATGGACTACCACCTCAAGCAACCCATATCTAGCAGCCCAATAATATATAACTACAATATCTATATGGTAGTGCCATACCTAGGAGCCTAGTAATATGCAACTACCATATCTATATGCACTATCATATCTAGCAGCCCAGTAATATATAATTCGAATAAAGATACATTGATGAGGTACAAAAAAGAACCACTGATGGAGTACAAAAAAGTCCAGCAGAAGCTTGGAAAATGGAATGTGATAAAAAAGCTTTTAATATTTTGTCTTTTATTCTACGTACATGGAAGAGCAGAAAAAAGCCAGTAAATGCAAATTACGTTGACAGATGATACACATCATTTTATCATTTCATCCATAGCAATTTGTTAATGCTGTATTTGTTAGTTTTTAGATGCTATTTAAATACAGTTTTGACGAAGTCGCCTTTTATTCTGCTATGGGATATATTTCTTTTAACAATTTGAGAAAAACTTATCGTTCAAATGAAATACGGACAACATTTTAAATGTACTTAAATGTTGATATTATGTATTTCGTACACTAATATCGATTATTATATAATATTTTCAAAATGCTATATTTTAATGGAAATTAAATATTTAAAAGAATTAACCAATTGCATGCCAGTATCCACACAAAAATGGCATCTGACATTGTCTATATCTCTTTAATTTGTTCATACTTTGTATATACCGATATAATTTTATCTTTTATAATACTTGTATCCAAAATTTTTCGAATCCGTAGCTGCGAAATTACAGGCAGAAAGACGTCAATCTAAAGTTTAATATTTCACGATCGGAAGTTAAAAATTAAACATAGTGAATAGGAACCAAGTGAATGGTATGGTGAATGGAAATGGTGAATGGATTTAATTTTTAAAGACCTATCCAACTATGTACCACTTTATGGTATAAGCGGAAATATTTTTTTGTTGCTTCCACTTTACATCTATAGGGAAATACATTCAATTTTTGCCACATATTAATTAAGATCTACATATAAAACATTCAATGAAAAGAAATCATGAACTTACATTTAAACTACGGAAACTGTGGGACCGTGATGGACTGACGACTGACTGGACAAACGGACGGGCGCAGAACAATTGTGAGTGTTTCTTGTTTTATTGAAGAGCCCGAAAATTGAACAATTTCGAAATTTAAAACATCAGCTAAATGCATAAATGTTCGTATTTATTACCTATTAAAGTCATATTAAATAATTATGTCAGATATTTAATATCTATCATGTTTATAATTGTTTACAGCGCAATGAGGTTTCCCATGTCGCTGTTACAAAGTTTTGTTTTGCTTCACATTATGTAGTTATAGCTTGCGATATGAGATGGCGCCACTGAACTTTTTACACCTCGAACTATGAATTGTTCACGTAGAGTATAACATAACTGAAAAATGAGTTTTATTTCTTTCTTCTCGATAATATTTAATATTAGATTTAATTTACTGAACTATTTATATAAAAAGAAATGATAATAATAACTATTGTACTATCAAATCAGTCTACCAAGAACCAGAGAGTAATGCAAATTTCTAACATTAAAAATGGCAGTTGTTTTAATTATTTGGTAAAATGTAATTCATAAGTTATAATTTATGTTTTTTTCGTTTTATGCTTTAATCATTTATACCTACAGAGAATATTGTTGATAGCATTTCACTAAAGATACGAATTGTATTATGACAGTAAAAGTCAAGTTAGCCTTAACATTTTAGCGTCGGACACATCGGCAAGCAGAAAAAATCAATTCAAATGCCATTCGTAATATTAAAGCAGGTAAAAGGAAAAAGTTCCCAGCAATATCAAAAGGTGAAGGAGCAAAAATATTCCAATAACTCTCTTCGCCTTATGGCTGCTTTTTATCAAACAATTCGGTTTATCACTTTTTGTTATGAAGCAAATCTTTTAATAAAATTTTTTAAAAATTAAGCAATAAATAACGAATAATATTTTTTTATAAAATGTAATTTGTTTCTTCATAACTTTAAACTCATTGCAGTATGGAAAATTATATACATTATAACTAGTATATGCACTGACAGTTAAACATTTTGAGACCACGTTAATAATTCCCCTAAGTTGGAATTAAAATTTAAAAAATACGGTAAACCGAATGCGAGTACAACTCACACTCGGCCGGAATGGGAGTTGTATTCGCACACGATGGGTTCCATAGCACCGAACAATATATATATATATATATATATATATATATATATATATATATATATATATATATATATATATATATATATATATATGCGAGTCTAGCGTTACGCGAACGGTGATTTTTTGATTATTTTGTAATTTCATTTCGTTCTTGAACAATTTTATAAATTATCAATTTGTTCAATACATTAAATATTTTACGTTTAAAGTGAATAAAATTGTAAATTCATTTTAGAGTTCATATTTTGTGAATTTGAAGTTTTACTTCAGTCGTGTGGTCTAAAGTACATTCGTTTTTTTTTTAATTGGCCATACGTTTCACAAAGAAATAATACGGTTTACCATCGTTTGGTCATACACGACTGTTTAAAGAGCACTTGAGATGCTTTTTCATGTTTTTTGATCGAAGTTGTCGTTTTAAAATAGCAATGCGAACAATTAATTTAATGCTTCCTAAATGCTGTTTCACTATTGTCAGAGATACATGCTTTGAACGAATTTCATTAAATCTTTATGGATATGGATACACTTGTTAGTTTAAATGTAACTATCGTTAATATGATACGGCGCCAGTAAAATTATTTTCAAGTAATTTTCATGTCACTAAAAGTAGCCAAGCAAGGTATTACGAGACAAGAATAGAATTACATGTATCACTGAAATTTAAAATAACAATGAAAAAAATATTAAAATCTATGAGAGGAAGTCAATTAATTAATATCGATGAAGGTGAAGGAAATGAAAAAAATGGTGAAAAATTCGACACCATTTTTCATGTTTTTAACTTGAGGATATAAGCTCGTGAATATTCCCATTAATCGTGCATAATTTGAGTATCGTAATACAACATTTTTCTTAAAATAGTGTTTGTAAATATTAATAGAATTTTTCACAACCGCACCATCTAGGGGTAATTAATGTTGACCAATATTTTTTTTAGTCGTATACTTTTTGAAATATAAGAGCTAATTCAATAAGAAATTCTTTGAGAATGAATTATTATAAACCGTGTATATGTGCCAAGGCCAACGTAGTTAACCATACTGTTTTAAGTGTACACCCAAAACATGTGAATATTAATAGATGCTAATCCAATCTACACAAAATAAATTCCCAAATAATCAATTCGAGATAGTTTATACTACCAGTCTTACTTCAACTTATGGATGCAAACAATACAAGTCGTAGTAGTAACTAGCATTTTTGATCGAAACTGTTTGTTGGACCCTGTTATTTCTCGTTGATGAAGTTAACAGAGTTCATAGAATTCTTTTGATCCTTTAATTTCAATCTTTGTATAAATTTAAATTACTTGTTTATTAATTTTTTTTGTTTCTATGATATAACGATTTAGACTTTTAATTGAACTTCCTGTGAGGACAAATAATTTTATATTCTGCATTATTTCTGCTATATTTTGCAATAACTGTAATAATAAGTTTTATTACAATAATATAGGCTTTTAAATATGGGTAATGATGGTGATATTTTGTTAATTTTGTAACTAATATTTTCTTTGAAACACACAGGCATTTAGTTGACACATTTTATCATGTGTTAATATCTATATGGTTATAATTCGTGTAAGCATTGCCAAAATTTGATAGTTTATAGCTAGCGTCCAACGTTAACTAGGGATACTTAGTAACTTCATCGTGCTTCAACAAATGACAATTTATTTGGACTTCTCTCTATAATTTCATCGAATAATTTAATAGTGAGCAATTTTACATTGATCTTTTAATGGATTCAGATTAAATTTGTTTGGATTTGAGATTAAATTTCTGCCACTAAACAACATTCAACGCATACGTCACCGAAATTCTGCTAGTAGAACTATAGAATTAAAACAAGCTAGTCAAACATATGTGATAATTCACTGATTTAATTCAAGTGAATTATTTATTTATCGAATGACCTAGGCAAACTGTATATACCAACTTTTTCTTTAAATATTTTAATTCATGGCTAAGTATAAAGAATATAAAATATTTGCATTCCATTTCAAAATAATATGTTGTTTTTTCTAAAGAGTAACATAAGTTAACCTGGCTATAATTCTATTATCGCGCTACAGTCCATCTAGAATTCGGGCTGTCTTCAATATTATGTATTTAAATTCTAAATGGCCTCTCGATTTTTCTTTCCACTCATGCATTCACTTACTTCACAGACACTCTAACACCCTCTTCCTATCTAAGCCTGAGATGCCCAGGAAGGTGTCTGCTGTTTGGCCTCCAACCGTAGAATTTCGATAGAGTTTTTGTGTCAACCGTTCTTTTTGGGTAACTTTTCCATAGAATCGGACTTTCTTTATCTCTTCGACAGCCCTTGGTTATATATTAAGTGGATATAGTCCTTGATTTCATATTATGTATCTTCTTTACGTATAGGCACAAAATTATTTCTTGGCTCCTAAAATAAATAAAATGTACTTAAAAAAATATCTGGCAGTAAAAAACGCGACAATTTAGTCTTGATAATTTAAATTAATGTGGAAATTACGTTGTAATATACGATTTAAAATTTTCTAACTTTTTGAATGAATTTCAGCGCAACCGATTTTCGTCTTGTTGAAGAAAAAAAAATCTCTCGTTCCTTATTTACATAATGGATAATAAATTGTAATCTAATCGATGTACTCGATGACTCATATCGATATACACTATTTTTCTACTTTTTCTAGTGGACATAGTAATTCGACTTAAATTATGAAAATCTAAGAGATAAAAAAGTACAAAAATGTGTTTACTAAAAGAAGCAAATAATCAGTTTACTGAAAGAATCCGCATCTTTGGTATTTTATAAAGAATGGTTAGGGAAATATTACAATTCAATTTTATTTTTTATCACCAATAAAATACAATCAAATCTAATATATGGCACTATTTAATCGTTTTGTTTTAAAAGTAAAAGCCATTTTTTGTATTTTAAAAAATATTAACTCCCATCATTAAAGTTTTCTTTATAAATATCAATGATTTCATGAATTATGTCTTATCAAGCAAAATTATAATAAAATAGCCGTATAACAGCCTGCAGCAACATTTTAGCCATTATAATTTTTGCTGAAAATAAAATCAATCAAAAGAACAAAGAGGAACTATCCGATTTTCAGTAATATTAATTAATGAAAAGTCAGTACGAGTATTGAACTCTCACTAAGAGAGTTTCATACACATATTTACATTTATAAACGTTTAAATATTGTATAGTATTTCCATTAGTCTATTTATAAATATTAACTTTTCATGGGGTAAGTACATTGCCTACTAAATTCTTCATTAAACTTAGTGCAGACTTAAAAAGAATATAAAATCTTGGATAATATCTGTACTTTTTCTGTAATTTTCTAGTCAAATTTTAAAATTTTTGTAACGATTTTCTTTTCCATAGTTTTTAGAGAGAGGTGGAGTGTACGTGTTTTTTAGAATAAATATTAAAATATGCAATTTGAAATGATAACAAAAATACCTTTGCATTTCTCCTAATAAGCCCTTTCAAATGACATGAAAAGTAAAAAAAAATTGTTTAAGGCTGGTTGAAAAATTATATAATCCATTGATCTATGAAAACAACATAATAAAATAGGTAAAAAAATGTTTTACACGCCTATAATATGTGCTTATAATGAAGTGGAGAGTTCCAGACGATGGCCACGTTTATTTCAAAAGAATTTTTAAAAAGGAACAAATCCGAATAAGTTTATTACTTCAAGAAATTAGACGGCAATATAGACGTTAGTCAGTAGACGTTACTGACATACAACAAAAAATCGCTTAATCGTTTGGCATGCACTAGTTGCCAAAAGTTTGAAACTATCTGTGAAAGCCTTTTGTTCTCCCTGTGGTCCTAATTTTTAATAATAATAATATAATTTATTTGTGGATATAAAATATAACAAAATTTTTTTCAGAGCTAATGACAAAATAAAAATTAAAAATTAAGGTACACGCCTTAGTTTGAAATTTTTAAAAATTTTATCCACAAAAAGGTAACTAGCTCGGCTTATGTAGTTATGCCATAAGCATCACCGACACGGCCAGTTAGCTTTACAAGTATATTATAAAATTTTTCCTTCTTTGGAAAATTAAACCCAGCGGATGATGGATATTTTGAGAAATGATGTGCCAATCGAATTGGAAAGCATCTTTTCCCAATTGTTAGCGTTACATGAGCAATGTACTATCAAATATTTTATAACTATTTAATAGTAGTGCATGTCTATATTGCTTATTTTTTTCCGACATGCTTTGAAGCCGTGTTTATGTGTCCATTTACGTGCGGTTTATATTCACTTTTGACTCGGATCCACGCGGAAAAAACGAATATATATTTTTTTGCTGTTAAGTCTCCAACCATCATATTATTGAAAGTCGCTACATTTCATAGGACATTTCTCAGAACAATGACAAGACTTTATATAAACACAAACTTTTATTTAACCAGAAAATGCATAGGGAGAATTAGCAATTATTTTGCATGCGTTAACATAATTATAAGTTAATATTTAGCTAGCCATAGAATTTCACTCATTTTCATTATTTTAAAATTCGTGTTAAATGGTATATATAGGCACAAGACTTCTGAACCCGTAAGTTTTTACAAACAAAGTTAAAATGAGAAATTATTAATAACGGGCCAATAATAAATTCGAAAAAAGAAATTAGTTTTAGTATTTACTGATGTACAAGTCACCAGTTTTTTTCATGCTATTTTAGGCAAGTATAAAAATAATTTATGGAACGTAACATTATATTGCACATCAAATATCCCTGAAAATAATTGGCAAACATTATTGAAAAAAATTTGGCAGGCCAAAATTATGTGATGATGATTAATAATGATAGAAGACTTACCTGGAGAAAGCATATTTGGACTAAACGCAAACAGCTGGACATAAAGCTCAGATTGGCTCACAGGTCCTAAATCGAGACTTACGCGGGAAAGCAAACTAGCCATCTACAAGTATATCCTAAAACTAATCTGGACATACGGGATTCAGCTATGGGGTACAGCAAGCAACAGCAATATCGAGATTCTTGAAAGATTCCAGAGTAAAGCACTTAGAGCAATGATAAATACCCCTTACTACGTGAGCAACAAATATATACAAGACGACTTAAAAATCAACACTGTTAAGCAGGAGATTGCCAGATATAGCGAAAAGTATCAGAAAAGAATAGCAACACATGTCAATGAGCTGATAACACAGCTTGAGGGCACAGGAAGTGTCACATACTCCCGTCTCAAACGGCATAGTGTACCTGCACTATCCGCGAGATTTGACAGCAAATGACAGGAACTCGCCTAAACGGGGTCCTTCTGACCACAAACGACATTAACTTCAACGGATTGGCCCATTGTGTCAACACACAGATTGCCAAGTTACAGACAGAGAAAAAAAAAGATTAATAATACTTATTTGATCTTTTGCTCTAAATATTGCAAAGCCAAACAGACGTCTCCGTCCTATGAATTATTTTAATTGTCATATTAAGTTGGTACCCCGAAATCTTCATCTCAGTTTATCAGAAGCAGCTCATTGGTAACTAAATAAAATATTTCCACTTCTACCCCAAAGCATTAAGTTATTTGTCCATTGCAGTATAAGAACATGATAGCAGTTCTTTCAGATAATGCAAATATGAAATAAAAGCATTCTAAGTTCTCTTCGTGTGCGCGCGAGTGCACGTGGGGGTGCGCGTGCGTGTTCAGAAGTTCACATTCATATAACGTCCTCATGATGATATATTTGTTTTATAACTGTCATGTAAATTTTATTAAAGAAGCTTGACACAAGAGAATTTAAATGATGTAAAATGCAGTAAAATATATAATTGTAGACTTCCAAAGAAATCTATCGGACGTATGAATTATAATTAACGTCGTAAGCTCCGTAACAAAAAATGGAAACAGAACGTTAACAGGGGCAGAACGTTGGAGGCGTAAGATAGGCTTGTGATATGTTTTCCGATAATATCTGATCTTTCTATATCGTTTTCGCTTCGGTAGATAAGTATTTTGTGTATTTAATCCTAAATACAAAGTAAAGGTAAACATTTTTTATTTGTTATCAAAAGCTCTTTAAAAATTAGTCTTAACCAAATTTTTCGTATTAATATATTACTTACGTAAAAGTTCCACATCGCTTCAAAAAAAGCGACCGAGCTTTAAGAAACATAATTTAATGTTCCTGAAAAAACTGTCGACGTCATTCCAGAAATATAAACAGTTTCTTGAAGTGTAAAGAAATACCTGCCTTAATGCGCAGCCAGATAAAGTCTCTGCTACTTTAATAAACAATTTTTCATCAAATTACTTGCTTATAATGGCAATGTTTTTAAACAAATTTGATCGCAAATAAAATTCATGGGTTAACAGTTAATAAATATTATCTCAGTTAATAAATGTTATCTCAGAAAATTTTAACATTTATTTGTTTTCTATTTAAATAACCGCTCACAATATTATTGATGAAAAAATATTATAACTAGAGCATATTCTTTTAAATGAAGTAATAACATATGAAAAATATTACCAACTTATTAAGAAACAGAAATGAAATATAATATTAGAAACAAAAACTCTGATAAATGAGGATAAAAAAAATCATAGGGGACATTGCAGAGTGAAATTTTCCAAGCTATAACTTTTTTTATTGTTGAATAACGATTCCTCAAATCGTCAAAATAAAGTGCACGTTTTTCCAAATTACCGATTTATATTTTATAATTTAATATTATAATTTAATATTAAAAACACCAAATTAAAAGCCCGGCATCAAGCATATACACGTGAACGTATCTACTTATAAACTAGTGTCTTAGGGAGGTAAAACAACAAAAAATAGTAAAATAATTCCTTTTGAGGAGACTAGAACTTCGATGCACTTGAAATCTGAATCTTAAGAAAGTCAGTTCTTTTATTAGTTCTTAAAAATGAGAAAGTGACTTACACAAAATTCGCGTTTATTTTAAAGTAATTTAGTGAATCAAAATAAAAAATATTTGGAAAGTGGTAAATTAAATTATCTATACTATCAGAAAAAAGGTTTATTGACAAAATACCGATTAAAGTTTCATATTTAGTTTACATAATTATATCTATTTCTTATAAAAATATTCTTTTGCATCATCAGGCTCATATTTTTAACAATTTTCTAACAATTTTCCTTTTTTTAGAATTAATTTAGAACCATTCACTTAATCTACCCTTTATCGAGTATCTTTCGTAAACTTGGGAAGCACAGCGCTTGTCTTTCCAGATTGGATTATTGCTTTTATTTCATATATAGAACAGCCGTTTGATGTCTACATTTTTTCAATAACTCGCTAGTTTTATAACTTTTTGACTTGATTTAACTAATTAAATTCATATCTGTTATTTTTGCATTTCGATTACAATGTATACAAAATATAACAAAAATTACGTACTCAAAGCAAAAAGACATGTTGAAAATAATAAGCCCATCGGAAATATAAATAATTTAAAAAAGAAATTTTAAATTACTTTATGACTCGTCTTTCTGATAACATAACAAAATGATATGTATTGCAGTTTATTTTTTTGTAATAGAATTCGATGTTTGTAATAAACATCTGCTCGTAAGGTGTAATTTATTTTTTTAAAAGCTACACTAAAATAAAATATGTGAAACAATAGAGAAAGCAGTGTAGGTATATGAAGAAGAAAAAAGAGTTCGAAGCGTTTTTTGAATATTTTGAATAAGATAGTGTAAGAAAGAAGAAAAGCGTAGAAAATAGTTACGTAAAATAAAACTCTTTGACATTTGAAATTGCAAAATGTCACAGGAAATTATATGTCATGAAATAAGGAGACTTTTATAACATAAGGATTACGTTAATATGCAAAATACGTCGCCAAAATTTCCTAAATTAATTTTACTTAATATTTTTTCATATTCACCTTATTCTTACGTAAAAGTTTCCTCACTTCATGCCACCTAACTGTAGAACAAGCTGCACTTTTACATATAAATTTCATTACGCACTTTCAAAATTCTCAGAAAGTTATATTATCCGCAATTGCTTACCCGTCTTTTCACTTTTCTTATCAGTTAAAGATTACAATTTACTTTACTCAAGAGAAGCCTCGAATACTTATCGAATTATATTTCTCCAGCCTAGCATTGTTTTCTTCGTCATTTTACGTTATGTATATTTAAACGTAAACCTATTTAGCACCAATTATGTCTTCCTTTCAGATGACTCCTACGTTTTGCTAATTTTTTGGTTTTCAAAATTATCCATGAATATTTATATAGTAAATGAAGTTTTTTACTTTAATTGACTAAAAGACTTATTAAGGCAAATAGATAGCGTGTATTAAAACAATAATTTAGTAACGAATATAGATTGCATATTGTTACATGGGTACATTCTTTTGTGTATTGAAGGTAATTTCGACCATTTTCTTTCATAACCAAACACGTGCGATACTATAACTGCTTAGTAAATCATCTACGACTAACTTAAACATGTTACTCTTTTGGAGAAAAATATTTACGCTTTACATTCAACACTTTTAACCTTGTGTCTATTCCTGCGTGAAATAATTTTACGTCACTGAGAATATTTTTATCGATCACAAATAAATAACAAGTATCCGCAAGATTATACAAAAGAAAGGCGACAAATCAAAGGGGCCGTTTACTTCTAACTCTAACATCGAAATTTAACCCTTTATCTGATTTCAATAAAACATTTACTCGTCGTTATACTTACACTCTGTATTACTTATTCAAAGACCTTTAATGAAATGTCATTTGAAGATAAAATTAAATCAATTGTTTAAAATTTAGAGTTGAAATCAACGTAATTTTGCTTATGGCATGTTACACGTATCTCAGTGCTATAATATTTCATTCTCAATATTTTCCCCATCAGACTGATTATTATTTCAGTAGGAAGTGAACGACACGTATTTAGATTTTGCAATTATTATTGTCTATAGACACTATAGAAGGTCATAGTTTTCAAATTTTATTCTATAAAAGCACCTGCACAAAATTAATAATAATTTTGTGCAGGTGCTTTTATAGAATGAAATTTAAGTAACAATATAATTTAAAATTCCTTTGTGACACAATTACATAAATAAGACTGCAATAAATTTTTTTATCGTAACGGTAAAAGAAAGTAATATTAAATTTACTGACATTTTTTCAAGTCCAAATTGCCCATGAAAAGATATATCAGTATTCTCGCCAAGTTATCAACAGTATAATATGTATTATGTTTACTACATAACCCTAACGAACAACACTGTCACCTACGAAAGTATCCAATGTTCACTGAATATATACATTAACAATAAATTACTACGATTTGTCTCGTGCACATCACTCGTCATCTCGGCACGTACCCGCAGAGTCGCTTTATTATCTCTATATCCGGAAAATAGCAGATCAGTGTGAAATGTGCAACTTTATATTACTATTTAAGTACATTTGGACGTACTTTTCCGGAAGGTGTAAGTTGTGTAGAGGATAAATTATATTAAGTATTTTCTTTAATGTAATATAAAATTTTCCATGATATTACGTTAGAAAAATGTCAACTGTTAATTGTAAAAAAATCCCGACTCAAATCTAATAGAAGCTGATGACCACTGCAAGTCGCAAAAGCATTTATATTTTCTTACGTTAATTGAGTGAAATTAATTAAAACTTTTATAGTAAAATAATGAAATTTTTATAGTGAAATTAATGAAATTTTTATATATATTTTAGCTATTAATGTGATATTTATATCTATACTCGTTCTATTTAAATTATTTCACAGGGATTTCATTAGAAAATAGGAGATATGGAACTCCTCAAATAGAGAAGCCAAATTGACTTTCAAGGTTGGGAGGGGAGGTGATACTTTTATCACTTTCTGGTATTCCCGCATGTAAAAAAAACAAGAGAGACGCAGTTGATTACCTTTTCCCCTCTCCCCTAATTTCACTCCCATTGGATCTGCTGACGCGAATATGGCACAAACTTATAAATTATTATCTCTGGTGTCTCCAATAAACGCTCCGTGTGCCAGCTAGGAACACGTAGCCAGATATTTGCTGAGTATTTACTCCGAATAAGTCATGATTTTTTTTTAAATCAGAGTCAGGTCGCCATATTAGTTATTTTTTCTTAATTATGACAATATCATCTATCTCTAGATCCTTTAAAAGAGGTACAAGAAAAATAGTTATTAACTATTAAAAGTTAATTAGATTTTTCAGTTTAATTTAAAATTAGACGATAAATCATATAACTATTTTATTGGACTTATTTTTGACACCTTTATTGTAGAAGATAATCCGAAGAAAGTATCTACAAACCAATCGTTTAGATATCTGTAAATACACAAATTTATTAGTTACAAACTTTAATTACGAGTAAACAAATCGAGTTAAGGATAGTGCAATTTAAAGACTCATGTTTAATAACATAAGTACGGTTGACAGAAACGAACGACAAAGATATGTATTTTACGAGTACACATATCACACGGTTGAGGGCATCTCAATCAAATGTTAATTTGGTTACAATATTTAAATAACACATCCCCTTAACGAAATCAAAATAAACGTATAACTAGTTGACAGGTAAAATACCAAACTTTTTCATAAAATAATGATGTTTAACAGAACTTAAACTTTTGGTTCAAATGCCTACTGGCCTTTTAGCTATTTCCGGATAAACTAATAAAACAATTCATTACAGCTTCTCTAATAAAATGGTACCTTATATCTATGTGTTTTACTCTCTTATGGAAAATAGGATAACAAGCCAATTTTTGAACGCTTTGACAATAATTAAGCAAAACAATAGGATTCTATTTTCCAAGGATTTCAAACGGCAAATTCTTTAAATAAATTGCTTCCTTACTGAGTACAGATAGAAATATACTCAGCTTTTGTGCTGGATAAGGCTACATTTCATTGTTTTCTGCATTCAAAACAAATCACAGTATTGGACAATTTAAAATAAAAACACGAATATGATCTCTTGTCCGCAATGTCCGCTGAACCCCAGCCGGCATGTCTATAATCTACAAAGAGGAGTCTTTACGAAAAACAAAACCATTATTTTTTGTATTTTTAAGAATTTGAACACTCCCTTTTTGTGCTTCCACTGAATCTCATTGTAAGAGTTATTAAATTAACTAAGATAAATAAACTGAATGCAATATCAGATCTGATTAGACCTGCCAAGTACATCAATCCAATAATAAGTTGTTGATTAGGATACTCACTGCAAATACTTTCACTGCAAAGAGTTTCTGCAGTTTTACCATGTGACATATTCAATCTTCTTAATAGAATATCTACACATTGTTCCTGATCAATACTTACCATATTTTTAATTATTTTAACTCTTAAACCTGGACAATGTAATTTGACTCAAGTCATATTTTAAATTTGCAGCCTAACTTTTCAACTAAGTGACAAATACTTTTCGCATAATTAGAAAATACAAAAATATCACCCATGAATAATGCTATGATAACCTTCACATTATCTTGAAACTTTGTGAATAAACAAGGCTGATACTCAGTTTTTTATAACCCAATTGAATTAAATAATCATTGACTCTCTGATACCAAGCTCTGGAAGATTGCTTAAGATATAATATATATATAGTCAATTTCCATTTTAACACTTTATGATCACCATTATTACTCTTTAAAGTGATAGATTCCTTCATATATACTGTTATGTTTCTTCATATATACTATTTTATTTAAAAAAAAAAACGTTCAAAAAGAATGTGGTGACATTAAGATGACTTAAGCTAAGCTTAACTTTGCTGCTAAAGTAAATAATAACCTTAAGGTAGAATTTTTAAGCACGGGTGAAAAAGTTTCATGAATAGAAGAAAGCGAGAAACCTCTTGCCACTAATTTTTCCCAATAAAGCACGTTATTACTACTTTCATATTTTTTCTTGTAAACCCACTTACCCTTGATAACTATACTATCTTGTGGAAATGAGCTCCGGAGCATTATTTTCACAAAATGAGCCCAATTCTTCTTTCAGGCTTGCTCTCCAAAACATACTTTCTGGTCCATTTAAAGGTTCATCGAGCGTAATCTCACTCACATTGTATATTTTCACACTCTACAATACATAATTTAATCTCCTTGTACTTTCTGTGGAGTTTCCTACTCATTCAAATCAGCTAGCGTGATCTCCTGATCTGAAATTGTGTCGAAAAGAAAATTTGACTTACTCAGCGAAGACGCTTCTGAAGTCGGGATATAGGTTTTAGCTTTTTCATTTTCTTCTTCTGAGATTGAACTATATTGTTCTGACCTATTCTCCTCCGTCGAAGAAATGCTTTCTACAGGTATTTGTATCGTGTTATCTTCTTGAGTTTCCATGATCATAATGTTCTGATGGTTGTTACAGCATTGATAGTTCAGTCATATACCCTGTATCCCTCTATATTCTCTGTATAGCCGAATAAAACCAACTTAGTCGTTTTGTCCAATTTCAAATGTTTTTCCTTTGGGACATGTACCATTACCCTACTGCCAAATATATGCAAATAACCTAAGATGGATTTGTGTCTTGTCCAGACTTATGGAGTCATGTTGTTCAGTCCAACAACAACAAAACCATTTCTCAAATACACCACAGTATTGACTGCTTCTGCTCATAATTTCTTCTTTATACCCCCATAGAAGAACAAACACATAGCTTTTTAAATTACAGACAGAGTTCCGTTCAGGCATGTAAACATTAGTTCTCTGGTGAACTATCCCTTGCTTCTTCAAGTACTTTTCAAATTCTAGACTACAGAATTCGCCACCTTTATCTGTCCTTAGAACCTTGAAAATATATAAATACTTCTAAACGAAAACGACTTAGTCTTCTTGATGAGATTTCTTAGCATACAGATCTTCTTTGTATAGCCAGAGTAATTAAATATATCTTTCAGTGTTGTCCACAGATCGTATGTCATGACTGCCTGTTTGATGTGAACATAAATCGAAGGATCATTTGCTAATATTAGTTTAGCTTTGGCTTTAGCGTCGTTCTATTCATCTGCTGCAGAAGCCGTTGCCTCTAGTCGAATAATATTAGCCGGCACGTATTCCAACACCAATACGTTTTGTGCCGCAAAACACGAATATTCATATTTTAACTTTTAACTTTGGAATGTTGGCTATTTAGTTAATTGTTATTTTTATTACACAAAAAATAGCAACATTTGCTATTTACGTAATTAATTTAGGACTAGGCCCTTAATCTAATAATAAAATCATGGTTGACAGAAACTAGATATTTTACGACAAAGTTATATATTTTACGAGTACTATATCACACGGTGGAGAAAATAAAAATATATGTATGCGATAATATTCTGCGTTATTAGTTGAGTTTTATTGCTTTAATAATTAGCCGTCTGTATGATAAAATGTGGTTTATATACGATTTTCAAAACAATGTAAATCTAACAAAAAAATTAAGTATACTTTAGGAAATATAGCAATATACTAAGTCAATACCAGAGCAGAGTATTAAACATACTTTAACAAATTATGAAATGGCAATAAAGTTGAAGTATTGAAAGTATACAAGTAGTAACTTATTTCCGGATACGCTTTGGTATACGTAAACTCTTCTCGAAAGGATTGACTCAGCGTTATGACTACAATAGAATAAACATGTTACCGTTGACAGTAAAATAAACAAAAAACTCCTAGTGTCAACGTAAGTGTTTATAATTCCACGAAAATATTTAACGACTGTAGAAAAGCGTGTCAGAGGTGTTGGTTTAAAAAGCTGCGACGCGATCAGAAAACTTTTCTTACTGCCTATCAATAAAAAAATTCTTTGGTAGATTCTACAATATTGTGTCTTAACAATTTAATAGAAAAGAAACAAAATAAAACAAGAGAATATAAATTGCACAACAGTCTATAAAGCCTGCCGTATTTGTAACAAAAAAACTTTACATTAACCTATTTTATAATGATCGTAAATATCTGACTTTCTTTAATATATGAGTTTGCTCCAATAATTTTTATTAGGTAATTATTATGGTTTAATCGGTCTTGAAAATATGAAATAACTTAATAAATTAAAATAGTTGTATCCAATGAATCCTGCAATGGTTTAAGAAATCGGTTATATATATGTGTGTGTATATATATATATATATATATATATATATATATATATATATATATATATATATGCAGGGTATCCAGTGGCAGATTTCAAAGTTTGAACAAACATAGTTTCTGAACGCAACACATAAGGGGCGCGGGGGGCGTCGTTAGAAGCGCAAGCGGTACGGATGTTTTAGTAACCATGGAACAGTGAAGTGGAGAGCACCGCGCTTTTGCCGTCGAGGCGTACATTTTGAGTGGATTTTCGCTGTCTGTAGTACGCCGTCGATTTGATAATCGTTACAGTATTCGTCGATTACGTGATGGACCATTGATCAACCTCATTCAGTCATGGGTAGCAAGGTTCAGAGCTACAGGATCAACATTAAATAGGCCCAGGCCAGGACCTACACCATTGGTAGCCACGGATGAAAATGTCGAGCGTCTCATGGTTTCTGTCGTTGAAAATCCCCGTTTATCACTGCGTACACGTTCATTGATATTGGGAATTCTGAAATCAACTTTACAGGTAATAATGCAAAAAAAGCTCAAGTTCCATCCATATAAAATTCAAATTGTTCAAATTTACACGATTCTAACTTTGAATTAAGAAAAACTTACGCGGAGGTGATATTGTTGAGATTTCGTACTGCTACCCAGATAGGCAACATATTCTTTAGTCACGAAGCTCACTTTCACATTGGAGGATAATAGAATAAGCAGAACTTTCGTTACTGGGATGTCCACAACCCAAGACAAATGCATCAAGAGCCTTTATATAAGCCTAAAGTAACAGTCTGGTGTGCCATGTCTGCATCTGCAATCATAGGGCCTTATTTTTTTGAAAATCAACGTGGCCAAACTGTAACTGTGAATTCGGAGAGATATGCCCAGATGTTAAATGACTTTTACAGAGTAGAACTACAGAATAGTCTATCCTTCAACCAAAACACATGGTTTTAGCAGGACGGGGTCACAGCTCACACTGCTAATGTGTCCATGGATGCAGTGCGGCAGTTATTTCCAGAAAAAAAACATATCCCGAAACATTACCGCACCGTGGCCACCTAGGTCACCCGATTTAAGCCCATATGACTTTTTCTTATGGGGATACTTAAAATCCGTTGTTTACAAAAATCCGAGCACTGTGACACAACACAACAGTCGCTCTGCAAACGCGTTTTTGAAAACATGGGTGCTAGACTCGAAGAGTGTATCAGATTCGAT
The DNA here is from genome assembly GCA_039881145.1 of Druceiella hillmani. NCBI lineage: Eukaryota > Metazoa > Arthropoda > Insecta > Lepidoptera > Hepialidae > Druceiella > Druceiella hillmani. The sequence goes on from JAYKKI010000005.1 coordinate 24,725,739, forward strand.
GGCCGCCATTTGGAAAACGTGGTTTTTAAAAAATGAAATCCGCATTTGTTGTTATAAAGTTAAAATAAACCTACTTTGTATTAGAGGTGTAGTTTTTTTTTACAATTTTTCAAACATTGAAATCTGCCACTGGACACCTGTATATGTATATATATATATATATATATATATATATATATGCTATTACGTATGGTTCATTATCACAATATAAAAATTTGGGAATTGCGTTGATTAGTCAAGTTGGAAAGTAAGTTATAAATATTCGATAGCTTGCTTGTTGGCATAATATGGCATATATTTTTATTCTAATATAAAGTCATGTATTTAAATGGAATATTAAAAATGAAAATTAATTGCTATGAAAAAAATGTGCAAATCAATATAAAAACCAAAATTAGGAATGAAGAGTATATTTTGCTATTTGTTAAATATAAACATTAATTGAATTGATTCTTTCTTTTAACGTCGCTCATCTTTTAATCTATCTTTTTTTTAGTATACTCAGTATTTTTAAACATTTTTCTTTTTTAACGCTTTATACATCTCTTCAGAAAATAAATTTTCGAGACATTTTTTTTTCCAAAAATAGAAATATAAATATAGATTTTTTCCATAAAAAAAAATTTTTACAAAAGTAACGACCATAAAAACTTATGACGCTGAAAATGACTTTAAGATTGGAGAAATACTTATCACATTTTTGATTTAGCAGATTTCATTTGTTCTATACACGGTGCTGCAGTAAATTTTCTATTAAATTGAAAATTACTACAAGTTTGTATAAACGGCAGATGTGCCAGTCATCCAAAATTTGGTGCATTATACTCTCAATAATTATGAAATAGATAATGTCATGCATGTGCAACCATTATTTGAACTAAAATTGTTAAAATGTATAAAAAGTAAAGAAGTAAAGAATTTATTGTTACGGTACCAATGATAAAATTATTCACTAATAATGAAACAAATATGGAAAAAGGAACCCTTATAGTATCACTTCGTAGTCCGTATGTCTGTCTGTCGGTAATGACCATTTTTCTCGGGAATGCATGGAGGTATCAAGTTGAAATTAATCACACTGTTAAGTCTTTTTTTGTCGAAACAATTTTGGAATGATCAAATTTTTGGTCGAGTGAGAGTTTTCCATAAAAAATTATAAAATTTTAATTTTTTATCTTAATCGACTTAGTTTTACGTTTATTATTTCATTTTATGGGAGAAAAAAATCTAGACAGCAGAAGTTGGCAAAATTTTATAAAAACTTTTTCAAACAATTTATGTAAAGTTAGTACCTAAATGAAAATATTACATTATTAAATGTACAATAAAACCGCCATTTTACCATATACTTTTATAACATGACAACTACAAATTGCTTGCTATGAATTGCTTTTTCAGCTAAAACATTTGAAAATGAATACATATTAATTTACTTTTTTGAACTCTAATAACATCATTATGTAAATAAACAATTAATATAAAATTTCTCCATTTTCACATCGTTCTAAAAAAGTACTATAAAAATTCTGTAAAAAGTATTGTAATGAATTTAAATGTATTTTTGGTCATTGACTAAAAACCTAGCGATATTTCCAAAACAAGACTAACATACGGGGTCACCCTATTAACAATATCTCAGTAATAGTTATATCTTAATAATAGCTATATCTTAATCTCGTTACGTAGCTAGTGACTGAGTGTACATTGTCAGTAATAACCTTAGTTGCAATTAGTACGTAGCTATTTGTTACAAGTAGTTATAAAATTAATTTGAATATTGAAAGTGTGGTATATTAACTCCATGCATAAATATCGTTTCTCTATCTTTTTCTACTTTTTCAGTATATAGACCACCGAATAAATTTACGGGTTTATCCTATATACATATTATATGTAATAAAATCATCTGGCCACTTTTTTCAAATTTCATTAAACCAATATAATTATAAAAAACTTCAAAGTTCAGATATTTCTGCATAAGGATGTTGAAATTTTCCTTCATATTAAAAGTTTACATATTAATGATTTAAACATAATCAAACTTGGAAGCCTTTTATTTATTTGTGAACGAGTTTTCAATCAAGTGAACGAATTTTCTTTAACGGATTTCCAATGTGTAAGTATACATATTGCTAATTTTTATCACTAATGTATATTCTGTCAATAATTAAACACTAAATGCAATTTAAATAGCCTGAATAAGAGGCAACAAAGTTTTAACTTTTGCTAATTTTTCCAACGTCTTCGTTTACATGAATTTCTTTGCCGCTACCTATAATCAACATGTCTTAAAATTTTATGGCTCAATATTAATATAATCTCTACTTTTGCTGGCGTGGAAAGTTGTTTTTGTTTAGATTTGGATCATTGTATAATAAAAATAGTCGTGAATTATCGACTTCCTTTACTTATCCTGTATTAGAATTGCATCTAAAGATGATATGTAAAGCCTCATTTAACTAATACCATTATTTGGTACAAGAATATAAAGTCGATTTTACTTCCGTATTTTCTAATATCATTATAACTATTTAATGGGAGTATACTCATAAAGCAACATAAATAAAGTTGATAAGTGTAGGCTCACTAAGTCTGCTCAGAGCAGCTAGTTATGAATCGAGAGCTTATGATCGATTAAAGAGATTAAAAATTTTATATTTAAAAACTCTGTGTTCTGACGCCATAGCTCCATTTATTAAAATTGTATAAATATAATTAGATTTGGATATTTCCTGGTTATATCTGGCTCCACTTGGTTATATCAGTTTCCAATTGATTTTATCTGAGATGGATGTGTAAAAGAAAATAAAAACAGAATTATTATAACACATTCAACAAACATGAAAATAAAAATTTCATACTTTTATTCGATTAAATTATTTATCTTAAAATATATTTTTCGATAAAGTTAACTGCTATAATAACACTTTGAGTGAATTACGTTACTTATGACCATGCAGCATCTAAGCACAGAATGGAGGAAAAATATAGAATGCAATGTCAATACTGTGGATGAGAATTGTGCACATTGAAGGTATATGCATGGATGTTTCCATAGTATGTATATACATTTATATATAAATACACACGCACACACACACACACACACACAAACACACACACACACACACACACACATATATATATATATATATATATACACCTACCGAAATGACCTTGCAAAATAAATTAATGTCAATAATATACCTACGCTAGTCAAGTGAATGTCAAACTATTATTTTAACTTGTTTAATTTTAATGTTATGAATACAAGTACATAAAAGTAATCGAGAATATAAAACGATTTCTATAAATTAGTTATCAAATAAAATGTTACTTTGTAGGTTCTTCCTTACGGATCATTTTACACTTCCCAAAAATTTCGTAATATGAGATCATATCTAAAACAGAATTAACGACGTGGTTGCAAAACATTTAATTCCAAGGAACCATGGCAACGTTTAAAGCTCAATAAAGTCACTAAAACTTCAAATACTTTTGCGAAAGTCTATATTAAATAAAGTACGATAACGTTTTATACAACATCTCAGCAGCTTTATTGCCACTTTCAGCCATTTAGATAACAACGATACGAGTACAATATGGATGCTTCATTTAATAATTTTATGTTAATAATGAGAACAGGAGTTTCAATTTTATCGTAAGATTCGAGTAAAGTTTCATATAAAATTAATGCCGGAGAGAAATTGTCGACACTTAGTTTGAAAATAAATTGTAAACTACGTAATTTTTTGACGAAAATACATAATTTGTTCTTTAATTTATAAAGCAAAAATAAAATATATAGCAAGAACTGCTAAACTAAGCAAGGTATACGGTATACTGAATGATATTTAACACTTGCATTGACGTTAAAATATTGTAAATCGTTAAATATAATAAAACTTTATTTTATTGAAAACTTATTTCGAAATATTACTCAAGTCAATTAAAACTTTAAAGCACAATACAAATTTGAGAAATTAAATAAACAAAAAGAAAATGAGAAAAATAATGCAATCGTTGAAAATGTCGAAAATGAATACAACCATGATGAGGAATATTCGTTAAAATATAACATTAAAACAAACAAATATACCATTCCCGCATCTGCCCCATCTTAAGCATAAAATATAAATGAATAAAATCTACTATTTATTTATTCAAATGAAATTGCAATTTATTGACGAATGAATTACCTGAATTCATTTTCAAATAAAAAAATTGTAAGTTTGCCATGCACTTATTATCTGTATCAATATCATTTTATCAATATTTATAAAATTACACTTTTGTGAAAATTTGTTGTATCTAATCGTCAATGTTACAATTCGCAAAAATTCCTTCTAAAAAGAAAACAACCAAAAAGTTTGTTACTTTTTTTTGGATTCCCTACCTTCAACAGAAAAAATGAAACTCTTTTAATACCACTGACTAGTAAGTCAGGCGGTCTGTAGGTCACAACTGTTTTTTTAGAAACCGTTTGACATAGAAACGGTAAATTTAGCACAGTAATAAAGCATATTAACGCATATGTCTCAATAAGCGTACAAAAATATTTGTTTTAACGTTTTTGAGAGGAAACATGGGAGCGGTAATCTTTTTTTAATTTTATGTATCGTAAGGGTGTCATTCTCCAAATATTCGCAACATTTATATGTGAAAAAAAAGGCTAGGCATTTATATTGTAAAAAATGATAAAATTTATAAATAGTTTGACAAATATGTTTAAATACGCTTATGTGAGTTTTGCTCATATATATATATATATATATATATATATATATATATATATATATATATAACTATATGTCCAATTGTTTTTAAATCAATTTTCGTAGTCACTTTTCGATCTAAATAATTTCTTTGAATATTAATTCTATATAAAATGATATAAGTAGAAATTTGAGACAACGATTTCAAATATAATTAAGTATAATGATTTCTTCAATTTATGAAATATGAAATAGATAAGCGTGATATACTTTTAAAATGAATGTGTAAGATGGGGAATAAATTATGAAACTAAAAGTGGAGTAATTTGGATAGATAATATAAAACTTTGTAATGATAATTAATTGTATTGATAAAATTAGCCGTAGTGTAGATAATAATAGTAATAATAATAAAATAAATAATTTTAATTTTTCTTAATAAATTATTTCGCCTCATACATGTGGGTAATCACTCTATTATAAATTTCAAATAACGTAACATTACCGAAATATTTTAACTACATTTTGACGCAATGAATGTTGATGGAATTTAAACATAAAACACGTTGTTACAACAATTTATAAGCCATTAAGCGCAGGGCAGTATCCCGATATGGTTTTCCGTGCAATGTTTTCGCTCCATGCTTCCACTGTATCATTACTAATCGCGCAAGTGTATCTTAAACTTAATCGGTGTTTTATTTTTGAGTTCATTATAATAATGTACAATTTATTTGCCCCTCTAATTGTTTTTTCTATAAATTCGAAAAATTTGAAAAAAATTCTTAATGGTAACACATTATTAGAAATTTATTCGATTAATTTAGATCAACAATTTCAATAGGCATAAAAAATTACGGAATGCTACATTATGCGTATTCAGTTTTTTTTTTCATTTTATCTTGAAAAAAAAAACTGAATACGCATAATGTAGCATTCCGTAATTTTTTATGCCTATTGAATATGAGCAAAATCGAGAACAAAGAATATAATTTGTTTCTTTATATTGACAAGAATTTGGCATGACATCTCGTTATTATAGGTTTAAAATTTCTCCCTATTTTTGCAGATCTTGGGATATTTTAAATTTCACATCTACCTTAGTAGATAAGGTAATAATTATTTAATTAAACTGTTAATTTTATTAGCTAAATGTAATTATCATTAATATAATTATTAAACAATCGATAGCGCGCCATTAAGTATTGGTAGAGATTTTGGGAATTTATAGGTCCACAATTTACGACTTGAACTGTTGAACTGCGAAAAAAAATGATAGATTATAGGCATATAATCTATCATTTTTTTCAGTCAGCCAGAGAACATATTATCATTCAACTATTTATCTTTTATTATAGAAAAAGAATTGAGTTCAGTTCTTACTACCAAAAAAATCATACAAGATTGGAAAAAGAGAGATCTTTGACACAATGTCTTTAAATATGATATAATATGTTTAAATGTGAAATGATGTATTCAAATGTGATATAATGTGTTTGAAAACCAATTGTTTGAAAAAAGTTATTGACAATTTAAGTAATATCTTAAAATTATGGAAAACAGGTAATATTCCTAATTTTTGATGCACGAAAATGTATTTCGAATTTGATTTAGAAATCTAACACTCTATACTTTTCAAGCAATTTATTCAACATTCTCACATAGCCTAATAATGTAAATAAATATATTTAAGTTTTTTGAGTGATCACAGGATTTATTTCTGTACGATATACATGTTATGTGTGCTTAGTATTTTCATCGACTTCTCAATTGTATTTCTGTGTGTACAACTTTGATCGATTCCTTCTTTCTAAGTGTTGCATTAACTTGAAATTTCCTCATTATTAGATGAAAGTGCACTGTTTTCAAGTAATGAACTTACTTGTTATGAATTTTCAACATCATCATCTAAGAAATTGACGATTGCTATTGCATTAATTACATATATTTATATTGATGTGTTCCTCATTATTGTTTAATTAATAAAAAATCATTTTATCGCTTACTGGTTTATATGCAATTTAATGATAAAAGTGTAATTAATATTGTTTTATTTGGTGTATTATGATTTTATTTTAAAATAATGTTAATTGTAATTTCAACATGATTAGTAGTTTATGTTTAGGCTTTCGTAGACAAATGTTATAATTTATTTGCTTATAGAAATATTTAGAATATTTTTTTAAAATGTTTAAGTTACGGGGATTCTCTCCGTAACAAATCGACAAATTAAATTAAATATTTAGAATTTAAATAATTCAAAACGTTGTGTATGTTTATGTGCCCTAAATTACAGTGTTATATCCCTTTCGATTTTAGATAGGCAGTCATACTGGGCTTACATGGCTTACATAAAGCTGATCAAAAATATTTAGTAATATTTTCTGATACGGCTAGCATTCCCTTAATAAGATATCTAAAATGTTTCCTGTCCAAATAACTTGTTTCTCCAAAGATTTGGCTCACCAACGTATTTAGAGCATGTTCCCATGCTACCGCTAACTTTTTAAATACGTATTTTAAAAAATAAGAAAAATATCCATTACTTTTCAATAAGCATTTCCATGCTAAGTTTTCTCATTCGGTTGACTTGCGCAAATCAATTGAAGATATATAGGTAATATATATCTAATGCGAAAAACAATATTAATGTGTCTCATAGCTAAATACATACACTGTGCACATTTAAATATATACACTTTTAAGTATATGTAAATATATGCATATAAGGAACTTTGGAAGCGTAATTTCTACTCATACTTAACAGATTTATTTTATACTTGTTAAAGGAATCTACAATATTTTTGGTTCAGCATTTTTTTATGTATTTATGATTAATGAATTCAGCTATGTAATAGCGACACCTTAATGTTAAACTGCATATCGCAGAGATTTAATAAAGATGGCTAGTGTTGACGCCACCTGGTGCATCATTACTATTGCCCTCGTAGAGATGTTCTCTCGTGGTGTACCTCGATAGAACGGAGTGCCAGCTTGTTCGCCTACTAACCATTATGAATGTCGCTTAGTTGCTGCCCTAATACAAAGCTACAGTCATACTGCGAACGGTAGTTGATAGATGTCTAGAGTGTTTTTTATAACAATTCTAAACCAAAATCTTTTTACCGCCGTTTCTCAACTTATGGATTTCAAGAAAAAATTAGTAAAAATTTATAATGTTTGACCAGAAACGACTTAGTAATACCCATTATATTAACATTTTTTATGTAAAACACTGATAATTCTATCAGAAGATGTATCTGTGACGATCATCGTATATCGATAGCAAAATATTAACGGTTAACACATGTTGGTATGAGCTAATAAATGACCCAAGCAAATAACGCTATTGTTTTCTGATTGGTAATCATCCAATATTAATTTATTCGTTTTACATTAAACGGTCTTCGTGTACTACGAAATTGAGTGTCGCAGTTTTAATATATAAATACTAGTCATAAATATGGTCGTCACTTTATAGTGCATTATTATAAATGGCTTTAGAATTTCATATTTAAATATTTGTCAAAAAATGTAATGTTATTTAGAAAAATATAATTTTATAAACTCTATTGCTCCTTTATAAAACAATTAACAATCAGATAAAGGCTTATAATAATACAAACTATGTATAACAAAGTTTGAGAATCAATTTATTTCGTGAAACTGATGGTAAATTTTGCCATATAAATGCTTACTAAGTGTCTTCTACATTAATGAACATTAACTAACGTTGTCTTTTGTTTTAAATTTGTTTAAGGGCTCTAAATTTTACATACTTCTTTTATTTTCAAATACATAGATCTAGTTTCTACACATAAATACATGACGTTCTTATATCCTAATGCATCAGAATTTCTCTTCTTTTAAATATATTCATACTGTAAATTTTCTATCGAAAACCATTCAAAATTATTGTGTAGATTTTCCACAACTTATTACCTTATTTTATATATTTTATTTCTCTTATTTTTTTTGTTTTCGGTGTTAACGTATTAGGTACTTAATTTTTTTCAAATATATTATCATTTGCATCATTCATATATCTATCTGACTACTTCTACTGATAGTGTTTTACGTGTTACTACAATTAAAAATACGTCCCTTTAAGTATTTGTATATCATTATTATTTATTAGAGTGTAATAAATCGTTTCCCATTTTATAAATTGTTCATAAAAAACGTCAAATTTTCGTACTTCTGCAGTGAACATAGAATTAAAAAATTATACAATATCATAAAAATAAGCGACTTGTATCAGTTTAAAAAAGTATGTATTTCCATGAAATTCTTGAATGATTATCATTTGTTTTTCAAGAAAATGTCTTTTTAATCGTCTTTATTTTTTTAACTAATTTTTATTAAAATATTTATTTCCAATTAAATGTATAAAGTAAAATAACAAATAAACGAGACTGTATTATTTATATAAATATTTATAAAACTTAAATAAAGACAAAAAAATTAAAATAAAACAGCTTCAGTTTTCAATTTAATTTAATAACGAACATACATAAGCTAATATGTAATAACTAATAAGTCTGTTTCAATAACAAAATAAACGTAACAAAATCGCATTACGGTCGTAGTGTAACAATTCCTTAACGTGACGAAGGCGGTGGCGTTTTGCGACTCGTGTTTTTAGCACACTCCGACGTTCATAATGAATGAAAATGACTGCTTAAGTCTTTTACGAACCGGCAGAGGGAGGAATATTTTTGTTTAATATCATTTTGTAGCATATTTAACATCACGAGTCGTCCCTTGACTATGTCTGGCACTGCCACATCTAATGACGTACGCGTGGCTTGGACTTTATTTAATTATCTTACTCTTTTACGAGAGGAGCTTCTTCTTGCTGTTGCAGTGAGTTAAGTGAAAGCTTTAAGTAGATGCCGTTTGTAGGGGAAATGTTATTCCAATTAAGTTGTTGTCGGTTGATAGTGTTAGCATTTAAGCAGTTACAAATGTACCTAAACTTATTAGTATTACAACCCATTAATTCTAGATCAAAGTATTTTGTGCTTGAGAAAAACTGCCCCTGAAATAACAAGAATATTTTTATTTTCGCTAAAAAAATAAAGTTATTACTTTGGTTGTAATGTCTGGTTTTGTTATTATTGCGTATAATTTTTTATTTTTAATATTGCGTATTAGTTTTATTTTATTTATTTATAAAATATATACAACGACCTCTAGCGATTGCCATAGTTCGCAGTCGCTTGTAGCCATTGTAACGTTATATACTTCGTTAATAAAGAATTCAAACTCTAAATTTTTTATCGAAAATTATATCTATTACTATCTTTGTTACGTTATTAACTGACAATTAAAATCAAAATAGCATATTTTATTCGTGGATGTAATTCTACAAAAAAACCTATCAAGTACGAGCGGAATTTGCAATACGCAGGTTCCGTACACATTTAGGCGTATATAAATCTGTAAAGGTACATAACATTCCTTTTAAACTATTTACAAAATTTTAATTTTTGGAACGGAAATATATTGCCTACTACATGTTTCAAAGGTGCATATTTAAAAAAGTATTTTTAGGTGATATAACTGCAAATTAACTATTTTTACCCTTATTTGTGCTATGAGACCTTACTTCTTGCTAAATTTCCTGATTCTAGGTCAATCGGAAGTACCATATAGGTTTTGATTTATTTAAGTTTTTTTTTATTACATTGTCTTTGTAGCTTGATTTTTTCTCCAGAGGACCGTAGACGTAGTATTTGATATTAATTTCAACTTGACACCTCCAAACGCTATTGAGAAAAAGGATCTTGACAGACAGACGGACAACGAAGTGATCCTATAAGGGTTCCTTCTTCGTTTTGAGTCTATTACGACGACGGAATCCTAAAAAGCCCCAGAATTTTGTTTTTCTCGTTGTCCCGAACCTAAAGTGTTGTCCTATATTACTTATTATATAATATTCCAAGATCACATTTCAAATATCGATGTAAATATTATACTTAGTGTTTCAGAACACGATGGTGGTGAATTGCAACGTTGCGAAACATTTTTACGAACTGAAAAGTAATTATATTTACATATTAGTTATAAACTCTTTGTAACATTTTGAAGAACGCATTATATTTACAAAGAAAACAACGATAAAAATAACACTTCACGTATTGATAAATTAACAATAATCTTTGACCAATTTGAATGATATTACTAACTACTACATTAAATCAAGATCCGTACAAAACTATTTTAAATTGTCCTGTATTTGCTTTAAATCATAAGAGATCCTACCTATGTATAAAATATTGTTAATATTAATTTAGTGAAAAATATAATATTATATATATTATATTTTTCACTAAATTTTATCCCACGTCCTTAGTGTAAGCCATTTCCTCTTTCTTACATTTTTCAAGAAACTGCATCACTTGTGTTGTTGACTAAGTGTGAAGTTTTAACAAAACTTTGAAAATATATCTCACTCGTTAATAGATTGCATAATGTGTATATAGTTTAATCTGTATTTGTGCATTTTTTTCTTCATTTCCAGATTTACGAGTTACCCACACTCGTATATGCAATTATCATCTATTAAAGCCTAGCTACTTTCAAAACTCTGATACCATTCACAACAGCAATTTCGAATTTATTGAAATGTTCTTGAGCTGTGTTTTATAGTAATGATATTTTAATTTTTTTTTTTTGCAAGGCAATGTTACTTTGAAATTTGCCTTTTGTGAACTATTTTATTTATAATGGTTTTAATAAATAAATTTATAAAAATAAAAATTACTTTTATCTTTGAAAACACTGTCTACGAGCGATAGAAGGTCAGAGATTATGCCGTCTATGGGCATTAATAATGATTACATTTTAGTCAGGGGGGGGAAGAGTCCAGGAGAGAGTTGAGTCACTTTGACAGCGGGTCGGTAACACCAGTTTGTATGACAAATTGTGACACTTTTTTATATGGGTTGGTATACGTAGTGTCCATTCTCTTTGTCTCTGTCTTGTGCATATGAAGATTTCAACAGGTCAAGAGAGATCTAACAAGGTAGCTTGGCGCGTATCTTCTCGATATGCCTAAATCAACCACACACGCAATCAGGCTTGGGACACTGAGCGCCAGTCGTGTTTTGATATTAATTACTTATATATGGAAAGAATAGCACAAAAAAGTGATACCACTTATGACCTTTTAGAAAGTAACATCACATATCACCGGTAAGTCTAAGTTTTGATAGGGCAATCAATTTTTCAAAGTTTTTGTTGGTTGTTCTTGTTTAGTTGACAATATGACTATAATATGTTTATAATACGCTAGTGCCATGCAGGCGGTGCGGTGCTTTAACTGATATCAACATTACTCTTTTTTCAAAAATATCTGCAAATTAATGTTACATCGACATTGCTTTAGAGTTCAAACTATTCTTTTTTTCAGTTCCCAAAATGAAGAATTATTATAATAATATTCCTTGCGAATTATAAGAAAAATTATTTCTGGCGAATCACGATATATACAATTCACATAATTCACTTCGTTAAATAGTGTTAGTGATGACTTGAAACGAATAAAACTATTGTTATGTAAAATATTTTTCAATATTATTATAAATTTATTTCAATTATCGAAAAAACTATATGTATTTATTTGCAAAGAAACATGGAATTCTGGCAAATATAGAGCATAAGAGAGTTTAGAGTTAATTAGTTACAATTCTGTACAATAATATAAAGCACAAAATAAAACTAAGTAAAATATAGTGTAAGTATAATCTATATATATATATATATATATATATGTATATATATATATATATATATATATATATATATAGGTATATATATATATATATATATAAGCATTTAAATGCATTGACTACTGATTTTGTCGAAAACCCTAATTTTAGAACTTAATTTCGCAAATTAAATCTAAACTAATTTTGCTTAACCAGAGACTCGACCAGTTTTAATTCTATTTACATGAGTTTTGGAGGTTTGTAAGACAAATTATTGGCAAATAAGTTGTAATAATACTCTGAGAAAAAAAAATATTATTTGTGAACAAATTGTTCCCATGACATACATTCGAATTTTTTTCATGTATATAACCCACCCTTTGTAATTTTAAATTTCTAAGTCGACTGAGCGTATATTATAAGTTTTGATAATTGATGAGCCAGTCAGTGACAAAGTTAACTCCAAGCGTAAGTTTTAACTTGGTATATCAAAAAGGTCTTGAATTAGAGGGGTGACAAAAGTAGATCGAAATATTTTATGTAATATATACCATGCGTGAACGACCGTCGGGAACTTGCCTACGTGATATCGCGGGCTTTCAAATGCGCACATTTAATGTGAATTTAAACTTAATATGTTTTCTGTTATGTGTGTTCTATCATTCACTCCGAGTTATTTCAAAGTTTGTTTTATTTTAAAATTTTCAAGCCACGAATTTTATATCCACAAACCTTTTTATAAACAGTATCACGACTTTTGTAAAGAATTTCAGAATTCAATAGCTGTGCAGCAGTAACTGTCTACGCGGCAATGAGCACAAAATACTAACTTAGTTCGAAAAAGTTGCCTACTTCCTCACAAAGGATTAACAAACATAATTTTTTCTCTTTCTTCCTAATATGCATTGTGTCATATTCGAACGACTGTTTCGCAATCAATAAGCTATTTGATCATCGGTTAACAATATTTAGTAATCACTGGTTATGCATTGTAACGTAGAAATAAGGTCCGCTGCAATAATTTTGAATTAGAACTCTTTACTTGCTCGTAACTTATTAATTGAGACAGTATTTTTTTAATTTATTTTATTTTCTCGTTTACAATGTTATTAAACTAATAATTTGCTACTATCAGGAGAAATACATCACATTTCAAAATTTCATATGCGATCTTAAAGTATAAACTAATATTTCAACAGTATTTTTTTCTAGTTTCTAGTAAGAACCAAATTAACGATATTTATATCTATTTATAGTTTATATTACACAGTTATTAACCTGTATAATATGAATTAAAATAAATAATTTGCCCGGAAATCTAAGATTGACTTAATAAAAATGAAAACTATACACACGTATATCGTAGTTAAAGATACCTACCTACATCAAGTTGCAAACGGGCTTATAAATAATTTTAATACCTAAAACTCTCACAAAAAGTATCGGAAATGCAGTCTACGAAAAGAGTTTGATCAATATTTTATCGTGTTGACTTTTTTTCCAATTTTGTTGTAATCGCTCCACCACGTTTGATGTAATGATAAATGTATAAAAAAATATTGATAAATTTTATAAATTGCTGTACAGACAGTTCTATAAATCGAAGACGAACAAATGTGACAACATGCAAATTTTTCCTCTTTGTATAATGAAAGAAAAAAAATTATGTTTTCATTTAAAAATAACAAAATTTGCAGCAACAAAAAGAAAGTCGCACATAAGCCTTTAAGTGTTACAAGTTAAGTGACTTTAAGTTTTTATATCTAAACTATTCTTTCAATACATGCGATTAACGATCCTTACCTTCTTTGTATAGCAGAGTCCCAACTACAACCACGGTCCCTGCAGAGTCGTGATGCACGCAGTCGGTGGGTCTATTGCGATATAACTGGGAAATGTATTAGGTGATTGCTAATAATAGGGTGTCTGTGCCTTTACATTACGTTTTTTTATTTACTTATATAAAGTTAATAGTAAAACTATAACGATGATTTTAGATCTTGAGTAAGTTACAAAATTTTACGGGTGCAAAATATTTACATGGTAAAAATAATATAAATATTTGTAAATAATTTGTAAATAATATATCCTTGAATATTTAAACTTTTTTTGGGTCACTAAGCATGTACAAAATACTAGTAATATAAGTTTACTCGTACTTTAAAAAAATTGTTATAAAAAAAAAATAATAAGGGATGATAAAATATAATGTTATAAAATTTAATAACGTTTTCTTCAACTCAACATACAAGATTTTTTAAACTAAAATAAAGGGTGTTACAAAAATTAAGTCTTAAATATGGTTGAATAATTGCACACAAATTAGAATTAAAGCGAAAAGATACATTTCGTAATATGGCATAAAAACGGCAGATGTCCCACACACATATATATATATATATATATATATATATATATATATATATATATATATATATATATATATATACATGTATATATAAAGAGTTTCAAATCGAGATAAATTATTAAAAAAATGTTTTACTGGAAATTGAATCCGAGAAAAAACAATACTAAAAATAATTATCTTGATGTGATTATTTCACCTAGACAGTAAACGTAGACAAAAACATGTAATGACAATATACTTTGTTACGTGATCACCTCGCGATACTCGCAACCAGTGGCGTGCTGCACATTATGAGTATTAACACGTAGCTTACTCAGAACGTCAGACACATATGCATCACGTATTTATGAATATTTAAATATATTTAGTGTATGGTATTAAAGCGAAGTCCCTAATTTAACATATGACCTGTAGTCCAAACATACAAGCTGAACGTTTAATACATTCGTGCAATGTTAAATGAAATGTACAAACTTCTTTGTACTTAACGAAATTACTAAGACTCACTTGTACAAAATTACAAGCGCGTTCGCGACTCAAAGGTTCTGTATAAGTGAGTAAAATTGGTTATGTCATTTCAAGCAACCGATTTATAGCGCGAGGGCAAATTTGCAGCTATTTTCAGAATTAAATAGTATCCTGTATACTCCGAGTGCATCACCAATGACCTTAACTAATTATCTGTCATTCAGAATAAACAAATTGAAGATATAGGAAAATGAGCTAGTTTTCCATTTTGGAAATATATCTATTATGTATTATAGTGAATTTAATTCATTGAATTACTTATTGTTTCCCATTTGCCTTTCCATTTATTTTATTAGGTCGTTATTGCGAATGTCCATTTTCGTCATGAAAGAAAGGTTTGTTGCTCCGTAGATAGTCATTCAAGTGAGATTTATATTTTACTGAAAAAGTAATATAACTGAAAAGCTGAAGTCAATTCTGAAATTACAGCTTTCTAGTATATTTTGAATAAGATGTTATGTTGGCCTTGGTAGTAATTTCCTTTTTAGTAAATAAAACAATATTCATAAATAACAATCTACACAATAAAACTATTCTGGTAGTGATGCTCTTGATAAAAAAAAAACAATTCAAAAAATTGTTTTTACAAAGAAGAAAGGACTATCAAATATCAAATTAATAACATTTCTTTATATAATCATTCTTGCTTATTTTAATTTTTTTATTTCTTTTTTCTTAAAAAATCATATTTGTATTTTATATTTTTATTTGCTTGTTCACTGTTTATTGTCACTAAGAAAGACAATGAAATTTAAAAAAAAATTAATAAGTAGTTTATTGCAAAAAACACAGTTTGCAAGGGAAATATTTTACAAATAATTTTTCATCATGAAGTGAGAGCGAATAAACATTATTTTTTCTAAAATTTATAATTTTAATGTACATTTCTTCATGAAATAATTAACAAATAGTAAAATTTCTACTGGTGTTAAAGTATATTTATATTAAGGTACTTCGAAAAATTTGCGTTAATATATGTACTTATACCATGTCATTTTGGCCTTCGGTAATCGTAACTGATGAATTAGTGAAAAATTGAAGCAAGAAACATAAAATTGGCAAAAATTAGATTGGTAAGAACTTCGATAAGGACATTTTGTTAACAATAAAATAGAAATATACTTCACGTAATATGCATATAAAAATATATAGGTATATATACATACACACACACACACATATATATATATATATATATATATATATATATATATATATATATATATAAATATATTTATATTTATATGTGCTCTACCCAAAAACACTGCACGCCACTGCCTAAATTGCAAGGAAGATTAGACCGGTCGAAATATCTGATAATATCCGCTTAAGGGCAAAAAGATTAAATCGCAGGCTGCCAACTGCGGCTTTTCACCTTCCAATAAAGCAAATTTTCCAATACCCAAAGTTTTATGGTAAATTATTTGCGAATACTTTATAGAAAGTTACTTTGCTGCTTGTCAAACAAGGTTTAGTTGTTATAATAAAAGGCTTTGTGGGGCTGGCAGATATTTCTTCGAAATGTAATAAGAAGTTTGACACTTTTTGCTTTGTTTGCGTGTACAATAGAAGTCAACCAAGATTAGCAAAATTTTGTTTACAGACAGCTTCAAAGCCAAACCAAAAATAAACTTTATTTTGTTTCTTATGCGATGATTTCAATAAAACGAATTGAGGATTAAAGCATGAATTTAAGTGTACATACACATTCACTATAAGTCAAAAGCTTGTTTAGAAATTACCTTTCCCTCCCAAGTTTTGAGTACTGATAAACATTTTAAAAAATGACAGGCAAATATTAAAATTGGAAAAGTATTTATTACAAGATATAATTTTAAACATCCACATAAATACAGCAAATATTTTGAGTTTCGATTAAAATTTAAAATTATTCGAGAGATTGAATAACATATAATAATTTAACATAACGTAAGGTAACTTAACAGCCCATGCCCGCGAATTCCAGAAATCATTCGATTTTCATACAGTGATAATATTGGCCTTTCTTGGTTCATTTCCATTTATATTTGTAAATAAATATTCCTCTAGACAGATAATTAATTCACATTTATATATTCACCTTTTCTCTATAAAAAGTTTAAATAATAGAATTAACAGTTTAAAGTGGTAAAAGGAGAGGAAAAATCATTATTTGTCTGACGGATGAGGACAGAATGCATTTGTATAAAATATAATAAAATAATTTACACTGATACATTATGAGTACAGTCTACTTTAAAATTACATTTTGCGTTTATGGATATTTTGAATAAAAATATTCAAACAAGTAAATTTAATGCAGAAATTCCTTTCGTATTCTCCATATTTGTTAGTACTAACGTCACTTGCACCGCAGAGCGCAACTCTGTGCATGCCTCATTGCACTCGCGAGTTAGACGTCAGGTTTCCGCCGTTTTATTTTTGGCTTGCAATATTTTACTTTATTATTTATCGTCATATTTAGGGTGCACATTGCGATTCAAAACGACTTTGATCATTGTGATTATAAAATATTTGTCATTTTTTATGGTTATTTATTGTCACCAATGTTTATTAATTTCGTAGTGAATTTAACTAGTATTATTTTATTCATGATTGAGTCTATGAGCTGAGTCCTATATTACGGTTGACAAACCAAATCTTTTATTTGATTATTTATCGTCATATTCGTACGGTGCATATTGCGATTCAAAACGACTTTGATCATTGTGATTATAAAATATTAGTGTTTTTTATGGTTATTTGTTGTCACTAATGTTTATTAATTTCTTTATGAATTTACCTTGTATTATTTTATTCATGTATATATATATATATATTACTCAGCTCATAGCTGAGTAATATATATATATATATATATATATATATATATATATATATATATATACATCGGTTGACAAACCAAATCTTGTACAGTAATATTGAAATATGTAATACTAAGATAATAGCGATATTTGTTGGACACAAAATCGGTTCGCGAAAGAATAATTTGTGTTATATCAGCTCAGACTTAATTATACTGCAGTCTGTAGGTTATGTTTTACAAATGACGAAGATACGTGAATTAATAAAGAAACTACAATATACTGTACTAAAATATATGACTTATAAAACTAAGCTATTATTATCTATGATGCTAAGCTAATTAAGCTAACTAAGCTATTATTATCAAGACGAAGACGTCACGAGAAGTAAAAAAATTTGCAAATGTTTACTAAATACAATAAAAGGTTCCTGTATACGGTATTTACAAGAAAAACATCTAAGTGTATCCTAAAATATTTTTTATAAATATCGTTATTATTTAAGAACTAGGATCGTGTCATCGGCATTCACTTCCGTTACATAAATAGTAAGATAGACCTTGAAAAAAATTTCTTGACTTTTGTATGTTGCAATAGGAATCAAAACTTTTCTGTAGTTTATTCATAGAAGTAAATTCCTACATAGATATTCTTTTGTTATTTTAAGTAATAAATAAACAATTTTCCAGAGCAGGAACACCAGTTTTTCTAGAAATTTGTTGCCAATATCTTTGATAAGAAAATCTGTAATTCTTTTACTTGATAATATAATCATAGATAATATGAAAACTGAGACTCTTTATAACATACTATTAAGAGAAAAGAAAACACTACTACTATACAACACACATTTTACTTTACAACCTAACTACAACAACCTACCTTTTTAATGCTAATCTTTTTTTGGGTACTGTATAGGTTTTTAATTACATATATCATTCATACTTACTACCCTGACTGTTTCAGTCGTAAGATGGTTACGATAGAAAATGGACCATATAGAGTCATAGTACAAAATCTATGAGCTTTCTTATAAATTAAAACGATTTGTTTGTGTTCAAATATCTGGAAACTGACATTTATTTACTGTTAGTAAGTACAATTGGAAGTTTTGCCGTAACACATAGCTTTACTCGTAACGCAATAGGGTACACATAAATTATTTCATTTTTCTTTTAGGCGGGTTACGATTTAAATTAATTTCCCAAATAAATCAAATTTAAAGTTGGCACCGAAATTCATTTCAGTTCATGGTACTGTTCCGAATCTATCTTCGAGTACTGCTGAGTCTGGCGTATGAAGGGATGAACAGAATATATCGAGTTATGTTATTATGAGCACACTCATCCGTTTATATGTCAGACCCAAGAACTATATTTGATCCACTAGATATTATTTAATCGGTGTTCTTCGACATAGTGTATTAAAGTAATTTCCATGTATGTTTTTCACCCAAAGTAAAGTTGTGAGACACGTTTCATGTAAATCGAATACACGGGCTTATAGGCAGAAAGGTTATATTAATTTGACAGCGTTAACTGGATGGTTTCTTTTCAATTCAACTTAAATGTCTCCTATTATATTTGCAGACTGTCAAACAGAATTGCCTCCTATTATATTTGCAGACTGTCAACATTTAGACATAGATGTAATGTAGATGGACTAAGGTGAAAAGTTTTGACTCTGAAAGAAATTAGCTTTTGGAGAAATGTTAGCGACGGGCATCTGAACTTAAATTAAAGTAATAATTGGTATTACCAAGTACATGGTCAGCTACATGTCGCCAAAGAAACTATTTGCACGTTTGTGATTTGGACTGGCGAGGACACATTGTTGATTGTAGAAATGAATGAAAGGGGCTATAAATTTTTAAAGAAAAAGACGAAAAGCAAACGTGTTAATTTTTATAAAGAGTGTTTACTTCTAGAGTTGGTTAATCCACGGTATCGAGGGTAAATAAAATTAAGAAACTCGCAATATATCCTGAATTCTATGAAAAGTAAGGATGAAAGTGGGATATAAAATTAAAGATTATACTTTCTAAGGACAAATCATTCACAATTAATTCATATACAAAATCCTGCATAATTTTTTCTGTGGAGCCTACAAAAAAAATTAGCAAGGAATATTAGGGATTGGATGTAGCATAAATATTACAAAGTTATGTTTTCAAAAATATCCAGAATAGTGATCCAAGGTATTTCGCAATTGATTTATGTCAAAGTAATTGAAATTAACTGCCACAAAAGGTAGCCTGTGACTATGCACAAAGGTTGTGCGATTATTCTCCATATACAAAGAATAAACACGAAACTACGTTAAAAATGTTTGACTTCTTAAAAAAGAAAAAAATCATAAATTTGTTCTGAACTTGACTGTCTTGCGCAGTTTATCTGATATTTACCTCTGAGGTACCATCAGATATATTATTTCGTATTTCTATACGTATGATACAACGTGTAATCTCGCACGAGTCATTCACGAAATAAATAATTACAAAGTATTAAGATTATTTTATTTCCATTCCTATTAGGGTAGCAGCCGTTTACAACGATATAATCGATGCCGTCTACGATCTTGCATGCGATCGTACTACAGCGCCATCTGGCGTTGGCGCTTACGTTGAAATAAAAAATCCCTTGTTGGTAATGGACTTTTAAATTAACATTAAGGTAAGGTGAGGCACACAAAGTGACATAATATAACAAAATGGAACTTGAGGTAATTTAACATGATGTAAGATAACTTAAGGTGAAATAAAGTAACATTATGTGAAATGAGATAACTTTAGGTAACTTAGTGTGACTTAGAATAATATACTGTAAGTTTGGGTATTGTATCGTAAAGATAATTTAACGCAACTTAACGTATAGAAAATTAAGGTAATGCAAGGTATCGTAAGGGTACCCAAGGTAACATAAGGTAATTTAAGATAACATAATCTATTGAAACGTAACACCATTTGACGAAAACGAAAAGTAACATAATGTAATTCATGGATACGCAATGTATGATAACGTTACCTAACGTTAGGTAATATAACAAACGTAAGATAAATTATGGAAACATAAAGTAATTTAAGATAACGCAAAGCATCGTACAGTCAGGTAAGGCAACATAAAGTAATTTAAGGTAAAGCAAGTAACGTAACTAAACCTAATTTAAAATATAATAACTTTAGGTAATGTAAGTTAAGTTACGGGAACATAAATTAACTTAACTTAAGGTAATGTAAGTTAAGGAAAGCTTTACGTTACGTTGCGTTAGCTTAAATTAAATTATGTTACGTTGAGTTATCCTTAGATGCCTTAATTTCAATACCTTAGCAGAAGATAACGTGAGGTACTTTACCTTCAGTCAGAAATAAAAGTCGAAAGTACTTGCTCAAAAACTGTGGCGGGTGCAACTAACCGTAATGATATCAGACAGCAGAACTATTAACACATGACCGAAGATACTTGCAAAGATTGAACAGTTTTATAGAAAATTGTATTCTTTACAAGCAATGAAAGACTGCCTGCTGCCCTCTCCAGTCATTATAAGCGCGAAAAATTAGTGCGCCACTACGTTAAAAATATGATATGAAACACAAAAACTGATATGAAACACAAAAACTGTTCAATGCCGTTATTCTTGATGGAACATTGTGTAAATTATGGTTTAGGAATATGGTTGTACTCTCTTTTAAAAAAGAAACAACATACTTGTCAATAAATACCGAATAAATTCTCTCTTGTGTCATATGTACAAGATATTTTCAAAAAATTTCATTAGTTATTTCTTTCAAAGATTCTAACCTTCGGAACAAACAAGGTCTGTTTTATTGAAAAGTTGCACAATATACTATATCCATACTGTGCGGCAGTTACACAGAAGACTGAAGAGTATAGTCAGCCACCGTGACTAGATTCGAAACGTATTGTGGGACGTCTTTTAGCTAGACAGACTGACGACCTAAACAATTAACTGGATATGCAAAGCGAAGGAACGTATATGGGACGCTTTGAGAAAGCCCTATATCCAGCGGTGGATAGTTACAAGCTGATTATAATGACTATAAAGGCACCTTTACATATGCAGTATTTTTAACACCACAATTATTATACTTTTACGTCAGATTTAAAAAGATATATAATCTCTTAGTCCTTTGTCTATTTTCATATTATTTAAGAACGTGCCCTTGAAAGTATGCGAAAGGATGACAGTTTTATTGAAAAGTTGTTCATTTCTGATCTTTACGCACAGAGGGTATATCGTAGGAAAGGGTATATCAAATATTATTTTACTGAATTTTTTTTGTTTTTGTGTACTTCGGGAAATTTTCATGAAGGGATATGAAAAAATAGGAACTATTTTTTTGCATAATAGACTGAATGCCAAACAAATATGTATTTTAAAGTATAATTTCTTACAATAAAACATAAGCTTTTGCACTTTATTTTCATGGAGAAGAGTTTTAACAATGTGTTTTTAGTGAAGTAACTAAGGTGAAGAAGAAGAAATACGAAAGGAAATATGGATGGAATTAGACAATTTAAGGTTTTTTAAGTACGGTCTTAAAAAACCTTAAATTGTATACATATATATGAAAACTTTTTTATTTAATGTTTTGAATATGAATTCTTTCCGTCGGGATGTAGATTAACCTATTATGTGCTAGTGTAGATGATATAATATTTACCTAAAAGGGGATTCTACTTTTGAAGAAAGAATAAAATATTGTGATATTTTATTATCTTAATATTTTATTTTTCCTCGTCTCGCAGCTGTTTCCGGACAGACAATTCGACTTTTCACTTTTTCTTATGAAACTAATTTTCCCCATCTTAAAAGTTTTGGACATAAAACATTTAGGAATAAAAATGTTTCTTTCATAATTCATAACCTGTTTTTCCGTGATTTCATATTCAAAATTAATTGATTTATTTATGGTATGAACCGCATTTCATAATAAAATTGTCTGTGGTAAAAAAACTTTAACAAGGCTGTTAGAATTATAGAATAATACAGATTAGGTTTGAACGTAATTATAAACAATAAATGTTTTCTTATATAACGTAATGATATCGACTTAAAATATATTAAAACAAAAGGAAATAAATTGAACTATAAAAAAATATAATAGTAACAGAGGCAAACAAGAAAATACTTTATACATCTCACGATATATGTTTGAACAGGTACAAAAGTCCAGTTGACTCTGTGATATTAATAACAAAATGAGATTAGACATAAAGGGACATCAGTCTGTTCATTAATTTTGGCTTCAATGAAGAACATGAAGAAAAATAATCATATAAACGTTTACATTTCGGAATAAAATGAAGAAAATTTGGAAATGATATTATAAAGTACACCGAATGTGATGAGATGTTGCATTAAGATAAAGTTAGTTAAGGGCATTTAAATTAATTCAAATGTAATTTACTTACCGACTAATAAAAAGTCTTATATTGATTTTAGTAATAACTGGAGAATAAAATTAAATTATTTGTATTGAGTAATTAATATTCTCTTTTTTGCTCATAATTTAACATTACTAATAAACTTTCTGTAAAATATCGGGGACATAATGGATTTGGACGAATTTAAGTTGTTTTTAACAATTCAATTGACCATATTAACCATAATATGCTCAATGGAATCACATTAACTAGAAAATAATATATATATATATATATATATATATATATATATATATATATATATATATGTACAGAAATATATTATATATATATATATATATATATATATATATATGCAGGTTTTTTGAATTTGTTACTTTCATGTGCAATATTCAAAAACTAACCCCTGCAATGAGGTATAACCTCATTCCAAACAATTAAAATCATACCAGTACGTGATAAATCAAATTCATAATTTAAGTCAGTACATAAGTTCTTTAGTTAAGATAATTATATTCAAATGCTTATAGACTGTATCACATGTTTTAAGAGGATGTAACAAATTAGCACTAAGGATTTGGTGAAGGGAATCAAAATAGCATTATAAGTAGATTAAAACTATTCTCGAAGATATTGCAGACATTCGCGACAAGTTTTAAAGGTACGCTGCTATTTATTTCATACCGCATGTCATGAACAATTTTTCTTTTAAAATCGGAGTGTAGAAATAGTTTAACGTTAAATAAACTAAACCGTTATAACTGAATCCCATTAAAATTTTGTAACACAATAAGCACGCCAATAAAATCTGCAAAAATCTAAGTTTTATATAGATTATTACCAGAAATTTTTTATAAGAGTTTCTATGTTATTAGTTTAAGTAAACAGCTCTCTACTCAACTAAGCACAGAATAAATAATTTAAATTTAAAGAAAACCGTTAATAAATGCATATGTAAAAAAAGGGAGTAAAACAAATATGAGCCCTCATGGGACGCCTAGCAGATGTAAAACATCTATCTTTTATATTTTTCAATTGAAATATTTTTAGGACACTGTACGTTCGATAATGAAGTTTGTGAACACCGATATAAACTAGTAAAGTTATAAGCGTTAATAAATGCTAAACCATGTTTATACACTAACACACACACAGTACTGTGTGTGCAGTGTAGTAGAGAGAGAGAGAAGGGTTAAATCGGAAAATCGTGCAATCAGAAGGTTTTAACTCCCATTCAAACGCACTATAAGATGTCTCATATCAAGAAAATGCTGTGAAGATCAATACATGATCAATATGATACAATTAGGGCTTTACCAGGGTAATAAGGACCAGGTAAAGTCGAGACGAGCAGCTGATAATTGAATATTCTAAGCTTCTGAGCATCATGTATTCATACACGACAGAAATTAAGGTGTCCATAAAAAAAAACATCTCGTCAGATTGTTTTTCAAAGCTTAAGAATGTTGTAATATCAAATTAGTTAGTGTACATGTTACTTCAACTAAGAGTTGGTTGGAAAAATGTATGTCTTGAAAGTATCTGGTAATTAATTTTATTTCATAAATCCAGCCATTTTTAGCAATTTTTCTCCGAGTTTCCTTCAGCAATAATACCGAAATTTCGCGAAGATATCCAAACGCACTACAACCTCACTTTTTCAATATGTAATATTGCAATCAACATAAAAATTATTTAACAAGAATTGTTACACGCTATCACCAAGTAAACATAACCGAGCAAGCTTTTCATAATATCTACGCAGACTTTAAGATTAAAATATGCGTTAACATCTACTCAGACTTAAGAGTTAAATAAACATTGGCTCATATAATATGGAAAGCCTATTTGGCTTTCCATATTATATGGGCCAACACGTTAATACAAATTCTATATTTATGAGATTATTTAAATTTTATTATATCTCAAAATCCTTAGAAACTTTATGTTGCCTTTCTTTACTAAATTTTTTTTTTTAATTCAAAGATTATTAATATTATTATAATTATGAACAAAATTTTCTTTATAGTAATCAATACTTTCAGTTATAATTTTGTTTAAAAATAAATATTCCTCCGCCCTCAATTTATTTATATTATACTAATTTTTAGAGCGCAAACACAATTACAGTAACTAAATAAATGCTCTATGAAACTGAAAGCTAGAGTTAACTTATATTTTTTTTATCTTCATAGTAACAGTTAATGTGTTTACCACGTAGTACAAATATTAACACTTATCTGTCCAAATAGTCGGAGACAATAGTTTGATACTGCTTTAATTTTTGAAAATAAAAGCTCATTATACATATTTCGGTGCCTTAACTTAGTATTTAAGGGCGCAATTAGTTTGTGGGTTGATATTGAGTTTTTTCTATGACCTTTTGGAAAGGTAATATAAAGTCTTAAACGACGATTCTAAAGTTGTTAAAATATTCGTGTTAAGATATATGTCCCCTACTTAATAATATTAGGTATTAGAAAATTTAATTTCGTTATGAAGACCATATTAGGGATGACTTGTAAAAATTAAATTTTACTTCAGACAGCGATTGAAACACTCGATTGGTTGAAATTACGATGCCCGAGCCAGACTCGCCAGATCGCGTTTTATAATTTCTTTGGCAATTTTTTCAATACACTCATATTTGTATGAAAAACTATAATTTTGAGAATTTTCTCATCAAATTAAGGTGTAAAATCGCTCTCCCTTATGTATACGCCACTAGGCTAAAGAAAATGAATTATGATATTAAAATGCTGGTAGTAGCTAGGCAATGAAAAATTCGTATAATGTTACTAAATAATTTAATTTGGACAAGGAAACAAACTGTAATCTCCTCAGTTGTTGGATATCATTTTAAGCATCGAGAGGTCAAATAAATCTTACCTTAATGTTTTTAAATAAATTACAAGTAGAGACCAGACATGAAAAACGTTTTGAACAATTATTGGTATCTTTAATTATTAATTGGGAAAAAGGTAACTTCAAGTTAAAATATTTT
This sequence comes from Druceiella hillmani, assembly GCA_039881145.1. NCBI lineage: Eukaryota > Metazoa > Arthropoda > Insecta > Lepidoptera > Hepialidae > Druceiella > Druceiella hillmani. Next base: position 24,752,278 of record JAYKKI010000005.1, read on the forward strand.
ATTCTTGAATAAATCTTTTTACTGAGAATTTCGATTGATACTTTGTTATAAACATCTGAAAAAATTCATAATTAAATTTTATTGACTATTTGTGACTTTTTGTGAAATTATTTCCAAATAAATAATATTTTGCAAGAGTAAACTTAATATGATATCCATCATTGCTAAGATATTAAAAAATGCTACTAATAGGCTGTGAGCTTTTAAGTTTTTTTATTGGTTCTAAAAAAGCAAGTGCTTAACCTTTTCGAAACCAAGTAAACATGTGAGATTTAAAATTATCATTTTTACAGATTTTATACATTTTAAAATCAGTATGAAAGAAGATAGGGCATGCAGCCACCGACTTCAAAAAAAATTAAATCAGCAAGTTATGGATAAATATCTTAGGATTATTTTATACCTTTCCGTGCATTTCCCATTCAGACGGCTATTTGAACTTGGTTTCGATTTGTGTTAATTTTTTGTTACTTTTTTTTAAATTCAGCAACACATCATTTATTGTAATCGCAACAGACATTTGCTACGTTCGACAACTATGATTACGTTCATATAAATGTATATAAATGCATGCGAAAATTCATCTATGTATATTTATTCCTTGAAAAATTGAAAAATTCTGTCGCCACTTTTGGTTCCATCAATAGAAGCTGGCCACAATCTGTGACTCAAGTACTTGTGAAATAAGACAAATGAGTTCAAATACGATCACAAATAAGTCAAAGGTGCCATGTTTGCTCATTCATTGAGACGTTCCTCAGGATACCTTGACAGTTCATCATCATTTCTTGACCATATTTATATGAAACCAACTGGGAAGTATGTCACTCTATTGAAAAAAAAAATTTCAATATCAATCTATCCAATAAAAAATTATGAATGAACATACAAAAATTTAAAAAAACCTGTTGGTCGAATAAAAAACCCTCTCATTTTTGTGGCGTCGGTAAAGTCATCCTTTTGTAAAGTCGGTTCTTAATTCAGCAAGACCGCTTTGAACAATTTGGTACTGAGTTTTAACTAATTCTTTGAGTTTAAACTAACTTTATTAGTATTTTAGTCACAGATGGTGGTCAGGGTCTGGTGATGCAGCTGGAAGGTAGTGATAGAAGTTTTCAATTATGGGAAATAGATTCAATATATTAGCGTCATTTTTTTCTTGACGATACTTATTCACAAGATGTGGCCAGATATGAATCTGAATGGATGGAGCCGAAAGGTGGTTATAAGATTTTCTTATTGGTGAGGAGTAAATTCAATGACTTTGGACGCATTTGACTTATCTTGATAGTTCGTTTGGTTATATGTAAAAGACCGAGTCTGATAATGGAGCTAGAAGGTGGTGACAGTAACTCCTAAATAGTGAAGAGGAAGTCCACTATATTTATTTTGCCTGATGAATCCTTTTGTCACAAGCGATGACCAGTTGTGAAATACGAAATGCAAATGTAAATTAAAAAATAGCTTAATGCAAATGTTAATAATAAAGTCTCATTACAACTTTAATTCTTGCCGTCAGCAAGGTACACTGATATCAGTCACCAAAGGGCAAAGAACTAATCCCATATTTATGCACCTAAATTTGTGAATAATGATTGTTTTACTTATTTCATAAAGATATCATACATAGTCATTATAATTAATCTATATTCTGTTTTTCCACTTTACTCTTTTATCTATACTATTAATAAAATTGTAAAAAAATTAATTTTGTACGCTAATTATATATATATATATATATGTATATATATATATATATATATATATATATACATATATATATATATATATATATATATATATATATATAAATATATATATATATATGATAAACGATAAAAGAAGCCAGAAAACCTGTTTTTAGAATTTTTGCTTGTATGTATATTAAATTGGTAGTCAATCACGCAAAATCTACTAGACTAATTTTTATAAAATGTAGTATGGTAATAATTTATACCCAAGAGTAACAGAGTAACATACGAGAGAAAAAATTCTAATAACTTTTTTTAATTCCGAATTTCACGCGAGTGAAATAATGCGGCACAGTTAGTACTTAATAAGATTTTTGTTAATCACAAACAAAATTGTGTGATGGTAGTAAAAAGCCTTGAAATTCCAACATCGGATACGTCGGCGAGCAGAAGCATGAATTCAAATAAAAGGTAAGAGGGAAAACTTACCGATAATATTAAAGATTAAAAGAGCAAAAATATTATAATGCCCTTCTTCGCATTATTTCTTCTATCTAACAATTCGGATTTTCACTTTTTCTTATAAAGCGAATATTTAAACGTGAAAAAAAACGTAGTAGTAAAACATTTAGGAACAAAGTTGTTTCTTTCGGAAGGTTAATCTGTTTAAACTTAACTTCGAAATCGTTTCAGTATGAATGTTACGAATTATTAAATTTGCATACTAGTATACATATTTCCGGTCGGATACTTTGGGATCACTTTAATAATTCTACTAAATTGGAGTTAAAGCTAAAAAAACATGTTTTGTAATTCTTGTGTTATATATTAAATAAAAGTATGGAAGAAAGCTAGAAATAAAATAGAATCAAAAAGTAGTTTAATTTTATAAAATCATTATAGAGAGATTATTATGATCTACGGTTAAGCTCCCTTTTTGTAGAAAAATCCACTTTTGCACTCAGTCTTTTTTTTCTATGTAAGTTTCTGGGTATTTTCTCGAAAAGTTTTTTATGTTTCTCGCGAAATATTTTACTCGCTACTCGGCAGAGCGCTTTTCTCCTTTTCCTTCGATGACAAACAATTATCATGAGCTTTGTTATCCAACTTTTCCTACGAACTTTCAATTTATTTTCAATCCGGAAATTGTGGTGACCCTACCACATTTTTAGGGTATCGTAGCCAAATGACAAAAACGAAGCTCTTATAATTTCATCCTGTCTATTTGTCCAGCTGTCTATATCTCCGTATATCACAGCCATTTTACTCGGATACTATTGGCACCATATACATGAAATTTGGATGGTAGCTGTCTTCTGTGAACCGCTATACAATGAAATAGTGGAATTAAGAGAAAAATAATATTCTAGGTGTCACCTCATACATGCAACAAAAAAAATCTTGTGCACGTAAGCGTGAGGGTATCGTTAGATAGGTCTTAAAAATGCAATAGGGTCTCCAAAATAACTACTTTATTTAAGTTAATAGTATGAGATGCACGCACTTTTTGATTGCACGCACAAACATTTTGAAAAAAATTGAGATACTTCTAATGAAAATTGTTTTGAAAAAGATATGGTGTGTAGTTTTTGAGATACAGGGATATTTTTGGTGCCGATTGGAGCAATGACTTTGTTTTTCACAATGCCTTTTAGAAATATTGGCTTTTAAGATTAATGTAGTTCGATTTTACGGAACTGTTCGTGCGGGAGCCCGATTCGCACATAGTCAGCTTAACCTTTATTTGCAAGAAACCTTTATTTTGAACTAAATTTTAAGATTGTCATCTTGTATTAAAACCCATGACGCATTATACGGAGACCAGATGAAATAGTTGCAAAATATTTCTCTATATTTTTTTTCTTTGCATTCGATTTTTATTAAATTGCTCACATCTATAATAATGATAAGATATGATAAAGGTAATCACATACCATAAGAGAACGACCATCTTGGTTCACTGTCATTACAGAGTCAAACAATATGCTTTTCAAGCTGCATTTCTTTGGATATAAACATGCCTTTTTGAACCGAACCCTTCGAAGCTGGGTTGATTAGTATAAGGAATTGTTTTAAAATCTTGTGACCGTCAATCGTAACTTAAGCTATCAATCTTTTCATATTTTGTAATGGAAAGGTGGTTTTTAAAATCCAACTAACTAGACATCCAACTAATTTGGATTGCCAACGCCATCTATCAGAATTTTCACTTAACTTTGTACTGATAGATATATTACGACCGACGCCATCTATTAACGTTTTTAGTAAAATTTATTCTCATAAATATTGCAAAAATAAAATACAGAATAATCGTGATAATAATAATAGTCATAATAATTTCGATAGTTTAGTTGTATCAGCCGTGAGGTAATAGTTAACGCGTTGGCACGGCACGTCGAAAACATAAGTACAATTCCCACTGGCCGATCAACTTTTCCTATGTAGGGGTGATTACTGATATTTTTACGTAAAGACCGTGATTACTGATATTTTTCAAATATTAAACTGTTTTTAACTTAGTTTTTCACTTATAATATTATCAAAGACTAACGCCAACTATTAACGGTATTTGCGTAAATTTTTACCAATAATATGTCAACATTTCAATACAATGTAGTTTGAAATATAAATAAGTAAAGTAAGTCAAAAAAGCGTTAATTATATAGTAATAGTAGGTCAAAAAAACATTATCATCTGCTATAGTAAAATAAGATCGACTGGAATTGCCAATAATATCCCCGTAATATTGAAGACCAAAGAATTAATTATTTTAATGATTCTACTCAACTATTAGACTCAACTCTTAGGCGCCGGTCACTATAACAAAGTACAATCGCCATTCATCAAGAATTTCATACAGAATATTGTCACTGAGACAAAAGAATCTATGTTTGAACTCATTACAGCGGTTTCGCGGCATGGAAGTACATTACCATACGCTGCTCGAAGCTTGTCGTTACTTTCTTGATAACCAAGGTAAAGTATAAATTTTGGTTAAAATTCTGCATAAAATTTACCCCACTCAATTGTATTTAATCCAAAAAATGCGATGTTTATAACGCTGACAAAATTATGTGGTAAAAACATTTATTTTAAAGAATATTATAGAGAATATTATGAAGAATATTATAGATAAAATTTTATCATTACACAGTTTTGTATTTTCTGAAGCTAGTTGCTTTTGAAGTTTCTAAAGTAGCTTATTCCGAGAACTTTTACTGTCACCATTGTACCAGATACACATAAACCGCGACTCAGTATTGATTAATGTCACCTATATAATAGCAGCTTACAAATAATACGCCAACGTGCCATCCCCTTTCTTTTAATTAAACCGTGTCGTCATGTGTTCTCTTTTGACATTAAGTAGAATTGGAACTTCATAAATTATCTAAGACTTTTTGACTTTTAATATAACACTAGAGGTCTACTTCATTTGACAATCACGTTTGCCTGATTTATAGAATGTACAATTAATTGAAACTGCTGTTTTTTCCATATTTTTTTCATTTAATTTGTTTGAGTTATATGTAAATTTTTCAATACTATCGAATTATTGAATATCGACTAATTGTGGCAACAAATAATCACACATTTTCCTAATTCATTTAAATTTTATTTTATTAACCGTATATAAATAAATTAACGTTTTTCAACATTTTTTGTCACCATGTGCTTGTGGAAATTTCACATATTTTCCAATTAGTTCATATTAAAATAAAGCATAACCATGTTTGTTTGATTTTACAACTTTAAATTCAGAAAAGTTTGCATGTTCATGAAAACGTCGATCATATAAAATAAATATTACGGTGTTTTTATTAAAACCAAATTCAACTGTCGATCACGTATTAATGAACCCAAGCAGACAGATGAAAAAAGTATTGCGTATCTTTGACATGATATATTTGATCGAAGAACGCAAGTACCTTTGTGACTAAATTTTCTTATTAGTTTAAATATCTTTAAACAAAACTGTGAAAATGAGACTGTCTCATTTGTTACTTATCTGCGAATAAATATATAGGCAAAATTTGTAAAGAAAAAAAAGTGTCAAAAAGACGACGTCGTTCTGTTTTCAAATAATCGACCGCGAAAAGGTTTCGATTCTAATCAAAATATATTAGAAGTGCACATTTGTACAATCGGAAGATAGAATACAAATTTTATAAATTAATTAAAGATTTTAAAATTTACCACGAATATTCGGTTATCGAAAATTACATTGTGTCTGCATGATACTTTATAAAATGAATTTTCTTAACTGCTTTTTAAATGGAATTAATTTCAATCTAATTCCATTCTGTTAAAAGTTATAAATTGTTTTATTAATACAAAAAAATTCTCGATATATATTTAAAATACAGACAAAAATATTTATTCTACTATCGCGGTGATTGGAAATTTTAAGTTTGAAAATTGGGAAAGTACTAAAATGTGAAACATTTTTTTACGATTTGTACATAATCTTAGGAGATTATCATAATTTTATTTTGAGATTTACCAGCAATTTGAAAGTGAGGCACTATTTAAATTTGTAGCTTCAAATATAACAGCCATATTACGTACAATACAAAATATTAATTCTCGAGATAAAATGTTTGATTATAAGTATAAATTTAAAAATATAAAATGTCACACTAAACGATGAAGTAAAATAACAAGCCATAAATAAACCAACCTTGAAATTCTAACATTTTTCAATCTTGATATTTTTCTTTCCCTCTGTATCTAATTATCAATGTTCCCGAATTTTTTTAAGATTTTCTGAGCTATCCTGTGTATAAAAAGGGCAGGAAAAAGCAACTTTTGAGCGCTTTTTTACAAAAAAAATGTATACATATGTATGCACACACACACACGCACACACACACATATGTATATATATATATATATATATATATATATATATATATATATATGTCATATATATATATATTTAATTTGTGTCTCAGTAAGCTTTCATTTTACAAGGTACACGATATTTTTGACGGAATTTTCTTTAATTTTCCATTTAATCCATCAGAAATTAACACCTAGAATTAAAATTCACCTTCTTCTATTTCACATCTTTAATTCGGCCATCATCCTCTAGATCTGTGCCCAGTTTAACATTTTTATGAGAAAATCGCTTCTAAGAGGCAAACGGACGCCGAAGTCATACCAATAAGTATTGACTTTTGGCAATTTTGCAACGGAACCAATAAAAAATCAGCCAATATCAGCCATGGCATCCGTTTGCTTGCCATGGCTCGCTTGCAGTAATATTAAAGAATAAAAGATAAAAACATATTTACGTCCTTATTTCCCTCACAGCTGCCTCCTGCCAAATAATTAGGCTCTTCACTTTTCCTTTCGGAGCAAATTTTCCGACGTGAAAATTTTAGGTAAAAAATATTTACTAATAAAATTTTGTCTTTCATTATATGTGTTTGTTTTACCTATATTTATATGTGTTTGTTTTACCTATATTTAAATCTGTCCATCAGAAAAGTAAAGCAATGCTGTTTACAAAATTTAATGCAATACAAATTAACTTTAAATGTATTTATAGACAGAATATATTTTGAAATATATGACATATAATAACAACATATAGTAAGTAAGAAAATATTTCATGAATCCCATGATATGCGGATAAAGTATATTCAAAAGTCCACAGGAAAGTTATGTTCATATCAAAAGTGATCTTAAACATCGACTAATTCGAATTATTTTTTTACTTCAGTCAATATAGAAATCAGTCAACCGACATCAATAAATATGAAGAAAAATAGTTTAAACTTTTTCTATCGGTTAAAAGTTTGAGACCTCCTGCAAAAACCATCTTGTGAAAGGCAATAAAAATATAGTCAATAATTTAAAAACGTTAGGGTCATAAAGAATAATTTAAAAACCTTAGAGTCAAGAATTTAAAAACCTTAGAAGGTATTCAGTTAGTATTTTTGTGACTTTATTAGGTTAGGATACAATTTTTGCGTTGTTCCAATATTGATTTAATACAATGTGCTCTCGAACAAAATTTGCAGTATTTTTAAATAACGTTTACTGAAATTGAAGCACTAATTAGGTATTAATTTTTCGATTTTATGTATAGTTAGTTTTTTAATGTGGGCCTAATAGGATGATTAAATTAATATCTTTTTACCTCCAAGTCTTTCGTATCACTTCCATAATATGAACAAGAGTGCCGCGACTTTTGTCCCAACCAGTGATTCTATAAATAAATAATTATGTAAATAAACAAATGTAATATTTGGTAATAAGATATTTGAAGACGATACCACTATTTACATCACTGGGATAGGCTATGGAATGAAATTAGGTTATTTGATTAAGTATGAAAATAACACACTCTCCCCTTTCTTATTCTTTATTTAATATTGTTAAGTAGACACTTCTAAATTTTCCGTTAAAATATTGCAGGTAAATATGGCAATTAAATTCTTTTGATAAAAATAAATATAGACGTATGTTCCGATAAAAATGACATCAGGAATCAAATTGTAATTAAAACTTATACACTAACTTACTCTTCTGCCACTTAATGGAAACTAGGCAATTTTTTAGTGAACAGAATATATATATATCCCAAAAACAGAAACAAATTTATTCTAGAGAATTTAGAGATACAGCAAACTAAAAATATTTTTATTTTCCCGTTATACGTTCTTTAAAGTCTTACTTCATTATAAAATATTCATTCCTTCTCAAATATTGACGGCTGCCGTGTTTACCTAATCTGTACTTATATAATAAGGACGTAAAATTGGTAAATTTGTTAGTTTCAGCTAATTTTTAATTGATAATGTAAATAGTTTTATATTTTGACATAGGCTAAGTTTTATGTTGACTTTTACAATCATTTCTTGCACGAATAAAAAGAACCTTTTTTAATCGTGGGATCTTTCTTCTAAATTTAAGGTAATTTTAAGAGAGAAGTTCAGTGTCTCAGATATAGCTAATGCTATGTAATTTCACATATGCGGGGGAGGGAGGATGGTCTTTCAAAAACAGAAACCTGTTAACTACGTATTGAAGTCCACAATCGCACTCGATTTATTTATAACAGGCGCAAAGCGGACTGCTGCCATTATCAGCCTTTACATCTGCTGAAGCATTGGAGAGTCGAAGGGCGTTACGGAAGTACCGTTTGTTGATGAGTTCAACCAGAATATTTGCAACCCTACAGTTAAATAGTCATTTGCTCCCATTATAATTAAATATGGACAAATTTAATAATTGTTGGAGTCAATTTGATCCGGGAAAAATGTTATGTTGACAAGATGTCGACATCGGTTGTACAAAGTAAACTCCTTATGTCGACATTTTAACTGAACGTATTAAGGAAATTATCAAAAATATGACTCATAATTGGTGAGCAAGTATTGAATTCAAAACAGTCCCAGTTTGTGGAAGACAAGAAGAAGCGGAATTAGTTGAATATTATTGTCACTCTATTACCTACTAGATAATAGCAGTTGAAGCTAGTAGAACTAATCGTTGCGATCTCTGCAATAAAAATTTCATTACATAAAAACCATTATTTTATCAACCTAAATAACTCAAAATTTACCTCGATTAGCTAAAAATGGCACCAAATATTTAAATTACAAGTCCACTTTGTGGTTTGCCACAAAGTAGCAACCAAACGTCCAACTGATATTGAATTTCCTCCTAGAAAGTTGTCCCTAGTACTCCGAAAATACCATAGTTATGGAAATAATATAAAATTATTTACCAAAGGATAGCAAGATAGAAAAGCTCGCTTTAAATCATTTTTGGTTTATTGTCATTTCTTCACTTTAAGAGTTTCATGATATTTTCATTAGCAAGAGTTGCTCTTTTATCAATATATTAAATAAATTAGTTTGAAAGTTAATATAGTATTCGGGTTAAATATGCGCTTTGAACAACTTTTAACGACAAATATTAAAATAGAATTGCTCACATAAAATAATATTTTATACGATTCCATTTCACTAGCAATCCCTCGTCAAAAGATCCAGAACAAAACAGAAGTTTAATTACGGATGGACGAAACTACGTCAAATGTTAATAAATGAATAAAATGTCAATCAAAAACCGTAGTCCCAAAATAGGACAAATTTTGAATTTTGCGGAATATCTGTTTAAAACAGAGATTCATTCTTTGAAAAATTTCCTTTGAAACTTCAATAAATATAGTGATTGTGTTTTAAATTTGCTTTTTTTGTCAAGTATTAGTATTGTTGATTAACGTGAATAGTTAACACGAACAACGTGTCTTCTGTACAACAGTGCTACTCTTTTTATACAATTTATTCAGTTTTTCCATTTTGGAATGTAGTCAGCTGGTTTTGTATGGATAAGCTAGAAATAGATTCGTAATATTTTCATTTCTTTTCACATAAACATGAACAATTAATAAATTGCTTAAGAGATTTTCATATGCAGTTCCAACAGTTAATACTGTTGAAACTGCATTTAGACATCTCATTAGTAATTTACTAATAGAGAAAGATAACTCGGTGTTTTATGGCTAGGTAAATAGTATTCCATATCATTAATGTTTAAATTAAAACATAAAATTTATGACCTTTTACATTTGAAATCATAATATTTTTTTTAAAATAGACATATTTCTTTTCTTATCATGAAGGTTTGCTATAAAACAAGCTAATCTGATTGATATGATTATGGCTTACATCATTCGGATGAGTTTAAGGTACATAATTATATAACTTATGGGCAATAAGTAATAGGGATTTTAGTGAAAGGAATCAAAGCGGACCGAGTGCATTTACGGGTTAAACTTATAGAAACGCGAACGCCTCGCCAGCTTACAGCGGATTTACTGGATACGCCATCTGCTATTAGAACACCTTAAAGGGAAGTTGAAGTTAGCGGGGAGCAGAAAAGATAATCATCTGTTTCGCTCTTTTATTTCTATTTGTATATAAGCGAATAATAAAAAAAAACTCACACAAGAATTATTTTATTTTCCAATTATCTGTATTGCATGCAGGGAAGTGATAAAAATTATCACGTTCATCGCTACCGTAAATATCGCTTTGGCTTCTCATTTACAAAAATATTTACAAAAAAGAATTGATGAAAGAAAAATGTAAAATTGTGAGCTGTCCTGTGTGGTGACCTCTTATAAAAAAATAAAATAGCTCTTCGAATAATTTTTACAAAGTTTAAAATATGTAATTAAAGATCAAAAGAGATATGCAAAGGGGCGTGGTGCGTGTCACCTCGATATGCCTAAATAAGGCATATACACGATTGCGTTCGGAAACATTGCAGCCAATCATGTTTTGCTTGTGGCGGGTAAATATTAAAAATAATTTATCAACATGCCATGTTATTCAGTACTTCTTTATAAAAACAATAGCACAAACAAAAACTTTAAAAGAAGTGACATCACATATCACTGGTAAGGATAATCAAATTTAAACATTATTCAAACTTTCTGTCAGCTGAACTCGTTTTGTTTATAATACGACAAACACAGGTCATAGAAGTAAAGAAATATGAAATAGAACGTATTTAATGCGGGTCAAACTATAGTATAAATTATTTACCACTACTCATGCGTAAAATAAATTTAACCCCTATACCCGACAAATTGGACACACATATTAAATGTAATATAATAATTGGCGACAAATCACAAGTAACTGCTTGTATGTATAACGCTTTCGCTTATTGTTATATCAACATAATTACACAGACGCAATACTAGAGTCTGGAAAACATGATTGTCGATAATCTGGAATAAATCTGTCTGATAGTTTATCACATTTCTACTTTCAAAAACTGGACATGTACAAAACTTTCTCAAAAATTGAATATATTTGGCGTTCATTTTGTAAGATTTCTAATTATCTTTTCTAATTGTTCACCTTAACTTGTTGTAAAACAAGGAAACTTAGGTCATGGTAAAAATTGAAATAAAGTAGGAATAATACTACATCACATAGTTTCATTTAGTGGTAAAAAATATTCAATGAAACCAATATTTGGAGTAAGAATACATCGTTTGTAATTAAACATACCCTTTGATAATTTTCACGTAACAAGCAATACTCAATTAATGATTTTAAGTTTAGTTACATACTAAGTTACATTTTTTCAAACTCGTATTTCTACCAATTATATTCTTTCACTTTATTATTCTGTGGGTATCAGCAAAGGATGTAGTAAACAGAAAATTTTCTCGTTCAGTAATTTTAGCTTTAAATTAAAGAGTATCAAAATAAGTTTTTCTAGTTTACGAACAAAGAAAAGTACGCAGTTTACAAATATAAAAAATAAATTTACCGTATATAAATAAGAATTTCTGCTTTTCATTTCACTTTCTGCGTTATGGACGACTGAAATTGAAATTTCAAAAGCTGAATTTGAAGGGTGGGTGCGAGAGATTTCGGCATAACGAGTGGCAGTAGACGTCTGTGGACCAAAAAAATATTTAATGTCAATAAATAATACTGCATAACTGTCTAGTCTCTGATGCACCACGCAATAATTCAATATTTAAAAAACTTTCGCTTTGTATAATTATTATGTTATTCCATTTTATTATAACGATCAATTATAGTTTTATAAATTATAGGGGCCAAAAAATTACATTAATATTAATCTCATGGTACACATACGTTACGATAAAATTTAATCATCGCGTGATAAATATTAAATTTATCATAAACTCATCGGGTCAAATAGTACACGGATATGTAGCACAGAAAAAAAAAAATATACAATGTATAATATTTTGCTCGAAACAATTTTTTCAGCTCTGTTGGACGTATTCCTTCCAAAACAATAGTTTGAACTCTAAAAAATGTTGAAATAACATTCAATTGTAATATGTTAAACGATAATATCGATATTAGTCCACATTCTGCCTCGTCCTGCATGACACTAGCGTTGTCATACTGTAAACAAAAGAAGATCGAGTGACAAACATTTTAAGTGTTTAAAATGGATAATACAGTCTGCCCAGCGGCAGATTTCAAAGTTTGAACAAACATAGTTTCTGAACGCAACACATAAGAGGGGCGCGGGGGGCGTCGTTGGAAGCGCAAGCGGTGCGGATGTTTTAGTAATCATGGAACAGTGGAGTGGAGAGCACCGCGCTTTTGACGTCGAGGCGTACATTTCGAGTGGATTTTCGCTGTCTGTAGCACGCCGTCGATTTAATAATCGTTACAGTATTCGTCGATTACGTGATGGACCATCGATCAACCTCATTCAGTCATGGGTAGCAAGGTTCAGAGCTACAGGATCAACATTAAATAGGCCCAGGCCAGGACCTACACCATTGGTAGCCACGACTGAAAATGTCGAGCGTGTTATTGTTTCTGTCGTTGAAAATCCCCGTTTATCACTGCGTCATGTACGCAGTTCATCGATATTGGGAATTCCGAAATCAACTTTACAGGTAATAATGCAAAAAAAGCTCAAGTTCCATCCATATAAAATTCAAATTGTTCAAGATTTACACGATTCTCACTTTGAATTAAGAAAAACTTACGCGGAGGTGATGTTGTTGAGATTTCGTACTGCCACCCGGATGGGCAATACATTCTTTAGTGACGAAGCTCGCTTTCACATTAGAGGATATGTGAATAAGCAAAACTTTCATTACTGGGATGTTTACAACCCAAGACAAATGCATCAAGAGCCTTTACATAAGCCTAAAGTAACAGTCTGGTGTGCCATGTCTGCATCTGCAATCATACGGCCTTATTTTTTTGAAAATCAACGTGGCCAAACTGTAACTATGAATTCGGAGAGATATGCCCAGATCCATCCTCCAACCAAAACACATGGTTCCAGCAGGACGGGGCCACAGCTCACACTGCTAATGTGTCCATGAATGCAGTGCGGCAGTTATTTCCAGAAAAAAACATATCCCGAAACGGTACCGTACCGTGGCCACCTAGGTCACCCGATTTAAGCCCATGTGACTTTTTCTTATGGGGATACTTAAAATATGTTGTTTACAAAACAAATCCGAGCACTGTGACATAACTTAAAGAAAATATTCGAGCCGAAGTCAGTAGGATACCCCAGTCGCTCTGCAAACGCGTTTTTGAAAACATGCGTGCTAGACTCGAAGAGTGTATCAGACTCGATGGCCGCCATTTGGAAAACGTGGTTTTTAGAAAATGAAATCCGCATTTGTTGTTATAAAGTTAAAATAAACCTACTTTGTATTAGAGGTGTAGTTTTTTTTTACAATTTTTCAAACATGAAATCTGCCACTGGACATCCTGTACTATCAAATCTCAAGCTAAGCGGTGACATATGATGTAATTTCTTATAAAGTTGTCGTTTTTGCTATTATTATTACGGACAAGTATAAAAACAACAACACAAATGAAAACGACAACATGACAAAGCTTCGAAACGATATTGACGCGCTACAATCAAAATACGACTAGTGACAGTGTTATAAGCGTGATCGCGTGTACGCATGAATTCGGCATACCGAGGCATTCGCGCCACGCTCACTTGATACGTAACATATCGCTCATGCTGTGCAGGATAGTGTGCACAATGCGTAGATTAATATCGATATTATCGTAAGAAATTTATCTACAATTTAATATTATACCAACATTATTTAGAGTTCAAACTATTGTTTTTCAAGTTTTCTAAATAATGCCAAAATTCAAGAAATTTTGTAACAGAGAGAAAAAATAGTGTCGAAATATAAGATATTGAATTTAATAATTCATTTTGAAGGAAAATGTTTCCAGCTTACGAGTAAAACTTTACTTTCTTCTTAGGCTGTGCTTGTTCTCTATATTTATGTAATATTTGCTCTGGTAACTTTAATGCAAATTTATATTAGGTTGGTAGAAAAGTAATGAAATTTTTAAATTTCTATTTTTTTCCAGAAAGTAACAAAACTATCTAGAGTACAACAATGTAAAGTGGTGGGAGTAAACGATGTAAATATGTGTCTACTGCTATGAACCGTTTCAGTATTTACTATAACATGGAAGCGACAAAAAAGCATATACGGTATTGTCTTTTATACGAGTTTCGTTAAGACCACTCAGCTCCTGTAACTGCTCGAAATACACGTAATATAGAAAGTGAAGATATGGTCCTCGATACAGCTGTAAGAAGTTGGTTTTGAGAGGTTCAAAAATGGAGAATATGATTCAAAAGATTTTATCCGTAGTAGACGACCAGTGGAAATTGACAGACCTTCTAAAAGAATTAATTGAAAGAATACCCTCCTTGTTGCATGTTGCCTGGCAACAGAACTCAATTGCAGTCACATGCAGATATTGAAGCACTTCCATCAACTGGATAAAGTGTGTAATCTAGCAGTGTGATACCACATACGCTGACAACCGCTGTTAGACCAGCGTGCCATTTTATTTACGAATCTTCTCTTCCAGAGACGCGCCCAATACTGGCTTGACCAATTGGTCACTGGAGGCAAAAAGTGAATTCTGTACGTAAACTACACGCGTAAGTTCTAACGACAGCTCACGCGAAAAGCCGACACCGACTCCAAAAATTGAACTTCATCAAAAAAAAATATTGTTACCAGTTTAGAGCAATGTAAAAAAAAATTGCATTGGGAGCTATTTCTAGAAAATACCACAGTAGAATCAGCAGTCGGTCAAGTTAATTTCAGTAGCACTTGACCGACTTCTCATATAATTACACAAAAATGCAAAGAATATTCGCAAGTGAATTTCCTTGATGATAACGCCCGGCCTCATGTAAATAAAATCGTCCGCCTGAAATGATTGGATTTCCATTGGGAGACCATATTCCCCTGACAGTACTATATTTAATAGAATAATCACATGCAGCATAAAAGGTTTTATGATGGATCAAAGTTATCAGATTTCCTTAATAAGTTTTTTGAGCCACAGCTCCGGAATTTTTACGCAGAAAGAATCCACGCTTTACCAGCAAGCTGGCAATAGGTTATATATAACACGGCGATAGTAAGCACAAGAGCAACTAATAATGAACTGTGATATTTCAAAAAACAATTGTTTTCAATTGTAACGCTCAATACTTACCTACTAACCCACTGTGTATTACGTATTTTATTAAATTTTGTTGTCACCTATATGTACCATAAGATTAATATTTATTTATTTTTTTTGTAATAATATTAATTATATATATATATATATATATATATATATATATATATATATATATATATATATATATATATGCTCCCCCGTAGAGTACATATAAAAGTTTATTTTACCTGAAAAACCTACCCATTTTTAATCACCTTTGTTATTTGTGAATTTATACGTTCAAGAAATTAACTTTGCACCATCAGAGCTTTCATTAATTGATCTAAATATCAAGATCATATTAGTCAAAATGACATTTATCTAAATAGAAACGACGACGCTAATTTATGTGCGTCATCTAATGAAATTACACGAAACTACGTCGACAGTCAGGTCATCTGTATTCTACCGAAATGGTAGCTTTGTCGTGACGCGTGTTTTATATTATTACTTTTTTAATCGACTAAAAAAAAGAAGTATCTTTTTTTGCATATAAAATAATAACTTTATTTGGTTATATTTTATTTTACACAAATACGTTAAAATGCCACCTTGTGTGGTATCTAAAATTCTGCCTCTGCTACTAGGAATGTAAAAAAATAACATTTTACAAATGTGCATTCAAATATTATAATTTTATTATCTTAGGAATAAAAATAAATATATTTCTTTTATGCAAATTTAAAAATGTAGGACATATTTTTAAAACATATAGAGTAACAAAGATATTTAAATATAATCGGGACAATGAAAAGTGATTTTATTTTATTTTAATTTGCGCGGCAAGATTTCCATGTCGTTCTTATAATTGTGGGCGCTGGTATGACGGTTATGCAATAACCGATATATACATCATCGGCGATGAAAAGTCGAGAGTAAAAACAAAGAATTTTTCTTAAAAAAACTTTATAATGTTGAAAACTCTCTCTGCTTATATATATATATATATACACATATGTATATATATATATATATATATATATATATATATATACTATTTTGTACATTTACACAATATTTACTGCTTACTAAATTTAAGCGGTACAAAAATGTATTATTTTTTATGGATAAATGTAGTCAAAAACTGTATGTTAAAAACTGGCACATTTGTATTTTATTATTTTTCTAACAGTTTAATACGCGACATTTTCAGTCATATTTTACTTATAGTTTGACTTCACAAGTTAACGCTACAATTATAAATATAAAAGTTTTTGTTAGAAAAATATTTATTATTTATTTCTTAATATTTCATGAACTTTACGACTTTTATTACACAATAATTATTTAGAGCAGGAATTATAATAAAAACATTGACAAATCTTCAAATAAAAGGGCTTAGGAAATTTTCAACAAGAATATATTCACAAATTCCACCGTTATAAACTTATGTTACTATTGTTAATAGGACCGCCATCCTCTTTAAAGCCTTTACTATTTCTGCAACTCCGTAATCATCGATTTAGAGCAGATTCATAACATTAACTGATATTTAGTGATTTTAATTTTCTCTTCTAAATTTCGTCTCAAACAAAGTCAAATGGAATTATGTCAAGCAATGATGACAAGCAAACCAAGAAGAGGGCAAAACATTTCAATATAAAAAATTCGTTGTTTCTAACATATTTACACAACTTAAACGATGATATCGACACCAACTATAATATGTTTCTATAATTAACACTAGGGTTTATGTTACATTGTACAATAAATACACAGACACGCATATATGCACAGGTGTTCATGCATCGCCTTGTAAATAATATTGTATATTTAAATTTTTACCCTAATACACGCGATTGGCGACGTTTACCTGCTGTACCAACTGCAGCTAAGGTAACGTTAGTATAACAAAGCACTTAGCCGTAGAACGTAATGCGAGATAAACTTTGTTTGAGCAACACTATTAAAAGGGTGTCTTTGCGTTTTATTCATTTGAGAAAGATCGCGTTAAGACTGCGGCTAATGAAACATATTAATCCCACTTCATCTCTAAAAAAACATAAAACAATATACTTTCCAAACCGAAAAAATTAAGTCACGAATACAATAAATTTAGAAATGTATATTTTTAGACTGCAGCTAGAGAAACATGTTAATCTCACTTCATCTCTAAAAAAACGATAAAACAAAATATATTCCAAACCGAAAAAACTAAGTAATGACTATAATAAATTTAGAAATGTACATTTTTAGAACTGTGTTTAAAATAATTAATTTACTAATAAATAAACAGCTCTAAAAAACAAATAAGTTTGGATTTAAAAAATCAAAGTATTGTATATTTTAAACTACCTTAGTTTAAAATATACAATATTGTAATTTTTTTAAAATTAAATTAAAAATTTCTTTTTAATACCCTACTAAAACTACTACCCTTATAAATGTAAACTTTCACAGTTAGTTTTTATGCGCCTGCGTATGCCGATTCATACATTTTTTAAATATACAATATTTTTACACGAGTAACAGATATACTAGACTATACCTAACATGTTGGAGATAATATTATTATTTGAAAACAGTTAAAAAATACAATATATCCTCAAATGTTTAAATTATTTTCATCCCTAAATGCGAAACCTCTCTTATCCTAATTCTGCTCTTTTCAATGAAATACTTTTGAAATCAAAACATGAGATTTAATATGGTTTTTGTAAAAGTTTAATTTCGAATAGTGACTAAAAAATATCAGATATGTGTTTACTGAAGTAACGAGTAGTATTTAAACAAAGATACAAATTTTGAAATTTACGTTAAAACAACGATATAATATAGCACGTCGTGTAAAATATAAAGGAACAAATAGATTTAACTTAATAAAGATACTTCTATCTGGTTCCTCGTTCTTGTGTCGAGTATTTATTTTAAGCATTAACCACATGGTCTTTACAACGTTCAATCAAGGCAGGAAATGAGAAAAAAAACAAGGGATGAAGAAGAGCCCTCTTTATGTGAGCGCTATGCATTAAACATTGCTGGAAAAAAGCGCCCGGACGTCAAAAAACGTCAATAATTAAAAAAACCTCCCCTTACTGCGAAGTGGATTGGACCGGTTAAAATATCCGATAGTAACCGCTTAAAGTCTAAAAAATTAATATTATTTAAGGACCTTTTCGTATATATTCATGTGGGTGATCCTATAAAATTACAGTTTTTCTTCCTTCTGAGACACGGAACACTATAAATCGACTCTATTATTCCTTTCTAGGAAGAACACGCAAGATTTTTTTAATACTTAAAAGCTGCAGTTTCTAAACATGCATATCATATATATATATATATATATATATATATATATATATATATATATATATATATATATGTTTGTGTGTGTGTGTGTGTATATACATATACTGTATAAATTTTCGAGTGTAAATAAATTCTTAGTACAACAGCTGCTGTCATGACTTAAATATATCACAAACCCAAAAAATGTCTTACTCCCAGAATTACTTTTCAAAATTTTTAATTTGTTATTCTCAAAATGTAAATAAAAATGCAATATACAGAATCATGGGAATATGGTGAATATCTTTTCTTGGGAAAATTACTACACATTTTATGCGACAATTCCTTTAGAATTAATTAGTATAATAACCTATAACAAAATAAGAAAATATTCTTTCCAGAAACAATGAAGAAAATTATTGTCAACAAATTAAAAAATCAGTCAAAACTATTGATTATATTGTAAATTAGCCAATGTAAGTGGGAGTTAAATTCTTGTAATTCTTTAACAAAAACAATTTTAAGGTTTTAATAATGACACGTAGGTTTTTTTAATTAAATTATACATATTCTGATACTTTTTACAGTTAAACGTCCTTATAGAAATTCCTGACAGTCGGAAAAAGCATAATTAGAAAATTAGCCATACAATAGATTAAATATGCAAAAAAATCGGCTACCATTGAAATTTCAAGAATTGCCTAAATCTCGAATTTAATAAAGCAATAATTATTCATTTTTCCCGAAGATTATAAATTCGATCTATGAAATTTAGTTATTTCTCAGCCAGGTATTATAAATATCATAAGATAAAACCTTCATAGAAATGTTTGCTACCAACGATCAATTTTATATTAATAATCAGGTCTAAAAAACCGGACCTTTTGCTAGTATGCTTCTTGTGTTAGCCATTAGCCCTAAGGGAATGCAAAACTATCGCTAAAGTGAATTTTTTATAATCACTTGAAGACATCAATTAATACTTTCGTTTAATGTGCTTATACAAAACTTCCAAATTTTCATTTTGACCATGTTTTCGGTTTTAAGGTTTGTAATATTAACATTTTATAATATATTTGTATTTACCTGTCACTTTTTTATGATTAAATATCCGTTAGTGATAATCAAGAAAAAGAAATCATTATTTACCTTCGATAGGTTTGTAAGATTCTATAAAAATGAAAAGAGCTATGAGAGAAACGTGTATCTAACATATGATTAAGTTGAAAGTCTAATTCGGCATAGAAATTATACCTGTATGTAATTTTCAAAAAAAAATGCAAAGTGGAAGCAGAGAATATGAAGACCTATCCCAAACACCCCCTTTATGTTCAGCGATTTTTTTTAGTTTCAGAGATATCAAATTTTTCTTTGTACAGACGAATGAATAAATACGTCAGCTAATTAGGCCAGTGTAAGTATCAGTAATCTAAAAAGGAATTACGATTACGTCATGCTGTTGCTCTTTATGGTGAATATGGACCTAACTTCATTATGTTCTTCCTCAATTTCACTTTTTTAAATATTTAATATATTTTGGCGTTAATTTTGTAGAAATTTATTATTCACAATTAAATGAAACTACGTGATGTAGACAACATCTTCAGGTGCGATATTAGCAAAGATATTCCACCTGAAGATGTAATACAACGAAACCTAGGTCGTGGTAAAGAAATTAAAGAAAGTAGAAATAATACTACATCACGTAGTTTCATTTAATTGTTCACTTTTTTAATTAATAACAAAAATTTTAATTTTTCACGTACACACATCATTTCAGACTCTGTGTCACATTCCTCAATCATGAAGCTAATGAATTAAAAATCTTTTTGAAATAGATTCTGGAAAAAGTTTGGTCAACTTTTTTAAAAATAACAAAAATAAGAGTACAAAGTCGGATGTTTTGAATATCTTGTTTTTCTATTAATTGTTCGTGCCATGTTAAGACGTATATAAATAATTTTCCCCATATAGGCGTTTTGTGTTCAATCTAAGATTTTGGCTAAAAAACCAAAAAATTAATAACTCAGAAACTATCAGAAAACGCTTAACAAATATAGGAGCTTTACCTCTGAGCTTTCGCTTGATACTCTATCTTAGGATAAGTTGTATAAGCAGAATTAATATTATATTGAAACAGTATTATCATAAAAGGCGATTGTGAAAAACGGGTATTTAATTAAACAAATTATGAAAAAATAAGAGTATTAGACTTTGATGAGAAAAAATACAGATGAAAGAAAATCCTTTTGAAGATTTTTGAGTATCGTGTATAAAATTACAGAAAATATATTTATTACGTACTAGGTACGTCGGCAAATAAATGGGTGCAGTAATTATGTATCCTCCTATACATTAGGGAATGCCGTGTGATTACACATTTACGAAATATTCTTCAAACTGAAGAAGTGTCGGCACTACAGACAATTACCATCCATTTGCTTGTTAATTATTAATTATTTTAAAATTTCTTAATTGCGCTAGCTGATATAAGGACAAAGGATCCCAAAAGTTTAATAATTTCTCTCTCTTACCAACACACTGACTTCAAACAACTGGACATATTTTGTTAAATATAAATATGGAACATAAAGTTGACATGTTAAAAAGATAGAAAAACACATTTTATGATTAATGTGATACCATTATCAAAGTCTTGTACATGTATATAACACCGCCAGTTTGTCAGTCACAGTTCTACAGTTTCCATAGTTTTAGACATGTGCGCATATTGTTTAAATATATTGATTTATATAGGGATCTTAATTAGAAGAAAAATATTTCAAAAAGTAAAATATTAATTTTTCCACACCCAGAGGGATATTGACAAGTATTATTGAATATTAAAATGGGAAAGAGGTTTCATTTAAAGTATTACATTCATATGTCCCGGTTTGCAAAATCTTAAACTTCAAAGTGATGTACAATGTGTCCAATTTATTGACTCTCAGTCTCAAGAATCTAAAAAAAACGAGGTATTTTTATAACGAATCCTAATTAATAAATTTCATTTGAAAAGTATATTTTTAGTGTTCTCATGAATATTGTTTAATTGTAATTATGTCACATCATTTTATATCGTTTATTTATTATTTATTATTTCAGCTACTAAATCTTATCTCTGGATGAGTTCATTTCAAATATTGTGTATATTGTAAGACTAGAAACAATATGGGTACATATATGGGTCATCAATTCATAACTTGTCAAAGATGTGAATGAAGTTTATTAAAATTCTCCTAAATTTGAGCCCAAATAATATAAATAAACTTCTGGCTTCAAAATATATTGATATCCACCAATTTTTATGTTTAGATATTTCTTGTAAAACTGAAAGAACTAAGCCTACCTACTATTTTAATCTTCGTTCGAAGTCTGTGTCAAATAATAAGTCTCTAAGATTCATATTTAAAGAAAAATGAGACCTTCAAAAGTTACTCTTTGAGCAGACGCTGGCAACAGAGTAATACAATTAAGAAAATAATATACTCATTATGACCGTAATTTTCAATATTTGGACTTTACAAAATTTTACAGACTTACTAGATATTTAGTTTCACCTTTCCATTAATGTGTTGGTATATATATTCCCCGATTTACTGCTAAAATGTTGGTTTTGCTGAAGGCTATTTAATATTTGTTACTCAAACGATGTTCAATGAGCGATTATAAACCTGTTTTCTATTTAAACACACAATCGAACTATTCTTTATAAATATGTTAATTATATTAAATTGCGAAATATTTTCAACCAAAATTTAAATACTTCATATTGGTCTGACGTCACATATTTAGATTTTTATATAAATGTTGCTAAAATAACGCTACATTATTTCTCAGTTTAATATGCAATCTGCGTACATATGTAAGCACAAAGGTTTTCTTTTGGTTTTTTCCTCTATTTTTTCAATTGTTACTGTGCTCAGAAATTAAGGTATTTTTAATTATCGCTTTAATATGTTTCTGTTATTTAAAGAGATGTCGTCAATGGGATTCTTTTTGTGTGTAAACGAGTAAAGAAAATTAATGACGTTTTATGACATATGTAAGATAGATATCCTTCTCAAAAATAAATATTTAAATATTACCTGATTCCCTTATTTCTCCCTATGCTAATCCATTGTCATTAACTGCTAACAAAAGTTGAAACGTAATGTGATATTTCATTATTTTTTTGGACAAAATTAAAAGGTATTTCAATATCTTAATTAACCTTATATTTGTTATTAGTTGTATCCCTTCGTTTCACTCGCTTGAAATTCGGATTAATAAATTCTTTTTCTCTTACATTTTCGTTTTTTCTGAAATATATTCCATGCACAGAATTTACTCCGGTATTTCATTGTACGTATTGATAACATTTGCGACCTTTCTTGTAGAGAAATATCGTGAACTTTAACAAATGCAAGTAAAAGAGGCAATATTTTAGGTCTGGTCAAAGTGCGTATCTGCATTTCCGACGAATTAAATGGATTTTTTCTGATTAACTTAATAAGTCATACTGAATAGCTTAAGGAAAGTCGGTTACAATAAATTGTCTTTAAATGATTAGGAAAAATATTCGAGAAAAGTTTTACCTCTATTAATATTACAGTATTATTTTTTTAGTCTTAAATATTTGTTCCTGTAGGAAATTAAAACTTGTTAGCCAATATGACAAAATCACAAGAGACAACTTCAAAATAATTTCTTAAAATAAAAAAAAGTTCTGCTTGAAATACGCATAAAAAAAAAATATTATTTCACATCTTTTACTTCTAACAACTCTGATATTTTATTGCTAATTATATTTTTGCACCTTTCATCACTTCAAAGTTACAAACATGATATGAAATTCACTTCCAAATAATTTTTGTTTTAAGTTCTTCCAGACCGAATTTTACCTTGATTTATTTGGGCGTAAAATTTTTTGAGAATCACAAAGTAATTTTGATCACGAAATATAGTAAAGTATTTTTTTAAAGTCAAGCTTTAAATTTTAGAACTAGATCCTTTTTTACCGAACTAAAAATCCAATCTCTTACACAGCAGGCTGTTTTAGGACGAAAATGGTTTTAAACATTTTAATATAGAAATCTTGAAGGCTGTTGAAATGGCACCGCATATTAATATTTAATTTGAAGTAAATAATTTTTTTCAATCATTTTCTACGAATTAAATATTAATATGCGGTGTAAAAATTTAATTTCACAAAGCGTTTAGAACGGTTCTTAAAAGAAGTGATTAGTAACAAATATCATAAACGAGGAAGGAGGTCTCATGCGTTTTGTTTTGATAACTGTGAAAGGCCATGTAGGGTATTAATAAAAATAATCATTTACACTCTAGTATGAGTCTTTAAAGTAATATAAGGATGTATATTAACCTTAATTATATACGATATTGCTATATCAGGTCATCGTTATGTATCTATCAGACAAAAATTCTTTAAACACAGTTTGAAAATATTAATATACAAACAAATTTTATAGATGGTGCATCGCTTCAATAGTTACGATATCTGATCTTGTCAGGTATCGACGATTAATTGTTAACTAATCAAAATAATATATATATTAATATGCCGTGCCATCTCCACAACCTTCAAGATTTTGACATTAAAAGGTTTAAAACAATTTTCGTCCTAAAACAGCCGTAAACAGTGTCAGAGACTGGATTTTATTATATATTTATTTATCTACTTTAGTGTATATAATTGATACATATAGCGGACTTATTGCTACGAGAGCAATCTCTTACAGCCAAACATAACACCAGTCCAGGCCCATTCGACGAACGGCCGGGAATCAAACCCAGTTCCTCGCGGTGCGCTGCATCGTCAAAAGCCACAACACACCACGGCCACGACTACATGATTTTAATTGTTTCATATCATTTTTGATACTTAGAAGTAATGAAAGGTGCAAAAATATAATTAGCAATAAAAGATCATTAGAGGTGTTAGAAGTAAAAGAGGTGAAACAGTATTTCAATCAGGATTTTGAACGACCGTGCATATTTCAAGCACAACTTTTTTTTCATTTTAAGAAATGATTTTGAAGTTGTCCCTTGTGATTTCGTCATATCGCATAACAAGTTTTAATTTCCTGCAAGAACAAATAATTAAGATGTTCTTGTTACAATATATTTATGCAATAATATTTTCCAAAAAAGAATACTGTAGTATTAAGAGAGGTAAAGCTTTTCTCGAATATTTTTTATAATCATTTAGAGACAATTTATCGTAACCGACTTTCATTCAGCTATCAGTATGACTTAAGTCAATTGGTAAATATCCATTTAATTCATTGGGAATAGAGATACAGACATTTACCAGACTTAAAATATTACCCCTTTAACTTGCATTTGTTAAACTTCACGATATTTCTCTTCAAGAAAAATCGCAAATGTTATCTATACGTATAATAAAATTGTACCAGAGTCAATTCTGTGCATGAAAAATATTTCAGAAAGAGGGAAATTGAAAGAGAAAAAGAATTTATTATTACGAATTTCAAGCCAGGGAAACGAAACGACGCAGCTAATAACAAATATAAGTTTAATAAAGATGTATTCTATATTTAACAGAACATGTTGGTCGTAATGTCCAGTTATCTCAAGCCAGTGTGTTGGTAAGAGAAAGCACTTATTAAATTTGGGAGATCCGTTCTGTCTTTGAATCAGCTAGCGCAATTAAGAAATTTGAAAATGATTAACAAGGTTTTAGCAAACGGACGGTAATTGTCTGTGGTGCAAACACATCTTCAGTTTGAAGAATATTTCGTAAATGTGTGCACACAGCATTCGCTAATGTATAGGAGGATAAAAAAATTACTGCACCTATTTATTTGCCGAAGTACCTAGAACGTAAAAAATATATTTTTCATAATTTTAATCAGATTTTCATACAACTAGAACATATAAATTTTGCATTATCTAGATTAATGAGTTAAGAAACTGTAAGAAAACTTCGTTACTTCGAAAATACATGATATTCGAAAATCGTGAAAAGGGTTTTCTTCCAACTTTATTTTTTCTCATCAAAGTCTAATACTCTTATTTTTTCAGAATTTGTTTAATTAAGACAAATTTGATAACTCTGAAACTATAAAAAATCGCTGAATATAATGGGTGCGTTTGGAATAGATCTTTATATTTTATATTTCTGTGCTTTTTTCAGCTGAATCATATGTTAGACATTCGATTTGTTCATAGCTCTTTTAATTTTATGGAATCCCACAAACCTATCGAAGGTAAATAATGATTTCCTTTTCTTGATTATCACTAGCAGATATCTAATCATGAAAAAGTGACAAGTATATACAGATATATTATGAAACGTCAACTTTACAAACCTTGTAGTTGAAAACATGGCCAAAATAAAAATTTGTAAGTTTCGTATAAGCACGTATTGATATTTTCAAGTAATTATAAAAAAAAAGTTGCGGATTAATGCTAACGGCTGAGATAAGAAGCATACTGGCAAATGATAGGGTTTTTTAGATCTGTAATATAAAATTGCTCGTTGGTAGCAAACAATTCTATGAATGTTTTGTCTTATGTTAGTAATCATATCTGATGGAGAAACAAATTGTTTTTGCTTTATTGTATGGGTAATTTTCTAATCATATTTTTTCCGACTGTTAGGAATTTCTCTAAGGGAGTTAACTGTAAAAAGTATCAGAATATATACATATACATATATATATATATATATATATATATATATATATATATATATATATGTATATATATATATATATATATATATATATATATATATAATTTAATTTAAAAAAACCTACATTTCATTATTAAAACCTTAAAATTGTTTTTGTTCAAGAAATACAATAATTGAACTCTCATTTATATTGCCTACTATACAATATTATCAATAATTTTGACAGACTTTTTTATTTGTTGACAATAATTTTCTTCATTGTCTCTGGAAGCAGTAGTTTCTTTTTTGTTTTATGTTATTATAACAATATTAGTTTATAAGGAATTGTCGCACAAAATGGATTGTAATTGTCCCAATAAAAGATATTCTCTATATTCTCTTGATTATTTGTGTTTCCCTTTTATTTACATTGTGAGAATAACAAATTTAATCATAACATGCTGTAAATAAAATTGTACATTATTTTGGTAGTTTACCTTTAGATACAAAAAAATTTATAAACAAATCTTAGTACAAACTTCAAACCGTTTATTGTTTGGTTGTGTTGAAAAATCTGCCAGCATAACGAAAGCATTTATCATAACAAGAAAATGATACGATATTCGCAAATATTTTGACGCAAAATTTCCAGTATCGGAAAATTTATTTCATTGGAATAGGCAGAACAACTAGCGACTATAAGTCGGAAAGGTCCTTGAATAGTATTAATCTTTTAGACTTAAAGGGGTTACTATCGGATATTTCAACCAGTTCAATTCACTTCGTAGTTAGGGGTGGTATTTTAATAATTGACGTTTTTTGATGTCCGGGTGCCTTTTGCCAGCGCTCACATTAAGAGGGCTCTTCTTCATCTCTTGACGTGTTTTTTTTCTTGCTTTTTGTCTTGATTGAACGCTGTAATGACCATATGTTTAATGCCTAAAATAAATACTAGACACAAGAACGAGGACCACATCAAAGTAACTTTATTAAAGTTAAATCCATCTTATCCTTTATATTTTATACGACGTGCTATGTTATGTCGTTGTTTGAACGTAAGTTTAAAAATATGTATTTTTTTAAAATAAAACTCGTTACTTCAATAAGCACAACTGAGATTTTTCAGTTACCATTCAAAATGCAACTTTTACAAAAAAACGTATTCAAATTCATGTTTTAATTTCACAAATATTTCATTGAAAAGAGCAGAACTAGTATAATGAAGGTTTCGCATTAAGGCATGTAAAGTAGTTTAATAATTTGAGGATATATGGTATTTTTGAAATATTTTCAAATAATAATATTTTTTTCAAAATGTGAAGGTATAATATAGTATATATTTTACACGTATAAAAATATTGTATACTTATAAAATGTGTGAATCGATATATGCAGGCGCATAAAAACAAAAACTAACTGTGAAAGTTTACATTTACAGGGGTAGTAGTTTTAGTAGGGCATTAAAAAGAAATTTTGAGTTTAGTTTAAGAAAATTAAAATATTGTGTATTTTAAACTAAGGTAGTCTAAAATACACAATACTTTAATTTTTAAAATCTAAACTTAGTATTTAGTAGTTGTTTATTTAGAGTTGTTTATTCATTAGTGAGCTGTTTATTTTAAACCCAACTCTAAAAATATACATTTCTAAATTTCTTGTAGATATAATTTAATTTTTTGATTTGGAATATAATTTATTTTATGTTTTTTTTAGAGATGAAGTGAGATTAATATGCTTCTTTAGTTGGAATCTTAAAACTTCACGTGATATCTCTCAATTGAATTAAACGCAAAGCCACCCTTTTAATAGTGTCTGTCAAACAAAGTTTATCTCGCAATACATTCTGCGGCAGAGTGCTTTCTTAAACTGAAATGACCTTGGCTGCAGTTGGTACAGCAGGTAAACGTCATCAATCGCGTGTACTAGGATAAAAATTAAGATGCAAAAATGGTATCGTTTACAAGGTGATGCGTGCACACCTGTACATTGCGTATTTATTGCATAAACTGTGTTAATGATGGAAATACATTATAATTGGTCTCGATATCATCGTTTAAATTGTGTAAATAAGTTAGAAAAAACGAAGTTTTTTATATTGAAATATTTTGCTCTGTTCTTGATTTGCTTGTCATTATCACTAATCAAAATCACTAATATCACAAATTAAAATCACTAAATACCAGTTAATACGTTATGACTCTGCTCTAAATCAATGATTACGGAGTAGCAGAAATAGTAAAGGCTTTAAAGAGGATGACGGTTCTATTAGCACCAGTAAGATAAGTTTATAACGGTGGAATTTATAAACATATTCTTGTTGAAAATTTCCTAATCCCTTTTATTTGAAGATTTACCTCAGTTTCTTTTATTATAATGGTAGCTCTAATTAGTTATTTTGTTAAACAGCTGTAAAGTCCATGAAATATTAAAAAATAAATGATGAAGATTTTTCTACTAAAAACTTTTAGTTTTATAATTGTAGCGCAGATGTGAGAAGTCAAGCTGTAAGTAAAATATGGCAGAAAATATAACGTATTAAACTGTTAGAAGGATAATAGGAATACATATATGTTAGCTTTTAACATTCAGTTTTGACTACGTTCTACTATGAAAAATAACAATTTTTTAAACCGCTTTATTTTAGTAAGGAGTAAACATTTTGTAAACGTATAAAATAGTATATATATATATATATATATATATATGTGTATATATATATATATATATATATATATATATATATATATTAAGAAATGGCGCATGTTAAATAAATAAACATAGCGGACTTACTTATTTTTAAAACAAAATTTTGCCGAAATAAATTTCTACAGGCAAACTTTTTTCCATAATTAATTTGGTACTAAAATAGTTACCATTAGAATTATTTTTTTACATCAACGAAGAGTTTTAATTAAGTATTTTAAGAAAATATAGTTTAAACACTTCACATAGTATCTCTTTTCATTATGCTTATATTAGTTTCACTTTTACGTATGTATGTATGAATGTAACGGAAATTTTCCAATTAAATTTTGACCTACTTTTTGAAGTCGGAATTATTTAAATTATTTATGTTACACAAGTGTCAAGAACGGATAAAATTACAAGAAATTAAAAAAAAAATTAATTGTAGTAAAAAATAATTTTTTTCTTGATTTCAATTGTTTTAAATTGCGCCGCATACTTTTTCACATTAAATATTTTTTTTTGTCTAGCACTCTATTATTATTTTAAGCTTATTAAAAAAAATAATTTATCAAAAAATTAAGTTATACCATGTTCTGAGACATCCTTTCGCTCTTGACCAAAATCTTTAAATTCAAAGATAGAATTTAAAGAAATTTAAAGAATTTTTTCTATTTCATATTGTTATTTAAGTGTGTTTTTATAGTTTTTTGAAACTATTATTTTATTTCTTATCGCTAATGGACATGTTAAAATATTTTTGTTTTTTTTCAAAGAGATTATTTCTTGTAGAGAGCTAAAATAAATTGTATAATAAATAGCTTAATTTAAAAACTATATGAATTCCAACTTGTAACTTTATAAGGACGTGTTTTTACATATTGTTTTTTTAAATATTAATTTTTCTCTTCCTTTTCGTTAGAAAATTTACTGACGATTAAGATGTTGGTAAAAACTACGAAACCTTAAAAGCAAAATTAATTATTATTTTTTCATCTGCAGATGAAGTTAAAAATAAAATTATAAATTTAAATGTTCATAAATTTGAGCCATTCAGTAATTAAAATAAAATCAAAGCATATGTTTTTGATATAAACTATACATGAAAAACACATATGCTTACATATACGTAGTGTTTTTATAATTGCTAGTAATTTTCACTAGGTAGTCGCTTATTAAAATCAATTCCAAGTTTGTCAAGATGAGTGGAGTAGAATATTAAGTTTACAATGGAATGATAATTTTTTAAAGCAATATATTAAAAAATAATTTATTCAGCAAGTGTCAAGGATAATGACTTTAATTTTTTAAGTAGTTAAATTTAAAAATACTAATTATTTGCAAACAACTTAACATTGTCTTATCACTGTTTAAAATCTATTTAAAATATATTCTGCTAAATGTTTGATAAATTTTTAAAACAGTGGAAGGGAAAATATAATAGAAAGTAATTTTTTTTCTGAAAGTAAACAGTTATGAAGATAAACAAAATAGGAAAACGTAACCCAACTCAAGCTTATTTAATAATATTTGCTACAAACTTTGAAGTGTATTACCAGAGAGTTGTTTTTGAAAACTCGCGTTTCCTTAAGTATAGAAAGAGAATTTTATTGTGATTCTGACTGAGTCGGTATGCTTCTGTATAGCTAGTACTTTTCCCATTTTGAACCAAAGTAGTAAACAACTATTTTAAAGTAAAATCATATTTTAATTATGATGACAAGATAAATGATTAACGAAAATAGGACATGAGTATGTATATGTGAACAGACAGAGTATTGCAAAATGATAAAGTTTTTAAGTTTTTTTTTAAAGATCAATTCTTTGTTTTTACTCTTGTCTTTTCATCGCCAATGATGTATATATCGGTTATTGCATAATCGTCATACCAGCACTAACAAGTATAAGAACGATATAGAACTTTTGTCGTGCAAATTAAAATAAAATAAAATTTTTCACCACTTTTCATTGTACCGATTACATTTAAATATCTTTGTTACCCTTGTGTTCTAAAAAGTATGTCCCACTTTTTTAATTTGCATTCAAAAAATATATTTATTACTATTCCTAAGTTAATAAAATTCATATCTGTAAAATGTAATTTTTTTAAATATACTAATAGCTGAAGTAGAATGTGTAGATACCACAAAAGGTGGCATTTTGACGTATTTATGTAAAATAAAATATAACCAAATAAAGTAATTGAGAGACAATTTCCGATGCAGGGAATAAATTGAGGTTATTAAATTGAGTTCAAAATTAATTTTTTTAACTTTGCATAAATTACAAATAAGTTAAGCATTATCATTTTAATATTAATGCAAAAAATTGAAGAGGTTTTTTTAAGTTGATTAAAAAACTAATAAAATAAGACATGCGTCACGAAAAAACTACCATTTTGATCGAATACTGATGATTTGACTTTCGACGTAGTTTCGCGTAATTCCATTATTTAATAAATTAGCGTCATCGTTTGTATTTAGATGTCATTTTTACCGTATATTTAGATCAATTATTGAAAGTTCTGATGGCACAAAGTTAAATTGCTGTGCGTATGGATTGTTGAAAGGAAACATAGGAAATCAAATATCTCTGAATAAATCTGACCCAAAGATAACTAAAAATGGATAGGTTTTTCAGGTAAAATAAACTTTTATATATAATATAGGCAGTTTTAATGAACTATCAGAGAACCTAAACTGTATAGGCTGGTTTAGTTTCCAATTTTTTATTGTGATACAAGAAAATATATCATTAAACGTAGTTATCATTCCACATAGCATTCCACATACACATCTTAAACTTAATATAAATATTGGCGTTTTATAAACAAGCAACTGCTCGTATGTATAACGCTTTCGCTTACTACTATATCAACATAATTACACAGCTGAATACTGGAGCCTGGAATATAATTATCTAATATAATTATCTATAATTCGGAATATATTTCTTATGGAAACTATACGTATAAAAAATGTTCAATAAACGCAAATCCTGGAATAAGAATATGCTATTTTTTCTCTCTAATATCAGACTCCAATAGCAGTCTATACAATATAGTTATCTAATAGCAGTCTATACAATTATATTTAACAAATAGCCTTTAATTTTTAGTTAGAAAATTGTGGATTTGAAAAACTTCAGCTTCATTCTTTTTCTTGCAATCAATATTTTGAACTAAATCGATATAAGATTAGATTTGATGTAATAGAAAAAATGCGTTTAATTTTTATGTTGCCAATAATAACGGATGAATAACATTTTAATTAGGAAGTCGAAGGTTCTCTTAAAGATCTTGGAAAATAAAATTTATTGTATCTTATGTGTAATATTCCCCTCTATTATGGATATTTCGTTGGTACATTGCCTACGGGACAGTCTATATATATATATATATATATATATATATATATATATATATATATATATATATATATATGTATATATATATATATATATATATATAAATACATATATATATATATATATATACATATGTATATATATATGTATATATAATTGCTGAAATTGAGGGTCCAAAACAGAAGCTTAATTTTCAGTGCGATATAAGTTGTGGTGTTTTTAGTGTCAGTAGATGGCCATACATGAAAATATTTACTAAAGAAAACATATATAAATATTATACTATAATATTTTTATATATCCAAAGATATATAAAAACATATCCTGCCACTTCATTTTAATTGAATATTCAATTATTACAAAAGATAGAGACAAAATAATTAAATAAATATTAATCTCATGATATATAAAATTTAATAAATTGCGTAATACACAATGGGTTAGTAGGAAAGTATTGAGCGTTACAATTGAAAACAATTGTTTTTGAAAAATCATAGTTCAATGTTAGTTGCTCTTGTGCTTACTATCACCATGTTATCTATAACCCATTACCAACGTGCAGGTAAAGCGTAGATTCTTTCCGCGTAAAAATTCCGGGGCTGCGACTCAAAAAACTTGTTAAGGAAATCTAATAACTCTAATCTATCATAAAACCTTTTATCCTGAATGTGATTATTCTATTAAATATGGTGCTGTCAAGGGAACATGGTCTCCCAAAGGAAATCCAATAATTGCTGGCGGACGATTTTAGCTACATGCGGCCGCGCGTTATCGTGAAGTTTGTGTATTTCTGTGCGAAGTCGGTCACGACTGCTGAGTCTACTGTGATATTTTCTGGTAGTAGCTCCCAATGAAATTTTTTTGTGCATTGTTCTAAATAGGTAACAAAATTTTCTTTTGATGAAATTTCTTTGGAGGATCTTTTGGAGTCGATATCGGCTTTTTGCGTGACCTTAGCCACTATTACTTTCGCGTGTAGTTTTCGTACATAATCCAATTTTCGCCTCTAGTGACCAATTGATCAAGCCAGTATTGGGGGCGTCTCGGGAAAAGAAGATTCGTACATATATTGCCACGCTGGTCTAACTGAAACATTGTCAGGGTATGTGGTATCCACACTGCTAGATTACATACTTTATCCAGTTGATGCAAATGTTCCAATATCTAAAAGGTCTTTGTTAACTTTCACTGGTCATCAGCATCTTTTAAATCATATTCCCCATTTATGAACCTCTCAAAACCAACTTTTTATAGCTGTATCGAGGACTGCATCTTCACCTTCTATATTATGTATATTTCGAGCAGTTATAGGAGCTGAGCGATCTTAACGAAACTCGTACAAAAAAAAATGCCGTGTATGGTTTTATGACGCCTTCTTGTTCTAGTAAATACTGAAGTGGTCCGTAGCAGTTGACACATATTTATATCAATATTAAATTTGTATTAAACTTATTACAATGTATTATATTTCGCGGGAAACTATTTTTTCTCTCTGTTGCGCAATTTTATGAATTTTGGCATTATTTGTAAAACTGGAGAAACAATAGTTTGAACTTAAAAAATGTTGATATAACATTCAATTGTAGAAAAATTTCATACAATAATATCGATATTAATCCACGCGCTGTCCGCATCGTCTTGCACGATACTAGTGTTGTCATCAAATATCAAGTTTCATACCAAGTGGGCGTGGCGCGAATGCCTCAGTATGTCCAATTCAAGCATACACGCGATTATGCTTATAACACTGTTGCTAGTCGTACTTTGATCGCAGCCCGTTAATATCGTTTGGAAGCTTTGGAAAAAGTGTCGTTTTCGTTTGTGGTGTTGTTTCTACTTGTACGTAGAAACAATAGCATAAACGATAACTTTGCAAGAAGTGACATTAATTATCACCAGTAAGCATAAAATTTGATAGAGTTACCAATTTTGAACATTTTCCAAATTGTTGTCAGCCGATCTTATTTTGTTTACAGTATGACAACGCTAGTGCTATGCAGGATATCGATATTATTGTTTAAAATATATCTACAATTGAAAGAAAAAATGGTTTCGTGAGAGATATAATATATTACATAATTTATTTCAAACAAAAATATTTCCAGTTTTCGAATGCCAATCGACTTTTTTGTTCGTGCTACATCTCTTTATAATATTTGACCCGATAAATTCAAAAGAAATTTAATGTTCATCACGCGATTATTATATTTTATCGCCAAGTATGTATACCATGAGACTAATATTAATGCAATTTTTTTGGGCCCTATATTTTATAAAGTTGTAATTGATCATTTTAACAAAATGGAATATCATAATAATTATATAAAGTGAAAGATTTTTTAAATAATAAATTATTGCGTGATGCATCAAAGATACTGTTTTCTCCATCGTCATATAATTATTTGTAGACATTAAATGTTTTTTTTGGTCTTTAGACGTCTACTGCCACACGTGATGCCGCAATCTCACTTCAAATTCTGCTTTTGAAATTTCAATTTCAGCCGTTCATAACGCAAAAAGTAAAAGGAAAATCGGAATTTCTCGTTTGTGTACGGTAAATTCATTATTTATATTTGTAAACTGCGTACTTTTCTTTGTTTATAAACTAGACAAATTTGTTTTGTTATTCTTTAATTTAAAGCTGTGAAATAAAAAAAAACAACTGAACGAGAAAATTTTCTGGCGATTTCCATACCACTACTCATGGTTTTTTTTATTGTACTGTTTACTACATCTTTGTTTATTAGTTATACTCACAGTAAAAATTGGTAGAAACATGACTTTGATAAAAACTTAAATGATAAACGTTTTCAAACTATTAAGAGAGATTATCGAGAAAATATCTACTATGAATAATAAATTAAAAGTTTTTTATATGTTATAAGTCTGTGTATGACATTTATCTCCAATTTAATCTTATATAATTTTTTCCAAATATTTATAGCAAGAATAAAAAAATTACAAACTAAATTTAAAATCATTAATTGAGTATTGCTTCTTCTGTTAAAATTATAGATTGTTATGTTTACAAATAGCTTATTCTTACTCCACATATTGCATTTAATGAAAGTTTTTTACACGTCCAGTTTCCATAAGTAGAACTATCATAAACTTACGGACAAATATTTTCCAAATTATCGTCAATCATGTTTTCCAGGTTTCAGTATTGCGTTTGTGTAATCATACCGATGTAACAATAAAGTGAAAGCCTTATACGTACGAGCAGTTGCTTGTGATTCGTCGCCAGTTATTATATTACAATTAATATGTGCGTCCAATTTGTCGGGTTTAGGGGTTGACTTTGTTCTTCGCATGAGTAGTGGTAATAATTTAGACGATAGTCCGACCCGCATTAAAGACATTCTATACCATATCTCTTTAATTCTATGGTCTGTGTTTGTCATGTTATAAACACAACGAGATCAGCTGACAAAAAGTTTGAATAATGTTTAAATTTGATTATCTTTATTAGTGATATGTGATGTCACTTCTTTTAAAGTTTTTGTTTATGCTATTGTTTCTACAAACAAGTACTGAACTTGTTTGTAGAAACAATAACTTAACATTTTAACAAACTTTTGGAACAAAACTTATCCGCCGCGAACAAAATACGACTGGCTGCAATGTTTCCGAGCGCAATCACGTATATGCCTTATTTAGACATATCAAGGTGACACGCACCACGCCCCTTGGCTTATTTCTTTTTACATTTGATCCCATTTCCTTAAACTTTGTAATAATAATTCGAAGAGATATTTTAATTTTTTATAAGAAGCACACAGGATAGTTCAATTTTACACGGACACTTTAATTTCTGCCTTTCGTGAATGCATAACGATTAAAAGATTAAATGACTAATTGCTCGTCTCTGTTTTGTCCAACAAAAGAGGACTGTGACAGTATTGTATTTTATTGTCTATTCTTAACTTTTTATTTATTTAATCAGTGTTTTCATTAAATACAAAACACCGCAATGAAAACTTTCAGAATAAGAAGGCTCATAATAAACGGTAACTAGTAATTAGCCTGGTTCGTGGACAATTCTTTTTAACGCTACAATGATTTAATTCATTTAACTTAAAATATTTCTATGTTTCAATGTTGCAACCAAACATGGGAATAGCTGACAATCTGTAATAGTTCACAATGTATACCCTCGATCTTTTTTGTAAATTTTCATTCATCTACATTATCCTATACACATTACTATAATGTAGCTTAGTTTTACCATGCATCTGCGTTAATGGGGAAGCCAAAACAATATTTACGGTAGTAGTAAAAGCGATACTTTTTATCACTTCCCTTCATGCATTAGATAGCTGGAAAATAAAATAATTATTGTGTGAGATATCCTCTTAGCCGCTTATATGCAAATAGAAATAACGGAGCCAAACACATGATTATCTTTTCTGCTCCCTGCTAACGTAACATTCCCTTTAAGCTACTCTAATGGTGAATGGCGTATCTAGTAAGCCCGCCATAAGCTGGGGAGGTGTCCATGCTTCTATCAGTTTTACTCATAAATGCACCCGGCACTTTGTTTCCTTTCACTTAAATCGTTATTACTTATTACTAAAAAGTTTAAAAAAATAATTATACACCCTAAACTCATTCGAATACTGCGAGCCATAGTTTCATATCAATCAGATAAGCCTATTTTGTAGCAAACCTTAATAACAAGTAAATAAATATATATTTTTTTATAAAATTATTAGGATTATTTATTCAAATGTAAGGGATCTTACATTTTATGTTCAAATTAAACAATGATAACTTTTTCGCATGTGGATCTCTATTTAGTTAGCCATAAAAAACCGAGTTATCTTTCATTAATATTGTTGAAACTGCACCTAAAAATCTTATTAGTAATTTATCAAATGTCTATGTCTATGTGAAAAGAGATGAAAATGTAATGAAACTCTTTCCAACTTATCCATGTAAAATCCGTTGAATAAATGCCAAAATGAAAAAAAATTTAATAAAATATATAAGAGAATAGCACTGTTGTACAGAAGACACGTTGTTCATATTAGCTGTTCACATTAATCAACAATATTAATATTTGAATAAAAACAAATTTAAGACATGTTTACCATATTTATGGAAGTTTCGAGCAACGAGTCGAAGGAAATTATTCAAAGGAATGAATCTCTGTTTTTAACAGATATTCCAGAAAATTGGAATTTGTCCTATTTTGGGACTACGGAGTACTTTTGGTTGACATTGATTTTATTAACATTTGGTATAGTGTCGTTCATTCCTAATTAAAATTCTGTTTTGTTCTGAATCTTTTTGATGAGGGATTGCTGGCGAAATAGAATTGTATAAAATAATACTTTATGCGAGCAATTCTATTTTAATATTTGTCGTTGAAATTTGTTTAAAGCGCCTAATTAACCTGAGTACTGTATTAACTTCCAAACTAATTTATTTAATATACTAATAAAAAAGCAACTCGTGCAAATGAAAATAACATGAAAATATTTAAGTGAAGATATTACAATTAACCAAAAATGATTTAAAATGAGCTGTTCTCTTTTAAAACAAGGTACACTAGCTTGCTATACTTTGATAAATAATTGTATACTATTTCCACAACTATGGTGCTTTCGGAGTACTAGGGATAAATTTCCAGGGCGATATTCAATATCAGTTGGACGTTTGGATGCTACTTTGTAGCAAACCACAAAGTGGATCAGTAATTTAAATATTTGCTGCCATTTTTAGCTAATCGAGGTAAATTTTGAGTTATTTAGGTTAATAAAATAATGGTTTTTATGTAATGAAATTGCAGAGATAGCAACGATTGTTCGACTAGCTTCAAATGCTATTATCTAATAGGCAGAGTGACAATAATATTCAACTAATTTCGCTTCTTCTTGTCTTCCACAAACTGGGACTGTTTGAATTCAATACTTGCTCACCAATTTTCAATCGTATTTTTGATAATTTCCTTAATATGTTCAATGAAGGTGTCAACGTGAGGAGATTACTTTGTACGACTGACTTCGACATCCCGTCAACATAAGGTTTTTTCCGGATCAAATTGATTCCAACTATTATGAAATTTGTACATATTTCATTATTAAGGGAGCAAATAACTATTTAACTGTTGCAAAAAAACAAATATTGTGGTTGGACTCATTAAGACACACAGCACTTCGGCAACGCCCGTTGAATCGTTTTCTGGCTTCTTGTATAATTTTTTATGCTAAATCAATCAGTTTTATAAAATACTTGTCACTTACGAAAGTCAATTTTTTATAATTTTATTAATAGTATAGATAAAAGAGTAAAGCAGAAAAATAGAATAAAGATTAATTATAGTGGCTATACACAATATTTTTATGATATAAGTCAAACAACTATTATTTGTAAATTTAGATTTTTAAATGTACATATTAGGTCATAGAATTAATAAGAAATGAAAACACACTGAGTGTAAAGATATACGGAAACTAAGGCTGCTATTTTTTGCTATCTTACCGGGTGTGCGGGGAGGTGAAAAAGGTTTTTGGGATGACTGTATGTTAGTCGCTCTTCAGTTCGTTGTACAGGGTTAAAATGGGGACTAATAATTTTTTTACATGTAATGAATGGTGATATTTTTTGCTTTTTTATATTTCATAGTTACTAATTTTATAATGTAATTCAAATGATAACAATGTTAACATTTACATGGATCTTTATCAATTAAAATTAAAATTAATGAAATTGTTGTGACTAAGCATTAGTTCTTTGCTCTTTGGTGACTGATTTCACTGTTCTTTGACGATGGCAAAAATTAAATATGTAATGAGACTTTATTATTAACATTTGCATTAAGCTAATTTTTAATTTACATTTGCGTTTCATCTTTCACAAGTGTTTAATTTTTATGGTTTCGTAGTAAAACAAGAAACCCTTAAAATTTCGTTGTGCCTGCTCATCTCTTCGTCTGTCCGTCACAACCTCACAATTTCTATAGTTATATCATTGTTTTTTAAAATAAGTTATTTGTATGAAGATCTAAATTAATATCTAATAAAATAGTTAAGAAAAAATAGTTAATATAACCAACTCTCACCCAAAATAAAGTGTGAGTTAAAAATATGTTTCCCTCGCACAATCAAGTGGTATATCATTCAATAGGCTTTAGAAACGATATTGGGGTTTCTTTCATATTTTTATATTTTGATATCTGATTGTGTAATATTAATCGTAAGTTTGAAATATCTTAAAAAATTCTGCATCAACTCGTAGGCAAATGGGAATTCCTACTTTTTACGTATCCCAAGGAACACTTACTTCATTTTGTTAATATTATGAATTAATTAGCATTATAACTTTCAAAAGGTTGTCTGGCAATGTATATTATTATGCGAACAACAATATTTTAAATACGATTAATCACGTATCTATATTTCCAGTGAATTATGTGTAAAAGTAATTTCAGGTGAATATTCTTTCGGACTAATAAACAAATATATTCCATTACACAATAAAAGTCGACTTTGACAATAACTATTTTTATCTAGTAAACTTTCAAAATAACTTTATCTGCATTAACACACAATGTTACTAAAGGTAGAATTATATGATGATGTCTACCACTTGCTAGCATAGTTTGTGTTTTACTGTCTTCGTGATTTCCTGTAAGCAAAATTTGGGACAACATGTTAAAGCTTTTTTATTACACTCCACTTTTTTAAGTTTCTGCTTTAAGTTACAGGGTTTTTTATACTAAGCAGGTGGTTCTTCCTTTGAATCATATATTAGTAGGCAGCTGTAAATATCAACTTGCGACTCTTTTGCTGTCGTGGGGTATTTCGATTTAATTATATTATAGAGCAGCTTTTTACTTATTTGCATATATACTTTATATAAGAAAACGGAGGGAATAAACTTAGAAAAACATCATCTCTTGGGATTAATTATTCATCAATGAGACGTTATCTCCTTGATAATATTAAATTAGGGGATGTCAATTGCTTAACTAGACGACTAAAACATTAAAATATATAAATAAAATGTGGAGTAGAATCCTGAATATCCAATTTCCAGAAGAAATATTTAAAACGATGATCAGAAATGTGGATAAGTACGTAACGTGATTGATATCTTGAATAAACATCGCATGTCAAAATTATGAAACATACCTTTCATAAATTCTCTCATTGTGTAGGTGTCCTACTTTATTATTATACGACGCTTGGTATTATTTACTATGGATATGGAAATAAGAACAGATAGTGTTGGAAACAAGAAGTTCTCCAAAAAAGGAATCTCCTGTCGAACGCTGTTGCTAATATTTTCGTCACAAACCTCAATTCTGAATAGTAAAGAGAAATTAAGTAAAATGTTTTGTGTCATTCCATCCATTGTTATAATTTTGGATGCACATTTCCTCCAGCACGATACTTTAAATAAATGGGGAATTTTAATTTTTTTGCATTCAGGGTCTTGTTTTTTTAAATATTCGAGATACACGCTTGGATCTGGGATAAGTTCTATACGTGTTAGAAAGAAGAAACTTCCTCTTCTTCTTGTATGACATTTGCTCCACTCGGATTGAATAATTATATCCTAGGATATGGTGCCGTTTATGGAAATGTATTGAATCCGTTAAATTAAAAGGTTTTGGTAGGCAGAATGAAAATTGTCAAAAACTTATAAGTATCCTCTTTAAAGCAAGCCGACAGTGCTACGTCTATTTTTAGCTAAATAATTAGTTTTAAATTA
Organism: Druceiella hillmani; assembly: GCA_039881145.1. Lineage (NCBI taxonomy): Eukaryota > Metazoa > Arthropoda > Insecta > Lepidoptera > Hepialidae > Druceiella > Druceiella hillmani. The sequence continues at coordinate 24,793,665 of JAYKKI010000005.1, forward strand.
CTTGGAAAAAACTCTCCCTCATTTGGGCGCAACATTTGGATGCGATTGCCTTTTCATACCCGGCATTATTTCTAAAGGCTTTTCTTGTCAAATATGGCCATAACATTTTTGTGTATTTAAGTTACTCATAACAACTACATGTGTAAAGGTTTGCAATACATTTAGGAATAAAGCGAACTTGAAACTTTGTGATGACAATTCGTTTTTTTAAATTTATTTTAATATCTATTTCGCACTAAAATTCGGCATTACTAATTTTTTGCCTTGTATATTATTATATCTTACATTTTGTAATAATTTGTTAATCGTTCTAATAACAAATTTGTTTACTTCTGCCATTTGAAGACCCAAGTACTCTAAATTTGTTATATTTGGTATGCTCATTTGATTTAGAAATAAATAAAATATACGTTTGGTGAACTTACAAAGATTTCAGTAATTGTTTATTAAACATTTTCGGTGTTTAATGTATGTGGATGCACTCTTATGTACCTATATACAAAGATGCGTTTATAAATACATACACACATACGTACATATTAGTAATATTTCCCTCTTTTTGCTTCATCGTAATCAATACTTTCTTCCCTTTCTTCCTTTCTGCTCACACGTTCACACTTACCCACATATATACAACAATGGGAGAATACGAAAGGAATTTCTTCATTTAATTTACTTGTTTGAGTTTTTTTTTTAATTTATAAATGTTTGTTTTTTTTTTGATCCATAAATGCAAATGTAATTTTAATGTAGACTGTATTCATAATGTATCAGTGTACATTATTTTATTATATTTTACTAGCGTGACCCGTGCAAAGTCTTCGCATTATTTATTCCATTATGAAGCTCAGATGACAGATCAAACAAATATTTTACTAAAATTGACATATAGAGACGCAAGTATCAAAAGCATTGAGCTAAAGCGCCACTTTATTTATACGTGAGTGGATTTGAAATTAAACAAAAATTTTACCGACCGTCAATCATATTGACGTTGAGCCGTTACATGGCAGCATTGCTGTTTTGTGTATATAATTTTAATAATTAATTAATTTGCAAAAACAATACCAATAATAAATTTTTTAGTTGTGGATGCCGGTAGAGCAAGCAATCATCTATAAAATGATGTATAATTTATGTGGATTAGTTGTGAGGTTTTTTCTAAAAAGGGAGAGTAACATCTTAACCTTAGCGTATTGATATATATGATGATGATGATGATGATGATGATACAAATGCATTATGCACTCGTCCGTCAAAGATACTCTTAAATAACGATTTTTCTACTCCTTTTACCACTTTAAACTGTTAATCCTATTATTTAAACTTTTTATGGAGAAAAGGTGAATATACAAATGTGAATAAATTATCTGTATGTAGAGGAACATTTATTTACCAATATAAATGGAAATAAACGAAGAAGGGCCAATTATTATTGTATGAAAAACGTTTGATTTCTGGAATTCTCGGGGATGAACTCTTAAATTACCTTACGTTAAGTTACATTACAATACATCACGTTATTAAATTACTCGAATAATTTTTAATTTCAATCGAAACTCAAAATATTGGCTGTATTTATGTGAATGGTTTAAATTATATCTTGAAAAATATAATGAATACTCTTAAGCGATCCTATTAATTTAATAGACTTAACGTGTAAGTGTTACATTAATACTTGTTCTTAACCATTATATGATGTATTTAAGATTTTAACATTAGCTTGTCACTATTAATAATGTTTATCAGTATTCAAAATTTGGGAAAAAAGAATTAGTTCTAAATATGCTTTTGACTTATAATGAATGTGTAGGTACGCTTTGATTGAATCTTTTTGCTTTACTCAAATCATAGTATAAAAACCAAAATAAAGTTTATTTTTGGGCCTGGTATTGAAGCTGTCTGTAAACGAAATTTTATTAATCTTGGTTGACTTTTATTGTATACGTGAACAAAACAAAAAGGGAGAGTGTCAAACTTATTATTTCATTTCGAAGAAATATCTGCCAGCACCACAAAGCCTTTTATTATAGCGACCAAACCTTGTTTGACAAGCAGCAAAGTAACTTTTTGTAAAGTATTCGCAAATAATTTACCATAAAACTTTGGGCATCGGAAAATTTGCTTTATTGGAAGGTGAAAAGCCACAGTTGACAGCCGGTGGATTTAATCTTTTTGTCTTTAAGCGGATATTACCAGATATTTTGACGGATCTAATCTTCCTCGCAGTTTAGGCAGTGGCGTGCAGTGTCAATATATATAAATATATATATATATATATATATATATATATATATACATGTATGTAATATATATATATATATATATGCACATACATATATATTTATGTATGCATATTACACGAAGCGAATTTCTATTTTATTGTTAACAAAATCTCCTTATCAAAGTTCTTACCAATATAATATTTGCCAATTTTATGTTTCTTGTAAATTTTATACAAATTCATCATTTACGATGACCGAAGGCCAAAATGAAACCGTATAAGCAAATATATTAACGCAAGTTAACACAACTATTTTTCGAAGTATCCTGCTATAAAGCTATTTATCACAATTACTTAAAAAAATTACTTAAATTCTTAAATTGGAACAAATGTAGTTTAACGCCCATACAAATTTTACTATTTGTTAATTATTTCATGAAGAAATGTACATTAAAACTATAAATTTGAGAAAAAATAACGTTTGTTAGCTCTTACTTCATAATAAAAACTTATTTGAAAAATATTTCTCATGCAAACTGCAATTTGTTTGCCTTTCTTCTTCGTGAAAATTGAACCTTCGCTGAACGAATCGAATCTTATATTAAATTACGGACTTTGCTTCAATACCATAAACCAAATATATTTAAATATTCATAAATATGTAATGCATATGAGTCTGATGTTCAGGGTAAGCTAAGTGTTATTGCTTATAATGTGCAGCGCGCCACTGGTTGCGAGTATCGCGAGGTGATCACATAAAAAAGGATATTTTCATTTTTGTTTTTGTCTTAATTTACTGACTAGGTGAAATAATATAATGACCGTGAAATTATCGATCAAGATAATTTATTTTTAGTATTGTTTTTCCTAGGTTTCTATTTCCATTAAAACATTATTTTAATAATTTTTCTCAATATGAAACTCTTTTTATGATTTGTGCTATATATGTATGTGACATCTGCTGTTTTATGCCACATTAGGAAATTTATCTTTTGGCCTTAATTCTACTTTGTATGTAATTAATTAACCATTTTTAAGACTTAATTTTTATAACTAATCAATATTAGTTTAGTTAAAAAATCTTGTATGTTGAGTTGAAGAAAGCGTTATTAAATTTGATAACATTGTGTTGATAATAATGATATGATGATAATCATTAGTTATTTTTTTTAAATAACAAATTTTTTAAAGTACTAGTAAAACTTATATTATTAGTATTTTGTACGGACTTAGTGATATAAAAAAGTTTAAATATTTAAGGGTACATTATTTTTTTATAATATTTACAAATATTTATTTTATTTTTATCATGTAAATATTTTGAAGCCGTCAAATTTCGTAACTTATCCAAGATCTAAAATCATCGTTATATTTTTACTATTAACTTTGTATAAGCAAATAAAAAAAACATAATTAAAACGCACAGACACCCTGTTAATAGCATTCATCTAACATATTTTACAGTTAATATCGCAAAAGATGCAGCGACCGCGTGCATCTCGACTCTGCGGTGACCTTGGTTGCAGTTGGTACGCTGCTATGCATAGAAGATAATAGTCGTTAACCACATGTATTAAAATAATAGTTTAGATATGAAAATGATATTATAGTCACACTTAAAGGCTTATGTACGACTTTCTTGTTGTTACTACAAACTTTGTGACAAAAATATTTTTTATTGAAAACATACATTTTTTAGAGGAAGAGGACACGTTTGCATATTGTTATATTTGTTTGTCTTCGATATAGATAATTGTCTATGCAACAATTTATAAAACTTGTCAATAATGTTTACATATTTATCATCTCACCAAAAATTGGTCGAGCAATTACAACAAAAATGAAAAAAAGTCATCAAAATAAAATATCGTTGAAACTCTTTTCCCAGACTGCATTTCTGTTACTTTTTGTGAGAGTTTTAGGTATTAAAATTATCTTTAAATGAAATAAAATACCACATAAAACAGTACATACTGTTTATGAGGAACGGAAAACCAAATAAAGTTTAACTTTTTTCCATCTTTTTATACTGTCATCAGTCTACGACGAGATTGGAGTAGGATAAATAATAGGTACATATATGTATGTCTATAACTACTGTTAGCTGAAAAGCATTTGTCAAAGTCTCTTCTAGTGGATATATAATATTCAAAAAAATTAGACTGAATGTACTATACATGACAAATCTACTTCAACCAAAATCAAATTAACTAAATTTCTTAAACGCTTTTTCAAGGTAGATGGTAAAAAAATCGTTAAGAGGGTACAAGTTAAGCAGTGAACAGAGACAAGTTAATTTTCCTTGTAATATTTTATGAATGTTAAAACTTTTGACTGTAATAAAATGACATAAAACCAAACCATATGAATGTTACTTCTTTGATATACCTTACTTTGTATCTGGATCGTGGATACAAAACAGGTCTTATTTGATGTGTTACAGCGAAGTGCAGTTCAGGATCAAGGTTAGAATGTATGTTTATTCGCCCTGGTGCAAATTGTTTTCTTTGACAGATATAGAGGGACAAAATAAAGAAATAGGTTTTTCGTTTTTTGCCTTAATACTTTGTACATAAAATCTTCAATATATGTAGAAGTAACAAATGTTTTGAAAAAATTACAAAGTTATTAGTTTGTGTCAAATGATGATGAACGCTATATTACTCGTTGTGAGTGATAGAAGAAAGTGTGCAGTGAATAAATTCCAAATTTGTTTTGTGTTTATTATCGATAATACTTCTAACAGTAAGTTAGTGCTATAAAACGTACTTATAAGTGATTTGAAATTACGTTAAATTTGACTTTTTTCGGACAATAAAATTAAAAGATAAAAATGAATTTTGACTCGTCAAAAAGTAGGTAGTCGAGCGTAGTCAAGTAATAAGTTTTGTTTTAATTTAAACTCTGATATATGTGATAAACTCAAACTCCGAATCTAATAAAGATTATTGCCACCAATGTTGCTTGGTTAGATTTTGTGCGATTTCTCAAATATATATTCTTTTTCTTTCTTAGGTGTCCAAATTTCAAGAATACGAATTTTTGAATTTTAGCATTCTAGTCCCAACAAAAATTCATCAAAATGGTGTATATATGGATACTTATAATAAAGAAGTATTTTAAGTATTGTGGTTTGTCTAAGGAGTCAGAAATTTTATTAAGGGCAATTTAAAAAATAATTCTGAACAAATTAGACTTAAATGTATTATGAAGCGACGCCAATCATACTTAGTTTATAAAGCATATACAACGTGGTTCGATCAAAATATAGATTTTAAAATGTTCGAAACATATTTCTCCAAAACCTGGATCTTGTGGTGCTGGTAGACCTAAGAAAAGTTTAAAAAAAAAAAGCTGGTAGACCTAAGGAAAGAAAAATATTTTTGTAAACTTTTCACTCGAACATATAGCATATGCATCACAAAATGTTGTACGAAACGAAGGTAAACGCAATACTGTTAAGCTAATAAAAGAAATTTCTTCTGATAATTGAAAACAAGCTACTGATTTTATTAATGTAATTCAGAGAAAGCTACCACAAGAACAAAAATCAAACTATAACTATAACTACTAAATTTACAGTGGCTCATTACAATGATATTCAAAAAGGTGCTAAAGACAAAGGTTTTGACTTATATTCCTCATATCAAAATGTCCTAAAAGAAAAAGATATCCAAAGTGGATATCCACCAGATGAGTCTTTTATCATCACTGATATATCGATAGAAGTAAATTTTCAGTCTCTTCTTGATCATACTGCCACTCGAATATGCAAAAATATCCTAGAAGATGGACGATCGAGTTCAAATTTAGCAGCCTTAAATTGTGCTATGATTTAAAAGTGTAGTGAAGATGGTTCAGGTGGACACATTATTTATAAACAATGTTTAGAAAACTCAAATGAGATGGACGAATACATGTATGTCATATCTACAGTTTCTCTTTGCTTAATTATCAATAATGGCAAATTTATACCGGCAAATCCGCGATTTTTTTAAAAACAAAAAGAAATTTCTTTCCAGTAAAGAAACTGATTATCTAATCAAGAAAGAATTTAATATAATTTAAAATCAGATAAAAGAACTTATAGAAACACAACACTAATTTGAGATAAGATAATTTACATCAAACATAAATTTAATTTTAAATATGATAGATGGGAAGGTTTGTAATGTAAATAAGTCTACTCAACCCTTTTGTAAAGCGACAGCAAAATAAATGAATTCCACGACAGAAACAACATTTGAACCGAATGAACATATGTACAAATTAGGAATTTCAAGTTTTCATGCTTATATACAATAACCGTGGAATGTCCAATAAACGTACTGATATAAAACAATGGCAAGTAAGACGTAGCCAGAATAAAGAAATAGTAAAAAAAAACGGAAGGAGGAAATAAAAAAAAAGTTCAAGGAAATTCATAAAAAAACAATGACGGGAAAAAAGTTCAAAACAAAAAAAGTTCAAAACAATGACGGGAACACCCCTCGAAGGTTTTTCTAAAAATATAAGGCGATCTCTCAGATCACAGAATTAGATAAAAATCAAATTCAGCATTTTGGAAACATTTTAAAAGCACTGGCTTCTGGGCACCAAATTAATTCTGATAGGTGAGATGTATATAACACTGAAAAAAGCATTGTACTTATTTTTGTAACAGTGGTAGAGTATGCCAGTACAATAGTGCTCAAAATCTTGACTCACGGGGCAGGATAAATGTAGTAAGAAGCTTCGGTGGCTAAAAACAAAGAAATCAGAAATGTATGACTGATACACACGTGTAAAATAATACGAGTAAGAACAAATCTTGACTTATTTATGTATTTATATCTACTTCCGTTCCTTGTTTAACTTTATTAAAAAAAGTACAAGTAAAGGCAACGAACAAATAAAATTAAGATTTATTACTTTCATTGAAAGATTAAGTAAATTTAATTATTAATAATGATTAAATTGTTTAATTACTTAATCTACTTTCAGTATTTTAAAATTAAGCTATAATTAGTCAATTCAAATCGATTTCAATTTGTATCTAATTTTGTCCTTCTAAATTGGTGAAAGGGAACATACGAGTAGTGCGTTACAAAGGTCAATAACCGCCGCCATTAATGCTAAATAGCAATAGTCGTGTTATGGATAAAAAAGCATAATGTATGCATATAATCGCTGATTTCATTGAGTGAATTGTGTCCAATGAAAACTATAAAATAATAGCGATATCATTTCCATAATAATATTTGTATTTTCATACAACCACTTTCATGAATTATTGTTTTTACGTTACATTTACGTTAAGTTTTAATAGAACATCACTTAACGTTTCTGTAAACAATTACTTCTAAATTTATAAATTATATTAATTTATCATGTGGGATAATTTCGTGTCGCTATACAAATTCCGCTTATTACATTATTTTGTGTTTGTATTATTAGCGTGTAGCGTTCTATTAGCGCAATAATAAAAACATAAACGCATTTTAATTCCATTACAAAATATTTCTTTATATCTTTTTTTGAGAAGTTATTTACATATTTTCATTTAAAAAGAAAACTAATTTACAAATATGTAAATTCTCTTATTTTAATATATCCAAATTGCAATTATATGCGATACGTACAAGAATATTAGCTCCATCGAGAACCATCGACTGTTTTGATTCCAATTTGAAGGATAGGAATAATCTTACATGAGCTACTTAAAAAAGTGTGTCGAATTTTAAATAATTGGAATAAACAGGCCAATTCCTTACGTTGATAAACCGGTATTCACTTGCCGAAACACGACAAAGTAAGGTTCTAGAGTTATTCACGTCTCTTGAAGTTGTTAATGCGAGTTAACCAAATAGTTTTATTTGAAAGTTCTAATCGTTTAAATCTAGAATTTCCCATATTTAAATTTTATAAATAATTTTGGAATTTAATATTTCGCAAACGGAGCGTAAAACTAAAAAAATATGGTAAAAAAATCTTGCCATCATTTTAAATACAAAATCTTAAAAGTATTATCAAATTGTATTTTATAAAAAAAAATATAAATTTATAATTTAACATTGTGAACAGGTTTATCCCATTTCTTTATTTTAAAATTATGGCTACTATCCTCATACATATCCCTCGTCTCTCATTTTGGGCATGGTGAGATATAACTGTTTGCAAATAAGAAGAGAGTTGCACTTAGTCCTGCATTTAATCAAAACGTTAACGACGAATTAACAGGTAATCAGTTTTGGGGTTTGTATCGTTTTTTTGTCCTAGACTCTTATACGCGAGTGTAAATACACACATAATTTCATATTCCGTATGCATATATTAACATTCGTTAAAGTTCCTGGATTGTCCGCGCGCTTAATTTACTTAACACAGTATTGGAGGCGTTGCCCCTCTCAATTTGTTCTTGGGTGCGACTGTTGAGTCGAGACCATAGTATTTGGGTGGATTACTGTTGGCTCGTTATTTTTACCATTATGTTTACATTCATGAAATTTAATAATTGTTTTGTATAATTACCTGATATATTAATTTAGTTTGAAGAAAAAAATTATGTGTCGAAAGGTAAAGAAAATATTTCTTTTAGGATTTTTTTATGTATTAATTTAGATTTTCACATAAAGTACTTCAACAATATAACAGACGGATGGACAGAGACTAATAAATGGGCGGATATGACGAAACTATCTGATTTTCTTACTTGGCATTTAGTTATGACACCTTAAAAATTGTTCAGATACATTTTGAAGCGTGCACAGGGTGGGTTTTGTAGTTGTCTACATATCTGCAGTACAAGTTAATTGAAATTATTTTACTTACAATATCTGTTGAATATATTTAGCGTTAATTTTGTAGAAATTCATTATTCACAATTAAATGAAACTGTTGCTTGACACTGTTCTACTTACAATTTCTGTTGAATATATTTGGCGTTACTTTTGTAGAAATTCATTATTCACAATTAATTAAAATTGTTGCAAAGGTAGAAATTCATTATTCACAATTAAATGAAACTGTTGCTGCTAGCAAAGAGTCTTTGCTAACAGCCTACCTGAAGATGTAATACAACGAAACCTAGATCGTGGTAAAGAACTTAAAAAAGTAGAAATAATACTAAATCACATAGTTTCATTTAATTATTATAATTTCTAATCAAAAACTGTCTAAATTATTTAGAATTTTTCCAAATTTTTCAATCCATTTCATTAAAATTAAAAGTAGGTGGAAGTATTGTATGTTATTTTGAATTTATAATATTTCGTTAAAAGGGTTTAAAATGGTAAAAGGAACTTTAATTTTTATTTTGAAAGTGATATTCTACCTAATGTAATGCGGTAAAAATATTTTACCTTCATTTTTTTTAACACTTTATTACTTATTATTTTAAATCTCCGCATAACTTAGAATTAAGGAGTCATGTTATGAAATAGATTTAATGCGGGTCCAAATATCTCCAAAATTGTGATTTGAAACTCACGCTAAAATCCAAATTTGGCGACACCAAAGCCAACCTCCACGCTCGTCACATTCCACATAGACACATTAAATATAATGTAATCGTTGATGTTTTATACGTAAGCAACTATTCGTATATATGATACTTTCGCTTACTAGTACATCAACATAATTACACAAAAACTACAAAATTAATAATAACAATAGACATTTCTCCTATATTTCACTTAATAATTTAGAAACACTTAATCTGTAGCTTTTGAACTTTTATCAAATATATATATATTTTTAATGTTGATATTAGTAAATGCACCGCGCCGCCGGTTAGTGTCCCAAGCGCAATCGCGTTTGTGGTCGATTTAAGCATATCGAGGAACACGCCGCACGCCGCCTTGGCATATCTCCCTTGACATATTGAAATCTTCATATGCACACGACAGAGGTAAGCAGAATTGACACTGCGCATACCAACCCATATAAAAAAGTAGCACAATGTTTTACACAAGCCGCCGTTACCGACACGCTGTCAAAGTGACTCACTTCTCTCCTCGACCCACCCCCCCGACCAAAATGTAATCATTATTAATGCCCATAGATGCCGTAATCTATCACACTCTATTGCTCATAGAAAGTGTCATCAAAGAAAAAATTATTTTAGTTTTTATAAATTTATTTATTAAAACTATCATAGTCAAAATTTTTCACGAAAGGAAAATTTCGAAGTAACATTGCCATACAATAAAATATCATTACTATAAAAACACAGCTCAAGAAAATTTCAATAAAGTCGAAAGTGAAGTTGTGAGTTGTATCAGAGTTTGCAAGTAGATATCTGGCATCAATAGGTAGTAATTGGATATACGAGTGTGGCAACTTGTATATCTGAAAATAAAAAAAAGCACAAATACAGATATAACTATAATCCCATTATGTAATTTATTAATGGATGAGATATATTTTCAAAGTTTTGTTAAAACTCCACACTTAGTCAATAACACTGGTGAGGCAGTTTGTTGAATGATGAAAGAAAGAAGAAATGACTGACGCTAAGGACTTGGGATAAAATTTAGTGATAAATATAATACATTAACATTATATATATATATATATATATATATATATATATATATATATATATATATATATATATATATATATATATATATATTGATGTAGCCACTATTTTTTCTCCGTGGGATCTAGGAAAAATTATGGCTACAATTATATATATAGCCTAAAAGATATTTTTGGTTCATAATCGTCTTATAAAATTTACGTAATATTTAAACTTCGTTTGAATTATTTTGGGCATATTTTTTTTCTGAAAAGGCCTTGCTCGACGTTGCCACACTCTGGGGACACCAATGCATACACAATACAAATTCTACATTTAAACTGATAATTATCTTATTTGATCATTCGATATTTTCGAGTAAAATGGATACAGGATATAACGATATCTTATATAAATTTATGAAAAATTATTTTCACATTAATGAGACACTTTCACCTTAAACGACAACTAATAGATTACCTTACAGAATAAATTTTAATAAACTAATAGTTTCATTACAAATTTTTAAGTTATTTATGATTTAATTCAACAGTTTTGGATATAAATAACATTAGATACATTAAGACTATTTAGCGTAATTGAAAAACGGCTGATATTATACACAAATATTGTAATTTTTATTTTCATTCCCAAACGATTTGCATTCTTTGAATCAAATTTAATTCTAAAGAACCAGCCAGTCTTTATTTCATTGTAAAGTTGATTGAACATATTTGAATACATATATATATATATATATATATATATATATATATTTATATATGTATATGTATATATATATATACACACACACACACACATATATATATATATATATATATATATACAATTCCGAATTATCTTTCAAAACCAATCAAAATTGTTTTTTTATAGTTTTTTACGAAGTAAAATTGATGATTTTTAACAAAAATGAACTTCACTTATCAATTATCAGACATTTTAAAAAATATAAATATTTTCTAATCTGTATATTGAATTCTTACATTAATCAATAATAAACTTCCTACAACTACAGCTATTGTGAATCTAATCAAAGAAAGTTATTGTCATATAATCTGATGATCAACAGCATTACCTTCAAAAACGGTTTGCTCCGTATATCCTTCCCAAAAATCTCTAGCTATAATCTCTAGCTATCGCTAGAGGTTGCTGTATATATTTTATATTCATTGCCATCTTGTTACCGCGATGCTTTCTTGACTCTCAGTTCTCCTGTGACCACCCCTGTCCATATGGTTAATCTACGTGCGATTTCTATATCGAAAATTGTGCGAAATATGAGGCTGTGAAAGATGGACGTTTTAATTATGAGGCCTTCTTGTTTCACTCTGAATGTTTAAGAGACAATTCAATCTGTACTAAATTCGCATAACGTAGCTTTCACATCTGGTGTCTTTTCTGTGTTAATAGTAGGCATACAATTATATGGGTATATAAATAGCGTTATTCAAAGTTAATAAAATAAAACTTTTACGCTATAATAACAAAACCAGACTTAACAAACAAAATAATAACCTCAAATAAAAATATTTTTGCTATTTCAGTGGCAGTTTTTCTCAAGCAAAAAATATATACGTAGTAAAGCAGTAATATACATTTTTAACTTTTTTTTGCATGTTGTATAAAATAAAACTAAAATTTCACAATTTTTTTAAAATTTTATTTTTTTACTGTTTCTAATATATCGAGTAGTTATGTTTCATAAATTCGTGATGTCCTTGCACCAAATTCTTCAACTTGTATTATGTATTATTACTTTATTAGTTACGATCGGGTCATCCAACGATAGCTACTGTTAACTGATGTATAATTAATAGGTTGTAACACTAATAAATTAAGGTACATTTATAACTGCTTAAATGTTAACACTATTAACCGACAATCTTGAATAACTTAATTGGAATAACATTACCCCTACATACAGTATAAAATACTTTTGGTCATGATATTAAAGCAAAAGAAAGTGTTTTTGAAAATGTTTATTTCTTTAATATATTACTGTGACGCAATAGATTCAAAGATTCTTCCACTTTAATGTAAATTTTAGTCAAATAATGAGTGGATTTATATTTTTTCTTTACAACGATACTTTTTAGTCTTCAATTATAAGAAATCAGGTAATATTTTTCTTGTGTAAGTGATATTAGAAACAACCAACGCTTGGTTACAGTACGAACGCTTGCAATTCGTTAACAGCGTTATGACCTTTTCATTGGCGTCTCTCAAAAAACATTTGACTGCGATACATAAATAAAAATAAACAAAACTCCAACATCTCCTTAAAGCTTTCACGCAACTCACTGCAACAGTAAGAAGAAGCTCCACTCGTAAAAGAGTAAGGTAATTGAATAAAGTCCAAGCCACGCGTACGTCATTAGATGCGGCAGTGCCAGACATAATCAAGGGACGACTCGTGATGTTAAATATGCTACAAAATGATATTAAACAAAAATCTCCCTCCCTCTGCCGGTTCGTAGCAGTCATTTTCATTCATTATGAACGTCGGAGTGTTCTAAAAACACGAGTTGCAAAACGCCACAGCCTTCGTCACGTTAAGGAATTGTCGCACTACGGACGTAATTTGATTTTGTTATGTTTATTTTGTTGAAACAGACGTTATGTTCGTTATTAAATTAAATTGAAAATTGAAGCCATTTTATTTCTTACATACTTGTTATGTGAATTATTTTTGTTTGTCTTTATTTAAGTTTTATAAATATTTACATGAATAATACAGTCTTCATTATTTGTTATTTTACTTTTTACATTTCTTTGAAAATAAATATTTTAATGAAAATTAGGTGGAGAAATAAATATATTTAAAAAGATATTTTTTTGAAAAATAAATGATAATTATTCAAGAATTTCATGGAATTACATTCTTCTTTAAATTGATACCAGTCGCTTATTTTTTACCATATTGTATATTTTTTTAATTCTATGTTCAATGTTATTTGTTGCAGAAGTACTAAAAATTTAATATTTTTTATAAATAATTATAATATGGGAAACAATTTGTTACACGCTAATAAAAAATAATGATGTATATGTATTTAAAGGTACGTATTTTAATTGTAGTAACACTTAAAACCCTACCGGTAGAAGTAACCAGATAGATATATGAATGACGAAAATAATAAGATGTTTAAAAAAATTAAGTAGATATAAAATTAACAGATATAAGTAAGGTAATAAATTGTGAAAAATCTACACAATAATTTTGAACGGTTTTCGATAGAAAATTGTTCAGGATTTTTTTTTGTAAAAGTGTTGTATTTTATAAGTTTTAGGGTTCCGCTCTTTAATTTGTTTCACCGTTTTCATAAAGAACTTGACGTAATATTGGACGTATACTTCAAAAATACAAATTTTTTTACCAGCATGAGAACTTGCACGAAAATTTCTTTAATACCAAAAAATAGTTAGTTCCTTACGGTATGAATTCTTTATTAACGAATTATTATTGTGTTAATAATAAATAGTACCAAGAAAACTACATTAATATATTTAATAGGAGAGAAATTCTGATATATGAGGATATAAGCACGTCTTGTTATTTATGTGTAGAAACTAGATGAAAATAAAAGAAGTATGTAAAATTTAAAGTCCTTAAACAAATTTAAAACAAATGACAATTTTCATTAATGTTTCGTAGAAAACACTGAGTATGTATTTATATGGCAAAAATTACCATCAGTTTCACGAAATAAATTGATTGTCAAACTATGTTATACGTAGTTTGTATTATTATAAGCCTTTATCTGATTGTTAATTGAAGAATATATTTTTCTAAATAATATTATATTTTTTTACAGATAATTAAATATGAAATTTCTGCGACGAAAAATTTGAAAGCCATTTATAGTAATACACTATAAAGCGACTACCACATTTATAACTGGTATTTATTTATTAAAACTGCGACACTCAATTGTGTAGTACACGGAGACCGTTTAAAATAAAACGAATAAATTAATGTTGGATGATTACCAATCAGACAAATTATAGCGTTATTTGCTTGGATCATTTATTAGGTCATACAGACCTGTGTTAACCGTTAATATTTTGCTATCGATATACGATGATCTTCACAGATACATTTACTGATAGAATTATCAGAGTTTCATATAGTATTACTAAGTCGATTTTGGTCAGAGATTAGAAATATTTACTAAATTTTCCTTAAAAACCATAACGTCGTCGCCGTGGTGTGTTGGGTTGATCACAAGGCATACGGCCTTTGACGATGCGACGCACCGCGGCGACACGGGTTCGATTCCCGGCCGTTCGTCGAACGGGGCTGGACTGGTGTTGTGGTTGGCTGTAAGAGATTGCTCTTGTAGCAATAAGTCGGCCATATGTATCAATTAGATACATTAAAGTAGATAAATAAATAAATAACTTGAAAAATGGCGGTAAGAAGGTTTTTGTTAAGAATTGTTAAAAAAAATGCTCTAGATATCTATTAACTTCCGCTCACAGTATGACTGCAGCCTTATGTTAGGGTAGCAACTATGGGACGTTCATAAAGGTTAGTAGGCGAACCGGCTGGCACTCCGTTCTGTCAAGGTACACCACGAGAGAACATCTCTACGAGCGCAATAGTAATGATGTACCAAGTGGCGCCAACACTAGCCATCTTTATTAAATCTCTGCAATATGCAGTTTAACATTGAGGTGTCATTATAACACAACTAAATTCATTACTAATAAATACATAAAAAAATGCTGAGCCAAAATCATTGTAGATTCCTTCAGCAAGTATAAAATAAATTTGTTAAGTATGAATAGAACCTATAAAGCGAAAATTCCTTATAAGCATTTATAAGTATATGTAAATAACATACTTTAAAGTTTAAATATTTAAATGTGCTCATTGCGTGTATTAAACTATGAGACACATTAATATTGTTTTTCGCATTAGGTATATATTGCCCATATATCTTTAATTGATTTGCGCAGGTCAACCGAAAGAGAAAATGAGCATGAAAATTCTTGTAGAAAAGTCTTGGATATTTTTCAATGCTGAACATACTATGTATTTAAAAAGTTAGTGGTAGCATGGGAACATGTTATAAAATATTTTGGTGAACCAAATATTTGGAAAATCAAGTTATTTGAAGAGGAAACATTTTGGATACCTTATGAAGTAGATGTTACGCCGTATCAGAAACTATTACTAAATATTTTTTCTAAGCCGTGTATGTCTGTATATAAAATTTTATCACAATTCATCTCTAACCGAAAGGGTAATAATACTCTTATTTAGGGATGTGATGACAATATCTTCAGGTAGGCAATTTGATTGCCCATCTGAAGATATTATCATACAACGAAACCTAGGTTGTGTTGAAGAATTTAAATAAAGTAGAAATAATATTATTTATTTCTACTTTATTTAAATTCGTCACCACTATATCACACAGTTTCATTAGTTATGAAAAATTAAATAAAATTTCAAAATTGCGCTAAAGAGGTTCCATGAAAATCATTTGTGACAGACGGACTGACAGGATTCCAATTATTCCAATAGTGTTACGTTTTGGTAAATTTGCTATGGAACACTAAAACTAAAATATATTTATAAAATAATAATCTTTATAAACCAAACATTTGGCTATTACCAAATTATTCGATAAATAAGCTTAAATCAGCTTATAAGTATTATGTATCAAATTAATAACGCGTAACAAATATTACAAACAACGATATCATAATTTACCCGATGCAATTATGATTTTATATGTTACATAAAATATGATTCAACATAAGTGTTCATTAGAGAAAATGATACAGTGGAAGCCTCGAGCGGGAACATTGCACGACAAACCATATCGGGATACTGCCCTGCGCTTGCGGCAGACCCGTATTGTGGTAAATTTTTCTTAATCTCTCCAGGGTTTTAATATGATTTATAATGACGGCGTTCCACATATTTTTAATGGCTTAGAAATTGTTGTAACAATATGTTTTATGTATAATGTTTGTTTTACGTTTAAATTCCATCAACATTTTTTGCGTCAAATGGTAGTTAAAATATTTCGGTAATGTTACGTTATTTGAGATTTATAATAGAGTGATTACCAAAATTCATCAGGCGAAATAGTTTACTAAAAAAGAATTGAAGGCATTTATTTTATTATCATTATTATTTACATTATGGCTAATTCTATCAGTGCAACTAATTCTCATTACGAAGTTATATATTATCTAAGCAAATTTCAATTTTAATTTCAAAATTTATTCCCCATATTACACATTCATTTTAAAAGTATATCACGCTTAATGTACTCGGTAATGAATGCAAAAACCTATTACATAATTCAAGCTTCAAATTGAAGTTCGATACTTGATTATATGAAATCACGATACTTGATGAAATCGTTGTCTCAAATTTCTACTTATGTTCTTTTTTATGGAATTAATATACAAAGGAATTACTTAGATCAAAAAGTGAGCACGAAAATTGATTTAAAAAAAATTTATACATACATTAATTAAATGATAAATTTATAAAAATTAACATATATTTCATAAAACAAACCTGCCAAGTATGAGCAAAACTCTTGCTAGGTGCTTAAGCACATTTAAATATATAATTTATATTAAATATTTAATTTAATTTTTATTACTGTGCTAAATTTACCGATTTTGAAAAAGAAACGGCGGTGACCGAGAAACTGACTGTCAGTGATTTTATAAGAGCTCTATTTTTTCCGTCGAAGGTAGAGAATCCTATAAAAGCAACAAACATTTTAATTGTTCTCCTTTAAGGGGTAAATTGAACGAAACGCAACATTGACGAACATATTCAACAAATTTTCACGAAAGTGTAATTTTAGAGATATTGATAACAGGATATTGATACAGATAACAGGTGGATGGAAAGTTTACAAATTGTCATGCACCTATTTTCATTGAAAATCTATTCATGATATTTCATTTAAATGAATAAATAGTAGATATATACATTTTGTGCTTAAGATGAGGGAGATACAGAAATGGTATATTTATTTGTTTTAATGTTATATATGTTTCTCGTTAAGGTTGTATTCACTTCCGACATTTTCTGCGATTGCAAAGTCATCGTTTTCTTTATTTTTTTTTGTTTATCTAAATTGCTTTAAAATTTTAATTGACTTGAGTAATATTTCGAAATAACTTGTTAATAAAATTTTCATATATTTTATTACATATGAGTACAAAATAAAAATTTGTTATATTTATCGATTTACAATATTTTAACGTCAATGCAAGTGTTAAATGTCATTCAGTATACCATATATCTTGTTTAATGTAGCAGTTCTAGCTATATATTTTATTCTTGGTTTATGAATTAAAGAACTAATTATGTATTTTCGTCAAAAAATTACGTATTTTACAATTTATTTTTAATCTCAGTATCGACAATTTATCTCCAGTATAAATTTTATTTCAAACTTTGCTTTAATCTTACAATAAAATTGAAACTCCTGTTCTTATTATTAACATAAAATTATTAAATGAAGCATCCAGATTGTACTCGTATCGTTGTCATCTCAATGGCTCAAAGTGGCAATAAAACTGCTGCAAAATTTGCAAAATTTCTTTTCGACAAACTGTTTTTATAGTAGAGTCCATAAATTTCTCCAGGCCAGACGTTTTCTTATCGCAGCCTTGTATTTCAAGTTAACTAATTATCTCATTCGGCCTGGGGTCAACTGTTTCACTATCGTTAACGAATTCTTGTTTCTTAGGTCTATCGATTAACTTATTAGATGTGAGATCATCCCGATTCTTTGATGGTGACCTTGGAGACTTACCAAATGTCAGAGATAACATTTTAAATGTGTTGGAGTACTTAATTTTGTTCTTCACACTAAATTTAATACATATCCTTTGATCCATTTTTTCTGTAGCAAAGAATCGCCAAGTAAAACAAAACACGTTTAAATTTTATATCTGAAGTCACCTTTTACGCAAATTTTTGCGTCACCTTTTTTGAACAGGCCTCGTATATTGGGTCTTGTTTAATTTCTGTAATATTGAATTTTTAAATATTAAAATTATACATCTGTTTATACCGTTAATGCACTTGATTAATGAATTTGTTCTTTATACTTAAATTTTTAAGTAAATATAATAATTTATATCTTCATTTTTTTTCGCATTCCCTTTCATATTTCACTGGATATATTATGTTTTAATAATTTAAGTGTTTTGTGTACAGTTTTACATTTTTGCTTCTATTATGGGTTTTTACATTTATTGGTTTCTAATTTCTGATTTTGTACTTGCGGATTTAAACTTAATTCTGTTTCTTTTTTATCCCACTGGTCTCAGTATTATTTATTATATCGAAATTCAATTTATTTAATGAACACTTTTCACAACCAAACAACGTTGTAACGCTATTGTTATACGTGTTTATTTACGTAATAATAATTTAACTTAATTCATGTGCTCTTTTAGTTAATTTCTTCGTATCCTACAACGGTGAGGTAGTACGGTGATGTGGATTTTATCCTAATATAATTGAAATATAATTCTGATAATTTTTAATATTATAATATATATGGATATTATCTTATAATATTTTCATTATATATGGATATTTTCTGAGATATTGTGACAATAGTTAATATCTTAGTCAACGCAATTGTAGTTGCAACTGAAGTCTGTCCTAATTCTATGACAAACTGTCATTTAGAAAATTTATAAATTCCACAAAATTTGTAATTTTTTAAAAATAACGCTCTCTCAATTAGCTATTTTATTATCGGTCGACAAGGAGTAAATATTGCCTTTAACACTTTGTTTGTAGGTTGGGGTATATCACAAACCACCATTTAGAAAATCTATGCTTTCCACAAAATTCAGAACTGTTTTAAAGGACGTTATCTCAATTTGCCATTTTATCGTTGGTTGGCAAGGAGTATATGTATATATATATATATATATATATATATATATATATATATATATATATATATATATATATATATATATATATATATATATATATATATATATATATATATATATATATATATATTACCTTTAACTTTCTTTTGTAGGTTGGGGCCTATGATAAATCGTCATTTAGAAAACCTATGCATTCCACAAAATTAATTTTTTTCAATAACGCTACCTCGATTTGAAATTATATCATTGGTTGACAAGGATATATTTCATTTAACACTTCTTTTGTAGGTTATATTTTGTGAATTTGCGAAATTTAGAGACAATTTGTAAACCTTTTTAAGTTTTATTGGTTCTCATACCCCAACTTATAAGATGTCTCCCGTGACTTTTATATTTCCTAGTTCTTAATTTTATATATTTATTATTTTTTTAATACAATGTATTTTGATAAATTTATATAATAATTCCTGATTACTATTTTCGTTCAACCGACTTTTCAAGTCTGAAGTGGGGTTGTATTTTCTCTGTTATATTTTTCTGATAACTTTCAGATACATAGATAAATAGTCACACTCTATGATGGATATTGGGGCGTTTGTAAAATTATTTGTTTATTTTACGATTACCTTTTTTATACTATTGTCAAAATAAGACATCAGTAGTCTTATTTTCCGTAGTTAATTTATTATTTAACCAGTCTAATTTAATTTTTAATTAATTCATTATGTCAATCAAAATTATGCAAAAAATATCTGTCAAGCACTTTATGGTACACATAAACTGCGGAACGAATAGCCGTATTTTTAGGTTTTTTTATTGCGTTGATTAATTTCAAGTTGATCCACGTATTCCCGAGAAAACTGGTCTTGACCGACAGACAGACCGACGGTCAACGAAGTGATGCTATAAAGGTTCCCTCATTTCCTTTTGAGGTACATAATCCTAATTAAATAAGTGTAATTTCACATTTGTTTCATTATAACCAAATAGTTTCATTATTGAATTGTAACAATAAATTCGTTATTTTATTAGTATTTATACATTTTAACAATTTTACGTCGAATAATGGTTACACATGTATGTTATTATCCATTTCTTAATTATTGGATATATAATGCACCAAAGTTTGGATGACTGGCACATCCGCAGTTTATACAAACTTGCAGTAATTTTTAATTTTAATAGAAAATTTATTGCAGCACCTTGTATAAAACAAATGAAATCTGCTACATTAAAAATATGACAAGTATTTCTCTAATATTAAAATCATTTTGAACGTCATTAGTTTTTAAGGTCGTTACTTTTGTAAAGTGCTCTTTTGGTAGAAAAAACCTACATTTACGTTTCAATTTTTGGAAAAAAAACGTCTCGAAAATTTATCTTCTTTGGAGTTGTGTAAAGTGTTAAAGAAGAAAAAATATTTAAAAATACTGAATGTACTAAAAAGAAGAAAAATTAAAAGATGAGCGGTGTTAAAAGAAAGAACACTTTTGTTATTTACTTTGCAGGAAATTCGGTTTATGTGATCAGATCTTATGAAAAATTAAATCAATTAATGTTTATATTTAACAAATAGCAAAATATAATATTCATTCATAAATTATGGCTTTTGTATTTATTGGTCGTTTTTTTCCATAGCAATTAATTTTCATGTTTACTATTTTATTTGAATACATGACTTTATATTAGACTAAAAATATTTGCCATATTATGCCAACAAGTAAACTATCGCAAAATAGTTATAATTTTCCAACTTGATTAATAAACGCAATTTCAGAATTGTTGTATAGTGTTAATGAATCGTACATAATGGTACGCACACACACACACACACACGCACACACACACATATATATATATATATATATATATATATATATATATATATATATATATATATCTAAGGCAAAATGGGCAGGCTTTATTGACTGTAATGGAATTTGTATTCTTTAGTTTTATTTTCTTTCTTTTCTATTGAAGTGTTAAGATATTTTAATAGAAAATAATCAAAATAAAACTAAAGACTAAACACACAATATTGCAGAATCCAGCAAAGTAATGTTTTATTGATAGGCGGTAAGAAAAGTTTTCTGATCGCGGCACAGCTTTTTACACCAACACCACTGGCACGCTTTTCTACAGTCATTATATACTTGCGTGAGATTATAAATAAATTTGTTGACACTAAGAGTTTTCTATTTATTTTGCTGTCGATGGTAACATGGTTAATTTATTGAAGTCATAAAGCTCGGGCAATCTTTTCGAAAACATAACTACTTGTATATTATTATTATTTATTGGCAATACATAACTACTTGTATATTTTCATTACTTCAACTTTATTGCTACTGCCATTTCATAATTTATTAAACTACCTTTGATACTCTGCTCTGACATTGAGTTAGTATGATGCTGTACTTCCTTAATTTTTTATTTGATTTTTGCTATTTTGAAAATGTTATATAAATTACATTGTATGATACAAACGGCTAATTGTAAAAGCAATAAAATTCAACCAATAACACAGAATATTATTGCATATAAATATTGTCATTTTAGTTTGGCAACAAAATTAATATGTGATTGAGATACCCTCTACCGTGTTATATGTGTACTCGTAAAATATATAACTTTGTCGCTCGTTTCTTTCAACCGTGGTTTTATTCTTAGGTTAAGGGCCCAGTCCCGATTGAGTAAATAGCAAAAG
Source organism: Druceiella hillmani (assembly GCA_039881145.1). Lineage (NCBI taxonomy): Eukaryota > Metazoa > Arthropoda > Insecta > Lepidoptera > Hepialidae > Druceiella > Druceiella hillmani. The sequence goes on from JAYKKI010000005.1 coordinate 24,816,021, forward strand.
TTACTATTTTTTGTGTAACAATAATAGCAATAGAGTTCATTGATAACCAGTGTTTCAAAATTAAAAGGAGGTGAAAATTATAAAGATTGGAGTTAAGGCACACAACGTTTTGGTGTTGGTAGACGTGGCGGCTAATATTTAAGATCAACTAGAGGAAACGGCTTCTGTGGCAAATAAAAGAGAACGACGCTAAAGCTAAAATAAAACTGATATTAACCGTTGATCCTTTGATTTATGTTCACGTCAAACAGGCAATCACAACATACGATCTGTGGACAAAACTGAAAGATATGTTTGATGACTTAGGCTATACAAGGAAGATCAGTTTGCTAAGAAATCTCATCAACGTTCAATTAGAAAACTGTGAGTTGATTATAGAAACGGGTCAGCAACTTAAGGATACAGGATTCCAGTTAAATGATGAGTGGATTGGAGCATTAATGTTAGCAGAATTATCTAAAAAGTATGTACCTATGATTGTGGCTATAGAGCATTCGGGAATTGAAGTTAGTGCAGACATCATTAGAACTAAGTCGATGGACATATATGCGGATGTTGGTACTACATCCAGTTCCGGTAGTGCATTTATAGTAAAAGGAACGCATTGATTCCGGAATGCCAATCACAAAAGCTGTCATTGGCAAAGGCCGTTAATATCTAAAACAGGAAAAAGGGTTATTAAATGTTATAGATATAAACGAATAGGTTAATTAAAATAAACATTATAAAAACCAGTGTCCGCAATTAAAAAACACCAATGGAATACAAACCAAAGCTTTCAAATTTTTTTTTAATTATTTTTTTTTCTGAGTAACTTCAATCAAGATAGATGACATCAATAGCGGAGCAAATAAATACATGACGGCAAATAAAATTAACCTCATAAACTCGTCGCATCAACTTGAAATGAGAGAAATTATCATTGTAAACCAGACAAAAGTTTCAGTGCTATGTTTTGACTATGTAAAAATCGTTACGGTTGTGAACGGTATGGAATACGACTTCATAGTTATCAGTCACAAACTTGCATTCCGTGAGAATAGCAAAAATGTGATCTTCAAAAAAGATGTTTTCTTTATTTATGATAAAGAGAATGAACTCATTGGCCAGGCAGAATTAGTTGATGGTGTATATAAGTTAAATACTTTGCCGACAGAACAGACATTAGAAATAACTATAATAACATCGTGTGAGACTCGGCGCAGACACCTAAACATTAGGAGCCTAAATAAAATGAAGAATGGAGCTATAGAAAGTATTTTATAGACAGAAATGGCAAATATAGATAAATAATCGTGCACCCTTTGTTGTAAAGGCAAACAATCAAGACTTCCATTTCAGCAAAGTTCATCCAAGACAGTGGATTTGCTGGAATTGATTCATGTAGATATGGGAGGTCTTATGGAGAATCTTTTGATTGGAGGATCTAAGTACTATGTTTTGTTTGTGGATGGCTACAGTAAGATGGCATTTGTGTGTTTTATAGATTTAGAGAAGACTACGAGAGAAGTATTTAAGTATTTTCAAGGGCTTCAGTGCATGGTTGAAAAACAGAAAAACGAAAGGTGAAAATTCTAAAGACAGATAATGGTGGCAAATTCTGTTGTATAGAATTTGAGAAATACATGAAGAAGTAAGGGATAGTTCACTAGATAACTAATGCTTACATACCAGAAAAGAACGGTCCATGCGAGAAGACGAATAGGTCTGTAATGTAAAAGGCCATATGTTTGATCTTCAATGCGGGTTTAGAGAAGAAATTCTGGGCAAAAGCAATGAATATTTCGGTATATTTGAGAAAAAGGTCTGTTGTTGCTGGACCGAACAACATGACTCTATATGAAATCTGGACAGGAGAGAAACCCATCTTAAATAATCTGCGTATATTTGGAAGTAGGGTCATGGTACGTTCGAAATTGAACAAAAAAGCTAAAAAGTTTTTTTTGAGTCGGCTATGTAGAGTATACAGGGTATATAACTCAACTACCAATGCCATGACAACCAGCAGAAATATTGTGATCAAACACCTGTCAATTGCATGTCTTCAACAGAAGGCAATAGGTCGGAAGAAGATAGTTCAATCTCAGAAGAAGAAAATTAAAAAGATGAAACCTATATCCCGAGTTCAGAAACTTCTTCGATGAGTACCTCAAATAATAGCCTAATCGACACAACTTCAGATCAGAAGATTACTCAAGCTAATTTAAATGAATAGGAAACTCCAAAAAAAAACGTTCAAGGAGAGCACCTAATCCATATGACTTTAGTAACTTACATATTGAAGAATGTGAAAAATACAATGAGATTGAGATCACGCTTGATGAATCTTTAAATGGACTAGAAAGTATGTTTTGGAGAGCAAGCCTGAAGGAAGAATCGGAAACTTGGATTGAAGAAATGGTTTCACTTAGCGAAAATGATGCTTTGAAACTTCACAATTAATGAATAATGAATTTCTACAAAATTAACGCCAAATATATTCAGTTTTGAAACTTGTTGATCTACCACAAGACAGTCCAGGGATCAAATGTAAGTGGGTTTTCAAGAAGAAATATGACAGTAGTAACAAAGTGCGTTATTGGAAAAGATTAGTAGCAAAAGGTTTCTTGCAGAAAGCTGGTGTAGACTTTCAAGAAACTTTTCGTCTGTGCTTAGATATTCTACCTTAAGGTTAATATTTACTTTAACAGAAAGTTAAGCTTTATATAGATACTATATTTACTTTAACAGAAAGAAAGAAAGTATCTAAGCAAGATATACGTCATTTTTTTGAACGGTTTTTTTACATAAAACAGTATATATAAAGAAACCTATCACTTTTGAGCGTAATGATGGTGATCATATAGAGCTAAAACTGAAACGAGCAGTAAACGGTCTTAAACAATCTTCCAGAGCTTGGTATCAGAGAGTCAATGATCATTTAATTCAATCGGGTCATAAAAAAACCAGTATCATACTTGTTTATTCACAAAGTTTAAAGATAATGTGAAGGTAATTACAGCAGTATTTATTGACGATATTTTTTCTAATTATGCGAAAGGTACTGATCACTTAATTGAAAAGTTAAGCTGTAAATTTAAAATAAACAATTTAGGTCAAATACGATAGTGTCTAGGTTTAAGAGTTAAAATAATTAAAAATATGATAAGTACTGATCAGGAAAAATATGTACCTATTCTATTAAGAAGATTAAATATGTCACACGGTAACCTGCAGAAACTCCTTTGGAGTCAAATTTAAAATTAGAAAAAACTCAGAGTATTTGAAGTAAGTATCCTAATAACTTATTGGTGGATTGATGTATTTGACAGTTCTAATCAGACCTGATATTGCATTCAGTGTTAGTTATTTTAGTCAATGTAATAACTCTTATAATGAGACTCAGTGAAAGTACACAGAGAGTGTTCAGATACTCAAAAAATTATGGTCTTGTTTTTTGTAAAACTTCTATATTGTAAATTTTGTATTACTTCTATATTGTAAATTTTGTAGATGCAAGCCGAGGTTCGGACATTGTGGACAGGAGATCATATTCGGGTTTCTGTTTTACATGCTCAAATACTGTAATTTCTTTTGAATGCAGAAAGCAAAGAAATATAGCCTTATCCAGCATAGAAACTGAGTATATATTGATCTAAAGCCAATAAAGAGGTAATTTATTCAAAGAATTTACAATTTGAAATCCTTGGAAAATTGAATCCTATTGTTTTGCTTAAAAAAGTTCAAAAATTGGCTTGGAATCCTATTTTCTATAACAGATCAAAACATATAGAGATATAAGGTACCATTTTATTAGACAAGCTGTAATGATTTTTTTCTCTAAAATTGTTTATCTGGAAATAGCTAAAATGCCAGTAGATATTTGGACCGAAAGTTTAAGTTCTGTTAAACATCATTATTTTATGAAAAAGTTTGGCATTTTACCTGTCAAATAGTTACACGTTTATTTGGATTTTGTTAAGGCGAGGTATTGTTTTAAATTTGTAACAAAATTAATATAAATTGAGACGCCCTTTACCGTGTAATATGTGTACTCGTAAAATATATATCTTTGTCGTTCGTTTTTATCAACCGTGTTTTATTATTAAAAATGAGTCTTTAAGTAGCACTATTTAGGGATTTGTTTGCTGGTGATTAAAGTTTGAATTAACAAATTTGTATATTTATAGATATCTAAACTTTAGGGTTGTAGTACTTTCTTTGCTTTATCTTCTGCAATAGAGATGTCAAAAATAAGTCTAATGAAACAGTTATCTGATCTATCATATCATTTTAAATATTGAATATATTTGGCGTTAATTTTGTAGAAATTCATTATCCACAATTAAATGAAACTACTTGACGTAGTATTATTTGCTACTTTTCTTTTATTACTTTTTTTAGTTTCTTTATCACGACCTAGGTTTCGTTGTATTACAACATCTTCAGTGGGATATATCTTTGCTTTTTATTTCGTGACACATAATTTTCGAAAAAGCTGCTTTCTGACATATAAAGTACTCTGACATTGTGCACTTTAAAATGTCAAAGAATTATATTTTAGGTAACTATTTTCTATGCTTTTCTTACTTCTTACCCTGTCTCATTAAATATATCCAAAAAATGCCTCGAAATATTATTCAAGTGTATTTTCTTCATTTACCTGCACTGCTTCCTCCATTATTTCATATATTTTATTTTAGTATAGCGTTTTTCTCTCTAAGGTCTTATTTGAGAAATAAAGAACTACACCTTATGGGCAGATGTTTATTAAAAACATCGCATACTATTACACAAAAATAAACAAGCAAGTCACAAAATAATTAAAAATTTCTTTTCGAAATTATTTTCGAAGTCATTTTTATTATATGTTGTGTTACTTTATAATCGATATTCAAAAATAATAGATATGAATTTAACTAGTTAAAGTCAAGTCAAAAAGTTATAAAACTAGGGAGTTATTGATAAATTATAACCATCAAACAGCTGTGCTATATACGAAATCAAAACAATAATTCAATCTGGAACGACAAGCGCTGTGCTTTCCAAGTTTACAAAAGATAATCGGTAAATGGTTGATTAAGTGATTGGTTCAAAATGAATTCTAAAAAAAGGAAAATTTATTAGAAAAATGTTAAAAATATGAGCCGGGTTTACATGAGTAAAATAACCTATTATAAGAAATCGATATAATTATGTAAACTAAATATGAAACTTTAATCGGTATTTTGTCAATAAACCATTTTTCGAATAGTGTAGACGATTTAACTTACGACTTTCCAAATATTTTTGATTTTGATTCACTAATATAAAGGCTAATTTTGCATAAATCCCTTTTTAATTTTTAAGAAATAATGAAAAAAAAACTGATGTTCTCAAGATTCAGATTTTAGGTGCACCGAATTTCTAGTTTCCTTAAAAGAAAATTGTTAAACTTTGCTGTTTTAAATCAAAAAGTATTTCATTCTTGGTAGATATATAAGTATAGTATCTTAAAATTGTTTGAGTATTACGTGTATTATGTTCGACAAAATTTTATGAAAGATTTATAGCCTACCTTCTATTCTTAAATATTTTCGACTGTCACATTCTGATGTGTTGACGGTTTGGCCTTTTAATCGATAATTAATTATATTATGTTAACAGAGAAAATTAGACGGCAAAGGGGAAAAGATATTTTTTTAATAACATACACGTCAATTTTATTAAAATTGTTATCAAAATTTCTTTGTTGATTTTTATCTGAAAGTATGTAAACAAACCATTCATTTAAAGCTAAATCTTTTCATTCTTGCTATTAGTTTACTGACAGCTAAAAAAGAATAAACTCTATATTTTTTTAGCAATTGTGATTCATTTTGTCTCATAATTTTTTCTTAAACAATTTAAAATTTTCGGATAAATATTTCATGATAAGTTTTACTATATCGATATTTTTTATAATTGTTACCTCTATTAAATATTATTTTATACATCTTTATTTAAATTATTGTTTCTTTTTTCATTTATTTCTATCAGTTAGATTTTATGTACTTAAATATATTCCATTTATCTCTTCGCTTTCGAATTTACTTGATTAAAGGTTAATAAATATATTCATATTAAATCCTCTACATGAAAACAAAATTGGTAAACTGCAAGCTATACTTGCATATTTGGTGTGCCTTGCCATCAGTGTCCCACTTAAATTACGTATCACATTATGTATGTGTGGACCTGAGCAAGAAGTGTTTCACTTAACCCAAATGAAATAAATTCAAAAACTTATTCAAAACATTTTGAAAAATACTTTTTGGGAAATTTTTTTTCTCTAAACTAATGCTTCATTTTAGTCATTAATATGAAGAAATAAACTCATATTATTTAAAGCAATTATTTGGGCTATATTTTTTTTCAATCCTGAAAATTTTGATAAAATTTACATTTAAAGTTCTTGATTTTCGATAGAAATTTTTAAATGGTTTTTCCCGAAAAATGTTTAAACAGATTCACAAAAAAATATACATATGTATATATATATATATATATATATATATATATATATATATATACATATACACACATATATATATATATATACATATATATATATATATATATATATATATATATATATATATATATATATATATATATATGTATTTATATTTACCTTCTTGAATGACATTTCTAGAATTAATCATTGCAGAACTTTTTATACTACACGCCAATAATTAGGCGACCATACTAATATATTCGTGGTAAATTAATTTTTTTTGTCGAAAAGTTTCCTAGAAAATCGCTTGTGACAGACAGATGGAAACCGAAGTGATTTTATAAGTGTTTCATTTTGCAAATTTTGCAACGGAAGTTTGACAAGAACGTACCCTACGTATAAAATATTCCCAATTGTCAGTATGCGGTGCCTAAATGCATCAATATGCTCTTTGAGTTATTCTCAAGAGGATAATTCAAGATGAGTGCGCTAGCACTAAGAGAGCTAGCGAAGTTAATCTGATCTTAATTCAAATCCACAAAAGGTTTAAGTGCTCCGCAGTCTACCGCCAACTAGAAAATAAATGAAAAACTGTTATTTTATATTACTTTCAAATTACTTATTTTCAAACTTCATAACTGATAAAAAATTAAAGTGCTTTTAAGACATATGCAAGACTAATTTATACGTCTATATACTTCTGCATAAATAGCACTTCTATACCTCAAAATTCTATAAACCTGGTAACAAACTTAAAGTTAACATCAAAATCAATAATAAATCAATTCAAACTAATTAGATACAACTAGACAATTGTATGATCCCGTACCGTAAAAGGAAAAAAACGGAATCTATAACTTTACTACTGTGTCCGTCCCACTGTTCCTCTGTCACAGCTGTTTTTCTTATAACGTTTGATATGGAAACTTGAAATTGTCATGTCGATAAATTATTTTATCAGGTGTATGTGTATATATATATATAAATATATATATATATATAAATATATATATATATATATATAATATATATATATATATATATATATATATATATATATATATATATATATATATATATATACATATATATATATATATATTTAAAAGGTTAATACTTTAAAATATTTGTTGAAAATTAGAGTATGAAAATAAAGTCAGAATTTAATGTATAATAAATCAAGAAATATTGCTGAAAATGACCACGCCGATTTCTCAGGCACAGTACCAAAGAATATTATGTAGAATTAAAGATTCAAAAATATATAAACAACTAGAATTTTTTAATATATCGTGTGGAGAATTGTCTGAAAAAGTCATAAACATTCCAAAGTATTTTGTAAAGAATTTTATGTAAGGTTATTCCAAAGATATTGTGCCCCAGAACTTGCCCTCTCCGTTTCCGAAAGTGGTGAATACAAAATTACGAAAAAACGTTTCACATGAGATTTACTTAGTTTACCGGAAAATTATAGAAACGATTTTAATTCTCATAGTTTTTGAGTTACGCCTGTGAAAGATATACTAACCAATATATTTACATGGTGATCAGTAATGTTAATATTTATAAATAGTTAGAAAAAAGATTATGTACATTCAAATGTTTGTATATGTGTATCGAATCCTTGTACTGCGAGTTCCATTTGTACTTTAAAATATCAAAATCACAAAAATAAAATAATTTAAGTAACATTAAATTTCATATAAACGTGGGGTTATTAAAATCGTAATAATTAAACTCGTTCCCTACATTATTATGTAGAACAAAATGCCCCATTATCACAAAGAAAATATTTTTTAATTAACATTCCCACTAATATAATAATTATAGGATAACGACGATAATGTAACATTCATGAAAATGTAACAATTACGAACAATATAAAAATTATGACAATTTATAATTTGCAGTGGCATTATAGTTGAGTTGAATTACCGAATGCAGACTTTACGCCATTTCTTTCTTTATTACAATACTCCGTAATGTTTTCTGTCTACGATGTTATATTTCATTTACACTAGCCACAATAAGATTTGTATATATAATTAACTGAAACCAGTTATTCTTCGAACGAGTGAATTAGTATATAACCGATTAATTTAATTATATAAAAACATTAAATTATATATTTTTTTAGAAATCATGAAATAATATTCAATTTGAAAGTGTGAATAATTGTTTAATCGGGTGAAATTTAACAATATGTCCCATGATTACTGAAACATTTTGTATTCATATTTAATACTATAAATTGTAATGTCAATTGCGTAAAAGTTACTAAACTGCTCGGAACTATAGAGAAGAGGATAATGAGAGTTAATTTCTTCAAACAAATTCCGCACTTATTAGAAATGGCGGAATTAATATCTTAATATCTTTTATATGTTATTACAATGTAATTTATCAATTCTTTAAGAGAATGGGCTCTAGTTATAATATTTTTCTGTCAATAATACTGTTAGTGGTTACTAAAATAAATAAAAAATAAGTGTATAAACTTTTCTGAGGTGTTATTTATTAGCCGTTACATGCCAGAATGTCCAATGAATTTTAATTGCGACCGAATTTGATTAAAAATACAACCAATATAAATAAGTAATTTGATAAAAAAATTGTTTACTTAAAGAAAGTAGCATGGACTCTATCTGACGGCATCTCATGGAAGATATTTCTTTACTCTTCCAGAGACTGTTTATTTTTTTTGGAATGACGGAAATTATATAAACAGCTTTTAAAGGAATAATAAATCAGATTTCTCAAAGCTCTGTCGCTTTTTTTTGGAAGCGGTGCGGAACTTTTACGTAAGTGATATATTAATACGCAAAAATTGGTAAAGATTCCCTTTTAAAGAGCTTTTACGTAATAAATAAAAAAATGTTTACCTTCATTTGGTAATCAGGATTCAATACACAAAATACGGTGCAATGTATGTGCGTATCTACCGATGCGAAAACGATATAGAAAAATCAGATATTATCGGAAAACCTATCACAACCCTCTCTTACGCCTGCAACCTTCTGCTCCTGTAAACGTTCTGTTTCCGTTTTACAGAGTTATTTTTACAGAGCTTATGACATTATTTATAATTGATACGTCCAATAGATTCCTTTGGAAGTTAAAATTATCGATTTTACTGCACTTTACCATTACTTTATCATTTAAATTCTTTTCGTCAAGTTACTTTAATAAAATTTACATGACAGTTATAAAGCAAATACATCATCCAGAGTAAGTTGCATGAATATGAACTGCTGAACTCGCACGCGCGTGCACGAAGAGGGATTGCTCTTGCTTGGAATGCTCTTAATTCATAAATTCCGTTTTATGTGAAAAGCGAGTGAAGCAACATGTAATGCATACGTAATGATGAGTTAAGTTGTATCCCAGCACATGACCTACCATGAATCAATATTGATTCCAAAGAATGAAAGAGAGAAATTTTTAAAAATTAAAAAGGCTTTTTACTGTTTATTCCAGGTATAAAATCTGATAGAACTACTGTTCTGTTCTTATACTGCAATGGACAAATAACTTAATACTTTGGGCTAGAAGTGGAAATATTTCATTTAGTTACCAATGAGCTAATTCTGATTAACTGAGATGAAGATTTCAGGTTGCCAACTTAATATGAGAATTAAAATAATTCATGTCTTACAATGAAGACAAATAAGTATAATTAAAAAAAAGAACAAATAAGTATTATTAATCATCATCAAATAATTTTGGCCTACCAAATTTTTTTAATAATGTTTGTAATTATTTTCAGAGGTATTTCAGGTGCAATATAATCTTATTTTCTTTAAAATATTTTTTTTCTTTTTACTTGCCTAAGATAACATGAAAACAAACTGGTGACTTATACATCAATAAATAGTTAAAACTAATTTCTTTTTTCGTCGAATCTATTATTGGCCCATTATTAATAATTCCACATTTCATCTTTTTTTGTAAAAACTTCCGGATTAAGAAGTCTTGTGCCTAGATAAGCCACTTACCAAGAATTTTAAAATAATGAATGTAAGCCTAATTCTAGAGCTGACTAAATATGAAATTATGACATAATTATATTAATGCATGCAGAACAATTGCTAATTTTCCCTATGCGTTTAGTGGATAAATAAAAGTTTGTGTTTAAATAAAGTTTTACTGGAATAAATGTACGTATGTACTTATTACTTCTTTTTGTTCTGTTTTGTCACTGTGCTGAGAAATATCCTATGAAACTGTCCATATGATCTGCAATTTATATTTTTACGAGGTAGCAACTTTCAATAATGTGATGGTTGGAGACTTAGCAACAAAAAAAATGACATTCGTTTTATCCGCTTGAATCCGAGTCAATATCGTGATCAAAAGTGAATATAAACCACACGTGAATGGACACATGGACTCGGCTTCAAAGCATGTCGGGCATGTACTATTATTAAATGTTAATGACTTATAATACATTGCTCGTGTAATGCGAACAATTGGAAAAAGATGCTTTCTAATTCTAGTCTGAAAAGAACTACTCGTAAAATTAGGACTACAGGGACAGCAAAAGGCTTTCACAGATAGTTTCAAACTTTTGGCAGCTGGTGCACGTCAAACGATTAAGCGATTTTTCGTTGTACGTCATCTACTGACTAACAGCTATATTGACGTCGATTTTTCTTGTTCCTACACATTCTTTTGAAATAAATGTATATATCGTCTCGAACTCTCTACTTCATTTAAAGCTCATATCATAGGAGTATAAAACATTTTTTTAAGTGTTATTATTATGTTGTTTTCATAAATCAATTGATTATTAGGAGAAATACAAAAATATTTTTTTCATAATTTCAAATTGCGTATTTCAAAACTTATTCTAAAAAAACACGCCCAGACCACATCTTATTTCCAAAACTATAGAAATCAAAATCATGGGAAAAATTTGTTAAAATCTGACTAGAAAATTACAGAAAAAGTATATATATTACCCAAGATTTTAATTTTTCTTAAAAATGCACTAAGTTTTCACGTCAGTGAAAAATATAGGAGGCAATACAATTAAGTTATAAAAAATTTATATCTGTAAATAGTTTAACGGAAATACTATTTACACTTAAACGCTTATAAGTGCTTAAATGTGTACGGAACTCTACGAGAGTTCCGAGAGGGAAGTCGGATAGTTTCTATTTATTCTTTGACGGTAGTATTTTAATTGAAAGCACTTTACTACTTACTACTTTGAGCGAAGATTTTAATATAATAACATTTTTGCTTGAGGGTTTAACGAGACATAATTCATGAAATCGATGATAATTATAAAGAGACCTTTAATGATGGGAGTTAATATTTTTTTAAATACATAAAATGGCTATTAGTTTGGAAACTAAACGTTTAAATAGTGCCTCATATTATATTTGATCGCGTCTTATTGGCGGTAAATGAAAAATTTAATTGTAATATTTCCTTAATCATTCTTTAAAAAACAGCAAAAAATACGGATTCTTTCGGGAAGGTGATTGTTTGCTTGTATCCATGTTTCTCATTTTTGTACATTTTTATCTCTTACATTTTCATAACTTAAGGCTCGTAAACATATCTACAAGCTTAAATACTATATATCGATATGAGTCATTAAGTATATCGATTAAATTATAATTTACTATCCATAATGTAAATAAATAACAAGAGATTTTTTGTATTAATGAAACAAATCATGACCTTCAACAAGACGAAAATTAATTGCGCTGAAACTCGTTTAAAAATTTAAAAAAATAAAATAATTTTTTGCATTACAACGTAATTACGACCGAATATAATGTTAAACTTATTTGTTTATACTGGCAGATATATTTTTGTAAGTATATTTTTTTCTTTTAGAATATTTTTTATGGTGTCTTTGAAATGAAACATACTTTGATTATTTGTTGAATTCGTCTGACCGTCGAAAAGCGCTAAGAAATATTTTTGAGAGAGTCAGGGATTATACTCATTTTACTACATATAAAGTGAGTGCCAAGGGCTATTACAGAGATAAAGAAAGTCCGATTGCTATAGAGAAGTCACCTAAAAAGAACAATTGAGACCAGAACTGTAAAGAAATTATACAGTCGAAGGGCAAGCAGCAGACACCTTTCTAGGCACCTTAGGCTCAGATGAGAAGATGTTGTAGCTGGGAAGAAGATGTTGTAGCAACTGTGACCTAAGCAGATGCATGAGGGGAAGCAAAAAGTAAGAGGCCGTTCACAATTGAAATACATATTGGAGAAAACCCGAATTCTGAATGGACTGTAGTAGAAAACCCGAATACTGAACGGAATAGTATAATTATAGCTAGGTTAACTTATGTTATTATTTACAAAAAAACAACATATTGTTTTGAAAAGGAATGCAAATATTATATATTTGTTATAAGACCTGTTTCTCTAACAATAATATAACAGCATTTGGGGAGCGTTTAATTAGTTGTTCGTATTGTTATTTTAAAACGACAACTTCGATCATAAAATATAAAAAATGCAACTCAAGTGCTCTTTAAACAGTCATGATTGACCAAACGATTTTTAGTACTTTTTTATTTGAGTACTTTAAGTTTGAAGGGTTTGTTTAAAATAACATGGTCACGTTCAGAGTGCAAAAATGTTTGTGAGACTGCATGGCTGTAATTCCCTCATGGTAGATCATATTATTTGTTAATAAGGGGCGTGTCTAATTTAATAACAATCGATGGAAAGATAAAAATACAAGGAAATATTTGAAATTTTTTTTGTCTTTTCTTTAGTCGCTGATGTATTTTAATGAAACAATATACCGTTCCTAAACAAAATTCAAACTGTATTTTAAGGTTTCCTCGAGACAAACAAATGAAGGATATTTTTTTAAATTTTATACGGATACTACAAATGCCGGATTCAAAATTATTTGTACTTTTATGAGAGAGGTTAGATGGAAAAGCTCAGGATTGTTATTCGTCATCAATGGAAAATATGTGAAACATAGTACAGAGCATCGGGTGTAATAAGTTCGCCAGAAACTATACAAAAACCCTTAGCCAAAATATTTAGGATTATTAAAAAGTGACAGAGTGCAAATGTGACTTTTTTTTGGCAACAACGGGGCTCGATCGTAGGTGGTAGTATTAAATTTATTATAATTTGCTGAAGATATATTGCTTTTTTGTCCTATGATAGTCCTTATTTTATTCATGGTTTTAGTTAATTTACGTAAGAATTAAACAAAAAACTATTCTTAGCGTTCCGTAGCCAAATGGCAAGAAGAGGACCCTTATAATTTCATCCTGTCCATCTGTCCGTATGTCACAGCCATTTTAGTCGGAGATTGCAGGCACTATATTGATAAAATTTGGATGGTAGTTGATTTCCATGAACCGCTATATAAATAAATAGTGGAATAAATAATAATACAATTTTAATAGGGTTACCACCATATATATATGTATATATATATATATATATATATATATATATATATATACATTTAATGGGCGCGCATATAGTCAAGCACGATAGTACATTAATATAAAGTCATTCATATAAGAAAGACTTATTTCATTTATCTTGTCTTTGGAAAATTAATTAAAAAATTGCCTTAAAAGGTTAAGAAACAAATTATAGTTAAGAAAAAAGAAATTATTATTCGTTTTTTTCTGCTTGATTTTTTAAAATTTAAATTAAAAATTTGCTTCTTAACAAAAAGTGATAAACCGTCCTGTTTGATAAAAACAGCAATAAGGCGCAGAAAGTTATTGGAATATTTTTGCTCTTTTACTGTTTGATATTGCCGGGAACTTTTTCCTTTTACCTGCTCTCATATTACGAATGGCATTTGAATTGATTTTTTCTGCTTGCCGATGTGTCCGACGCTAAAATTTTAAGGCTATCTTACCTTTTTCTGTCATCATACAATTTTGTTAGAATCTTTAGTGGAATGCTATTAGCAATATTCTCTGTAGGTATAAATGATTAAAAAGTGAAACAAAATAAACGTTAATTATGACATGAATTACATCTTCACCAAATAATTAAAATGACTGTCATTTTTAATGTTAGAAGTTAAAATATTGCATTACTCTCCGATTCTTCGCAGGCTGATTTGATAGTACCTTAATTATTATTATCATTCCCTTTAATGTAAATAGTGTAGTAAATTAAGTTTTATAAAATACTATCTAGAAGAAAAAAATGAAACCCATTTTCCAGTTATCTTATACTCTATGTGAACAACTCATAGTTCGAGGTGTAAAAAGTTCAGTGGCGCCATCTCATATCGCAAGCTATAACTACATAACGTGAAGCAAAACAAAACTCTGTAACAACGACATGAGAAACCTCATTGTGCAATAATCAATTATAAAGATGATAGATATTAAATATGCGACATAATATTTTAAATTTGACTTTGATAGGTAATGAATATGAACATTTATGCATTAAGCTGATTTTTTATTTATACTTATGTTTTAAATTTCGAAATTGTTAAATTTTCGGTTCCTTGATAAAGCAAGAAACACTCACAATTGTTCCGCGCTCGTCCATTTGTCCATTTAGTCGTCAGTCCGTCACAGCCCCACAGTTTCCGTAGTTTAAATGTAAGTTCATGATTTCTTTTAAATGAATGCTTCGTATGTAGATCTTAATTAATATGTGGCAAAAATCGAATGTATTTCCCTATAGATGTAAAATGGAAGCAACAAGACAATATTTCCGCTTATGCCGTAAAATGGTACATAGTTGGATAGGTCTTTAAAAATTAAATCCATTCACTATTTCCATTCACTATACCATTCACTAGGTTTCATTCCCTATTTTTATTTTTAACTTACGATCGTGAAATATTAAACTTTAGGTTGACGTCTTTCTGCCTCTAATTTTGCAGCCACGGATTCGAAAAATTTTGGATACAAGTGTTTTGTTCAAACTTTTATATAAAATTATTTCGGTATATACAAAATATGAACAAATTAAAGAGATATAGACGATCTCAGATACCATCTTTTTGTGGATATTGACATGTAATTGGCTAATTCTTTTAATTTTTTAATTTGCATTAGAATAAAACATATTGAAAATGTTATATAATTATCTATATTATTATACAAAATGCATAATATCGACATTTAAGTACGTTTACAATTTTATATGTATATCTGTTGAACGATAATTTTTTTCAGATTAATGAAACAAATATATCCCATAGCAGAATAAAAGTCGACTTCGTCAGAATTATATTTAACTAGCATCTAAAAAGTTCCAAACACAGCATTATCTGTGACAATCTTACAAAATTACTATGGGTGAAATGATAAAATGATGTTTATGATCAATCAGCGTACTTTGCATTTCACAGGTTTTTTTCTACTCTTCCATGTACGTAGAATATAAAACAAAATGTTAAAAGCTTTTTTATCACACTCCATTTTCTTCCGCTGTGGCCTACAGGACTTTTTTATATCTCATCAATAGTTCTTTTTTCGAATTATATATAGGTATATATAGGTACGGTAGTGGCATGTTACTAGGCTACTAGGTATGGTAGTGCATATATATATATATATATATATATATATATACATATATATATATATATATATGTATGTATATATATATATACATATACAATTTGGTTTCATTCATTTCACTACTTACCTGTATATCACTCTACCAAGCACATAATTAAGCCGCGTGTAAGTCTAGTACCCAGTTAATGTCTCGTTTTCATTTCAATCAATTACAATGAAAGAGATTCGCTGATATAGACGTTTCACGTTATACTGTAGGTATCTCGATATGTGTCCTGACACAGCCTTACCCGTTTATTATATATATATATATATATATATATATATATATATATATATATATATGGTAGTTATATATTACTGGGCTGCTAAAAATGGTAGTGCATATAGATTTAGTAGTTACATATTACTCGGGTGCTAGGTATGGTAGTGTATATAGATATGGTAGTTATTTATTACTGGGCTACTAGTTATGATAGTGTGATTATCCATATGGACTTGAGACCTGGTGGAGCTGAAACTGTTGATTTTGATGTTGTGGAATGGTTCAATTTATTTGAATTCTTGGACCACTTCCCCACACCCTCTACTTATTTTATGTGAATTTTTTTAAATATATTGTGTATAGGAAGGACCTATCTTTTGTAACGAGTAAAAGGATACATCGAAAAAGTTCAATTGCTTTACTAGTTGAATAAAGCTAAGATACATAAAGTAAATGTGAAGCTGAAAATTGGATAAAAAGCGTAAAGTATTTATCATGAAAATCCAATTTTTTTCTCTAGAAATATTTAGAAAAATAATGAACCTTGCGAGCATACGTAACCGAACTGCTGAATTAATATCACATATCGAAATTACGCAACATAAATGTTATGTAATCTTTTCCTTTGTGGGTAATGTGATTTATTTGTGACTAAAAAGGACAAATAAAAGCGGTAATTGTTACACGATGCGTAGCGTGATCTACGATGGGTGTCTTAATTGTATTATTAAGAAAGGCCGAGTTGTGACTGTAAAAATAAAGCAATTCGGGAAAATAGACTGCTCCGTTATTCTTGTCGAGTATACTGAGATCGTTAACCAATTGTTTGAGTCGTGCCTGTTGCAAATGTTAGAAATAAGAAGTTCTACAAAAAAAAGAGACTGTAGTGTCAGACATTACCGCCGTTATTATGACGTAGACGTTGAATTTTATTTAAATTTTTGTTATTAATGCGTATCTGGTATATTTATTAACATTCTCTTTGGATTTAATGGTCTATACATTTTTTATGGTTATGGTTGTACTTTTATCTCACGTATCGTGATACTTTAATTAAATTAGGAAATTTTCAAAATCCATATCAGCATCCTCGTATCTTTTTGAGTTTTTGAGATACACACTTCGAGTTTAAGATAAGTTACAACACATGCAATCCTCGCTAAAAAACTTCCTCCTCTTAAAACAATACTCGGTCTACTCGGATTCCTTTATTGACACTAATTGAATCTGTTATACCTACACTTTGCGGAGTAGGTAGAATGAAAATTGTCACAAACTTTCATCCTCTTTGAAACGAGACTAAGAGGGCACCACTATATCTATTTTAGCCAACCTATTGTAGTTTTAAATGAAATTTGCAGAAGCTGTCACTTTTGGGCGCGACATTTAGGTACAATTGACTTTCCACATCAAGCACCGATTGCGAAATTATGAAGTTAAACACCGCGACAGTATCTTATTAATTTCTAGTTACTCCCAATGACTATGGACTTAAAATTTCTGTGCTATATCTAAGAATGAAACAACATTAATGTAGCATTTTTAGGCAGAGGAACGTGAAATATTAAACAAAGAAGCGAATTTACACTATACTCAGACCAGAAATATATCATAATTGTAGTTTGTCACGTTGTAGTTTTTCATATATAATGCAAGTATATTAAAAAAAAACGCATTGATAAATTAAAACATAAGGATAAAGTAAAGAAAAAATATTGGAGTATATTAATTAATATTCTCCATTCAATGTGTAAAAATATCGCATCTGAAGGCCGCTCTAAATACCAAGTTAAAGCACTGAATTATGTGAAAATGATTTTATTTCCACATAATAAAGAATTGGGGGACAGAATCGCAATATTAATAGCGATTATATACACACACATACAAGCATACGCGCACATGAACACGCGTACACACACACACAGAGACACGCACACATACACGCACACGCACACGCACACACACGCACGTATGCTCACGCACGCACGCACGCTTGCGCGTGGGCACGCATGCGCACGCACACGCACGCAAACGCACCGCGTGCATATATATATATATATATATATATATATATATATATATATATTATATAAATAAATGACAGTAGAGGGTTAAAAATGTCTTTCAAAGGTTTTAATCTCAGTTTTTGCGCAGATGCTGTTAAAAGTTCGTCCAGTTTTATCTACTTCGAGTTTGCGTGTAATATTTTGATGGATGATTTTTATGCTCATTGAAGTATCTGTCATCGGAAACCTAAAGCCGCTATGCGTTTATATCCATTTGTGTAACTTCGGAATTATTGGTGAGGGAAGATTAGGGAAAGAATTATTATGAAATAAACATTCTCATATTTCTGAAAAAATGACCCATATTTTACCAAAAATGGACAGATTTATAAAGTCAAATTACCTACAATATATAAACATTTCCTACCAGAGAAATTGCGAAGTGAATCGTAATTACAAATTTAATTGAAATAACAAAATTTAATAACGTTTGTGAAGTCTTGTAAAATAAATGCGACGAGTTCGTTATTTAGAAGAGACATAATACAGAAACGCGTTAGTTTATGTCGTTTATGAATATACGATGAAGCTTAGAATGTTCAATTACCAGCTGCCTGTCTCGGATTTATCCAGACAAAAATAAACCATGGGTGTATTTTATTTTAATCGCTTTTTTATATAATAATTTTCAGCGAATTGACAAACGGCCTTATTAACGTTTTCGTCATTTGTTTCGTGTTAAATTGAGAATTACTTATTCAAACTAATAAAATAAAAACGTTACGAAAAACGACCTTTAGTAATAGCTATATGCAGTCCTGATTTTTGTAGACATTATTGACATCCTTACTGTGCTTTTATATATTAATATGGTGTGGGTATAATCGTTCAGCTTATTTAAAAAACTGGTCTTAATAGCATCGTATGCATGATGATATTTTACACGGCTACAGGGAGTTTAAAAGGTATCATCATACTTTTAAAACTTCTGTAGGTGTCTACAATATCATCATACATCTTATATACGAGTACTTTAGATGATGTAAAATCATCACTCAGAAATACGTGTGCCCCACTTCTATTCTATTCAATTAGGTCATTAGTGCTTATGTCTCACGTGCACTTAGTACGTAGATACGTACTCTATATACATTCTAACGCTATTATTATAACGGTGGTGAAAGTTTCACGTTAATTGGATGAACTGTTTTTTTTTCAATCCAATTCAAAAACCCAATAAACAAATTTTTCCTGTCGATTAAATTAATTTCTTTACTTATTATAATATAAGTGGTTTTAGTTTTATGCTTTTAGTAATTAACCAACAAGTTTTTTTATATATATTCTACTGTTTACCTAGCCTTATAATACTGAGTCCAGAAAGTGGTACATAAATATGACCAAATTTGAAAAACCGGTTTTGCCCACATTTATTGTCCAAATTAATCAACAATACTAATATTATAAAGACATCTAAATATATTTATTGAAACTTTTAAAATTATTTTAACTGAAAAAAAATTGTGAACCGTCATGGAGCGCCAGGCAGATGTGAAACATTAAATTGTTTTGTTCACACCAAAATATTTTTAATTGAACAAAAAGCCAATTTTAAGGTAATTGTTCTAAACAAAAAATATGTTTTTAATTTTATTGTCTTATTTTTGTGAAATAATTTATCGCAGAAACACTTCTTAACAGTCTGTTGAAAATATATTTTTCATTTTATAATAGTTTCAGCTGACAAGACGCGAAGCCGGAAAGAGTCCACAAGATGCGAAGCTGGCCGATGGCACGTGGTGACGTGCTATCAGTACATTTTAACTTCAACCCAAACGCGCCGTTAGATGTTATACATCAGTGACGGATGTTTTGAAATAGTTTTAGTACCACACTGTAAGTTCCTTCGGAATATCTTTCCATGCTACGCATTATCTTTTTTTGTCATACTCATTGTAAATAACTTTAAAATGAAAGATTTTTGTTTTAAAAATGTATTTTTAAGTTCAAAATTTGTCACAGAAGATATACCAATAATTTAAATTTATAAAATATTTTTATTTTACTTCTAATTATTGTACTACCCCTAATTTTTTTCTTGAATCTTGTGGTAAGTTTTTTCACAGACATCAAAATTGTTTTTTTTATCAAGCTTTAAATGAAAGAGTTTTTGAACTACAGCTCTAATTATACAAAAAAATGGCGTTTTCTCCCTCTTCGATCATTTTGGTTTCTAATACTAGGATTTTATTATTTCTCGGGTCAGTAGTTATTGAGTTATCGATTTCAGGAAAACTGATGTTTTTTGTTACTATAATATTTATTTGCTGAAAAAATAATATTTCATATTGCTAGCTCAGGCAGTTTTTGCGAATCCATACAATATTATTGACACGGTTTTTCCCTTTTTAAGAAAGCTTTCCAAGATTTCTACTTAACTTAAAATATCGTTTTTATGTTGACAAAGGAGGACGTCATCTTTCGGAAAAATTGGAATATTAGAATGAATTAAACAATGAAAATGACCTAGGGATAACTTTAAATACACTATTTTCTAATTGAAAGTCATTTGAATTTACAATTTTGATTAGTATTTTTTCTTGGGTGGTTCCATTAAATAACCTAAGGAGCAAACCTAAGTACTTGCTTGAATTATGACGTTGATTTACTACATAAATTTTTAATGTTTTGGAATAAGTATAATCTCAATGCGTAATGTATTTCTTTTAAAATATTGCGCACGGAGGCAAACAACTTACTTAAAAAATGTAACGAATTAGTTAGGAACATTTTTATTCTTATTTCTTTATAACCAATGAAGTTAATTCAATATTATCGTCAGTACTTTAACCGAAAGTTTGTTGTAGATATTAAATAATAAATACAAAAGTAAGAATATTTATTACCCATTCAATATAGTTACAAGTAACCTAATTTTATTCTTCAGTTATTCTTCACCGAGAGCATTTAGAACTCTTCGGTATGTCAATTAAATTTGAAATATTTGAAATATTCTTAACTATTTTTATTGTCATGCCACAAGGTATATTTGTTTGTTTTTAAAAACGTTTATTAATACGATAATCTTTTTGCATGTTATTCTTTGTTGCCAATATTAAGGAACTGGCTAGTTTTATTTCCTTTTGTTATTGACATGATAGAATGACAATGGTATTCTCGTATCTATTCATCCGTATATAATGAGATTTAACAAAGATTTTCTTATTTGCTACATATTAGTGTTATATTATTGTTCATTGTCTAATTTATTTCCTTGTGTTTTAGATTGATATTGACATGATATAGAACATATATCAAATCATTTCATAATTGTGTTTATAATTATGTTTACATAGACAATATTAATATGAAATATGGTTTATAATATAAATGAATTGAATTATATTGAATGAAAATTTGTAAAAAATAGATTAACCGTTAAAAGGAAATTTAATTCCTAAATATATTTTTTTAAAGAAGGAAAAGGCGATTTAATAAAACTCTATTTATTTGGGAAGAAAAAAATGCACAGAAATATTTTCGAACTATTCAGTCTAGCCTTCGTTCAGTTAGACATTTGTTCAGGATTCAATAGGATAATCATCCTAAACGCAGTTCAAAATTATGTAGTCTTCTTAGAGGAAAAAGAAATGGCAAGAATTTTTAAAATTTTAATATTACCACCACAATTTTTAAACACAACCACCACAAGTATTTAATCGCATTGAAGTTTAATAGAAGAAGTTATACAGAAAGGTTCAGCATTGCTGTCCATCATCGAAGAAAGGGTTCTGAAATATATTACAAAGTAGCGGGTACAATATTTCAATAGACACTATACAAAAATCGCATTAAAGAAGTGTCCTAATGTAAAACGTCGAATTTTCGGCAAAAGGAAAGTTCATACATCTATTCTTTCGTTCGTCTATCAATCTATAAGAAGCTTCTAACTTCTAGAAGAAACAAGATATCAAATAGAAATTTGCATATAATATTTAAAGTTACTTAACATTGTGTTTCCGGGGGCGCCCCGGAAAAATAATTTAAGACATGAAAAGGGAACAAACATGTAAAGAGAAGTTAAAAAAATTATTTCTTTTCTGCATAAATATGTGGGATGTACACAATTAAATGAAACTATGCGATGTAGTATTATTTCTACTTTCTTTAAGTTCTTTGTAATACAACGAAACCTAGGTTTCGTTGTATTACAACATCTTCAGGTGGGCTATCGTAATACAACTATGTTGTAATACAACGAAAGCTAGGTCGTGGTAAAGAAATTAAAGAAAGTAGAAATAATACTACGTCAAGTAGTTTCATTTAATTGTAAATAATGAATTTCTACAAAATTAACGCCAAATATATTCAAAATGTGGGATGTAGTTAAAAAACCTCATTGCGTAGAGCACAAATTAGTTCTTTTAATTTTTTTTTTTAATTGATGGGTCATCTCAAAAATTACATTGGAAGCTGTAATTCGACTCTAATATTTCCCATATCCCATATTTAAGCAAATGACTCTTAAGGACGAAAGGAAAATGCAAAATTTTAAAAACGTTTAATTAAACAAAGTATTTTTGACCTATTCAAGTAATTTTTACATCCATGAAAGATATGCCAGGCTAAATATATATCAATGCATATCCTTTTGTTACATCCCATTTTAAATTGACATCTTATATTCTATATTAAATAAAATAAAATACTTGATTGTAATTACATGCGAAGTTAATCCATGTTTCTCTAAATTACAAATAGCTTTGCTTCAGTTTTTCCATGCCGACAATTTTAGCATGAAATACTTTTTATAATATAAATAAATTATCTTATTTTGAAAGTTTTAGAAAAACAGGTTAATTGTTATGAAAGAAACCATTTAATTCCTAAATATTTTATCTCTAAAACTTTTTACATCGAAAAATTTGCTTCATAAGAAAACTTGAAAGGCTGTATTGTCTGCGCGGAGGAAGCAACGAGGCGAAAAAGGTCATTCAATTAATTTCAATATTTTATTCTTTATTATTATTGGCTTACTATCTTCCATTACTTTCTGACTGAGGGTGGTGTTTTGATCTATTTTTTTTATATTTATCGAATATTCTTATAGCAGAATTTCATTGTAATACGTTTAACTATTATATTTTAATTTTGCTTAATTGTCTAACTAGGTATGATTAATGAAATTGTTGATACCTATAAACGACAGAGAAGAAATTGTTTCAATCTAGAAATTAATGATGTTTTGCGAACTGCTTACGCAAGATGGCTATTATTTCTAATGTATTTATTTAAATAATGCCTTTATTTTAGATTTGATTCATCTTTATTAGTAGTTAAAATTTAATTTAAAATGTGTATTTATAAATTATAAGGAATATGGGTTTGTTATAAAGCTCGTTGCTTTGCTTATAAATTTCCAGTATTTATATTTCATATTGTTAGCTACTTTAATGTTTGGTCAATTTTCATTATTCAAGGCGCATTAAAATATCAGCTGGTGAAATATATTGTAAAATATTATTATAAAAGTTATTAAATCAATTTATAAATATGATGAAAATCACTTTTGTTTAATTTTTTTAAAATTTTTTAACACAATAAGTCAAACCGGAATAAAAATAGATTGCGGTGAATAAAATTTAAAACATAAATTAGGAAAATTCAAAAAATGTCGCTGCCATTACAACATTACTTCTTCAAAATTACTTATCTTGAAATCATACACTATTAATCTTGATGAATGTGAAAAAAAATCCAATGTACAGAATAACGTTGAATTTGTTATGTTAATTCTTAGTCCCAAACCGCGCATGTTTCAAAAACCAGCTTTGCAAACATTATATGATACCCTCACACGGTTTTCGAAGATCTAATTTTTGTTAGTATCATGGCGTCTCACCTACGGTATTTCTTTTGTTAGTCTCATTTTATTATTTGAGTTACTTTATATAATTAGTGTTATTCAGTAGTAGAAGTAAGAATGTGGCCTAAATTAATGCAGGCGGGTATCCTAAAGAAATGGAACTAGTGATTCTTCAAGGAGATTATTCTGAAAACAAAATTCCCATGTTAATGCATTATTTACATTTTAAAGTTTATGGAAACTTCAAAGAATATTTCAAAGCTTACAAAATGTGACGAAATAATACTACAAGCTTTCTGTACATACTTAAGCAAATATAAATATTGAAAGATTTAAACCTCTATAGCGTTTTTAATAAATTATTTAAAAATATTAATTTTATTTTTCATTACATAAACTAGTACGTCTTTCACAGGTGTAATAATATATTATTATTCTCAAAAATACTTTGATTTTTTTTTCTTTCTTAATTATTTTGCTAGTTATAATTTATATTTGAGACTTGATAGAAAGGTATTTTATTGTTATATAATATCAGCAAACGATTCAAAAGAAATGTTGATCATTACAATATCTACATATATTAATAACCTTAGTCTTCGTTGAGACTATCTACAATTGCTCTTTTGAAAAGTAGAACCAGTTTTAAGCATATTTTTTTAAATTCTACGCTATGACATAATATAATAATCTATATTCCGACTGCAAGAATTTGTTGCAAAATATATATTACATCTAAATATCATTCTAAAATCTTGTATTTTTTTCATCTCAGCCATGTTTCCTTTTCTGTCTCTTCTATTTTACCATACTACTTTTCCTTTGTAACTTTGTAAGTGTCTGGTGAGATTTTATTACTTTATTCTCATAGCACCCTGAAATATTTTGTAGTCTTCTGCATCTTTTGGTCAATTCAGTCATCAATTCTATAAATGTATTTCCTACAAACCAAAAATCGTCCGTCTCACGATGAAAACAACATATATAAGTGCTCTTAAGCTAAAATTAAACTAATTTTTATAAATACAAGTTTTATGAACACATTAAAGAAGTTACTGCACTAATATTGCAAGAGTAGAGTGCGCTAAAACAAATATTTCTATTTTGTATTATGCGCAAAAAAGTCACGCCATATCCATTCACGACAATTTTCCTAAGCACATGCATAAAAAGAATCTCGGTAAATAATATATAATATACTCTTTCTTGTCTCCACACATATAAACCAGAAAGAGGTGGCCGTTGTATAAAATAGTCATACTCTGTAGTCAGGCACTGGACACTACATTTGATGTTCTGGTAACCTTCGCATTTTACCTCTACTTTTCTAATAATAAAAAAATAGAGGTAAAATGCGAAGGTTACCAGAACATCAAATGTATTTCCTGAAGTCTATTATAAACTTAACATACGTTGAAGGACAATAATTGCAGTATTACAAGTGTCTTGTTTAGAAAGATACCTTTGTAATAAAAAATTATGAAGTTTATAAAAAATACCTACACCGTTACCAAAAGCCATGTTCGTAAATATAACATGGTCGTGAAATGATTGCCTTTCTAGGTTTTAAAAAATTTGTTTTCAGAAAAAATAATTCAATTAACTAAAACATCAGGTTAATTGCATTTATTGAAACAACCTTCCTGTTTTTTGTGTGGAGTGTTTTTTATAGCGAATTTAAATTTTGTTTAAACTTGATAAGTATATTGACTTGGGCTCTTGATATAGTTAAGTTATTCATCTCACTTTGTTAAAATATACATCCATCTCAGTAAAATGCCTTTCGAGCTTTATAATATCCGTGAATACACGAGGTCATCATGGAATAGTATAATATATCATTATGAACTGTTAGTTCATTAAGCATGAAATAATACGATATCAAACTGAAAGTTTGGTTTGTTATATCTCAAGGAAGAAACAGTATAATCAATCAAATTATGCGCCTAAACTATCGACATAGTTTTGATATTTTATGGTAATTTGTTAAACAACCATCAGAAGAAATTTTTTTTGGAACTTTGCTTTCTTTGCTGTGGCGACATAAAGAGGAACATTTTATATTGGATTGGAATGTTTGATGAAAAGTGAATCGTTATTAACAATCACAAGCGTTCGGCACAATGGTTAGATAAATTGCCAAAATACACTTCAATATTGAATATTCGCTAAAAAAACTAAAAGCTTTTATTTGGCGGTTTAGCCCTGCTGTTATCCCTAACTACAATTTTACGAAATTTTATTAATCGATTAACGTGGATATCTATTTTAACCCAGAGATATTTTTCGTATACCATATATATTCTCATGCATATTTCGTATGTATTTTAAATTTTTTTTAAATCATTGTTAATATCGTTGTAGTAAAGTATAATACATAAATACTGCTGGGAATGTAAATTAAAAAAAAAAATTTAAAACTGTCAATAAATTTAAGCTTTTTAGACGCCGCCATTTTTGCGCGCCTTGGATGACGTCATAAGTTACACCTGGTGTTTGTTTAGTGTAGGAGTTCTCGTTACTTTAAACATATTTTCAGGTAATAGCCGTTTAAACCATGGAAGAAGCTTGAAGGCTAGTTTATAAGTATTGTATTTTGCCTAGGTGCAAAAATACCATTAGGGGTACACCCTATAAAGTGTTTTTTCTTATCCCACGAGATGCAAAGATACGAAAATAATGGTGCAAGATTATGAAAAAAGATAAAATACCTCATACAAGTCGCATGCTTTGATGTGAAGATCATTTTAACGTAAATATGTTTTATTCGAATAGTTAGGATGATTTAGTCAATCAATAGGGAGTTTTGTGTTTAATATCAATCACATAAGCTATAGGTAACTGTGTACATAAACTAGTTTACAAATATTTTATACTACTTTCGTTTTTTTGTTTTTTAAGTTAGGAAAAAAACTAAGGAAGTGCAAAAAGACTGTTAGTAGTCATGGTGAATGACAATGGTTTCATAGTGATCTTTGGTTGCAATTTTAAAGAAAAAAAGGCCTTATAATAAAAATATATTTACATCTAGAAGTAATAAGTAAAATTACTTAAAATTATGTTCTGAGGGTGTTCACAAACGTTGAAATGTAATCTGAAAACAAATTTTACATAAATACGTAGAAAGAGTTCTTTCAGTAGAGCACAAATAGTTTTTTATTTGCTTTTACAGAAAAATAATGATTTGGTGGACTATTTCAAAAAAAGTTGTTGTATCAGAAGCTTTAATTCTTATTTAATATTTCTCCTTCTCTATATTTAAGCAAATTATCCCCAAGAGAAAAATTAATTACACGAACTAGTAAAAAAATATTTATGAGATATTTAGGAAACTTATATTCTCGTGGAAGATATATTGGACAACATATTTTTTTGATATATATCCTTTTGTTTCAAGCTATCTTAAATCGATATCTTATGTTCCGTATTAAAACATTTGTTTTTTATGATTATGTTCGAACTTAATCTGTATCAATTTATATTTTAAATGGTTTCTTTACGTAAAACCTTTTGCTATGAAATACAGTTCATAAGGTAGATAAATTATCTTATCTTGAAATTTAAGGAAAAAGCGATTAATCGTTATGAAGGAAACAATTTTATTCCTAAATATTTTATGTCTCAAACTTTGCACGTCGATAAATCCCCTCCATAAGATAACTTGAAAAGCTGAATTATCTGTACTGGGAAAGTTGCAACGCGAGAAAGGTCATTCATATATCTTAATATTTTATTCATTAATATTATCTAAAGTTTGCTCTCTCCTCCATGGTTTTGAATTGCGGGTGGTGAAGGTGTCTCAGCGCCGAATTCAAACTTGACGAACGAGCGGTATATCGAATTGATTAACAATATTTTTGCACCGCAGCTACGACAGGAAGACGGTGATGAATCAGATGTGTGATTTTGGTAAGATTTACCCAATTAGAGCGCTATTTCCGGGAAAAGTCATAGGCCGGTTTGGAGATATAATTTGGCCACCCAGACTTAACCCCAGCTGACTTTTTTCTATGGAGTTATCTCAAAGTATGTGTTTTTGGTAGCCCTCTTATGGATTTGGAGCAGCTGAAGGCTAAAATAACAGAAGTCATCTCGGTCGACGTTCTGCGGCGCGTCATTGCAAATTCGCGCTTACAATTTAAGGAGTGCGCTAGCCGTGATGGGAGACATCTTGATGGTGTATTATTTCGTATGTAAAATCCGCATAAACGTACTTTAATTTACTGTAATTAAAGTATTATAAATACAATAATTGTTTTTTTATTATTATTGAAAATTTCAATTCCATGGTAAGACACCTGTTATTTTGATTGATTTTTTTGTATTTATTAAAGATTCTAATGGCCGAATTTCAATAATGCCATACTTTTGAATACCATGATTTATATTTGTTTAATATAACTTAATATATGACTAAATAAATTGTTGATACAGTTAAAGGACGTAAAAGAGATTGTTAACCTTCAGAGAGAGAAAATGGCTAGTGCATTATTTTTAGATTCGATTACTCTTTACTAGAAGCAAAAGATTAATTTAAAACGTGTATTTATGAGTAAAAAGAAATGCGAGTTGTTTCATAAGACGCATTATTTACATATAAATTTTCTGTTATTTACGTTTCTCAATGTTATAAACTTTTATAATAATCAAATATTCTTTATTTAAGTAGCATTAAAATCTTAATTGATAAAATGTAACAAACGTAATATTATATAAGTTATTACAGAAAATTAGAGATCGAATTAAAATACTACTTGTACACGGTTTTTTAATAAAGTTAAAAACGATTGTAGTGAACAGAGTTTAAAAATGAATGAGGAAAATTTGAAAATAGTACTGACCTTACAAGATTGCTTTTTTTGAAATAATTTAAGTTATGGGGTAGTTGCATATGGAAATAATAATGTAAAAATATATTTAATGTATGCAGACAATATGGAATGACGTTTACAGGGCTCACTTTGAGCACTTGAATTGTGATTATTTTGGAAACCATCTTTGCAAACACTCTAATGATAACTATGATTCTCAATTATTTAATTTTTTTTAGTTATATGGTGTCGTATATTTTATATTTAATTTCTTAATCTAATTTTAGATTTTATATAATTCACGTAATTAAAATCTCACACTGAAGAACGACTATGATTATTAAAGTTATAGTCTTTGTTCAGAAAATCTGAAAAAGAACCTTAATCTGAATATTTATATCTTGACGGCAAGGCTTCATCGTCGAAACGTAAATTGAAATGTCATCTCCGCAAGCTTTAATTTTTCGAATTTCATCCGTATTTTTTTTCTTTCTCTTCTATTTCAGATATTTTTTTCTTTTACTTCATTTATTTGTATTGTTTTCATTGCTCATTAAAACATTATTATTTTATCCTTTTAGCGCCTGCAATATTTTGTAATGTCCTGCGTATATTCATTAATGGAATAAGCAAACATAATTCCAAACTACACAATTTACGTTCAATTAACTAAAAACGGTTCATCCCGTAATGAAAACAGTATATACATATACCCTAAAGCTAAAGACATTACCAAGTTTTATAAACAAATTGTATTGAGTTTCCCCCATAATCCATGCAAAGTTACAAGAGATTCCACTTGAACACAAATATTTCTCTTCTATTTACAATGACACGTAAAAAAGTCAACTCCTATCCATATTCCTCTCTTCATATGTGTAAAATATAAGCAAGCGAATGCTGGATAAAAAAATCATATCCTCGCGTATTTTTCACTGAATGAAGTATTTTATATGGCACTGAACAAAGTATTTAAAAAAAGAGATACAAAGATAAAAGATTAGGTTAATATTAAATGTATTTCTTTAAGTCTAACAGAAATGTAACGTAAGCTAAAGGACAATAATACTGTCATTACAAATTCTATATACATAAACGTACCTTTATAATAAAACATTTATAATGTTCATCTTGGAAAGAAAATTACGAACGTCATTATTAAAAGCCATGCTTTTAAAAATATGGTCACCTTAAGGCAACAATTCCAATCGCTCACCTTATATGTAAATCAGATAAAGTGATTATCGAATGAAATAGTCACACAGCCTGAAGTATAGTGGC
This sequence comes from Druceiella hillmani, assembly GCA_039881145.1. Classification (NCBI taxonomy): domain Eukaryota; kingdom Metazoa; phylum Arthropoda; class Insecta; order Lepidoptera; family Hepialidae; genus Druceiella; species Druceiella hillmani. The sequence goes on from JAYKKI010000005.1 coordinate 24,846,215, forward strand.
ATATGAAGCTTCTGCGCAACCTAACATGAAAAATAAAAACCAAACGAAATGGTTTAATGGAAAGAGAACGTTACTTCAGAGGGTTTTCTGTGGGTTGTTATTGTAAACGTGACGTCAACAGATATTAAATCCTGATCGTATTTTATGTGTATCTGGTACGAGAATAGAAAGTTTTTTTTGAAATAGGCTACTCAGCTTCAGACATTAAAAAGCCGTATTGAAACGACATTTTGGTTACGATATTCTTCGTAATAACGATGTTGTCGTTTATTTCTTACCTTTGGCAGAAATATGAGAATCGTGCGTTTGTTACTAAATTAATTTAAAGCGAGATAAATTAATACCAGATTTTTTGTGAAATGTATTGATTTGTCTATGTTATCAATAAGTTCAGCAGCAGCATATAATTTTGAACTCACACTTCGTACCACTGCAGTCCTGGTTTAATTAATTCAAGCGTTGTTATTCTTGACCTACTATACTAAACGAATGTGTTAATTCATTGTATACTAACTAATATAATACTAAACGAATGTGTTGAGCAACATAGATTACCTTCCAGGTGTATTTTGGAAAAGAAACCTTTTTTTATCGGAAAAATCAAATTATCTGGCCGTCTACGATATAAAATTAAAGATTTAAATCAATTCATTAAAGATATTTAAAACGAAAATTCAGTTTAGGTATACAATTAGTAAATAAATTATGAAAAAACATGCATTGGAATTATATTAACTCGTAGTAAACATTAAATAAAATTTGTTTTCACAACAGCCAAACTATGACATTTTCTTATTTATTTTTCATTAATAACATTTGGCAAGAATAAATTTAGAGCATCACTCACAACGCTCAAATTAAATGATATGTCGATAAATTATTAATTAATAGTTCAATAAAGTTTTCTCAGGTTAACTATATTGTTGTTGCTTCTATCTCTTTGAATTTAAGTATTACTTTAAAGTATACTTGAATTCAGCGAGATGCTAAGATAAAGTAAACTGTTTCGAATTGATTATTTTACCGTTATCCTTATTTTAATTGGATTCACAGTAATTAATGGAAATATATTTTAAATGCACATGTAGTTACAGGTAAATAAGTTAATTTTGACATTTTTATACTATTCTTTATAATTTAGTTCAAATGAATTTCTTTCTCAATTTACTCAAGCGTTTCAACAAGTATGATTTCCAAAAGTATGCGTTTCAACAAGTATGCGTTTCAACAAATAGCGTCTCAACAAGATAAAAATTATCGATTTATATAAATCAATTCAAATAATTACTCAAGTTTCATTTCGAGAGTGGAAAATCTTGTAATCATTACTCGGTCTATATTGTCACACTGACAAGTACATTGGCAAGCAATCAGATTATTTACAGTTTTATAAATTAAAATCTAACAACTCGACGACGCCGTATTGAAAATTTCAATGATGATTCCGCTTCGCTGAAGGCTGATCTAATTTATTTTATGAAATTTAATATTAAATTCACTTAATATTTTGGTGCTCTAACGATTCCGATGAGTAAAAATGTTAATAAATTTTATTTAAAATTAAACTTATAATATATATAGGGTTCAGTATTTTCTTTTTCTTTATTTTCTTCATGTTTATCGATATAAGTCGACGAACTTCATATCCGACGTCTTCACATTTCCGTTAGAAATTGATATTTCTTTGGACTGAACATAGATTTCAGGAGAAAATTGTAGCGTATTCTTTTATTATTTCCAATTTCAATGAGTATATAACATTATTCATTCTAGGGACGGGAGACATATTTTCAATTTATTTAAACCATTGCTGGTTCATAATAAATTTGAAGGTTGCATGAAACCTAACAAAATGGTAGAAATCTGCACTAAAATTATAAAATGAAATGAAATATGAAAAAATATGTCGAGTAAACTTTAAAAAATCAGAAATATTCTGAATATTTTAAAAAGCTTTTCTCGTAATATTCATCTAAGTTAGAAGCATTCCTGCAAAATGGCTCGTTTACATCAGAAGTGCGCAAAAAGACTGCGGATAGTACTGAAAATTATGGCAATGATTCCCTCACGATATGTGGTTGTTTCTTAATTAAAGTTTCTTCTCCGGAATCACATACGAGCTAGGTTGTAAGACATATGTACGTGCGCTGTGTGTTGAGAAGAAATAATTTTATTGAAACAACGACAAAACATCATCTTATTAATAATATTTAAAAAATCAATTACTGCGTTAGATGAATAAAAAACAAGATAAATACAATTTTAAGATAACAAATAGTTAAAAAAAAGGTAAGGTTAGTCGAAATATGTAACCTGAAGTCTAGTATTCGATAGAAATGTTTAATAGAATAATAAACTTACGCGTTACGCGATATATTGAATGAAAGTTATTCATTTTTTCGCAGTTCAGGTGCACACTAATGTATTTTGTTTGTGATTTCAATAAAACGAAGACATAAAACGTCAACTATTACGCGATGTAGTGTTTTATATGAGTCATATATTTATCTAGGTTTATATATATATATATATATATATATATACATATATATATATATGCATATTTGAAGAGGCTGAGCTGAGAAAACGCTGACTTATTAGTTTATTCGATTCCTCTTTTTAGGAAATAATACTCGTATCGCACAATATTCAAAACTAAATAAAGGATGCACCGCGTTGCGGCGTATTACTTTAAATATTCAGCGCAATGTCAAGCACGCGTAAACTCTTGCTTTGAGGTTGAAATAGTATAATATCGAAATTAGGATGAGATATGAAAAAAATTACCGAGTACAATCGCCATACTTAAATACTTAGGATCCATAAAATTTATCTTTTTATACAAATTAAACAAAATCGTTACAGGGCGATTGGATATACTGGATATACGATGCAGTGGTGCTGGAATAATTGTCTGTTTACTGTGGTGGATTATTATAGGGAATTAACCCTAATAGCACATCAGACGAATTTCAGAATTTTCATTCTTTAGATTCCATGTAGTATACTATCTGTTTACAAAACAGAAAATACAACAGAGTACAGAGAGCAAAAATATTTCATGACCTTGGTAGGGGATGGTTACTTGTTTTGAGATATCTAGTGGCTATTAATATTCAAATTTATTAATATAAGTAAAATTTAGAAATAAGAATCTTTTAAAAACGACGGTAAAAATAATATAAAATAATGAAATTCTACTTTTGAAAAGAAGTATTAAGCATAATGTGGAAACTGCCTTGTAAACACGCGCGGTCGCATGTATGTTGAACAAATACGGCATGTTGACGTGGAGCAATATAGCTGGTATTTTGCTGTTGCAGCGTAGGTAAATTGTGATGATTGATACTTGTCAGGAAAATTTACGTTCATTGACTGAAATTATATAATTTGGAAACTTTGGAACATTTCAACAGCAGATTGGTCAAATTTCTCAAGTCATCGTATTATAAACTAATAATCGTTTTTCAGTTAATTTAAATACTAATTCTGGGTCCGGCAACAACATTTTAGATTTAATTTATTTTTAGGTACATACATACGTAAGTAACTATCGATGCATGCTTTTAAAGGCTTATAAAATCTGAAGGTTTTTCATTGGATATTGCTCAGAGATCCATAGATAGTTTCTATATATTCCTTATTATAATAGGAATTGTTCAATCACCGGATAGTTCCTATATATTTCCTTACTATAATTGAAATTGTTCAATCACCACCAGTTATGAGGAGTTTGAATCAGTTATTACGAAGCACGTTTTTTTATCAATGATTAGTTTTGAAACATTATTAAATAACATTTTATTGAAAGTTTTGTGTAGCTTTACTCCAGATCGCTTATTTCATTTTGTTTATAAGAATAGAAGAAAAGACAGCGGACAATAAATCACTTGTATACATTTTAAAAAATCCAACATCCAAGCAGGTATGTTTTTATAATTTAATATTTGAATGTGTAATGAAAAGTTTCATTAGGTATATTTATATAAAAAAATCAAGCATTATAATTAAATGAAATAATATCTGTGAACATTAATGATTACTTGCGAAAACCAAAAAGGCGTGTATCGTTTTTGTTATAATGTGGGTATTTAATAAATTATTTATACGTTGTAATATATCTATTAAACTATAATGATTGAAATCATAAAAATTAGTACTATAGTTAAAAAAATAAACATTAACGTATATAATAAATGTAGGCATAATTCTAATTGGTTATCGCATCCTTTTCTGAATTAGATTAAAACTTTATTAACTGTATGGGGCAATTAATGCAAAAATATGGGTAGGGGTTCACTTCGGTTATATGTGAGATTTTTAAACCAGGTCAAGGTTTTGGGTCTGTTGTGTGAAAAATATTAATAGACAATATATATAAATATTAATAGACAAAAAAGTTTTTAAGTTGTATATGATTTCGATTCTGTTATAACTTGTTTATTATGTTTAACACTATTTTGCATTCCTTCCAAAATTACGTTATGCAATATGGCTGGATATAGAATATTGAACCAAATAATGCAATATAAATGTTAATTAACCTATCATTTACGACTGAACTGCGCTCGGTAATCTGATCGCACGACCGACTGCATCTCAGAGTTGCAATGACCTTGGTTGTAGTTAGCGCGTGGGGGCACTCAACGTAAGCAGCGGTTGTCAATAGTGAGAAACTGTATGAATAGGGTCAATGAACTTGATATCGATTTCGAATCAACTAACTTTGTTTTGCTGGAATCGCTTTTGTTGCTTTTGAAGCAAAATCAGTCTTTTGATTGAGTAATCTATTTTTTTCACGATATCTATCATGTTAATATATAAGCAGCGATTGTTTATTATTATGTGCACCATTATGATTATGTAATATTTAGTACAACTTTTAAAGTTATTCATCATAAACCAATCTCAGCCTATCTTCGCTCAAAGTTTGGTTTTTCAAAATGATAAAAAATATTGCTAAACTTATTGCTGCACAAATTTCAGAAAAACCTTTTTCGAATATATCAATGTATTTGAAAAGATTTCATCTAATGATAAACATAAGAACAGAGGCCAAAACTTTTGATTACAATTGGTGATATAATTACAATTCAAGTATGTTAATTACAGTAATAAAAATATTATTTATAAAAAGTTAATTCTTCAATTAATTTCACATCCATAAATAAAGATATGTATGCAAAAAGTCACCTATGGTATTATTTTACAAAAACTTTATCATCAAAGTGACATTGAAATATTAGGATATTGAATATTGATCAGGATATTGAAATATTAGCATATCCGGTGAAGAATTTAAATATAATCAATCAAGTGCGTGTAGGAACAAGATGTTAGGGTTTGGTAGTCCGTCCGTTGACGTTATTGACGTAAGTTCACTGAAATTACTTCAGTTGAAAGTACTGATGAAACCCTAGTACCAATTTTTAAAAAAAAATAACCGTTCATTTAAACAATTTCATATCGCACAGCGTTTTGAAGTCTATTTTTTGAAAATAGGGTTCAAAATGGATAACGTTTTATGGTATCTGTTTTAAGGTTCCTAACTCCATTCGTTAGTCAGCCATAATCGTTTTTTTTAAATCGTATGACGTAGAAATTTCACCCTAACAGATTTCTGTGCGCCCTGGTAATAAAGAATATAAACTCACATATTCCCCTATACTTAAAATGATTTACATTTTCAAAACTTCATGTAAGATAGTTCTAAAGAAATTATTGAAAATATCTCTTCGATTCTACTAAAAGCGAAAATAAAAAAAAAACATTGTTGATAACCAAAATTGTGAATAAAAATATAATTTTCTATGTTAACTTAAATATTGGTGGAAAAGAAATAATTTGAGACATGATATTGCCAAACATGCTTTTTATACGTATAATGGAGGTTTATTAAAATGCCTCGATTTTTAGTTGATCAGAACAAATCGGTCTAAATGTTAACTGCCGCCAATTGGTGTTTCAGTATCAGAAAGAAATTTGTCTACTTTTCAAATTCTCAGCCGGAAAATCATCGACTGGCGCGATTTAGCAATTAAATAATTAACCACATTGGTTTAAAATGGCCAGTCGATGAATGTTATGTTAGCACTTCGTTAGCGAGGAAAATATTTCGTTAGAGTATATCACATAGCATCTGTCACTATCTAGGAGGATATAAAAATAATCTTTGTGCATGTATCTTTATTTCCATATGCATCAAATACATAAATAAATATAAAATCACATTATTTAATTAGTTTCTCTCATGCCCTGGAACATCGAATTGCAGCGAGAATGGCATTACATGACTTAGTGGTTAAGAAAAAAAAAATATATATAAATATATATATATATATATATGTATATATATATATATATATATATATGTATATATATATATATATATATATATATATACATATATATATATATATATATATATATATATATATATATATATATATGTATATATATATATATATATATATATATGTATATATATATATATATATATATATATATATATAAAATTGTTCATCTGAATGTCATTGGTGTTTTACTTGTCAATATCTCGTATAAAAATACGAGATATTGACAAGGTTTCTTAATTTTTTGTTTGTAACAGTTGAACTTCAAAAAATACGAGATATTGACAAGGTTTCTTAATTTTTTGTTTGTAACAGTTGAACTTCAAAAAATACGAGATATTGACAAGGTTTCTTAATTTTTTGTTTGTAACAGTTGAACTTCAAAAAATACGAGATATTGACAAGCTTTCTTAATTTTTTGTTTGTTTACAGGCCAGTAAGAAATCGTAGAAAATTTAATATCGAAATACGTGGATTTAGGTTGTGCTTAATTTTTTAGGACTTTCCAATGGGATATATTTTGCAGCATCTTATTCGAATTAATGCAGCAAATTTTAACAATATTTGATCTTCTTGAAAAAGAGTTATGAATAAATATGTAATATGTTTCTGTCCTTTTCATTAAACTTGAAGTATCTCATACAAACATTATACGAAGATTATTAATGAAGATTATTTCTCACAAGATCGAATCTGGCAGTAGTATAAAATTGTTTATTGTGGTAACCATTTATATTGCAGGATTTGTAAAAATATTAGAATGAAATATAACTTCAACATGAATGATGAATGAAGTTTGTTGTTTAAAAATTTAGTTGGGCGTTTTAGAAATAAAATCGATTAATCGATTTTTTGGCCTAACCAAATATTTGACGAAAGAATGTATTAATCAGTTTTATTTCTTGTTGTAACAAGAAATTTAACTCGTTAATTTCTAAATGTAGTTTAAAAATTTGTTTTGATGTTTATATCGAATAAATATAGTCACATGCCTGCTCAATTTTTAATACCAAATTAAATGTTTAAGTACAAATTAAAGATAATACCATTGAACAATATTTACAAACTTAGGTAAGATAGAGATCTACGATCTAAGTTTCGGTCTAAATGGGCCATTCAAATATTTGATTTAATTTCATTTTATTTGCCTCACCTATGCTTGTAAACGATTGATTTTTAATTACTTTTGTTATCATAACACAATGAACCTTGCAAAAATTACTAATATATTTTTTTAAACCAGTCATTTTTCTTTAAGCCAGTTACATTTTTTGTAATTTACAATTTCTCTACAAATTTATAACTTAAGTAAAATTTATTCAAGAGATTGAGTTGATTTTAAAAGCGTTTAATTTTAAAAACAAAAGCAGTGTTTTAATTCATAAAGTAAGTAATTTTTCGAATACGTTAATTTTGTTAATCGTTGTGTATGGTTGATTATTTACAAATCGATATCAGTATTTGATTGAAAATCAGTATTGGAAAACATAATCAGTATCTGAATTTCCAAAAAACTAACTTTTCGTATACGTTAATTTTGTTACATGTTAACTGTTCTTTGGTTGATTTGCGATTTATTACAACGCGTAATTGATAGCTTCATCTCCACACATTTCACACACACACACACACACGCTCGCACATACACATACACACACATACGCCACACACACACACATACGCACGCACACACACACACAAATATATATATATATATATATATATATATATAAGAATGTAATTTAACTATGTTTAATTTCATTTATGAAACACAATCGGAGACTTAATTTACACTAGTCTTAAAAGCTGTCTGAATAATACAAATAACATCAAGGGGATTTTGCGTAGTTGGTAGATAAATACATAAATACATTACAACATAACATTCGCTTTATTATGCCTTTATGGGACTTCTTGTCTACGTTTTCGCAATTGGCCATGTCCAGCATGATTTTAAAAAAATGAATTAATTAGTCTTGCGATGTATGAAGATAGTAAAGAGGTTTACTTAGTGAAAAGAAATACTTCGTTTACAATACCAGTTAATTGAATCATATATATGTATTTTTAATAACTTAATTTTTTTTTATTATGCTGTACAATTCACTTGGTAAAAAATACGTTATACATATATATATATATATATATATATATATATATATATAAATATATATATATATATATATATATATATATATATATATATATGTATATAAATATATACATATATATATATATATATTTTTTCTTTTTTTTATTTATTTTTTTTTCTTGCATATGATGTTACAACAAATAAAAAAGTATGGGTGCAGCTTGTTAGGAAGTTTTATGAATTTTATAATTTAAACCTATATGGTTTTTCTAATCACACCACTATATTTTGAAAAAAAAAACAACATGTAAATAACACGACCATGGATTCGCATTATTTGAGTATTATAACCAAGAACGAAGTTTAAAAAAGTTACTTCTCAATACACTTCTCTTATTTATACACAAATACGTTCTAGTATGTTCATCTCTTACTAATCTTTTACAGTACAGAAGCAAATTTTTGATTATTTTAGTCTTCAGTTTTGTCAGTTTCATTAGTTTCTGGTTATTAAATCAAATGAATGAAAATTGAATGAAAAATTTTACATTTGCTATAGTTATATGGAAATTTAACATTGCATTATCAAAAATTGAAGAGACATTGTCAAACCTTCGAATTAATATAAATAATTGATTTCAGGTGCAATGCTACATTAATAACATTTTTATATAATGATTCAAGGACTATTCATAATATTTGGCATAAAATGTGAGTTTAAAATATGCGTTATGCTTGCAAATAAGTATACGTACACAATCATTTGCTTTTCTTAAATCGTCATATATAAATCGAAATAAGGCTTGGACAAGTTTTCTTCGAACAAAATTTTACATAATCTTGATGGGTTTCCATTGTAGCTGAGAATAATATAAAAATAGCAGAATCGTTAAACTTATTCTCTAATTGCATTGGAATATCTACCAACATCACAAAACCGTTTATTATAACAACGAAACCTTGTCTGATAAGAAGCGAACATATTTTTGATAAAGTATTCGAAAATTATTTACCATAAAACCTAGTATCGGAAAATTTCCTTCATTGGAAAAGGTGAAAAGTTGTAGTCTTTGAGAGCCGGCGGTTATTAATCGGAAAGGTTCTTAATGTTTTTAACCTTTTAGTCTTTAGGCGAATATTCTTGTAAAACATTACTGCACTAACTAAAACAGGCACTAACTATTTTAGATAATTTTTCTAGGTTGATTGTAATAAGACTCGAAGAAAGTACAAGTTATTTATTTTAAAGTAAAGTAATTTTTATGACACACCTTATTTCATATTTGACTCGCGGCCGGAAACCTACCGGCCGGAAACCGGTTCAATTTGGACTTCTTCAGTTAAATGTAGTTTAAGATATCTTACTTAATAAAAGTTAGAATGCAAGTTCATTCACCCTAGCACAAAGACCAACAATTAATGCCAAAAGTAATCGAGACCTTGTGAATAAAAAACATAATGTATGCAGATGGGTGACCGACCGCACAATTATTGACGGCATTTAATAAGTTGCATCGAACAAAACGCGTAATAATAGGAATATAAGTAACTTCCATAACAATATCTACATTTCCAAATAACCTTTTTCATGAATTAATATTTTTATGTTTCATTTAAATAGAGTTTTAATAAAAAGTACGCTAATCATTTTTTAGCAATCTTTTCTCGATTTTTAAGTTATATTAAACGTTATTTTATTATGTAAGTACCACTTATTATATTAAACATAACGTTTTTATAACAATGGCGTTTTTTATATTAAAACTAGAGAGTAATAATATGAACATGAAATAATTTTAACGATTGCCTGATTTTTGTTCCGTTACAAACTTTTCTACCTATCGATATACGTAAATTCATTCTATTATTTTAGCATATATGCCTAAATGCAACGAATTCTCAAGTACAAATAAACCGGCCAAGTGAGCATTGAGACTGGATAAAATAGAGTTTCTAAGTTATAAGTTAATGATTTTACACATTCTCACTTGAAAAAGAAGACTATAAAGTAGTATACCTCCACTTTGAAGCTTAATATTTTTGTAAATGGAGCTTAAATATTAAGAAAAGAAATGGTGAATAAATCTTTATATAATTTTAAATATAGAAATTTAATATGGACATGATTGGATATAATATTCTGCAAGTAAGAGAATATTTGCAAGTAGTCCTACACTTATTACATTTTGTCCACGTGAGTAATTTACTTAAAGTGATACTGGACGCATTGCCCTATTTATATTCCTTTGAATCGCTACTTAAGAGTCAATGTTCTGAAATATTTGGATGTATCAGATTGGCTAAAAATAATGTTTTTAATATTTTTAACTTATGTATACATTCATTGTTTGTTAATATTTCTTTTCTTGTTATTATTTGATATGTAATTTTGAAATAATTGGCTTACGTATTAACAATAAGCTGTAAATTAAGCAAAAATTTTAATAAATGAATAAATAAAAAATATAAAAAATACCGAACCAAACGTCTTTGATGTGTGTGAAAAAAATTGTTCTCACTTAAGTGCATAGGTGGACTTTAAGATTTCATCATATTTAATTTGAGATTGTGTTACCTATATAAAGTACCAACAAGGCTATGATAGGCAGAGATGGACAGATAGATGAACGGATATGACGGATAAATATCGCCCAAGTGAGGTTCAGAATACGCATAATGTAGGGTTCCATAGTTGTCAATATCCCTTGAAACAGTTGATGCAGGGTAACCAAAATAATATTCTTGAAAATTGTAATCAAAAACTATCCACAATTTTTCCACGTTTTTCAAACACACGGTTTAAAAAGTAGAGACGGAACGTTTACATCACGACGTTTATGTTATTTGGGGGGAGGGGGGGTAATAATTCCCAAAATGGCTCAAAAAGGGAAAATGGAACCCTAATTTTACTTTGAAATATTTATTTTATGGTATTCTACTCGATACAGTTTAATTAATTAAATATTTTTTCTTATAAAAATTACGCATCCTTGTTATATAGTTACGGCTTCACAGTTGACATGTCTACAAACTATGGAAACTGTGACAGGATGGATGGACGGATATGATGAACATGAATGGACGGACGGATATGATGAAATAATTATAGTTTGTTTTTTACTAGCAAACCTAGAAAACAATAAAAAGTGACGCACATCCGCGTATTTTGGTTCCTTTTTGTATATGAAACACTTAGCATATATGTACTTAGTTATGTAGGTCCATAAGCGTGTTAATCGTAGTAAAAAAAACTAATTTACAATTATTTTAAAACTGAATAAAAAGAGATTGTACATGTATAGCTCTTCCTCATTTTTCATCCGACAAAACATTAGGAACAAAGTAAATTTTCGCTTAAATTTTTTTAATGAAAATAGCAATATTTTTTAAAATTTTAATAGCATTTTTTATCGTGTATAAAGAATGGATATAATAAAACAGTATAACATATTTTAAACTTTTTTATTTTCTTACTTTATATATAAATTGATGAAACTAAAACATATAAATTTGAAAATTCCTAATGCTAAACCAAAGGATAAGTGTTTCAAAAACTTTTTTTAATACTGTTTCATGACACGCTATATTTGAGAAACCTTCTACGAGATCAGACAATTGTGTCAAATGATGGTTAGATTTGCAACATTCATTTTAGTGACATTTTCAATTTATTGTACCAGTAAACCAGAAAATATTTTTCTAATATAAGTAAAACGACGTACACTTGATTGGGGTGCGAATGATTGCAACATTAGTTTACAGAATTATTTCTTTTTGTATATTTTTCCAAAAGAACATAAGCTACGACACATAAATAAAAATAAACAAAATGCCAAAATATTGATAAACCTTTCAATCGATCAACTGCAATAACGAGGAGAAGCTCCACTCGTAAAAGAATGAGATAATTGAATAAAGTTCAAGCCACGCGTACATCACCAGACGCGATAATGGTTGACACAATCAAGAGACTACTCGTGATATTAAATATGCCACGAAATAATATTAAACAAAAACAATTTTCTAACAGCTGGTTCGTAATGAACTTAAGCATTTTCATTCATTACAGACCTCGGAGTGCACCAAAAACATGAGTCTCCGAACGCTGCCGCCTTTGTGACGATAAAGACTTGACGCACAACAGGTGGAATACGTTTTTTTATGTATATTTAGTTAATGGATAATATTTTTTATATATTAGTTACAAAAACGGATAGAAAACTGGACATTCTCAACTATGACAATCTCAATTAATTCTGGTTTTATGTTTGATGTGTCTTCGACAATAAAATCTTTAAGTAATACACTAAAGATAATACAAATATCACCTTCGTTAACACATTAAATAAAACACACTGACTGGAAACGATTGGCTACAAAAAGAATTTAAACTTAAATCTAAACTTTAGATTTCCAGGAAATATATACTTTTGTAAATAAATTTTTCTGCATTTTTCTTTATTCCACCATGATATCTTTTTATCTAACAGTACATATATACATATATATATATATGTATATATATATATATATACATACATATATATATATATATATATATATATATATATATATATATATATATATATATACAATTAATAGGAAATAAGCAACAGATGCAAAATATTAACTGTAAAATGTATGATCCGAACATGAAAAGAATAACAGAATCAAGAAAGGTTATTTTCAATAAACAGAAATGTCCTGAATTAGGAAGGATGGAAGCTCTAGTTTTCATTTGTAATAATGATGAAGATGATGAAGAAAATCAAGAAGCAGAAGAAGAAACAAATAACTTTAAGATAAATTCTAGTGATCGTGACTGTGAAAGTAATGACAGCTCACACATTGCGATCAAGAAAGTATATTTTTGAGGCAAATTTAATAAATTTAAATGTTCTTATAACTTCCAATGAAGCAATTAACAGTGAGGAATATGAGTCATGGCTGGAGGAAAAAAAAAACTAGAGGCTCATCGCAGTAATAAATCTTTTAGTTTTGTTGATAAAAAAACCGGAGAACAATAACATTAAAATGGGTTTTTAATATTAAAATAAATCAAAATAGTCAAGTGGACAGATATAAAATGCAACTTTGTGCCCGTGGGTCCACAAAAATTGAAGGAACATATCACAATTAAATATTTTCACCTAGCACAGGATGGGAGTCAACGAGGATACTGTTACATATCCCTACTGAATAAAACTGGAATATAAGGCAGCTAGACTTTTTTATGGAAAATTAGAAAAGAGTATTTTTATGCAAGTCTCAGTTGAAATAAAAACCCTTGCAAATGAAATGAACGAACTGAAAGTATTCCTATTCTCTCGGAAACAGGCACCTCGTTGTTGGTAAAAAAAACTTATAAATTTTTATTGAAGTTTGGTTTCATTCAGCCACTAGCAGATGATTATGTGTTTATGGGTAATCCAGGGCATTAAATTTTGTTAATTTTATATGTGGACGATGCTTTCAAATGTCTTAGTCAAATACAATATTAGATCAAATTGTAAGTTACTTGAAGCAAGGGTTCCATATCAAAGAGTGGAAAACGGTTAGTTGGTTTAGAAAATTTAAAAACTGATTATTCTGTGTGTCTCTGTTAAATACAACTGGATAAAATAGAGTTTCTGTTATTATTGAACAGAAAATAAATATAATATGAGTACAGCACATCAATTTAATATACTTATGATGTGAATGTTTAAATAACTAAACATGTTTAGAATTAATAAATTAATTTTCCTTCAGGGAAGCCACAGGGCCACAGGTCAGGGTATTGTTTTTACCTAGAGCAACCAGACCCTATATTTCATATGGTGTCAATCTATTGATTTATTAATAAACTAAGTCTACATCATGTTACTCAGTTCTCGATATCTTATTAAAACTAAAGATTTACGTATAATGTATCAAGATTACGAAAATTTAATTGAATGTTCAGACTCAGATTTTGCGGGTATTTGGATATAAGAAAATCAATTAGTTTTTATCTTTTTGGGTTAAATTTTATTCTCATATCATGGGCTAGTCAAAAAAAATATTGCATTGCCTTATCAATAACTGAAGCCGAATTTATGGCTGGATGTGAAGCCGCTGACCATCTTTTATGATCAAGACAGTTTTTCAACAGAATTGATAGTAGTAAAAATTGTGCACCTCTATGTATTTATAATTAGAGTACTATTGAACTAATAAATAATCTAGTTTAACACAAGAAGAAAAAAAAACGTTGATGTTAAATTAAATTTTATTAGCAAGTACAAAGTTCTGGTTACCTACTGACTAATATTTTTGTTAAGGCTCTACCCAGTCTTAAATTTGAACATGTAAGAGATGAAATACTAATTGACATAATGTCCCACTTTTCAACCACACTTGTGATTCAAATGGTCCGACTAATAAACTGAAATTACTGGCAAATCACTGAGATTGCTAATAACAGTCACAAGCATTCATTTCAGGTCTAGAATAATTTTTATATTAAAGTGATGAGTATAATTTTCGGTATGAAATAATAAAACTAGTCGAAGCGCTAGCGGTTCTCAAAAAATGTTTGGTTCTCAAAAACTATAGCGTTATGAACTTAGGGAAAACATTTTTTACTAACTTCAAGTTTTATACAGAATTCTTATGCAAAACTAGAGTACTGTTAAAATTAAAAATGGTGTAACATTAAAATTTTCAGCTAAGTGAAGGCTGGGGGGATTAAATTGATACATATGTATACAGTTTCTCTATAAGTCTATCTGTTTAAATGTTTAACCCTATATGTATATATATATATATATATATATATATATATATATATATATATATATATATATGTATATATATATATATGTATACACATATATGTATATCCCTAAGTTTTAAAAAAAATTGTCTATTGCTGTACGCTTTGACCACAATAAATTATATTAATATTTGGCCACGAAATAACAGAAATATTACTTTCAATGTTCAATAATTACTCTGTTCTTCATTATAGTGGATTAGCTAGAGAGTAAAATAATTAATACCATTATATCTTAATAAATATACAAATAAATTACAAAACATTATCCCTTTGTACACTATACCCTTGTTAACTTGTAACCTTGGTATACACGAAATGTGAAATATCAAATAATTACCCTAAAGTGCCAGGTGCAAGTTATATACTTCCCTGTTGTCGATTTCTTGAAGAGTTTTGTTTCCTTTTACTCCCTTATTATCTTACGGTCACTTTGAAATTGATGCTATTTATTTTCGAAGGCTAATACTCGGAGACGCTAGATGGTTGTATGTTGTCAGTGTCAGTTGAAACTGTTTAGTTTTTTCACTATGTTTTGTGCGTTGAGTATAGAGCGTAGTAAGTTGCATGTGTTGTTCTAGTATTGCGTATGTTATGTTAATAAGAATTTGTATACTAACTCCTCTTCAGAAACTTCTACTATCTACAAATGTGTATATAAGATTTTATTTTATGACGAAGAAAAGAGTAAATAGTCGTGAGGGTGCGTCCTACCAGACTGTTGTAAAATATGATTTTAATTAAATGTATTTAATTTAAATTTAATTTTTGGAAATGTGTATTTAAGGGAACAAATACAGACCCTGATTAAATTTATTTTCCGTGCATCTATTTCAATCTCATGGCTATTAAACTAGTATAGGTATAAAAATATTAATTTGAAAGGACATTATATTTTGAATTAATATATTTAAATTTTTAGAAAAGGATTGATATCAGATTGACCCAAAATGGGTGCACACGGACTGATTATTTTAAAATTTTATTAAACTTTATTTTCAAGCAATATTACAATATATCCAATACTCAATTGTGAACTACAATTTAATCATTAAATTTAAATGAAGGAAAAAATAAAAATATAATCATCACCGACACAGCCCTGTTTACAGCTAGCGCTTGTTCATATAAACACACATATCATACATATATGTAATAAGTAGAAATTAAATATTTTATGTATCGTCGCTATTATAAATATTTTATGTATCCTTGCACCTAACAATTTGTTATACAAACAAAAGTAACAAGGACATTAATGAAAATATCAACCAAAAATGTATTTTAAGCGTAATTAGCGATGAAATATTTGTCAATGAGAATGTTCTTTATCGATAAAATTTAAAGACCACAAAAATATCTACATCCCTGGAACTCAGTAAGTGTACACCTTCATGTACTAATGATATAAAATATTTATAAATTTAGCGACAAGAAATGGATCGGAATTGTATAAAAATAAAAATAAAATCTACATAATAACATTCATATCATATGGAAACTAAGAATTTGACCACTCAAACAAACATAAAAGATTTTATTTACCTCATCAGGCTTTGTAAAAATGCTTAACATTGCTTCCTAAATAGATTTCATCAGGCTTTGTAAAAATGCTCAACCTTGCTTCATAAATTTTTCTCGTCGTGTAACATTCCTGAATCAGGTTGAAAATATATTGGTTTACATTTTCTTTCGTCTAAAATACGTTTATAACACCTGTTTTTATTATATAACTTTATTTAAACTATGACTGTATCAAAAACAAACAAAATTTGGTTTTTAACACATCATATAACATTTAATAAACACAGATTTCTCTTTATGCAAATCTTACTATATTTTTTTATAGCGCCGGAGAAAGTTAATTTTTTATCTGGAACGAAAAAGTAGACACTTGAATTATAATACACTCATTAGGTTAGTCGAAAAAATTGTAGATTGTCATTTCGATATTTTAGTTCTTAAATTTAGAGGATATAAAATGAAAAGAGATAAAAATCTGGCTAAGTGCTTGTAGGAACATGCAGTGATTTGCGGTGATCTACATCTTTTAAAAATGTTGATGGAAATTAAGTAAAACATATTATTTCAAAATTTGAATAAAATGCTAAAAGTTAGAATTTTAATAAGATTTTTGAACCTATAGTTGAAAAATTTGTAGGGCGAATACATTGAATGTCATTTTGAAACTTATTATAAAAAGAAATGTAAGTAATGAATATAAAAATGAAAAGAATATGAATGGATTTTCAAAGGTATATTCAATGACATTCCACTCGATGGGATGTGCTGATGGGATCACACGACTGCATAAAAAGTGTTGTTATGTAGCCCGAATGCATGTACGTAACTATGTGAGTTTATTTATTTCCTCCTAGCGACGAAGCAGCTCAATCGATTTTAATAAACACCACGTAACGATGTGGTATTATAGTAAAATAAAAAATATTGCACATAATATTCAAATTTGTAATATGGAAAAAAATATATATACAGCAACACCTGTTCATGTGGTATCGTTGTTAAGAGTTCATTTGGGATATTCCAGAAATACATAATAATACTTGTATTTATAACAGGGTAGAAAGGAAGAAATTTTATGTTGTGGATATATAAATAATAAATAATGTATTGCAAAAACCCGAGTAGGTATTTATGATTTAACATCAAATACAGGCTTTAAAAATTATTGTATTATAATAGTAAATAATAAACATTTGCTAGTATATACCTACAGCGCATTGGACCGGTCTCGCACAAGTCCACAAATGATGCCACGAACGTTTCTAAGTCCTCTTTTCATATCAAAATTTTTGACCTAAATGTTAATTCTAAGACATCTTATTTTAACTTTGGCTACTCGTTAACAGAAGTCGAATTTTGCTTTAATGATTTTGGAGAGATGATTGTATAAAATTATTATTGTTTTACTCCTTACAATAACCAACTGGCTTTGAGGTTAGTAGTTGAATTTGGGTAGTTGTTTGTGTAGGAACTTGTATATAGACTTTTAATCGTTCAAAACCAAAGATGAGCTCCATGATAAAAAAAAACTGGAGTTATTTAATCGCATAAGGAATCTATATATGTTTAAATAAGTTTACTTCTAATTATATGACACCGTACAAGTTTTGTCGTAATTTATCTCTGTACTTTACAGAGGAACGTACTTTATAGAGGTCGTTTGTTACTGTAAGGATGCAAATAAAAAAAAAATTATTATTTATTTTTTCTTTTGCTGAATTTTTCCTGAGTCCTCCGTATGAAGCACCTTGTCAAATTTTATGCACGTAGATCCAAAACTGCAGAAACTATATAGCTACTGGAGCTCACTGATGGAAAAGTTGATAAATATGACAAAATTACACAGCTTTTTTATTACGCAACTTTAATAATAAATTTATATCATAGTCCGTGAAGAACAAATAAGTAAATCCAAAGTCTAATTTTTAGGGTTTTGTACCGCGGAATGTTAAGATCACATTGTTAATCATCTCTGTCTATATGTGTGTTAAGACCATTATGTTAAACACGGCCAATGGTATCAGGTTCAAATCAATATCGAATATTAACCTATGGCCTGAAAACTCTATCGAGCTTCTAACTTAATGCAATGAAAAGATACGGTCTTTCAAATATCACGTACTCTTATACTGACTCAATCATCAAAACTACTAACGGCAATTTTTGTTAGTAAAAATATTGAAATTTTGTATAAAGCAAGGTCTCATATCATAATTTAAAAATCTATTCAGAATTGTTGCGTGAAAAAAAAATATTTTGATTCTTTGGTTTTTCATTTTTTTTGCACCTTTCTAAAACACTTGCTTAATATGCTTTACGATAATTTGATACGAACCTTCATCACCCACTTGGCAGTCTTGTTTTTTTAACCATTAGACACTTTTCCCTACTATCTAACTGCATTGTTAAGCGCAAGTTTAACAATGTAGTTAGATAGTAGGAAAAAACATTGGTCAAATAATATGAATATGTTTTTATATATTACCCAAAATAAATAAAACATATATATTATTAGAGAAAACGATCCACTATAAGTGCGAAGTACGAACATTATACGGCAAATTATACCACGACGCTGTATTGCTCTTATGACACGAGGTCCTGTGCCGTATTCTATGCTTCCGGTTTTCGCTTTACCGTTGAACTTTTCTCATTCTCCCCAGAGTCGTCATAAAATTTACAGTTACCGTGTCCAACATGTTTTAGTGACATAGAAATTGTTGTAACAATGCATATTAAATTAAACATTTATTACTTTTAATGGTAGTTAAAATATTTCTGTAATATTCACGTTATTTGTGATTTAAAATACAGTGATTTGCAAAATGTGTCAAGCGAATTAGGTAAAAAACGTAAAAGTTTATATATTTTTTAGCAATGTATGAACAAATTTATCCCATCATTCAATATTTTAAAATATAGAAAGCTTTTCGGGTTCCGTACTTCAAAAGGAAAAATGAAACCCTTATAAGATCACTTCCCTGTTCGTCTGAGACCCGTTTTCTCAGGAATGCGTGGAGGTTTTAAGTTGAAATTAATACCAACTATTTAGATCTACGGTCCCTTAAAGCTGTAAAATCAAGATTCTAAGTCAATGTAATGATGAAACATTCTGAAAATAATAAAGGCCGCATATTTTGACATTCGCAAATAAATCAAAACTTATAGGATAATTCCCATGTACCTAGAATCTTGAAATTTGGCAAGAAGCAAGATTTAGAAGTACCAGTAAAATAACAAATCTGAAAATCTTTAATATATAGTTATATCACATATAAAGTAACGCCTGTGAAAGATGTAGTAGGTAATATATTTTCATTCTGAAAATTGAAATTGTGTAAATAGTTTAATAGGCATATCATTAAATATTTATAAATACTCGTAGTGCGAGTTCCACTCGGGTTTGGCAGGTTTTTTTTAATTTGTAGATATCCCTTTTTATGTAGAGCTTATATTTAAAAGAATTACTTTAGATCGAAATGCGAGTGCGTATGAAGGTTTTTTTTAAAAGTGGAATATATGTATATCATAAAAAATCTGTTAAGTACCGGTAAAGATCGCACAATAAGGGTTCCAAACAAATTTAAGCATATATAAACATTTCATAATTTTGTTAAACTATTTATAAATAATATATATAGTACCCAGTACTTTTTTCACACATGTTTACCCAGTACTTTTTTCACAAATGTCGCGAATTTTTGAAAATATATGAGATGTCATTATTGTTGTAGCTTTTTGATAAATTTGGAGCAAGCTTCTAGTCACGTTGTTTTATTTATAAGTGAAAACTTTTTAGGTGCACCGCAGAACTTCATTTTAAAGTGAAAACTTGTTTTGAACAGTGTAAGAAGCTGAGTTTGTTTTTGCTTTGTGTTTGCTCGGTCGATAAAGCCAAGTTCCGTCACGCTCTAGTCTGTGACGCTGAATCGTCTAAACTCGGCTCCCTTTGACATCCGCTGAAAGAGTTCACTTTGTATCACGGAATGCATTCTTTCAGGAACAACGTTCTATTTTTGAACATTATTTTCCGATTAATTCCGTTCAATTTCTGAATAATATTTTCCGACTAATTCCCATTCTGTCAGCTTCGTTGTATTGTCGACTCTTTCCGAATTAATTCGGCCAGTTTCGCATCTTGTCGGCTCTTTCCGCGTTAATTCGACGAGCTCATTTATATCGGTGCATTGCATTCAACTGCCTTAAACAATAAACACTATATATATATATATATATATATATATATATATATATATATATATATATATATATTATTATAGAAATTTTGATATACATGGGTATGTCCAGTTTTAAAAATAAAATTATTTTGAAGTGTAAAATATTCTTGGCTATGTTTTTCCACAGATAGCGCTATACCGATCCATGGTTCCAATCCAAGCTTGCACTATGATTTTTATTAATATTTTCATATAGCACGCGAATATTATCGTTGAAATAATCATAGTATATATACTTAGTGTTTAATATTTTATTTGAGAGAAATTCAATAAAATGTACAAATGTAATTTTAAAATATTAATCATGCATTGTTTCTGATTCACTAAAATAATATACATAATTTAACTTCAATGGTTTTATTTCTTTTGGTAAAAGTTTTAGTTCGTTAATGATACTCCGGAGAAAATTTTCTTGTTAATAGTTTTGGATGTTATTTGAAATTTATTCGGCTTAATGTTATTCATATCTGTAATAAATTTCAAATTTCTTCGTTAAAAATTCATGAGAAAAACGACTGTGACCGAAGGACTAACGGAAGGACACGTCAGTGATGAGTGTACGGGACACTAAAAAAGTGATGAACATTATAATTGCTTTCTTTAAATATGAAAATTTACTGATTTGCAATATTGACGATCATGGTTAACAAATTCACAAAAATATAATTGCTTGAATTAAGACGAAGTAAGAATGTTAATTTTGCATATTTTACCTGAAAATCGATGAAAGTGCATGCTGTTTTTGTTACGAACTTTTCACTTAAATAGATCTTTGATAGACACCTAAAATTTCACGTGAGATATGGTAGGGGCAAGAATAATACATTTTTAAGTACCAAGAAAGTTCAGGACATCAATACGTATACATTAAATATAACATTTGTTAAAAAATTGGCAAGTGGAGCAAAAATTAACTTGATAAAAAATGAGTAAGTTTCAACTCAGTAATATTGTCTTAAATAAAATGGTCCTCTTTAGGTTGTTTAATATACAATTATTGAGTTTTGATGAATATTCCGATAACTAATCTCCTCTTTGCTGCATTTTCTTAACTCATCATTCTCTTCACATATTTTACTCTTAAAAGTGTGCTTTCAAATTTTTATTTACTTAAGTTATATTCTGTAATAGGTTTTCTCCCAAATTTTTCATTTTTGTTATGATGTATGGGTACACACACATATATATATATATATATATATATATATATATATATATATATACATATATGTATTTTCATATCAAAGACTATATCTCCAAATTTTTTAAAGATTGTACTTCATATACATGTAGGAAATAGTGGCAATGCGATAGTTAAATGAGATTTTATAGACCATTTTGAGATGACATTTTAATTTAGGGTAAATAAGTAAGTCTGTAAGTCACGGCCATTGGTATCATTCATAGACTCAAGTCTGTGCAAGAAAATTTTCCACACGAGCGAAGCTTTTTAATAGATTACACTATTGGTAGACACTAAACGAAGATAACGAGGGAGAAACTTACGTGAATTGTGACGCAGGAAAAATTAGTGACAATTGAAAATTTCTTGCTTCTAATTTGCATTATTTATGTCAGTTTTTTTATTTTTTAGCTTTCCCTATCGATAGAATACACATCAGTGCTAAAAATTAGTACATGTTCGTCATCATTTCACATGCGTGCTTGACCATCGCTACTTGTGTAAATAACGACGTGCTAATTGAAGCTGAGGTTATTGCTGAAGAGATACACTCAGGCGCTGAAATATTATGAGATAAAGAAAATAATATTAGTAGGGTGACTCTGTGTATGATATTTTTTTGGAAGTGTCTCTTTAGGTTTTTAACTAATGATCAAAAACATATTTCTAGTTATTTTTTGGTGGTCAACCTTTGAAAGTAATTTATGACTATAATACTCTTTGCAGGATTTTCATAATATCATTTAAGATGGTGTGGTTACAGTAAATTAAAATATGTAATATTGGTAGAGCGTCAAATAATTTTTAGAGTTTTGTGAAACGAACCTTTACAGGACAACATCGTTGTCCATTTGTCTGTCTGTCTATAAAGATCTCTTTTTTCTCAGGAACGCGTGGAGGTATCAAGTTGTAATCAATATTAAATTCTTAGGTTTATGGTCCTCTGAAGCCCTAGAAATATCAATCTTCTAAATCAAGACAAAAAAATACACCCATTTTTAACACAAATATTCTTGTACTTCAGAATATTTTTCTAGGGAAATATTTTCAACGCATGTAAAGGTAAAAATTCGAAAATCGTTAATTTGTAGTTATATCACATAAAAAAAATTTCTTTTAAATATGCGCCTGTAAAAGATATTGGAGGTAATATATATTAATCCTAAAAAATTAAAATTTTGTAAATAGTTTGATAGGAATATTATTTATCATTAAATGTTTAAAAATGCCTATAATTATACGGAACTTTTGTAGCGCGAGTTCCATTCGTGCATGATAGGTTTTTATTTATTTCTTGTTGGCTCATATAATAACGTTATTAAAACCTGAAAAAATCTAATTAATATGTATTTATTTTCAATCGTACTAACTGGACAACCTGAGCAATCCGGAATAATCCCATATATAGTTGCCGTATCCTAGTAGTATATGTAATTAAACTCTGGTAAAGAAGTCACTTAAAACTCATCCAGGCAAGAAAACATATATGCGATGGTAATATTTCAGTGTAGCAATGAAATAACAACTTTAAAATCTTGTTAGCATTCTTCGACCATTCTTTCACATTCTTTAACCCATTTCCACTACCGTTCAGTCTCAATCTAAAATTTTAAATTTATTGAATGGACATTTACAGACATCTTTAGAAGGAGACACATCACAAAACAAAACAAAAAATGGGAGATATGTATAATTAGTTGTATAACCTTTTTCCAACCATCAGATACCCTTGCTATTATATAAACATATTACAGAGAATAACATTCATTTAATTTATTACATACACCGGAACTTTTACATTGTGTAACCTCATAGAATAACATCAATTTAATTTATTACCCTCACTAAAATACCCGTATATTGTATAACTTTCGAAAAAACTACACCTCTTTCCTAAAGTAACCTCACTAGCGAAAGCAGTGGGAAAACCCACGCCAACCCGGCTTTCAATATTGTTTTGTGTAATATATAAATGCTGTTGGAATCGAGTTAATCTTTGCTAATTGCCCACCTGAAGATGTTGTAATATAACGAAACCTAGGTCGTGGTAAAGAATTTAAATAAAGTAATGAATTTCTACAAAATTAACACAAAATATATTCTAAAAATGTCTCTATTCCCAGCTTATTATTACATATTATCCTTTGACGAATTTCATATAAAATTTCGTATTCAGATTTCTAATTACCATTTTCGTTTAACTGTCATTTTAAGTCTGAAATACTGTTGTATTCGTTTGTTAGACTTCTTTTATAACGTTCCAATCATGGATTCATGCTACACGATGCTTTTGTAATATTTTGAAAGGAGCGAATGCAAACATACTGCTGTGCCCGTTTAATATATTATATTATCTTTCTCATATTGTTAATTTAGTGTATTATTTTTCATATCTAATTTATTATTTAACCAGTCTAATTTAATTTACGGTTGTGGAAGAGGATGGGGAAAAACATGTTTTCTATTTCTATTTCCCTTTGATCTTCTAGCCAGACTTAACAACCCTCTTTTTAGGGTTGTTATTTGATTCAGCAATTTTTGGGAATAATGGAGTGCATGTGTATTTTGGTATATTTTTTGCAATACCTTTAGCACGTGTCACTTGCAATTATAAAAAATTAATATTTTTGAATTTCACGTAAGAAATTATTTAAAATAATTTCACTTCTTGATTTTGCATAAATGAAAAAAAAACATTTTTGCACTACTTTATTTCTCCCCGTTTTCATTTTTACATGAATATTTAAAGAAAAATTGCTAGAGCAGAATACATGGGATAATAAGTTATATTATTATGATTAATTCCAATTTCGGCATTGGAAAAAGATATATGGATTTAATACAAACTTACTATAAATCCCAGTTTTAGAATATTTTATAAATTGCAATGATAAAAATGTGAACCTGTCTAAAGTGCATACTTTGCTTAATGTTACTATACATTTTAAGGTGCGTGTCCTAATTTTATAACGATTCAAATCGCTTGGCAAAGTTATAAAATTAATTAAACGATGTTTTCGACGTATTGACGTGGTTCTAAAATGACTCAAAAATAAATTTTATGTAATGATTTTGCGACCCAAAACGACTAAGGGTGTATAAATAGCTGTTACTCGTTAAACTGGTCTTTGATTATTAATACAAGTGAAATATAAATACCACAGTGCCTCAAATGTTTCAAATACCTATATTAAAATGGTCAATGGATTGTGGAATGAATTATACTCTTTCCTTTTTAATTTAATTTTAAACCAATGTCGAATAATTCCACCCAAAAAACAAATAATTTTTGCATTCGTGATACTTGAAATTAAAATTTGTGTAGAGAAAATTCTTAAATTCAATCCGAGTAAAATAGATATTTCGAAGCAATATTAAAAGTGTTCGATTGCAGTTACCAGCAGTACTTTGTGTAGAGCAAGCTACTAAGGAATATAATACAAAAAATATACATATACAAGTGTATATATACAACATGAAGTATATTTCTATTTTGTTGTTACCAAAAGTCTCCTTGTCAACGTTCTTACCAATTTAATTCTTACCAATTCTATGCTTCTTGCTTCTATTTCTCAATAATTCATCGTTTACGATAACCGATGGGCAATAATAAAGCCGTATAATTACATATTTTAATACAATTTGTGAACTAAACGACTATTTTGAAGATTACTCAATTTATGTTAACATGCTATCAACTATTTCTGGAAATATCCTGTTATACTATTTGTCGGAATTTGTGAAATTACTTAAATTGGGACAAATGTATGTCCCAATTTCACAAATTCCGACACAAATTAAAACTTCACTGTTTTTTTATTATTAAATGAAACAATAAATGATAAAATTGATGCGATTAACAAAAAGAATTCTCGTTTGCCATTATTTTACGATAGAAAAATTATTTCAAAAATATTTCCCATTCGAGCCGCGTTTTTTGTAATAAACTGCTTGTTAAAATTGTTTCACCTTAACTGTAATTTTTAATAAACTTAAATACTGAATAAACAAATTCAAATACGAATTTGTATAAAAAAATATTTAAATAGGTGAGAGTAATTGAATACTCTTTATGCAAGTTATCAATTTGACATTTGACAGACCTTTTTTGATAGGAAAAGCACTTTTAAATAATTTTTTTTGTTAAGATCGTCACCACCAAAACATTTTTATTAATTACATTGCTATTTATGAATATTCTTTCATTTACAAAAAGAGAAATTATAACCAAAGCTAGCACAACATTTTACTTAAAATACAACTGCAGGCTAACAGTGAACACTTATCACCCATGACAACATGTACAATAATTTGATAGATACTTGTAGTTTCAGAATTGACTTTGCCTATCATTCTCATGTATCTTATTTTTTTAATAAAATGTAAAATTAATAAATCTCATTTGAATGACAGTCTATGGGGCAACAAACCTTCCTATTATTACGAAAATGCCATTCACAATTATGAAAAAATAAAATAGATTAAAAAAAGAATCCGTAACTAGTATAATGTATTAAATTCACTAATAAATGTGATAGATCTTTTTTAAATGGAAAACAAACTACGTTTACTGTTTCTTATTTGTTTACATTGAACGATATATAATCAGTGAATGTCAAAACAGTTGTCATTTCATGTTTCGCTTGGAATTTGTTTCATTCTGAATATAGCCATAAGCTATACGGAGCCAGCTTACTCTGGAGCTAAGCGTCATGTACAAATCGACCTCTTGAATGTCATTTCAAGCAGCCAATTTATACCGTGAGGGTAAGTAGCTATATTAATGATGTTTTTACATTTCATTTAAAATTGCACGGACTTGTAGCTTTTAGTTTGCGCATTCTGACTACAGATCTTATATTACAGAGCATAGAAAATACGAACTTCGCTTGAATACCATAAATTAAATGTATTTGAATATTCATAAATACGTAATGTGTATAAATATATCTGTTATGTTTTCAAGGTATGTAATTGGTTATTAGACACCGCGAGCCATTGTTAGATTGATAAAAAGAATATATTTCATTTCAATAAAATAGTAATTTTGAGTTTATACTGCCTTTTATTTAAATTTAAATTATGGGTTATTATTATTTTATAAGATTCCACAAACGTTTTATATGAGAGGGATGGACAATTTTCAGGTTCGTGAAAATCAATCGGGAGTACAAGTGATTAATTATTCCATTATTTTTAAAGGAGTCTTATCTAAAATCGATACGCTTTTATATCCATTGGAATAACTCAACAAAGTAATGAATTAATTTTTCTTTGGACGATTTATCTTCCTGTTTATCTTTTTATTCTCCAGTTAAACACTAAGGAAAACGTAACGAAAATTTAGGAAAAACATTCAAATTACCATACTTAACCATGGTACTTCCTACTCTCTTCGTTGAAATATAATGTTATACTTGCTTCTCGTGTAAATGTTCTATTGTACCCGCTTAAGGGCTAAATGATTGTTTACCTTTCAAAAACTTTCCTGGCTCACAGACGCTGGTTGCCACAATTTCCAACCTTTCAGCTTTTGCAAGAAATTTTCCGATCCTGGAAGCTTTATAATAAATTATTTGCGAATACTTTACGAAAGTTTGTCTGCCTCTTGACAGTTAATATTTGTTTTAACGGTGGTGTGTTTTTCAATACGATAGGTATCAAAGTGTGATACTTGTTCTTTATTGTGTTTGTAAATTAAAAGTAAAAATCATCCTAAATTATGTAACAAATTATTTTCGGAAAATTTTGAGTGCATAACAATGATGTACGGATCTAATCAACATAATCATGTTTAGTAATATAAAATGTGAAAATTACGCTCGTAACTACAAATTGTCTTGGGCCTATGTAAAGTGTAGGTTTAATTAAAAAGATTTTTTTTGTTTATGAGGATTGTAAGAAAATAAAATTTAATTAACAAATGTGTTGTGTATTAATCGATAAAACATTCCTTATTAATATTTTTGCTCGGCATTGCTAAAATCGCAATGTATTTGTGTGATAAATAATAGAAATTAGACCAAATAATTCTATTTCATACTTTGTAGAATAAATGAACCATACTTTTATTTGTACACTGTCAACGTGTAATTATGTAAATTTGAAAAAGCTAATTATTTTGCTTTGAACTTTTGTAATCAATTTAATTTATTAAAGGAAGGTTGTTAATAAACCGTAACAAAGTCTATAAAATATCCCTCAAAAGCTTTAAGCCCATGATCAACCCAACATACTACGGTGGTATGTTGGGTTGACCACAGGCTTATCAAAATATAATTATGAAAATGATTTTGACTCAGTCACAAAATTTACTCTAATTTCTAAGGAAATAATTAGATTTAAAACCTAAATCATATTTATTTCATTTGTTTTGATACGATTTGTGTTGATTGAATTATTTTCCAACATATGTATTTCGAGTAATACACACATACACTTTCGAATATATATATAGATATATATATATATATATATATATATATATATATATATATACATAGACTATTAAACAGCAAATCTCTACGCAGAGAAGTAGTGGTATAGCATAAAATTTAATAACAGCTCGTCCTTATCCCATAACTATGTGCACTGTGCAGTTCCTCTTTGATTATTAGTGTAAAAAAAAGGTTGAAAATTTGTTAGCCTAAAAGTGTGACCACGTTATTGTGTACATTGAAACACATTATATCGTATGAGCTACAAATTTTAAGGGAAAATTTACTGCAGGCTTGTGTATAGAAAAAAATGCAATCTGCTAGGTCAGAAATATGATAAGTATTTTTCCAAATTTAAAATAATTTGAAATTTGGAAACATTTTGTAACATATTACAAAAATTCTGAACAAATTACAAAAAAGAGAAGTTAAAAGAAGAGTGACTTCGAAATAAAGAACATTTTATTTAAAATCTGGCAACAATAAATAAACTGATAGCGCCATTTGCTGTCTTCATAGTACTCTATGGTTTTTTATTTTTTAGTCAATAAATATTGTAGATTCAGTTCGATTTATAAAAGGACCGCGTTTTTGTACCGCAAGTAACTACATGGTTTCGTTAGGATATGGACCCAGAATGTCTTGTAGTTATCAGAAAAACTTATCCAAATTAGTGTCTGCATTATATCGAGTATAGGTAATAAGCATTGCAGTGTTAAAAATAAACAGATTAATTCTTAAGAGTGTAACTAACAGAAATAGCGTTAAACTCATTTCTGACCAAAGTTCTAAAGTTGAAGGGCACGAGAATTATCGAGAGTGGGCATGTACAGTGGAAAATTTGTTGGTTTTGGAGGGAATGTTAAGTTATATCAAGCAAGAAATTCTAGCTTCAGCAACCGCAGAAGATACAAAAGCGAAGGCCAAGTTAGTTATGACCATCGATCCATTATTGTAGGTTCATATAAAAGAAGCGTCAAGCGCAAGAAATTATGGCAGAAATGGTTATTGATTCTGATTTTTACCAAAGAATAACGTTACTATGTAATTTAACATCGATTCGCCTCGATAATTACGATTCGATAACCGACTTTGTTACCCAAATTATTGAGACTGCTCAGAAGTTATTAGGAAGAAGTTTTTCCATGAACGACGAACTGTTTGATGCTGACGGGTTTACCTAAAAATGCTTTCCAATTATAATGCCGATAGAATATTCTGGGATCGTCATTACTGCTAACGTAGTGTAAACAAAGTTGATTGATATAGCGAAAAACAATACATTCTTGAGCAGAGGACAACAAAGTCCACCATATTCTAAAGTTGGTAGCCAAGTATGAAGTTACTTTGAAGAACGTATTATGTCTAACTAACCTCGCGACAAACTTGATA
This sequence comes from Druceiella hillmani, assembly GCA_039881145.1. Classification (NCBI taxonomy): domain Eukaryota; kingdom Metazoa; phylum Arthropoda; class Insecta; order Lepidoptera; family Hepialidae; genus Druceiella; species Druceiella hillmani. Next base: position 24,876,230 of record JAYKKI010000005.1, read on the forward strand.
TCGATAAGTCAGCTTATCAAGAATAGACTGGAGTTTAAGAAAAATATTGCAATGTTTTTAATAGAGGAAAGAGTTCAGTGGCTATTGCAAATCAGATAGACGGTGTTTAGTCATGGAACACAAACAATGTTTGTTTATATCTCCTTCTTCAGCGGCTAATAGTGAAATATGGCATGGGAGATTGGGTCATTTCAAAATGAATGACCAGAATAAAATGAAGGATGGAGCTCACGGGAATATCATAGAGAGATAAGTCAGTTCTAAATAAGAATATACGTTTGGTATGCTGTCAAAGGAAACAGCCACGCTCACCGTTTGGTAACAAAGAACTGTGAGCCACTGAATATTATTCATGCTGATGTGTGTGGACCTATGGTGTCAACATCAATCGGCGGAGCAAAGTATTTCCTTATATTTGTTATTTATGGATTTTATTATTTTTTTCTCAAAGAAAAAGAAGTAATCCTCAAGTGTTTTAAGCAATTCAAAGCAATGCCTAAAAAGCAAATAAGCAAAACAATAAAAATATTCAGATGAGGTAATGGATGGGAGTACTGTAGTAATGAATTCGAGAATTACTTGAACGATGTTGGCATTGTTTATCAAAAGATCAATTCTTATACTTCGCAACAGAATGACTTGAGTGAACGTATTAATCGGACCATTTTTGAGCGTTTTTGTTTTAAGACCAATAATTTAGGATATGTTTAGCAATGTTTAGAGATGAGAGTTAAAATTGATGAAAAATCTAATGTTATTACTTTGGACCAGAAACAATATGTAGAACAGTTACCGGATAAATTTAATATTTTAAAAATCTATAATTGCCAGTATTCCTATGGAATATAACTTAGTTATTGAGAAACCTGAAACTTGTGATCTAGATCTTCCATATCAATAGTTGATTGTAAGTGTAATGTTTTTATCGGTTCTCATTAGACCGAATATCTCTTTTTGTGTTAGTTTTCTTAATCAATTTACGAAATGCCACACAGATTTTGAATGGAATTATGCCAAGACAATACATAGATATCTTAGGGAAGCTAAGAATTGTTGTTTAAAATATAAAATGGATACCACTGAACTTATTGGTTATGTTGATGCCGATAAGTGATACTGTACAGTGCATTGTAATGTCAGGCTTAGATATTACGCGGGACAGAAGAAAACAACGAACAGTTGCTCTTTCTAGCACTGTTCTTTATGTACATTAGCGCCATTTGCTGTCTTCGTAGTACTTTATTATGAAGACTGTAGATGATGCTAATGTACATGAAGCACAGTTGCTTGAAAGAATCTTCATAGTAGCCTGTAGCATTATATACATTACATTATCTTGTAGTTGTAGTAAGAACAGTAAAAATTATACTAGTTGCAAGTATTGGAAATGAGTACCCGTTTATAACTAAGGCTTATAAAGGAGCTATATATTTAAGATACTTACTGTGAACTCACTGATAATTTATGTTTTGTTCGTTTGTTTAATGATATCCAAAGTGATTGATTTTGGTGGCAAATTATACCATCATGGAAAAAGCAAACATATTGATCTTAGGTATTATCATGTCAAGGATGTAGTTAACAATAAAATTATAAATTTTCAATATTTGCCAACAACTGCCATGTCAGCTGATGTTCTTACTGAAGCTTTGAATCCCATGAAACATTATAAATGTATAGAGGTATGAAGGTTAGTCAAATATAAAGAAATATTATAATTTTTTAAATATGTATTAACTGTAGCTTCGTTATTATCATTATTTAAAATCTAGTAATATCACGTAAATAAATAGTGATGTCCGCTATATTCATAATACTCAATGGTTTTGTACTTTTCAGTCTATGGACATTGTAGATTAGTAAAAGGACGGAATTTTTGTCTCGCAAAAACTTGACTAATGTGATCATTACTTATAAAAAATGAACTCATTTAGTGGTTATGTTTGAAACAGTGAAACTTATTTTTCACTCATAATTTTGAATTTGGTGTTAATATATGAATTTATACATATGTGAATTTTTTACTCGGAATTATATTTTGTCATCGCCAAATTAAAGAAATATTACGAAAATTGTTAGCAAATATTAGAGTAAATTATGAATGCCAAATTATGTCCAAAAGAAAGTTATTGCAGAATGATCCTTATTTTTCATTAATTGAACCCCGTAGTTTCACCATTACTATATGATGTTCGAGTGGTGATGATGAACATGTGGCATTTATATTTATTCAAGGTAAAACAAAATATTCAGGTTATAATAATATATAACAAAATATTCAAGTCATTTAAATTTTCTTGTAAATACTATGGAATTTATAGACCGGGGTGCAATTTTTATTCTGAATTTTGTAAAATTAATTAAAGAACTTTTTTATTGCAGAAATTCTTTATTGACAATGTTATAAAATCCATTGAAGAAATTTTTATTGATAGGCCGCAGTAAAAGTTTTCCAACTCCTGCAGAGCTCTTTGAACCAACAAATCTCATACAGTTTTGCATAGTTTTTAGACATTGACTTACAAATGGTTTTTTTGGCACAAGGAGTCTCTTATTTATTTTGTTGTCAACGGTAATATGTTCATTCTCTTGTGAAGTCGTAATGCCAGTCGATCTTTCTCAAAACGGTTTTGGTGTACCACAGTGAATTATATAGTTTTTCATTACATATTTTTTTATTGTTTTCAATAATTTATTTTTTGCTATTTCATGCTTTGTTAATATATCTTTAATACAGTATTATGATATTGAGTTAGTATAATAATATATTTTCTAAACAATTTAAATTCATTAATTTATTAATATCGTTTTGAAAATATAATATTAACTTCATTTTTTTATCAAAACGGCTATTTATAAAAGCAAGAAAACTTAAAAAATAAAACAATGACTATAACTGCGTGCAAATATAACTCTTTCCATTACATTAATCGAGCTTTTTTAGGCACTAGATTATTGTAATTAACGTCTGAAACCGACAAGTTTGTAAATTTTCACACTTTGAAATTTTTGCCCATAAGTATTTTCTTACCTGGCGCGTAAGTATTTTCTTATCTTCTGCGATAAGACGTTAATGAAAAATCTAATAAAACAGTAGTTTTATTTAATGTCTCATCAACTTTGAATCTAATCATTTACAATTAGTAATCTTGAATCTTATCAATTGTAAGGATCTACAGATATATGATAATGTTATAGTCAAAAAAATTACATTAATAGTAGCGCTATGGTTAAAAAAAAACTAAGAGCCTTTCTCTTCCCTCTGATCTATAAGAATTCATAGATTAAAGCATTTTCACAGTATTTCCATAAAGCTACATTGGTCTAACTGGCGCATGGTGAGCTTAGGGGAAATACCATTGATAAAAATTTATATATATTTACCGAGCACACGTTGGAAGTTGAAAGAAGAGGCGAAATTAGGGGGGACCGAAAAAGATAGTTTGTTTCTCGCTCGTGCATCCTTTTTTGTAGATAAGTTAATGAGAGAAAGACTCACACAAGAATTATTTGTATTTCGAATTATTTATATTTTGTACAGTGAAATGATAAAAGTATCACCTGTGTTGCTTACTGTAAAATTTGTTTTGGTTCCTCCATCAGAAGGGGGTTCGCTTCCCCTATTTTATAAGAATATCTCAATAAAATAACATAAGAAGAAGGAGGATAGATATTTAATCCTGTTCATGGCAAGTTTTCATTAAAGAGATCATGGAAACGAATATAATTTTTGCTTTGTTTTAACAAAAATATATAAGATTTTTAGAAAAATGCTAATTTCATTTTGATGACTATTTTCAGAGTAATTTATTTTTGATGTGTATCTTCAGTGAACCTTGGATACTTTCAAAGGATGACAGTGTAGTTTCTTAAAATATGTAAATTACATTCGATTATTGTGGGTGTAGTAAGAATTACACTAAGTTTTGCGTGTTCAAATTTAAGCGTAAATCTATTTCCCTAAAATATTAACATGTTTTAGTCAGTTGTAGATTATTTATTCAACGGTTATTGCATGGCAGGAGCTTGGTTATTATAGAAAATTATTGAACTTACTTTGACTCTGCAAATCAATCTACGTCTTTTTGCTGTATATGCACTGTACATGAATTGTTTTAATATATGCTATGAACTTCTTTGTAATAATTATTTCAACGAATCAAAGTAAATGAATCTATTAAACGTGTACTGGCTTGCAATAATTTTGAAAACTAAAAAAATAGCAAAAGGAAAGAATGTTTCAAACAAAAAATAACTGGGTTTAAACTTAACTAGTGAAAGAAATATAAGCCTGGAAAAAAAACCAAGAAAAAATTACTTAAGTAAGTTTTCGAGGGGTCTTTTAAAAACCGTGAGTGATATTATAAGAAAGGAGAAAACTATTATAAAGAATCGCAGAATACGATTTTCAAGAAATTCTAAAGTGCATAATGACGGAATACTTTATATACCAGAGTGTAGCCTCTCCTACAATTTGATGGCATGCACTGAGAAGGTAATTAGTATGAAATAATTAGGTCAGTACAAAAATATATTAAGAAAAGTACATTCAGATAAATTTTTGAGGAATAATTTGCATAAATTTTCCGGTTCACTAAACTGAAGCTGCTAAAAATAAAATTAATTTTAAGTATACATAATTCCTTAATTGCTAATAATTAATACAATAATTTACTCATTATTAATACAATAATTTACTCATTTACTTCAAATAGTATCTTGTGATAAAATACAATTTTCAACATAATGATATAAATAGAGTTACATATATTATTATTTTCAAAAATTATCCAACTGTAGATTTAAATTAATTATATTTATTAAGTTTACCAAAATTCGTTCAAAACTCATACCTTTAATTCAAATTTGTTGGTCTAATGCAACTTTCCCATTTTGTTATGTTGACAGTTTGACTTTTTCTCGAAATCTTGAATATTTAATTTCTTTTTTATATGTTAAGTGATGCTAATTAAAGAAAAAATAGTAAAAAAAATCCATCACGTAACCTTTTCCGCAAATCGTATAGTATGTTTTTTTGGGTGGCGGACTGCAGCTACATATGTTTGACCTACTCTCATTTATATTAATATTAATGTACGATTGTAGCCTTTAGTAATATCATTGCTAAAATTTTGCTATTTGTTTAGTTTTTTTTGTTGCTTTAGTAAATATAAAGTTAAAAGATATTTTAAGAAAAAAAATATCGTTTAACATTACATTTATTAAATATAAATTGTTTAATGTAATATTTATTTCAAGGTAGTGTAAAAGCCCACCTAAATAACTGCATTGGTCTTAGTATTTTTTACCAAGATAAGCGACGGGCGCTTCGCCGTGTTTGTTCAACTTGTGGTCTGCTTAAACGGTTTAAGGTTTGGAAAGAAGCTTTAAAACTGGAACACCTATAATTTTAATTGATCCGCAAAATCATGCAGATAATTATTACTTTTTTGTTGTTTTTTATGGGGTTTTGAGCAAATAAATAAAAAGAAAGTTTTAACTAGAATTTTTGTTGTGTTGTTCGCCCTAAACCTTCTAATGCAAATATTTCACTCCCAAAACCACCTATTGAAAATGGAATAGCAAAACAAGAAATAATCACTTCAACTTCAGCAAATGAAACGGTTGAAACATTTATGGAATTAAATTATTATATTTTAAACATTTACGGAATTAAATGTATTATTCTGGTAAGCTATAACTTTCTCTACAAAGTAAACTAAATGATTTAGTTTAAATCCTGAGATTTTCGGAAGATTGATCTGAGCTTTTGGCGTAGTCTCAGAGAATTTATTAGCCTCTGGTATACCAATTTATTAGTACTAAAATACAGGAACTGAGCTTACTTCTTGATTTTCTCAAGACCACTATTTAGTTTATTTTAGCGACGTTCCTAAACTCATGTCACTGTTTAACATAAAATAAAGGCAAAGAATTAATAAATACCATGAAAAGAGGCATTTATTAATTTTTCGAAAAGAAGTGTAAATTTAATTATGGAAATAAATATGTATGCCCACCTGTAATGTAACTAAAATAATTCTACCAGAGTATATATATTTTACGAAACTTAAGGATGATGTGCCGATATTTGAAAGTTATCAACGTATTACTAGGACAACAAGGTGGATGCACCATATTTTTTTGCTTCCTCCGTGAGTGACGTAGCAGACAAAAACATTTGAATTGGACATTGGATAAAAAAGAATGGAAATTGAGAAAAGTCTTAGAACCGGGCAGTAAAAACATCGTTGTAAATCTCAAGAATGAATGAGTTGTAGTTTGATAGATCTTAAGAAAGTATTACTTCCGCCATTTAATCATAAGGTTTATCCATAAATATTATAATAATAAGGTTTATCAAATCTTGTCTTATATAGCTAGGTCAAAAGTTCACAGTATTGTCTGAGGGAAAGAAAGACTTAAGGAAGATACATTTTTCGTGGAAAATATAAATTCAATTGAAAAAGAAAGGCAAAAGAAGCTTTGAACGAAGGAGGAAAAAGTATTTCAAGTGAAAATTACTTTTTATGTTGTAACTAAAAATAACTTTTATATTTCGATGATAAATAATACAATTTTAAACATTTATTCATTTCTAAAGTTAATTTTTCTTCATAAAAATATGCAAAATTTCAAATTCATTTTTCAAAATATAACGTGGTAAAAAATACTTGGGTATTTGTAAATCTGTTCTCAAAGCTTTTTAAAATAAATTATGCCCATTCAAGAATTTTTCAAGTAATTAAATTTTGCAAACCTGTGTATTTAATTATATTATATCAAGAAAAAAACGTAGATCGTAGACATGAAAAACCTGTTTTTTGGATAATTTGTACGTTGACATGGACCTAAAAACTTTTTTTTTTAAAACTTTGTTTTCACCTTCCCAAACAAATTCTTATCTTTCATATTGTTATAAAAATAAATTTATGGCCGATTTTATTTTAAAAGTGTGTAAACAAACCGTTTATTTAAAACTTAATTTTTGCTTTCCTTCAGTTTACTGGCAGCGAAAGGAAGACTCAGGTCTACAATCCTTTTCTTTTTAACAGTTCCTGACTAATTTCAGTACTTCTGTTCCATTTTGATGAACCTTTTTCTTTAACTTTGTACTACATTGCAATGTTTGTTTTATAATTCTTATTTATAATATCTATTCTTTATTTAATTTGTTTTTATGAACTGATTTACATAAATTAATGTTGATTGATTTAACTAAATTATGTATATCTTTTCGTTATTGACTATTTATTTGATTGAAAGATTAATGCACATATTCATATTAACTCCTTTAGATGAAAAAAATCGGTTGAGTACAACAACCCATACTTGCATAATTAGTGTTCAGTGCAATCAGTTCCCCCACTTAAATTTGCCTGCCGTTTTTTTCGTCGTTTGTTCCAGATATAGTTTTGAGTTAGATACTAGAAACTTGGCACAGTAATAAAGCATATTAGTGAAAAATTAAGATTCAAAAATAATTAAACATAAATTAAATAGTAAGCAAATGGAATTTCTATAATTTCCTATGTCATGTGGAGTTAAAAAAAGAAAACAAACTATTTTTTTCAGAATCTTGTGTAACTCTAGAAATATTGTTGAAAATAGTTACCAAAAATTTCCCTCACCATTTGCGAAACCACTAAATCTTTATTTAGATTAGGGACCCTTCATGAGAAAGGGACAATATGCTCTTGCGTTAAAAAATAGCCGTCATATCATTATCTACGATGTACTCAGATAAAACAGTTTACGAAGACAGAAAGAAAAAACCAGAAATTTTTCAAGTGAAATAGATCAAATGTTAGGACATTACATAATCCGCAGGTAGATTAATTTATGGCTTCATTCTTTTTTATTATATTTTGAATGGCGCCAGTCTCGCAAGTTACATAATATTATTTTTTATATATTATTATTTTTTTATATTTATTATATAATTAATAAAATGTAAAAAAAATACAAATGATCGCCGATTCTTTCTATCATACTTAAGTGAAGAATTGTGTATGCCAACGATTAAAGATTAATCTCGAAATATTAAAATCATGAGAAATTTCACTACAAAAATTTGGATCCAAAGCGCCTATGGATAACCAATGAATCTCACATGTAGAGCGACAATTGAGACTGTTAATAGACAGATCCGACTGGACTAAAAGTTGTTGTAGTATTATAGTATCTCTCTTACCAAGGTATCTACAAAAAAGCAGGGGAAGACACTAAAATCATGTAAAGATTGTACTAGACCAGCTTACGATGAACATTTAAAAGCAATAATAAAATGTGACGCACATATTCAAGATTAAATTCGATATGATAAATGCCTACATTTATTTGTATATCAAATATTATTTTTTAGCCGTAGAGATTAGTTTAATATTATTTTGTTACTATGCAATTCTGTATGTGTACCCAGTTACCCCGGGTATTGACCAAATGGGTATTCGACTTTAGCTCATAAGTTTATTAATTTATACGCATATTTATATATCGTAACCTTTACGAATCAATGTTAATTGACTCAAGTAACGGAGATCTGAAATGATTTCATGGAATTTCGCTAAATATATATCTAAGTAACAACATGCAAAAGGATACTTGGTAGGTATTAATATAAGGGTTAAGAAATCACATATAAGTTAAAAAATATTGAGCTGAATAAGATAGACAAGCAATAAAAGCAATGGTAAACAAGTTAGAAACTTTATGATCTCTCATATCTTCTTGATGACTGATGAGGTCATCGAAACCGTTAAAAAACTGAAATGCGTCTTAACTTTATATCACCTGTAATATATTAACTTAAAAATTTATAGTGATGTTGAATGACAAGCAAAAAAGAAGAATATTAGTTAATTAATCAATGGGATTACAAAAAAACAAATTTTATTCGCCATTGGTTATTGATTGAGAGCAATATAAACATTTTTATTAACCTTTTTTAGTAACTATTTTTGAATTAATTTAAATACCCTTAATTATTTTTATCTACATGCCACCTCGTACATAGTGTATTTATTTCATTACCATTATTTTATTTTCAAATGTGAAAATTTTCATTTATATAGATTTTTTCTCTATATGATTATTTCCCTTTATATCCTTCATTGACGCCAATATTAATGAATTGATTCGTGTTCATCCATTTTAAAATTTCCTTTTGATGTGATAGATGTGGTCTAAACTCTCTCAAAGATCCATCAATATATCATTAGATTTATCAAATATTTCTTTGCTTGCCACGTAACGCGGTTATGCTGTTTTTATAGTTAAATTTAATCCCTTTTGTTTCAATCTACTTCAAATTAACATATTATGATCTACATCAAAATATTCTCGTTTATAACAATGTTCAAAATTAATCTGTATTACGCCATATTTTAAACAGAGTTGTTTAAGTTTTTTCAAGCAGAAAATATTAATATGAGATACTGTCCATAATGTAAATAAATTTATTTATTTTGAAAGTAAAGTTATGAAAAAACAGTTTAAACATTATGAAAGAAATAATTTTATTCCTAAACATTTGATATCTGAAACTTTTCACATAGAAAAGTTTGCTTCAAAAGAAAAATGAAAGCCGAATTTTCTGCCTGGAGGCAGCTATGAGGCAAGAAAGGCCATTAAAATATCTTTATATTTTATTCTTTAATATTATCGGAAGTTAACTCACTCCAATTTGCTTTCTGACTGAGAGTGGTATTTTGATTATCTAATATCTGAATTTCTTTTTTTTCTGTCAACTTGTAATTTAAATAAACTGTTATGCGGAATGTGATTAAGGACACATAGTTCATACGTATCAGCGAAGGAAAAGAGATTATATAATTTCGGAAGTTATTGTAGTTTTGTATTAAAGCACTTATTATTTTAGAAAATAAAATATTATTTGTGTGTTTATCTAAATTTATTTTAGGCTCGATTGCCTTTTATTAGCGGCAAATGTTTGAACTGAATTGTGAAATTTTATTTAATATTATTTCTAACTAAAAATTACGAATGGTTTCATAAAGTGGATTTTTTACTTACAAAAGTTCTATCACTTGCTTTGCTATATATTTTTCACTTTATTTTCATTATTTAAATCGCATCAAAAGATAACTGTTATAATATAGTAAGCAGTACAATCATACGAGTTATTGAAGCAAATTGTAAATAGAACAAATAATATTATTTATTTTAAAATTGCAAGATTTTTCAACATAAATGAAATCAGATCTTTAACAGTACGAAAATCGCTTGCGATGAATCGTATTTAAAAATGAATTAGGAAGATTCAGAAATCCGACTGTCATTAGATTATTTTTTCAAAATAATTTAATTATTGGGTAGTAGTATGATGGCGAACATAAAAACAATATTTCAGGTGCATGCAATAGGGTATTTGACTGATGTCGATATTTTTATGAAAATGTTTTAAAACTGCACAGTAGCTCTAAAAATAATGCATGTAAAAACTATTAATCGAAACTTTTAAATAGGAAAAAATATAAATTTTTGTTCATTAAATTGAAAAAGTTTTTAAGAATTCTGTTGCCACATAAAAAAAATGAGAAAATTATAATATGCAATATATAATTTAAATGCAATATTTAACGAGACACTAAATATATTTAATAAATTTCCTTATAATGAATGCTAAATAATGTCATAAGCCAATTGTGTTTTGGTATGGGGCGTTTTCGCGGGAATCGTAGTTCGTCAGTTTTTATGTCTTTATAATTTTGTAATTAAAAGTCTTAGATACAATATATTTATTTTTATCGCTTTTAATGTTATTACTTATTCGATATTAGTAGTAAAAAAAATATAGCCAAATACCCTATTATATTGCAGACTGCATTTTTAACTGAGTAACTTTAGTTTTTATATACATTGAAAAAGGTGTTTTCATAAAATGCAAACGTAAGCTAAATGGTATTGTTGCATATGATAATATAATTTTAATTGCATTTCAAAAGAAAATTAACAACATGCAGTATAAAATGTATTTCTGCAAATTTATAAATTTGCGAAGGATTAATTATCAATACTTCATTGAACTCAAGACTAAGGTGGTCCTCATGGTTTAAGACCTAGAAATGCTATTGTAATAGATATTAATACAGGCTGATTTTTCGTTCATTTTTTTATTGAACGGTTACACATACGTGTACACATATGTGTATACACATACGTGTATATGATATTCGACACACGGTTTACTTAACTATTATAAATTATTGTAAGGACGGTTAACATTAAGGAGTGAAGTATACATACAGAGGTTGGACAAAATAATATGAACACCTGATGTATACAAAATATTCATTGATTAATACGGTGTTGATCCACCGTTTGCTTGTAGAACAGCTGCAATTCTTTGCGAAATAGATTCATAGTGTCTGAATTGTTTCCAACTGAATGTTGTCCCATTCTTGTACCAAAGAATCCGCCAATTGTTTCAATGATGTTAGCTCTAAAACTCCCCACAATGATTGAATAACGCTCCTCGAACCAAGACCGAACCTTTTTGGTCGTGTGCATGGGCGCATTATCATCTTGGAAGATGGAAGTGTTTGGCAGCAATATGCTAGTAAGCATTTTAAGCATTTCATTATTGAGACTGTCGGGATATTCATTCGCAGTCATCTGGCCAGTGATGTGAATGAGAAGACCAGCGGTATATCACGATATAGCCGCCTAAATCATAACGGCACTTCCCCCATTCTTGAATGTAGGAAGTAGGTAGTCCGGATTGTAGGCTTGTTTTGGGGTTCTCCATAAATAAACCCGGCATTTAGTTGGAAACAATGAGAAAGATGATTCATCTGACCATATCACATTCTTCCAATCCTCAAGTATCCAGGTATTATGCTCGTGGCACCACTTCTTTTGCAGATTAGCGTTGGCGTCTGTTATGAAGGGTTTTGCAGTTGCAGTTGTTTCGTGAATGTTAGCTGTGTGGAATTCCCGCCGTATAGTTTTGTCGACACAGTATTACTCAAGTGAGTGTTTAGTTCTGCTGTCACTTTTGACGCGGCAGTTTTATATTATCTGGCCACAACCCTTTTTAATTTTCGTCGATTTCTGGCCGTTAAATTTGGCTGCCGTCGACTATTCCTTTTCGCCGATGATGTTTTCCCTTCTTTTGTTTATATGCTGTCATTACCATGGATACCGTCATTCGTGAGACGTTATACAGTTCAGCTGTTTTCGTCACAGTCGCTCCCGCTAACCAAGCGCCAACGATGCACCCTTTTTCAAAGTCGGCAAGATCATACATTTCACCGCTCCCGTGTTATAGCCAATGCAAAACACAACGTCTACTACACTGAAATATAATCTACAAGACCTGCCATGCCAACTGCGTATGACATTTTTGTTCGCAGTATTTACACGGAAGCAGTGTTGTGAACATGCACCTAACTGTATTCCGTCGCATGGTGTTCATGTTATTTTGTCCAACCCCTGTATATTAGGTAAAAAAAATTGCATCATCACTAAAATTTGTAATGTCTTTATTCTCAAATAAAACTGCTATATTACGTATATGATAACTTATACAATTTTAATGGATTTTTGAAGTTATATTTCTTTAAGCGCGTTATGAAAACATAAAGGGAGGGAAATTTCGCGAACACAACAAAAATTTCACATCATGAAGTTACACATTAAATATATATTTATATAGTTTACTTGACAAATGAATGCTCCTCCATTTTATTTTTCTGTTGGCTTTCTATTTTAAGCCAATCATTTGACAGAGCGTTTCCAATTCGGTTTGTATTTATTTACATGAAAAATTATAAATGATTACTTTAATGAAGTTGCTGACTAAACACATATTTATTTGACAGATGAGTGGTTCAATATTTTATTTTTCTGCTCGTTTTTTATTTTAAACCAATCATCTGCCACACCCATTCAACATATTAAATATATGTATTATAAACTACAAATTTTAATTTTCATTTATTAAATACTTAAATTTAAAAAAGAAAAAAAAAATTATCAGGATATTCATTTATTTTAATTATTAATTAAACTTTATTTAGATTGTTTTAGTAAATTTAACAATTAATTGTATCTACGTGTTTAAATTAACTTCAATGCAGAGTACTCATTTTAATTTTTAAAATTATAAAAATATATAGCATATTAGTCTTGAATTATACCAAAGATTTATAATTTCATCGCATGTGCTTAAATACAGACACAATATTTTTTTTCAAATTTAGAGTAAATTTCAAAGTAATTTTTTATGACCGGTCAAATCACTACTCCTTTTCACATTATGTACAGCAAATAACATTCTAAATTATATTAAAAAAAATTAACTTCCCTTAAGACGAAACACATTTTTTCAATTAGTTCTCAAGTATAACATTTCACTCGAGAATATTATTGATGAATTATTTGTTATAATTTCTTTAGAAGTTTTCATATTTATTTATAATATATCTTCGCATAGTAACAACCGTGTGACAATTACGTATATTGACATAGAGAGTGAAATTTAAAATAATCCATTCCAACGTCAAAGAAGTACTGCTATATGCGAGCGAGACGTAGAAGGAAACAAAAAATCTCACAAAGCGACTCGAAGGCGTTGTTAATCCTTTAAATATAGAAATTCTCCAAATGTCTTGGCCCTAAATAATATCTAATAAAGACTTGCCAGAACGACGAATGAATTTCAGATTTCGCCCAAATTAAGACACCATAAAATGAAATATACGATTAACCATATTCTCAGAAGGGAATTCGTTCATATCAAAAGAATAAATTTAATGGAATATGGATTTTATTTTCAAGAAAAGAGGAAATATAGCCTTATGAGACAGATCAGGCGTTGGACAGTGTGGGCAGAATTGAAGAGCATCATTGAGACTTTGAAGAGAGTAGTGATAAGTAAATCAAAGGATCAATCAATACGGTGAAGCAAAGTAGATAACTTCTGTCCTGTTAAAGTATGGTTGCCAACCGTCCTTTTTCTCGGATATGTCATATTTTTATTTTATCCTGGGTTGTCCTGAATAGATATTAAGAAGCGTCCTGAGTTTTAAGGAGTTCCCATTACGTACTGTGTTCTAAAAAACAATCCATTTGTATACGCACTCGCTTTGCAACTTAAGTGACGCATTTTCAAAACAAAGCACGTATGTGTGCGTTGTGTACCAAATCTATTCAGCTGACTATTTGCACATAGTCTGTGCTCATTTAGACTAGTATGTGCTAATTTAGACTATCTTTCTATTATTCACTGATTTTCAGTAACAGTAGTGTCTTGTAAGTTGGGGCGTGCTAGTTGCAAACTTGTAAGTACGCGAAGGTTTCTTTTTCTCTGTTTGCATGGGGGTAAATTTATTGCCTTTAGCTTTAAATTATATTACTTTATTGTCGCAAGAGTAACGTGAATTTTTTTCATGACTTAGCAATATGCTTTAACGTAAACTGCAACGTAATATAACAATTTTTTCTGTTATTATAATAGACTAGGGTAATATTGCCCTTACTGTGTAATTCTATTAGTATTTGCTAGAGGGTGTAAAAATCGTGATCAGGTCACCTTATTTTAATTTTTTGCTCATGACATTAAAAACTGCGGCGGCTATTTATCCAGAACCTTGCCAAGGAATACCTCAAGAATCGCCTACGTGTTTCTATTAAATCAATTTTAATAAACAGGTTACGGGGCCAGTAGACCTAGTTTGAAAGTAATTTAATCCGTAGGTAGTTCCAGCTTCCGCTACAGGACATAGTAAAAATTTACGTTGTCCATTCCATCATCCGATGCCGGACAGCAAGCGGCAGTCGGCAGCAGGCCTAGATTTTGAATGAGTACATGCAATAAATATGAATGGTACAACTGGCTTTAGTTAATATATAATATTTCAAGCTAGTCGACGACCTTTTTCGAATCGTGCCTCGCGTGTCCGAAGATCTCGTTTGAAAAGAAATAATTAGCACGGAATATATATATATATATATATATATATATATATATATATATATATATATATATATGTGTGTGTGTGTGTAGTGTATATAATTGCCAAATGTGATGGTTTACTTTATTTTTTTAAATATCTAACAATTAATTAAGTGCACAACACGCGTCTTCAATTCAAGGTAAGCAAATCATTGCACATTGTATACCTTGAATTGAAGACGCGTAGTACACAAATCCGAGCGTCCCGCAATATTCGTTTCTGAGTTAATTATAATTATATTATTACATATTTAGAGCAAGAAATTTTTTTGTGTATTCGGTATATTACGTATTTTGTGATGAAATAAGAAAAAAATACGTTTATGTTACTACGTCTACGAAATAAATAATTGAAATCAGACGATGTGTATTCGTGAAGGACAAAAAGTTTATAATTAAATTTAAAATACTTGCACTTATCAGATTAAAGTTAACGTTTTCTTCATTCTTCATGTATATTTTGGAAATTATAAATGTATAAATAGAAGTGTACAATTTGAGTCAAAATTACTATTTCACCTAATTTTAGGGAGTAATACGGCAATACATAAAGGAAATAAAATTTTCAAGCTTTTTCTTGAATAATCTATTTTCTTTTTACGAAAATTACACAGCTTTTTTTAGAAGTCTATGCTAAATATGTCACAGAAATTTGTAAAATAAAAAAAAAATTAGTTTTATTGTAGCGATTTTTATCCGTGTGCGGCAAAGAACATTTCAATTCGACACGTAATTTTTTTTCGTATTATTTATGCATTTTTTCGAATGTTTGTGTAGAATTTAGATTCATATGAATGTAAACATTTCTTTTGTAAATTCGTTTGAGTTTTTTTAAAAAAAAAAATTGTTTTTCGTCACATATTTCGAAATATTATGAAATTATTGAAAATCCGGTGAAAAATTGGTTTTTCCCAAATTTGACATTTTTTTTTATATTTCTTTATATAATTGTAAAAAAAAAGATTTTTTTATCATTTAGGAAATTTCATAATGTTTTGGAAAGTGTATAGCTATAGATAGTTTCCATTAAAGTAATTTCTGTAATTAGTTGAGAATTAAATTTTAACGGTCCAAATGTCGGTAAATTCGTTAATTAGCGCCCGGACTATAGACGGGTTAAATTTGGTTTATTATTGGAATATCTTTTGTACATAGTTAAATTAATCAATAACTAAAATACAATGCCAGGAAAATAAGAAAATCAAA
Organism: Druceiella hillmani; assembly: GCA_039881145.1. Taxonomy (NCBI): domain Eukaryota; kingdom Metazoa; phylum Arthropoda; class Insecta; order Lepidoptera; family Hepialidae; genus Druceiella; species Druceiella hillmani. Next base: position 24,892,416 of record JAYKKI010000005.1, read on the forward strand.
AATATTTAAATATTTAAGGGTGCATAGTATTAAACTAGTAAAAACGTTAATAATGTTTTTTTTCGGAAATCTATTGCCTACGTATTTTCATTCAATTATAAAAATTTACCAAAAAGAAAACCTTGGCACTGAATTACTAAAGGATATTTTAAGAATATAAACACACGTATTTAAAAAGTTAGCAGTGGCTGGGACCATGCTTCAAAACGATTTATAGACCCTATTTTTTGGAGAATAAAATTTTTTGGAGAAAAACGCTTTGGATATTTTGCAAAGGCCATGCCACGTCACATCCCAGTATATTATTAAACATTTTTGATTGTTTTTATAAAACTTATTAAACGAAACGCTATAATACTGTAGCTGCACTTATCGCTACCTACTGACGACAAACTATTAAGCGCGGAAGACGACTTTAAATAATTAAATTGCTTAAGACAATGCCAAAAAATAGCCAGTATGGGGCAAACAATGGCTACATCCCGCGCATCACAACTCCCCGGATCGCACATTGGAACCATCGCCCTGCGTGGGACCTTCGGCGGTGAAGTGGAAAGCCTTCAGCCAGCGCATCGCTACACAGCATCTGAATAGCCCCTTCTCTCTATCCTACAATGGTCGACGGTGAACTGTGAGACGCTAGCAGAACACGCCAGCGGTAGGGGCCGTTTTGTCGACTCTGAGGTGCAGCGCGTGGGGCTTGTGAATTCATGCAGCATTCGCTATGTGGACTTCTGTTACATTTAATCGACTTCTTCATCTCACAAGTACTGCCTTAGTACTCGTTTCAATATTATGGCATATTGACGGATAAGCAGCACAGTGAAATTTTAATGGTTCTGTTTCTAAAAGATATAATATATTGTGTGCATATAATCTTTTTTATGCTTATATATGTTTATATATGTATGTGTATAAATAAGTTTATTGTTTTGTTAAGTGCGTTTTATAAGTTTCGATGATACATGGGTTCCGTTGAAGACATTTTATATTTTATATTGGGAGAGAAAATGGTTTATAACAGACTTGAAAAAGCGTGGACGTTCTCAATTTGATTGCATGTTTTCATGTATGTTACCTAATATATTGGGTCTTTATCAACCAACTTGAATGATTTTTTTCTTTATTTTGAAGAATTTACTACCAGTATACCCTGTCAAAAGGTTTACAGGTATATCTTTATTGAATCTTCAATTTCATGGCTAAATTCTAACCAAATTTCCATGCTTTTTTCGTAGAATTTGACCATGAAAATTGAAGGTACATTAACGAATTCCTCAAGATTGAACAGCACTAGTGCTTTGATCGAGTTTGTGTGATATGGGTCTAATGACAATCTAATAAAATACAATCAAGGATGAAATAAATTTGCCTTTTAGCACAATTAGACTTCTATGATAAAGACGAATGATGAATTTACCCGATTTTTATTTCAAGCTTGGACTCAATTGACATCTTTAGATGTAAGCTAGAATTTTACAAAGTAAATAGATAGGTAAATATGTATAGGTAGGTACAAAAGTGAAAACACTGTTTTGTGTATATTAAATTACATGTTCGGAATTAATCAGAAATGTTTATAATTATATTTCTCATTTGAAAGGGAATATCAGGTATGCATGAAGGGTATATCAGTGAAGTATCAGGTAAATGTAAGTATGGTTGAAGGTGTAAAGAATTACGTGTATGACTTAAACTCACAAATTGTATATCTTCTTCTACTAACGAGATAATGAAATTCAGGCTGATGGGAGACATAGTGTTTAGAAATGGGTTGAATTTGTATAGAAAGAAAAATAACAAAAATTGATAATAAAAAATAGATACTAAGACGCCATAACATATATGTCTTACAGAAACCAAACATTTTATCACTCAAAAAGAAATATTTGACTTTTCTCTACCTGTTTTGTAAAAGTGCTGAATTATTAATTCTTAAAAACCTATTTACACAATACCACAGTTAGATAACGAACATATACAAGTCGTAAGCTTACTGATACATGCGTAGCGATGCCGCTTGTTGGTGTGCAAAGATTTGAAAGTCCATTCGCCGTATCTTGAACGCTTACACTATATTATAGCTAAAATGGAAATATGTGTTTTATATGTATTAGTTACCAGATTTGCTTATTTTTAATATTAAAAATACATCAAAATAATAATGATGAATATTTTTCCCGTTTTAGTTTGGATTTTATCTTCCTGATGTGGCTTTGTCATGGCAGTCATAATTCGTAACTATTAATTAATGTCTACTATTATTTTGTCTTTAAGGTGTACGTGATGATTATTTTTTGTCTGTAAATTAAAAACAAGGTGTAAAAATATAACCACTGATTACGTATTTCAAAAGTAAAATAAAATTTTTAAGCAATTTAAATATTAATATTCTATCATAAAAATAGCTTAATAACTTGGGAGTAATTTTATTGATTTTAATGAAATGAATAGGAAAATATGGCACTATAATAAAACTACATATATGTTTATAAAATAAACCGGTTCGTATATTAGATAACGTGGAAAATACCATAGTTTAAACAATAAAATTATTTTTTTAACATACGCGCTCGAACACAGTTCCTTGTGATAAATGACCACGTGCTAATAGCATCTGAGATCATTAATGCTGGTTATATTATAAGATCCAGATTAAAGCATTATACATATACAAAATATACACGGTACCTCGATCTTATTTCGTTAGATTCGTGAGGATGGTGAATACTGAATAAAACCGAATAAACTCAGTTTTATCATATAGCATGATAAAACTGAGTTTATTCGGTTTTATTCAGTATTCACCATAGCCACATTAAGACTGATGTACGAGTAACTCTGAATGGAACTAATAAATGAGATGATATATTACGCTTGAATAGCCAAACATCATGGACACCCGAACTATCTACTGTAATCCTTGGTCTGCGAGCCACCTTACGAACGGACAGCGGAGTGAGCGCCAACGAACTAACTTACGGCTATAATACCGGGTGAATTCCTGACTGAAGCTATCAATAAACAAGTGTATTTAGATTATAACTACGTGGAATAACAACGTAACGCGATCAAAGACTCAAGTTATCCAAACCAAAATCAACTTATCCACAATTCCGATTAACCGCACACAGGACATAAACCTATACTTATTCGTGAAAATCAATCGACTTGCAAAACCGTACGCAACGACGCGGTCAAGAAACTCTCCCGGCTATCACATAATGGCCCTTACCAAGTGCTAAAACGAGATAGCAAAGCATTCACAGTGCAATTACCAGAAAAACAGTACCATCTTAATTTACAACCTGAAACCTATCTGCACACTTAGTGACGATGATGAACAGCCATCACCAAACTCTCACCAGGACTCAACACACAAATTAAAATATCAACCAACGGATACCTTACCTATTACCCTATTTCTCTCAGCATTCAAAACAACGCGCTCTGGCCTTATAATCCGGCTGCCGGTACGCTTCGATTGAGGGGAGCGGTGTAGCTGCATACATTAATCAAACGGCGACGGTCACATTATGATAAAATGTAAGATTATTCGCTAAATATAAACAAATAACAGAACAGGAAACAATTCCAAATAATAATAAAACACTAGAATATATCTGTTAAGATAACCGAATAATAGAACTGAATGACGAAGGCAGCCCGCAATAAACGATGGCTACCCCCTGCAGTTCCCGTGAAAGGATCAGTCAACCATGGTGCTTGAGCGGAGGAGCCACGGCATGTCGTCATCCAGTGTGGTTTGCGGGGAGCTCCATATCGCGAGAGTACTCGGCGCGGGAGCGTCCATCTCTTTCACAGAGCCGTCTAGATTTACATATGTGGTCGCTCTGTCTTATGTCAGACTAAGGTGTTTAAAAAAGTATGTTACAATTCGAAATTCATTCAGTTTTCTGGACTTCTACAATCTTACATCGTATTTTTACATTTCGCTTCAACTTAGTACTTGCTTTAGTTTCAGTACCTAATATCATTGATAGCATGTGGGCTACAGATCCTACTGCAATTCAAACTAAAGTTATTGATTTTTGTTAATATTATATTATATTTTCCCATCTCATTAGTAGTAGACCTAATTCTAAATTATAGTAAAAGGTAGTATAAAAATAATATTAATTAAGTGGATTGTAAGTACGGATATATACAAATTACAATCCCTCAAATACCTATCCTAAAATCAACGTCGGCTCTTGAACTTATTCGTTTTTGTTTTTATTTTCATTTCAAATCGTTTTTGGATAATTCCAATTAAAAACGAAATGATGTTAATAATGTAATATTTTAAACGAAATCTGGAGAGAGAAAACTTTAGTACAACTAGAGTAGATATCGACAAGCGGAATATTAGATTTACGAGAAGAATTTATATTTGACTTTCATTCATTTGTTAATTTTGCTTTTATACTATCTCTTATTATAATTCAGAACAGCAACAAGGTTAATGTTTATTAAATATATTTAAATACTTTAATACGACAGACTTCGAAAATTATTAGAATCATGAAAATGAATACAAGTTTATTACTATTTCATTATTTTCAAGGCAGTCTTAAATAAAATAGATGTTAAAGCACTGAATTCACTTTTTTGTGGATGCCTTTTCTATTTAAAAAGCAGTGGCGTCGTCTACACCCATAAAATGAAAAGCTTGCAGTAATATGCTTCCCTGATTTTTTGAAATGATTAAAAATTGCTTTTTTAAAATTATAATTGTATGTACGATTAATTATTCTATCTGTATCGTGCATTTTTGATGTTATATTCGATCTCAGGTGTTGCACATTATCTTTTTCAAATGTCATCACTGAGGTAAGTATGACTGCCTCAGAATTAATTATATTTAATTTGTAAATTAAGCCATGATACGGGATTTCGTCATGAAACTTATTGCTGCTATAAGTCTATTCTAACTTTTTTGGTTGACTGGGAGGACAGCGCAATTCTTAAAAATGGCTTCGTGATAGTAAAATCATTGTTAATTCATGTATTGTTTTAACCCATTGAGGCTATTTAGTCGGTTCAAATATTTCAATATCACCTTAGTTTATAATAAATATAGACAGATTATTTTAACATTTCCTTCCACATCTGTTTAGGAAGTAATTCTAGAGACATTTGTCTTGTGTGCCTTAGTGTTCATATTATTGTTCAAGTGATCTTCAATTTTTGCGTCTGACCAAAGGCAGCTTGGATTTATTTTATTACTTTATAAGTGCAAATGAGCTTAATTTTTGTAGTTTAGTATGAAGCATATACTTTTTCGCTTTTAGATAATGATGCTTTTTCTTATCGTCTCCCGTTAGACACTGTTCGCAGGAAATAAAAATGTGACGAAAATTAAAAAAAAAACATTAAAATACCACAATTAACTGTGACACTTCCCACTTTAACCTGTTAAAATATGCGGTTATGCCTGTTTGGGGACCAAAATATTATTTACCTCTCAAAAATCTTCCATACTTAAAGTTTCCGGTGCTTGAAGTTTAAAAAAAATTATTTACGAATTCTTTAACGAAGTTTGTTGGCCTCATGACAGATAATGTTTCTTTTAATGGTAAAATGTTTTTCAATACGAGCGGTAACAGAAGTGTAATGACTGTGCCTTGTTTTGATAGAAAATAAAAAGTTATCTCAATTTATATAGGCGATTACTTACATATGCATTTGAGTAAGCAAATTATTTATCGTAACTCATTACGCTCATTCTTAAATAAATTAGAATTTTATGTAACGATTGGGACAATACATCATCTTTAATAGTGTCAAAGATCGAAATTTGACTATAATGTTAGTAAATACTAGGCAACATAATGTTAGCAATATATTTTGTTTTTTTATAAATATGAAATAGTGTTGTTATAGTCAATTTTCTCCTGAAAGTAACTGGTTTTATGATCCAAAATAAATGTACACAAAAATTTCGAGTTTTTTAGTTAGTTAAGAATTAAAAAAAAACTGTACTGAAATGTTATTTAAAATTATATTTTTGAATTTTAAGTTATATTTTCATGAAAGGAAAATAATATTACACTATATATTCATCATACAAATAATTTATTATAAAAGCAATAAAACTTAAACGGTAACACAAATACTTTATTATCGTATGTAAACATGAGTTTTCACATCACACTACTAAAGATGTTCTAAGATTTTGTTTCCTTTAAATTTGTCGCCAAAATTTGAAACCTATTGCAATAATAATGACCGTCAGTAGTAGCAAAGTATATCTAAAAAGCCATGCACTGAATTTATTTAAAGCAAAATTTCCGCACATATATATAGTATCTTATACTATTTCTGGAATTTTCCTTTAAAATAGTTTATGAAGAAAGATGAACCTTCACTTATGTTTACAAAATGTTTCTATTAAATAGACCATGGAAATGAACGTAAAATTTTCGTTCTTTTAACGACATATGATGTTTAAAAGTGATACTCCTACGAGGTTTTTCAACTTTATAAAAGAATTATTCAAATTAGCATAAGTGAATATAAATATGTTCACGACTTGCATTTCTCTATAGAAAGTTCACTTTGCCATTAAGAGTTTGTTTTCTTCAAACGTAACGTCTTAGAAAATTGTGTTTTACATTAAACAAAATACTTAATATAATTCGACATTTACACAATCTATAACTTCCGGAAAAGGGTATATCTATATACTTCAATAGCGACATAATATCACCAGTTGACCCTGGGGTTGCCATTTTCCGAGTGGAGAAAAAAAGCAACTTTGCGGGTGCTTACTGAGATGAGAAGTGATATACGCGAGACAAATGGGAGCAATTTATTGTTAATATATACCTTCAGCAAACATTGGATGCTTTTATAAGATGGTAGTGTATTTCGTTAGGGTTATCTACGATGTATTGATTTATTGTGGTAATAAGAAGCATACTAAAGAATATAACTGTTAGTAATGGAGAACGGTCGTGTAAGATTTTATGGGGAAATTGAATTGAAAATAAAGGTCTGCAAAAATATAATTTTCTTTTACCATTAGTACAGATATTTTTATAAGGGAAAATAATATTTATCTGATAACATCGCCAACGAGTTTTAAGTTATATTATTACAAAATTTAAAAAGTAATATTTAAAAAAAAATAAAAAGTATTCTTTATATTTATGAATATTTACTTATGTTAAGGATGATGGTGTGCTACGTGATGATACTGAACGTATACATTTCGCACAGGCACTTTTAGAGAATATGATTTGGAGGATGAATATTTCTTTCTGGGGCTTTTGTTAGGTTGATTTTGCTTAATCTGAACATGTGCCATTTACGTAAACTATTTCTGAATTCTTACAGTAATAGTAATCAGTTTGATAGGGAGTATGAAAAAATGGAATAGCACAGAAATATGTGTATTCTGATTCAAAACAGATTATAATATTATACCTTAGGTTTAAAATATAAAAAATTGGTTCCATTTTATCTCCATATGCGAGTGACATTTTATTAATGGTCTTTGAATTAAGAGAAAGAGTATCAAGCGCATAATGGTGAAATGATGAAAACATTAATTTAACGTGAGCTAAGTGGTTATATTACGAAGTTAGAATTAGAATCACGTTTCACACTACCACTTTGATGACAGTATCTTAAAGGATTCTTGGTTTCGTCGACCTTCTTTCGTATAACCTTGCGGTTACTTGAGACGTGACGTTATTTATTTATGAAGGATACAAATATTCTCAGAAATGTGAGATAATTTCATAAGGACACAGTGAAATTGCTGTCATTATATACTCCGTATTGCGTGTTGAATGTAAAGCGTAAATATATTTCTCTAAAAGGGTAACATGTCTCAGTCAGTCATAGATTATTTACCAAGTGGTTATGGTATCGCGTGTACTTGATTATTAAAGAAAATGAAGGAACTCACCTTCATTTCAGAAAACAGCGTACCACATGCCTGAGTATGCACTCTATATTCATTACTTATTTGTTGTTTTAATATATGCTGTAAACTTGACTTAATAGGTGTTTTATTAAATTTAAATAAAGCAATTAAAGTTATTTTATAAATAATGATTTAAAAATAAAGAATTAGCAAAAAATAGGAGTTTTCTCAAGCGGTACATAATTGATGCCAAAATTGGCTTAGACTTAAATATAAATAATGTATAACAAAGATTATAAAGATAACGGAGAAAGTAATGTATACCTGGAAAAATATTAAGAGAAATATAATTAGATAAGTTTTGAGGCTTCTTTTGAGTATCGTATATGATAGTTTTTAACAAAGTCCTTAACTAATGAGAAAGAAGGAAAATATGGTAACCAAATACGGATAATATAACTTTTTGAGATATTTGTACCCCATCCAATAAGGAGGTTTTTAGAAAGTATAACTGACGTAACCGCCCTTCAGTATGAAATAAATACTAAGCAAAATATATTTATGTAAATTTTTCTGGAGTATTTTGCATATTGACATAAGTAAATCTCTAAAAACGAGTGAAGATAATATCATCAATAGTAAAGTAATTATGTAATAACCAAGTCGATACAATAACCTAATTTTATGTTCTGTACATAAAAAGGAAAAAAAAAGGAATTCTGACAATATCAGCCATGTATCCATCCATCCGTCTGTCACAGCCGTTTTTTTAGGGACTGTTTGATTTAGGAACTTTAAATTGGCATGTTGTTAAAATATATTAACCCTCATGTGTTCCAATGGTTAATACTTCAAAAAGTTTGAATAGAAATCTAGAAAGACACAAAAATATAGTCAGAATTTTATATAAACGCTGTTTTCCTTAGAAACCATTTTGAGGTAGACCCTCGGAATTTGGCCCAGTATTAAAGCATATTATTCCAAAGTTAAAGTTCACAAATGTTTACATACAGTAATTTTATAGTGAGCAAATATAATTTCTTTAATTTTATGTATCTTGTGGGGATTATAAATGTCTGCGGAAATTATATAGATCCAAAGTATTCTTCTTAAATTTTTTTAAGATTTTTCCCGAGATATTGTTGAAAAAGTTATCAAAACTTGCTGTCCCCACCTCCGAAACTGCTAAGCACAAAATTACGAAAAACCATGCACCTAGAAGTTTACTTAAAGTTTATTGGAACATTAAAGCAATGATTCTAATATTCAAAGTTTTTGACTTACGCCTGTGAATGGTGTTCTAGGCAATATATTTAAATGGTGAAAAATAGTATTAATATTTGTAAAGGATTTGAAAGAAAATTACGTACATTCAAATGTTAATATGATGTAAGTGTTTATGGAATTTCTGTAGTATGAGTTCCACTCGTATTTTATAACGTCAAAGTCACAATAGTAAATAAATTAAGTAATGTTTGTTTTTACGTAAACGTAGATCATTGAAATTAAATCGTTTTGTCAACTATTGCAAAACGATTGAATTTCAATTAAAACATAATGTCATAACTTCACAATACAAAATTTAATTTTAAATTAACATTTGGCACAATAAAATTAGTTTCGAAAGCCACATTCCCTACAATAACGATAATATAATATTCATATATATAATATTTTTATTTAAAAAGGTGGTCTGTGTAAGGTCTTATTTACACAGACCACGGTAAAATTGACTTACCTATTTTACTGAAACAAGCCATCTTTCGAACAAATGAATTAGGAATATAGCTGAAATAAATTTTGTCATCTAGGAATCATTAATTTTCAATTTGAGACTAGAATTAAAGGTTCTCAGTAGCATCAAAAATTGCATACTTTTAAGATCGATGACTTTAAACTAGCTGAACTAACGGGAACTGTGAAGAAGAGAATAACGAGAGGCGATTTCTTTAAAGGAACCCCACACTTCCTTGGCGCTGGCAGATTTTCAAGCCAAGATTAGAAACTTGGAGAAATTTTTATCAATAATTGGAAATACACCATTTCCCTCAGATTATTAAAAAAAATTGTGAAATTTTGTGGCATTTTTTGGGATTTTCTTCTTCTAGTGGCTTTCATTCAGATGATTGAAATTTAGTTTCAGAATCGTATTGTAAAAACCACGTCTTGTCTTCAGTTTTCATCGTTACAAGTTTGTGAAATCAAGTCTTTCCAATGTTCAATTCATTACAGTTATGGGGTAGCGCATGTATAATATTTCGTTTTCGTTAGTTCGTATACTAATAAATTATTATAATTTTTAATTATTTATGGAAGTTGGGCAGTAAAAAAGGGACCTTCAGAATTTCATCACCCATAGATAGAATGACATAATGAAATCTCTGTAATAGCCACAAAATTGTCGCAACTTAGTCTTATGTGCGTGAATTTTGCCGAGTAGGTGCTTCATGTGGAGATTTTAATTAGTGTACAAAATATTAAAAACTGATTTATTTTATCTCCCCATAAATGTAAAGCCGGAGTGAAAAATAATTTTTTTTCGCGCATTCCACGATATTGATATTATCGAGTAATATCGATATGACATAGACATTTTAAATTGAAATAGAGGTTTAATTAAACATTTTTTTATTTCAAGTTACATTTGCGAAACGCCCTCTAATTTCTCTACTGTGAAGCGGATAACAATTTGAAATGGTAATATTTTATTACAATTGTCAATTAAATCTAAAATTGAATATATTTGGCTTTAAGTTTGTAGAAATTTATTATTAAAAACTAAATGAAACTAGGTGATTAGTATTATTTCTACTTTATTTAAATTCTTTACCACGACTTAGGTTTCGTTGTATGACAATCTTTACTAATTGCCCACCTGAAGATGTTCTCATACAACGAAACCTAGGCTGTGGTAAAGAATTTAAATAAAGTAGAAATAATACTACATCAGTCAGTGTCAGTTAGTTGTTAATTAAATCTACTTTAATTGACTTGCACAGACAATTTCAACAGATAGAAACTTCAAACCCTACTTTATTGCATGTCGGAACAGGCATTTTACAGTTATCTCATTCTTCTTGTATGACTACTAATCTATCGATTTTCATAGTTAGTAATATATTTTAAAAAATATGAAAATAATTTTAAGATAAGAAAGATACTAATGGCCTTACATTCGTCGCAAACGATGCATTTGTAAATTATATATTTTAAATAAATAAATAATTGATATGCTGCCTTGTTGGTTTGTTACATAGTTATGAAAGCAAAATGTATGAGAATGGCGACATATTATTTTTTCCTATTTCCCAGATGTGGAGAAATTAAACTAAACAAACATGTGCTAAAATTAAATTAAACGGATAGAGGGAAATACTTTAGATGGATGGAGTAATTTGTTGTTGATATAGTCTTCAGTTTACAAGGAAATCGTCATGTTACAGTAAAACAATTTCTTATGAAACCAAATAATATATCTGATATAATTTTAACCCCTTTAATAGAGTAAATAACAACGACTAATTAAACTCAGCAGCTTGTAGACTAACAAAATCAGAATAAAATATTAAGTGACTTGATGCAATTTTTAAAACTACCCACTTTATTGATAAAGTTCTATTACTCGATCTTATTTTCCTTTCAAAAATTTAATTTTCCCGAAAATAATATTCGTGTGAAATATCTGCTTAACATTACTCATGTCTAGTTTTAATTAAAGTTAATGACGCCAATTTATATTTCATTTGACCTTTCCATACATGGTCTTTCATAATTAAAGTATAACTCGAGCGTAGTATAAATTAAATGTTGATGTATGTGAACAAAATGATGTCTCGTAATTAATTCTAGCAACATGACATTTTCTTAAAGGGTTCTAAGTTCGCTACTCTCTAACTGGAATTAGAGTAGATCACACAAAATGAATAAAAGTGGCCTCTCGCACATGAAATGTCACAGGTCTGTTAATGAATTTTATTCTTGCTTTTAACTGGGAATTTGCTATAAAAGGTTACCAACTAACAATCCCGTCTATTATGTAATATTACAGAAAATTGCTCAGTATGTGTGGTATGATATATAAACAGCGCAACTTTTGATTTGTCGCTCAGCAATCGATTTTTGGCGAGTAAGAGACCAACAAAATATTGAAGTTTCACAAATAAAACTTAGATGCTCTAATTTCACTAATTCTGTTTCATATGTAAAGCGACTGAATTAAAATTCAATATAAACATACCGATGGGCTAAGGTGTACCCTCCTATGATTCAGAAAAACATTGGTCCCAAAGAAACATATCATAGGTATAAAATTCGCATTATCCGGTGGAGCTAATTTCGTGTTTTTATACTGAAATAGACAATTATATTAATGCTTGGTGATATAGTGGGAACATTAAGTTTAAATTATATTTCGTACATAGAACGTGAAGTGTAAATATATTACAAGAAAAATAATGTAAAAGCAGTATTTGATATTAGAGTATCATCTTAAATTGGTGTATACTATTGTAATATCATCATAAATACCAATCATGAATATCCTTCAAAAAGATCTTTTTGATATTTATTTCTAGTATTATTTTTAGTAATGATTTTATTAAAAAAATATAAAGAAGAATTACCATGTTCACTACATAACATGGACATTATGTAAAAAATTCAAAATATAATATCAAAGCATGATTTTTCTAAAAATTTAATTTGGACGAGCTATGGGGAAAACTTTGCTCGGAGTGTGTGATGGACAAAATTTGAAATAAGAAAGTCCGACAAAAAAGCAAAGTAATATGAACTTTGTCAAGTTCATTTATCGTAGTGTCCATTTATATTATGATATTTAGTTTCCAATATTCAATATACTGGCAGAATATTTTTTATATGTTATTATAGGACAATTTACTAACTCATTTAAGGGGACAAAATCTAATAGTAATAATTTCCCTCAGTAATAATATTAGTCGGGTCCTAAATTAATAACAAATAATTGTCAAAAAATTTCTGGAACATTATGTATATTTTTATTTGATATGCTATGCCCCATAAAAATGATTTATGTTCAAATTTGAGTAAAAATATGAACTTTATAAAAAATTGTTCAAATTAGCAAAACAGCAGCAACGCTATCTGGCGGCACCTTGAGTGCGGATTTTTTTTAATTTTTCGGGAGTGACGGGAAATACATAGAAATATTGTAAGGAATAGAAAAATAGGTTTTACGTTACAAGTAATTATAAAGGGCTTTTGCTATTAATAAACGGCGTGGCACCTTTACGTTAGTCCGTTATGTGCTCTATTAGTATACAAAATTTACTCATGATTATTCCTTTAAGAGCGTTTACACTCTAAGCAAGTTCAAATATATGTGTGTATCACAAGTGAATGAAAACTATTTTTCGGCTTGACAAAGCAAATATATACCACAACAGAATTAAGTTTGATTTCGGTTGAAATGTATTTAAATAACTTTATAGATTAGTTTGCAAAACAACTTCATATTTACTAATGTTACAAGATTACTATGGGTAAAATTATATTGTAAAATGACATTTATCACATATCAATCTATTTTACGTTTACTGCCTTATTAACCACGCTTTTTTGCACGTAAAGTTCTGAACAATTTATTGAGATTCTACAGGATTTTTGTACCACGTTAGTAGTTCTTCTTTCAAATTATATGTTATCGGGTTGTTATGTATTTTAACATTTTTTTTTCTTCTATCTTTAAATTTTCTCTTGATGGATGTCGTGTGAACTTTCTAATGTATTCAACTGTTAATCATGAGATTTATCAAATATTTTCTTTTGGGCCACGTGTTACTGTTGTGTTTTTTTCCATAGTCCAATTTATTTCCTTTTGTTTCAACCTATTTTAAATTGGCATTTTATGTTATATAACAAAACACTTCTTGTTTATAATTAGGTTCGAAGTTAATTTGAATTACTTTATATCATAACAGCTTTGCTTCACGCAAACAATTTTAATATGTAATACGGTTCACAACGTAAATACATAAACTTATTTTAAATGTAACATCGCAGAGAAAGAGGTTAATCATTATGAAACAATTTTATTTCTAAATATTTAATTTCTAAAAGTTTTCACGTTCGTTTCATAATAAAAAAATGAAAAGTCGAATTGTCTGCCTGGAGGCAGCTGTGAGGAGTTGAAGGTTATTAAAATAATTTAATATTTTAATCTTTAATATTATCGGAAGTTGGCTCACTCCCAGTTGTTTTCGAATTGAGATTGGTATTTCAATTGATTTTTTCCAATATTCTAATACCGGAATTTCAAGGCTGCTGTACTTTAGACATGATTAATGGCATTGTTCATACATACAAACGATGGAGAAGAGATGCTTTGATCTTGGTAGTTAACGATATTTTGTGAAGTAAGCATGATGTTATTATTTTTGAATGTAGATATTTAAATGGTGTATTATTTTTAGATTCTATTGATTTTTGCTATAGATTAATGCTTAATTTGAAATGTAACATTTGTTTAGCTATAAGTTTATCTATAAATCAAACAAATTATATTACCCATGAACGTTCAAATAATTTTTCAATTTTCATTATTTAAGTTGAATTAAAACATCAATTGAGGAAATATAGTATACAGTAATTTCATATTAATTATTGAAGCAAATTGTATATAAAATAAAAATTATTACTTGTGTTTAAAATTCTAAAATTTTTCAACTTAATAAACTGAATTATGTCCTAAATAGGACTAAAATCGATAGCGATCAATCGTATTTAAATGACTATGATTAAAATACTTCTTTTTAAAAATACTTTAAGTAATCGGTTTTTACTAATCACGTTGAATATTAAAGAAAAAACAATTTTTTTGGTTGTGCAATATTATGTTTACAGTCTACCATAATACTTTTGAGTACTCTTATCATACTTATTTTAAAAATCATTTTTTGAAAGCGAAATTAGTTCATGAAAGTTATGGTTTTTGCTTTTTTAAATTTTGTTTATCCATATAACGTCTCAAATATGATATTCAATGTATTAGCCTCATTTTATTCTTGGAGTTAAATTAAAAGTAAATAATTAGATTTCACAAATTTCGCACAATTTATATTTAATTAAATGAAATAAATATCCTCTTTTAGATTTATATTTATATAGATTCACAGTCTTAAGTTTCGTTCAGAAAATGAACGAATGTTATTTTTTTCAAAATAAAACCTTTTTAGGCTTATTTTGTTTACTCTTATACTATTTCAAAATTAAATAATTCCAGCGGCAGGAATTTATCTTTGAAACTTGAGTGAAAAATCGTCTCCAAAGCCTTGTATTTTCTAATTATATCCGTATTTTTTTTTGTCTCTTCCATTTTATTTTCTTGCTTCAAATAACTTTTATCGTATAATGAGGCTTCGTTATTTTATTCTTTTAGTACTTGCAACATTTTGGAGTCTCTTCTGTCTATTCTAGAATGGGTTAAGTAAATGTAATTGTAAATTATGAAATTCACCTACTATAGATTAATAAACGTTCATTCTACGACGAAAATTACAAACATAGGTATCTTTAGCTAAACATCAAACTAAGTTTTGAAAACATAGGATGTATTGATTTAAGTATATTAATAAACGTAACGTAAACCAAAGGACAATAGTCACGGTATTATTGATTTTTCGTTTGTATGGAATCTTGGTGTAATTATGGTTAATAATTTTACATTTCACGATTACGTCGTCAAAACCTGTCAAAAATTACAAGTATTTTTATGATATCGTGTATCGTTACTTTGCTTATCTATTTCCTTCGTAATATTCTTGAAACGAATGTAGATACCTGGTCTCCATATGAAGTTTGCATTGAAGAAAATAATAAAAAAATTCAATAGGTTTTTTTATGGAAAAATGTACGGGTATTATCCTTAATTATTTGTTTTTTAAATTTTGTAGTGGACATAGTCGAAAGTAATTCTCTTCAGTTAAGACGGAACTTACTTTTGACATGCTTTTTTTAATTATTAAATCATTACGCTCATAACCCTTTAATATTGAATTTAGTAGCGCATTATGCTTCTGGCTGCTACATGAGGTAGCGATGTCATAATTTATTTCACATGTCTAGAGTACGCACGAATATTCTACAGCGTTCACCTGTCTTTCGTGAACTTATATTATTCTACCCAGTATTGCGAAATGCATGCATTCTAGATATTCTTTTCTACTTCATTGTCCGCTTCAAAATGCGTCACACGGTAATCCATAATTGATCACTAGATGATGTTTATTCGAATGTAGGTATTTTTCGGTCTTGTACGTTTTTGTTAATATTTTTCTGTCTTATTCACTATTATTTTATAAATATTTGTACTTATTTTCTTCCCCATGTTTAGTATTTCGAATAAATTTGTTAATTAGGCAAGGGGTTTCCAAGAAATAAATAAATAACAAATTGAACTTATGTTCAATAGGTTACCACAATCTAATAACGATTTAATTGTTGACTGAGAAACATATTCTCACATAAATTTAATTTATTTTAGAGTTTTTGTGGTGCTTTCCATAATTCTTATTTACTTTAATTCAATAATTCTGACTTAACGAAAGCGTCCAGCAGCCGATTATTTGAAAAGACCACGATAATTTCCTCTAGAATGTATTATGCGGGAAATTTAAAAACCCATTTTATATAATTACGTGAAAGTATTCTAACATATATTCACTTTGTTCTTGCTAGTGTTGAGTAGATTTACTGATACAAAGAAACCCTCATCTTGATAAAATGCCTCTTGAACTACGTAATGTCTTGTGAACAGGTGGTAATCATGGCTAAGTATGTAATAAATTATAGGTATATTTCTTTCAAATCGGTAATATTGTGGAATCGATAGTACCTGCAGGTTTAATATTGCTGCGAAATGAAATATAACGTATTAGCGACATTTTTTTAGAATGTATATTTGCCTATATAAATCTTTAAGTTTTAAAATAAATACAGTATTTAAATCTCACATATTATGTACAACCCAGATAAAAGTGACTGTCCAATAAAATTGGTTATTTTATTCCTCGTTTATTATCGGTCACACAGTCTAGGTTATGGTCATTTATGAAGCCTCTGCACGGCTGAATATGAAATTTGTACATTAATACAGAACGAAACGATTAAATTAAAATAAAGAGGGCGTTGCGTGAATCTGTTACTCTACAGGATGTGAATCGATATTGAAGCATAATTGTAGTTTATGCATAGACTTGTATTAAATCGGAAGAACAGCCATAAAGTAACCAAAAAATATCCCACAAAAAAGATGCTAAATAGTGATGTCACCGTTTCGTTTCTGTTGATATTTCGATTCTTGTAAGTACGTTTATTTTAAAAGCATCTTACCATCGGCTAAATATTGTTTCAAATTTATGATTCATGTTACTTGTAGGACAAATAGTTTTATTTTAAATATATGAATCGTAAAGTTGTGATTTTATACGGACTTGTTCTCATGTTATTTTTTTCAATATTTAGTTTTTATTACGTTGATTATTGAAAAATATGCTGATGACTATGGTACCGGAAAAGAAGAAAGCTAGAAAGACATATAAATAAACGATAATTTATTTTACTTATAAAATGAATTATCGTTTATTTATATGTTTGCGACTTGAATAACTGGAAACATAAATGAAAAATATTCATAGTTTTGGGTCATTCAGTAATTAGATATGTGCTTTTTAAATGGCCTACTAATAAATAACTACATTTGAATGTATATATATATATATATATATATATATATATATATATATGCATATGTATGTATACACATACACACACACACACACACATATATATATATATATATATATATACATATATATATATACATATATATATATATATATATATATATATATATATATATACATACATACATACAGACGAAGAGCTTTAATATGATTAATTTGAGAAACCCTGATTTCGTTACACAACACAACCGACGTATGTTTCTTGACAGGAATTCTCCAATTTTCTAGGTTTTTAAACTTCCAAATGATTATAAAAAATATTTAGAGACGATTTAACATTATTTTGTCGCTCTCTTAAACTTATTTAAAATTTATTCTGTCAAATGTTTGATTAATTTTTGAATCAGTAAAAAAACAATTAGAAAGGAAACGTATTTTCAAATGGTAAAATTCCAAAGATAAATATGAAAGCATAACGTTATACAAAATGATTTAGTAACATTTTATATAAACTTTGAAGTGTATTGTATTAGAGTTTTCGATGAAAACCCATGCTTTCTATGTGGTCGAATATAATTTCAACGTGATTGTGACTGATAGGTCTAAAATAGATCTGTAAATCGTACACTCACTCATTTAGCGCTAAATCAATGAAAAAATATTTTAAATTAAACTAATACGAGGACAAACTTAATTATTATCGAAGACATGTATATGGACAAAAAGTATTATATCATTATAACATTTTTAAGATCCCTTTTAAGATAAATTTATAATCTAGATCTTTCACCGCCGATGACGTATATCGGTTATGGCATAATCTCTTTACGCTGGTAAAGAACTATTAATACGTCATAAAAATTGTGTCAGGAAAAAGTCAAAAAAAGTAAACTTTATTAACTTATTTCATCTTGTCGATTACCATAAATGTTTTGCATAGCTTTGTTAAACTTGTGTTCCAAAAATTGTCACATGTGTACGTTAAAAATATATTTGTTATTCTTAAGATAATTTAAAATGATGTTATTCGAGTGCGCGTAACTGTGCAATGTTTTTCTTTCATTTTTACTAGCAGAAGAGGTGCAATTTATACATATTCACATCACATAAAATTATATTTTGGCATGTCCGTGTGAAATAAAAGACAGTTAATACAGCAATTAAAAATATTTGCCGACATGGAGCATAAATTCAAACTGATTAAAGAATACAAGTTGAGATAACTAACTTACCTGAATTTTGTCAATTTCGAATGGTTAGTGGCACAACTAAGTAGTATAATAGTTGCGTTTTGTTAAATTAAAAAATTACTCTTTTCTTCTTTTTTAAAATTTGGTTGAAAAAATAATGAAATAAGGAATACACCATTACAAGGCTATATGCACGATCATATTCAGACGTTCATGTGACTCATGAAGTAATTTCGTTTAACTGTAATAAATGGTGCACATAAATTGGCGCCGTCATTTTTAATTGACTGTATGTCCATTTGGCGGTATTTTGATCCATGAGCTTATGTGTATCTCTTATAAGACTGAGAGTGAAAGTTCTTGGAATAGGTCATTCAACTTTAAATGATACAAAACTATATAGTAATGAATTGTTGGTCATTCATTGAATTTATTATCTCATAATTTTGGCACAAAATTCGGGACCGTGTGTTTGTTATTAAATAAGTTTTTGTGAAATGTATTACTATATGAAATGTATCTTTCGTGAAATGTAATAAAATATCTCGGTCATCAAGATGGTTATAATAGATTGCCAGTAGCACGTGATTTTGAATGTTCATCTTTTGATTTTGAACTTTAGCGCTCAAAGTCAACAAATCAGATCTAGTTTAATTAATTCAAGCGTAGTTATTCTCGTCGTGTAATACTAAACGGATGAGTCGATGCGAATCAACGGCAGTCTGGGAATTTAATTTATATTCAAATATATTTTGCGCTATTTCCCATCTTTAAACACCAGCGCAAGATTTTCTCGTTATCAAATTTTACCGATATTAATAAAGTTTTTATTGCATGAAGTTATGGTGATCGGTCCCACAAAATTATCTCAGGTCGAAGTAGCAGAGTTGCCGCTGCAATGACGATCAAATTTTTGCACCACTTATATGAAATGTAATGACATCTAAGCGCACTTTAATAAGTATTCTCGATAGACCATCGTGCAATTTGTGTTTATTTAAATGAAGGGTTTCGAACTAAATATGACACCCTTTTAACATAAGAGCAATTTCAGGTCAAAATTAAAACTTTGTGTATGCTAAGAAATAACACACACTACAATGCACATAGATTTAAAATATTGTAAACATAAGTTTTGTACTTCTTGAGATATAGACTCACAAAAATCGGCATTTTTATCTTTGATCGATTCACTCATCGTCAATACGTCTGGCTCAATTATGATCGACTTACAAGCTTGAAATTTGAAATGAGCGTAGCTAGAGTTTTGTATATGTATGAAAGAAAAAGTCATCAACTGGTTAAATTCAGTTAGGCTGAGTTAGATTGAGCTTCAAGCTGGGCTACATTCGTTTAGTTTGGTATAGCCTAGATTAAGTCAGATTTGTTTACATTTGATAAGGTGAATCACATTGCCTTAGCTTATGCAGGGCGGCTGACATTAATTGGGATAAATTCCGTGATGTAACATTTTTTAGGAAAAGTTCATACAGGACATCATGTTAATTGAAAAAAGTTAAAACCGTAATAACCCTCAAGTTACAATTATTTTCTTTACACGGGATTAGAAGAAAGTTAAATATTGATGGTACGCGAATATTTTTAAATCGATAACAAATCTTTCGTATTTGAACTTGGTGCAATAATAAGTGTTTCGTGATTTTAAAAATTGCCTTAGTTAAAATATAGAACTATTATTATCAACTTAAAAATATTTCTACGTACTTTATGATTTTCAACTTTATTCTAATTCCATTGAATTTGAAGCTATAATAAACATGTTAAAATTAGTTTTACTAGAAATATAAGGGATGAAAAAAATTATACTCTGTCAACAATAAAAAATCAAGGTTACAGAAAAATATCTGTTTATCAATTTCCAATTATAAATGTTTTGGAAAAGGAACGAAGAATTTTTAATATTTATCTTTTTGATAAGATAAAATTTAATACTTACCACTGGGTATCAAATTCATATCCACTTCCGCATTTCTGGCAAGTTGTGTCTCATTGAAATTGCAGATGATTTAAACGTGTTAAAAAGTGTAATGTGAATCTGCATCTTTTGTTGTTGTTCGCTAGAATTATAATCTGCATAAAAATAATATTAACTCAATTAAAAAATTTCGTCATCACCAAAAAATACAACATGGGTAATGAATAGTAATTATCAAACCAAAAAAATGTACAAACATTTCTTTAACTCAAAATGAAGGTTAACAGCAATTTGTTTTCGTAACAATGAAACCAGGAATCATGTCTTGAACTAATTTATAATATGTATTAATAAACTCTCAAAGCATACTACATATAATTACTTAAGTAAGGATATCAAAGATTAAATTTATTGTTATTTCATCGTCATCATTAAAAGCACAATAACAAAGGGCCAAGGCTGACTCGCTGATCCTACTCCACCTGACCCTGTCTGATACAATGGCCCTCCGCCGGTTGCCACCCATTAGCTGTAGGTACTTTTTAATGTCATCTAGCCAACGTATTGGTGGTCGTCCTTTTCGCCTAGTCCTCTCAATCTTCGAAAAAATCACTTTTTTCACAGGAGAAATATCAGCATATCTGTAAAGATGACTAAGCTACCTAATACATGATGATTTTATGATTCATATTTATTTGTATTTGTCATATTTTATGTAAATTTCATAGTTGTAAAGAATTCTTCACATGTTGTTCTCTTGAATAAGTCCAAATATCCTTCTCAAAATTTTTCTTTCGAAAATGAGTAGTTTTTTTTCCTCTGCTTTATTGAGGGTCCACTTCCATAAAGAAGTATAGGCCTGATTAAAGTTTTATAAATGCCTGTTTTACATATTTATTGTTATTTACATCCCTTTAAATTCATGGGTTAGTTTTAAGTATCTAGCTAGTTTTAAGTAAATGATCTCGAATTTATTATTTTATTATTAATCTTGTTTTGAGTGGATTTGCAATAATTCATAAAGAGATATTTTAAATACACATTTAAATACGGCTAATTATGTAATGCATTATATTTTCACAAGTTTCATCACGTGAATTAAGGAAGAAATTCATTGAAAGGGAGTTTCCAATGAATTTCTTTCTTAATTCACACTTTCCTTTCAACAAGTATGAGATAAACAAAAATATCGATTTACATGAGTTAATTCAAACAATCACGAAAATTTCAATTTGAGAGTGGAACCCATTTCTTAATCTATATTCTCACTCTGACAGGTATATTGGTAAAAAGATACATTATTTACAGGCCAATCAATTAACACATAATACCTCGACAACATAATAGTGACAATTTCCATAAAGATTTTGCTTAGCTAATGACTGCTGTAATGCTCTTTAAAAATTCAATTGTGAATTCCTTTAATAATCTGATACACTAACGATTCCCGATGAGGATTCATGAATTTTATTTAAATTTGAATTTAAAATATACATAATGTTTAATGATTCACTTTTCTTTATTTATGTTGATATTATTTAGCGAACACCATAAATTAAGATGCTGTCATTTGCTTTAAATATTGGTATCTCTTTCGATGATATGAAAATGTAGTCAAGTTTCATTAACAGTGCTTTCAGGAGAAAATATTTTTTTTTGCGTTAAATATTTTTTCTCATTTCCAATGTCAGTTTGTAACCTTACTATTTCTGCCGGCTTGAGAAATTTTTTAAAATAATTATAGTCTATGCTGCTACTACTTTGATTACAAAATATGAAAAAAGAAAAATCTTAAGGATCTTTAAACAAATAGAATTTGTGGAAAAATTAAAAAAAGCTCTTTGGACAGTTTAATATAAGTTCAAAGTATTTGTTTAAAATGCCTCATTTTATAAAAATGAATTTAATAGGGAAGAAAAAAATGAACAGGAATAAATTTGATCTATTTGATTTGGCCTTCATTTTGTTAATGATGGATTTATTGAGATAATCATCTTAAGCAAGGTTCAAAATTATATAGCTTTTTTGGAGGAAAAATAAATGGCAAGAATTTTGAAAGTTAAGTAAAAAATGTATTAAAAGGAAAGTAGAAATAATACTAGTTTCATTTAATTGTGAATAATGAATTTCTACAAAATTAACGCCAAATATATTCAATCAATTAAGTAAACAAGAAAATAAAAATACTCAGGTTGTGCAAATATCCTCCAGTGTAAAAGGTGGAATTGTCTACAAAATACAAACTTATCGTATTACTGTCTTTTATTGTAATTATATATAGATGTATTGTTTGTTCCAATACTTTTGTTTTTTCATACCTTAATTGAATATAAAAATACTAGAATTAAAAACTTTATTAAAATGATCTCAAACTTTTCACTAACAGTGTATGTACTAGCCACGATGTAACTACGTTTCCATAATGAAATTACTTCTTTTTAAAGTCAAGCTAAACAGAAATAGATTAATCAATAGGAAGTGAACAACAAATTATTTTTAATATATTCGTAAATAATATTCGTAAATATTTGTAGTAATCCGAATTAACTGGTATCGATCGGGATAGAAAGTTCATTAAAATATTTTTAATATTCGTAATCTTTGATATTATTGGAAATTCTTTTGGTCTTACTTGCTTACAGACTGCGGATGATATTTTGATGGATTTTTGTATTTCCATATCTGAAGATACCCTTCATTAGTTTAGTAACGTCCTCTATTATTTTGATCATTCATTCATCCATCCGTTTTTCCGTCAGATTCTTCTGACTTTTAAAACAAATAAGATAGATATTTAATATTCTCTTATGGCATTTAAAATAACTTAAAATGATATCTTGAGTTGCTGCCAAACATGTAAGTGGAGGTTGAACAAATAATTTCTTTACCTCATGAATAAGTGGGATACCGGTGAAGAGATCTGTTTGAATAGAGTAAAAGTCGGTTTTTTAATTTTATTTTTCCTGAAAAACGATAATTGGAAGGACTATCTCAAAAAAGTTATTATTTCCTAAGCTCTAATTCGGGTCTGATATTTCTACTCTCCTATATTTCTACAACTAACCCTCAAGGAAAAAAATGATAATATCCAATATTAAGAAAAACCAGAGTATATGAAACTAAAGCATTCGGTTCTGATATTGTTCATACTCTGTATTTAAATAAATTAAATTAACTTAACTTTTAAGAAATTGACGGACGGTATTTTTACGCTTGAGAGACTGCCGCTGCTGGGAAATATATTTTCATAATGAAAAATAAGAAAACTTGCAATAGGAACATCATATACACTTAAATGTTATAATTGTTGTTAGTACTTAAGCGTATACGGAATCTTCGAACTGCGTATTTCACTTGTATCGAGGTTGCGATGTACTCATTACTCGTATCGTATCGGCCTCGAAATGCGAGGTTTATTTACTTGCCTCGTAATATCCGACATTAAAACCACTTCATGTAGAAATTTGAAATTTACCACAATAACAAAACATATTAACTTCCACACATCTCCATATTTAAAATTCAAGAATATTAATTTGTAAATTTTATGGAGGCAAATTAAATACTTGAAAACATTTTTTAATATTCCATAGATACTTTAAGGTTTTTATTTGAAAAGGTTGATTATAAGGGTGTCGAAAACTTTTTTCTTTATTTTAGATATTATATCTTTAGAAAAATATTGAAAAATATTTGAAAATATTTTTTCCTCTCTTTATTTCTGAAAATATTCAACCTAAAATTATGCAAAGAAATATTATTTCTAGAGGCCCAAACATAATTTGCATGGGCGTAAAAACATGAAGATACAGTGGTATTTCCGTTGTTACAAATTAATTTTTATTAAAAATTTACTAAAACTACTTTGTACCTTTAAAAGTTTATAAATGCCTAAATGTACGGATGCCTTGTGATGCGAGTTCTACTTATACTTTTCAAGGATTTTTACAATTGGCCTCAGTATTAACTTGTTCAAAGTTCAAAAAAAGTTGTTTAATTTTTAATGGCATTAAAATTAAATTAGATAATTTAAATGCATTAATATAATAACGTTTAAATAATATCTGAATAAAATTATGGAGAACATATTAAAATTTAAGAGGGAAACAATTTTATTTGTACATATTTTAGGTTTAAAACTTTTCATTTTGGAAATTTATTTTATACCAAAAAAAGAAAAAAGTCGAATTCTTTAACAGTTATGAATTGATGAACATTATATGGCTCTCATTTTCAAAAAAAAAGGTTTAAATATGCGTTATCTTCTTACTTTTGACTGACTGAACTACTTTTTCTTGATGGCACAATTTTAAATTCAAATATGTAACATTTTTAATAAATAAAGTTAGAAAGAATATCGATATTTTTAATAAACTTAGGGTCAGCATTTTTTAACAACACGAACATTTTACAATCCATTAAGAGGACTGTGATACATTTAAGATTAATGTATCCTATGTAACAGGGTTTCCCAACCTTTTTTTTTTGTTGAGGCTCCCCGGACTATAAATTATATTTTCATGCCCCCTCTTTACTTTTTCATGCCCTCTTTACTTTTTGGTTTAATAAATTAAGTAAAAATGGTAACTAAAGTTTGTAAATACACAAACTTACCTTTTAACAGTGAGACACAATAATTTTACACACTCACACTGATTTCTCAACAAAAAATGTAGTAATAATAGTGAATATGATATTTAATTTCATTAATTTTACGCATGTAAATTGAACATTACATTGTAATGTTACTTGTTAATGTTGTTTGTATATTTTTTGTTTTTTCTTTCTAAAATGCAACCGCTTTCCGCCCCCCTTGACATCTCTCTATGCCCCCATTGGGAGGCGCGCCCCCCTGGTTGGAAACTCCTGCTATATGAGATCCTTTATTTTTTGGTATCTATGAATATAAACTAAATTTAATCATTGAGGTGTCGTTGTAACAGATATATTATCTTGTAGTTATATGACTTAATAACAAATTAAAAATGGAAGCCGTAATACTTAAATTCGTAATGCGAAAAAAATATATGTCAATATATATTGATTTTAGTGTCATCCTTAATATCTCATTTATGAGATTTTATAAATATATTATAATAAAGATATTTATTGTGGGACATAAAACAAAAATTATATAAAATTAATAAATGAATAATAAATAACTTACCAAGAACCTCCGCGTCGGCGTTTATGATTTTAGATTGAAAGTTAAGCTTAAAAAATAACTGTAATAATAACCATAAATAAGAAGCGTTTGCCAATAAATATCGGTCGATTCGTACGCAAATCCAGAGACGAGGTGGGGTAGATACATAGCGTAGATGGTGAGATTAGCATATATGATGAGTCAAGAAGGTGAGTAACTCGAACTGAAAGGTATGTGAGGATACATGTTGTAAATAGACTTCATTAGGTACTTGTTTTATTTCAGAATTGCGAGTGCTTATCTTAATTGAAACGACATTAGTTTTACGTTAACAAGACTCGTGTTTTGCTTTTGTGATTTGAATGGTTTATTTCTTAACAATGTCGACTAATTAGGAAGTTCCTGTGTTTGTCAGTTGAAATAGACAG
Organism: Druceiella hillmani; assembly: GCA_039881145.1. Taxonomy (NCBI): domain Eukaryota; kingdom Metazoa; phylum Arthropoda; class Insecta; order Lepidoptera; family Hepialidae; genus Druceiella; species Druceiella hillmani. The sequence continues at coordinate 24,918,714 of JAYKKI010000005.1, forward strand.
CACTTTCAGTATGTGACGCTAGTCATTATCAAGTACCCTGGATAGTAACTTATAGTTATTGAAACAGAAATATCGCTATAAATAATTAATGCAGAAATAAATCACCAGCATGGTGGGTTGACCATCCAATTAGGCACATCGAAATGTCTGTTTTAAAAAGTAAATACATTTTTTTATCACGTAAATTGGTTTTTGTGCTATTCTTTTTCATTATAATTTTGAAATGAAGTGAAAAGTAGTAACTAATTATCATCAAAATAAATTGAAAATATGATTTGTAAAAGCAATACAATATTTAAAAATATGCCATGCAAACAAAAGTGTTGGACACACTTTTGGTTGCATGGATCACATTTTTAGAAAAGATTATGAAAAACAATGCCGAAAGAAAAGATTATGAAAAACAATGCCACAAGAATGTCATAGAACAATCACATTAACCAAGAGACTCTTTAATGGTTTCGTTTATGTCAAGAGTTTCGCATATATCTAATATCTATGCCAGAAACTCGACCTAGTAGATGTTTCTATAGCCAGATCCAAATGTCAGCCTATTAATAAAAACCGTCCAATGACTACTGGTAAAGATGTTCAGAAGAATTTCTCGTAAAGTTTTACTACTTAAAATGGAACACAAGTGATTACGGTCGATGTTTTCTAACTAATACGAACATATGCAAAATAAATTTCATTTCGACAGATGGAAAACAAAATGTATGGATTCTTTTAGAAGCAGAAACAAATCCAAAATATACATATAAAGTGACGCAAAATAGATGCGGCAACAACAAAAAGGTTAAGACAGTTTTTCGGGATTTGGTGTAGGATCACTAAAAATGGGATTAAACCTTATTCACATAAGCTCATGTATGTAGTGAAACTTCTTTAACACTTCATGTTGGTTAATAATTTATAATATTTAATGCATATTTAAATATATGTTCATTTTTTTCTTTCTGACCTAACTTTCAACTAATTTATATTAATATAATTAATAAATTTTCAATTGAAACTATTGAATAAATGAATGGCGAAGTGTTGTTTAGGCTGGCCGCTTAGGAAACAAGCATTGCTTAGCGCGTGTCGATATTTGATTATTTTTCTTAGAACAGTTATTTAATTGTTTGTTTATCGGATATGTATGTAAAGCCTCATGTTTTTTTTTCGGAACAATTTGTTATTATCTAGTTGTCTGATGTTACGTTAAGAACAACTTATTATTGTTTGATTATGAGGCGATATTAGTTAATATGTGCAGTTACACAGACATTTAAATACGCGTTAAAATTAATTTTCAGGGAATATTGATTCGCATTTGCTTTCGTTTTTACAGGTAACAAAGTAACGATAATCATAATTTAGCTATACTTCCACCTTCTTAAAGGAAATAAGAGTAACATATTTTGCAACATTTAAATTAGAGAGAAAAAGTTGAAGTAAAGAGCTGAAAATCACACTCAATATGTTTTAGTTATTATTCGATCTATCGGCATTATTACTTATTCAATCAAGACAATACTAAAATTGTCAGACAAGGTTTTTGAAAAAATGAGAAAGAAGAAATGAGTTGCTGTGTACTGTGACTGAATACTCTAGTATAGTGCACAAAGAAAGTCAGATGGGACCAAAAGTGTTCAGTACAACATTGGCTATGTCCGCCACTAGTAGAGAGTGCAGGAGATGGCACAGGGGGTCTGGAGCAATGGCAAAGAATTTGGCCAGTATTGCAGGGAAATTGAAGATGTGATTGGGAGACGATTTGATGTCTAGACAGTGAGGGCAGTTTTTGTAGAAACGCTGCCCGTCGGGAGATATTGTCATTCCCTTGAGATGTTTTATTCGGAGTCTGGTGATTATTTTAGAGATGGTTCTGTTGAAGTTAGGCTCTGGAATAGTATGTTTCTTGGTTTGTGGATGAGTAAGTCTGCGGCTGGTAACTACAACAGTATCTGTGCGTGTTAAGACTTTGGATGTTTGAAGCTGACTGCGGGCTTCTTTAGCAAGGTTTATCTGCTTGTTCATTGTCAAAGATGTCGACATGTACTGGGATCCATTTTCGAGTACATGTTCCAGCGGAAATTATTTTATTCATAAGTGTAATAATGTCCTCTGCACATTGAGAGTTACTTTTCTGGATTGCTTGTTGTGCAGATCTTGAGTCGGAGAATTCCAAAATGCTGCTATGATGTTGAGCTGCTTTAGCGTGGAAAATATCCAGAGCTCCTTTTATTGCAGCTAGTTCGCATGTGAAGTTGGAGGCAATTTTCACAACAGCAATTTTGTGAGACTCTTGCTCTTGTCCCTTCTATTCAAAGAAGATACTACATCCAGGTCACTCCCATCCAGGTCAGAGTCAGATGACCCATCTGTGTAGGCAATCAGCAGGGTCTGGAGTTGAGTTATTTTAGCTCCACAATAGTGTGGATGCCTTACTCTTTGATCAGTGAGGCAGGTTCTTTCTTCGTGCATCGCTGCATGAGGTTTAGGTTGATGTTTGCCTGTGAGGGAGGACCTGTGGTAAGAAGGAACCCGACAATGTAATGTTCAATTAAAGCTTTGATTTATACGGTTTCTTCTTTAAGTCAGAATCGTATCTTAAGCTTAATATTCATCAACATTAATCATATACAGTATTAAAATAAATATATTTTAATAATTGAGAGCAATCTTTTTAACATAGCAAATGGGATTTTAAATTTTTTTTGTTTCTCATTTTTTATTAAATTTATTTCATATGTTATATCAAATTCAGAGTTGTTTCCAATTTTCTGTCCAATATCGCTTTTGCAACGCGTTATTCTGAAAGTAAAAAATTACGTCATACTAAGTAGGTATACCTATTATTTTCTTTAGTTTTCGAAAAATACTCTACGTACAATAGGTAAAATATCATACGAGAAGCAAACTTTGGAATTGGTTAACTAACGGTTAAGTTCATAATAATAATACGTTAATGCCCTCTTTTATAATAAAGCTTATAACTATCATTCATATTTATTTCGTTAGTTAGTTAGGTAGGTACATGCAAATGAAATTGATAAAAACTTGGTAGGTGTCTACACATTAAAAGATTATCATCGTACTTCTTGTCATGATAGATACTATAATTAAAAATCTTTAAATTTTAATTAGTAAAAAGACATTAAACCTACCTTTAAAATTGTTTTTAAGCCACAAAAACACCATCGTATCACAACTAAACGGCGCTGGAGCTGGCAAAATGTCGAGCGCTACCAACGAATGAAGGAAACAGATAGATATTGCTGGTCTAATTTTAAAATATCGTTGTAAGCCAGTGTATCCCACTGAGCCACTGTCCCTGACTTGGTCCTACACACATAAAAGCGTGAAAATCGGCGGTGACAGTTTAGGGTTTGAATAGGTTTTTTGAGATTCTCAACGGCCATATTGTTAGTATTCGGATTCGGAGATATAGGTTCGACAATTATTTCTTCAAGCGTTTCATAGTTTTAACACAACAGTTGGACTTGGACATTGCTACATATCACTTTAAAATTTAAATAATCTTGATTAACACCAATACAAAAATATATTGCTAAAATGATGCTGAAAAAATTATCTCTGTTATACGGATACTAATGCAATAATGACCCAAAATATATAGCGAAGTTCATAACATCTTTCCACATAAAAGAAACCATTTTAGTGCTTAATTGACCTGTAGATAGCCCATTTCTAAACTCTACTGAACATCTATGGTACGAAGCCAAGAAAAAAGTCGCCACTCAACACTCATCGCAAGAAGTTAGGAACAACATTTCTATGGAGATGTGTATTAGTTCTGTAGAAATATGTAATATAATGGAAACCTCACTGGATAAAAAATTGTACTGCAGTATATGAAATTATGCTTAAATTAGAAGTAAAGACAAGTTTCTGGACGGCATTAGGTTGTTTATACTAATTTGGACATTTTCATCATCATCATCAGTAGCTCGACTGTCCTCAGTGGACCTTGGCCTTTTCAAGCAGACTGTTCCAAGTCCTCCTTCTGGGCGCCATCGTCTCCTAGTTTGTTATGTTGAGAGTATCGAAAACACTTTGTAGACAATCCGCCCATCTTTATTTGGGTCTTCCTCTTGCTCTTGACCTAGTTGGTTTGGTCACAAAATTCGTTTTGTCGTTCTATCTTTTTTCATTTTAATTACATGGTTGGCCCACATTCCTCGTTGAATTTTTATAAATTTTATTATATCTGGTTCTTTAAATAAGCAATAAAGGTTAGCATTAGTCTTCCTTCTCAAAAACCCATTGCCAAAGAGCCCACCAAAGTTGGATTTGAGGATTTTTCGTTCGAAAATTGCAAGTACTTTTTCACCAGTTTGGGACATTGTCCACGTTTCAGATGCATATGTAAGTACTGATCTGATTAGGCTTTTGTGTAACAGTAGTTTAGTATCTCATCTGATATTATTGAAAGATCGAAATCTTCTTAGTACAGATTCGAAAGATCGAAATCTTTTTAGTCCATGAAAGCATCTGCTGGCTGCAGACGCTTTCATGGAATTGTATATTTTCATTCTTTTCGCTAATTAGTTTACCATGATTATGTGTGTACGTGTTTCAGGCGTGCGGACGTGCGTGCACCACTAGAAGTGCGTACACCACTACATTTCTGTCAGATGCTCGTCAGATAGGGGAATTACTTCTTAAAATGGAACGCGTAAACTTCATGTTTGGACTAAAGATTAACCGGAGCAAGACCAAGATGATGATTGTGGACCGCGCCAATAACAACTTGCCAGAGGTGACACAGATTGCGAACTACGATGTGGTTCAGTCTTACACATACCTTGATGCTTTAATTTCAAATATTGGGGACTGCGTAGATGAAGTCAAGAGGCGAATGGTGAAATACGATGGACAAGTTAAAGAAATTATGGATGAATCGAAACTTAACTATAGACACTAAGATCAGGGTCGTAAGAACACTAGTTTTCCCCACATTTTTATACGAATCTGAGACGTGGTCATTGCGAGAGTTGGAAAATAGATGCCCTACAGATGTGGTGTTGGAGGACTGAAGATGTAGTCTTGTGGGGAAATTGCTGGGAGTGTCATGGACAGAATTTTGTATAAACATCTCTGTACTTCAAGAATTCGGCATCACACAGCGTCTATCAAACAAGTACAGTCTCGAATTTTAAAGTTCCTTGGCCATGTCTTGAGGTAAAACAATGACTTCATGGAGCGTTTGGTGATCCAGGGAAGGGTGGAAGGAAACGGACCGCGTGGCAGATCATCCATGCGATGTGCCGATCAAATGAAATCTGCAGTTGGCGACCCTCTACATAAATGCACTAGGATGTCGGTCAATAGGTTAAGATGACGAAAAATTGTGTAGAGGGTCACATCAACCATCAATAATGATGTAGCCTCATTATGACCACGACCGCACTGTGAAGAGCAACACGACTGAGAAGCGAAAGTTATGTCGAGATACATAAACAAATTAATTAATACTTAATTTGTACTGTAACAGGATGCACGGCAATCTGTTAGCGCGATTGTGTTCGGTGGTGCCGAGGTCATTGCAGTGGGCACTCCACGTAGACAGCGGTTGTCAACGTTGAGAAACTACACGAATAAGGTTAGTGAAACTGAAGTCGATTTTGAATCAAGTTACTGTTTGCTGGAACAACTGTTGATAATTTTGCAGCAATAATTATCAAAAGATGTTCTTGATTGACTAATCTATTTGTATATTTCTTCACACCATCTGCAATCTTGGCAGGTGAGCAGTAATTACTGAGTATTATAGGCCCTTTTATGCCAACCTAATCTAGAGGATAACTTTTAATGTTACCCAGCACAAATCAATCTTATTACTTATATTAGAATATGATTAGTTTATGTATATTTCAAAGATTTTAAGAAACAAATTTGCATTTCATTCTCAGAGCAGTTGAAATATGAGACTTACAATTCAATAATGTAGTTTCTTAAACTTTTTAAAATGTGTTTTGTTTTATATGAATATATATAAATAAGTTTTTAAGTCCAACTAAACAAAGTTAAGGTAATAAACGGGTATTTAATTTTTTTTCTTCAGTTAGGTTTCTTTACTTCTAGACTCAACTAACTTTTGAGAACATATTTCAATCTCTGAATACGAATCCAGGAGTTTTACGAAGTTGGTCCGAATTTATATGGTAACATAATATGTAGATTAGGCAGATTTCTTCTTGAAATTACGTAAAACTCATGAAGGCTTCTTGCAAACCAGTACAATATTACTGAAGCTATTATGGTATAAATGTCAGGAAAATCTTTTCTACGGAGATAAAGAGGGAATCATATAATAACAATTATTAAAATAATTATGGTTTAATCGTCTTCCCTTATGCAACAAAAAACATTACCATTCAGAAGGAGTTAACTCTATAAATCATTTCACAGCCATAAAAATATACATATGGAAAAACTCATATACAGTATTACTTTCTGGAAAACTTAATTATTGAAATGAAAATAAAATGTCTAATTACACGGTTAGGAATATAAATGTTTTTTTTTCGACATTCACGATATATCCACCCCTATGAAAAATATACTCGGCTATGTATTATCGTGGCGAAAATTCTATTAATATTTGTGAAAACTTTAATATAAATATTATATACCCTCAGAAGTTCATAAATACCTAACTGATAACGGGACAATCGTAATGCGAGTTCTACTTGTACTTAACAGGTTTTATGTACAGTGATACTTAACTCTATAAATGCCCGAGAAAAAATGTTTCTCTCGCTTTACATATGTGGAGAGGAAATTTCAACTTTTTAACATATTTTATTGTACATTAGTTGAGATTCCCATCTAACGTGTCTATTTGAAAAACTTATTGCACATAAGTCGAAAGCCGTAGACACCCTAAGACCGTGTCAGGTGAAACGACGAACATGACGAAATTATAAGCCTTTGCTTGAATACAAAATTCTAGTTAAAGTTACGTAGAACACTTTGACCTGTTAATAACCAAAAAGATATGAGTTATATTTTTCTATTTCCACTTAAGTAATGCTGGAACTTATTTGAGACGTGATGTTACCAAGTATTATTTTTATAGGCATCGTGCAGATCCGTTAAAACGCCGCGGTATTTTATTGAACAAATGAATCGTTCTAAATGTCAATTGTCCCGAATTGGTATTTCAGTAAGAGAAACAAATTTGTCCACTTTTTGAATAAACAGCCTGAAAATCATCTATTAACACGATTTAGCAATTTGAAAAATATTAACAAGATGGTAGTAAATAACAAACAACAAAAAAGTAGTCAATAAAGTCTTATGACTCTTATCGTAAAACATTTTAGCAAGGAAATATTTCGTAAGCGCATATCGCAGAGCATTCGCTAATCTGTAGGAAGATAAAAAAACAAACATCATTGACGTATTTTTATTGCTGGAACCCGGGTCGGATTCCCGGCCGTTCGTCGAACGGGGCTGGACTGGTATTATGGTTGGCTGTAAGAGATTGCTCTCGTAGCAATAAGTCCTCCATATGTATCAATTAGATACATGAAAGTAGATAAAATAAATGTCATATCAATATTTTAATCACCTCTTTAACGCATCTTGAACACCAAATTATAACGATAGTCATATTACGATTAAAACAGTGAGAAAAAATTTGTAATCTAAATAATATACATAAGTATTTACTATTTTTGGATACTAAAATTTAGTGCACTTATTTCCCATAATTAATTAAAAAATTACTTTCTTTATAGCATTATGTTACACAACAATAATTTTTAACGATGAGTGTATTTGTATACTTCTAACAATTTTACCAAAGACAAATATTATGAGGAACTAATGTTAACATTGTAAATTTTAAAATCAAGAACACTTGTAACAACTAACGTCTGTAAGTTTTGTAAGAACACAACAAACAAAAGCATTAATTGGTACCACTTACTTAAGTAATTAAGAAAATTCCACTTCAACATAAATAGCGTATATCTGCAGCCAAGGCTTAAGCACTTAGAAAGCACCCATTTAGAAAGCACACTGACAAAAAATCTGATCATAAATATTAAACACTTCGTTAGCATTAAACATTTCCGTAAATGTTTTGAGTTTAAATTAACAATTTAATCCTACTTCGTCAAGAAATTATTAAATTTGGTTCGACGCATTTGTAGCTTTCGCGAATAATTGATAATCACTACTTGGTTGAAATCAATATTAAGATTGTTCCTGTAAACATAAATATATATATATATATATATATATATATATATATATATACATATATATATATACATATATATATATATATATATATATATATATACACATATATATATATATATATATATATATATATATATATATATATGTATGTATATGTATATATATTAATATTTATGATTAAAAATACTAATAAATGTTAGTACACAGTTGATGTTATCCGATTTCTCGTTTATTCCTTTATTGGATGGCTACAAAACTTACATAATTTCCTACAGACGCTTTTTCCAATTCCTATAAATTATTGTAAGGGCGATTAACATTAAGGGATGTTAAAATATATAAGAGTTAAATAAAAAAATTACGTAGTTGCTAAAATTTCAAAAATTCGTAATTGCTAAAATTTTCCCCAAAAAATGCACTGTAACTTGATAATAACTTCACGAGTTTGCCAATAGTTTTAATGGACTCCTTTTTGAAATCGTTCAGAATATTTTTTTCGTGATCTTCCAAACTACTAAACTTATTTTTTTATATTGTACACAACAAGAATATAAATAAAATATTTAAAAAAAATGTTTCCCTTAAGACAACACATTTGTTTATTTTGTATATAAAGAAAAAATGATAAATATTCTTGTTATACTTGCTTTAGAAATATATATGATCATTTGCATCTTAGTGCAACAAAACCCAGTGCCTGCGTCAAGCACGGAAACTGACACTGAGAACCAAATTTATAATATTAAGTGAGACAAGGAAGGTAGTAAAAGGTCTTTCGAAGCGACTCGAAGTTATCGTCAATCGCTGTCTCAGATATATTCACTAAATATCTTGACCAGAGGTAATATCTTGCCAAGATTTACTAAAAGCATTCTTTGAAATTCCAATTTAGCAGAAAAAAATGTCGCAAAAGATCCAGTTCCTTTTAGCCACCGACTCGTGCTTATCAACAGGATTTCAATTGATAAATATATGGTTTTAACCCTAAAGAGAAGAGGCCACTGAGCCGTATGAGGCAAACCTGTCCGTGGACTAAATGGGCGAATTGAAGAATATGTTTAAATTTGTAGACAAGCGATAGGTAATGCACAGAATCGACTAGCATGGTGAAGCAATATGGATGATACCTGTTCCATTAAGGTATGATTTCCAACTGTCCTATTTCCTTAGGATACATACTATTTTTAGAGTTATCTGGGTGGCCCTGCCTCGTCACAAGAGTAAGATAATTTTTTATGATTTGACCATAGACTTTTATAATAAACTATAAAGAAAAATTATAGTGTTTCAACTCTTTATATTTGATGACTTAGGTTTATTAAAAATACTGTCAACAAGTGATTAGAACTCGCTCTATATTGGCTCCATACATATTTAGGCATTTAATATTATGTACCATTAAATCTTGTATTTCCATAAAACTATATTTAAATTTATAATTTTTTAAGACGAAAATATATTGCCTACCACGTCTTTCACACGCACATATTTAAAAAAGTGTAATGCCATGTAAAAGTAGAAGTCATCGGTTTTTGGATTTTTCCTTTACTTGTGCTGTAAGACCTATTATTGTACCGACTTTCAAAATTGTTGGCCGACCGGATGTATCTTATAGGTTTTGATGATCAGTGAGTGACAGTATGATGAAATAAAGAAATAAATACGTCTTAAAGGGTCACATTTTTTTGTTACGTGGATCGAAAACTTGATATTTTTACAGCAATTTAAGGATATAAACTTTAATACATAGTTTCAACTGTAAAATCTATTTCCATTTGGTATATTAAGTCAGTTTTAAGAAAAAAAGGTTTTTGAAGATAACGAAGGGATGGATAATCATATGATACTAAACCTATTTTTTTCTTTCACAAAAGGGGACCGTAATATTTGCATCATTTTGAGTTGACGAAGGTTTTGCTTTGTACAAGAGATTTTGTGTTATTAGTAATCATGGGGCGTTTAAATTAATACATGCATTAATTCATTATTTCAATAATCGTGACGATGATATCAGTCACAAAATTTTGAATTTTGGAACTTTGCCCAACAAATGTTACGAAATGTTGGTCATTGAAATTATTCGCAACAATATTTCTGAAATCATAGTAACTAACTTTAAAAGTATAGTATATTAGAAAAATATGCAATATTCTCTGGAAATAATTATAATACAAACATTGATGATAAGTAAAAATTGGAAAAAATATTATTTTTTTAAACTGAAATTCTTCAGTTTAAAAAAATAATATTAAATAACTTAGGCAAAGAAATTAACGGCATCAGTCATCCAGTCCGTGTATTAAACAACGCTATCCACCATGTTTATGACATTCTTCCCGTATAAGTTAAAAACTACAACTACTTTTCTTTATACATCAAACAAGCAGAAAAGCTTTGCGATAAATTTATAATATAAATCACTCGGCTTCAGTCACATTTAAAGACATGTGGGTTAAGCCTCTTTGCGGTGATAGAAAAATTGCAAAAATACGCTCTTTGCAGTGATAAAAAATTGCAAAAATAGAGGGGGATTAAACTCATAAGATTAAATCATAATTTTTAATAAAGTATTTTCCAAGTTTAAATAGTTCTCCGTAATGTATTTTAATGATATTCCGAAACGATTATACCGAGGTTTGTCAGTTTCTTATTTATTCAGTGATGCTGATAATGTACACATAAATTAATATCACAATAAAAGAAATTAAGGTAGTTCATTACTTAAAGAGATAATAACAAATAACATTGACCTACGAAATTGTGAACAATTTCAAAGAAAATTTTGTAAGACGAAAACAAGAATTTGTACTGAAAATTAAAATTGAATTGAAAGGTTACTTAAGTTTGTGAATTGAACCATTAAAAGACTTAAAAGTTTTCCACTACATTTGTTTTACCGCAACTGATTTGAATGCCATACAGTGTTTTTTTTAATAACAGGATTCTTTTTGAAAGAATAAACATGTAATTTTGTTGAAATTAGGAGTTCCTAACCTAAGAAAGTTGTTATTAAAATATAGATTACTCATTGACCCTATACAGTACCTACACTTTTTCTGCGTCCCGTTTTTAAACTAAAATGTCCTGGTTTTCACCATGTTATATAACATTTTGATATGACAACTCTGTATTAAGGGAATACTTAATACGAAGAGGGGGATTAAACTCATGAGGTTAAATCATAAAGTTTTTATGTAACAGCAGCATAAAATTGTTTATCGTGTAAACAATTTTACGCTAAAGGTACTGTAAAAATATTACAATAAAACATAACTAAATATGTTTTCTCTTCTTAGTTTTTATAAGAAGTAATGTATAAAGTGTAATTCTCATAAATTTTATTAGGCGTTTTTACTACGAAATTTGTAGATTTATGTATTTCATATTTCTTCGCGGCTGCGTATTTATAATAACACCTTGTTTTAATATATTACACAATATTTGTATGGCTGAATATCTTTTATGTTATTCGCGATTAGGGGACTAAAGTGAAGAGTATTACAGGGTTTTTTTTTGAAGCTCTCTTAGGTTTGAAACCGTTATATATATATATATATTTTTTGTAACCTTGATCTTGGGTATTAATGTAAGAAATTTCAACTTTAAAATGGCATAGCTTTGAGAAAAGCTATAAATGTGGGATAAAATGAGAATTAAAAAATGTTCTAGTGCATGTGCGTGTGTGTGTATGTGCACGCTCGTGCACGCGTCTTTGTGTATATGTATACGTACGTGCGTGCGCGCGCGCGTTTGTGTGTGTGTGTGTGTTTGTATGTGTGAGTGTGTGTGTGTGTGGGTGAAAAAAACAAAGTCTCTATTACATAAATCTTTATTATATTTAGTACATAAGAGTAAGAATCACAAATATTCTTTTGAACAATATTACGCCACACGACAAGCCACAACTGGAGACTTAATTTACATTTATCCGGTTTAGTCTTAAAAGCCTCCAGAATAATGTAAATGCACCCTAATATTTGACACGCGGTGTTTGCAAATAACGCCATGGGAATTCTGCGTAGGTAGTAGATAAATAAAAGGAATTGTTTACGTACAACATTCGATTCAATATGTCATTATGAAAGTTTTTGCCCAGAATTTCGCATCTGTTAATGTATAATATGCTTTTCAACAATTAATTTGCATTTTGGTATACGAAGATAGTTACAAGAATTACAAAATAAAAGAAATATTTAGTATTTTATACAAATTAATTAAGCCATATGTATACTCTTTAATAACTTAATTCCTTGACTATGTCAAGTCTACACCGTAATAAAATAAACGGGTAAGGCTGTGTCAGGACACACATCGAGATACCTACAGTATAACGTGAAACGTCTATATCAGCGAATCTCTTTCATTGTAATCGATTGAAATGAAAACGAGACATTAACTGCGTACTAGACTTACACGCGGCTTAATTATGTGCTTGGTAGAGTGATATACAGCTAAGTAGTGAAATGAATGAAACCAAAATATATTAAGTACATGGAGCTCACCCGTGGAATTTCATCGCGTCACAATATTTGAGTAATATTCACATTGTTAAAACTTGCCGTTGATGTATGCAGTCACATTCTTCAAGTCCTTCGAGAGCCATAATCGATCGTATACGTCGCACTTGTAACCGAACTCATTATTTATAAACAATTTATTAAATGGTTCCGAAGCCAACTCCAATCGCCTATAGTAATCCGGCGAACGTCCAAATTGCTCTGGTTGAGATGACGTGCTCGGATATTTGGGCTATACTGGCTATGCTGGCTACCCACCTGATTGTCCACTGATAGGCTGAAGCTCTCGTCTACCTCTATTGGGATTGAAAATATAGATCTATCTTTTTTCAGTCAGAGCATTAGGTTTTCTCCTTTGTTTATTTCTGTATAAGTTCATAATAAACCGGTTAATGTGTTATTTACAGAATCATCGAGGTACGGGTGCGACTCCTGCACTTGTCTCAGTCTGGCGAGCTTTCGTATTTTTTGGGACCGTTCAATCGCGGTGGCTGGTAGTAACCTAGTTCCTCGGCCTCCTGTTTTCTCTTTCTAGCTTTCCAGTCCCCCTTTCTCTTTCTCTTGGTTTCGATACATAACTGATCTAGGAGGCGCCATAATCAAAGTCGGCTGGAATTTGCCATAAAATTAAATTTTAATCCGCTATTAGTTTTGGTGTTCACCCATTATTAATTATATTTATTTTGTATGTATTTAGAGCGCAACTGATTCTAATTAACATGATCACTTTCGTCTTAATCCATACATGTACTGGGGAGTTAAATGCAAATCAAAGCCTTGCATCAATTTTTAGCCCAAATTGCGATGTGCATCACTGGCGCTATCTAGCCGCATGAGTCAAAAGTTGTGAGTAATAGCTGCTTTACTATTTTTAATTATATATGAATGATTTATGAATATTTTCAGTGATATATGAATCACTTCTGGCTCGCGGTCACAGAGCTGCACAGTCATCATCGAGGCGACATGTTTTGCACACAGTTTTAGCAAGTGACCCCTTATTTACCAGAAGAAGAGACGTTTTACGTCAAAAAATATGTTATAGAACATAGTAGGATGCAATAAACAAAGGAAATCTATTGATGTTACTTGTAAAGAAATAATTAAAATAATTAATGTATGTCTTTCTCAACATATCGCTACATGTTTTTCTTGCAGTTAATTTTGTATTACTTTATTATCCATGTAAGTATCATAACAAGTGGTTAAGTAGTTTGTGCGACTTCTTTTAAATGTTGGTTTTAATTTTGCTCCCGAAATCTAGGCATTAATCGAAATATAAATGTTTCCCCTTAGTATCGAATATTAAGGTAAATAAAAGAAAATCGAAGGAGTTTCTACCATAGAAAACTGTTACCTAATGCCCACTTATTCTTCGTATTTATTAAGAACGTGTGATATTGTTTTGAACAAATTAATGTTTCAATTCTGAATAATTCACAGTGCGTTTCTATTTTGGCCTTCAATTGTTTTTTCTTTTCATCGTAATTAAAGAAATTTAGAATATTAAAAAACTATTTTTCTTCAGTTTGTAATGTATTTGTCATAATTTACAGAATTTTATAAATAAACGTTGCAGTGACTGTGTAGCTATTGTGTTAAGTATTTACTTTTACTGTTGTGTATTTGGAAACTTTTAGAGTGGCTTACGTGTGTTATTACATATAATATATTATTACGTATATTATTATTTATATATATATATATATATATATATATATATATATATATATATATATATATAATATCAAGTGTTTTGTTGACAAGTGTTGCTGTCAACAGAAAATATTACTCAGTGTTATATAAACTTGAATAAATATCACAAGGGGTGTAAATGTAAGGTAAGTGTAACCTTCCTAAAAACTGTTGTACGTTTTTTCATCTTGACCTTTCTCGCGATTTTATCCACGTGGATCCTGCATTATTCGAGTTGATTACCAAAAACGACGTTTCAAATGCCACTTCTCATCGAAATTCTCATATTTATACACGAGCACCTTCCAATGTCTTTGTCTCTTGCTAACTTTTTTCAATCTATATTACAATTTTTCTATATTGTAGAACATTTTTAATTTTTTTCGGTTTTCTTATTTTCTTATTATTAAATCAATCGAATGAAATTAAATTTTACATTTATTTGTAATTTAACGGAAATTTAAAATTGTGTTATGAAAAATGTAATAGATACTGTCAAGTGTTTGTATCGATGTAATTGATGCAAATATTACATCCATGCTTTGATTTTTTTTTGCTATTGAATCAGATGAAAAATTTAATATTTGAATATTTGCGTTTCATGACTAACGGACTATTAAGATTCTTCTTTAGCATATAAATTTGGCACAAAAAGACTAGGTAAAAATATATATATATATAATATATATAACTATTCATTTGTTCTGCTCAAATTGTCAAATAAAATCCAAATAAAGTTTAGTCATGTTATCTTCGCAGCTATTCGTAAATTCAATTTCACGTCATCTTTGTTGACTTAATTATTTTTGTGAACAAAGCAAACATAACACAAGCGTCAAACTTATTACCTAATTGCATTGAAATATCTACAAACATTACAAAGCCGTTTATTATGACAACAAAACCTTGTTTGCAAAATAAGCAAACAAACTTTCGATAAATTACCATAAAATTTTCCAATAATTTAACATAAAACTTTCTGTATTGGAAAAGATGAAAAGCTGCAGTCTGCTGCAGCCGATTAGTCGGAAAGCTTTATAAATAAACTTAATGTTTTAGTCTTTAGGAGGATATTACCGGGTATTTGGACTCATCCTAGTCAAGGATTTTGATGGACGTTTTTACGTTCGGGGGGTTTTGCGAACTGTTTTATGTACCTGTGTATTTTTTTACAATTAATGTTAGTGGATTTTCTTTATCTCTTGATATATTTACGCCCCCGTTCACTCTCTTTGTAATATTGTAACGACCGTGTGGTTGGAACATTAAAACAATTACTCTTAGTAACTTTCATCTTAGATATCAATTTCCAGTAAAATGCTACTTTAATTATGTTGGTAACATATACTATATTGCATTATCTGCATTTTTTTAAGCTGCTAACCTATGTAATTTATCTTTTTTTGTTTAATAATTTTATGTAATTTACCTTTTTCGTTAATTATGAAGAGTATATATAAATTTCTAAACATTTTTTTTACCATGTAAATCTTTTACTGGGATAAAATATCTCGAATTACATAAAAAGTATGAGATCTGTAAAAATCGTTATATGTTTACTCTAAACTTGAAACAGGTTTGCAAAAACGCATAATTAAGACGCACAGACACCCCATTTATGGCGTTCACCAACCTGGCTTTACATAATTTACATAATAAGGCCAGCGACGGAATATATGTTAACTTTGCGATAACCTTGCTTCTGGTTGGCACGCTGCCATGTATGCTAAGTAACGGTCGTTAATCGCATGTACTGAGAAAAAAAATTTAGGTAGGAAAATGACATTGGAGTTAGACCTAAAAGCTTACGACATTTTAATTTCTTACTTTTGTGGCAGTCAATATATTTTCATTAGCTTTTGTTTTCATTAATTGCGCAATAAAAATGAATAAAAACGCAATTTTTTTCTTTTACTGTGCAATAGGAAACGTCAGCATGTTTCCATGTTCATTTACCGTTGATTAAATTATAAATAACATAGTAATCAACACATATTGCCAATGATCCTCATGTATATTGCCAATGATCCTCATGTATATTTCATCATGTCAAAACTAGATTGAGCAATTGTAATGTAAATGAAAAAGTTAGCAGAAATAAATATCGTCCAACCGTTTTCGTGAAAATAAATTTTCTATACTTTTTGTAAGGGTATTGAAATTATCTTTGCAACTGCATGTATTGGTTTTTCATTTAAAACATACGCTATATATTTTACGGTTATAATTTTAACATTCGTTTTTATATATTTATTTGTCGACGTTAATGCATCTTATTGTTACGAACTAATTGCTACGAGAGCAATCTCTTATACTCAATTAGAACACCAATGCAGTCCCACTCACGGAACGATCGGGAATCGAACCCGGGTCCCCGCGATGGGCCACTTCGCCAAAGGCAAGTGTATATTCTGATCAGCCCAACACACCACGACGAAGACATATTCAGGAATTTCATAATGAAACTGGTAAATCCTGGTTTTTTATATCACCAAGATAGAAGTACGTAAAATAGTAAAATAATATTATTCTTAATTTTTAGGGTAATTTTCAAAAATATAAATTTTCCTAAGTCCAATTGTATTTCACAATTAGACAACTTATAAATAGAATATTTAAGTTTTATTAAATTTTATTTTCAAATTATTTATCATAATGTAATGTAAATATAACAAAATGTTTAATAATATTGCACCACGTACACTCATAAAGTGAGAAGAAATGTGTTCCATTATAAAATATTATTTAGAATTAGAGATAAGAATAAGATCTATTTTTAATTGACGTTATCGTCGTTACTAATATTTTATTTGGAAGGATTATGGTAAAAACAAAACTTATTAATACTTTTTAAAAATAACAGGCAATTGAATTATTTTGTTATAAAAATAAGAATTCTTTTGCAATAAAAAATCGACCATTAAATAAATCCTGCGTCAAAAATTAAGTGCAGTTAAAAACAGTAAAATATTTTAACGAAAGCAGTTTAGCAAGCAATATAGTACTGGTATTGGTTTGACAAACGTAATTTATTTTAAATTTGCTTATTATTGTATTTACTATTTTTATTGTATTGCTCTATTCTAGCTTATATGGCGATTCAATTTTAGCGGATATAAAATTACCTTAATTAGAGTTTAAAGGCTTGAGTGCAATTAATTTTGTTTCATAACGCAGTGAAATTTAATTTATATTGACTGTTGGTATCTCCACTCTTTGAAATTCCGTTGAATTTCTTTGAAAAATTGTTAATAATGGAAACAATATCGTGCCTAGTTTAATTTAGAATTTAATGCGGCATACGAAGATTCGAGAGAAAAATAAGTTTTAGCGAACACTATTCGGGTAGAAAAGAAAAGAAAAAAAATTGATAATTCGAATGAAAGTACATGGTGCTGTTAATGATTTACGATATAAATACTTATTTCTCATTCAAAAGTTATCACACCGAACCTTGTTTCTACATTGTAATGCACAACCAGTGATTTTACACATTGTTAAGCGGTGATATAATCTCATTCCTTGCCCAAATGTCATCCGGTCACGACACAACGTACATTAGGGAGAAAAAGTAAAGAAGTTATATTAGCTAATCCTTTGTGACGAATTTGGTAGGACTTTTACAATTTTTCCGAGCTTTGTTAGCACTTTGTGCTCACCGTCTTGTATCTGTGACATTTAGAGAACTCTGCAACTCTTTGTGAAAGTCGTAGATTAAATCTAATATAAGCATTATATTTTTAAGGGCCAATAATAGGGAAATAATTTTCTTTTCGCTTTTCATGTAATATAATATAATTTAAAAACTTATAATTTAAAAATATAAATTTCAACTCATCATCATTAGCCGTTAGACGTCCACTGTTGAACATAGGTCCACCCGTGGACCCACTGCATCTAATAGCTTTCCGCGACATAAGCAGATAATTTTCATTAGGTATTACAGAATATAACTTCAAGAAGCGTTACAAAAAATGCTTTAGTCGTTTCAAAGCACCGCCATTCAAAATTAATTGACAAGTTTTTCTTCATGTCACATGGTTTACTTGTTTTTAAAAGTTGTGGAGTTCAAATATAAACTCATATTAAACACTTCATAATGTTTATGAGCACCTTTTAAATTAAAATTTTATTCTAATTTAACACAAAAAAATTATCCGGAACTTGACGGTTATTTTTATTTCAACCTTTCTTTCAGGTAACATAATGATCTAAAGAATACTTGCTCTATTTGTCATATTTATGCTTTTGAATGGCAAAGGCAAGAGTAAGAGAATGATAAAAAACTATTTGTATTTCGATTTTGGCATAAACACAAACACATGCAAACACACATACACACGCATAGGCAGACACAAGTGCACGTGCACACGTACGCGCACATGTGCATAGTTATGCGCACATGTGCGTACGTACACGTATACGCTCACACACTTGCATACACACATTTATTTTCTGATCATTTGTTTTAACTTTAATGAACTAATTTGTATCTTTGTTTAGCAACACTCTGGATCCATAACGATTATTTACTATGATATATATGGTATCATATATTCTTTAAGCCTCTGGTCTTCATTCTTAAACATAAAAATTCCTAAATTTTAACTCTTATATAATAACTATGTGTAATTTAAAACCATATCTAATATTTCATAGAAACGAGTGCTTATAAGTCAACATGTTTTACGTGAAACTTATTGACGTGATTTATTTACGTATAATAATTCACAATAAAGAATTAGTAATGATGTAACTCATTTAAAAATGATCAGTGATAAAATTATGTGACGAAAACTTTACTACTACGGTTTCAAGGTGTCTTCTAATTTAAATTGAATGGTTTTTTCTTAAAATTTGAAATATTTCTTCTCAAAATTCATACCATTTATGAAGAAGAGAGACTAATTTCAGTTTGGTTTTTAAATTTTATTAAGTTCTATCATTGTATAATGAGTTAAATAAAAGGTACAAATGTGTATATTACTCTGCCGCAAGTTGAAGACATTATCGTAAAGGAACTTTGATAACGGGTCAAGTTCGCTGCTACTGGATATGTAATATTGAAACAAATCAGGCTTAAATACTATTCATGAAAAATCTACATTAATCTAAACGAAATGAACTAAATAATTTATATATTCCTTTAAGGTTGATCGTAATACATCTCATAGAAGATACAAATTAAACAGTCAATAAGGATAATTAAATGTCTTAGTTATATTTAATTAACGTTAGAGATTTTAATTGCAATAAAAGTTCATCAAATGAACTAAATAATCTAGATATTCTTTTAAGGTTGATCGTAATAAATGTCATAGGAGATACAAATTAAACTGTCAATAAGGATAATTAAATGTCTCAATTATATTAATTACTGTTAGAGATTTTAATTGCAATAAAAGTTCATAAAATTTACACACTATATTTTGTATCCAAATCGTGGGTGGAAAACAGGTTCAACTTTATATTCTTCAGTCAAATGCAGGCGACGACTTCATTGTTGATCAAGGTTAGAATGCACGTTCATTCACCCCAGCGCAAAAGTCAACAACCGCTAGCATTAAAAGTAATCGAGATTTCATATTTTAAAACATATAATATATGCTTACAGATAATCGACAGTGTAATTGTTGATTGCATTCAATAAGTTGCATCTAATGAAAGAGATATAATAATAGAAACATAAGACTTATTATTTCGAATATAAAGTATACGTTTTAGAATAATAATTGTTATGAATTATTATTTATATGTTCCATTTATATTGAGATTTAAAAAATGTCTGCTAAGTAGTAATTTTTTTAACAACCATTTCCCAATATTTATTTCTATTAAATATAAAAATACCGATTATCATATTAAAGCTAGAGAGTAATAATATGAACACGAAATAATTAGAAAGATCTATTGATTTTTATTGTTTCAAATTGTTTTTCTTGTACTCATCAATATATTCAAATATTTCTTATTTTAATGTGTTTACAATAAGCGAGGTGTAAAAAATGATGAGTTTACAAACAATCATTTCGATTCTAATTTTAAAGAAAGGAATAATCCTAGGAGTGTATCACAAGAGCTATTAAAAAAAATGTATTGAATTTGACATAATTTGGCTTGTCTAAATATACCGGCCAAGCGTGCGTTGAGAGATGCCAAATAGGTTTCCACAGTTGTCTACATCGTTTCAAACTCTTATTGCAAGATAAAGGAATAATTTGAAATTTCTAATTATTTATATTCATATCCATAAATTATTAGCGTTCAAATTACTTGAAATTTTACTCGAAAGTTTTGATAAAAAATTATCTAGAATTTTTCGATATTTTTTAGCAATGGTTGAAAAATTAGAGAGAGGAGGGCGCATTGTTTATTTTTAAAATTTTGAATCATGATATTTCGTTAAAGTGGCTTGAAAATGGTAAATGGAGCTTCAGTTTTACGTTAATGATAAATCTTTTTATATTTTATTGTTTTTTAATAAGATTTTCTTTTCAATTCGATAATATTTTCACAACCAAGACTATTCAGTTTTTAATACCAAGCGGTATTAGAAACCGGCATACGCTTGGTTAAAGTGCGAATGCAAGCATTCACGCTCTAACCAAGCGTATATTTCGTTACAGATTTATTGACTATTTATTTATTATTAAAAAAAAACAGCTACAATATATAAATAACAATAAACAAAACTCCAGCGTCTCCTTCAACTCTTCACCCAATCTACTACAATAGAGAGAAGAAGCTGAACTCATAAAATAATCAGATAATTGAAGTCCAAGCGACGCGAACGTCACCATAGATGCGACAACGCCAGATATAATCAAGGGACGACTCGTGATGTTAAATATGCTACAAAATGAAATTAAATAAAAACATCCTCCCTCTGTCGGTTCGTAAAGGACTTAAGCAGTCATTTCCATTCATTACTAACGTCGGAGTGTACTAAAAACACGAGTCGCAAAACGCTGCAGCCTTTCTAAAGTAAATGCCGCACTAATTGCGGAATGCGATTTCTTCATATTTTTTTACTTTTTGAAAGATATGCTTTTATTACTTTTTGAAAGATATGTTATTTATTACATAAATATATTTGTACGTTAGTGATACCATTGGACAGAAATTGAACAAAATCTACTATTTTTTTAAGTAAATAAATTGTTTTATACATTTAGTTTCCTTGTTTTTGCTCTATCAGATTTGGTAATGTGATTATGACCAGAAAAATCTCAATCATTTTTTCGTTTGTTTCTTATGTGTTTTAAAAAATTAAAAAAGTATTTTACCTAAATTATATTATGAAGACAACTAAATAATCACATTTGTGAACCAAAATAAAACCCATTGACTGGAAAAGTTTCGCCGTGAAGGGCATATTCTACTTATTTAAGGATTTTAAAGGAATATGTACATCCTTCTTCAAATTTACACATGCCACTTACTAGCAGAAATACTCAGAGAGATATATGAATGATAAAAAAAACAATGAGATTTCAATATAAAATATAAAAACCTCTATGATTTCAAATATAAAAACCGAAAGAATAGTGCGAAAATAAGTCTTTAAAAATGTGCACAACAGAGAACTATGGTTTTTAATAAGAAAACAGATTATCAATTTCTGCCTAGTACCTAGTACCTAATAATGATCACAGACTTAAAATAAATATGAAAAAATTAAAAATAAATAAACAATTTATGGTGTATTTTTTACATATGAAGTGCTCGGGAATAATTATTTATGTGAAATACAAACGGAACTGTTTTACGATTATTTTTTCCTCTGCAGACCTTCTCAAGCGACATATTGCATATTATATTTTTTGACGTTTCTTCAACACACAGAAAGTAAGCTGAATAATCGAATGTTGTATATTTTTATATTAAAATGATATAACGTTTTATGGCTAACACGTTTAATATAAACCAAAAGTGGTCGTTCTGTTTTCTTATTGTGCCACTCAATACAATAAGAAAACAATACTTTAAAATCATAACCGCGGTGAAAAAATTACTTTGTAAGTTGATAACATTGAAAAATGGTAGCGATTATCATTACAGTCTCTCATTTAAGGCTGTAGTAGTAAAATGATTGAATATATTATGGCCTAAATATATTGTGGCCAGAGCATCAAGACATTCTTGTTAAAACAAGGGTTACTTTTTCAATGTCATAAATCGATTAAATTTTTGTTTGCTACGTGTTTATTTTTAATAATTATTTTATTAAAAATGTACAATTTTTTCTGTCTAAAAGATAATAATTACAAAACATATACACAAAGCAAATGCATTATTATGTAATTATTTACACTGAAAGTTGATACACTGGCAGATGACAGGTACAACTTCATCGCGCTTGCCTTTGTTGTATACTCTATTGTTTTTTATATTATTTGCTAGTATTTGTATTATCCCTTATTATTACAATATCAAGGAACTGCTTATATTTTAAGATTTGTTAATAATTTGATGATTGAAGTGGATAATATATTTCAAAGAAATCAATGTTTATATTATGGAAGAGTACATACACCGGAGACGTTAATACATTTAAATGGAATAAACGTGCTGATAAAATAGAAGAAATATGTGAATTGAAGCTTTCAATTTTTTTTTTGAGATAATAGACGATATTCAATAATATGTTGTACGAAACTCTTAATAAGCATTTATAAGAACAAAATTTACATTAGTTTCGCTAAATCAGTGGACACTTGTCGAACTATGTTATACTAAGTTTATATTATTTCAAGCCATTGCCCAATTGTTAATTAAGGCAAGGTAAGGCAGCGATAGTTTACTTTGGCAGCTAACGTCGTATGTTTTCTAAAGATGTTTAAATCTAAAACTTATGCAACCAGAAATTCTAATGCCACTTTACTCATTGGTCCGAATGAAGACAGTTTTGGTGATAGATAATGATTTTTTTTAAATTATTGTCGAAACCCATCATTTAAAAACGGTGAAGTAATTTTTTTTGTTCAGAACTACTTAGCACATTAAACTGGATATCTATCAACTGCCGCTGGCAGTATGACTGCAGCCTTATATTAGAGCATCAAGTAAGCGATGCTCATAAAGGTTAGTAGACGAACCGGCTGGCACTCAGTTCAACCGAGATACACCACGGGAGAATATCTCTACGAGCGCAATAGTAATGATGCACCATATGGCATCAAAACTAATTTTATTAAATCTGTGCAATATGCTGTTTAACAGTGAGGTGTTATTTGTACATAGTTAATAACTAATGTATAAGCTATAAAAATAAGACAGTGCAAAACATTTAAATATTTAAGGATACATAATATTATTTCTATTAAAATAATTAACGTAATTTTTGCATTGATAATAAATTGCCTATCTATTTTTTATTTATGTGTACAAGTTGAAGAAAAAAAAATCTTGTATATTTTTATACTTTTTAAATACGTGCTGAAAAATTTAAAGATGTGATAATAAGCACTAAAACAATTCAGAGCGTGTGCCTCGCCAAATTGTTCTAATATATGATATTCGTTAAACGGATATTCGTTAAACGCATTTCATATATAATTCGAAAATAATCGTTAACCGACTTCAAAAAAGGAATTCGTTCTCAAATCGACTGCATTTTTCATGTTACGTTATATCTCCGCTATTTATGGACGAATTGTGATGACTTTATTTGAAATGGTATACCCAGTGTATTATGAGCTATATACAAAGTTGAAGGCCCAAATAAGTATTTATGTTTCTTGATCTCAATAACGGTGTACAAATATGACCAAAAAATTCAGGTTAATAGAAGGCATAGTGACGAGGAATGTATTGACCTAGTATAGAAAGAAAAATAAAATAGGAATATTTAGACAAAATAAGTACTTAGACGCTAGCTAAAAATCTGATTACTCAGGCAAACATAAGTTATTTTTATTAGCCTGATCAGGCTTTGTCAAAATGCTGAGTAAATACTTCTTAAGTAAATACACATCCTTGCTTTATAAAATTGATCCTCATATGTGATCTGATAAGCAATGGATCCATTTTGTATTTATTCTATTTTACCTTTTCTGCGTATCAAAAATATAACTTATAGTACCCATTTTATTACAAAAGTTTAATTTTAAATTATGGCGGACACCCCGAGCATTCAAACAAAATTGATTTTTAAACACGTCACTACGTCATTTCGTAAACACAGATTTTATTAATGTCGACCTAATTCTTTTTTTTTAACGGAATAGCAGATACTTGAATTGTCATAAGTTTATTAGATTAGTCGAAAAAATTATATGTCGTATAATACATGTCAAGCAATTTTTAAATTGTGGACTTATCAATTTCAAAATTTCCTAATATTATTCATTGACCTGCAATTATTTTAAAGTTTCGATTGATGAATAGTTAATCTATTAATAATCACATTTAGTTTATGAAACTCAAAATTTGGTTATCGAATGGATACGTGATCTATCTGAAGAGAGGTGAAATCCAAATAATGTAATAGTTTCGTATTTCACAATCTGTGGAAAAAGAGAGTAAAGTTTAAACCTATTACGAATAACGATCTTATCTCGTGTAACAATATTTCGCATTGTAAATCTAAAGAAAAAAAATCTAAAGAAAAAAGTTCAGTAATTTTGTTTATCAAAATAAAAGTTACAGAGAAGGTAAATACAAATAAAAAAATGTTGAAAAATTAAAGGAGCTATTTCGCAAATAGAAGACGAAACAATTAGTAAATATGGTAAAAGCAGAATATTCAAAATCTTATCCAATGGTATCCAACTTGATGGGATGCACAAAAAAAATTTTATCCAGAATTTTCTTGCGCGATTGCGAAAAAAATAGTGTCAGGTATTCGGAATTAATATACGTAACACTGTCAGATTTTTAAATTTCTAATAGCGACTAAAAAGGTCAATCAATTTTGATAAGTAGGTACATTTAAAATATCTTTATTTTTTGAACACAAGATATGTGACGTTATAGCAGAGTCAATACATGGCTCGTAATATTATATATGTACACACAAATATACACACACACACGTATATATATATATATATATATATATATATATATATATATATATATATATATATATATATGTGACCAAACCTATTGATATGGTACCATAATAAAGAGATTGTTTAGATGATTCCACAGATAATATAAGAATTAATTATAGAGCAGAAAGGGAGAAATGATAAATAATGACTAAATGATATATGGCAAACCAAATATTCTGTAATATCCTCGTATGAATTTATGATTTCAGATCAAACACTAAGCTTCCAGAATTATTGTAATAACAATAATAGTAAATAATAAACACATGAATCTATTCAAACAAAGGCACCATGATAAAAAAAAACATTGAATGAAGTTCTGTGACACAGTTTTTTGATATTGTACAAATTTTCTCATAATTTATAGTGGAAACCTATAAAAAATAAAGTCTTAAAAATTATAGGTCATCACCAAAAGTATACAAATAAAAAAAAACAAATAATTTGCAAAATTAAAAATTTAATTGCGTGTAAAAATTAGAGAGCAATATATATAATAAGAAGCTGCAATATATTTGTGATTAGAAATTTTGTAACAGAGAAATTTATGTTCGTTGATTCTTAACGAATTTCTGAATTTTTATTCAAAGTCGGGTAACAGGTTTTATCTACCAGCAGACCGGTTCAAATTCCTAAGCATAATATATCGTATTCTAAACAGATTATATTGCGAATTAAATTTTTTTGGCAGTAGTGGTCTCTGAAAGTTTAATTGGAAAATTTACGTGGAATTATCTATATTATGCTCAGATAAAAATCCATGACCTGCTATTGAAAACTCTCTGTTTTAATAAATAAATAAATACATAATATTATAAGTATATTTTTCTGTAACTAAAAGGTCAACGAAACCTAACTATTTTTTCAAAGTATAAGGAGAGCAACTTTATATGCATCTTCGAGTCCACACATTTATATTAACACATGATTAATGACAGAGAAATAATTTAGCTATACGAAAATTTGCGTATAAATATGATCTTCAAATAGCAATTAATATTTAAGGGAAAGCTTCCATAATAAATACGTATTTTCTTACTTTGTCAACAGTAACTTTTCCGAGAGTAGTTCAATTCTGACAATAAAATGAAAAAGACATGATATGCTTATAAGATTCTTTATTTGAGACCAATTTATAAATTATGTGCGTGTGAAATTATATTTTTATGTTCTTGTTTGTAGAATCCGTTATAACAACGATGTAACATTTGCTTGATAAAGTCAAGTCAGGCTTGGTAAGACATCAGTAATGTTTTGTTACACAAATAGAGAAACAAATAACATATTCTATTTACGTAATTTTTATAAAATAAGCCATTAAAGTTAACGTTTCGGAAAATTAAAATTCTTAAACAGGATTTAAACCCGTTTATTATTATATAATATTAAGATATATCATTGTAAAATTGACTGCTCCAAAAAATATAAAGAAGATTATGGATTTTAGGTGCTTATAAGATACTATTTAATGGAATAGTCAAATGAAATTTTATATCCCATATTTAGATGCAACTCAAATATTTGACGAATAAATGAGATCAATAAATCAAAGTTACTTGCATATTTTATAGTCTTGAATCTCCACAAAACCATTTGCCGCATGAGCGAAACTAAATTACTTTGTTAAGGTGTCACAAACCTTTACATGTCGACGGAAGATAAAGGTAAAGAAATTCATATAAACGAAGACGCTGGAAAAATGAGTGGCTATTGAAAGTTTGTTACCTCTTATTTGAGCCTAATTATGTCATATTTTTTAGCATTCAATATTAACCACATATGCATTAGTATTCAATTAAAATTTATGTTTAAATTAATATATAAATATGTTTACATCATAATTGAAATTTTAAGATTCACAGAAATATTTTAGCAACTTTAGAGTAATTATACTGGTTTTAATGAAGTCAATAGTAAAATAGGGTCAGATAAAATCACTAAATATAATACGTATATACGTATACGGGACAAACTCGTAAAACTACTTAACGATTTATGCATTAGAGAACGTAGAAAAGACAGAGAGACAATATTTATGTACAGAATTGAAACTTTATAATTTCATTCAATATTTAAATTAATTGTTTAATATGCGCGCTCGACTACTGCTACTTATGATACTGCTACTGCTACTTATGAGATACACTCAGCTTCTGGTTCTAATATGAAATTAAGATACAAGTATTATAGATTAAGAAGACGCTATTAATAGAATAACCCTGTATCTTTGTTTTGGAAATAACTCATTAAGTTTTTAGTCAACCAAGAAGAAACATATATCAATATTTTTTTCGTTAATCACCTTATGTAAACTAATATCTCACAAATAGTAAAAATTAAGTTAAGACTAAATTTTTATCCCTAATTTTGTAATAGTGTAAATAAACAAAACATACTTTTTGATACATTGTGACTATAGAGAATTAAAATACATAATAATTTTGATACGAAAATGTCAAAATGAAGTTTTGTATAGGCAGCATGCGATATATATTTTTTTCTGTTGCTCAAGAAATAATTGCATCGAGTACAAAGGCTAGTATTTATCTTGAAGTCAGATGTAGAATACGATGTAAGATAATTGAAGTCCAAATAGTGAATACTGAATGAATTTCCAATGGCGACATGCTATTTTATACAGACGGACAATCACTGAATGAGACAGCGTATACAGTAGTCCTGTGTTCGACCGCGGGCTGAAAAAAAAGATCCCGCCGCTGGCGCGCTTTCTTTTTCGGCGACGACCACTGGAGCACGCAGAACATTCCGGGCGTTACACAGGGCAATGGCTGCACTGTTCGAACCGAAGCGTAGTGATGCGCGGGGTTTGAGCCATTCTTTACCACGTTCTGCTTTTTTCTACGGTTTTTAATATTTGGAATTTGTCTTGTTTTGTTATTTGAAATTTTCTTCGGCGCTTTAACAATATATGGCCGTGGCCGTTCGGTAAGTAATGTGAGTGCCGTTTCAGGGTTGTCTCTCAAACGAAGGGTACTAGTGGTCGGATTGTACTCCCAGAGTGCGTTATCTTGAGCGCTGAGGAAAGTGGAGCGACAGATAATTTGTCCGGTAATTGAATATTTAATTTTTGCGGTGAGTTGTCACGGTAAATGTACAGTGATGGGTGTTCGTTTTCCTCGCTGAGTGTGTAGGCGCTTTTCAGGTGGCTGATTGAGATCGCTACTTTTCTACCCGGTAGTTGCAGTGTGAATGTTTCGCCATATTGTTTTAGCATTACAAAACCGATCATATCAAGAAATCGCCCAGTAGCCTAGGACTATATACGTAAATTAATTCGGCGGCGCCCACTGCGCCTTCCGTGCGTAGGGTGGCTCGCAAATCGAGAATTATGGTAGTAGTTCATGCGTTTGCTATATTTGGCTGCACAAACGAGACATGAGTGCAGTTTTCAGCGAACGGTGTGAACGCGCCACCATTCCGTAGCACTGTGTAATGAAATCATATATATGATACAGAGTGGTTCGAGTCTCTTTGATGACCAAACATTTCGAATGTTGGCTGTTATAGTCACGAGGCATCCAGATTTAGATGTCCAGTTCTCCAACGTATTTTTGCTACACATTCGATGGTAATATTGTCTAGGTACGGCATTGAACAATCGGTCGTCAATTGTAACGAGGAAAAAGCATCGCCACCTGATGTAGAACGTAGTGGCCCGAATATATGGACGCGGACGATATATCAGTTGGAATCGGTCAGTTGATGAGAAACTCGAAATAGCACTTGTGGTGTGGCGATGTATTTAGCTTTTTTGGCAGAAAATATATACCTTGTCCCATTTCGCGACGTCTTTGTCCATTGACAACTAAAAAACTTTCTGTGCCACCGCGTTGCGGGTTGTTCGGATGCTGCATCGATATTTCTCGGATATGTACGAGTAAATTCGCTGGGTTGACACTTCACAAACAATTTGCACTCGGTTTTGGGCAGGTTAACTTGTTTGAGCGATAAGTTGCTTTGTTTGACTTGCAACTGTATCACTCGGTCCATAACCTGTGCCTCGGCTATTTTGATGAAATCGAGCACTAAGTATTGACAAACATATTGAAATATAAATGTACACACACACACAAATATATATATATATATATAAATTTATAACGGGAAAGCTTCGTGAAAACTCTATGCATATATATTCACAAAAGCCTTACCTGGAACAAGATTGGCATTAATGAAAGAAAGGATTGAAATGTCCGAGTCAAAACACAATTATTTATATTTGTGCAGTCTTATCAAATGTAATAATAGTTAGAGTAATTTTAGTCTGTCAATCTTAAATACATAGTTCTTTATTTGAATTATGGTAGAAATGTAAATTCAGTACTTTTAAATATGGAATAAAGTTTGGAGTAAGGAATGAATTCAGATACAGCTGAAGAAACATGTTTATACGCAATTATATTCATGTAGAGACAAAATAAAGAGCTACTCTGGATGTGCTAGTACTCTATTATGCGCTAGTTGCTCGCGTGGAATTGGCATTACTT
Organism: Druceiella hillmani; assembly: GCA_039881145.1. NCBI lineage: Eukaryota > Metazoa > Arthropoda > Insecta > Lepidoptera > Hepialidae > Druceiella > Druceiella hillmani. Next base: position 24,948,714 of record JAYKKI010000005.1, read on the forward strand.
ATAATAAAAGGTATTTTATGTATATTTCCATGAAAAATGTAACTTAAAACCAAATTCCATGAAAATCGATTCTATAATTGAGTCATAAATGTGAAAAAAAGAAACTCATTTACACATTTTTACATTAGTTAGGATTAGAAAGAAAGAAATTATATTAAATGTATATAGATGTGTGTATGTGTGTGTGTGTGTTTGTATGTGTATGTGTTACAAAATACGCATAGCGGGCATTAACTTCCTGTCATTGACGTATTTTTCTTTCCTAAAAGACTTTCCTCAAAAAGGATGTGGGAGAAGGAACGTTAAATCATACTGAAGTATTTTAATATGCCCCCACTTTTACTAATTACATTACTTATTTTTTTCAAAATACTTTAAATTATTATATTTAAATGGGTGCCTTAGATATGTAAGTAAGTTTAAATACTTTGAGTAAAAAGTAATAATAAATAAGTAAATTATATAAAATTTCATCCCCCATTCTAGGGGTTGGTTTTTAAAGGGTTGATCTTATTTAAGTAACCTATGCTCTATTCCAGGCTATTATCTATCTGTATGCAAAATTCCATAAAATCGATGCAGTATTTTCTTGTGTGATTGACGGTGAAACATCCAATCAAACAACCAAACAAACAAAAAAATATATAAACTTTTACATTTATGATGTTAGTAACATGTACGAGTATAACATATCATCCAAATGAGGAGTCAAAGATATAGTCCATCGATTTATAATTTATTCATAATTTTGCGATAATAGCCAATAAGTTTACTATCACAAATCACAACACACATTAAAAGACAACCTTTAACTGAACTAGAGTAAATTGATTGAGTCAATGCGAACTAGATGAGTAATGTATAGAACAATCTAGTAATGTATAAAACTTTCTTTTAATTTGTAAAACAATATTCATGAACTACTCCAAAGAGACTTGCTCACACTGCGTCCTAATATGCAGTGCAGTCCTCTAAGTTAGGTCATTAGAAAATATTGAAATTTATTCTTTTTTTGAGAGGAATAATCCTTGTTCAATATTTTGATCACCGATTGATATCAATCGGTGTTTTATTTTTATTAATCAAGATATATACTACTACGATTATGAATTTTACCTTTGAGTTACGGATTTATAAAAAGTTTACAATCAGTCCTTTCGGTAAATCGTTCGTCGTTCACTTAATATGAATGCGGATTAGTTTTGACTGACAAAGCAGATTTTCTCACAACCCGTTTGATGTAGAAACTTGGAAATTAGCATATAATATAATATATTAACCTGCATGTATCTTAAAGCTAAAATTAAAAGAAAATTGTTTGGAAATTTGAAGCATATTAAACACTCGGATAATGTTTTTTTTAATTCCTTATACAGTGTGGGATATCGTGTGAAAGGGCTAGTTGTAACGGTCTCAAAAATGATTTCGTAATTTTTTGTATTACATCTTTAGGAATGTATGGAAAAATGTGCTAAAAAATAAGCCCACTCCTCTTTTTCGAAACTACTTATCCTAAAATTAGGAAAAAATATGGGTTTTTTACCAAGGAAAATATATATTATAATAATAGTTAATATATTATAAGAAAACTAATGATTCCAAATGTCATAAATAAACATGCATCATGATTTTACACCATTGAAATATATAATAGGTAATATGTCTAATTTTGTTATGTTTACAGCCGATTTTCCCAGAAAAGTAAAAACTGAAATTTTGGCCTAGAAATTTACCTACACTTTTGATCTACCTAGCTTTTATAAAAATGGTCACAAATAAATTAAATTGGGGGTAAATAAAGGTTTTAAATTTTCTTTCATATTGCAGTTTCCTGCCTAAAGTTTACTAGTAATAAGGAAAAAACACTTGGACGCATTTCTGAAATTATTCAACTGATTTTACCCAAAATAAACAGGTACTGTCCATGCACCAAAGTAAAAGCATTTGCATAAAATTAAAGAAAAGTAGATTGAATTTATAAAAATATATAAGCCAATAAGCTTTTCTTTAGTTTTTGTGAAAAAAAAAGTCTTATATTTTTTCGATAGAAAAACTCAACGATGGAATGGACTTTTGAGCGAATAAAAAATTTCGTAGTCAATCGGTCGTAATACGATATGTTTACCACCCCAATACTATGTAGTTCTTGGTGCGCTATTTTCTTGATTTGAGTGGTGTAATACTTACCTTAGAACATTTTTAACTAGCCTAGTGCCGCACAGTCCTCGGTGGGTTCTTTACTTTGGCTTGGGTGATGTAACGAATTTTTAACCAGCCTAGTACTAGATAGTCCTCGGCGGATTATGGATTGGATGGTGTAACGAATTTTAATCACCCTAGTGCCTCATAATCCTCAGCGGGCTATATATTTTGATTGATTGGCGTAACATAATTTTAAATAAGCTACTAAATTAGACTTAATAGTACATCTCATTAATATATTTAACATAAGCTCAGGAGTAGTAGTATTAAGCACAGAAGAATTTCATTAGCCACCTTCGACTACATTATAAGAATCTGAAAACTACACGTTGTGACAGCAATTAATGGGGCAATTAAAATTAATCAATCATGTTTATTGCTATCAGAAATCATGGAGTTCTGTTGGTCGTCTTTCGAATACATCGTCAGATTCTGCATATTATATAATGGTGATCCTGCATATTCTATAATATGACTATAATAGTGCTTATTACTACAATTAATATTAACGCAAGGAAAGTTGTTCTGTAGTTAAGCTTTGAAAGTTTTTATGACCGTTTTTTGAAACCTCGAATCAGCTACCTGATACTATGCTGTCGTACCAAAAATAGATCTAGAAGTAGGAGAAAACTTTATTGCAATATTTTAACCATTATTATGGAAGAATAAAGTTGATTTCGTTTAAAAAGTAATGGCTAGGTAAATTTATGTATAACGTGAGGCATGTAATTTTATATTTGTAGTATGAAAGCCTTTAAAAAAATTTTATGACTAAATATTTTAAATCATTCTATTATTAATAATTGCAAATACTCAGTTTTAAACTTTTTATATAGCGAAATATAATATTGATATACCAATAAATATATAATTTGAGGCTGTCAATTATGTTAATTGGAAATCTGAGATCACCTGCTTCATTTTATACCTAAATTTACAATAATTACCATCAAATAATACATCCGTAAATATTATGTATCAAAACTATAAATGCTACATTAACATTTACAATAAGCAACTTACTTATTTGCAGAGAGATATGATGTTTTTGACTTGCGTTCAAACCCAACATTCTTCGTTAGCTGTCTTGTGTCAAAAATCGTTAAATCGACCTAGCATTCTATAAATCATGTTTTTAAGATGTAATTAACCGACTGGATAAGAATGAACTTGCCTTAACTGCTTATTTTGCGTAATGTTACAGTAATTGCAAAGTAACTTGACACCATTTTATAATTGTTCAAATCACATGGTATTTCTATACAGAGTTAAATATTATTTATTTATCGGTTCTCAATATTAATTTTGTACATAATGGTTTTGAAACTTAAATCATCTGAGAGTGCGTAAATAAACACCACCCAGATCTTTGGTTTCTAATTCAAGTAGAATATAAATACCGCAGTGCTCCGAATACCCACATAAAATTGTCGCTTGTCGCCGGACGCCTTTTTTTCTTTTTAAGCTAATTTTAAATTATTGTCGAATAATTTCAAGCAAAAATGAACGAATGTTCGGAGTTTTGATAGTTTAAATTAAAATCTGGAGACAAGTTTTAAATAAAGTCCGAGTAAAATATATATTGAGAAACAGAATATTAAATTTAAAAGAGGAATTTACATTTTACTTCAATGAATTATTTAAGTATGATTTTATATTACCTTTTATTGCAACTTAGAATTGGGTTTACTGCGAAAGTTTCTTGAGGTTACACAAACATTTCAATATGAGAGAGACTTTGAAAATGTTTAAATTCGTGAAAATAAAATCGAATATAACTTATTTACTATTCTATTATTTTCAAAGCATCTTAACTAAACTGATACGCTTTGGTACCAAAACCGACGGGATAAAGTAATGAATTAGTTTCAATCTCGTCTCCTCCATTTCTTTGTAAAGAAAGCAGCCGCATCCTCAATTACACCCATAAAACGAAAAGTTATAAGTATATAATCGATATTTGGAAATAAATAAAAATTCTATTTGTGGATTAAAATTGTAGGGTGCGGTGTGGTACGGTCACTAGTATATGCTTACAGTTAATTTTTTTTATCTGCTTACCATTTTGATGTTGTATTCGATCGCTATTGTTGCATGATATATTTTTCAAATATCACCTCTGAAGTGAACATGGCCGTGTTATATTTAATTTAATCAATTGTAAATAATGCCAAGACACGGGGCTTCATTACTAGTCTCGCTGGTATTCTAAATCCGTGCTAACTTTCTTGGTTTAATATGGCTACAATGAAAGTTATGAAAAATTTTAGGTTTTAAATTTATTGTCAAATTATATTGTGTTTTAATGCTTTGGGACTAAGTGGTTAGCTTCTAATATTTTATTATCATTCGGGTTTAAAATAAATAAAAACCCTTTAATTATTTCTTTGCTTTCTTATTAATATACGTAAAATGTCATTTTTATGGCATTTGTTTGCTTTACATTAATCTGCATATTATTATGCTGGTGAAATCAGATTCTTGGGCCGATGGGAGTTGGATCTTATCTTGGTACTTTATAAAAGTATATACGTTTTAAATTATAAATGAAACAAAAACTTTTTCATACCTATGCTTTTAATATTTAAATTATATCTCCTTTTATAGTAACTTCTTTGGCAGTAACCAAAACAATTAAAATGAAAAAAAACAATGATTATATGGCACATAAACTTTATTTATTATTATTAAACCATCCTGGTTATTTAGTAGTATTTCGTATATTAAAAGGTTTTATTGTTTCTCTTGACTAAACATAAAACATGTGGTTCCAAGCATTAAATCTATTTTAATAATTGCTTCTTCCATTGTTATTTTTGTAAAAGTAGCCCTTTGTTAATTATTTTAACAACACAGAGCAACAAATTTCAATATAGAAAGAGTATTTTTGCATTTTAAGACATGATCACCGTTACTCTTTTTGTTATCATCTGACGTTAAATACTATTCATAAAATACGAAAACGTGAGAACAAGTAAACAAATTAATCAAAATACCACACTTAACTGTGTCACTTACTTTGACTTGTTGAAATATCTTATTACCTCCGTTTAAAAACTAAAAAAATATTTAACTTTCAAAAATCTTCCTGACTTACAGCCGCTGATTGCCACAGTTTGCAATCTTTTACCTTCTTTTATAACTTTTTCAATGTTAGAAATTTAAAAAAAAAATTATTTGCGGATACATTGTCTAAGATTGTTTGTCTCTTTACAGGTAATGTTTGTTTTAACGATTGTTTGTTTTATAATAAGAAAAATTTATGGTTGTGCGTCGTTTTTTTTGTAAAAAGAAATACTATTTATTTTAAATTATGTATGTAATTATTTATATTTATATAAGTAATTATTAATACTTTGACTAGATGATAATGATGTGTGACTTGTTATACTTACTGTTAAGCAGATTTGAATTTCTCCGTAACAATTGGAGCAGAGTAATCATCTTTAGTAATGTCAAATATAGAAGTAATTGGGATTTGACTGTAATAATGTTAATAATTACAAGACGAAATGTAGTTAACAGTATATTTTGTTTCTCTTCCAAATACGAATAAGTTTTTAAGCCAATGAAAGTAATTTACATTATTTACTAGAAAAAGATTGCATACACGAATTTTAGATTTTATTTGCAAAACTTTAAAACATAATCCCTAGAATGTCAGATAAATAAGTTTAAGAATTCGTACTAATCGAAAACAGTAGTTTTTTACGACCTGCCTATAACTATTATATACAGTAACAGGACCCTTGGAGTCAGAGCCGTGTGTCTTTAGTAAGTATCGGATCAATTAAGAACACTTTTACGCTTTGAAAGACTTGTAAAAAAAAATAAAGATGTAATGCGATAATATATTGAATAGAACATTTTTATTAGTATGTTTGCTTGTCATTCCTAACATCGTAATGATATTTGGTGATAAATAAATAATAATATTGTTATATTATCAAATAATTCCATTTAACGTCTTCGATACATATAATAAAATTGTAACAGAGTGAATTTTGTACATGGAAAATATTTTAAAAAGAATTAATTATACGCTACATGGAACAATAGAAGACACAAGAAAACATATTTTTAAAATTTTTGTCTATCACAGACAATTTTTTCTTCAATCATGTAAAGTCTATTGCATGTATTGTGACGAAATTGTGTATGGTAATAGTTCATACCCTCGAGCAACGTATAGGATACTTTTTACCTGGACATTACAGATTTAAAAAAATACATATTATTATATTGGTTTATTACTATATTGGTACTACCAACGCTATTTATTGGCGTTTTTATTAAAATTTATGTTTATGGAGTTCCGAAAGAAAACAAAATTAAAAAATCTTAATAACGTTTCTTATGCCGAATTCTATGCAAATGAAGTCGCGTTGGTACAGCTAGTATAAATAAAAGGAATATAATTTTAGTTGTCCACTAGTAATGTGCAATTAAATTTAAGAATTAGTTGTGTCGCTTTTTAATCGTTAGTAATTTCTTTACGTTTATGAAAAGGAAATATTTAAATTTATGCTTGTAGACTATCGAAGTCTATAAAACATACTTATAGAATTATTTTTAATTAATTACCAAATATATCTAACGTTCGTGGAAATAATTAACTGTGAGACCATAACTAAGTTTATTTTATTAGTTTTAATAGACTCCAATAATTTCACGTAAAATAATGGTTTCAAATGTACATTATTTTCGATTTCTCCATTACTGAATGAATCGGGCGTCTAAGTTAGGATGATCGGCGCCCATGTTGATTACATAAACTTAAGGTAGTTATCTAGATGTAGAAAGTGCGTTAATCAGTTTATTTTAATTTAATTAGAATAAGGATAAATTGTTTTGTGAAACTGATCAGACATGATGTTAATCCAACCCCTTATTTATCAAGAAGGAGCGAAATGAAATAATTTAGTACCAGAAAATTGTAGGTTAAATTTGGTAGTTTGCAACTCTTTCGTTTGATGTTTTGCGAAACGAAATAAGAAAAAAGATTTTTCAATTTTACGTATCATCTATGTTATCATCTATTTTATTTTTCTGTTCCTTTCTATTTTATTTTCCTCATTTAATATCAAGAAAAAGTTTTGAGAGTTTTTCTCGAAAACATTTTACTTTTTTTGTTGTTCAGGCTTTTAGTTATTAGAAGAAGCACACACATTTCTTTGAACGTGTAAAGAATACTGAACATATGACCTTTACGTAGCGTAGTAGAGTAGATAGAATAAAATTATATGACTGGTTCTGGTAGGGAGAGCAACCTACAAAAAAATATAAAAGACGTTAACTAAAAGTACTCAGTTTTTTTCGGTAGATGTAATTATGGGTACAAATGCTTACCGTATCATAATGGATTTGTACCATATTATTATGAGTACAAGTGGTTACCGTAGTGGTTTCGATGGATGTCATAACGGATACAAGTGATTAAGTGATAATTTCTTATTTATGATGGCTTATTGGCATATTATTTATTTATATTTTATTTAAGCTTCATTTTTCAATAAAAGAGCAGAAAAAAAATATTTGAATTAATAAATCATACTTAAAATTCCCTTAAATATTGTTATTAAACTAAAATATTTATCCTAAACTGAACAAAGGTGTTTTTGGATATATAGAATAATAATAAGAGAAAAATATATTTAATTTCAGTAATATTGAATACACATTAAAAATAAATAATTTGAGAAAATTTACAAAGGCACATAAAACCAAAATTATTGTTGATCTTAGCTTTTGCATTCCGAAGCGATTTCACTATATCTTCTCCACATTGAATCTAAGGTTACCTTAAAAAATCATCTGGAACATTTTTCTATACGAGAGTTCCAGTTTTGCGCCAGTTCCAGTTTATCTTTTACATATTTAACATTAACAAATCTATCATCAAGCTATGCATGTCATCTCAGTGTCAATGTATTAATGAATCTGCCTAGTATATTAATTAAAAGTTTTCTGAGATAAGCTTATATCAGTCAACCTTAAAAAGGTTGAAAGGTCTCTAAAGATAAGAATATTGGCGCAACTGATACTAAAGTTAAATAATAAAGCTTAACTAGTATAAATAGTATAGATACAATTGTAACTAGTTATTCAGCTCAGTTTCAAAATGATTAAAACTTGTCTAGTAATGAGGGTAAAGTTAAGTGTCTTAACACTAGTAGCAAATCATTGGTGGATATTCACCTCAGTCATATACAAGATTTCGCATTTAGGGAATTGCATTGGATATATCGTATGAAACTTCTTTAAATGATGTTAGAAAATGTTAATAGAGAAACAATTTTTATGGCTATATGTGATTTCAGTTCTATTATCAATAGTTGCTTTTTGTTTAATATAATTTTGTATCCTCTTAAAGCCAAAAAAGTTAATCGATCAGATAATAACATTGCAACTAATTATTGTGTTCATTGCCATGACTTTTGTGGTAGTGGTCATTGCAAATATAAGATTGGTGTCGGCACCAATGTAGGTAGCTCTTATCATCGGGGGAACTATATGAATGAACTTGAAGCAGATTTGCAACCAACCTACTTCGTTTTATTGGAGCCGCTGTTTATACAATTGAAGTAACTGCTAATCAGAGGGAGATATTATTGAATAAGTAATCAATCTCTTTATTTCTTCATACCATCTATCTTCACGCTGTGTAAGCTGAGAATATCTAATATCATATGCGGTACGGATATACCAACGGACGGATATACCACTAGAACGACTTTTAAAGTTACCCAACGCAATTTAATCTCATCGCTTCTACTGAATTACAATTAATTTATGTTTAATTTAAGATTTTCTTTTAGGAAAAAGTCGTATATTTTTTGTTAAAGTTACTGGAAATTGCAACTTGGGCAAACATTGAGGTTATTATTTTTTCATTCTTTATATATGTGTTAATATTGTACTAAAGTCTGATAATAATATTAAGTTCCTTGTAAACAATAGATGGAAAATATTGCATACTTTATATTTTTTCCTTTGTATTCTTCCGCCTTTAGCATCAAAAATGTTTTAAGAACATGTTTCACTTTCTAAATACAAATGATGATAAAATTTGCAGATTAGATATTCTATTTTTGACAATGAGTGAAAAACATTAAAAGCCATGAAAATTTCTTGCAAACCAAATAAGAAAATTGTTAAACCTATTGTGCTAAAAATTGCTAGTGTAGCTTTGTCGAATATGTCTCCGTATGTCAAAAGTTATCGCATGGTGACGCCTGTAAGACCAGACAAGTGAATCTTACGAAAAATATTCCATTTTTAATTTTCGACATATGTAACACTTAAAAAGAAAATTATTCGCAGAAAATTTACAACAATTGTGCTAATAATAATAAAAGAACAACATGAAATGAAATAATTACAATTTACGTATCTTCAATAAAGCCTGCCTTTCAAAAAAAGTTAGTTCTTCAACTTAATTCATAGCCATAAATAAAATTAATATGGAAAAAGTCATATACAACACTACTTTACTAAGAACTTAATCATCAAAATGTCGTTAAAATATCTTAATATCCGTGAAAAATGTAAGCCAAGTGCATACCGATCGTCTTGGTATTCTGTTGAATTAAATGAAGTGTTCCAAATCGCGATTGCGACTATTTGTTTCGCTAAAAAACAATATTCGTTGCGTTAACTTTTTAGATTCCGATTCTAAAAAAAGGTCTGAAATCAACTGACACGACTCAGCAATTTGGAAATGATTAACAATGTATCAGCAAGTGCGATTTAATAACTATTATGGCAGCATTTCTTTGGGAAGAAAAATATTTTGTAATGTGTTAGAGGGAAAAAAACATCATCCACGTATTTTAATTTAAAGACGTACGAAGTAAATAAATAAATATAATGTCAATAATTTTAATCACATTTTCACGTATATAACCGTACCGAAAATGATATCATATAATATAATATTAAAAAGTCCTGAGAAATCTTTATGGTGTTAAAAATATTCGCATTTATTCAAACCGTGAAAAGAGTTCCGTTTTGTTTAGGATTTTTCCCTATTAAAATTTAGTGTCCCTATTATTATTAAATTTATTTCACAAATTACTTGCAAGAGATTTAGATGAATCTATAAAATCTTCTTATGCGATAATAATCTTTAATGACGAGTATATGTATCATAGGAAATGAATTTGATGCTTTAGTTGAACATTCGTAATTCGTCTATTGATTTTTAATATTTAAGGTAACCTAGAAACTTTTCAATCCATTTCTTCATTATCAGTAATAAATAAGGAATTATGAAGTATTATAAATGTGCATGTGCATATATTAGAGTATCTAGTAATATAATAGTAGAAATGAACATGAGAGAACACTTTAGGTCAGTAATCATTGTAACGAACTGATGTTAACATATCGTGATACTAGTAACCATGAGGGACTAAATTAATACTTGCATCAATTAACAGAACATAAAACAAGCTTTATTTAATTATTTAGATTATCGTAATGATGACATAAGTTACAAAATTGTGACCATTGGGACTATCCCTAATTAAACTTCTGAAATCATGGTGAATAAATTACTAGCTTCGAAAACATAATATATTAGAAAGAAATGTAAAATTCGTTCGTGATGATTACAATATAATTTTTAGTAAAAGTAAAAGTCAGAATAAATATTTTTTTTTTAAATTAGAAAACAATTATCGGATTGAAATTATCAGTGTCTACCTTAAAGTCAATGTTTTAAGTAATGCAATTCATCATCTATTTGACACCCTTCTTGCAGAAGTTGGTAAAATTTATAACATTTTTCTTTCTAAGTTATGAAAGCAATTCATGACATTATGGAAAAAGTTTTGGGATAAAATTGAAATAGACTACACTCAGATTATCTCAGTTAAAGATATATCGGCTGACCTTTTTTTCTGGTGATAGAAAAACTGCTGATATTATGAAGTGTTAATAGTCTTCTTTCCAAGTATAAATAAACCTCCACTATATATTTTGCTCATTGTCAGTTACGATTATTTCTTTTTTATTATATATATCATAAGATCAATAATTCACATAGAAAACAGGATCCCTAGAAAATAAATTATGACTTTTTCATTACTCAAAGCGCGAGTAAGTAATAATATTGACAACTATATGTACGAACAATGTTAAAGAAAATTTAGGAAGATGAAAAAATAAACGAAAATGTTCAATGAAAATTAAAGTTTTCTATGAAGAAATAAAAAACTATTTAATTTTATGGATTGAATCATTAAATAGGCTAAAAAATTTCGACATTATTTATATTACAGCAAATCACTTAAATGAAAGGAGCATTGTTGAACAATTTTTAATCTACTCCAAAAAACATTGCTACGAATAAAGTTGTTAAATGTCTAAAAAAAATTGTGATTCAAATATACTTGACCCTTTGATCCTTTACTGAACCTACACTTTTATCGTTCGACCTATTTTTAAATAAAAATATCCTGGTTTTTACTATCTTGTCCTGCTTTTCCAAATTTGGAGATGGCAACTCCCTATTAAGGTGACATAGAATATGTGTATCGTGAGATAGAATCACAAAAATGTCATTGTATCAGCAGCAGGAATGGTAAAGGTATTACAATAAATCGTAACTAAAACATGTTTTCTCTTGCTAGTTTATGTAAGAAGTAATGAAACAATTGTTATGTTCATACAATTAGGTTGGGGTTTTGAAAAATCGAATTTTAAAATTTATATATTTCTTCGGCGGATGCACAAGTACAAATAACATATTGTTTTAAAATATCACGTAAGAAATATATTGCCAAAAATATTTTTATTATTCAGGTCAAACAACCTACAAGGGACTGTGATAAAAAGTATATCAGGCTGCTTTGGTGAAAACATCTAAATAACTTTGGCCCAAATCCCTTGCACATTTTTTTATTTTATCGACCTTGATTTTTGGTGCTAATGTCGGAAGTTTGAATTTAACAATGGCATAAATTTTGAGAAAATCAATTTCATTTAAAAATATTTCGTTGTAAAAATTGAGGAATTATATCTACCTCTATTTGTATATATATATATATATATATATATATATATATATATATATATATATATATATATATATATATATATGTATATATATATTTCATAAATGTTTATTTTAGTTTGTATAAATGAGTAACAAATTCAAATATTATTTTGAATTACAATATGAAAGCACCTTGTGGCTATGAGTGGTTAATTTATACAAGTCTGGTTTATCCAAAAAATATGTCAGAATAATACATACGAACACGTGCCGCAACATGTTAGCAAAAAAAAATCGTGAAAATTCTGTAGATACGTAAAAGGAATTGCTTCCATACCAAATATTCTGCTCATTATGGACCCTTCTATCCAGCGATTTGCAAGTGTCGAGAAAACTTGCCACATTTATAAATCAGGAGTTTATTTTCACTGTTATCCATGGAGAGGGCTATCAAAATTGTATGTATACACAATAGAAAGAAATACTTTGTTTCCAATACCATATATTCTTTAGTAACTTAAATGTTAATAATCACGTTTTACTTAATGTATTTGGGCGGACAGTGTGAATATACAAACTTTTTTACTCTATTTAAACCAATGATGATCTACTCCATCAAAATAGATGTAAGATGCAACAAATAAAAAAAAAATTAATAAGAAATATGAGTATAACATTTTTTTTATTAAAGTGATTATTTCTATGATTTCTTCCCATTATGTTATAATTTTTTTTTATTCATAATTATATATATATATCATGAGAACTTGTCAATTTGTTTAATAATTTTTGTTGAGTTTCGTTTTTCCAAAATTTATGTATTAATTGAAATTGAAATTTTGCCCATCAGTGCCGATGTTCACCATAACAACCCGATGAATTTTCATTGTTTTAATAAATTTACTACCGTAGTATTTCCACTATAGGTCCTAGTGGTATTTCCCTTTATATTGTAAATAAGAAATTTCAAATATAAAAAATTTAAATATGACTGTTCTTCACATTCATATTTGTTTATGCCATCAGTAAATTAACCTTATAAATAAAGGTTGTAGTGACTGTGTAGCTGTACAATTAAAAATTAACTTTTGATATTCTGTATTTAAAAATGTTATAGTAAATATAATAGTTCATATATTAATAAATAGTAATTAGGTACAGGCTGTCCGGTGGCAGATTTCAATGTTTGAAAAATTATAAAAAAAACTACACCTCTAATACAAAGTAGGTTTATTTTAGCTTTATAACAACAAATGCGGATTTCATTTTTTAAAAACCACGTTTTCCAAATGCGGCCATCGAGTCTGATACACTCTTCGAGTCTAGCACGCATGTTTTCAAAAACGCGTTTGCATAGCGACTGGGGTATCCTACTGACTTCGGCTCGAATATTTTCTTTAAGTTGTGTCACAGTGCTCGGATTTGTTTTGTAAAGAACGGATTTTAAGTATCCCCATAAAAAAAAGTCACATGGGCTTAAATCGGGTGACCTAGGTGGCCACGGTACGGTACCGTTTCGGGATATGTTTTTTTCTGGAAATAACTGCCGCACTGCATTCATGGACACATTAGCAGTGTGAGCTGTGGCCCCGTCCTACTGGAACCATGTGTTTTGGTTGAAGGATGGACTATTCTGTAGTTCTACTTTAAAAAAGTCATTTAACATCTGGGCATATCTCTCCGAATTCACAGTTACAGTTTGGCCACGTTGATTTTCAGAGAAATAATGCTAAAAAATAATAATGAAATAATGCCCTATGATTGCAGATGCAGACATGGTACACCAGACTGTTACTTTAGGCTTATGTAAAGGTTCTTGATGCACATCCCAGTAACGAAAGTTCTGCTTATTCACATATCCTCCAAAGTGAAAGTGAGCTTCGTCACTAAAGAATATGTTGCCCATCCGGGTAGCAGTACGAAATCTCAACAACATTACCTCCGCGTAAGTTTTTCTTAATTCAAAGTCAGAATCGTGTAAATCTTGAACAATTTGAATTTTATATGGATGGAACTTGAACTTTTTTCGCATTATTACCTGTAAAGTTGATTTTGGAATTCCCAATATCGATGAACGTGTACGCAGTGATAATCGGGGATTTTCAACGACAGAAACCATAACACGCTCGACATTTTCATCCGTGGCTACCAATGGTGTAGGTCTTGGCCCTATTTAATGTTGATCCTGTAGTTCTGAACTTTGCTACCCATGACTGAATGAGGTTGATCGATGGTCCATCACGTAATCGACGAATACTGTAACGATTATTAAATCGACGGCGTGATACAGACAGCGAAAATCCACTGGAAATGTACGCCTCGACGGCAAAAACGCGGTGCTCTCCACTCTACTGTTCCATGGCTACTAAAACATCCGCACCGCTTGCGCTTCTAACGACGCCCCCCGCCCCTCTTATGTGTTGCGTTCAGAAACTATGTTTGTTCAAACTTTGAAATCTGCCACTGGACACCTGTATATTTAAGAAATATTTTCTTTTGATCGATCACAGAATACTTTAACGATATACGCACCGTTATGTCCATTTAACTAAATAACACAACAATTATCAGCATTTACACCTCTTAAATGTGTTTTTTTCCTAGAAAACACTGCACTAATTGTATTCCACATGGATTCCATGCGCATTGCAATGCAAGGGAAGTTGAAATGTTACTGAACTGACTGACTGACAGACATTTTTTATTTGTACATGACTACGTATTAAATTGTCGATCTCTTGCTAATCTTATACGATACCCATAGAAGAAAGTTACTGATTTTTTTGGTTTCTGGTTTTTCATAGTTTCTTATTTTGTGCTTGTTAAATTAGCCGAATAATTATACATTTGCTGTAAGTATAAGGAAATTAAATATTGTTTTATGAAAAATGTACCACATAATTTCAAAAGTTGGTATTGACATAACTGATTTAATAGACAAATGTTATATCCGAACTTGTATCAATACGTTAGGTGAAGTACTTACAATTTGAACAATTACGCATTGCTATTAAAGATGTCTATCAATATTCAAATAAAAGCGTAACTTCAAAAGCTACTAAGTATGGGGAAATTAAACATTGCTTTATGAAAAATGTAATAGAGAGTCTGTCTCAAAAGATTTATTGACATAACAGATTTAAGAGACAAGTATTAGATCCACACTTACTCCAATACGTTAGGTGATATACTTAAAATTTGAATATTTGCGCATTGCTATTAAAAATGTATATCAATATTTAAATAAAAGCGTGAGTTTAAAAGCTACTTTTAGCATGTAATAAAAGTGTACATATATCTATATTTCTGCTGATCAATCAGATGATTGAATTGATTTGCCCAAATTGTCGCATAAAAATCTAAATAAAGTTCGACCAAGTTGTGTTCAGACCTATCTGTGAACGAAATTTTATTTAATCTTGATTGACTAACGTTGCGTTTATGAACAAAACAAACATAGCACAAGCGTTAAACTTATTATCTAATTGCAAAGAAATATCTGCTAACATTACAAAGACGTTTATTAAAACAACAGAACCTTGTCTGACCAGAGGCAAACGAACTTCAGATAAAGTATTTGCAAATATTTCACCCTAAAACTTCCAGTATCAGAAAATTTGCATTATTAGAAAAGGTGGAAAACCGCACTTTGTGGTAGTCGGTTGGCTGTTGGTTGCAAATATTCTTAAAAGGTTTTAATCTTGAAGCGAATATTATCGTACGTTTCGACCGGTCCAATTTTACTCCGCAATTATCATAGGTATTTTGATTGAGGTTTTATCACGTTTGGTTATTTCTTGCGGACGGTAATTAAATACGAATCTTCTTTATCTCTAGGTATGTTTGTTTTTCGCTGATTTACTTACCAATACTTTTTTAAACGAACTGCATTTTTTCGGCTCAACAATTATGAAAGAGAAAAGCAAAACAATTTTTAATTCAAAAACAAACTAGTATCTAAATGACTATTATTTACACTCAGCTAAACAAAACGCTTAGACCTTTTTTTTAAAGTTATTAAAAATAAAACTGATGCAGAAAATGAAAATAAACAAAAATTGTAAGCGTTTCATTAAAACACTCTAAATAATTAAATAATAGCAACAAATATTTTTCCAACTCCATTCAATTTTCAATTTTCTGTTTCTCGGATACAAATTTCGTAACATGTAAGTCAATTAGTAGTAGTTAAATTCAATAAGATCGTAAGTCTCGGTAAAATTCTCGCTTTGGGTTGCTGCTTATATATCTCCTACTCAACGTAACGAAAATTACAAGTGCATTTATCGCTGTGCAGAATTACTTAATCTGATAAATAGTATATTTTATCCAAATACGGGGAAGCCAAAAAAGGTTAATATTATTATGTCCATATGTGTGTATTTACATACCTACGTACACATTCAAGTATGTTGGTATGTAGGTCCAAATGAGTGTATTCCTTTTGATTAACCCCCAGAAATACATTTTGTGATTGCAATAAGTGAAGTAATATAAAATTCTTTGTAATTTCGTAATAATTTGGGAAATATAAGAGATTATAAACATTAACTCGTCATCGACTTATCATCACTTACTTTAGTGATAAGTCATCGACATGGACTTTAGTGGGTTAAATTTTTTTAACAACAAAATTGAACCGACTTCAAATAACTGCTGAATAGGAAATGCACCGAACTGTAAACTGACAAAAATACCATTACTAATTGAAACTTTTATGGTAAAATATCGTTTCTATATATATGAATAATATATGAATATGTTTATATATATATGAATAAATTTACATCGTCAAAATAAATGTCGAAATTGATACTACTTTTGTGATGTTAATGTTGATTTGGAATTAAACTAATATTTCACTAAATTATTATGAAATAAAATGAATTTTTAGGGTTCCATTACTCAAAATTAAAAAAATCCCATTCATCCATGCTCTGTCCATCACATCCCTTTCTCTCAAAAAAGGCTTAAGATGTTAAGTTGAAGAGACCCAGTATTATATTGTAAATTGAGGCCTATAGCCTTACATTTATGTAAAGTATATTTCAATTTATGTTAAGAGTATTTTATTATCAATTTATATATATTTATACACGCTAAAAATACTTGGCCCTTTAATGCATATTAAGTTTTTATCTTAAAATACTCACTGATGGTCAAAATCTATAGGGTACTTCCGGTCGATCTGCAATCTTGGAGGTCGGCATAATGGGAGATCTTATAACACGAGTAAAGGAAAGAATTCAGAAATCAATGATTTCGAATTTTATGTGGAATTATACATTTTTATGAATAGTTTGTTTTTACACCTGCAAAAGATGTGAAGTTCTATTTATTGGTGACAGGATTTTTTATATTTATCGTAAATTTCTTTCATATTCAATTGTAAGATACTTAAAAGACAGTGTGAATAAAATTATCATCACAAAATATTACCAATAACCATATGATTTGTTTTACACAGTATGAAACTAAAGACAAAAAATTTAGGCATATAGGTAGATTGAATACGTAGCATTGTAACAATCAGTCATGAATGTAGGCTATTGCTAAAAAAGGTCCATTAAAACTAAACCAATTATTAGGAAATATATACGACAAAATTGAAATACGAAGCAGACCATTCTCACTCCCACTACTTTTAAAATAATGCTACCTTACTTATCATTCAAAATATAAATGTGAAAATAAGGCAAGTTCTCTATAAATCTTTGTTAACTGGCAAAAATATTGAAATGGGAATAACCGTAAATCTCCAAGTACCTTATTTATGTTTACCGCTTTCCAAATTTGTAAACCGACTGGTGATAAGGGAAAGGTATTGATAACGAATGAGTCAGTCAGTTTAAAAATTAACCATTTTGTAGGTGCAAACTCAGGTTATATCTCTGGACATAGAAAAGTTAAATTTGTTAAACTCGAAGTGCAATGTAGTTTTTATCAACTCCTTGCATAAGTTTTAACTTATGCAAATTACGCTGTGAGTTAGAGGGGTGTCAAAATATTCCTTAATCCCAGATAGAAATGTTCGCTGTAAATTTACACCTTGTATCAATTGACCGTCAACAACATGCTTTCCGTTACGGCGTGTTTTGTTAGTCGAATGAATTTAAATGTAGTATATTTTCGTCGTTTTCCCTGTCGTTTACGTTCGATTTTTCATATTTTTTTGGTCTTTGGGTTAACAAAAGAAAATTTATCTTTTGAAAAAAGGGAGACCATTATTTTTTTAAAAAGTTTGTTCTATTTTTCAGTTTTATAGCTGAGTATTTAATATCCATAAGCATTTTCGGAAACGACGCCAAAAGACTAGTTAATATTTAATTAAATATATTATTTCATTCAAATTACATTATGGAATTTAGAATATTTAATTAAATTTACCTTATATGCCATGGAAAACCGTTTAAAGCGAGCAATACGAGATTGATCTTTGTTCTTTTTGGTAGCAATAAACGTCTTCCGGCTGATAACAATAAATAAAATGTGTGTTTAATCAGCTTAATCGTTATTTCGTTATATCGCGGGTAGGTAAAAACGCGAAGATAATTGTTTTTCTATTAATTGTGCTTGGAAGACATTACACTTAGGAAAGAATTCTACGACTTTTACAAAAATATTTAGAGTACGATAATTTCACAACAGCCACAGCTACGCAGTAGTGAGCACAAAGCACTAACTCAGCTTAGTACAGCTGTAATTTTTTTCCAACTTCATCACAAAAGATTGGCCAACATGACTTTTACTTTTTTCTCCCTGACATGCTTTACATTATGATCCAATGATCGTTGTGCGATTAATGAGTACTCCGTCATCGCTTAACAAAATTTAGTAATAAATTGTTGTGAATTGTAACTAAAAAATAAGGTCACTATTCAATTTTGTAAAAAATGTTATAAACATTTTTTCTGACTCAACACAAAATATTTTTTAAAATGAACACAAAGTGTAATCTTAAATAATTGTTGAATAATAACAAGCTGTTACAAAATGACATTTGCGACAGTGATTTTCGAAGTTATGATTAAAGAAAAAAGATACATATAGCTTAGTTCGAGAAACCCAGATAATACTATATAGCACATGGTATAAAAACAAATTTAAATTGAGAAAAATTCTTAAATTCAAGTTTACTGGCAATCGAAACTTTGGAAGACCGATGCTAAAAGTAATTATCATAGCATACTCACCGTATGGCCATTACAACAATTAATATGTCTATATTAAGTACTGTAATGACCATAC
The DNA here is from genome assembly GCA_039881145.1 of Druceiella hillmani. Taxonomy (NCBI): domain Eukaryota; kingdom Metazoa; phylum Arthropoda; class Insecta; order Lepidoptera; family Hepialidae; genus Druceiella; species Druceiella hillmani. The sequence goes on from JAYKKI010000005.1 coordinate 24,968,164, forward strand.
GGTAAAAAAATATTGGTCCTTACAAAACGATAATGGAAGAAAAAATCAACATAACAAAAATCTGTACGTAATTTAAAGTCTTAGTTTGAGATATTCTTGAACACAGTGAATCTCATTTATAGAAAAGGAACGAGTCTGACCGTTTTCTTCTCAGGAATTAATGCGTTAAGAAAGCTGAACGTCGACATAGTTTGAGGTATCAGCGTTTATTTAATAATTTACCTGAAAAGCGATAAATGCTCATATAATTTTCTGAATGGCGCTATCATTACGTTTAGTAGGAGATGCATGAGCAGCAACCCAAAGTAGTTAAATTCTCAACCGGTTTGATTAATCATTTCACTGTGGTAAAATTGTTGTAACGTTAGTTATCACTGATAAAGTAATGAATCTACTGAGTCGCGAGAACATAGACCTAGTTTAATATATCAATACCTAAACAAGGAATTATTAGAATAACGTGCTTAAAGATTGTCTTCCTGCTTTTGTATAAACATACCTATATATATACCTATATATATATATATATATATATATTTATACTTGTCTACTCTGTTGTTTTCTTGCTAACAACAATATACGCTAAACGAGTTAGAACGCCATGAGTTTATCAGACCCAGGCCACTACTTATGATCAAAAGTAATAAAAGTCAAATGAGCTCAAACATCGTGAATCTAATTTTCGTCATTCAGAAGTTCCTATCACCGCCTTCCGGCTCCATCAACAGGCGCTTGTCTCTTCTGATACTAATTGACTAGTCAAAATAAGTAAAATGAGATTAAACTCAATGAATCTACTTCTTACTTGAGGAGTTCTTCAACACTTTCTGGCTTCCTTATGAGATCCTGAACTCCATCCCTGACTAAAGTACTTATAATGATATGATACTCTGACTCTCGTATACGGGACTTCACTATTTCCTTTTAAACAAAGAAATAATAATAAAAATTGGTCAAATTATCTTTTATTTATAGTTACACTATTTTGTGTAATTGTCAGATATGTAATTTTTTGTTTAAGTCAAAGGTCTATGGCGTTTCAGAAAAATATCTTAACGTGTATGAGATATCTATGTAAAGATTAATTGAGATATCTCTATAAAGAATCTGCGAGATAGAAAGAGATAAATAAATCGGCGAACGTGACGAAATTTTAAGGTTTCCGTTTTAGTCATTTGGTCACGGAATACTAAAAATAATCTGTAATTGTTTTTAGCTCTTAAAATTGTAGATGAAAATTAACCTAATAATATTAATAAAAAATTTTAAAAAATAATTATAATTTTTCCAGATTTGCAAACCGATGGTTGAAAAATTAGAGAAAGGAAGACGCATTGTATGTTATTTTAAAGCATTATATAAAAATGGCATCGATTGAATACGTAAAAAATATTAGGCTTCCACTTCATATTAATTTTTTTCAATATTTTTGGAGTTTACTCCTTAAGAATCTATTTTCAAATACAGCGCTCGATATGAAGTTTATTTATTAGGCGTAAAATAAGAAATTCAGAGCATTAAAATAAGTGTATTAGTTTGTAAGTTTGGATGTAAGATAATCTCCGAAACTACTCATTCAAAAATGATTTCATCAATATTTAGAAAGGAGTTTCAGAATTAATATAGGTTGTATATTATCCCGTTAAAAATAATTTTTTATAAATTAAAAAAATAAAATTTTTTTAAGTTTAGATGTAGGAGGTAATCTCCTACAACTACAGATCCGATTTCAAAAACTCTTTCACCAATATTTAAAAAGGACTTTTAGGATGGATATAGGTTGTATATTATCCCGTTAAAAAATTCATGTTTTATAAAAAAGTCAAATTTTATAAGCTTGGACGTAGGAAGTTATAGCTGAAACTACTCATCCGATTTCAAAAATTATTTCACCAATATTTAGAAAAGACCTTGAGGATGGACATAGGTTGTATATTATCTCGTCAAAAAAAATCACATTATAAAAAAAGTTAAATTTTGTGAGTTTGGATGTAGGAAGTAATCTCCAAAAATACTCATCCGATTTCAAATATTTTGCTACCAATATTTGGAAAGGTCCTCCAGGATAAGTTATATATTATCTCGTTAAAAAATCATGAAGACCTGTTTTGCAACGTAAGTCTACCAAAAAACGGTCAAGCGAATGCGTTTCTTATGAATGCCGCCTTAACGGTAAGAGATATATTGATAGATGATATTGATATTTATATTTATATACAGTGTTACTAATTTTATACATTGTAAGATAATCATAATTAAGGAGTAAACACAGGTGTTGCTTCGGAGCTTACACGCACAATGTTTTTTTGCGCCTATTATTGGAGATCTTCAAATGAATAGTACACTTGCAATTTTATGCACATAGTTATAAAACTGTGGAAACTGTAAGGTGATGTTAGATGGATAGACGGACTTGACGTAATTATGAGGCTTCTCTGTTTCATTATGAAAGACTGAAAAGCAGTAAAACGTAAATCGGGTTCGCACAATTTACTTTTCACATCTGGTGTAATTTTTTTCTATGAATTAGCATGGCATATTTATTAATGTATATTATTGTGATATTCACAGTGAACAAATAAAACTAGTGTATAACAATAATGACGAATAAATAGAAATGACCAATAGATTCTTTTTCTGAATTCAGCTCTAAAACAGTCCTTTTGAAACTTTTTTTCTTTTTGAAGATTACGCTGAAAATTACGTAGATTCTACGATAAATAATAATGCAAAATTTAATAAAATAATTTGTAGAGTTACATTTTTTCACTGCAACGAGAATTTGAAATTCAAAAATGTAATAGGCCAGAAAATATTTTTCTGGTTTAAGTAATATTTATTAGAAACTTTGATCACAGTGCGGATGCTCGCTATATTGGGTTACAGTGTTATTATCTCTTCGTACACTTCTCTGGAAAATACTGCCTTACGTTATTACAAAAAAAAACTCCAGAAATAAAATAAATCCAATCCATTGAAAGAGCTAGAAGAAATTCCACTTGTAAAAGAATAAGATAATTGATTATAGTCCCGCTCGTGTCGTTATATATACTACATAATTATATTAAACCGAAACACCCGTTTCTTCGTCGGAATGTGCTAAAAACAATAGTCGCAAAACAACCCTGCCTCTGTTACGTTAATGACCTCTCACCCCTGTAGTGCGTAGGAATACGATTTTTCGATTTCTTTTTGTTTATTTTCTGATTGAAATAAGATAGTTATTACATATTAGTCTTCGTACAATAGGTATAAAATTGGAAAGAAAAAATCTAAGGTGAATTTACTTTTTTACATGAGTTAGTATTTAGAGACTTTATAAACCTAGAAATGGATTCTAATTTTTTATAGTTTTAAAATTATAAAAAAGTATTGTGTACAAATTTATTTGTAACATTGTATTTTAGACCAAGGACCCGATCCTTCCGCAAACAGTCGTCAGGATGTACCTGGCCAAACTGTTCTAATATATGAGTTTTGTTGAATCAATTTTATATATTATATAAAAATAACTTTCAACAGACTTCAAAAAGGGAATTTTAATTTAAATAATAACTTTTCAATTCTACTGCATTTTTTGTGTAAATTTTTTCATATCTCCGGCATTGATAAACAAATTTTATTGATTCTTTTTTTTGGGTTCTGTACCTCAAAGAAAAAAAGGAACTCCTATAGGATGATTTCATCGTCTGTCGTAAAAAATACGGTCATTTATGCCGCATATTTTGACACTCGCAAATAACTCAAAACCTGTAGGGCACTTAGCGTTAATCTAGAATCTGAAATTTGGCAAGAAGCAAGGTTTTATAGCCAGGTACAGTAAAGAAAAAAATCGATAATTTATCCAAAAATCTTTAATTTGTAGTTATATCACATATTTTTTTTTAAATATGAGCTTGTGATAGATATAGTAGGCAGTAAATTTTGTTTACTATTGAATGTTTATAAATACTTAAACGTGTACAGAATCCTCACAGTGCGAGTTCCACTCGTACTTAGCTGGCTTTCTTTTTTTGAAGAGTATATACCCAGTGTAACTCCATTAATTTGGTTAGATTTTGACTATGGAAGTTGAAAGCACATAAATAATTCCTTATCATTGATTAGCATAGGTGCCCTGATCAAGTTTGAATGAAACAAGTCCCACGATAATCTAATAGGACCGACTAAAGGTAAAATAAATTTACTCTTTAGCACAATTAGGGTACTATGATGGAACTGAGAAGTGGTAACAGGAAATATTCAATGATGAAGGGTAAATCCATCGAGTTCCCACTCGTTTGACCTTTTTTTATATAAGCAAGAAGTAACAAATTAAATAGATAGGTAATTATATACAAGTACGTACAAAGGCGTAAACTAATAACATTCGATATTGATCAATCAATTTTGATAACTTTTTTTTGTTTGAAAAAGTATACTCCTTTATAGTATATTTACATACATAACATTTAAGATCTAAACAGGTATACATAAGTCTGGAACTCAAAAAATGTGTACCTACCTCTGTTAATGAGAAAAAAAAATCAGCTTAATGAGTGACACAGTGACAAGGAATAGATTGAAGGCGGATAAAAAGAAAAATAAAATAAGGAAGTCGATAAAATTTGTTGCAATAACACGCACTTTATACTGAAACTGAAAATTTGAACCCTCAGATAAACATAAGTGATTTTTATTTACGTGATCAGACTGCGAAATTGCTGAAATACTTCTTAAATAGACCATAAATAAATCAATTTTGAAATACATTGGTATTACCTTACCTTATACGTGATCCTAAAATCATTTATACTTTATATATTACTTTCTCTGTTCATTGAAAATATGCTTACCTATTTTATTGTATGATTTTAGGATTGTATTTAAATCGTTATTGATTCCTAATGCATTCAAACAAAATTTGATTTTTAAACAGATCAAAGTACATTTCGTAAAATAAATCCAAAAATAAATCCAATATTTTTGTGCAAACTTATAATTCGTTCCTAAAGATTTTAATTTTTTTTACAAAATTAAGATTAGAGAGAACCACACATAGCGTAGAATTCCGTAGTTATTTACAGATATTAAGATTGTTGATGTAAGTTAACTGAAAGATTGAAATTGAAAGTTAGAATAAAATGTAAGTATTTAGGATTTTTTCACATTTATTAAATGTATACGCAACCCTCGTAATGCTATTTCTACTCGTACTTGGTTGGTTTTCTTAATTTGAAGAGTATATGCCCAGTGTAACTCCATTAATTTGGTTAGATTTTGACTATGAAAGTTGAAAGCGAACCAAATAATTCGTCAACATTGATTAGTATAAGTGATTAGCATGGGTACCGTGGAATTCCGTAGTTATTTATATGTATTGAAATTGTTGATGTAAGTTAACTTAACGATTGAAATTGAAAGTTGGAATCAAATTTAATTATTTAGGATTTTTTCACATTTATTAAATTCACAATTAAAAACAGAAAGGGCGAATATATCGGACTTCAATTTGAAAGTGAATATTTCGCTAACGGAACAGAAAAATAAAATAAAACGGTAAATGAATGTTGAAAGATTTTTCAATGGTATTCAAATTCGATGGGCTATGTAAATAAAAAAATTCCCCACAAATTCCTTTCGCACGACTGCGCAAAAGGAGCGTTTATATTGTTAGGACTCGTATACAAAAAAATGTGAGTTATTTTTTCTCATAGCGATGAAAAGATTGAACCGATTTTAAAAAATTAGGTACCGATAAAATCGTTATATTATGTTGAACATAAAAAGTGATGCCACAGAAAAAATGGCTAATATATGAATTTATTATACGGTACAAAGCAAGAAAAGATAAACAACGATAAAATAATAAATAAATTGTTGAGAATACCCACGTACCCACGTAGGTATTTATGATTTTAGACCAAAAATTATAAGTTAAAACTATTGTAATAATAATAAGTAAGAAAGGTTCGCCAATAAATATTTTCAGTACATTCTCCCGCCCGTGGTACTCAGGACACAAATTTTGTTGCGATGAAAGTCTTTAACCGTTCCTTTATTTTCCGAGTTATGGAGGTAAATCTAAATTCTGTGAATATGACTTTCGATATTCACTAATAGGATTCTCGTTTTGCTTTTGCAATTTTCGATAGGTACTTTCGTAAAATTTGCACAGTTTTACACTTTGGAATAAGCTTGAAATAATTAATTGATGTTAGCTTTATTTTAACAGGATGATCTTTTTTGTCTCATGTTAACAGATTCTTGTTTTGCTTGAGTGAATTTATATAGTTGATTGTTCAAGTACCTTTTATGAAAGGTGCATATGACCCTGTCGTTAAAAATAGATGCTCACGAAAAAAAAACCGTGGAGAAAAATTTGATACAAAAGAAGGTCTTATAGCAGGATAAAATGACTAATTAAAATTCTGTGTGGAACTGTTACACGACAAACAAAATTTTTTGGTTGCTTTGTTTTTGTTTTTTTTTTGTATATTTTTAGTGTACCTACATATTTAATTTACGATAATTTGATACAAAGTTATGAAATCTTCAGGGTTCAAGTTATACTCGCACTCGGCAGTGTTTCTTTTTCCTAATATACTGACACTTTTCTTCACTTTTTTCATTGTTAAGAATTAAGTATTTGTTAAAAAAAATAGCCGAGCATGAGTGGAAACCGTACTATGAGAGTTCCGTACACATTTAGAGATTTAAAGGTACATAGCATTTCTAATTAAACTAGTTACAAATATTAATTTTTCATAACATAAACATATTGCCTACTGTGTTTTCCGCAGGCGTAAAAATAAACTTATAAAATGTACAATTCCACATAGAACGAAAAATCATTGGTTTTCTGATTTTTTCCTTTATATATTCCATTATGACTTTCAAGTCTGTACTTTAAACGGAAATAACCTGTAGAGTTTAGTGATCAGTGAGTAAAGTTATTGTGTGAAAAATATTCGTTTTAAAAGGCCATATATTCTTGTTATTTTGTTTCTCGTAACAAGAACCAAAAAACATAAAAGCAATGTATGATTATAGGCTTTCGTGTTTGATATTGATTTCAATTTGATATGTCAAGCCGTTTCTGAGAAAAAGGGGTTTGAAAGAAAGATGGAACGGATGGAAAAGCATGTGAGCTTTTAAGGGTTCCGTTTTGTTTAGGGAAGGAACCTTAAAATAAGAAAAGTTACGTATAAAATAATGGACATTAAAAGTAATAATTCATTATTTTTAATAAATGTTTCGGGAAAGCTTCGCTTAGATGATATTTTTTTTGCATCAAATTAGTAATGCGTAAAAAATAGTACGACAGATGCCTATATCAATATTAACCAAAATCACAATTTACCCACAATATATCACAATTTACCAGCCACTGTGTTTTTATATGTTACGTAACATACAATACAGTATATGTATTAGAGAAAATGACAACGAACGCCTCGAGAGACAACATTACACTGCAAACAATATCGCGACGTTGCCCTACGGCCGCGCCATCCTGACCCGTATTCCGTATTTCCGCTTTTCGCCTCACCTGCACTGATGATTTTTTTTATTTTCTCCAGGGTTCTTATAGGATTTATAATTAACGGATTCCACATATTTTTAAATGACTTTTATATGAGATTTAAGCACATTGGTAGCACTAATTGTTGACACAGTGTAACACTACGATTCACCGTTATTCAGTAAAAAAAGCGGTAATCAAACTTACTTCATTAGTAATGTTATTATTGCACACCCCACGAATATGTGCCTTATTTAGTGCCTATCGCACCAGCGTAGTGTTTAGGAGATGGAAGTAATTACAATTCGGATAATTGTATGGGTAGTCAAATTTAATGAAGCTTTTGGTTCATCTTAAAAATGAGCACTTCAACTTTTAAAAATAATTTATTGATCTCAATTTTCCTTCCAAAATGACATGTGTTTCCGTCCGTTGGTCTTTACGTATGTGCTTATGTACATACGAGGACTCGCTACAGTTTCCAATTCTTCTCTGATATAATTGATTGCTTTCTTTATGAATAATATGCTCACTGATGTTAAGTTTTAAATATGTTAACTTTTTATTAGGTGTAAGAACGTTGTTGTCTATGTTTTTCTGACTCTTAGTTATAATTTATTAACGAAAATACATCACATTACTTAAGTACATAAATACAATTTTATATTTTAAAAGGGGAAGAAAAATACGGAGTGTCATCTTTGGGTTTTACCAATGACGTAAGCGTTTTTATTTTTTTATTTATCATGTTGGTAGCAAAAACAAAAGAAACCGGTGAAAAATTAAGTTAGATTAAAGGATATCAAAGTCATAATATATAATCGTTCAACGGGGTTAGTTTGCAAATTGAACTTTTTCCATTTTTCTGAATTTCAATTGAAGAGTTATTAAATAATATATTGGCACCATCAAATTCGCATGCAAAAGTTAGTTTTAATTAGGATAAAGGAAAAAAAGCGCATGAAATACCAGAAACAAGGAGTATACGATGAGTTAAAAAGTAACGAACTACGAGGAGCAAGGATACATCATGTAGGATAAACCATGGGCGTTTATCGCCAGATTACAAAAGTAATGCGAATCCAGATAAATGTTGCACTATATGATGTATATCATTTACCTTATGTGGTAAATGATATAAATTTAAAATCATTTGGTTTCAAATAAATTTGTCCCAATTTTGTTAGGAAATCTACTTATCTTGACCTTAATAAATTAACTACATATAGCATTCCATTCGTCATTGAGATGCCTGTTGAAAAATACTAGAACAAATGGTTAAAACGTGATTAAGTTTGCAAATTATTGATGATATATAATAGAAAATACATCAGCTTTATCATAGAAAATATTATCGATACGATACATAAGCTGCCTTTATAAAAGAACACACACACATACCGTGTGTGTGTTCTTTTACGTAAATAAACACACCGTGTGTGTGGTCACAGTTTATTTACTCAGAAGTGTACTCGTATTTTCTGTGGTGGAAAATAAACATTTTCCGTTTAATGTTAAAACAATTTTTTCCAAGAATAGAACATAATAATGCGAAGAATACACGTTTCATTTATAAGCGTATCCGTAAAAGTTTTTAAATATTTTGCCGAAGGCTTACTACGATAAAATTAAATGTTTTGCTTCTCCATAAAATTTTTGCAACCGCTGTATATCTTGAATTTAGAGTTTTGAATGGAAGTTTAGACCTTTTTCAAATATTAACGGTAATGTGACAATTGTTAAATTGTTTTAGCTCGAAAATTCCAAATTATTACACTCAAAGAGTATTAAATGGAAAATGTTTTTGAATCTTGCTTTGAAACCGTTGTTTCTTAACTAACAGGTATTAAACTAATAATTAACACAGTGAAATTAATATCGAAATAATTTAAATTAGAAAATAAACTTTGAGAAGAGAAATTTAAATTTAAATATACATTACGCGACAATTTAGCTGTTATTTCATTAAAGTATTTTGCAATTAATTTAAGATTTAATTGAAATAAATTACTTATTAAGGGTAAACTTATGTGACGGAGTAGTTCATAAAGGTTGTATTTGGCAATAAATAATAAAATACTTTATATAATAAACATCATATATATATATATATATATATATATATATATATATATATATATATATATATATATATGTATATACATATATATATATATATATATATATATATATATATATATATATATATATATATATATATATGTATATACATATATATATATGTATTCATATAGAAATAATGCGACATTGGTCGGGAAATACTTGTATAAAAACTGCCTAACAAAATTGTGCATAGGAATCCAAACTCGTAATCTGTAATGTTTTATATAGATCCAGGTGTTCTTAATTTAGTCAACATTAATCCCAAATTGTGAGTGTAAGAACCGCCTATTACAATAGAAACTATGAATTCAAACTCGAAGTTTCTAACTGTAATAGTGGCTGAGATGCTGGTATTATCAGATATCTTACTCTGTAAGTTTTCCAACGTTTTCAAAAATGTCCGATGAGGTTTTCCTAATCAAGTTCCCGTAAACCGAAGATATTCCATTGAATGTAACTTGTATTTTATTCCTTGATTTGTCAGGAGCTTGGTGACAGTTGAAAATTTGATTTTCCCTATAGTCGTTGATTTTTGATAGAATTACTTGTTTGATCGTCAATAGCTCAGAGGTTAATGACATAACTAAGATGAAATTTGATATATACTCTTAATGAAACTCTCATAAGCAACCATGTGAGTAAGCAACCCCTTTCCAAGCAACCATTTTTTTACTCGCGGATGAATATATGTATATGTGAAGGTATGTTATATATATTTATATATTTGTTTCATGTTTAGATTCCAAAAGAATTCCAAAGGATTCCAGAAGGTATGTTATATATATATATTTGTTTCACGTTTGTTATATTTATATATTTGTTTCACATTTAGATTCCATTAAAGTTTATTGCGTTTAGTGGTAAGTAAAATATTTCCGTAATGTTATGTTATCTAAGATTTACAATAGGCTGATTAATAAAATATATCAGGCAAAAAGGATTATTGAAAAATAGTTAAGGGGAATTTATTACTATCATTAGATTTACTATCGTGAAAGTTATCAGCACAATCTAGATTTTAATCATAGCGTTAGAATTTACTCCCTCATCATATGTGCTCGTCTCAAAAATACACCAATTAAGCTTGGTCGAGTACCAAGCTTAATGCATGTGAAAATATATCTCATATTTAGGTTTCTAACCTACAGAAACTGTTTTAATTATATTTTCAATTATTGTCTCAAATTTCTATTCACGCCCTTTTATATAGAGCTTGTATTCAGAGGAATTACTTTCGATGGAAAAATGATAAGAAAGTAATTTTTTAAAAAAAGGGGAATGTATATATCAGAAAAAAACTTGTTAGATATGACTTAACTTGTGTGCTTAGGTATATATAAATATTCAAGGATATGAAGATTTATATCAAATTATTGATTTTTTTTCAAGGGCATATAAATGTTATAAGTTTCTGAGATTTATAGATATCGCTACAGTTTTATGATTAATTTTAGGTTAACATCTAGTAGCATGGTTTTCTTTAATCTTTATTATCTTTCTTTCAAATAACATGCTATATGATACATGAAATGGAAAATGAAAATTGTTCCCATCATTTTCCATCTCGATAATTTTCATATGTGTTTTTGCATATTAATTTAGATGTATATGTTAATACGTTTTATGTTTTTCTGAGAAAAACAGCTGTGATCGACAGAATGGCTGATTTTGATTTTATTGTTTATTTTTTTTCTTTTAAGGTACAGAACCTTAGAAAATTAAAACGTTATAATTGTTTTCCTTTGAACGTGAAATTTTGCTAAAGGCAATATTGTATATAGGACTAACTTGGAATTTGATTGAAAACGAATTAAAATTAATACTATTTCAAATTATTGCTCTTTCATTAATATGTGCACAATAGACACGTACATTTTTTGCCTAAGATAGGGCAGATACGGGAATAATATATTTTTAGGGAAGAAAGTTTTGGAATGAAACGTATCAACATGACCAAAATTACTCATAACATGAATCAAAAATTAAAGTTGTTAATAAAAAAATAGATACGAAGATAAAATAATACATTATAATTAAAAGAGCTTAACTCATGATTTTAATGAACTTTAATAAATATTCACTTACGACACTTTCTTGCCTTTGCATAACCATAATTTTCCTCGTTTGTGTTTTTGTCTGCTTAATTTTTCCAATTTTTTAAATTGTGGTTTTAAGTTTTAATTTACTTGAGTGATGTTTTGGACTAAGTTTTTTAAAAAATGTTTCATTTATTTTATTACGTAAGGCTAAAAATAGTGTTTCTTGAGATACTCTCTTTTTCCATTAATGCAAGAGTTAAACGTCGTGTAATACACCTCACACCGTGCTCAATGCAGCACTTCTCGCTTTACTTTTTTTCTTCTTGCTTTATCATTTAACCCGCGCACTGTGTACTTTTTTTCTTAACAATTAAATATATTAAAATTAATTTTATATCTAAAAATCGACAATTTCTCTTTAACATAAATTTTGTTTCAAATCTTTTAATGAAGTTGAAATTCCAGTTTTCAAAAAAAATATAAAATTATTAAATGAATTATTCAAATTACATATTTGCCATCTAAATGGCTGAAAGTAACAATAAAGGCTGCTAAGATGTAGTTCAAAACAAATGATACTTTATTTAATATAAATATTTACCAAAGCATCTGACGCATCAACGAGGTTACTGAGCTTTGAAGGGCGCGGTGTTTAACTTGGAATAAAATATTTATCCACAATATGATTTATGCTGTTTTGTAAAAGATCTTATTTATTGAAAGTTTTGCGAAGTGTATACTGTAATGATGAAACCGCAAAATAAAAGGGCTTTTCCGCAATTAAAAGATCAGTGAAACCTAGCCTATTTCCCTAAAATATATCATGAAGAGATGTACATCTTAAAAAGCTTTTTCAAGCCAACACAATTATCACATTGTTAGTAGCACGTAAATAATTTTGTTGTATAAACATTTGTATAATATAATTTTGAAAAGCAAGGAATATATAAGGAAAAGTGTCGGTAATAAATCATTAAAATAAAATGAGATTGATATGAGATGCTCATAAAATTCTATACTTGAGACCAAATAATAATTTACATGTGTGTAAGTGAAATAATATTTTTGTCTTCTTGTTTGTTAAATCCGTTTTAACAACGATGTTTAATTTGTTTCTGCTTTAGTGGTAGTTAAAATCGACTGGAGCCTGATAACAAATTATTAAAACCCTGAAAAAGTAGTAGACAATCATAAAAAAATCCTACTTGGATAATTTAATAAAACGTGTCGTTAGAGCAATCGCGTCGCACCAAATGGTACAGTTCTTAAATTGATAGGATTTTAACACTTTAGTTGATCAGAGTGACTAGACTTAAATGAGGCTCCATTTATCAAACTCATTACTGTATGTTGATAATACACTTGTATAGCTACATTATGATATTAAAAAAAATCATGGAACGCTTGGCAGATGTGAAACGTCAATTCTTTTTCACTTTTACTTTTACTGTGACAGTAACCCATATTCTAAATTAATAAACGTTCTTAAAGTTTTAAGATAGTTTAATGCAATATACCGATATAAATGAGTAAAGTTGCAAACGTTAGTAAATAAGAAACAATGCTGATAAATTAACACACACGTAAAGTAGCGTGTGTTTAGTGTAGAAGAAAGGGAAGCATTATGTTGGAAAAAATCGAAAAGATGTGAAACTGGCTGAATTAAGTCGGGAAGGGCCGACAAAACGCGAAGCTGGCCAAATTAAACCGGAAAGAACCGACAAGATACGAATCTAACCAAATGGAAAGACGCGTCGTGTCACTAGAACGTTTACTACTACCACCATCCAATTGCGCAATTAAAAGTTTCACATCAAAAATATCAATGCAAAATCGATGGCTCCAAAAGTTTTAAAGAAAACTGGGCACTTTAAATACTTGTAAAGTATAATTCATTGCAGTAATCAAATAAAATTTCCTATACCAACTTTAGATGCACTTGAAATAAAGGGTAAATAAAGTATGTCGTAAAGACACAGTTATTTTTATCTTTCATTGATTCAAATCTCCGCAAAATAATTTCCTACACGAGTAAAGCTAGAATATACTTTTAAAGTTCCATAAAAATTTACAGTTTGTCCGGAGAGTTTGTACAGTTTGTACAGTTTGTATAGAGATACGGAATAGGAGTGAAAAATTAGCGAACGTTCGTTGCCTCTCATTTGGGGTTACTTAGGTTAAAATATAACATTCTTTTATTAACCACTTATACACGAATTCTAAAATGGAATGAAAATATTAAATTTCTCTCAAAGAAAATCCATTCACTTGCAAATAAATAATAATTTTTCATCCTCACTTAATGTTGAAATTATAAATATGAAAAATGTCTAATTGACGAAAAGTTAAATATTATTTCACGAAAATATCTTGATAACATTGAAGTAATTGTATTGGTTTCAATGAAATGGATAAGAAAATATTGCCAGATAATATACCTACAATTTGCAGATATAATATGACCACATATAAATTGTATTACATTTAATATAAAGATGTTGTATAAGACAACCCTTTCGATGGTTCCTGTATTAGAGAACGTAGAAAAAACAGAGAGGTTATATTTAAACATTGGGTTAAAATACCACAGTTTCAATATTTATATGAATTTTTTGACACGCGCGCTCGATCACCTTTACTTTTTTTTATAAATGGGCACGTGCTATTTGAGGCTAAGGACATTGTTGACGAGACGAACGGTTGAATGTATGCAACCGCTGGCATTGTTACGAGATGAAGATATAGTTATAATACGTCGAGAATATACGGTTAATACGGTAACGATTATAGTATTTTCTCGATATTTTGGAAATATTTCTTTAAGATTCAACAAACGATGGAAAAACATATTTCAATCTATCAGTCTATTATATTTTAATAAATAATTTCAATCAATTTGTCGTCAAAAAAACTGAATAATATTTATTTGCAAATGTGCTATCTCGAAAACCTAAGCAGTCCGTGGTGACACTTGTATGCAGTTGTCCTCTTCTAGCCTTAACATGTTACATATATGTTACGATACCTATTCTAGTCGTCTTTAGATAAAACCTAAGATCTCGCGGTCAGGAGTAGTTGAGCCTCTCGCGGCAAAAATACTTATAATAAATTTGTACTATCATTAATAAGTATTACAATTAAAAGTCTCCTTTTGAAAATCTGCTTTTATAGCGGAGTCCTTAACTGTCTCCATGTCCAACATTTTCTTATGACAATATCGTACTTGAAGTTTAATAGTTATGTCATCCAGTCCGGAGGTAGCCATGTCACCAAGGGTGCTTGGACAACGTATTGCTCTGTCATCGCAATCATGAATCTTGGATCCAAAGATTATTTTATGAGGCGTGGGGATATTTGGCTCATCTGAATTCTTTATGGTGGTCTTATTGGCTTATTCTCCCCTGATTATGGCGTCTTGAAATTTGAATTTAGGGAAATATGAAAAAGTAAAAATTAACACAAAAAGATGATAAAAAAATATTGTGTATGTCCAATGTGTATGTTGATAATTTTCTGATTTTTTTCTTGCTCTTCCGATTCCTTTCGGAGTTTTCTTCAAATTATATCTGTTCTTGATTAACTTCTCGAATATTTTACCATAATATATAGGTGCTTATAAAATTCCATTTAATAGTAGTTTTAATGTTATTGAAATTGTTTATTTTACCTTATTATCTAGATAAATAATGTATTATACACTTGTTTAAAATACAGATCCAATTTTGGGGGTATAAAATTTTATGTTTTTATATAGCACAAACTTTGACAGTGAGAATTTGTTAGTTAATATCTTGTTCCATGCTTTTCCAAGTTATTTGTTAGTTTTAGTTGTTTCCAAGTTATTAGTTTTTTTTCCAATTGCAAGTGTTACCTTCATATATCTAGTCGTTTATTCTCACAAATTTGTAAGAGGAAAAGAAATTGTAAGTGCAAAAGAGTTCTTTAGGAGTTATCAAATATATTTTTCTTCCAGGATTATTTTCTACGAAAGTCGGTATTACAAATATTATTATATGTGTTTTTATAGCTTTTGATAACGACACATTATTAGGAATCATTTTATATAATTTCTTAGATGTTAATCTATATCTCGAGGCACATACTATAATCGAGAGACGGAAGATATCCTAAAGTGAGAATATCCATACTTCATTGACCTCTACGCACATTTCCTTTGAAGTTTCTTTGTTAAACAGAAATGCGAATAAAACTTCCTTGTCCTTCTTTTTAAGTGGATGTATTGGATTCAACTATAGCATGTGTTTCCATAGTTGAATCCAAAGTTTGGTCTGTTCGATTGATATGTTAGACAGATATTTATTATAATTGTGTAGTTTTTCTGCTGTTTTGCTGAATATTTTGTGTTATTGTTTTCTAAGTTTTTGTTGCAATTTCTATTTATTTTGAGAACAGGTAGTTGTGCTTTATCGTCGTCTAAGTTAGTGTAGTTTAGTGTATCAATGATTAATCTATATCGGTTTTTGTATAAATTTTCCCTTTGCTTATATAAGACAATGGTTGGCGACTAAGCATTTGTTTGTTGTATGCAGTTTTAATTTAATTTAATTGCGTTTTTTTCCGTTTTCTTATTTGCTTTGATATTTCAATAGATACATTAGGTTATGATAATCTAAATATTTTGTATCGACTTGTCCTTGGTATTTTGTAATGTATTTATCTATATTTTGTACGTAATTTTCAATTCATGACTCTTGGGTTTAAATTTAGTTAAATATTATCAAAAATTTTATTTCATGCTATCATAAGAAAATTATTTACAAACATAAGTAAGAATTATAACTTTTACCATTAATTTGTATTAAATTTAACATATAAAAATTCATTCAATTAATACTTAGGTGACTTTTTGTGCATTATTGCCATACGTTAAGAAAATAAATAAAATATAAAATGGGTAATTATTTTATTCTATTGATGTATATTTTAATTTCTACATCCCTGCATGTTCTGATGATAAGCTAATATAGTGATATGAACTTTTGACCTTTAAAATATAAAAATATTATTATGTTTATTGGCTAACAACTATACAGTCATTATCTAAAATGATTACCTTAGATGTTCTTAAAATATATTATTTAAATCATTACAATTAAAACTGTAACCCAGGCCCGTTCCACTAATTCCATAACAAAATATTACATAGAGTATCCATCGATTTCCCTCTACCAAAAATATTTAAACTTTTAAACGACAATAAACCTTATTGCATTCTGTTATCGGTCGACAATGAGTCTCCGTTTCCTTTAATACATCCATCGTAATCTGTCGCTTATTCTTAGCAAAATTGCATTAAAAGGTAGACAGACACCAGAAAGGAAATGATAGTAGGTATAGCTAGTCCAAGGTAGGAGGAGCGCACGTGGCGTTCCTCGGTACAGTTTGCTTCAAAAGGTATATAGAACCATATTTAGCAATTATCGAGTATGTATCGTACGACGTTTATGTAAGTACGTTTCGAAAAGAATTTTACAAACAAAATTATCCTTTTGTACAAACAATCTTAAAAGCTGTCCACGAAGTGGTACGCGTATATTTAATGAATTATTTCTTTACATATTTGAGGGATTCTGTTTATTTACTCACAATCGTATATGAAATAAAACGGCACTATTGTATCGCCAATATGTTGTTAATAAAAAAAAAATTCGATATGCAACACGGCATCGTTATAATTTTCTTGTACTTATATATACTTATATATATATATATATATATATATATATATATATATATATATATATATATATATATATAAGTACAAGAAAATCATAACGATGCCGTATTGCATATCGAATATTTTTTAAATAAGACGCAATCGACTAATATGACCTACTTACTGCAAAATATTTGTAAAATCAGGTAATTGCGTAATAAATAAAAACTACCATCCGTATGGAAGTTATTGGTTCTTCACGGTTTTAATATTAGAAACAATTTCCATAATAAAAACCCCAATTGTGGACCTTGTTACGAAGTTTGTTACCGCATTATCCGCCAAATAATCATTTAGAAGTTTTAGTTTAATTTTAAATTCCAATTCTTAGCATAACAATTTAGTCAAAATTAGGTTATAGGTCTTCTTAGGTCTATTAAAATGGAAAATTTCAATAAAATAAAAAACTTATAAAACGAAAACAAAACTTATTTAATGTTTTATGGCTAATATGTAACAAATAAACTAATTAGAATCATTTATTCATTTTTAATCACAATTTGCTGCGTGTGTTATTCGGAGTATTAGAAAAACATTTAAACAAATTTTGGTAATAATGAAACTAAATTGAATCTTTTGCACAGATTCGGATACTTTTGAACATATTAAGGGAAAACCAATATGTATTTATCTTTTATTCCATAGACCAACGAATTATTGTCCGCCTAAATTGTTACTCAAATTTTGGAATTTGTTATTTTTACACAAAATAAAAATTCAGTATTGTTATACTGAATTTTTATTTTGTGTAAAAATAAAAATCCTGTTGGAAGCTCAGAAGATCCTAGATGAAATCGATATTTTGAAACAGAGCAAATATCACCCCCACAACATAAAATATTGTTAAAATATCATAAATACTTGCGAGTATCTGTGGGTATTTTTGTCATTTTACAGAACCTGGTAAGATTTGAGGGTAAATTTGAAATTTCTAGCTATAATAGAGGTTATTAATTAATCATATAATCACAGTTGTCATCGCTGTGCATATTGGATTGATCACAAGTTTGCGACTTTAATGATGCGGCGCACCGTGTAGTCCCAGGTTTGGTTCCCGACCACGGGTGAGGTCGAATTGATGTTCTGATTAGTTCTTAGAGGTTGCTCTCGTGGCAATAAATTGACTATGTGTATCAATTGTGTATATTAAAGTTTAAAAATAAAAACGTAAAATTTATATCATTATCAGGCCCTTCAGTTTGAAACTCTCCGGAATGGAATATGGAGACTAATCATTTGAGCTTGGGTTTAAGCTCAAGTTTCCTGTGCCTAAGATCCAGGTATCTTGATTATCTTGGTCCTCATTAGACCCTCAAGTTTACATGTGTAACAACTACCCAACAAAACTAATATTGGGTCCACACTCAAAGATTCTAGCTATAATATTGGCTTAGATACAGACGTTATTATCCTACCCATTGCCAGACCCTAAAATTTGTACGTGTGAGAACTTAAGAACTTTTTAGTCTTCCCTAAATTTAACTTTTCTTTTTAAAGTTATTTAAATTTGGTAGTTTTCATATTTGCATTTTAACTCTGTTACTCTCAAACTTTCCTCGTAGTTACATGGTTTTAAAGATTCAATAATAATAAGCTCTACCTGTTTTCACAATAAGTAAAGCACTCACATTTTCTTTATTAACTAGGATTTGAATACTAATATTTACAACGATCTATAAAATTTCTGAAGTAATGTTCAGTGTATATGATTAGGTTCAACCTCGTCCCTATTTATTAATAATTTTAATTTATTAGAACATTATTATTTAATTAAGTTTATAAGTGTAATTACGAACTTGTCCTTATTTTTAAATCTTCGTTAGGAATAGAACAATATAATATAAATTATAAAGGAAAGTAATTTTCATGAGAATAAGTAGTAGCTGTGGTCTCATCTATTGAGTCTGAAGTATTTCAAATATATTGATTAAACGCTAAATCGGGGATTGACATTCCCTTCTCTGATTAAGTTTACAGCATCGTACCCTTAGCGTATCTCATACGATTGCCTTCCCAGTTTGAGTGTTAGTTAAATAATTTACTCAGAAAAAAAAGACGAGAGATATCATAAAATAAACTTGTATTAAATTGTTTGAATGTCACAGTTATGATGAGTAAAAGCTAAATTTAGTACCTATCCGCAATGTTTTATGTCAATAATCATTCTTAGTGGAGGTCTTATCGGTCTAGAGACCCGAATCTTTCTTATCGTAATCTCGCACTTCAAGTTTGATAGTTCTCGTCCCGTAGGGTTTAGTGGTAATACAAAGTGTGCTTAGGTACAGGTGTGGTACCGCAGTTGCATTTTTTTAGTCTATCAAACACGGGTTAATGGAGTCATCACATTTTCTTTGTTAAAGGTTATCTTGACTTTAGGGTATACAAAAAAAAAGATTTTTGGCTAGCTCTCTGCTTTAAAAGAATTGTAATAAAATAAAAATAATGCTAAAATATGTGCATTATGTAAATGTTATGTATTATTCGTTAGATTTTTATTAAAATTCATGCCCACGCATCTTTATTTCAACCGTTGTAATGTTTTTACAATAAATTGTGGAAATCAAATCAAAACATACTTTTAGAATATTTTATAGAATAAATTGACTATAATTATATTTGTTTTATAGCACAGTGTCATTAAACTTAAGAAGCTAATTGTTTATATAATTTATCTAAAATGATCAAAGAATCTGTACCAAAGCCAAAATTTATATAATTTTAAATTAATTACAAAATGTATCTAACTCGTTCTGAAATAAACTTTGAGATCATAACCACATTTATTTCAGGAATTTTAATACTTTTTAACAAATTCACTTACAATAGTGGTTTTGAATATACATTACTTTCATTCTTTTAATCATTAAGTGTATAATGCATCCATGTTTGGATAGCAAATAAAATCTACGTTCTTTCATGAAATCAATTAAGATTTAGTAACTCGGAAGAATGTAATCACAGAGAAGATAAAAATAATTCGAAAGTTTTTCCAAAAATCGTTCAATGTTGGTTTTTGATGATTCAATTGGTTATTAGGAGAAACACATACAAATTTTATTATACATTTTAAATACATAATCTGTACTTAGCGCAGTACAGTAAATAGCAAAAAATCGGAGAGTCTCAAAACCATTTAAATGTTAATTAATAATGTTACCATATCTTTTCGCCAGACACCATTATACATCCTTCAGCAAAGGGAAGCGATTCAGGTTTTCTTCGTTTAAAAGTCTGTTAATATAATTACTATATTTATTCGCTTGATACCATTATGTATCCATGGATGAAGAGAAATGGTTTAGGTTTTCTTAATTATTTAAATTATGAGTGTATGAGTAATATTATCATATTTATTCGCTAGATACCATTATGCATCCACGGATGAAGAGAAATGGTTTAGGTTTTCTTAATTATTTAAATTATGAGTGTATGAGTAATATTACCATATTTATTCGCTAGATACCATTAGGCGCCATGGGCGAAGAGAAACTGTTTAGATTCGCTTCATTTAAATATCGATTAATAATATTACCTTATTTGTTCGCTAGATCCATAGAGATTATGCATTCGTGTGTGAAGAGGTCCAGGTGGTCCAGGTTCTCTGGATTTCAATATCGATTAATAACATTACAATATTTATTCTCTAGATACCACCATGCGTTAATGGGTGAAGAGAAATAGTTCAGATTCTCTTCATGTAAGTATCATGCATCCATGGGTGATGAGAAATGATTTAGTTTTTCTTCATTTAAATATCGATTAATAATATTAACCATATTTACCCGCTAGATACCATCATGCGTCCATGGGTGAAGAGAAATGATTTAGATTTTCTTAATTTTAATATCGATTAATAATATTAACCATATTTATTCGCTAGATACAATTATGCGTCCATGGGTGAAGGGGAATGATTTAGATTTTCTCATTTAAATATCCATTAATAATATTAACCATATTTATTCGCTAGATACCATGGATGAAGAGAAATGATTTATATATTCTTCATACAAATATCGATTAATAATATTAACTATATTTATTCGCTAGATACCATTATCCGTCCATGGGTGAAGAGAAATGATTTATATTTTATTCACTTAAATATCGATTAATAATATTAACCATATTTATACGCTAGATATTATTATGCGTCCATGTGGGTGAAGATAAATATTTCAGGTCATGCGTCCAGGTTCATCCAGTGGACGCATGAATGATAAAAACGAGAATATTTGTTAGACTGAATGTGTAACTAAGTTTATTGGACACATTAAAGTGAGTTATATCGTATAAGTACGTATTTTTTATATTACAGGTATTAGATTATTATTAGATAGTATTTTTCAAATCTTAAAATTTTAATTAATTGTAAATTGTATATCATTCATTTTAAGGGTCTTTGTTTTCTTAGTCGGTTGTTTTTCTATAAAAAGTTTATATTTACATTTCTATTTTGGACCGAAAATGACTCAAAAATTTATTTTTTAATAAGTTTTAGAAAAACAATGGATAATAATACTAAACTAATAATACTAAATTACTAAAAATTACATAAACAAATTAAAATATGAATAATGTAAAAAGAGAGTTTGAGAATGTTTTTCTTATTTGCTTTTTCAAACTTGATTAATATGGCAATTCTTCATAACAATTAGGTTTATTTAATGGTTATAAAAAACATTGGACAAAATTCGTATTTTTATTAAATTTGCTGAAAGAAATTATTTTTAATGTTTAATATTTAATTAAAATGCATGAATATTTTTATTACTATTTTAATTATATTTTTGGCATTTGTGGGTGATATTCGGGTAGTGATGATGAACTATATACGCCATTAGGCGTATAAATTTATTCAAAGAAGGATAGAGAAGTACAGAATATTAGAATTTCAACATTTTAAAATTGTTTGTACAAATACGGGCGTCATACAGTGTCGCAATTTTTATTCTTCATTTTAATTTGTCTCTTTTTATTATAGAATTCAGACCCAAAATCGATTCCGTAACTTAAAACGAAAAGCAGAAGCCATATTAGATCACCCACCGTTTGTCCATATGTCCGTCACAGATGTTTTTCCCAGAAACCTTTTGACGTAGAAACTTAAAGTTTGACACAGTAATAAAATATGTTAATCTGCACATATCGCAAAATTGAAAAATATTATTTTGGAGGTTTTAGAGAGGGAAAATTGCAATGATTTTTTTTGTCTTCTAAATGTAGTGCGGGGTGTCGTTTGAAAGTATTATCAAAAAACAATTTTTACATGATTTTAGATATTACATCTTCACAAATAATTATTGAAAAGGCAAAAAAACATGTTCGATCCCTTACTTTCGAAACCATTCGACCTAAAATTATGAAAAAATATGGATTTTTAGATGGTTACCCACCCAAAGGTTGCAGATCCTAGATATACATATACATACTTTTTCAAATATTCCCTATGCGTTTACGTCTTCTAAACGTGCAATAAGCAATAGACATTTTTCTATTTTCAAAGCCGATTTTCTCAAAAACCATGCAACGTAGAAACATGAAAATTAGCACAGTAATATAAGATATATTATAGTAATCTAAATATTTAGTACATATTTTACATTCCTTTTTTTTTAATATTCTTATAACAATTAAAAAGAAAGAAAATAAAGGTCTTATTTTTTTCTTCATTTTACATATCATATGGTTTATTACTTGGAAAGGCTTGTCATGAGGAATAAAAATATGATTTTTCACAATGCTAAATAGCACATTTAACAAGAAATAAACAATACGCAAAAACATATGATATGTTTTTACCGCCCCCTTATTTCCGAAACTTCGGAAGTATAAATCATGAAAATGCAGAGTTGGTAAAATATGTTTAGATGATTATAAGGGAATTATAGCGATTATCGTACATTTTATAATTTTTTAAATATTTACCATAATTTACATATGGCATGTAATATATTGCAATATGTTTACTTCGTGAGAAATTAATATTTGTAAAAAGTTGAATAAAAATATTACATACACTTAAATATTTGTAAGTGCTGAGTGTGTATGGAAACTTCGTGGTGCGAGTTCCCCTCGTGCTCGAGTCCTATTTTGATAGGTCATAATAAAAGTTTTATAATTGCACATCCTTTTAGCCAAAAACCACTGACTCATCTTTCTACACACGTTAAAAAGATTGACACATGAAGAGTTTTCTTGAAGCTATTCTTCTGTTTATTTTGCTGGTAACGGTAACACGTCTAGCCCTTATATAGTCATAACCCTCAGCCAATTCTTTCGGGAATGATTTTGGTGAGACACGACTAAATCAGGCTATACATAATTATTTACATACCTTTCAGACCTTTAATTTTCTGCGCTTTCATCCTCTCTTGTTGTGTTTATTTCATCATGCAAACATAAACGAAATAAAATTTAAAAAACAACATAAACACTATTGTCGCGAACAAACGTTAGTCTTTGTTATACACTACATAAGCCATCGTAGGATTTTGTTGGGTTTAAACTTGTCCATATAGTTAGAAACCGATTAAAATAATGTAGTTCTAGAATATTAAACGTCTTTGACGATCAATAGATTAATAAAATAGTTATCGGTTTTACTATAGTTATTAATTTTCAATTTATTTCATTTTCGCTTATAAATTTGGCAAAGAAAGTACAGATAGCTGATACTGTCAGAAATAACAAAATGTAATAGTATTGCAATTAGTAGAGCTGTCGATGTGAATAACTGTGAACCAAAGTTATTTTTAATATAATTTCAGTACAATTCAGTCGCCGCTCCACCGCTTCCTTGATGCGCTCCAAGATGACGCGGGATAGAATTTTGCTAGGTACTGAGAGGAGATTAATGCCCCACCAGTTGTTACAGTCCATAATGTCACCTTTCTTGGGCAGCTTGACGATGATTCCCCTTTTCCACTCAGTAGGCAGTTTCTCTTCGCTCCAAATTTTCTCTAGCAGTGGTTTAAGAAGTTCGGCTGTGGTCCCAACGTCGACCTTGAGCATTTCTGGCGTGATGCCGTCAATGTCTGGTGCCTTGTCGGATTTCATCTTCTTTAGTGCTTCCACAATCTCTTCCTGAGACGGTGGCTGCAAAGATATGTCTGGGTCGCTGTCTTCTCAGTCACTTAGGTGCACTGTTGTATCCGAACCTCGGTTAAGAACTTCGGTGAAGCATTCCTCCCATCTGCGGAGTTTTTTTTTACATAGACATTGTTATTTTTATTTTTATTAAATACATGCAAAAGTAATTTTTTTAATTTTGGTTCAAAAAATTATCTTTTTAATTTTGTATTCTTGTTCTTTATATATCTTATGTAAATTATTATTTATGTTATTCAAACATTTTTGCCATTTCATGTTATTCAATTATTGTTATGTAAATCTTTAATCTTTCTACTTTTATTATTAAATTACCACTACTATTTTGTACACAATTATTATTACCATGGTTTTAGTCAATCCTTGTATGTACCAATACTCAAGGTAGATCGGTGTTTAGATATGGCAATGTTAGGATACAAGTCTACCTATTCTAAAACCCATACATTGTTATAACGTCAGGGCTTTTATTTGTTTTTCTCCGTATGAATTAAATAAGTTAATATTCTATAAGTGGTAATGAGGAAAAGTAACTGCCCAGAATATATCATTGCATAATTAAAAATAAAAGAAAAGATAAAACGAAGACGACAGGCGTGAACCATTAAAGAATATTACAGGTATAAATATGTGTGAAGTGTGTTAAATTTATATTATTATATCCCATTACTTAATACACGTTATTTAATTTACTTGAATTTCACACGACTTTCAGTAAATGCCATTTATTCTTGTTAAATTTAATATCAAAATCTTATAAATTTCAGATTGTAAATGTATCTATGTGTTTTCAATTAAATAACGGTCTATTACATATACCAAATCTGTAAGTATGAAGTCATGCTGTAAGTATTCATGCAGTTTCCGCAACCAACGAAAGTGTAATCAATGTGAAGATACGAGAATAATTAGAATAAACTAGTAAAAAACTATAAAACATTACAATCAGAGTTGTGGTTTACGGAAAAATTTTATGAGGAAATAAAATTAATATTCCGAGAAATTTGCGTCAAAAGTTGATGGAAGCTGCAAACCCAGGGTAACCTGGAATAGTTGCCATGAATGCTCGACTTTGAACAAAGTTTGGTAGCCGTGGATTGATCTATACTGAAAATATGGTGAAGTGGTATTAAGAATGTACCTTGTATCAGCTCCGACTCCACAACCATTAAAGCAAAGAAACCTCTCTGCAAAGCCTTCGGTGTAAGTAGCAACAGATTTTTAATAAATATTTTTTTACCTTGCTTGATTACTGAAGTCTTAATAAGGAAATTAAAATAATGTGGTTAATTAAAGCGGTTGAAAAAGTTGACGTTCTAAAGGAAACGTTTTTAGATTAATCCGCCCAGCAAGACTAACATTCGATAATGGAAATCAGTTTACCAGAAATATACTTAAAGATGTTTATAGAGAATACGTCATTACTCTATATTACACAATGCTTTACTGGCCACGGATGAATGGCGAGGTAAGAAGTCAGAATAAAAATATCGTAAACCGGCTGAATATCAGTCAGTTGTAAAAGGAATTGAAAAAACTACTTATTTCAGTAATTAATCATGTAAAATAGAACGCCTCAGACAGTGACAGGCAAAACTCCATCTGAACCATTTGATAAGAGACTGTTCAGAGACAATATACCAGTTGAATCCGATGTCAAATATAGGCAGGACAAAAGACTTGGAGGTTCGGGATAGAGATAACAAAACAAGATTAAAGAAAGGAATACGGAAATAGAAAAGAAAAGCTCTAAACCATAACATATAAATAGGTGGGAAAGTGTATGAAAAAAATATGTGTAAAGAAAACAAGTTCGCAACAAATTTTAATCCTATTACCCACACGATAACAAATGTGAACGGATGAGATATAAGCATAAGAGATAATTCGACGGGAAAGAAAAATAGGAGGAATGTATTTAACTTAAAATTAATGGTTTTGAATGGACTGTGGTTGACTGGAATACTAATTTGCCTAATGATAACGTGAACGATTAATCGTGGTTTTAATATTGTATTGGTAACAAAATTTGATATATTGTACCTATAATTTCGTTAAATGTAATTTTTTAAGTAAAATTGGTAACTTGTTATGGTTCATTTGTTATCTTGTAATTGTGTAATTAAAAGATTTTTAAAATGGTGTAGTGTATGCGGGGGTAGAGCGCCGCATTTGATAAAAGACACTATGCGCAATTCTCGTGGGAACGTCGAGTGTTCCCATACTCTTTATTGCCGAGAGTGATATTATAAAATGTTTTACTGATTATTCTTTTACATTGATAGCAAAACATCGATCGCAAACATCAAATTTTGATTTTTAAGTAATTTTTAGATAGAACTTACGATTAGTAACTTTGTTTTCCTCTTTTCAATCTCATTATCTCTTTCAGACTCCCATCAAATTTTTTTCATCTAATTTTTATGCGAAAGTATATAAAAAAGTTAACTACTCTATTTCCATAAATAGATCTTGTGAGCTGTAGAAAGAAAAAAATCCGAAATTTACGTCATTCTTATTTATTAACTTTTATGTTTAGTGGGACTTATTGCTACATGAGCAATCTCTTCCAGTCAATTATATCAACCATCTTCCATTCTTGAAACGATATTGAAAATAGCTACGCCGTTTTTCTCAGAAACATTTTGAAGTAGAAACCTAATATTTGGCACGTTAATCAGAAATTAGCATGTTTATACTAATATTTATATTCAAATTTTAGAACGAAATAATATATTTTTAAATTTGTATGTCGTGTGAGGTAGCAACTGATTAAGAAAGTTATGAAGATGAAGTATGGCTTGAATAATTATATCTCAGTTGCAGATTTTGTTCTTCAGTCTTTGTTTGCTAAAGTGGTATATTAAAACGATCATGTTATATGTAAAAAAATCAATTTCACATATGTATGAAAAAGCAGTCGTCATTGCCAATTACAAAATTGTTTGTTTCCATTTTTGATATTTTTTATTTAGTACGTATTTGATGGAAACAGATTTTTGATTTTAATTTCAGTCTTTATTTTGCAAATTATTAAACGATTGGAATGCTAAGCTACATCGATCCACCATAGTGGTTTTGCATTAACATTCTAAATGCATTTATTGAAAATTATACTCCAAATGGAGAGATAAAATTAGATATGAACATTGTAAAGATATTGCTAAACCTACACATAAAACAAATACTAATATACATGACGATACTATAATAGTAAATAACTATTCATAACTGTATATAAACATGTTATTATCCTCTTGATACATCTACACTTGATATTCATCTCACGAAATGTAAGTTAAACTTCATATGCGAGAGAACATTTGTAGCCTTCATAAATAAATAACATTTTGTGTGATCTAACCATATTCCAGTTAGAGAATGGCGGACTAAGAACCCTTTAAGAAAATGTCAACAGGGTGTTGGAATTAATAACGAGGCAAAATAATTTTATTCACGTCAGATTAATAGGACCGTAATTTAATATTAAATTTATAATAAGCTCAAGGGTACTTATGAAAACATGGAACAATAAATAGAAAATTTAAATGAATCGTAAAGTGAAAATAATCAATTTGAATTAAAAACTATACCTGAGTAACGTGAGGTAGATATTTCATAAGAATATTGTTGTGACAGACATTACAATTTTAGATTAGGAAAGAAGAACGAGTTATAGAGCGTTATTAATACAAGTGAGTGTATTTTAAAAATAAATTCAAATCATTAATGTTTTCTTTCTATTACATTAATAACAAAATTTCCTTACTGCATTCAATTTATCATAGCCTTTTAAAATTGGACAAATTTTGTAGGATATATTGTTTGGTTCCATAATAAACTGTTTTACGCAAGGTTTTCGTTGTATACCGAAGATTAAATGATAAATTACTCCATGAATTTCCAATCTATCTCTATTCAAAATAGCACGAAGAATAAAAAACCAGCGAAGTGACAGTATAGGTATAGGCGTAACATGACATTAACCAGACGGTTTAGATTGTCCATTGCATTCAATCGTACTATTTGTTTCATAAACTACCTGTAATTGTTAAATTTTGAACTCATTCGTTTCTTCAGCATATTGAAAAACATAGGAATCATTATTATAAGGTGAACAAAGTGCTGGATAATAATAAAATCCAAAAGATAGATAAATAAATATTTTAAAAGACAGAAACCATACACCAAGTTTTATTTTGCACCTAATTCCCAAGATTCTAGAAATTTAGTTCTTAGTCACTTGTATCCAATGACAGTTCATTTACATCACGTACTAGATCGACTATCACTAGTCTCTTATACCATTCTCGATACTTGTCTGAATCATTGGGTTCTAAAAAACTGCTTGATATGATAGTTAAATATTTAAGTGATGATGCGATATATATGCTTTTCGTTACTTCATTGGTGGGAACTCACTTGACACTGTCGACAACACTCGTGATCTTGATGTTATATTCGATAATAAGTTATACTTCCATCTTCACATTGCGCCAACTGCAGCCAGGTTTATGGAATACTTATTAAAAGCAAGTAATATTTAAAAAAGTCAAAACACTTCTTATTACATACAATACTCTTATAGGAGAGCAAATCGAATACTCCATTGTTATCTGGAATATTCTACAGTCTGCTCATTCTAACAGTATCGAGGCCACACAAAAAATATTTATAAGCTTTACATTAACACTCCGTTTATTCTAAACTACCTCACAATACCTTGCTCGATAAATTTAAATGTGATACTCCGTATTATAAGTGTTCATTGTTAATGCAGTTTTTTATAACATCTAACAGTTCTTAACACCATCTGTTACAACAACTACGATAGCTTACCTTAATCAGTCATAAAAAAATTCACACACTAAATTTACATCTCGCAATGATTCATTATTCCAGGGTCTTAATGTGTGACCTTTGTAATAAGGAGATAATGTCTATACATTATTCCAATTTTAAATATTCAATTCAGGACAGGCCTGAAGAATGAACTTCGTAAGATGCAAGCACAGCCGACAAATTTATGTATATGTCCAGTGGCAGATTTCAATGTTTGAAAAATTGTAAAAAAAACTACACCTCTAATACAAAGTAGGTTTATTTTAACTTTATAACAACAAATGCGGATTTCATTTTTTAAAAACCACGTTTTCCAAATGGCGGCCATCGAGTCTGACACACTCTACGAGTCTAGCACGCATGTTTTCAAAAACACGTTTGCAGAGCGACTGGGGTATCCTATTGACTTCGGCTCGAATATTTTCTTTAAGTTGTGTCACAGTGCTCGGATTTGTTTTGTAAACAACGGATTTTAAGCATCCCCATAAGAAAAAGTCACATGGGCTTAAATCGGGTAACCTAGGTGGCCACGGTACGGTACCGTTTCTGGATATGTTTTTTTCTGGAAACAACTGCCGCACTGCATTCATGGACACAGTAGCAGTGTGAGCTGTGCCCCCGCTTCCGCTTCTAACGACGCCCCCCGCGCCCCTCTTATGTGTTGCGTTCAGAAACTATGTTTGTTCAAACTTTGAAATCTGCCACTGGACACCTGTATATATATATATATATATATATATATATATATATATATATATATATATGTATATATATATATATATATATATATATATATATATATATATGTATAACATAATATATTGTATTTGCTTTCGTTCCAATTTGTTTAATTATCACAAAAAATGAAATCTCCGTTATCAATCCTATACACAAGTTATGTTTCACACAGCAAAACTGTTAATAATTTTAATGAAAATCCACGTTTAATAAACATCAAAATTGGATACTTAAGACAATTGTTTCAATTATTTTTTTTTAATTTTCAGGCTTTCCTTTTTAATTTTTAGGGTTTCACGTCGTTTTTGTCAGGAACCATTTAAGGTAGAAATTTCCCAAAATGTATCTATCTTCTTTTCAGAATTTTATGTAGGAAACATCTAAAAATATTATTAAAAATGTCTAAGGATATAAATCTACGAAAATGTTAAGTTAAATTTATGAAAGAAACATACTTATTAGAAGGTTAGCTAAAGTTTTCTGGGAAACTATTGCAGATTCCAAATTTCATAGTTTCTGAGCTATATCTATAGCTATTCGCTATATCTTTACGCCTATGAATTATGTCCTAGGCAATATATTTATGTATTGAAAACTTATATTGTTATTCGTGCATTTTAAAAGTGTACCCTTTAGTAGTGCACTGAACCTCCATAATGTGAGTTTAAATTACTTAACAAGTTTATTTTTTTTGTTACACCTTAATATCAATGTAATTGTCATGAATGTGACACAATTTAGATTTTAAAAAGATTTCAGTAAAAGCGCTATGTAATTCTTTCTTGATCTGGTTGCTTTGAAATTCTTTTTTTTTATGAGATAGTCATAAAATAATTTCTTATTTCTTTCAAATATCCACTATCCTCATTTCTATATTTTTGCAGTAGCATCTAAAGGGTTTACGGTTCACTTTTTTTTACGTCCAATTTTTCCGTTTCATTTGTACTTAGGTGTGTTTTATTTAGTTCTTCAATATATTTTTGTTTAAATATTATGTAAGCAAAGAAGGGACATTACTTTTTGTTGTTTTTCTTATATTATACTTTTGTTTGTGGTTAATCTATACTAGAAAATATATTATCTTTGTAGTATATGTTTAGTGTATTTAAAACGGATTGGAATTGTTTGGGTATCGTTTTCTCACGAATTCCTTTATTTTGATTATAGTGTTTCTAAAGCGCATATAGTTTATGAGATTATGTATTTTATGTACCTAAGCTATCATTACTGTATATTCTGTTTTAATAGTCAGTATTTATTTTTTCCTTCTTTAATTGTGTGGTCCTCTTATAATTTCTTTTCGTATAGTTAATGGCATTATCTTGCTTTTTCTACTTATTCTTTTCTAGCGGTTATTTTTTATCGCATTATAATATATTTACACTTTTTTCTACTAGTTCTACTAATGAGAAACTAGAAATCCGAAAATATTTTCGTGACTAGATCTATATATAATTAAATTTACTGCTAAGCTAGTTACTTAGTACTAATAGCGAAAAAAATGACAATTTTTGTAGACTGTTTGTAATATCTGTCACCTATTTCGTGAAGGAGCCGTTATAGCTGCTATGTCTCTTTCCTTGACTGCACTCGCGGTTGATAGATGATGTTATGTATGTAGAAAGATAGATGTTATGTAGAAATGGAGAGCAATACTGTGTTACACCTACCTACTGACTCGATGGTAGCGGTAGATATACGGCTGAATAAAGCAAAAAAGCAAATGTTCATAACGTTTATGTTACATTCGTATAATATTGGTATTATTAGAGTAATTAAATATTTTTTCGCACGCCTGTCTCTTCTCGTCATCCCGTATCTGTGTGAGAGCTGATATCTTAATATGTAATATGCTCCAAGCCGTTATAGCGTGAAAACGTGTGATCCGGTTTTGACAATATTATTTATTTATTTATCGAATGTCATTGCAACCTTAGAAAACCAAGTTTACATTGGTGAACTTATTACTTAAATTAAATGAGTAAAAATATCATGTGATGTAAATGATTTTTGAATGCTAATGAAATATGCTTACAATATATAGTAGTTAGTGATACGTTTACGTGGTTACCATATGAGATTAAATAAAACAAAAACAAAACAATATGTTAGGAGTAGGGACGTAATAATATATATATATATATATATATATATATATATATATATATATATATATATACACACATATATATATATATATACATATATATATATATATATATATATATATATATATACATATATATATATATATATATATATATGTATAGTAAATTATATAAAATATCAGATACGAGGGATCAATAAATATAAATTTTCGTTCTTGCATAATTTTTATGATTCATGTGAAAAAAATACACAAAATTTTTCGAAGTCTCTCGCACATTTACTTTAGCCTTTGCTATATACTTTCTGTACATAGCAAAAAAAAGAAGGAGTATAGCAAAGGCTAAAGTGAGTGTATTATTAGAAAGTATATAGCAAAGAATAAAGTGAGCGTGTTAAACTAGCTAACACAATAACGACTGATATATGCCGCATATAGTTCATCCGCTGAAAGATCTAGGGCTTATAGAGGAACGAAAATAATACGACAAAATACAGCCGAGCACAAGTACAATCCACAACTCAAACAATGACTTGAAAAATACTTTACCCTATATTTGTTTCTCAAATAAAAACATATATGTAAAAAAATCTAGCAGCCGTGATGCGATATAGGCTACCCCACTTTTTCCAGACTCTGAGAATATATGCTTTGGTTCAGAGAATTTCCTGTAGTTTCTGGTCTGATGAAATCGTATTGTTTTAAAATATTTACCTTTTATTTTTATTAATTTACCAAGGTTAATACGAGTATTATATCACATATATATGAAGTTGTATTGATATTACTAAACAAACTAAGTTACTGGTAAAATTAATGAAATATTTATGGTAATAAAATATACTTTGCAAACTAGAAAGATTATTGAAGGGAATATAAAACTTTTTAAGTGACACCCTTGGTGCTGAAAACAATCGCTCGATTGCTGCCATGCTTTAGGTTTAGGTTTAGGCAAGAATACATATACTTAGATTTTACTTTGAGATAAATTCCGAAGCTCACGTTTACTCATCTTAGACTCTGGACTGATTATCTTTTGACATTCTCTCAGTAAACTACCACGATAGCATGCTAGATAGGTTATATAAATAAGAAATAAAAGACTCATTACCCGATGTGAGAAAACTCACTATAGCTTTGTTAGTACCAGTAACACGTCTTACAGTTGGGACTGTTAATAGCTTCTTAAAGAGTCCTCAGATCCTTTGTTCACCTCCACTTTTACCTTGCGGTTACTTAGCACATGAACTTATTTATTTATGAAAGATATAGCCTATGTGACGCAAGGTAATTTTGCACAGCAGGTGATAGAATCCGCGTTATTTTTCAATACGTTTCGTGTGCTGAATATGAAGTGTAAATTGATTTCTGATGACAGCTCAAAACTTACCAAAAATATTTGCCTCTATTATATGCTATTTTCCTTTAAATATTATTCGAACCACGGCTTATCTATATATTTTATACACTAAAATTCAACTTTGATGCTAATTATTACATTGCGATGAGTATAAAGAGCGACCTTTACATTGTTGGTTTCTTTCGTCTATTTGTAGCAAGTATTTATTTTGTGTTATCTTTTATTGTTCTAAGGCAGATTAATGGATTAATTGTTAATACAATTTATTTCAATTAATTTCTTTTAATGTATATAAGTAATAATCTATTTAAATCAAATTAATGAAAAAACCAAATTTCAAAAAATGGCTGATTGAAACAATATGTTCGCATAGCCAAATATGTAAATATTTCATTTCATATACGCATCAATGTCAGTAAAATTAGCTCATAGAGGCACGAAAATGTTTTAATATGTACGAAAGGCCAAATTGACAGTTCCAATAAATTAATTTATGTATGAGTCAAAGTTAAACAATAGCCATTTTAAGTAATTTTAACAAGGGGCGCGTCCATGGCTCAACCTGCCTGTATGCCCTCGCTACAGAGCATGAGGGCCATCATCAACAGGGCTATTGACCGGACAGACAGGCAACACCTCACATAGCTTTCCGTAGGGAAAAAATGGGAAAGTCTGGTCACCATCGGACCCATTGACCACAAACTACCACGAGCTGTGAGCGTAGCCAGGTTCAGAATGCAGACTGGCCATGACTCCCTCGCAGCACACTTACACCGCATTGGTGTTCTCCCAACCTCTGAATGTCCCCTGTGCGGACACGATTTAATGAATGCGGATCACCTGCCGGATTGCAGTGGAATCAACCGCCAGGGGGACGATGATGATCCATTCAAAGATGTTCATATGTTCATCTATACTGGTCGGCGCGCCACCAAATGGCTCAACAGCCATGGGTGGGCGTTGGCTAGTAGTAGTAGTAGTAATTTTAACATCTCGAGGCTTCAATGAAAAGAAACATGAAAATATATATGTGTTGCCAGAAAATATATATGTGTTGCCAGAAAATATATATGTGTTGCCCAAAAAAATTATATCGATTTATCTTTTAAGCATGAATAGAACTTTGTATTGTATTCCGTGCATAATTAGGTACACATGAAAGTTTAGTAATTTAAGGATGCATAGCATTCCTATTTATCAATAATAAATTTTTCACCATGTAGATATATTTCTTAGCGTACATTTTACCGACGTAAAGTAAATAACATAAAATGCTTTGATCCCTTTGATTTATGAATGTAAGTAGGCTGAAATAAGGAACGAGTTTCAGTCCACTTGCATCTACAAATTACACTATGTACTTACTAAATGACTTTTGTTATAAACATAAGTTGGACGAGGAAGGGCTGTTCGTAGCAAAATGATTCAAAATTTTGATTGAATGTGAATGCAGCGATAAGCTCATCTGTTTCTGCCCGGTTATCGTTTATACTCATATAACGAATATATGAGAAGACCCACAAGCATGCGAGAATAATAAGAAATGTACGTCAATAGTAACTGGGATGACGAGCGTATCGATCGTATAGAGTACCAGGTCAGTAAAGCTGCACAAAGGATAAGGATTGAAGAAAATAAACAAAAAATGGTTCAAATGGATCCCTTTAAGGAAGAGGATGGATCTTTATACCGTAATATATTAAAATATTTTCTTTATTTTTACAGCCTTACGGGACATATAAAAATGAGAAATAAATAAAATTTGCAAATATTTCATTTTTAACAATATATTACAATATTTGCAAATCCATTATTTTTGTATTGCGAGAATTCAACTTCAATATTTTATAATAGCCAAATTTTTGAAAATTTATAAAAGATAATTACGTTTTTAGGATTCTGCACCTAAAAAAAACTCTTGTAATATTACTCACGTATTATATACATTGTTTATCACAGCTATTTTTCTCAAAAGCTGACTGATTTGGAAATTTTAAATTGGCAATAATAACACATGTTAATCTTTACGTATTTCAATAGCTCCCATCCAAACATATTTATATATACATATTAGAGACAGGAGCAAATTAAGTATTAAATTTTTTTTTACTTATCGTTTTAAAAGGGCAATAATTTTTAAAAAATCTACATAGGAAAACTACAGATATTATCCTAGATCTCATTTTTTTTCTAAAGTCTACCATATTTCTAAGCCTGTCAATATAAAATCAAAATATCAAAAAGTAGGCCATATTTTACGTTTTGAAAATGAATATTTCCAAATAGCTTAATAGAAATACTATGTACCCTTAAATATTTATAAGTACCTAAATTTATATTAAATCTTCGTATTGTGATTTTTACTCGTGCTTCACAGGTCTTTTTCGGAAATGAAAAAGCCATATTGGAAACATCCATCCCAGATGAAAAATAATCCTTTAACCGATGCTCAAATCAAAAGCTCAAATGAAGTGAAAGGAAATTTGGAAAACTTCTCTTCAACTCTCCTCAATAAATATAATTTCTTTATATCCATTACTAACTGATAATTTGAGGATATCCCCCTTAAAATTATAGCGATGAGAATAACGAAAACGTATAATTAAAATAAATTATTTTCACCTTAATCTTTTAATGTATTTCTTCCTAATTAAGGTACTTTTAGGATTATTCGAGCGGTAGATAAATATTAACGTTTCGCAGCGAACAAGTCATCAAGAACCTTTTCCTTATTTTTGTATCGTATAAAAGCTCCAGGAATTGGTTTACATCCACACCTGCTCTTTGTATGTATTTTTTTAAATTTCAGACATTGTTTATATTCAGAATGCCCACAATTTACTTAAGACTTTATATTGACTGAAAAACTACACTGCAGTTCCTGGAGTTATATTACTTGAAAGATTTCACGATAGTGAAGAGAAATTTATATGCCTTGAATGCAAATTAATGAAATGCATTTCATTTTCGGATGAATAAAGTTGTAATAGTATTAACTCTTATCCTAAACATTAAATGCTTTTCGAAAATTATATTATCTGAATACTCCTTTAATAATGATTTGATAAGAGTTTTGTATTATGGGCATAAAATATTTTAAATAATCGGTTTTTCTATTGCGTTGTGGTAATAAATACGATTTTGAGGCACAAACTTTGTAAAAAAGTTTTACTGCAAACTTAAACCCTAGTTAAAATTTTCGTTTACAGTTAATGCAAAGTTATCAAAAGCACTTCGTATCGTCGATATAATTAATATTAAAATTGAAAGCTTAACTTAAAAGGTGAATCAAAATATTACGGTACTTTAATTTATTTTATATTTTTCTTATACCTTCCGATACTATGATGGCTGCTTTGAGTTTTTCAAGTTGTGAGTTTATTATATACATTATTTTTAAAGTATAATCTTATTTTGTTATCAACAATATTAAGACTGCATATCTGGCAGCAGATAAAGGGCATAATTTAAATAAATAAATAAGCGTTATTATATTTAAATATTCAATTTACCTTTTAGTTTTTCTAAGTTATAATTAATTTCTTTGACAGATATATTTTATCATCCCAGAAAGTAGAATACTTTTTTTTCATCCTATTAATATTTAGTTTAAAAATACTCCCATAAAAACAATATAAGACAAAAAGAATACAACACATCAGGTCACGAAGTAGCCTAGAAAAATGGGGATGACCATCCAAAATAGAGAAAAGGAGAAAATAAGGGGACCTACTATTACCCAAACTATACAGAAAATCTTCAATTATTGCATTGAGAAAATATTAACTCTAAAATATAAGGTAGCTTACTTGCTTTATTTGAGTTTTGATTAATGAACTGCTAAATGAACTGCAATTCGTGTATGATTCATTTAGTCAATAAAACCATAGGTTTGAAAAGGAATAGAGACAAGACGAATTTAATTACCATTAAATTAACAGCAAATATAACTAAAGTAACCAAATTGGAATTAAGTTGAAGCTTAGACTTATCTAGGTTGTTTAAATTCATTAAAAACTTATACAGATAAGGAAATAACTAGCAAATCAGTAGCTATGACAAAAATTAGTTCATAAGAAATGTTTAAAAATATTTTCGAAGTAAATGACAAACTAATATCAAAATAAAAACTATGGAAGTGCGTGATAAATTACAAACTAATCTCAGAATCAAAACTATGAAAATGCGTGATATCCTATCAAACCTACCCTGTCAAACCCGGTCATTAACGAAACGGTTTCTTGACAAACTTAAAGGTAGGCAAAAGAAGCGTAAAAATATTCTATGTTGGTTAAGAATTAAAAGATTGTTTAAGAAATATCATGATGAGGAATAAACGAAAGCCAAGGATAATTACAATTATGTAAATACTATTGTTAGAATGGAAGTGACATTCAAATAGCTGAAGGTGGCAGATGGTCTAAGTAAAACAAGTTGTTAACCTGATAACAAAAAGCGAAGACCAGGTTATAAAAAAAGGCGATGACGTAGACGTGATAGTTGAAAAATTGCGGACTAAAACGGCAAAAGATAGAAAATCTTGGAACTTAAAAGAGAAGGCGTTTTTACACCTGGAACTAAAATATAGTACTATGAAAAATAAGTTTAATTTTTACTGACATAAAGTAATAAAGATAAAAGCGATGGTATTTTATATATAAGTAAATAATGCTGCTATTACATTTTCATTATTACCTTTTGGCAGGGAAAAAAAAGAAACTGTAACAGCATCGATAAACTTTGAACAGAATTATATGTGTTATCAAAATTACACTCCCAATATATCCGTTATGTTCTTTAGAGATATAAAACTTTAAAATGAAAAAAAAATAATTAAAATCATGATAATAGTTATAATATTGACTTTATTGACAAGTTATATGCACTTTTTTTAAATACTATTTCATGGATGTTGCCACTGGCTCAAATGACGTGCTCTCTGGAATTCCAATCTTCAACTACTTTTTTGAGCAATAATTTGTTCATCGATGAGGCTTATTTTTAGTTGAATGGTTACGTCCATAAACAATATTGCCAGATTTAAAGCAAAGAAAATCCATGCCATTATCGAGATGCAGTTACATTTACAAAAGTCACTGTTTGGTGTGCTGCATGAACCGGTGGAATCACTGACTCATTTTTCATCAAAGATGATGTCGGCGAGAAGGTTACAGTCAACGAAGAGTGCGTTACATCCATTATTACTGTCTTTTTCATTCCCCAATAGAATATCATTCATGTTGAAGAGCTTTGGTTTCAAAAAAATGGTGCGACATTACCATGTGGTACGCATATAGCATACATAACGCGACATAATCTATTTATTGCAGGAATCATTCGACAAGCGCATAATATCGCATAATGCCCTTGGTCTCCAAGATTGTGTGGTCAGTGGGGATATGTGAAGTCGCTAATTTATGCCGACAAACTATATATGTTGTACCACTTGGTCAATTAGTGGCTCAAAATATTATATATTTGATGTAAACTGGACAATTGTACACATACTTTCAACAGTAGTTTCCGACTACTAATAATGATAACCTGTGATTTAATTTGATTAATCAGAAGACCCTACTTAATAGCTCACCGGCGGATTAGATATAGTTCAGCATTCAATATATCAACGCAGAGATTTCATCACACTATAATGATAGAATATTTGAAGATTACATATCTATAAATAATAGATAGTTTTTAAACTACGATATCAATAAAATGTTTAATTTGTTAAACCACAAAACAGATAAAAATAGAAAACATAACTGGGAGAACAGCACCATCTTGAAGGAAGCCAGCAGTGAGAATACCCCGATGTTTAAAGCCAACTTTGAACAATTTCAAAAACAATTCGTCGGAATCTTTTTTTTTATGTACGTTCAGCGATAATTCTTTATCGAGTAGATCAAATTCGTTGATTCTTTTTTTAATTGAAACTTTAGGGTGTGGTCCCGTATAAATATGATGATGAGGTCCGGAAATGAACCATGGAAATCCTTAACGAATGGCGGTAAATCAAATATTATTTAAGATATTTGCAACTGTTCAATTCTCATTCTCACCGCTGGCTTCCTTCAAGGTGTTTAACCCAGTTATGTTTTCTATTTTTATCTGTTTTGTGGTTTAACAAATTAAACGTTTTATCGATATCGTCGTTAAAAAACTATCTATTATTTATAGATATGTAATCTTCAAATATTCTATCATTATAGTGTGATGAAATCCCTGCGTTGATTTATTGAATGCTGAACTATATCTAATCCGCCGGTGAGCTATTAAGCAGGGTTTTCTGATTAATCAAATTAAATCACAGGCTTTCATTATTAGTAGTCAGAAACTACTGTTGAAAGTATGTGTGCAATTGTCCAGTTTACGTCAAATATTTAACATTTTGAGCCACTAATTGACCAATATCTTGAATGATATTATCAAGCAAATGATTATAGACAAACGCAGCCTCCATCCTCTATGTTTTTATATAATATCCTATATAATTCCGTTACAGTTATCTTCTATCTAAATTTTATTACAGTGTCAGTCCATAAATTTGAATCATGTTCTAAAAACAAGAACATTCTACTAGTTCTTCAGCATATAATTATATTCTATGAATAATCCTTTACCTTTTGCAATCAAATAAACACGGATATACAAAATGTGCCATCATCATATGTGGTAATATGTCGTCTAAAATTACAATACCTATCATAACAGGTAGATGGAAATTCGTTCTATAACATCTTCTTATCCCTTCTATTTTTCTAACAAGTCGTTTTTTGCCTTTGCTTTATTGAATTTTACACCAGTTCTACATTTATCTTATTTAAATCTGTGTAAATGTATTATAACTTATTTTGTTTTTTTTTCAAGAGACATTAAGTAGCGTTTACTAGTCATTTGCTGTACTTGTACACCATTGTTTTGCTTTTGTTCAATCTTGTATAAATAAGTCCGTCGTTGTATAGGTAGCTTTCTAAGCTTGTAATACAATATGATAAGTAAATAAAATGTATAACTTTATTTCTTGTATTAATATATAAAATATATAGACATTAGACAATTTTCAAAATTTAAAGCAAATTTTAAGTTTTCGTATTCATAGGTAACTAAAAAATATTATAGACCCGGTATCATATCCTCATTATTAATATAAAACCTGATATTTGGTATTGAAAGTGATTAAATATGAAAAAGTCAATGTCTATATTACTAAAAGTAATATTGAAACCGACAAGGC
The DNA here is from genome assembly GCA_039881145.1 of Druceiella hillmani. Classification (NCBI taxonomy): domain Eukaryota; kingdom Metazoa; phylum Arthropoda; class Insecta; order Lepidoptera; family Hepialidae; genus Druceiella; species Druceiella hillmani. Next base: position 25,008,962 of record JAYKKI010000005.1, read on the forward strand.
CAGATATAACATTTTAAATTTACTTTCCATATTAACCACAAACTTTGATACCTTGAAGGCTGTATTAGATATTATAAGATGATTAAAAGGAAAAAAAGTTCAATATTAACGTTGCCAAAAGCAGCGCTGAGAGTGACAAGTCCAAAATATTGAAATATTTAATTAAATTCTTATTTTCCCCGCAACTTCCGATGCCTTGGCGACTTCAATAAGTATTGAAAGATGCTTACTTCCCGTAAACCTAATTTGTTCGTAAATGAAGCTGAAGGTGTTTAAAAAAATTATTGTGCTAAGATAAAAATTTACATTAGAAAAAACCGGGTGAATAGAAATGATAATTGAGAAATAGAATTAAAACGATTCGAACAATTTTTTCATAAAAGTTCATATCTGAATATAACTATTGGCATATTTTTTATCATTCAATTATTGACATATTTTTATCTTAATCTAATTAATACGTATCGTTTAAGAATTATTTATGAATCACTATGCTCTTCGCGCAAAACTGCTGTTTCTGCATACGAATATAAAACCATGATATGCAAAAGAAAGCATAAATCCTAACAACTACAATAAACAAATTCTTACATGGCAAATGAAATTAAAGTCAATGTTATTTTAAAAACACCTCTCCATTTTAGATTATATTAGGCACTTGAAATCATTTTTAAAATCGAAATACGTACAACCTTAACCTTAATTGTAACTTCAACTTTTTTCAAATTGAAAAGTTTTCAAATATTTCCAAATATTTCGGATAATTTATATTCAATTCGAAATTAATTGATAAATATGGATAAATAATGGTTAGACATTTCAAAATACATACCAAAGTCAGTCTTCCCCGCATCATGCAACACGAAAACTTTGATAAAAGTAGTTAATCAGCAAATAACATTTTTTCGTTAGTTTTAGAATTGTCGACAAATTAAAAAAAGTTGTGAATCTTGATATTTAACTTTATATAATCCTGGTAACATCCACAGATCTGCATCTAATTCCTATTGTTATAACAATTTATATGTTAATTTACTATCGGCAAATAATAATTGTTTTGATTAAACTTTTTCTCACACATTACATTAAGACTTCACTTTCTTTCGATATAAATGTAAAAGATTTAACTTAGATGGAAAGTAACGTTTTTCTCTTTTATTCTGAAATCTTAAATCTGATAAGAAAACTTAAAGATTGCTTTCATGAGTTTAGGTAGCAAAAATTATACTTATTTACTTAAAAAATTATAAAAAAATAAATATTAAATTATAATTAATTAATAAATATTAGCCGGGCTTCGAACTTAAGTGAAGTAAATAGCTAAATGTTCATACATTAAATACCAAATGTACAAAGGAAAGGTAAATTATAAATAATAAAATAATAATAATAAAAAATAATTCTGATTATAAATAAAAATAACTAAAACAGCATAGAGCAAAGATGGAAGGGATAAGGGGCGAGAAAATTCGTTCAAATCGAATAATTTCAGAGAATAGTCGCTGAACGTGAAAGAATTAGTTTTTGTTGAAAATAATTTATAAAAAATAAAATATTTGAGAAATCGTAGTGAAAATCTATAGACTAATATTTTCATAGTTCAACTAATCAATTAAAAAAGTATCACCAAAACAGTCAAGAATTGTATCTTGTAGCGTGTCCTTATACGTGCATAACGTACATATATACATATGGCAAAATATTAAAAAAATATATATACGTATATAAAAATAAAAAAAAAAAAAAAAAAAAAAATTATATATATATATATATATATATATATATATATATATAGATATATACAGAAGAAAAAAGTTATTATTATTACCCGAGTTCGTCGATTGATCACGTCTATCATCAAAACTCGAGACCAGCTAGTGGTTAAAGAAACACATCCCCAAGTGGTTTGCAATAAATAGGAATGAAAAATTATAGAAATGATTTCAATATTTCTGTAACTTTCATCAATAATATATGTTTTTCATATATTAGTTCTAAACTTTATATTTTTTTACTTTAAAAACTATCTTTCATCGGTTGACATAGATAGCTTTGAGGTTATCTATGGAATAATTTTATAAATTTTCGTAAATTATTTTAATTCTTATTTTATCTTATGGTTTTCAAAACAAAAATGCAGTTTGCAAATTGACTGCGACGTGACCTTGGGTGAAAAGTGCGATAAAATTATTAGTGCGTTAACAAAATAGAACGGAAGTAGACGTGTTACTGAATTTTGAGAAAATATGGCGAGGTATTGATAAAGATCGTTCAGGATACAATTACGATTTTATTTTATTGCCGATGATAATTCAGTGAAAAGTTTGAGACAATTAAAAGTAGTTAGAATAAAGTAGGAAAAACAGTAAACGGTAAAACGTTACTAAGTTTGGCGTAACGACTTTATAAATTCATTATGATAATAGCTTATCATCAATAATTTTCAAAGAGATTGGTATAATATGAAGTTTATACAAATAATGTAATAGGATAAAATCTTATTCATAACCTTTGTAGCTTACAAACATCTTGAACCGCGAATACTGATAATCCAAATAAGTATATATATATATATATAATTGCATAAATTTCTCCTACTTTTTATTTTAGAGAATGAATAAAATAATTATCCATGCTGCTAATTCATTCAGAACATGTTTCGCACCATCGTAACAAATATACATGTGAATTCGTAAAATTCCATGCATCGTTAAAAAAATATAGTAAAATCGATGAGGATATCTTAAGAAATCTTCCTCGAAAAAAATTTACATTAATTATTTCTTGCTTTCATTGTTTGTAACAGAGTTGTTCTCAAAACAAAATTATTGAATAATTCACTAATTTCTTAATGAAGTTAATTATACTTCATCATTATGTGCTATATTATTTTCTTTTCACATCAATTTCATTAAAGCGTGCAGAAGTCGCTCAAAGTTACCCAATTGGAAATTGATTCTACACAGATATAATTAAAAAAATATGATTTATCAATCTTCTATTAAAAAAAATAAACTGAAATTTTCATTAACCACTTAATGCAGGGGCTTCACAATAGTTGGCCGATGACATGATGCGTTGTAATGAAAAATTTGCTCCTTGGATCACGATAGTCAGGTTATATACAAATAATTATCGTCAATGATCACTCAATCCCACATAATTATTGTTTTATAGATAAAAAGTCGCCACTAGGTTATATAAGTAAAGTAATGATATTCAAATGTGGTAGTTCGTACAAATATTATTTTCAATTTACTACTGCAATGTTTTCACCCGAATTCTATTTTAGATTCTAACAATTATTATTTTTACCAAAAGGTGTTAACAAAATAACTTAAAAATTTGTAAACATATTAATATTAATTTATAAAGAGGGGTTATCCAAATTTATTAATAATTCTGAAACAATTTTCAATATTTATCATTTAGTATTGACACATGAATTAAAAGTAATATCTAGTTTCCTATTTTTATTTATATCATTTCAATAAATTCTATCGAACCGATGATACTAAATTTATCTCAAAATATATAGTTATTATCGTTGTATTAAATGTTTATTCAATCAGCAAAAAATGGAAGGTATATTACTATTGCTCTAGAATTGTTTTCACATCTAGGCGATTGAGCTTTGGGCGGTTTAGCTAATACCATCAACCGGTTATTACATTATATTGCATTGATATTGAACTCTTGTCAAAGAAAATATTTTTCCATGTCACATCCAAGTCTTGAAATTTCAAACAATTTTATATCCGAACGGGTGTGGTTTTGTCCTTCAGTTTCCTTTATCATCGTCAATAATCATAACGTTGCTCCCATAAACTCATGTCCCCTTGCAATGTCTACATAAGTATTATTTTTTAAAAATCTAAGATATACAAAACTTATTATTTTTCAGTTCATAAAAAAATACTCATTTTATATCTGTTTGATATAATAATGTTGATGGTAAATAATGCTAGTAAGATATATTATTAAATAATGATGACGGTAAATAATGCTAAAGGGATATATTAAACAAATTATTTGCAAGTATGTCATATTAGTTTATTTGCATGTTTATTATAACATTAAGCTATACCGTAAACTTATAGATTTTTTTTAAATTGAAATCAATACGAGGAAAAAAGAGCTTTTTTGTTTATTTTCTTATGTTGCTTTCAATGTAATCATAATATTAGTGGTTTTATCATTTTCTTACCACCCGCTTTACTCGTGTGTATGATGTTAACCATCAGTTCTTTATTCATTTTTCTAAACTATTATTCCAAATTTTTTCATATGTGCTAAACATTTTTTTCCTTGATTATAATTTTATTTTTGTCTTCTTGTTTTTTATTACTTCAGTGGCACAAAGCAAGTAACTCGTTTTTCTTATTTGTATTTTTAAAAATTTATTTTCACTGTATTCCATATAAAAGGCAGGTGAAAGATTTTAAAAATGAAAAGAGATATATAATAGAAAATAAGTAGAGAAAAAATTATAGACATCTTCATGTATCGAACTACTTACAATATTGTATAATGTACGGCCTTGACATACCCAAACAACCACATTTAAGATGCGCGTAAGTCCTTCAATTAATCAAACTTAATAAAAAGTTAATGATAGCTTTGGTGTTTAATGAACTAGCTATAAATATTTTGTTTCCATTTCCGATTTTATTTTTCCCGTAATCAACCAGTATAAAAATATACAAAATTTTGTAAGCTTTATCATACATTACGATTACGTTATAGTTTAGGGAGATGAGAACTCTAATGTAACATTTTTTATTACCCACGACCAAAGAGAGTAGGTATATTCATGAAAGATGAGAGATTGTTTGTTTGTGTGTGCAATCAATGTTCCCATTTATTTCCAAAACTGTGTGACCGATTTAAATAAGGTATCCTGTAAAATATTTTTAATTCATTGGCAATGGTTATTACATAGTTGTTACGATTACTCACTAGGGAGCATCGCAATAAACATTTTGTTGCAAACGGATGTTCCTAGAATTATATTAATAGGTTCTTTTAGTCGGGGAATTTAAAAAAAAAAATATTTAACCGTTTTACCATTTTAATGATTACATCCGTCGTGGCTATTTCCAAAATTTTTAATTTTGCTTTTTTCTTAAATCGTCCGTTAAAAAAGAACAAGAGTTTTCTTCGAAAAAAATATTATTCACATAATAAGACGAAATAATTACAAAATCGATATGATTTTAATATTTAATTTCGATTAACTTTATTATTGGGTGAATGCGTTTAAAACACTCATTTTAACGAACTATAGATAATTTTAATTTTATTTATTATTGCAGCATCAAAACAATTTCCCACTTAAAGTTAATGTAAATACAGTATTAAAGTAAAATTTATTTTACTCGAATGAAACATTCTTTTTAATCATAATTAAGGTAAGTAATCTATTAGCTTAATCATTGTGTGAATGCATTTAAAATACTCATTTTAATGAACTACAGATAATTTTAATTTTATTTATTATTGCAGCATCAAAACAATTTCCCACTTAAAGTTAATGTAAATACGGTATTAAAGTAAAATTTATTTTACTCGAATGAAACATTCTTTTTAATCATAATTAAGGTAAGTAATCTATTAGCTTAATCATTGTGTGAATGCATTTAAAATACTCATTTTAATGAACTACAGATAATTTTAATTTTATTTATTACTGCAGTATCAAAACAATTTCCCACTTAAAGTTAATGTAAATACAGTATTAAAGTAAAATTTATTTTACTCGAATGAAACATTCTTTTTAATCATAATTAAGGTAAGTAATCTATTAGCTTAATCATTGTGTGAATGCATTTAAAATATTCATTTTAATGAACTACAGATAATTTTAATTTTATTTATTATTGCAGCATCAAAACAATTTCCCACTTAAAGTTATATAAATACAGCATTAAAGTAAAATTTATTTTACTCGAATGAAACATTATTTTTATTCATAATAAAGGTAAGTAATCTATTTAATGAACCTGTTTGCGAACACCCCAATTTTAATAATGTTGAATGTATAATATCAGGTTGTGTTACCCTTGTGCACTCTTCAACAAAAAAAATCCTATATGTGACGCTTTCACTTTCAAAATCATTTTCAATTTCGAAGCCTTCATCTATTTACCTCATTTCCATTCTTTTCCCTATTAATATTTCTTGTCTACTTTTATTTTGAATATAACTTTCAGAAAGCGCGAAAACAATAATTCAAAAATTAATTCAATCTGAAATGCGTCACGGCATTAATAACATTCAATATATTTTTGCTTCATAATTAAAATTTAATGAGGTCGAACAAAATCAACAATTTTTCAAATTTATACAAATTTGTTAACGATGCAAAAAATGGTTATACTTTTTTGAGTTAATGGAATATAAAATATTGTTCCTGTACAGAAATAATTATTACGTAAAATATTATTAAGCTAACTTGTTTAATAACTTATGTCGCAAATATCATTTGTCCTAAATAGATTCATTAATCAAGTTATTTTCGCATCCTTTCAAGATTCTTCTTTGTTCTAAGCGAAACACCGAAACAATAAAGCATTTAGTTTTGTCACTAGAAAAACTGCTTACTTTTGTTTAAAACTTAAAATAGAATAATAGAATTCATTAAAAGATAATTACATTATTCCATCGCACTCAGGACGATAAAGATGAAAGAAAATCGTGGAATAATTAGTTAGTAATTAATGAAAGATGGGTAAAATAATATTCTCTTTTATGTTTTCTTGAGATTTCTTTTAAAATTTATTTCATTTTATTAATAAATTTAAATTTGTGCATGCTTTTTAGGATACGAACATAGATTTTATGGAACTGTTGTTTTATTTTTCTAGCTTTCTCGTCGATGACACGAATATGAATAGCAGTCTTTGAACATAAGTACTACTCTGTAAACATGCATTTGTGAATCTTTTATTTTGTACTGATTCCGAGCGATACACTAGAATTACCGACTAGAAGAACCGAAGACAAATACACTAGAATTACTGACTAGAAGAACCGACGATAAGAACGATTAGAATATAGAAAATATTTTTTTTTCTTGGGGTGAGATTCGAAGGTGTATTTTTTTAATGAAATTTTAAGTATTTATATTATATTATGGTGATAATTTTTTATGGAATCTTTTCGGATTTCTTACTGTAAAATGAAAAACGGAACCTTCATAAGATCACTCATATGTCTACCGTGTATATTTTGCCGCACTGAAATCGATTGAATGAATGAATGAATTGGACCAACAACAATAAAATATATTAATCTTCACATATCTCGATTGCAAAATACACAAATATTTAGAAAAACATTTTCAGAGGGAGTAAAGATGATTTTATATTTCGTACGTAATTGTCGAGATTCATTCAAAAAGGTTTGCTTTTATAGTTTCCGGTAATATTGTTTCTGTAAAATATGTAAACAGCATAACTACGGAACCTGTAATTAAGTAATAAAAAAACAAAATTTTTAGAAGCCTTCGCAAAAGTTACAGGAAAATTAAAACCATGGTAGATGCCATTATTGCTTTAGAGATATTCTTTCTAGATATTTAATATATTATTATAAGTCCCTCATACTTAATTATATTAGGTATTATTAAGTATTTATTAAGCTATGAACTTTATATCAGTCATGATTTTAATTACTCTCACTTCAAATGAAGTAAGATTCCATTTATGCGCAAGCCATATTGGCACTCAGCCGATTATTTATTAATTCGTACCGATATAGTTGAGACCTTGTCGTCTGTAGATTCAGATTAATGTACTCAACCTTACATTATGATGTTATCGTTTTCAATAAAAGAAATAACCTTGAAAGAATTTCTTACTGCCTTCACTTTGTTATTAGTATTATACAAGTGTTGTCGGAGATACAATTTAAAGAGTAGCTGAACGATCTATGGTTTTTTGCAATATTAACTTAGCAAACATTAACATGAACAACCCAAACATAATTAAGACATTGACTAATTTTACTGGTAAATGCAGGTTTAATAACGAGCATGCGTAAGAGTACGTGGGCGTGCGTGTGCGTGCGTCTGTGTGGTGTGTGTGTGTGTGTGTGTGTGCGTGTGCGTGCGTCTGTGTGGTGTGTGTGTGTGTGTGTGTGTGCGTGCATGTGTGTGTGTGTGTGTGCGTGTGTTTGTGTATGTGTATGCAAAAACAAAGATAAAAAATATCGCCATCAAATCGGCTACTAGTGGAAACAATTTTGAAATTACGACTTAATTACACTTGGTGTACTAGTGGAAACATTTTTAAAATTACGACTTAATTGTACTTCTACAATTTGTAAAAAGTTAATACAATTATTGTAAGCTAAGTAATATATATTTAACGAATGAACGCTCGGACGCATGCACATGGGTATATTCGTTGAATAAAAATTTAACGAATGTACGCGTGTGCATGCGTCCGCGCGTTCATCCAAACATATATCTGTGCGTGTCCGAGCTCTATGCGTGTATACTGCGTACGGACACGAGGCTACGTAAAATAAATCCAAACACAAAAAACAATTTAGATAATCACGATTGTTTATGGATTTGATTAAATACGGTGATAACTTGAGGATCCCGCTTAAAATGCAGAGCTCACTGCATTACCGCTTGATCAAGCTATGAAACCAGCTATTTATTTATGATTCGATTCATGCTTCTTTATGTTACATATAATTTTAATATGTTACATAAAGAATAGCATAAAAATATAGCATAAAAATGTCGCTCTATCGGCTAATAAGAATAGTTATGAAGAACATTTTAAAATTTGTAGCGATAATAGCGATTATATATATATATATATATATATATATATATATATATATATATATATAGAATTTATCATAAATTTAGATTTGTCAAGTTAAAATATTATTCCCACAAGTGTTGTGTTTTTGTCGTATAGTTTACAAACAAAACGAATGTGTCATTTTAATATCACTTCACTTCAAACTCAAAGTTCGATTTGCCACTTGAAGCTTTTTGCAAAAATGTAACAAATTTTAGCTCAATATACGTAGAAAAATTCAATATAATGTTTACTTAATTCTAAGGAATATGAATTTTTACAATACGAAAAGATAATATATATGTCATGAATATTTTAAGTATCTCAGTCGTAGTGAAGAAACTGATCAATTCCTACGTCTAGTTTTAAGAAAGTAGGATACTTTCTTTATGAAATATAATCGTATCAAATATATGAGTATACTTGGACATGTGTGATGGAAATATTTCAATTTAATTGTAAAGTTAAATTAAATTTTTTCTAGTTACGGTAAAAAGCTTAAATGTAAAAATGTTATTAATATATATCTTTCTGCAAATAAACGTAAATAAACAGAACAACAAAAGGGAAAATAAAAGTAGTAGAAACGTGTAACTAACTTCAATTCGCCTTGTCAAAGTATCCTAGGTTCCACTCTTTTAATGAATTTTGTCTTTCAATTTAAAGACCTTCCCCAAAATAAGCATTTATTCTATTAATAAAAAGAAATGCTTCATTAACGGAAAGCAATTTACACGTGCTTCTTGGATTTAGCTTAAGTCCACTTAAAAAACTGTACTCCTGCCATTTGTAATTAAGTTATAGTTAAAAAAAATTCATCTTTGCTAATAGCCCATCTGAAGATGTTGTAATACAACGAAACCTAGGTCGTGGCAAAGAACTTAAAGAAAGTAAAAACAATACTACATCACGTAGTTTCATTTAATTGTAAATAATGAATTTCTACAAAATTAACGCCAAATATATTCAACATAAGGTTAAATTTTAGATTTGGCCGAGTATCGTTCAAACTATATTATAGTTTGGACGATATTCGAAGACTTATCACAGACCTGAACAAAGAAGTCTCAGTACTAGAGTAAATTTTTTACTTTTTTAAGTGGAGAACTTTAAAAATATTTGTTCAATGCCCAGAGAAAGTTGAGTAAAAACTAAACGAAGACTAAAGTTTCAGCACTTTCTTTTCTTGTACAATTTTTTCTATTTTATTTTGGAAGCGACAACATACGAATAGATCATTGGTGTATCGTAATGAACTTGATTTTTTATATTCAAAGACCCACTTCTTACATTGTAACTACATATGTTAGAGCAATCAATACGGTTTTGCTATATACTATTTAAAATGTGACTAATTCCTATCTACCTGATTTATTTAATTCCAAAATATATTAAAAATGTTTATCTATATATATATATATATATATATATATATATATATATATATTTAAGTATATTTTTTTAAAAGTTTATATACAGTATATAATTAATATGTAGTATTATTTAACGTAAAAGTTACTTCATTTAAATAATTTATAGTTCGTATATATACTGAAATTAGAGCATTAAAATTATACTTCAAATAAGAATAACAACATACGAGACAAACACGTCATGAAGACCAGGAAACAGAAATATAGTTTGGTATAAGTATTAATTAAAAATACTAAAACTTTTGCAATTTACATTTCTTCGCTTACTGTTTTAATAACAATGGTAATGAGAGAATGGTACCAAGAGCACGTTTGCGATGTCTTTGTATCTCAATCTCTAACTGAATCGCTATCTTTATTTAAAAATATTTTCCGAGTAATAAAACATAATGTTTCGTCGTTAGAAAATTGTCATTATTGTTTAACTTTATCTCGAATATATACGAGTTTCCAATTTCTCTTATCCATATTTACTTTTTTTAGAGGAATTTATTTTTTTATTCAATTTATACTTTTGTCAAAAACTCTTGGCATAGTAAACTTTAGCTAGTAATCTAACTAAAGTTTACTGTGTATGCTATCTTTACTGTATTACCCAAAACGATATAACAATCGTTGTATGACCGGTTTATCTTTTGTGGCACATAAAATGGAACAGTTTAGATCTAAGTATGTAATTTTAGTGCTCCATTAAACACTTAAAATAAGGAAAAAAGGCAAGTTCGTTTAAAGTCAATATATTAGTTGTAAAAAGAGTAGAAATTAAATTAAATGCAAAAGTTCAAGTAGTTTAATTATGAGAAATTATAATAAAGTTTAAATTTAAAAGTCGAATTGTATATATTTTAGTTGGATATTTTCTAATACCAAATATATTCAACATTTTTAACGACTCAACAAATTCCTATAGTTTGAAGTAGCAGATTTTTAAAAGTAAGTTGCTGAACAAAAATCGTAGTTAATAACTAAATGTAGCAAGTTCCATTACACGGAGATACTTTCAAAATTCCAAAACCCCAGGCAACTTCAATAACCTTTGCAAAAATAATCCAAGTGTTGTAAATCCATAGAATGACGCATGGTAAATGAGATGTCTTTCAGGAGAACAAAATATAAACTCGATGTAAAACAAAGATAATGCAAACCATTGAATAAGTGAATGAAGATTAAATTGCTATTAGTGTGATTTGACATTAATTACCAATGAAATTAAATGTAATTATTTATAAGTAGCGGTGTTATTTTTGCGGATGGACAAGAAAGATCACCATACATTATTTATAATTATGCAATATGCAAAATTAAAAAGAAAATAATGTATTTATTATAAGTGTAACACATATCTGCAAGCATAAATTAATATTATTTAGATGTAGTCTTTGAAGAAACAAATTCTACACAATTAAATGAAACTACGTGATGTAGCATTATTTCTACTTTCTTTAATTTCTTTACGAGGACCTAGGTTTCGTTGTATTACATCTTCAGGTGGGATATTAGCAAAAATAGTTTCATTTAAATGTGAATAATGAATTTCTACAAAATTAACGCCAAATATATTCAAAACAAATTCTATTTAAATGTTCGACTCTTGAATATTTTACTAATTTTGTCAAAAAAATCTCCATGATCCCTAAAGAATTTCTATAACTTTCTATTAAGCGTTTAAATAAGTATTGATCTCGATAAATTTACATGCGAGTACGAAAGTTACTAATAACTAATTTAATTTTCAAGGTATTCACTGTTGTCATGAGTTAAAATAGAATTAATTTCTTTACCCTATTCCAATTATCGTTATCTGATCATAACTTTATTGTGTCATTAAATAATTTTTAAAATATATTTTATCAAACCTAATTAAAATAATTAGGTTCTAGAAAGTAAAAATATATAAAATCAAACAGAATTTAAAAAAAAAATATCACTTATACGTGAAATAAATAAATTCATAAATATTAGTGCGATTATATTTGAAATATAATTTTAGTAGCTATGTAAGGTAAAAGAATTTTAGATTGTGATATTGGTACAAATGTATTTTTGGACAAATTTATGATACATTTTTGGATATATATATATATATATATATATATATATATAAATATACATTTCCCCAATTTCTTCAATTTTTTCCCCAATTTTTTTTTTTCACAATTTCCCCAATTTCTGCCAATTGGAAAAACGTCGAATGCAGGTTAAATCTATTTATTCTAAATTTACGCCTGCAATCGATTTTCATCAAAGAACGTATCGAAATAAATTCTCTGAAATTGGATGTAAATTAAATTCATTTTTAAAGCAGAATGTCAACTTTTCTCAGTGTTTTAATGTTAGTATCAAACAACTAACCTAATGAATATATTTATTTTGGGCCGGAAATTCGGTACATTATCAAACTATTCCTTTGGTTTAGCTTATAATTTGCGTTATGATGATTCACTCGATAGTATTTCCTGTTTGGAACTTTGTTCGTAAAAGTTTCCAAGCAGATTAATAAATAAGTTTCATGAATTAATTAGGGCTTGAGATTATGCTGGCTTGCCGGATAGTTTGAAGCTGCTTAAATATTTACTTATTACATCTACTTGCATAAGCTTGAACTCTTAAATTGTATGATAGAGTTAATGGTATATCCTTTCAGTTCAGCTGTAGACAGTTGACAAAAGGAGAGACTATTCTTGAATACAGTAGGTTTTTTTTTAATTTTTTGTGATCTAATACCACAAAATTATAAACAATTAAGTGCTAACGTTGTGTATGTGTATGTATGTTGTGTAAGTGTTCCTGGTACAAATGTAAATGTTTTACGTATAAATTGTTTACGATGTGGTATCCTATATTGCCTTCTTATTGTTCTTTTTTTGTTTTTACATTTGTTGTGTACAAATTGACATGACTCAGTGTGCTTTGTGTACCAATATCGAATAAAAATTATAACTATAATTGCACGCAAAGATCCTTTGTACAACTAGATTTTTACTAATCATGGGTTTTTAAAAGAATGTGGTTTTTTACAAATAATGATCGACTTCCTTCTTGAAAAATAAAAATTCAAGTAATTACACATGAAAGCACAAGAAATGATTACCATGAAAGCTCTCGTTAACAAACTTTCTTCATAAGATAATGTCTACATACGGTGTTTCTTCATATTTTTTAATGAAATAAGGTTAAGTTAATATTATGGAGTTTAATATGTATTAATTCTCGTTGTAAATTGTAGTAGTGTCAACAACATTATTTATAATATCAGGACTGTGTTATCCACGTATTATACATATGTAAATACATAAATTTATATATATATATATATATATATATATATATATATATATATATATGTATATATATATATATATATATATATGTAGTATACATATATATATATATATATATATATATATATATATATATATATATATATATATTCCTTAAACTATAATGTTGAGTTACGACCTACTATACTACTCGGGTTTGTAAAATATAGATTACACTTTTTAATAACTACATTTAATGTAATTATTAAAAAGTGTAATCGTGTGTATAATGTATTGAACTAAATTAAAAGACTATTATAAAGCAGAAAATAATTACAAGGACAATATTCACAACGCAAACTGGTAAATCATATTCACACATCTTTATAAAACGAAAACGATGTCATAGCTACCTTGTGTCATGCGGCTTATTAAACGTGCTACTATATTTACGTTATAATAAATAAATGATTTTTAAACTTTATTAGATGCTAATGTATTTTAACATTTATTTAAGGAGACATACTTTACAAATAAATGATTTTAACTTCAAGAGAAAATAACTTCTTTATTGTCTGAGGCTCTCATCAAAAAAGAGAATATTTGAAAATACAAAATTGTTCTCGATAGTTTTCCTTTTATCCAATTTTCCAGAGAATTTCTTCTAAATAATATAGGGTAAGTTATAATAAGTAAAAACATGATTTTTAACATTTATTAGTCGATGATGCCATTGAAAAATCACAATCACACAAGATCAGCTAGTTGTTGCCGTCACTCCTGGTTGACCTTCATGTGATATTAACCGATAAATACTGTTTAACCTTGAATTCAAAACTATAATTATAATATACATTAATTTTTACCTTAAAAGAATATTAATAATCTCTGTTTTAATTTGCCTTCTGTAAGTCTTGTGTCGAAATGTTATACTTGTGTAGGTAATTAACTAATATAATTTAGCATGTCTAATAACTCTTACCACGTAGAATATTTTTAATTTTTTTTGCATATGAGTACCTTGAAATCCGAGGGATTGTCATTTAACAATTTTATTCATATGTAATGCCTTATTTTTTTTAAGATAATTGGCAAAAATTAAAGGCTTCAATTAAATTAGTTTGTATGATCCATGAATGGCAATTATAATTAATATGTAATATATAACAGTTATAGCAATACGGTTTATTAGAATATGGGTACGATGATAATGTAAAAGAGGCTATAAATCTCATCCGAATTAGATTTTTTAATGACAAATAATTTCTATTACAAAAAAAAAATACCCGGAAATCATAAGAGAAGTTAAAACAAATTCTAGACCAAAATTACTACAGGAATACATGGCTTATGAAGGAAACTCATACCTCGTTTCACAAGGGTAGAACTGCAAACGCATCAGCTGTAATCGGTGTGTGATAAATGGAGGTAAATTTCATTGAAATTTATGGTTCTTATTTATACAAACATCAAATACTCCATTCCTTATAAACAACAAAGTAGTCGGCAGTATCTAAATAATATGTTTATTTCGTTCATAATAACATTTTCCCTTAAATTGTAGTATTGATGTTAAACAGTTCATAGTTTACCTAGTCCTTATAATTTATCTAGGGGTGCCTTGCTACCTGGTTATAGTTCTAAGAAGCGAATGCAACGCCTTAATGGTTTTTTTTGCTGTATGATCTGTTAAATTAGACAAAAATAATTAGTTTAGTTTAAATATTACGTGGTTGATTTGGGCCCTCGTTCGTTTATATAACTCGAAATGTTTTAGTTTGTTTGCTTGCTCCTGTATGTTTTTATAGCTTATTGATACCCACCGTCCATGTTGTGAAAATTTCACTTATTTTATTCGTAACCCTTCTATCGTCATATCTTTAGATTTGGATTCTAACAATGAAATAAAATTGAAATATTTTCTAGGGTTACTATCTAAAATATGTATAAATTATGTCAGTACCTTCAGTAGTTTTCGAGTTAAATCCATTATTACAGATAGAGAGAGCCCGGTAAACGGAGAGACACATAATTTTTGAACATAACCTTAGTTTTCATTATTGCTTATACAAACAGAAAAAGTATTTGAAAGCCGAAAATTCGTAAAGCAAAAACGCACATTTAAATTTTATTTATTTTTGTATTGAGCAATGTGGTCTTTTTATTATTTACCTACAAAAGTCTCCTTCGACGATAAAAATTGAATACTTTGTAACTAATGTCGAAGAGGTATTAAAATAAAATCTCTTCTATCAACAACGACTATTTCGTGGCAATTTATAAAAGAACCACTGATAAAATTAATTAGAGCAACGTATAATTGACATTCAACTGTTTTACTTTCATGGTTTATTAAATTTTATTAAATATTACCTGGGACAAAATAGTGATGAAATCATTTTCTTCTTAATTTCGTATTCTGTTTTGTAAAGAAAAACCTCACTTTTTCCACCAACCTAAAAAAGTTTTTATTCTGATAATATAGAATGGGTTAAATCAAGTAGCTAGTGGTAGTAGACAATTGATTAATAAGTGAATATATGATATTAGAATATGCCATGCATTCTGTAAAACTTAAGAAAATGGATATGACATTGATTACACAATAATATATATTACGTGCTTTAATTGTGAGCAGCTGGGAAGTGACCATAGCTACTGGATAGTGATTGAATTAATAAAATGATACGTCATAAGTATAAATAACAAAGAATAAGGAATGTAACGATTTCTTTATATCTACTTCAATAAAAACATGTTTTTAGCAGTCTCGATTATTTTTTCGCAGGTTTGGCTTTTTGTTACGCTTTTATGATATTGATTTCATTTTAAATTAAATTCTTAACTGAATCAAATATAAAAATGAGCCAAAAGCATAATTTCCACCTTGAAATACCCTATCAACTTTGTAAAATATATCTCTCCTGGAAACTAAATTGCCAGATGAGTAACGCCAATGCACTGAGCAATTTAAAGGAAACCTAAAGTAATAAATAACAAAACCCAAAATACATACCAATATTATATATCGAATCATTGTATTTATCAATTCTATTATTCTTCTACATATTAATCTAGTATAAATATTAACTGAGAAAGAACAAAATAATAATACGAAATAGAGGAATATGTATCGGTGGTTTAATTGCTTAAAACGACATTTCCTCAATTACACATTACGTACGTAGCCAGATTTAAGCCAAAAACGATAAATTGCATGGCACATAGCTCGCTAAGATTACTTTGAAAAGCTAGAGGAATAGTCAATCTATTAGGTTAAATTTATTTTGCTTATATGATGCATAAAAGAAGGCCGGTACTTTAGGTACTTTTATTATTTGTTAAGATAGTATATAATTAGCAGGATTAGAAAATTGTAACCATTTTCTTTTAATGAAAGCAAAAGCCTTTCGGATATCAGTTTTTTTCTTAACTGGAAAGTTATTTAGATTTATGTTGACTCAAAAATAGAAAATTAAAAATATAAAAAAATGAAATACCTTGACTTTTGATGACAGCCTATATTTGTCATCACACTTGAAAGATAAATATTATTTTCGCCTCTTAAAAATTTTGTATATTAATGTAATTTTGTATAAATTAAAAGTTAATAATAAAAATAATAATTATATTGAATGAATTTATTAACCTTCATTTTATGTATTTTTGTATTCACCAATGATAAATAATTTATTACTTTTTATGTATTAAGCTAAAACGAATATAATTGACGTTTAGTTTTGCCACATTATTAGATTAATAAAACATTATAGCGTGGCCGATAAGATTGAATAAAAAATGGTTTAAAGATTTATTTTAAACATTTTTAAAAAAACATCATTATAAAACCAAGAAAATAGATAACAACTCAACCTTTTAGAGGTTGTTTGAAACTATATAAATTACTTACCATACTAAAACTTTGATTAACATCTGTGTTACTTAATATTTTAAAATATATTTATCTTTTGTAATAAAGTGAAAGCGTTTCAAATCACAAATGCAAAGAAAATATTCAAAAGAAAATTTAAAAATATTTGAAAGACGCAAGCGAGGAAAGTGAATTTGTTTTTTATATTCTTATCTTTTTGTGTATTAAATTTTCTTTATAATTATATTTATTTTTCTTGAATTTATAAAAAAACATGTTTATTGATAGTTACCGAGTGGAATTTTAATGGACATACTATAAATCCGTATTAAAAGGATTTTAATTACGCAGCTATTTTGAGAAAATAGTTATGAAATATATATACCTTTACAACATAAACTTAAATCTTATAACTTACACACACAAACACACACACACACACACGCACGCGCATGCACAAGGACACGCACGTATGCACGCGTACACGTACGAATATATATATATATATATATATATATATATATATATATATATATATTGGATAAGCTTGTCAGGTCTTATAAATGATAAAATTACTTATGTTTTGGTGAATAGCTCATTGATTTCCAGTAAGTATGTAATTATTAAGTTAGTAACATTATGTAAAAAAACGATTATTCAGATTTCAATATCCTAAATGGTGATTTTAAGTTGTAGACTAGCGATAAAGGAACGTATGTCACCTGCAAGTAAATTAGTAAAACACGTAAATTGAATTTCTCTGAATCGTAGGTATAGCCTTCAACCATCACAAGTACATATGTTCATCACAAATACAAAGGATGAGTGATAACCTGGATAGTGTTCTTAATATTATTAGATCCCATTTGTTTTCCGAAAACGTTATACGTACACTTTTTAATTTTGCAATACCTGACAGACAAAATGCCGCAGAATATCGCATATATAAAAAAAATTGATATATCAGATAAATAATTGGAATCTTAAGAAGTAGGTGCCATATCAAAAAATATTACTATGTATTATCAATTGTATTTCGAATGGCCTCTTCAATTTGATGAGAAAAAAAATTAACCACCAATTTCAGTGGAAGTGGTTCTCTTTGTTGTCAAGAATGACCGTTTTGGTAATCTGTATGTAATTGTTTGTTTATGTTGTTGTTAATTGTTTTGTTATATTAAAGGGAACTGATATTCTCGTGACATAATTCTTTATTCGATCCTAATAAGCAATATTCGCTGAAGTTTGCACAAAATTCAATGCTAAAAGCGATATAATATGCAACGAGAAGATTATTGTGATATTTCTATGGCAAAGCTGTCTATAAAAACTATTACAGCTTTGCACTGTTGCAACAAACTAAAATTAGGTACTGTCATTCAGTTAAAATCAACCCTCCTGCATTTTTAATATCCTATCATTTCATTATCAATACTCATTCCTGATTGAATTATTCATGATTTTTTTTATTTTGCAAATTATAGATTAGAAAACCTAACTCGTTCAATTGCAATGTTTTTTATGCATTGCAGTTCAAACTTTTTTTTGTTGGTTTGCCATGTTTTTCGTTCTTTTTCCAAGTTTTACAATATATCATAAGAAATGCTACAATTTTCCATACAACTATATTTTCATACCTAACCGTTATAGTTGAACTGGAGAGCTTACTCATGTAGCAATATGTCCGCAAAATATACACATAGTTATGTATGTGTACATGAAAGTTTTAAAATAGATAGATCATAAATTTTGCTTGTCGCGATGTAAGATATTCGGATTATATTGAAGATATAAGGTATATAGATTAAAGGGTGTATAGATATAAGGTTTATAGATATTAAACTAGAAATATGACTGGAAGATTACTTAAAAATTGGAACTGGAGGACCATTTATTATATAATATTTTTTGTGTCCATCATCCAACTCGATAAAACGAAAACGTCTATTTCTTTACAGGTAATAAATTCTGGGCGGGTATAAATATTTTTATTTTGTTAGTTATTTCCTTTAAATTATATAACCATAATATTAAGAACGAAGTTTCTTGGCGTTGAAATAATTTTTTTTTATTCTTTCTAAATGACATTAAATCGATTTGAGTATTTATGACAATCTTTGGCAGCACTTTAAACAAATAAATTACCTGAATCAGAATGTCCGAATATTTTTATTGGAAATTTTATGTCAAATGTGTAAGTGTAGTAAGTAATTTTTGTTTACAGTTTTGTTATATTTCCATGTAGGAAATATAACCAAAACTATAAATAAAATTGTCGAAATTATAAACAAAATTGTCGAAATCTTTCATCTGGTGTACACATACATATAAGTGATATTTTATTGAGTAAAT
This sequence comes from Druceiella hillmani, assembly GCA_039881145.1. Lineage (NCBI taxonomy): Eukaryota > Metazoa > Arthropoda > Insecta > Lepidoptera > Hepialidae > Druceiella > Druceiella hillmani. The sequence goes on from JAYKKI010000005.1 coordinate 25,028,700, forward strand.
ACTTTAGTGCGAGTAAAAAACATAGCTCATATTTATTGATTTGATTTTTTTTGGGTCGCATATCAATTTGAAAGACATTTGTTTAATGATGCAATTCTACATATTCATGTGATACATTATACAATGACAAATTTACGAACAGTGGTAATTATATATTAATGTGGTAGAAATAAAATTGAAGATAGTAGAATTGCACAGTTCATATTTAAAAATCGTTAAAGATATTTAAATATGAACTGTGCAATTCTACTATCTTCAAGATTAACGACATAATATAACACTTCATTCTACCGTCTTGAACTGTTTTCATTTGATAATTTATATGATTATACAAATACAACACAGTTTTTATCCAATATAATAAATTGTTGATATTTTAGAGCGTGTTAATATGGTCGCTTTGAAGACGATCAATATCAAGAGGCTTGATTAAGAAACCTACAATTTTATTAACTTAATCATCGTCATTAGTGTTGCAATTTCTTAGATGTTCAATATTAAATTAATGAATTTAGATAGGTTTTTAGGGTTTTATCGTGAAATTACCTCAAATTTTGTGAATTCATTTCTACTCCTGCACAGTTAAAAAGAAAATTTTATAATTATTGGTGAGCTGAAATTCCAGTCACAAAAAATACACATTTTTTATTCGAAAGATCAGGTGTATCGTTTAAAATGATTGAGGATTTTGATAGGGTTTATTATTTTAATATTTAAATATTATTTTCTAAAGAAAGGTACTATTCATAAAGAAAGGTACTATAATTATTTTTCAATAATTAATTGTCTGTACAAAACTAAAAATTGTACAATATTAATAAAATTTCAATGTCATGTAAAGGTGTAGGTTTTTGACTTCAATAAGTTATGTTTCATCAAAAACGTAAAAAGCTTAGAAGGGTCAAATTCCTATTGAAAATGTTATCCGCAAAAAGTGCCACGTTCTTACTCCATGCTGTGCTAAAAAATTTGCGCGAATACGTTAGTTTTGCATCTAGATTTATTGCATAATATATCTGTCATCACATCGAAGTTGGTCGCAGTGGATAGTTCTGAGACCTTGTTGCTTTATAGTCAGAGATACGCAAATAGAAAATTTCAGTAGTTTTACAGTTACTATCATATAGCAAAGGGATAGATAATTTACCACAGATAAGTTCAAAATTGTGATAGAATGGAATTGGTGTCTGTGGACCATGATCGATGAACAAATATGTAAAACTGCCTCGAAATTAAATAGTTAGGATATCCGCTATAGACGTGTTTCTGCAAAATTCATGTAAAATAAGTCGGCGCCATTCATGTCAAACAGATATACTAAACGCAATTATAATCCTGAATACATCTATTTTTTTTTGCTGGATGCTTTCTAGACCCGCAGCTTTCACAATTTATGTATAGAACCGTAGACATCTACAATGCATGCATGGAACTTAATAGGTATGCTAAAATAAATTTCATCTTCGTTTGTAATTAACAGTTCCCAGATTTCGGTTATTACTTCATCGGTATTCTATACTCATGTACAGATCAAAACACAATATATTAATAAGAATAGTTTACAATATATTAATAAGTATAGTAAATTTCTTTAAATTTTTATATAGACCTAAGGGCATACAGAAGCCATATAGTTCGAGTCTTATTCGCGCTAATAGTCGTAATTTAGAAAATTTCATTTATAAATTGATGCTGACGTAATCAAAACAATAAACAAAGATTAATTGACAATGAAAAGTTAGGCGTAAAGCAGGAATCGTTTCGAATCGATAGAAATCGAACAAAGAGAACATGAATAATTAAAAAGAACTCCGGTCGTATTACAACAGCTTACAAAAATTAATTAATGAAATTCAGGTCATTTAACTCAATATTTTATAAAAGTAGCATTTAATGGTCTATTAATAAATAGAAGATAAAAGAAATGATTCACATATATATTTTAATACTTAATTTCTCTTTGTGGCCAAGACCGTCCGTTTTATAAAGTTCTCATTGCCTCAATTTCCTTTAAGTTCATTTCCTGCCCCATTTAAAAATGCTATCCTTTAAAACTTAGTGAAGTTGTTTAGATTCTGGAAACTTTGGCCAAAACGCAAATTAAATTAATTTCAACAATATTCTGTCCGCTATTAACCAGATTACGTTGTCTTTTTCAGTCATATCACTTGTAAGTTCAGAATTGTATTAGTAACACTTCCCTCAGCAAACAAAATTTCCATTCCCTAAAATTCAATAGAAAATTTGTACTAAGTCAGTCATATCAAATTGTTCTTGTTATTTTAAAATCTGTGTCTTGTATTATCTTTTATTTTATTGTACAAGAAAATGAAGATATTTTTAGAATTTTTGTGAACATTTCTATTTTTAAAATGGTTTTATGCTTTACTTTAATATTTAAGTTAAGTTGAAGACTACAAGATTTTTAAATAGACTATTTGTATCCTTTCGTTTACCCTCAAGCTCGTTTTGGTGAAGAGTTTTACCCCTTTGCCGGAATCTTATCGTAAGTATTTGAAATAATTATATAATAACAAGGATTTTATCTCTTTCGGGATATAAATTATGAAAACAGATAAAAGCTTTACTAATGGCTACACTTGATTACAACAACATGGCTTTGTTTCCATGACCGACTAATTATTTCGCGAATCTCTTTCATACTAATCGCGATACCAACAATGGGAGTTAATATCAATTTACGTACCCTCGGGTACGTTTATGCCTCAATCAGATAACGGATTTTCCCGTTTCATTTGAAAATCTTTGAAACATTATTTTTAAGAGTAGTCAATTCAATGTTTCAACAAGGGGAATTTGCAACGCCTTCTTTTTTGTATAATTTTAGATAATTATGCTAAGAGTGGAATTATTAGAGGAGCATCATCGTTAATCGTTCTATCATAGTTTATTTCATTTGAATTACCAATTATGGAAGATACAATTACCAGTTTTAAATATTTTTATCATAAATTCTTTAATTTTTTTTGGGAAGAAATACATGAATATTATATTAAAGTTGTTGCTAGGTGCTTATTCTTTTATAATAAGTACACTTTAACATGACACTCAATACATGGAATTTTTTCACTCTTATTTCTAAATATTGAATAATACTGCAATATTTTTTAACAAAGTGAAAGTTGATTTGGTTGCATACTGTAGATGAAAAAATGTTCATGACCGAGGTCAACTTGCAAATGTCGGATTTTTCAAATTACATGTAATAAAATAATATATATTGTCAATTTTTTGTGGTAAAATTAAATTTCTGTTATTTTTTTTATCTGTAATTTATAATTAAAGAATTTTAAATTTTTTTGTATTCCTTTAAATTTCACTCATTGTAGGGAGTTTCAGTAATATAATTCGACTCCAACAATTAATAAGATTAGAAAAGACAACAAACCCTGGTTAATTGCAGATGGAATATCGTGAAGTTTAATTTCTTTTGTATTTTCGCCAAAACTTTCGGCACCTTAAAAATTTAATTTAGCTTTAAATTTTATGATTTTTAGGCAGGCCCGGTAATGAGGGAAAGTAATGTAATAAGCTTTTAGTAAAACGGGTAACTTTCGTAATATAGAAAAATTAAACATTCAAAAGAAATATTTTCATCAATTTCACGTTTCAACAAAATTGTTATACATCGCTTTTAGAAAATATTTATTTAAACGAACTAAATATCGTTAAGTTATTTTTATAAATTCTACGTCGAAAAATTATGAATATGTCAAAACATATTAAAAAATATTGATCTGTGATATTTTTCAACCAACTTCAAAGAAGGCGGAGGTGCTCCATTCAATTGTATTTTTATGTATGTTAACTCATGTTTCTAGCATTTGTCAACAAATTTGGATGATTTATTAAATTTTGATTAGAATTTGTCCGATGAAATTTTCCAATACTAAAAAAAAAATCAACGCTAAACACATATGTACCATGATCGAATTTGGATGGGTCTAATGATAACCTAATAAGACATGCCTAAAGACCTCTTTAGTAAAATCTGAGGTAGGAGGAGCCGGGAAGTGGTGACAAGAAATTTTCAATGATGATTTGGTAAACTGATCGAGTTTGGACTCGTTTGATTTGTCTTGATGTAGGAAGAAAGTAAATAAATAAATAGTTAGGTAAGTGTAATACAAATACAAAGACTTGAAGCCACGTTTTTAAACGGTTTTATTAGTTTCACGTTTCGTATGCTGTTGTTGATTTCCAATTTGCGGTCGATTTTTCAAGTACTTCTACTTGACCGATTCTCGTGAAACTTCGCTCACGTATTTAGTCCTGATGACAATACAACATTATGATAATTTCAAACTTTGATTCATTCATCCTGATACTGCAGGTACACTGCCTTTCTAAACCGTGACACTTGAAGTTCTATTGTTTTTAAATTAATATTATGGGTCTCAAGCAGAGACTTTGCCATTAAACTACAGGTTCCACTCTTCAGTCTTGACGGTGCGATTGTTCGACGTCTTGACCGTGCCACGTTTAAATTGATAGATTTGAGGACCTGGTGTTTTTAAATTAGTATTGTGGGTCTCACGAGGAAACCCTATCGTTATATTCCGTGTTTCAAATCTTCAGTCTTGTGGTATGGGCTACTGCCTGCTTAAATCGTGACACTTGTGAATCTGCTGTTTTTAATTTCGTATCGTGGATCAGAGAGTAAAGACTCTGTCCTTGAACTACAGATACCAATTTCTTAGCATGATGTGGCAGTCATATGTTTGTTTCGTCGAGTTTTTATTAGTTTCATTTATCTTAACGTAAACAGAATTAAAAATATGAAACAGTTAGTATATACAGGTACACAAAGATATATAACCACTAGAATATTAGTAATCGGGTAAGTAGGGATGCACAAAATTTTAATAAAGCGTGAACTAACTCTAATACCAGTAGGCAGATATATAATTTGTAAAAGTACACATTCTTAAAGCAATGACTGCTGTGCAGCCAAACGAAGGATTGTGATTTTCATGTCGATATGTATGTAACTCTGAAGAGTATAAAATAAAGATAATACGAGTGCTTTTGTGGTAAGATATGGTTTCCGAATATAGACAAATTTACAAAATTCTGTTAGTACTAGATTTTTAAATCGATTATATACTGGTATACCAAAAGGGTGCGTGATATTCAGTATAAGAGTTCAAATTGAATTTGGTTTAGATTTAATTCTTTATATCTTCGAAAGTATAAACGGCATCTATTTTCACATAACACTTTTAAGTTCTCTAATACAGTTCTCTAACTAAATATTAGTTCCATTAAGACAAAACTAGCCCCCACTCGGGATTTCGTTCATTGTAAGTCTCGATATAGTTAGTGGTGCCCTATAATTTTAAAGCGAATTTTTTTTTAATAGAGATTTTTATTAAAATGAGTATTTACTGCATTAGTAATTTATATTACAATGTAGAATAGGGGTACTAAGAATGTGCAAGATGAGATCAGTATATCTTCTTGGGTTTTACTGAGATTAATTCATTTCAATATTTCTACGTATACTACATTTTTGTACTACTTATTACGGGATTCAAAATCATTTGATTCTCCACATTCCTAGATATCAAAAAACGAACAGACACTCATCTATGAAGAGCTGAAATACAATTTTTTATATTTCTTCTTTTTTTTTAGTACCTTTGTCTAAAAGAATGGTACGTAGTATCGGAATCACTATTGTTCATATTTTTGCAGAAAATATCTTACGTAAATAGTGTTGTAAGGTTGGTGAAAAAGAAATGATTTTAACTAACTTGCATGTGTTTTGTTTCTTTTTCATAATTCTGATTAATTTTAAAAATTTTGTTGAAGAACTGATAATGTAGAATAGTGAGTACAGTATACAAGATTGACATATTACCGTGACCGCCATCAATTTGAATTTATCGTTCAAAAACTATTTCAAGCGGTTGCTCGTTGCTTTAATGGAAGTAGCAGGTAAGAAAATACCATTCAATCGATCTCATTTTCAAAATTAATTGTTTGTGGACCTGCATCCGATGCGCGGGGCGATGCGCATTGACAAGACTGATGCTTGTCTTAACTTATCTACGTTGCCAAATCCTTAACATTTATTCTGTCGTTGGTACAGGTATCTTTTTTTATCACTCATTTATTCTTCTTTAACTTTGTAAGGTTTTTTATCTCAAACGGAAAAACCAAATTCTCAGAATATCACTCACGTATCCATCTGTTCCCCTGTCATGGCCATTTTTTTCAAAAACCATTTGATGTAGTTGCTTAAAATTGATTATAGTAATAAAGAATATTGATATTCTTAGTATTAATCCCGCAAATAATATCTTTGAAGCTAAAACTCAAAATTATTGTATAAAAATGTTGGGAGCGTGGTAGAGGTGTGTTAATTAAATAATCTGAGCTCTAATTTTTTATTTGCTTGAGAACTCTAAAAAATAACATTTCTAAACTTCTATAGTTTCAAAATTTGTATAAAAGTAATAAAGTAAACATAAATGTAAATTATGTTCCTTTAAATATCCCTAGAACTTATATTTAAATCAGGATATAATAATTCAAATCTGTTTTATTCAATAATTTGTTACAACAATTAAAACAAATTTCTAAAGCAACAAAACAAATTACCTATAAGTCGTGTTTACTCAACATGTAGATAGGTATACAATATATATATATATATATATATTTATATATATATATATATATATATATATATATATATAGATAGGGTAACAACATGTAGATATGTATAAAATACGCAATAGCATAAGATCTTTCTAATGTATAGTGTCCAGTATAAATCGAGCGTTGTGAAACTTAGTTCAAAAGACACACTTTCCATTGCATTAAATTCATGAGTAAGATCGAGGCCTGAATTGTTTACGAATAGAAATCAATTTATTGCTTTAAAACTTAAATTGTTTTAACTTGCGTATTAGATTTCTAGCTTCGTTAACGCTGATTAAAACAAAATCGTATTTTGAATATTTTTTATCAAAGCTTATATTTGATTCAATTATTACTTCATTGTATTATTCTGTATAAATATTTTGTTCAACAGGAAAACAATTTGAGGTCGTTACAAATTAATCATTTAAAAGTAAAATAAATAAATATATTTGAAATGTTATATTTACACATGTATCTCAGGAAACCCATCTATCGGTGAATTGAAATATACAATTAATTGAAAGAGCATGTCATTTAATATATGAATGCACAATACTAGCTATATCAAAATATAGATTATTTAAATTCACTCTTTCTTATGATCATCATCATCATCATATATATTAATACGCTAAGGTTAATATGTTACTATCCCTTTTTAGAAAAAACCTCACAACTAATCCACATAAATTATATATCATTTTATAGATAATTGCTTGCTCTACCGGCATCCACAACTAAAAAATTTATAATTGCTATTGTTTTTGCAAATTAATTAATTATTAAAATTATATACACAACACAGCAATGCTGCCACCTAACGGCTCAACGTCAATATGATTGACGGTAGGTAACATTTTTGTTTAATTTCAAATCCACTCACGTATAAATAAAGTGGCGCTTTAGCTCAATGCTTTTGATACTTGCGCCTCTATATGTCAATTTTAGTAAAATATTTGTTTGATCTGTCATCTGAGCTTCATAATGGAATAAAAACGTAATAAGCAGTGTGCAAAATTAGAAATGAATTGAATACCTGCAATCAATTTTGATTTATTAAATTGAGTTGAATAATTTTTAATGCGAAGACTTCGCACGGGTTACGCTAGTTATGTATTATTTTTAATCTAAATATTCGTGTGGTTGTAAATGAACTGAAGCTTTTGGAAATTTACAAAATGAGGTTTCAAAATGATTGTTTGACATTCATGCTTAGAATAAGCAACAAATCGTTTTATTTGTATTTTTAGCAAGAATTATAAACAGAAGTAAACAGAAATCAAATACCGGTTTGTGAGAGTCACCAAAAAGTTCTAACTGGTTAAGTAGAGATCGGTAGTGCGTAAATAAATAGTACGATTCGTTACTTTTTGCAAATTGACGGTATTTAAGATAGTTGTTATGACCTTTATGTAGATCTGCGGATATTGATAGGGAACTAGTTTTCATATCCAGAGTTTTAATAAAGAAATTATTTTATTTCATCATTGAGAGAATTGGCGCACTTGTTCATAGTTACATAAATATTTCTTAAATAATCTAAGGATATAAACATTTATTTATTTAAACAACCACTTTTCATTTTGGATCTTTTTATGGGAAGCGGAGAAGGGTGGAGGGAGAGGGTTTTTCTAAGATGTTTTTAATTTAAGAATATCATGGATTAATACATGACATTTAAGGAAGTTCTGGATCCTTTTCTAAACGCAAACAATTTTATGTCCATGAACACCCAATTTTATGTCCATGAAGACCCAATTTATGTCCAAGAACACCCAATATACACCCAAATTTATGTCCATGAACGTTTGTTCATCAAATGATTATTAAAATTATTTAAGTGCACTGCCTCTATTTGAAACATGTAAATTTATTTAACGTTTATGTAAATGTATTATTATGATCATATTTCTAGTCAATCGTACGTACATTTTGTTAGACTCTATAAGAAATTTAATAAAGCTTGAAAACACTTAGAAATATTCATTAGATATCAAATTGCACAAACTAGTCGCGCGTAAGGTCATATGGTTAAACGTAAATCACTACTGGAGCGATCCTTTATGACTTCACTTGACTGCATCTCGTCTGTCTCCGAGATGATCGAGTTTATGGCGTGTGCAAATTAAGGCAACTAATCTCCGCTCTAAAGTGAGGTCAATTTGCATAATCGGGCAATGTTTTTTTCTTAGGTGATAAGTTGACTGCTGCAATTGGATGCCTGTAAATAGATTTATCGAAGAATAAAAGCAGTAAATTTATGGAAAAAATTTACTTAAAATATACGAAAACAATAGTTTACTTATATAAGAAAACCATTTCTTTTGGCAAAAAGACAGAATAATATTATATATGGTGTGACATTATTTATTTTATGTTTCGTTTAAATTGACGTGCATTGAAAATAAAGTTTATGGGCATTGGATACAATTTTTTGAAATATGCTGTTTGATCAAATATGCACACAATATGACATAATATATAATTGAGTACCATAACGATATACGATTAGATTAAATTATGGATAAAATTGCGATTAAGAACACTGTTCCCTACATTCACTACGGAAAGTCAATAATTAAATCATATAACAAATACAAAAGAACTTTTTGAACTCTCCTTAGGTCTATAATACAAATATAGTACTAGGTAAAATTCTGATTCATATTGAAATTCAAGACAAATTTTCCACGTACGTAACTGTTGCTTTTGCTATATGTCAAATATTTCTATGTGTCAAAGTTACCTTATATATTTTTATTAGTGACATAATACCTGCTACCACGCAGGTATGTAACATTTAAGATATAATACATATTATTGACGCAAACTGATTATGCAAGTAAATTATATGCACTGGATTTCTGAGTAAATCAATGAGCATATTTTTAAATTAAAAAAACGCAATAAATATATTTGTACGAACTTTAATATTAAGATCAATATGTTTTCCGTTCGTTTTGATGAAATAGGAAGAATAAGATAATAATTGTGAAATGACTCCCGAGGGATATTTACAAAATATTTTTTTGTAATCACGATTACATGTTATGAGAAAACAAAACACAATTTTTAGACATCATACTGACTTTATATTGTCTTTTGGGTAATTAAAATGTGATTTTTAAGGTATTATTACTTTTTTTCTCACAACTTTTTATTTATTTTTCTACTTTAATGTATCTAATTGATACACATGGCGGACTTATAGCTACGATGGCAATTTCTTACAGCCAACCATAACGCTAGTCCAGCCCCCTTCAACGAATGGACGGGAATCGAACCCGGATCCCCGCGGTGCACCGCATCGTCAAAGGCCGTATGCATTGTGAACCACCCAACACATCACGGCGAAAATTTGTAATCTAAACACACGGGACAAACATTTCTATTAGCGAATATTTGGAAACATATTTTATATTGTTTTGAAAATTTGTATTAAAATAACTTCAAAATAACAATATAATTTTTAATTTACATCATTCATCTGGTTTAGTCCCCAAACATATTTATAACACACAAAAATCAGCAAAGAAAAGTCAGTAAAACACTTCGACTAAAATTATAAATAGAATCTCATAATAGGTACCTACTACAATTAGTACTGTAACCGGAGACCGTCTCCCAGTATTTTTATGATTATGAACATTATACGTAACAGATCACAGTTTTTGATTAAGCGTATCAGATTTTAGATATCCAGTATATTACTCAGTAGAAATTAGTATAAAAATAATTATCATAAAAATAAGAGCCAATGTGTGAAATATCTAAAAATTATAATAAGCATTAAACATTTAAGAAGTCATTACGAAAACAAATAAATATGAATAGCAAGTTTGGAAAAGATGAAAACTTTTACGAGAATGGGTTCTACCGTAATAAAATTGTTATGGACTTTATACATTTCCATCTACACCTAGCGACATTGAAGTACATTTTATGGTCGTTAGACTGACTGCCATTGATTTTTTGAGGAATTCATTCTCTCTACTTAGATATATCACTCTATTTTCCTTATTTTTAAGTATTAAATGAAAGATCGTTTTTCCCCCATTCGGTCTTTTTGCGTCACTTCAGTTACTTTATAACAATTATATCTAATTTTCGCATGTGTCACCGCCACTACACTTACAGATAATTTTCGGTCCTCAGCAATCTGGATATAAAAATATTTTGGACCAGCTATATGCATAATTCAATTTATGAGTTTTTCAAAAATAATTTTATCCCTATCCTATTGTAATGTAATCTACGAGTTTATTGTTTGAAACTTTAACTCGCCCTAGAACTATAACCATCCGTCCCCTTTGTCAGGTTTAATCTGGTACAACTAACTCTGGATATGGTATTTTGTTAGACTTTCTATTGAACAAAAGCAGGAAAACTAAGTAATGTAGCTGGTCACTGCCTAATAATAGAATATTATGTTAAGTATAATTGATAATGAAAGATTTGATAAGGAAAAGAAGTACATACTACAAATTTTTAATACAAAAACTTTATATATACAATATAAAAAATTAGACATTGAAGTACTGAAAAAAATTCATCTCACATATGCCAAAATGCATCGAAACCATACCCGTGTGTTACTCCAATATAAAACCATACCGGAAGCGAACCATGACGGGATAGACGCAGATAAGGATCAGTATATAGAGGCTGAACGCCTGCCCTGAATTCACAATTACCTCGACGTTTATGATAATGCTTAAACTTTTACCTTTTTGTACATAAAAAATGATACAGAGTGTGTGTAAACGATGAGACAGTATTATGGTTTAGTTTCTTTTATGGTTTTTAACTTCCAACATTTAATAGTTACAGACTCAGATTCCCGCAATTTTTACCGGAATATATCAAATCAAAATTTATCCACTTTGAAAAATCGCTTGATTCAAATAAAAATAAAAATAAAATAAGGTTAAATACAAAAAAAATTACAATTCTTTTATAAGAAAATCACGAAATATTATGATCGTATAGACAACCTCTAAGCAATTTCATTTCATTTTCTTTTACAAAATAAACAATAATTTAACATTTTTGGTGTTTCATGTTAAATATAAAAACAAAACAAAATAGATCGGGAATCAGCTTGTCGGTTTTTCTTCCATCTATTAAATATATTTTGTTAGAGGTTATGCAATGTAAAAAACGGAATTTAACGTACCTAATCAGAAATTTAATCAGAAATCTCAGATCGTAATCAGAAAACTCAGATCGAAACCTAATCAGAAATCTCAGATCGTAATTAAGGAAAAGTCCTTGTGGGTACGTTGCGTCACCATGCCTTTTTATATTTTAAGCAAGGCTCTAAAGATTAACGAACAGAAAGTAATAAAGTGGAAGATGAAAATAAAATATTCGTCTGTACTTGGAAAATATCCTTGAAAAACATTTTGGAAATATATAAAGTCGTGGTAGATTCGACAGAAATTTGAGAAGCATATATATTTCATTAATTTCAATTACGGTATGAAAAATTGAAGACGGTTAAAATGAAGACGGTTTTGCTCTGATTTCATGTCTTCATTAATGTTTTTGTTCTTACAGAAACATTGTCCATCAGACAGTAATTTGTTATATAGAAACCTAACGTAACGTAACTCATATATTTCTTATGTAGTAATTTGACGTAAATATGAATAAAACTTCTTGTATATAGAAAAGGCACTAAAATAAAAGATGAATAATGTATTAATATCCACTATAAATTTATAAGAGATCTGTCTGTTAACGAGGTGCAATCTGCACTTAAGCAAAAATGTTCTGTGTTTATTATTCTAGACAAATGTCATAGATAATTTGAACGAGGTAATTTTGGAGTAAGGAATATATTCCCAAGATTTTATAAATGACAGCCAGATAGGAGAGGGTTTACAGATTAATGCGGCTAGGATTCATATTTTTTATAAAAAGTATTTGGGATAATTAAGATTTGCGCATACGGGTTGCTGAACGACTTTAAACGACTTCGAACGACAAAAATTATAGAGTTACAAAAACTGGATATTGTTTTTGGGTAGAAACATGGCTATATTATTTTGGTGTATACGTGAAAAACAAAAACTGTATTAATCTGCCCGAAAATAAACAAATATTTATTCAATTGCAGATATTACGAGCAATAAAGAAAAAGATAATTTCGGTATTTTTAACAATTTGATCAGGCTATTTTTTGCAAGTGACTTATTTTACTATGGATGATATGGAAAAGTTACTGTTAGCTTTTTTATCATGTTACTGCGGCTTTGAAGGGAGCACACCGAATTATTAATTTTTATTTTTAATATTAGTTGTTTAAATAATCTTAAATATCCTTTCTATAGCTCACGCTTTGCTCTCTGTGACTTAATTCTATTCTCAATCATTTAGGGCCAGCTGAAGGAGTGGAAGTTCAAACCAACACCTTGCTCTTATCTGCTAAGACCAGGTTTTTCCAGAATTTACAAAAAAAAGTGGCAATAAAAATTTTGATGACCTGTTTTTTAAGTGTGAATAAGTGTATTATTTGTCAGAGAAATTACGTTGAGGTATTAAAATAAATGCAGCTGTATTTGTAACTAATCAAGTGATCTTCATAAAATTTTAAATCAACTTTTTGGTAATTTTTACATAATTTAACAAAAATAAAAACACGGAAAAATATGTTCACACTTAATAATTTATTATAGCTCCATAGCATAGAAGCTATTTTATTCCATTGATGATTGAATTTCAATATATCTGTGACTACATGACTTCTATGCGACAAAAGCTTAGCACACTGTACATTTATCTTTATTACTCATACTAAAATAAAACTTTTAACTTTAGAATTTTATGGTTAAGTATGTCTAGTCAAGACTTTCATATAAATATTAGAAAGAGACAGCAATTTTTTTTATACGCTGTATTTTTTACTTATAGTACAGCAGGATTTTTTTTCATATAATTTTCGGAATCTTTTAAATAATTCAAGATGACTTTTCTGGTTATGTCCATTCTGGTTGACATTTGTGTTTTTATATTTTTGTTTTTGTAATTGATGGATCATGTCGATTTCAACTGAACTAGGTTTTCACAGAACATCAGACATCATAAAAAAAATAAACATATTTAAACCAAAAGTACTTATTTTCGGTTTAAATATACGTTTATTTTTTTTAGCACTCACAAAACAATAACATCACGTCTCAATCCTTTCTTAGTCAACCGCAAACAGCATATGTGCTATAATTTTGTCGCACCATTCGAGCAGCACGACGTAGTATAAGTAAACAATATAGCTTATAACAAAACAATAGCTGTCTCTTTCTAATATTTTTATGAATGATGAATGTTTTCATTAAAATACTTAAGTATAAGATACAAAATTTTACTTTAGTTTGAGCAATAAAGATAAATATATAGTGTGCTAAGGTCTTATTGCGGAGAATATAAATATAAATATATATATATATATATATATATATATATATATATATATATATTTATATATATATATATATATTTATATACATACAAAAACACACATAATGTTATTCTACGCATATCCAAAGTCACCATCTATAAAGGATATCCATAGATATCACTTCTTCATAACTAATTGCATTGATATTTCTTTCAGCATATCTCTTTCACCTTATTATAAATAGTGGAGCTCATTTACAATAATTTTGGCTGTTATAAACCTTATCCAATTTTGCTTTGTTTTGATATTTATATTTATATTATATTATTATATTTAACATTTTAAATTTTTTCCCAAACAACTCATTCCACTTATTTCAAATATTTCTGAAAAAATCTTTTATTTCAATTTCCTAATTTTTATTTCTCTGCTAAGAAAATATTTTACTAAATCGTAAACTAAATGAAGGACAAAATTTATGAATGTTACGAAAATTAAATCATTTGTTTATTTAAACAATTATTCCTTTAAAAAAAATTTAAAAAATTTTCGTACAAATTACTTTAAAAATAACCTCTTCTCATCTTTTATCCAAGGAGGTTGAGATGTTGCAATAATTCTATGTGTTTCAATAAAAAATTATTACGACAAAAATTTGACAGGTCGCATTCTTAACTAAACAAGGCAGCCTCAAAAATATAAATGGATGTATAATTATTAAATTGCAAAAAAATAATCTTTATTTAAAATCACCATTTATCTAATCACAAGTCTTTCCAAGTCTTTCCCAATCGGGTTCGTCTGTTTCCATTTCAGTTATTGTAACTTTCGACGTCATATTGGTTTTGTAATATCGGTTGTGACAAATGGTCTTTGCCCAAATTTTCCACATTTCTAAGTAATGGTTGATAAAAGAAAGCGTTCATGTCAAGCGTTAATCCCAAATTTAAAATGGTATAGCGTTAAATCATGACATCTTGCGGGCCAGGAGATTCGTATTATTCTATGGATCTAACATTGCGGATATCATTAAGCTTATCACTAAGCCATTGACGCACAAACAAACGAAAGTGTACCGGGAAGGTATGATATCATATTTTATAACACGAGAAGTGGAAATTCTTCCATCAATTTCGCTAAATGGTTTCTTAAAGAAATCATTATGTTCCCCATTTAGGTTCTGCAACAGAAAGTGAATTTCCACTAAATAGCCATTTATCACACCACTGCATACATTGAGTGAAAAACGATATTAAGAACTTGTCTCTTTAAACTTGCTAGGATTGCCATCTTCTTTTCGTGGCTAGTAGTGGAAATTGAGATAATCAGTAAGACCATCTTAGTCGAACTTGTCTTCGTTAGTCCAAAGAACTTTTTTCTAGAAATTTGTGTTTTGGGGTCAAAATTTATAATAAATTTCAACGATTAATTCTTTGAATTGAATTTCCATCTGCCAGTGTTTAGACGGGTGTGTATAGGTATACGCCAGAACCATGGGCTACGTACCAAACTTTACATATCAATATCGAAATATGCTAAGCTGTGACATCGGCAGAGGTCATCAGACTAAGGCGGAAACACTCAATAATATTACATCATCGTGAGCGCTATAAACAAATTGCCTACCAAAGCCAACATGTCTCCTCCTAACTCTGCATGTAGACCCAAAAATATCTACATAAGGTATTCGGCGGTTACAATAATATTATTGGTATTCCTGACGTGCCGCCCACAAAAAACCCGTCCGTCACAAAACTCATACCGAAATAAAATCTTCGCATACTCTTCAATACTGTAGTTCGGCACGGTTATAATTAAGTATAGCAAATACACGATCACCATTATAAAAAGCTTTCTAGTCGGGGAGCCATAATAAAAACGTGAGCAAGCTATGATAGTTTTACAAAAACTAACTGAAACGGCTGCCATCCAAATGATAGAAACATGCTTTTGCTTATGAAGGTTTACGATGACTTCAAATACTATTCAAATTATTGCCGTCACTTTCACCTTAACACATTCATGCGACTGGAAGATAAAAAGTTATTTTCCTAATTTGTACTAATCAAACAACGCAAAAGAAAAAAGGTGTTTACCTAATTTGTCCCGATCAAACAATGTAGTCAAATATTATTATCATTTTATATTAAACGACGTGGAATTTTTGCAATAATTCATAGAATAAGTGACGAAACGTGGTAGTAGTACTAAGTTTTTTTTCATATTATTCCAACGGTAAGTGGTCATTTCTTAATTTTTGATACCAATTTAATGAAATCTATTTTAGAAAGTATAAAAAAAGATAGTTTAAAAAGGTTTTTCTTTCGGAAATTTTCCAATCAAGCCAAAAATGGATCTTGGGGAAAAATTAATAACGTACAGTGACCATGTGTAAGAAAAATGACATGTAACATATTGTGTTCATTGACTATGAACTAAACTGTGTAGAGACGAAGAGAAAAAATGTTATCCATACGATTAATTCAGCCCTTGGGCATTGGATTAGGAAAGAACCGTAAGATAACGTAAATCGCTGTATTATGTTGCTATTTACAGACTTTAATGCGATAAAAGTAGACACATGTCGTTGACAACATACGCTGGCGTAGGCAATTTATACCTCACAGCCCTAATAATTATCTAAGGATATATTTTTAGATATATAAAATCTCATTTTATGCACTTTTATTGATGGAACACTTTCATATCAAAAGGAATTCCGCTCGAAAAGTTAAACCGGATTTTTAAATAATGAAATAAACTTTCAAAACGAGGAATGAAGTATAAATTATTTTATTGTCTATTGAATGATAAAAGTTCAATAATATTACTTTTATTTCGTTATTACTAACTTTATTTTTGCAATGTAACTTTCAACCAATACCGCTTCTGAAAATTAAAGTTGTACATCTAAAAAATTTATTTTTATATTAATTGATTGCTTTCAATGGGCCAATATTTATTGGCTATATGATATATGTATATATATATATATATATATATATATATATATGTATTCACATACATAATACAGTTAGTGTGTCATTGACTTATTGGCAATCCAAGCAGTAAATTCTCTATCATTGTTACCTATTAAACAATGCCCAAAATCTACTTGCGATGTCCTTTTTATTTAGTTTTCTGAGATAGAAGTACTGTCCATCGTGATTTAGGATAACCCATTAAATCTAGTTGAATATGCACGGTATAATATTTTGAAACTACTGATCTTACTACGGTATTCTTATCGGATAATGATTATTAAATTTTTCGAATTGAATACTGTCTCTTATATATTTTGATGGTTTTTTCTGGTGCCCACAAAAATTATTTTTGTTTTTATGTTGTACAATATTTTACCTTGACGGCCATTTACGATGGCTTTACGGAATTCTGTCAATATTTTAAAAGATTTGTCAATTGGTATGGAATCATCTGGTATTTTTTTCCTAAATATTACGTATTTCTTGTTTAAAATCGTTATGATAATAATAATAATCTGAAATGGTTTATTCGATCGATATTCTTGTATTATTTGAATGTTTTAAATCTCCAAAATTCTTTCAGTAGTTCACGGTTTTTTAACTTTTTTATTTAGTTTATGGTAAGAGAAAAAACTTCTTTCAGTTCTATTTCATTTCTACTCAATTCTAAGCACATTTTTATATAATTTTGCACAATACTATTCACTTTATCGGTTTATAAAGATAAAACCCGCTATTGCTTTTTCCTTATGTTTCTTCGACTAGAAACTATGTGAAGTAAGTTTTTGTCATTCAGAAGAACTTGCATGGGTATGTGGCTCATTTGGCATATTGTAAATAAATGTTTCTAAGGCTTTTACGTCTTCTTTTAAGTTAAATCTCTTCATCTTCATCGCCACATCCTTTTACTTAATTTTACGCCATTATTTAGACAAAATAAGTACCAACAATGAACCTTATAGAGGATTCCTCTAAATTAACATGCTTAACCCCATCTAGTTTACTTAAATATTTCAATCTCTAAGTGGCTACATAAATTTATGCTACAAGCCAACATCTACACAATTCCTCATCGAACACCCCATAGAAAAAGAGTTAGGCGAAATTTGGCGCATATCCCATATTCGGCGGTTTCACCTTTCATTTCAATACAATTTGTTACCGGGCCGATGCCTTATATTGATCAGTATGAAATAAATTACTTTTTACTACTTCATTCGGCCATTTGCACTGAACTCGTTTCCTGACTTCCATCTGAGTATATTATCACTCGAGTCCTTATTTATATTCAAGGACGGTATGTCGTCCTGTCTACTGTCGTTTTCCAAAGGACCTGTTGCTTTTGATTTTGCAGTTTATGTAAATAACTTTATGGTATATTTTCAAGAATTAACTGTGAAGTGTATTGATTTTGAGGTTCTACCTAGGATGTTTTCCGAGGTAATCAGTTGTTCATTTCATGGGCTTTTCTGATTACTATCAGGTATGATGGTTAAGGCGATCTATATTTTACTGAAATAAAAATGTGTGGGAGGCAATGATCGCTAGAGATATTTTAGTTTTAAAAATTCCTATTTGGTAAGAGGATAGTAGAAAAAAACTATGGCATATATTATTTTGTGAAAGTTAATTTAAAAACGTTAAAGGCATTATGTAATTATAGGCATTTGTTTATGTCACCACAAAATTTATAAAAATACGTTTTTATTTTTTTTAACTATCACGTAAACAATTATAAGAAAAAAATATGGGATAAAATATTTCAAATTTTGTAAAGTCCAAATATTTTTAAAACCTCTTGAGGTTAGTAAAAAGGAAATAATTTTAATTAGTTTTTCATCCGTTCAGTGTAATCGCTAAACTTATTGATTTTGATATATAAATTGAATTACTTTTTGAGTTTCATTACGCAAATTATAGGGAAGACAGTAATAATTTTTAAATATGCAACTTGTTTTGCGCCCACGAAAGATATAATTATTAACATATATATACATATATATATATATATATATATATATATATATATATATATATATATATATACATATACATATATATATACATATATATATATATATATATATATATATATATATATATATACATATTACTTCTGTGACAGATATACCAGACAATATATTTAATTCCGTTTTTAATATTTTAAATAGTTTAATAGGAAAATTTTAGTAACAGGAAAAGTTTAATAAAGGCGTTGAACATAATGAACATTTAAGTGTACATACATAATTTAAATATTCATAATGTTCAGTGCGAGTTCTTTTCGTGCTTGATGAATTTTTTATTACAAAGAGTGTGATGATCAAATTTATGTGCAATAGAAAGTATTTACGACGATTAATTTCCTCTTTTTCATAAAATATCTTAGCAACATTAATTTATACATATATTAATATAATTCCTGTTATTTTGTTATAATTTTAGTTATGATCAGATTACTTTCATCAATGAGTAATTTAATCAGTAATAGTGGGAAAAGTAGCAATTCTGATAAAAATTGATGAATACCTGGTCCAAACTAAACCGGAGCATAATAAATTTACTTTGAAAGCATTCTATTTACTTAACAGAATAAATTATATGGCTTCACGCCGCTACTTATTCTACGTGATACATTTATTACTATTTTTCCAAACAATTTATCTACAGCCTTTAAAGATATAATCTTTAAAGAGTATAGATAAATTGGTTGAGAAAGTAGTAATAAATGCTCTGGCCTTTTTTTACAATTTCCTCAATCTTGGTTGAGATAGCAAGAAGCTGATATCAGAAAGTTTTAAATAAAAGCTTTCCAGTAAGTTTTTGCACGAATATGATTATAAATTAAAGTAACGATGTAAGTTAAGTTTAACCAACTCCTTGTTTGTTTGACTACATATATTGCCTTTATTTGGAATCAATAAACTTGTGCAAATATGGTCTTCTAAGACGTGTCATGCACAGATACTGAAACACGAAGGAAATATTTAACGAAAACCAAGAAGTTGCTCTCGACATATGCCGTTGTCTGGCATTGCTTAAAACCTATAGCTTCGTTATTAACTTTAGTATTCGGTACATAGCAGTTATTCATTAGGAAATCAGCGTTTTCAATACTCATTCTCCACGTTAATCGCGTGTTAAATTTAAAAAAATTATACGCGTGTACTAATGTTAACATTGTTTCCGTAATTTAAAAATTATTGCATTCTTCATTCTCATGATACATAAACTTTTATCTAACTATTTGCATTAGGATACATCCAATCGATACTTAAAAGAATACTTGTCAACCGCAGGTAAACTCGTATACATTACGCTTATAAATATTTGAGAATACACAAATTTTCTATTCATTTCCTTACAAATATTAATTTTTCACAACGTAAGTATTTCTAATAAAATATGGTGCATGATTAAAAATGCATCAGTCGAATCGCGTTTATAGTTAACAAGTTGTACAAAGTTACTTTGAGATATATTTTCATTTCGTTTTATAAATGTTTGAAAATAGCAGTATCGATTTTAGGTTAATTTTTTAAATTACCTATTTCAATTATTTTGTATAAACACTTTTTATTATAATTTTGTCACGCAATTTTGTCCTTCTTAAAAATTTTCGTTTATTCATAAATCAGCCTTCCCATGATTAAGCTTATTATGGATATAATTCCCATTACGAAGGTTCCATGTATACTTAGGAACATTTTACCATTTAAGAAAGCATAGCATTTTTCTTAAATTTTCACAAATATTTATATAATTTTTTAAAACTCAAATGCAATATATCGCCTAGTACTCGTATATATTTTACGGGTCAAAAAACATCGTGAATTTTTCTAAAAATTATGAGATTTAGAAGCATTGCTGGGTTTTTCCGGCACATTTTAGATAGACTTCTAGCAACATTGTTTTACATGATCTTAATATTGGCACTTCCGGGGTTGCAGAGAGGAGTGAGAATTTTCCAGAATAACTTTAGATAGAACTTTTAATATTTTAAATACCATTTTACGTTAAGTTAAAAGGATACCAACAACCAGATGTTGTTGGTATAACTTTCGTTTTCACATGATTTCTACAAGACATAAAATCGAAAAAGATTGATTACTTCATTTGCTTTTTCTAACATTTCCATATAAATGTTTTTTGTTTTCTCTTAAAATACACGTAGGTTGATATACTTTATCACTGTGTCTAATTTTAAGTTTGTTATACGGTTTCCTAAAAAATGTTTGTGGTAGTATAAATCAATATTTCCAGAAATATCAGAGTTGAAATTCTGAAAAAAAAACTGCGTTGTAATCCTCATAACTAACTCGTTCTTTGCTTCATCATATATTTCTGTGATAAATGTAACAAAAGGACAGAGGGATGGACACGTGGGGATTTCGTGAGGGCGCCATTTAGTTTCTTTTTTCTCATATTCCCGTTTTTCTTCCGAAATACAGAAACATAAAAATATAAAGGAATTACCTCAAAAATTTAATAGACTCATCTTGAATATAATAAAGTACTGTGCAAAGTATCGAAAAAGTGTAATGCGCCGCTTACGTGGGCATTACTTAAAAAAATTCGGTCTAACTAGAGCCACTCTACCTCAGCACATTTAAAAATTTTTGTTTTCGTCACTCATATAAAGGTTAAGTACAGTATTTATTTCAGTTTAAATACTTTTGAATACTGAACAGAATAAACGTGAGTTTCACCTGTTATATTTCTTTCTCGAGACATGTTTCGGGTTGTGATGTATTCAGCAAACTATGAGAAGAGAATGATGTTTCAATATTACGTTTGTATAAAATAATATTAACATTTGTATAAAATAATAAATAAATTAATCAAAATTCCGCGATTTTTTGGTAAAATCATCAATGCTAACGTGAATGGAAAACCATCAAGTGAAATATTCTTAAAGTAGAAAAGGCTACATGAAATTTTTACCAGGATTTTCACAGGTTCTAAGCAGCAATTTTTCTTTTATTATAAAGAAAAGAATAACCACTGCTTTTTTATAAATCGTCTTTTTTACTTAAGAGAGAAATTTTTCTTTTCATATAAACTATTTTCATTTATAAAATACAGTACTAGAAATATATCATGGAAATTATCAGTATAACAATCAACCGACTGTACTCATTACTAATACGAACGTAGAGCATATTAAATATGATTTACACCTGCGCCGACAGTAACGGAAATATTGGTCACTCAAAAGCAAGGGTGACCATAACATTGCGATTATTAAATACTAAATTTAAAAAAATTATCTCTTTATATTTCCACCAGAATATAGCCATGTTCCTAACTATAGCTCACATTGAGTAAGATTTTGTGAATAACAAATATTTATTTTACAACGAATACTTTTAATACATATAGATTACATTTTCCAGTTATGCAAATAATTCAATTATTCAGAAAATTACGTACTTTTGTAAGTATATGTCGGTAAGTGTAATACTTACTGAAAAAAAGAAATTTAATAAAATGTGCTAAATAAGGGAAGGTTTAGAAAGATAGATACATTTCAAAGGACCGCTTTCTTTTGTTTTTTCTGAGGCAACATTAGATTCCTTGTGAAAACATTACATTATTTCTACCTTATTACATCTTTCATTGAATATATTTGGCGTTAATTTTGTAGAAATTTATTATTCACAATTAAATGAAACTACATGATGTAGTATTATTTCTACTTTCTTTAATTTCTTTACCATGACCTAGGTTTCGTTGTATTACAACATCTTTGCTAATATCCCACCTGAAGATGTTGTAATACAACGAAACCTAGGTCGTGGTAAAGAAATTAAAGAAAGTAGAAATAATACTACATCACGTAGTTTTATCTTATTACATCTATTTTGTTATTCTTATTACGCCTATCTCAACCTTAATACATACAGTTTTAGGTTCGTGACATTTTTTGGATACTTAAAATATTCAATTTTTACGCATATCTGATATTCTTAAGACAACTGCAAGTTAATTATCTGAATAAATTTAAATTGAAAATTAAAAGTTAATTTTCGATTAATATTAAATTAATGATTTGAGCACATTTTCGTTGCTATTTCTAGCATTGGTTCTCGCAGATAAGACATAATATGGAAATAAATATTATAAATTTACTATCAGAAGAGTGCAATACATCATTCATGCCAATTTTTGAAATTTCAAAAGTTGTCCGGAACAAAAAAATTAATTCAGGTACGTATTTTTTTACAACATTCATTTAAATAATCACGAAGGAGCTGAAATATGTGATAACATCACACCCATACTGCTTAAAAAGGTCATTGAACTACTCTCTTTGCCATTATATTATACAAATGAACGCGTGATTTGTTATCATACTTGCGTTAAGATATCCCATTAAAGAAAACAATTTTCCCGCATATATTTTCTAAGAAAACCGTAGTAAATTCGCATTGCCAGAAGTAAACATTTTTTCGTAAAATAAAGCTAATAAAAAATTATACACCTCTTACCATGATCTCTACATACAATAAAATGTTAAAGAGGTCACGTCAGTATGTCTGTGCACGCATTACGGCAAAACTAGTTCACGGATTTTAACGCACCTTTGTAATTTTATGCTTTACAGATTTGCTCAATAATTGTTGATTTGCGAAACTAAGACGTTATTCCTAATGGGGACTGCATAGAAATAACAGTAATTATATCGGAAAAAATAAGTAAAACATATTGTTAACAATCAATTTATTATAAAATATGACCTAAGCTGAACGTTCTTACCCTTTAACGTTCTTTTGTGTAGGAACATGTAGGAACTTTAATTCATGTAGGAACTTTAATTACTGAGAAAAAAAAATTGCATTGATATTTAATCCGTTATTACATATGAACCTTATATTAAAAAATATTTTACTCTTTTTATATACCTTCATTCCCGCAGTATAATATAATTAACAAAATTTGGAGTAGTTTTTTTATCGTCTTAAAAATCTGATAAAAATTCCAACAAACTCTGTCTTATTAGTTTAAATAAATTTTTGCGAAACATGCGAGTTACTGTCAGTTCTACTTGACGCAGGCGAAATTATATTGTAACAGACTTCAAAAAAGGAGGAGGTTCGACGGCATCTTTTTCTTAAGTATTATTCTTAGTGATAATTCCTTATCTAGTTGATCCATTTTGATGATTATTTTTTATTTGAAAGAGGGTGTTATAGATTATACATACAAATGTGATGATGATCTGATCATGAGGTCTGAAAATAAATGTTGAAACTCCTTAACGAATGGCAGTAAAAAAAACTATGATTCAAGACATTTGCTACATGTAGTCGTTATTTTGCAAAATAACTACACCACTTACCAAGTCAGGTCTGATGATGGAACTCCTTAACAGATATTAGTAAATAAACCGTGATTAAAGATATTTGCTACTAGTATTTTTACTGTGCAAAATAATTACGCCGTTGACCAGGTGAGAGTCTGATGTGGAGATGAACAATGGAACTCCTAAGGGATGGTTGTAAAATTGAAAGTGATTCAAGATATTTGCTACTGATAGTTGTTACTTTGTAAAATAACCATACTATCGATCATGTCAGAGTCTGACGATGCGTTTTGGCGATGATCAATGGAACTCCTTATCGGATGGTAGTAAATCAAAAGTAATTTAAGATATCTACTACTGGTAATTTTTACTTTGCAAAATAACTGCACCATCGAACAGGCCAGTGTGTTATGATGAGTTCTGAAGACGAATAATAGAACTCCTTAACGGAAGGTAGTAAATCGATTCGGTGATTGAATATATACACTACTGTTTAATTGTTATTTTAGTTATTCCACTGCAATATCTGATATTGAATTTTGGATGTGGGGAACGGAATTCCTCAAGTGGTAGTTTTAATTTGCAAAATCTGATATTGGACTTCGGATATAGAGGACTGTACTCCTCAACGGCTAACACATAACCATTAGCGGCTACTACTATCGCTTAATTTTTATGTATTGTTGATAATTTTAGACAAAGTGGAAATTATCTTAATACT
Source organism: Druceiella hillmani (assembly GCA_039881145.1). Classification (NCBI taxonomy): domain Eukaryota; kingdom Metazoa; phylum Arthropoda; class Insecta; order Lepidoptera; family Hepialidae; genus Druceiella; species Druceiella hillmani. Next base: position 25,053,782 of record JAYKKI010000005.1, read on the forward strand.
AGCTTTTTAAATTATTATTGTGGGTCTTTTTTATTTAACTTTGGGTTCAACTGCTCAGAACTGACGCTTTAGAGAACTGTTTGGCTAAATCTTGAAATTTGAGAATGTGCTGTTTTTAAGTCTGTAATGTGGGTCGCAAGGAAAAACTTTATCATTGAACTCTGGATTACAATTTTACAACTTGATATTCCAGTGGCACGTCCAGCCTAAATTGTTTCAAATTGGTAAAGTAGGTAAAGCAGAAGGACACTAAAAATTAAAAATATAGTAATAGTGAAAAAAAGTTAGATTAAACGGTTTTATTATGCAATTACTGACGATAAAAGTTCTTATACGTATGCAACCTGAATCTTTCATCAGATTAAAGCAAAATAGTAGGGAAGAAGGTAAAAAAAAAATAAAAAAGTTGGAAACTCGCTTTTTTTGGAAATTGGAGATTTTGTTATTATTATTTTGTATTTATTAACAAAAAATTACAGCGAATCAGTTTCGTTATAAGTTAATTTCCCAAAATATTGGTTTTGACTTCGATTTATTAAAAATCATCTGTACACCTGATGAATTATACCGACTCTATCTGAGAGTTGCAGCAGTTCTGGGTCTTTTGGAAGCGACCATTTCCCTATTCTAATTTCTTTGCCTCGTTTAAATTTAAATATTGAAAAAATTCCCCCTTTTCAAAAAGACAACCTACATAGGGCAGATTGGGTGAGATTCCACACTTTCCTCAATAATGAAGTGGATTGTCTCCCTCCTGTGGACTTGGATAACCTTTACTTCAGATCCTCTCCCACCTGGTGGGACAGAGACTGTTCTGCGGCGCTTAAACTCCGCAAAGAGGCTGAAGCAACATATAAATCTAATACGGCGAAAGCAAACTTCCTCTTATTTTGAAAACAGACTAAATGAATTCTCCTTAAAAAAGAGGGAAGGCTGAAAGAAATTCTGTCACTCCGTCTCTCCTTATACTCCCTCTTATGTCGTCTGGCCTAATATAAAACGCTTTCGGTCTATTTCTCAGTCTGATCTTCCCACATCCGTACGTGGGAATTGGGCAGACCAATTTTTAAATAAACTTTCTCCTTCATCCGTCCCAAATTAAGATGAATACCCTTTCAGATATAATTTCACTAGGGCCAACCATTTTTTAGAAGAATATTTCTCCATTAACGAATTGGATTTCACCTTGCACCATCTTAAGGACTCTTCCCCTGGTGTTGAGGAAATGTCATATTCAATATTGAAAAATACTTTACCATCTACCCATTGGTATCTTCTATCCCTGATCAACTGTATGTTCAAATTAGATTATATTCCAAAGTCCTAGAAAACTCAAATAATAATTCCCATTCATAAAAACCTCATAAAGATCCCATGTAAGTTAAATAAATTTATTTTTTTTCTATAATTCGGTCTTTGAACAATGATCATAATTTTAATAATACTCGTACTAACTACATTTGTTTATACTACTGTGGACCCCGTGGACGAAGCCATTGGCAAAAGTTGATGACAATTTTCCATATAATGCGTTACACTCCATATTTTTTTGGGATATATGTATATATATATATATATATATATATATATATATATATATATATATATATATATATATGTATATATATATATATATATATATATATATATATATATATATATATATATATACTTACACACACACACACACTCCTCAACGGCTAACACATAAATAGATGTTAATGTTCTACATTTTCATTAACTGGAATTGTTGACATTAGCATGTGCATTTGTCAGTAGGACAAATTTTCTCACCCCCTTTTTCCAACAAATTAGAATTTGATTGAAATTTAATTTTCAATCTCAAGGTCTTTATATGTTTATCATTCTAAAGTATTGATTGACAATCAACTCTCAAAAGTTAATGCAATCCACCTATTATAATAGCTTTGCTATGAACGTTTTTCAATTTTGGTTTATATTATGCAAAATATTATAATCTGTTGAAATCTTAAATTATTGAAAAAATACGACCGGCGTCGCTCAATTATCTGAATATGGCTACTGAAAGAATTTAGAGGCGTGGTCACTTTCCACTTGATATAATCATGGTCAAATAATTTCATGTAGCGTTCTTCCAAATTTTCACAGTACGTTATATACTCCACTGGCGATGTAAAAGGAGGAAAAAATATAACGAGAAAGTTGTCGTTGAAGGTCGTTTTGTGTTGACGGTGAAAAATTCTAATTATCTTATGCAGTACGAGAATGAATTTCCGTTTCGATTAAAAAAAAAGATATCACGACCAATGCGTATGTACTCGTAAAAGTGATTTCGATTTTAATGTTATCAGGAATGGGGATTTATATTTTAAAAAATAAAGTTTTCTACCGATGCTCTCCTGGGAAACGATAACAAAGTTCTGCAATCTTTATAACCATTCGTATTCAATATTCAATATTTATAATATTTGTGGAGATAAAATATCTTCTTTATCCGTTTGCATTTACATATTCATACAATAAAGCGTCTACGAAGAAAATTCAATTTATGTGGTTTACTGTCCGTGTTGTGCTCTCGTTGAATACTTATAACATAAATCACATAGTAAGAAAGCATCTGCCTTTATAACTGATGGTATTTATTCAATTACATTATTTTTATTACTCAAATATGCTTAATTTTTTATTCACAAGTAAATGAAGCTACGTGATGTAGTATTATATCTATTTTATTTAAAATTTTTAACTGCGAACTATGTTTCATTCTATGACAACATCTTCGGTTGGACAATTTGAAAAGATATATATATATATATATATATATATATATATATATATATATATATATATATATATCGTTTAAGATCATTGCTATCCACATGTGAACGATAATTTAACCTTACGACGAGAACTGTGATAGATACACAAATAATAAGACAACGTTGATTACATATGAGTAAATAATTGTTTCACATCATCAGAATTAGTCAGAGCTACGTTTTTTTTTAAGATTCCATAAAAAAAGCGTGAATAAAGGCCCATTTTAATTATCGTTACGAAGAGATTTTCTGCATAAACACCCTACAAGAATCGTAAAAACAAGTTTATTGGTAATTAGTCAGTAAAAAAACGTTTTGTTCCGTGAAAGCAGGTTTTTGTGCCGCTTCTAAATCAAGTTAATAGGTGTTTCAAAAATGGTTATAAGGACATTAGATGCCTGTGTTTTTAATGTGCATAAAAGTTCATATTTATATTGAGGAATATTATCAGCGTAAATATCATTATTTATTGGGAAAATAAGTATGGTTTTTTGTAAAATGATGCTTTTATTGATATATTTATGAGTTTTACTTTAATCCATAATTTATGAACAGTTTGCACTAGGAAAGCTCTCGACAAAACTTATCTTCATCGTCATTGTTGGCTGATGGGTAAAGAAGAGATTAATTTTGGAGCACAAGTTTGCCACATATCGAGGCAATTTACCTGAAAAGAAAAAACGGAACCCTTGCAAGATTCACTTGTCCGTGTATCACACTCTAGAACCATGTAAAATGTTGGTACAGCCATAGAGCATATTAACGCGCATATAGTTCAACAACCAACACTCAAAAACAATTGTGTACTTCCATATATAATGTTGGGTAACATTTCAAAGGCTATCAATATCAATATAATAAGGACTCAAAAATATTTCTTTATAATTTATTTCAATATATCTTCGGAGATATTCCGAATAATATGCATGCGAAGAAATCCTTATTTTTTCAAAAGTATTGAAATTAAAATTATGGCCAGCGTAACCACTCGCACATAACCGGTCTGCAAAATACGCGTGAAATACTCGCACTTGGTTGTATTTTTCTTCTCAATTCCCAAGTAAAGTTTTGACTTTCTGAACTATGAAAGTCCATTAGGTGTCAACTCAAATATTCACAATTTCATTTACTAACAAAAGGTATACCCAAGTGTATACACTCTTTACACTTCTATATCTTTGTTTAATTTTAATGAATTAATTTTTTTTAGTTTTAAATTTATAGTTATTTTTAACATATATAAAATATATCTAGGTGAAATGGAATTCAAATCAGATTGAACCATTTTCTTAAATTTTATGCACTTAGACTTTAACTGTAAAATAATACCAATAGTTTTGTATTTTAAGCTTAGAATTTAAAATAAATATTACATTTGACTGAAGCTGTAAAACAATTACAAGTTAAGTTAGAAAATTTAAAAGAAAACTTAGGTATGACGTTATCCTTTTCCATTATATTTCAAACAAGACAGAGGTGTTTAGCCACATCTGTTTACATCGATTTAGTGAATAACATTGAGCATTTATTCTCTCAAATAAATCCTAATTTGCACAATCGTTTACAGCATTATATATAAAAAAGATAAAAGTATATATTTCTTTGTGAGGAAAATACGCGATAGATAGTATATTTTTTTATAAATTTTTTAAAAAAATTTTTATAAAATTTCAATTTTGGAAGAAATTTAATTTTATTAAAATTTTTTTGACATAAAATCTCGTTTAGGAAAGTTAATAGGTAAAATTTTTGTGTTCTGAATATTTTTCGATTCATTTGTAACCTTAACAAATGAAAAGTAAAATTATGTTTATGCTGATTATTAGTACAAGATTTTTATCAATATCTTGAAGTTATTATATTATGCTACTGAAAAGTGTGAAACTATGAAATTTATTTTGAGTCTCAAAGGTTATTAAAAAGAAAATAAAACGTCATCTGTGAAACACGTAATTACGCAAAGTATTTTTTATACTTTGCGTAATTATGTGTTTTGTTCTCTTTTACTTTGATACTTCAATAAGAGATAACTGAGCTATATATCGAAAAAAATAGTTTAAATACAATTAAAACATTAAAAAAGTAGAGAACACTTTTATGTACTAAATTTATTTTTTTTATTATTATTTTTATGTAATTTGTCTGAAGTTCTTCGATTTAATGAAATTTAAAAATTCATAATTTCACCAAAAACAAATTTCCAAGTCAACAAATTGAAAGAAACACATTAATCAATCATCACATCAAGCAATAATTACAAATTAGAACCCTTATTTTCTTTAATACCTGCTATTGAAAAACTTTTAATGGGGATTTAAAACAATTGGCCATCTTCTTCTAACTTTACATGGAAGCAGAAAAACTTATTAAAATTTTACCTTTCTCTTGTTCCTACATTGTTTAGTTTATAGACAAGATATTTCACATTAATTAGCATAGTTTAACCATAAAGTACATAGAAGAACTCAAGAATATTTACTTAAAAATATGCTTTATTTTTTAAAATTCCCCGATATTTCGACCTTGGTGTTTGCGCTTTATATAATTTAACCGAAGTATCTTGTTCATAAATTATGATTAAAGCACGACTAAGATATTCGAAATATTTAAGAAGGAATATTTTAATATAAATATTGGTAAAATACAGGGCTACAAATTTAAAAAGATTACAGGCGAGTGGATTGAGGCAATTTCTTGTCGATTTGAGTAAATGGTATTAATGGAAATAACAAAACAATACTTTCATAAACGGATTAATTTAAAACAATATTAAAATTTATATAAAGAGCTATATATAAAAAGGTTTTTTATGAGTCAAAATATTTGCATGTGGAAGTGAATTATGGATTATATTAAAAAATTACCATAAATATTGTAGAAATGGGAATATCGTATACAATTTTGAAATATGTTGTAAAAAAGAGACAAATGAAGAAAAAAAGGTAAGACTAAAAAAATTAAAATTATTTGAAATGGTTCGACATAGAAAATTAAGGAATTGCAAGCAACTGAAAAAAATATAGCCATAGTCATAGGAACTAATAACAAAATATATGTCAAGAATGTACGTGAAAATAAAATGTTTTAATGTATTTTTGGTCCTGATCTGGAATTAAAGGAAAACATATTTTTAACCAAATGAAATTATTTTCAGTGTATTTCTATTTATATACTTGTGGCATTTTATGTATATATATATATATGCATATATATATATATATATATATATATATATATATATATATATATACTCTTAAAAAAATAGTTACTAGAAATAATCGAAATTTGATATATCTGAGCTTTTTTTATTAGATGTATATTTTTAATACTCCCATTTAATCTATAACATAACAACTGTATTTAAGCATTTTGTCAAATATTATAAAACCGAAAGTATATGTTAACTGTAGGACGTCACTTAACCGAATGGTGTCTTAAAAGTTCAGAATGTCTAGCACTGAAATAGTCTAATGATCCTTCGTTCGTCCTATAGCATCATCAACGATCGGGGCTGACGTGCCCCGTGCATGTAACCAAAAGAAGGAATTAAATGATACGGGATAAGTTACAAAATTCATTGAAATGGAAATTCTACGTTAACTAGCGACTCAGAAAATTAGGAATGTATTATTATTTTAGGTGCAGTATTCCTTCAAAATAATGTTTTCATATTTTTTCTTATTGGCAGATATTAGGTATTAAAATGTCAACGAAAACTTGCAAATTAAAATTAAATAATGGCTAGTAATACTGGCTAGGGTCTTATTTTACGGCTAAACCGAAACGCAGGCCATTATGTACAATATCTAATACACAAAGTACATTCTCTCCAAACTATCTGGAAATCTATAAAATATTGATTTAGTAATAATAACTGAAAAATTACGATATAATTTAAATTGCCATTAGAATATAATGGGATATAATTTTAGATCCCAGTTCTTCTATGAACAAAATAAACTAAACTAATATAAAACTTGGTTCCTATTTCTAATTAATATTTTTTTATTACACATCATTAATTTTTATAACGTTTTCAAAAACTGAAATCTTTCTCTTTTAAAATATTAGCTTTTGTTTGAACAATATGTTGCCCTGTTCATACTACCTTTACTGTTTCATTATTTCTGATTTTGAAATAAAATCTGAAACATCAAACGTCATTTACATCTTTAATTTTACAAATTTTCAGTTTATTTTTAAATTATATGAGGCTAAATAATAAAATAACTTATTAATAATTATTCAGGCACTATTAAATATTTACATGTGTTTATGGCACAAACTTGAGAGAATGACTTCAATAGGAAATAACGGTAACATATTTATATAATAATGTATTTTCGAAGACCAACGCTTTTTAAAATTCGGGATACATCTACAAACCATCAGGATACTCGCGTTAATGAGCACGGTTGTCACCAGTTTTGCCTCGATGCAAAGCTTCCAAGTGTCTCATCCGCACAGTCATTATGTTAGATACACCTTCCACGACCCGTGCACCACATAAACTCCATATTGATGTTGACATAAAGTTTGCTGCTTTTAGGCTTTATTTGACTACGTTATTAAATTAATTAATTTCATATATACATAAATATTACTTGAGCTTCATATGTACGATCGTTATGTCCTAATTATAATTTTGTACCACTTGAGGAGGTATGTGAGGGACGTCATTTTGTCCGTACGTTCACCTACATCAGCCACCTATTTGGGCCGTAGTATGAAAAAACAGTTTAGCAAGCGTTATAAAATAATTGAAGTCATTTGATTGCATAAATATGGTTTGGTTACTTAAATAAGAATAAAGCTATGCAAGTTTTTGAATGAGTAAACAAAGCAGCATATGATGCATGTTTTATGCATTTGCTATAATTCATCCCTAAGCTTCTAACGCAAGAAATAAGGGTATATACTACATATTTTAAGAGTATCTCAAGATCGAATGGAAAAGTTTATGCTATAGATAACTTTCCTAAATTTTTGAAATGTTTTTTTTTTTTAATTCCTTTTTAGCGTAAACGAATTCTGCCGACCAGCTTGTCATTTTGTATAACGGGTCGATATTTTGTAAGTAACTATTATATGTAAGGCGTGAATGCTTCTTTTAAATACATTAAAGTTTTATAAAAATGCGAGTAGCGCGTGATACTTGTGATGATTAAGAATCTTTATTTACCCAGCCTCTGATAAAATTGAATTTTTCAGATTTTTCCCTATATTTGAAATATAATTCCAACAACTTTGTCGAATTTTAAGGTTCTCAAGTAGAAATATTCTATACGTTTGGATAAATGAAATAATAAGTTGGTTGGCACACTACCATATACCTAGATGTAAAACATGTCAGAGAACTTTTCTCACCGGATAGTTGATTGGTGATGTATCATTGTAGGCACATGGTGTGGGATAAATATTGTGACTGGTGGTGACAGATTCCCTACGTTACTTTGTGTTACATCTCGATAACATTAAATAATGAAGCTGAGGAATTAATTTTGAAATAATATTATATAATATGCGGAAAATCTAGCAAACAAAATCGTGAAAAGTAAATTTGGTTATAAGAAACACTAATCTGGTGTGGTCGTTTGCTTACCAGTCAAATTCGCTTGAAAAGTATCAATAAAAACATAATGCAAAAATCTAAAATGTAAAACCAAGCTATTAAAAAAATCATTTCTGCCTAGTTGGCAGTCTTTTACTTCAATATGTATTGATTTAAATACCTAATAAGTGTGGTATATTGTAAGTGATTATAATAAGAATAGTTAAGAAGCTCTATTAAAGATTGAAAAAAATACATATCGATTCTCTAATAACCTGATTAAAATGGTTTAAATATATTTATTTGTAAAGGGTAAATATTTATTCTGAAATTATTTACAATTAAATGAAACTACGTGATGTAGTAT